>CM054123.1:86345279-88745279 GCA_028751855.1 Ambrosia trifida | reverse complement strand
CCATCAAACACCCCTTTATCTTTAAAATATAAAAAAAAATCTATTAAAAACACAATATATCCTATCTATTCTTATCCCATCTACCAAATTTCATCCATCAAATTACACTAAAAATCACTACTTCACCCCTAAATCTTTTCTCCCCTAATTAAAATAATAATACTTTTTCATACTTTTATCATTATATTTTCTCTCTCCTCACTCACAAACACTTCTAAAAATATTAAAATATGTTTAAGGGTGAACAGTAACTTTTCATATTTAGGGGTAAAAGTGCTTCCACCAAATATTCTCTATATCCTCCACTCACAATCACTTACACTCACCCCATATAATTTGATGGACACACTCACATATATTTGATGCCCGGGATGTGAATGCTCTCATTTTCTGCCCCATCTTTATAATTTGAAAAATTGTCATTGTAGCTTTTCATATCTGAAAAACTCTTATTCACCCAACATTAAATTATTGTGAGTGTATAAAAACGAGAAATATATTAAATTAAATGTATGTGAGTAAGATGAAGATAATTATGGTGAATGGGTTGTGAGGTTTTTTTTAAAATAAGAGATAAATTTTAAAAAAGTATGATTTTTAGTAACGTTCGATTTGTGTAACTTGAAAAAATTTCAAAGTAGGCCGTGACAATTTGAAAAAAAAAATGTCTAAAACACTATATTTGGTCTCTCTTTTATGGGTTTCCCTTACAAAAAATCTAGAATATTATTTAATTCCAAACATACATACAGAACCCGAGAGAGGAGGCAAGTTATGGTCAATGAGACTATATTCAATTTATGTAGTGACATTGCTATCGATGGAGGAATAAAAATTTAAAGTTAGCCATCACGAGTCAAGTCCTTAACAATGAACCACAAGTACCGAGTCATGGTTGATCATTATTAGAGTAAGAGTCCAAGTCACAATTAACCATAAACCATACCTATCGAGTAAGGCGAGTCAAGTTCTTTTGCCCGGTCTTTTAATCTTTCTCTAAATTCTAAACTTCTATGCAATAGTCTATATCAATATGTAAATGAATATTTCAATGAAAATGAATATATAGTTCACATATAACCAAAGTTAAATCACATTTACCAATAAATCTTCTAAATAATTTATAAAATACATACCTAAGTCGTCTTATAAAACTATAGGAAAAATAAAAGTGAAAAAAAGTATTCAAAGAAAACAAAACATTTTTTATGATTAAATATTTTTGAATTCATAAAGCTTTTACGTATTATATATATTTGGAGAGAGGCTAACGTACAAAGTTCCTTAACGTACAAAGTGTAAGAAGCATTCTCAGCCATTAGATTTAGGCGGTGGCAAGATGGTAATTAACAATCCTAATCATATTTGGGTTAATCTAACCAAGGGTAAATTAGGAAAAAACACGTTTAAATTTCTGTGAAATCATAACAACAGACATAATCGATGCAAAAATTTTCAACGATTGAACCTGATTTTTCATCGTTTTCAACTCGATTAAACGTTCAGAATGATTAAACAATAAAAAACATTCGATTACAAACAAAATCAAAATGTATTTGCAGAAATAGAAAAAAACAGAGTATGAAAATTCAATTGATAAAATTAGTAGAATCATATTCAAAAATCACCATCAATGCATGTATTATTCATAGAAAACGAACGATGTTGATAATAGAAGAAGAATTAAAGAAAAAAATGGCTTTCAAAAAAGTTTCAGACGCAAAGATCAGAAACTGTTAAACAGAAAATCATAAAACGCATTTGGTTTTTTATAAAACGCATTTGGTTTTTTATAAAACGCATTTGATTTTTTTATAAAACGCATTTGGTTTTTTAAACACTATTTAAACTGGTTTTTACAAAAACGCACTTGGTTTTTTTATAAAACGCACTTGATTTTTGTAAAACGCACTTGGTTTTGTAAAACGCATTTGGTTTTTTGTAAAACGCACTTGGTTTTGTAAAACGCATTTAGTTTTTTGTAAAACGCACTTGTATTTTGTAAAACGCATTTGGTTTTGTAAAAAGCATTTAGTATAAATAAAAACTCACCTTTTCCTCACTTTTCCCCCTTATTTACTCTGTTTTCCTCAAACAAACAAAACAACTATATTCACACACACACTTGAGGTAATGTTTTTATGGATTGGTTGTTTTTTTCTTTTTTTCTTCTTTTTCCTTTGTTTTGTGATTAGCCAGAGACACAGAGATATTGGCTTCTTGGTTGTCTTGATAGAGGAAGTGACTAGATCTGAGCCACGATTGAGGTCGGGTTGAAGGCGAACAACGTGAAGGGTTTTGAAGGCGAACAACATGAAGGGTTTTGAAGGCGTCGGAGGTTAGAGGAGAGAGGGATCGGTGAGGCTTTGGTCCGGCGGTTGGGTCAGGTGGTGGTGGTGGTTAATGAACGATTAAAAAATGATATGAAGGATCATTACCTTTTTCCCCTTTTAAATCAAACTGGATTGGGTTAGGATTGAGTTAGTTAGAATTAACTAGGATTTACACGTGTCAGGCTGTGGTGGCTTCTTACACTTTGTAGGTTAAGGATACTTTGTATCCTATACTTTCTCTTCACTATATTTGTATGTCATAATTTATTAAAAAGTAAATTTTGGACAATATGGATGGTGAAAGAAATCTAGAATCACACAATAATACAAAATTACATCTTAAATTCGTTTTGAAATAAGAAAGCAAGTTTTAGAGGGTGTTTGGGATTGCGTTTTGAATCTGATTTTTAGATTATTGCGTTTTGAAAACGCAGGTAATTAGTTTTTAGTCTTTGGATCAATGTTTTTAAAACCGGACCGGACGTTGAACCGGTTGTCTTATTGGTTCATTGGTCGGACCGGTCGAACCGGGTATGCGAACCGGATGATACTAAAAATAATTTATATTAAATATTACGTGTAAGTTAATGCAAAAATATTAAAACATGTTATGCTAAATGTATAACAATAAATAAATTATTATTAAGATTATTAAAACAATAGATTAATAAGGAATTGGAAACTGAGAAAGTAAGAGTGCCCGGAGTGGGGCGGGAATGGGGGCGGGAAGGTAACACCGCCGCCATCATTGGCGTGGAAGGGGCAGGAGGCTGGGGGCGGGGGCATTTGGCCTGGCGTGCGGCACTTGGTGGGGGACACTTGGCAGGGTCTGATTGGTGGGGAGATTATTTGACCGTTGAAAAAAAAATATATATAACCGTTATAAATCAAACGGTCAAAATTTTTTTTATAAATTACCCCAATTTCACTACAAAACACCCACTTTAACTTATTTATTCACAATTTTTATACACTTCTTCAACCATTTTTATACAATTCTTCATATATTTTTCATACTACTCATCATTCTTCAACAAAAAATGAACCCATACAACCAAGGCTTTGACCCGAACAACCCATACGCGTACGTCCCAAACCCGAATACACCACCGGTTCGCCCGATCCCAAACCGTCCACCCATTCCTTCACCTTGTCCCGACTACGCGGGTTATGCGGGTTTCATTAGTGGGCAAATTTATCCTAATTTCCCATTCAATGATTCTTCCGTTCCTTCACAACTTCCTTTAACGCAAACCGTACCCGAAACACAACCCCAAAATGTTGCGGGATCATCTTCAGGTAAAAACCCCCTGCAAAAAGAAGTCACAGGAGGATGACGCCGGAGGAGAAAGCATTAGCCGCCGCTAACCGCCAATTCCTTAAGTGGACACCCGAAGAAGAGCTTGCGATAACGAAAGCGTGGATAAGCGAGTCGGAAAAAGAGCAAGGTATTTCTAATAAATTTTTTAACATGATTTTTTTTCTAATATTGCCAATATTTAATTTTTTGTAGGAACTAGCCGCCACAAAAACGACTTTTGGGTCGACATAAACACCGCGTTCCATGGGTTGATGGAAAGAGAGTTCTATCGAGCAAACGATAGTCTCTCGTCCAAGTGGACAGAGATAAACAGGGCAATGAATGCGTTTCACCCGCATTATTATTACGCAAGAAACAATCCAAAAATCGGTGAAACAGACACCGACAGCCTCAGCCGGTCGCTAGCAGCGTATCGTAACGAAACCGGTGTCGAATTCAAGTTTCTTCATTGTTGGGAAGTCGCGAAGCACCATTCAAAATGGGCGTACGTCCCCACTGCTACCAACTCCGCAAAAAGGTCGAAAACAAATTCGTCAAGAAACCGTTCAATTGATCCTGAAAACGTAGAAGCCGTTAATTTGGATGAAGACGAGTTCGAAGAGGAATTGAGTCGCCCACCCGGTCGAGATAAGTCAAAAAAGAGGTCGCAAAAATCTACTGCTTCGGGTTCGGGTTCTGGATCAACCGGCGCCTACAGCGCTGACTTGCAAGATTTAAATTCCACCATGATTCAGTTCAATACGATTCAAGAAAAAATGCTCGAGGAGAAAAAAAAACATCCGCGAAGCGTTTGAAAAAAAGTTGAGTATGAAAGAGAGAAAGTTGAGTATCAAAGAACAACGCGAAAAACGCGAAGATATGAAATTTATCGCCATGAACACCGATCATCTTCACGGGCCAGAGTTAGAGATGACGCTACAAATGAAGCGTGACCTTATGGAAAAATATAATATTAACTAATTTGTTAGTTTTTGGTTTTTTTTTTATTTCGGTTTTTTTATTTTTTTTAATTTTCTAGGTTTTTAATTTTTTAATTTTTCTAGGTTTCTATTAATTAAAAATGAAATTTTAATTATTTAAAAAAAAAAAATGCCACATGTCACTTTCCCCCCTCTTCCCCCCCTTCCACTCCTCACAATTCCCCCCCCCCCCCCCACAAGGGTCCCACAAGTGTTACATGGCGCTTCATCCCCCTCTTTCCCCCACCACTCCGAGTAGTGTAAAAATAATAATGTTTTGATTCTTGAAAATGAAAAATGTCAGTGTAAACCTAAATATATTAAATATACGAAGCTTCTCAACTATTCCTGTACTCCATATCCTTTTCTTTTTAAAAAAATCACATTTCAAGAGTTCTCTTATATCTACTCTCTCTCACTTTTTCATTATCTTTTAATTCTCTATGTTCATCTATCATTCCAACGATAACGTTTTCTGCTATGTTTTTTTGCTGCACAAAGTTAAACTTAGTGGCCGCTGATTCTGTTATCTAACCATTGTTTGAGCGACGGTAATGCGATACTGATTTGAAAAATCCAACACCATCAACCACCGGCCCGACCGTTAACTTTCACTGGTTTTCCGGTTTGACCTCCGGTCACCGGTTCAACCACCCAGTTGCATGCTGAAGCGATCCAACACTATGGACCGGACCGCCTAAGGCTCCGGACGCTGGTTCAACCGGTCGGACCGGCCGGTTCGGTTTTCAAAACCCTGGTTTGGATTGCGTTTTGAAAACACAGATAATTAGTTTTTTAGGCTATCAAAACGCAATAATCTATAAGTAGCTCTACCCTGATTTTCCAAAACGCATAATCTGTTTTGAATTATCAATTCCAAAATTCAACTATCGACAAATAGAATATGGCTTCTTAATAAAAATCATGTTCTATAACATTTAAGATGTTTAAATAATATAACAAAATTCGGTTGATTAGAAAAAAAAACCATACTTAAATACATCTATACAAAATTAAAATTGTAATAGAATTAGGTTTCTTTTTTTAACATTAAATTATTACACCAATCCGTCGTCGACAAGGCTCAAATCTTTGACCTCAATGAGAGCAACATCTTAACTCCAATGAATTTACCAGTTGGACCTAACCCCCTACCTAGAGTTAGGTTTCTTAATGAAAAAAATGGGACTCCTTAGTTTTGAAAAAATGATGAAATACAAATAGAGTTTCCGTGCGAAGCGTGCGATCAAAGGGAAACAAAGGAGAGTGTGGCAATTTTCACTCTAAAGTTGTTATATAACTAGCATAATTATTTAAACAAATTTTGATTGAACTAAAACATTACTTTAGAGTAATTAGATGATTACTTTGGAGTGATTACATAATTTATCTATTGTGAATATATAAATAGCGTAATTACGTAATATATTATGATCTAGCTTATGCATATAACTAGAGTAATTAATCGAAATATATAATTACATAATTACTCTAAAGTGAATATACGACTAGTGTTATTATGTAACTATATTTTGATCCAACTGAAACATATAACTATAGCAATTACTTTAGAGTGATTATTCTATAGCTAGCGTAATTATTGAAGCGTTGATTCATTTTCCTTTTTCTTTTTTGGAAAAAGAATGTGAATGTACTTATAATTGTGCCATCGCCATTTGTTTATGGTTTCATACAATTCGTATGTTTAGTATGATAACTTTATCAATACAACTACCTTAGACCATGCGTAGTGGGGGGCTTTATATATAAAGCCCCCCTTCCTGATTGGTCCACGTGGCTGCTGAGTCAGCGTGGAGAGAGAAACTGAAAAAGAGGTGTAGTGGTGGAGCTTTATTTATAAAGCCCCTGATTGTGATTGGTTGATTTCAAAGGCCCGCCACGTGTCACCATATGATTGGGTCTTGCAATATGTCATCGGCGTTATATATATAGAGCCCGAGCCACTTTTACAAAAATGGCGCCCCCATGTTTTGGTGTGGGGGCGCTATTTTACAAAATTTTTGAAAACTAACGCCCCACTACGGGGGTCTTAACCGTAGCTTTTACGAACCAAATGGACTCTATTATTTGGAATGGTTTCGTCATTTTCGGGGAGGGGGGCCAAGTTGTATAAGCTTTATCTCGAAATCTCAAGATGATGGTATATTATATTCCATGGTACTTACTACATATGGACGGCAAATCTTGGTACGACCAGATGCCCAACTCGAATCGACACACACATGCACCGAAAAAAGGTTTAGACTCGTTTAGAAAAAATGTAGGATTTGGGTTGACCCGTTAATCCGTTTAAGTATTTAAAAAAAAACTTTTACATATTTGCTTTTTTTTTTTTATTTTTTTTATTTTTATAATGTTAGTTTTGGAACACCATCATATAGTAGCTGCTGGAAATCAATTACAAAGGTGGGTACTCGTACCACTCAAAGTGGTATAGTCCTGAATTCTTTGTTTGCCGCTGATGTGGGGGATGGTTCGTCCGTTTTTTTTATGGGGAGACATATGGTTACACGATGTTCCTCTCCGGGTCCTTTACCCAAATCTGTTTAGAATTGAAAAATTCAACTGGGTCAAGATTTCGGATCGTATTATATGTAATAATGGGTCTAAGGAAGTGATTTGGAATTGGCGTCATAGTCCGCATACTTATGAAGAGGTTACTGAGATGTTTCAATTGTTAAACGATATTCACGACTTCACAATGAAGGGTGGCAAAGATTCATGGAAGTGGCAGCCGGATACGAGTGGCAAATTTACGGTGTCTTCAGCTAAGAAAATTCTCGCTAACATTAGCTTAGACGCGGCGTCAGTTATAAAATGGAAGGGATGGGTGCCGTTAAAGTGTAAAATTCTTGTGTGGAGAGCCGGGCTTAACCGGCTCCCAACTGTCGCGGAGCTGGCTCGTCGAGGGATTAATATTCAACAAACAGCTTGTTCATTTTGCCTTCAGGATACGGAGACTTTGTTGCATCTTTTCACGGGATGTTGGTACTCTCATCAGGTTTGGTTTAGATTGGAAGCTTGGTGCCGTTTACCTCATTCTTACGCTTTTGAGGTAAAAGATTTAATTCGTCTTCCGGAGATTCAGAACCTGTCCAAAGAGAAGAAAATCATGCTTCGTGGTATCGTCTATACCACGTTTTGGGTGTTATGGAATGAAAGGAACAATCGTATTTTTAACAATAAGCAACGAAGTCCAAATGTATTGGCGGAGATCATCAAGTCTACGACTTACTTCTGAGCTCGAAATAGGTCTAGATGGAAATCTATTGATTGAAATTCTTGGTGTATTTTCCCTTTGGATTGATATTTTTTTTTTGTTCTTTGGTTGGTTTTTGCTCGTAGATCCTTGCTTTGAGGACCTTTCGGGTTGTGGTTAATGAAATTCTCTTTTCAAAAAAAAAAGTTACATGCATGTCACACTCATACTCACTTTTAAACACGTTATCTATAACTCCGCTTATAACCCAACAACCCACTTATAAGTCGTCAACATTTATAACTCATTTAAAAATACGGGTTAAATAACTCATGTTCGGGTTGACATGATTTATGTGCATGCGAGTTAGGGTTGAAATCTTTAACACGTCTAATAATATGGGTCGGGTTTGGGTTCGGGTTGCACTTTTCAACCGACCAACCCACAACCTGTCAACCCATCAACCCAACACGATTGACACCCCTAATATTATCATCCTTTTGTTAAAATATTTTTAATATTACTAATTGATACTTACATAATATTCGAGTTTTATCTTAGTGGAGATGATTTATATTCAAGCTATGGTTTATGATAAACAATATATTGTCTTATGACGTTACAAACAGTTTGTCTTGAGTAAGTTCTTAATAGTTTTTTTATAGACCCCGGTTGGAAAATAGGGCTCTTTTAAGTTGTCAAATAGGTTATATTAAACTACGTGTAGAAGAGAGACATGTGGCATAAGTGAAAGAACATGAAACAAAAAAGGAGCAAAGGCCACACATATATAGTCTTTTCTCTCTACTCATTTTTCTTACCTAAACTTCATTTACTCAAACACTACACATAGTCTTCTCCTTTCTAGTCTTTTTTACCTAAACTTTGTATAAATATTGAAAACTGCAAGAACCACTTTAATCATTATGATATATATATTTTTTTCCTTTTTTTTCTAAATGAGTACGTGTATATAAAAATTGTATGCACATGTTTATGCATCAGTGGCGGATCTAGAAATTAATTTCAGTAGTAACGTTTTTTATTTTTTTCATTTTAGTAGTAACGTTTTCCAAATATCGTAAAAAAAACAAATTTTCCACTAATTTTCCACTACGCGCGCGAAGTTGAGTAGTAACGGACGCGACACCTAGCTTCAAGCTAGGTCCGCCCCTGTTATGCATATTCCACACTATATATTTTTGTTTTACAATCATGTTGATGTTTTAAGTAGGGCACGGGACATGAATGAAGACGATGGGTATAATGTGGCATTTTAAAGCCGTTCAAAAAATAAACAAAAACTAAGCATTCAGGAGCATGTGCAAGGTCACATGCACATTAGGGCATTTTGGGAGTTTTAATTTAATTAATTGTCGGCACTAGTGGCTATAATTTTAAAACTTCGTATTTGTGATAATTAAACTGTCTTTTGTTAATACCGTTTGATTGTCTTGCATTTCATCGAATGTCTTCATGTGATGTAATCAAAGGTTGTGGAAACTGTGTTAATTACACTATGTGATTCTCGTTGGCGGGGTGTGACACTAACTAGTCCGACTATTCCAGTATAATTTTAACAATGTTAAGGGCCCTAAGCTCTAGCATATTTTAACATGAAGGAGGGCTAGCCAGCCGGCCTTCTAGATTTACTTGAAATATTAGCAATAAGTGATTGGAAATGAAGCAAATATTATATAAAAAAAATCAACGCTTATCGTAATAAAGATAGCTGATTTGTATATAAATATACCTGTTATTAAATATACAATTATGGTACGAAAATATTTAACATACATGGAGTGTTTAGTTTTTTAATATTGGATTTAATAATTTGATTAACGCACTCATTATGCTTGACTTTCGTCTCATGAATTCTTTGGGTTGATACTTGATAGCGAGCTGAGACACGCATTAGTCATCACTAAACTAGTTATCTGGTCTGAAAAGTTGAATAGATGATTGTAATAATTGTTGCCCATTGATTTTAAATTAGAACTAAACATATCTATAAAAATAATAATAACAACAATTAGTATCAATCAAGAATTAAAAAAAAAAATAAAGTTATTTTTTGTACCCTGACATCATATGCTGATATTGATTTTTAGTTAGCATTGTTGACATTTATTTTATTTAACTTGTCACAAGTTAAAGATATAATGCATTATATCTCATTTATATTTTTATATAGTTAACTTATGGTACATGTGATGTTATGGGTGAAGTTATTTTATACAGTGTAACAAAAATGAGAAGGGTGAAAATGATACAAAAAACACAATAAATCACGAAATATAACACAATGAACCACAAAATATGACAAAATGCCGAAAATATAACACAATGCTGAAGAAAAAAGACACAACGAATTGCAAAAATGACACAATGATGAAAATAAGAAAAAGACACAATGCTACATAAAAGACACAATGATATAACGTATATTCTAAAAACTAAAAGCTAAAAACCCAAAAAAGCGAAGACGTAAAAACTAACATCGTTTGGTTCGATGAGACGGTTCCAATGCCGTTTGAATAAGTTCAATCGGAATCCGTTTGATATCCTTCCTACGACTTCCTATTTTTTTTTTCACTGTGTATTTGATCCTAACCCAGTTATACATATATAACACGTATGATAAACATATTACAACACACCGGTATAGTTAGGTTTAAGATTTTTATGCAGGCCGTCAATCCAAACGCCCCAGCATATGTAGCACAAATTAATATTACTAAAACGTATAATAAACATATTATGACAAATTAATATACGGGTTGTTTAATAACCTTTTAAATCTTAATGGTTCATAGCCTCTTAATGGCCGGTTAAGAGATAACCTTAAGCCTAAATGGTTATGTAACATCCTAATGTTATCATAATGGTTACCTCTTAACAATTCATGCTTAAAGTTACCTATAAACTATTAAAAGACTATTAACCATTAAAAAGTAGTCCCTTAATGATCATTAAGAGACTACCAAACAACCCAATAGTTAAGTTTAAGATTATTTTCACAAATTCGTCAATCTAAACACCTCAACTCATATAAATACTGGATTTTCAACCATAGCTCTAGTAGAGTGTATTTAAAACTTTGTTAATATTAATGAGATATGTAAACATTATTAATATTGTTACTTTTTTGTTTTGTATTTGTTAAAGAAGACAAATAGTTTAGTTGCCCTAAACATTTCAAACAATGATGTATGAAGCTTAGCTGGACAGATGGTTGTTGTATATATATCTAGAAGTCGGACAAAAATTACTTTTAACGAAGATCTAATATTGAAACTTTTACTGACTACAAAATTGTAGTCAACTATTATATATTTTCAATGGTGGCGACCTTGACTGACACTTGTAGCATCTATTTATGGTGTATAAACAAATAAAGAAATTCAGGCACAATTTCTAAACTTTTACTAACTACAAAATAGCTATATATGGTTTAAAAGAGGTATGAATATGATTTTAAGAATAAGATATTGTGTGTATAACACATGGTAATTTAATATTACAATAAAAATATTAGGCATATAAATATGTCATCTAGCTTGGACCACAGTGGAAAGTCAAACAAAGAACAATGTGTCAATGTTTAAAAACACCGATTGATCTTATTCTTATTCCGTCTTTTAAATCTAGAAGTATGATAGTTTTTTTTTTTTTTTTTTTTTTTTTTTTTTTTTTTTTACAAAAAAAGGTAAATTGCATAAGGCTGTTAGGTAGGCGGGCAACAAGCTACGCCGCCACCCTTTTGAAACAAAGGAACATAAAGGATGAAACTCGCAAATAATAATTAATGTTCATTATAATTTTATTTATTTCACTAAGCTCTTTCGTATTCATAAAAGAAAGAAGTGTAACGTACATGCTAGGGTTAAGATGGCACTAGTTGCCCACTGGCCGTCCTTAGAGTCTCGCCTATTCATATGGATCACTAGTTTCGTCATATCATGTACTAATTACTAATTAGGGATTGCCACAACTCAACCAATGATACGCGAGAAGTGATAGTGCGTGCAAGCACTTCAATTGCACGACTTTTCTTAATCATTGAGGCTCTCCCCAATGAGTTGTAGGACAGTAGGAGTAGCAAGTAAACCCAAGCGTCTTCAAAACATTTAGCACGTCACATCTCCAACCGCTAAACCATGCACCAACTTAAGCAAGAATGTCTCCTCTCTTGACACCCGATTAGACGTCGCATGCATATTTTTCTTCGGCTAAATGTCACCTTGCCACTCCCAGGAAAAGATCAATATTGTTTTCTAGCGATTTTCCGTCTTCAAGCAAATTGACCCGACATCCGACTTTAGTTCCAAGTCCCCAGACATCTTTGCTACCACTCTTGAACACTCATCTTCAAGCAAATTGACCCAACATCTGACTTTAGTTCTAAGTCCTCAGACATCTTCGCTACCAAATAGGCACTATGCTGATATTCTCTTCCACCACCTCTATTGCTTTGTATCCATTTAAGAATTTTTGGGATTAGTGACCATAACATGGCTAATTTTGCTCGAAGGTTCGATTCGCTTTGATAGCACATGTCATCGCTTTGTCATGGGTCAACCTTATACGCCTCATGCAGCTGTGGTCCATCCAGTGGCGAAGCTTGAAAATCCGAATCAGGGGTCGGAAGTATATAACTAATTTTTTTTTTATAAAAAAACGAGGGCTTGAAACCGCATATACTAAAAAAATTATATACGGAACTTATGAGCAAAAAATTCGGGGGGTCGGCCGCCCCTAGAAAGCTGCACCACTGGTCGCATCCATTCCATTACGTTATCGATATGGATTACTAGTTTCGCCATGCCATGGACTCATTAAGGGAGTAGCCAGGCCACAATATGACTAGTAGTAGTTGGGAAGCCCAAACACTTTTGTTACACAAATCTCCTTAATTGTTAAGGCCCCTCAATGAGGTACAAGAGTAGCTAGTAAGTCCAGCATTTCAACATTATTGAATAGAAGCAATCTTTTGGCACGCCACATATTATCCTTAGAATTCAGATTCAAATTCAAATTTACTTGAAATTTCACGAACCAAACTAGTTTATAAATGAAATTTCAATGAATCAAATGCGCTCCAAGTCTGTGCTCAAAAGGTGTTCCCCTCCGCGTCGTTAGGAAAATGGCATCCAAACACTTGCTAAGTAGAATACATGATCTTAAATGTACACAAACAAAGAAACACATAATGCACTAGAAACCAACTTAAAACATGCATTGGCAAATAGCAATTTCTATCTGTACATATAATCTACAAGCAAAAGCTGCATACAATAACCAATGAACACATGCTTTTGAGACTTAGCATCAAGTTTATGCGTTGTACCTGTAGTAAGAAAATAACTATGCACCGAGCTGAAGGTTTATTTCAGATTTACGCCTTCTAGGGTGTTTGATCTCAAAGGGTCTACAAAGATCACTTCCATTTACATATATAAGTTTCCATACATTCTACAAAACTCGACGTATTCTTGAAGAAAAATTATAAAAACCAATGTTTGACTGACCATAGAAGTTAAAGTAAAGTCGAAGACAAAATGGTCAATAACTATTTAGCATCATCGATCCACAAAATTAGTCCATTGTTCTGCTTCATTTCATGATCATCCAAACAACATACAAAAGGAAAAGAAATAACAAAAGAACAATGGATACAAATATCTGTGGTAACCACCATTCATACCATAAGTTATGTATATTACCAGGACACATAGGCTGTTGGTAATCACTAATTAGAAATCGACTAAAATACCCGGAGTTTAAGTGTATCTCAGCCAAATCAAAATGCTGATCCAGTATTCTTACTCTTTCGAAGCATTACATCTTTGGCTTCATTGATTTTTGAAGCTAAGTAATGGCTGCCTCCAGCATCCGGATGGTTTGCAACCATTACCCTTCTATGTGCTTCCCTCACCTTATCTTCTGCCACACTCTCTCTGTCAAACAAGTCCACATCACAAATGTCTAGAATACCCTTGAAATAGTAACATGATAAACAAAATCCAACAAAGTGTATGGCGTCATCAGCGATTTGAGCCATCCGCATCTAAATGACTTTATCTATATGATTACACGACTAAGAATCTATAAAAGTTCGCAAATATTCATATATGATATTTATGCTAAACGTATCTACGTGGTGAAAGTGCTTAGTACCTTCCCAAGTCAACAATTTTAGTGATCGTACATGTTATTATGTTAACTATGTTTTATATGGTATACAGGGGGGAATAAGGTTACCTAACACCAAGGATCAGAGCCGCTTCTCGTCTTGTCATTGTTGGTTGGAAGCCACCTTCATAGAACCTGCGTGATCTGGGCCTCAGGGGTCTAGCCTTGAAAGACTGCCAGGCCTGAATTCCGTATTTACCAGCCATGGCTGCGGTCGCTATTGCAAGCCCAGCAATAAAAGGGGTAGCCTGATACACACATCTAAAGCTTGTTAGTTTTTCGGACATAAAATCCGCCCTTTATGAAAAAGGGTTTCCAAAAACAGTCCTCAATTAATTCTAGAATCAATCAACGTTTTGCAAGAGATATGTCACAGTATATTCTTATGTTTGGGTAATAACTAATAAGGGGAAAGTTAATTTGAGAACACCTATATTTCGTGCGAACCGTGAGAAAGCTATCTAAAACCATTCAAATTCAAAATTTCTTTTTACACTTGTCTTTATTACAAAAATACAATCTCAAAAACACAATTTACGCGTAAAAATTCAAACGTATACGGAAATAAATTGTTTTTACACGTGTAAATTGGTTGTTTATACATGTGTAAACTGTTTCATTTACACATGTGTAAAACGTTAATTTGAAACTGTTTTTGCAAGAAAAGATGAATTATTTGGAAAGAAAATTCATTTATTAATGTTGCATTTTGATTATAATGAGGTTTGTATTAAAAAAAATTGATTTTGATTGATTTTTTTACTTGTTCTCACGATATTTAGCGTTCTCAAGATAACCCTCCCCTAACTAATAAAAGCTCTATATATATATATATATATATATATATATATATATATATATATATATATATATATATATATATATATATATATATATATAATATGTGTAGATAACAGGTTTTATCCATTGAGCAAGAAAACGTATTAGATTTCAAATATAGAAGAGCTCAAAACTACCAACTCAAATCTCCATGACACTCGAAGATAGTCTGATTATGCTTTTGAGCTTGGTTTTAAAAAGCGAGAAGCGCACCGAGGTTACATCATACATGGCCTAAAACAAAGGCGCAAATGCGCAAAGTGCACCACTTTCTACCACGAGGTGCAAGGTACATATTTAACTTTTTTAATACTTCTCGTTTGTTTTTACTCTGTTTTCAAGGCTAACTAGGGGCATGTCTAGGCCCACTTTTCAGGCCCAACCCAACTTTCTCGCTTCGCTTCAAAGGCCCCACTTTCATGCCCTCGGACGCATTTTTAGGCCAGTTTCTGTAAAATTCCAACCATAAACCTTCTATACAAGTTTGAACAGGTCTAAACTCAAAAACAATTATAAGATCCCTAAACAAGCCCTGGAATCTACACAAAACAACCAAAACTAGCCCTAAAGAAGCCTAAACTGGTCTAAAACCCCCCAAAGGTCTATTTTTATACCATGCACCTCACATAAAAAAGCCCTCACTTTTTAAGCACCTTGAACTGAGGCCCAAGGCTTACCCTTTGCGCCTTGAGTGCACCTTGCGCCATCGACAACTATGGGTTTTGAACATCTGCATCCCCTATCCAAAATTTAGCAATAAATAACCTTTATATATGATCCAATATATAAATTACCTACATATACAACCTAAAAATCCCGATGCACACAAAACCTATCCCGTACGAAAAGCACACCTCAAACCTGCACCTTAAAATCAAGCGCGCCTCGCCACTTGCCTCAGGCGCGCGCTTTTTAACAACAAGCTTATGATATATGCAAATCAATAAACAAGAAGATGATAACATCGCCTACACAATCGATCATGCTTACAAACAGCTATAAAAATTATTAATCTCCAGCTGATATATCTAGGGTTTGATAAGTTGCAGAACTTAGCAAAAGTGTCCCCTAATCACTATATTATATACAAAACAAATTTATAATAAATTAGAAACAAGTCAAACACATGATTAGTTGGATGGAACTGCTAATTGGATACATAATAAGATTTAATTTATAATCAATTTATGGAAAATCGAATGAGTAACGGTAAGATAGAAAATAGAGCAATAGAAATGTAAAAAAAAACATAAATAATAATAATAATAATAAGAGATTAAACTAACCATTAGTTTGTAACAGTTCCGATGTAGAAGACGATGTTTGCATCAAAAAGTGTTGCAAGTGTATCTTGTTCCATATGATGAACGACTAATGTATTATGTATGCATAGGTGAAATGTTTTGGATTTTGTTTTGGGCCTTTGAAAGGCCCACTAAGAATAAGAATTAGGGTTTCAACTTTCAACTAAGATTGTAAAAAAACTGGTTTGGGTCCGATGAACTGGTTCAGAGCCCAATATGATAACCGAAAAAACCGGTTTGGGCTAGGGATGAGCATGGTACCGGTTCGGTACCGAAAATACCGGTACCGATATTCCCCAAAAGTGGGTACCGGTACCAAAAACAACCAGTACGGTACCGGTATTTGAAGGTAAAAACCGGTAAATACCGTTACCGTACCGAACCGGTAACGGTACCGGTAGTACTTGTACCGAAAAACCAAAAATGTAGGTAACGGTAGTCGTACCGAAATTGATTCGGTATCGGGAATTCGATACTGGTACTGGTACCCGGTACTATTTGCCCATCCCTAGTTTGGGCTTGACCCAACACAGGTTTACGATTTTTGTGTTGAGAACCGGTTCCAACCTGAATCAAATTTGGCTTGCTCAAAAAAAAAAAAAAAAAACAGGTTTTAACACTTCAAAGTTCAAACTGGTTTTGAACCCGATCTGAATCAATTTGGGTGGGTTGGGTTTTCAATCTTAAAATCGGTTTACATCCAAACCGGTTTGTGCCCAATGTAAAAAAAATAAAATAAAAAAAAATCGACACATAAGTCAGAATTCGAGTAATCTAACCATATGTACAGACGGAAACACATCATGAAACTTGGTGTTCATTTCATGGAACGTGGAATAGAATTCGGATGGAATTAGAATGTATATTCCATTTTTATGCCGTTCGTTTTAATAAAAGAAGGAACTATAACTGAACAATAATATACGGAAGGGAATCTACCTTTCAGGTTTCAGCTCTGTCCGGATTTCGTTTTCCAGAACAAAAATCATAACCTTTATGATTAAGAAAAGCGAACATCTATTATTTATATTATTAAGAAACATATAGAGGACAAGGTATTATTCTGTCTTGTTCCCCCGACAAAGCAAAGTACTGTTTAATGCTCTTCCCAGTGCCAAGGACTTGGGTACTTTTTATAATCCAATCAGTTACTCTTCAACCCAATTTCTATAGCATCACTTGTTTGTACCGTACAACACACTAACAAAAAGAATCAAACACTAGAACACAAACAACCTTACATAATTAACTAACAAAATGATACCAAAACAAAGTAAACACTACAAAAACATAACAAACAAACAACAATATGACTCAAAACAAAGTAAACAATCACTCAAAACACTAGCACACAAACAATTTCTTATAAACTTTAACCCATCATCAGTGACTGGTGACCCTAGCCGAGGCGCGAGCCGGTGAACCCGAAAACACAAGCTGCTTCTTGGCTGACCCAGTTACTGAACTCTTTTCCGAACCGCCTTTCCTTCCTGAACCTAAGGGGCTTGGACTATGTACAGGACTAGCCATCCGCGATCTAGCTTTAGCGGACTCCGTAGAAGCCATGTAGTTCGGAACTATAGGAGATGATTCGACGCTCTTGTCATCACACGCTGAACTAGTTACGCTGTGCCACCTGTTGCGGTCAGAATGCACGTTGTAGAAGCTTGTCGAGTCTCCATCCGCACTTCCCATTTGGCTTTCGGGCCTGACCCGAGAACTAGATGATCGAGCCCTGGTGGGCGGTGTAGAGGGTGATTGGCAGATAACCGGTTTGCCTATTTCCCCAACCGATGGTTCTTTGTCGAGTATGCTTTCATTTTCCCATGGCCGCGCAGCCATCCATCGCTCCAGCCAACTCCATCCCCAATGGGGATTGTTTGAGTCCAGAAAAGTTTGATTCGCCGACTTTGCAGTGTTCTTCCACATTTGCTATTTGACAATAAAACCAAAGGAATATTATTATTATTATTATTATTATCATCAGATCACAAAACAAAACGCGACTTAGAGATTTAAACATACCCGATGAGTATGTGCATAAGCCAATGCGCGTTCTCTACGCACAGCAGCCTCTTGTTTCCTTTGTAAACTGACTTCTATTTCTTCTTTAGATTTTCTACTGTCATCCCATCTATCTCCCAACTGTATTCCAAACAACAAATTGATTGTCAAACATAAAGTTTTATATTTTTTGGGGAAAAAACGTAGCGAATTTTAGTATATTTTTAACACTGACAGAAGATCTAATATTGTTGAGTTCTTTCTCATGCTTCAAAAGTAATTGTTGGACAACTTTATTCTCCTCAGACATACGAACACGCCTTGACCGAACCTGAGACTGTACACGAGCCAATGTCTGCATACATTGTAATGTGGAGGTTGCTTGTCGTTTAACCGATTGACCTTGAATAACTGATCTCAAACGCCCAAGTCCTCTTAGAGCGCGCAACGCCCTCCTCGCCTAAAAACAATATAACTCACTTCAGTAATCAAAATAATGTGTTACAAATAATTAATGTACCAAAACTAATTTACCAAGTGCCCGCGATAAACAGTCTGAATCTTGATGGCAGCCGATTCTTCTATGGATAATTGCGCGCTGGACGTCAAGCGAACAACTTCTGCAGCAGCATGGGCTGCTGCAACCGCTGCTTCTGCAGCAATAGCAGTGGCGTATGCAACCGAATACGCGTGTTTACTTTGTTCATTTTCGGCTTCAGTAAGTATTACATTTACCTCTCTATGAGGAGAAACATGCCTTTGCTTTCCAAACCAATATTTTTTTGAACTCTTTTTACTAGATTTCTGTTTTTATAAAACATTAAAACAAACTTGTGTACAAAGAAAAGAATATAAAAAATATGAAATGAGAACATAATTACATAAACAAACCTTGTCTGTCTTGTCATTGGATTTAGAATGGTTAAGTGCTTTTTTTAATGCAGATAACCAACTGCCCTTCTTACCCATTTGTTGATCAAATCATCTTCAAACAATAAAAAAATAACTTATAAAAAAAATAGTTATGTAGGAAAATAAAGTTGCATTGATGTGAGGTAAAGAGTGTAATATTATTATACATGCTGCAACTGATGAGGAGATTAAAGGGAACAAAGATGCGATTATTGTGTTGAGTATGAAACAGTTTTGGTTGGATGTTTGAACAGAGGTTTTTTCGGTTACTGACAGAAGGGTCGTGTGATCCACGACAGAATAAGATAGGGGTTATGTTTCTTTTTAAACATATAAACAATTATTTTGTATGCTTACTTGAAATAAAACTCATTTGACAAGTCATTTTTATATATTTTTTTTTTTTTTAATTTGTACACCTTTAAACTAAGCAATTCAATTCAACATTCTACGACTCTTTATTTGAAACTAGAACTATCGAGCATTTTGATCGAGTGATATGGAGTTTTCAAATAAGAAGTTATGGGTTTGAGTCACGGAGACAAATTTTGTTTTGGGTTGAGCCAAAAGTTTCTCTCGGTTTTGGATTTATTTCTAGATTGATTAGCCGGGTCACCGCATTCTGTACTTTTGGCGGAAGGAGATTCATTTGCTAGGGTGTAAAAATAATAAAATAAAAATTTGAAACTAGTGGAATTCTTCCGCGGGTTACAGTGGAAATTCGGTATATCATATCATAAAACATAAATAATGTTTACAATAGTCCATAATATGTCACCTATTCAAATAAAAGTTACAAAAAATAAAGTTACAAAGTTACATTATGGTATGATAACGATTGGGTAGTGGTAGTGAAAAAAATACACCAAAATAAACTTGTATCGCGGTATCGATATTGTTCAGCCAGTGTCAGATTTGAGAAAAAAAATAGGTGTAATATGAAATAAAAAAGTATATTTCTAATGCTTTAATTGCACAAAAGTTGTCTTAATTAACCCACAAAAATAAATGTGTGATATGCCCATAAGGATGTTGATACGACTTTTGCGTCAATAAAAAACAATAAAAACAAATGTTGGTGTCAGTTCTGATAACACAATACCATTACAAATATTGTGTTGTCGATATTAATTTGGTTCGATACTATTATACTTATACCGATACTTGTTATAGTTCATGATACAAAATACTCTTTTTTTAATACACCTCCATTTTCAATAAATTTTCTATTGAAGGTTTTGAAACGAATCAACAAAACATCATAAGTAGAATTTATAAAGAAAAAAGTTATAAAACGTACAAATGATTTGTATATTGTTTGTTGAGTATTCTAAGCTGGTGTCAAACCGTACCAAGCACTTTTGGTAACCACACTAGTATCATTTTTTGCAATTTTTGGGATCGGTACTTTTGGTACCGGCACTGCATTTTATCACATTTACCTTCGAATACCGTACTGTCGTACTGGTATCAACAACGTACCATATCGTCAGGAAAACGATTCCTCGAACATCTAGAAACCAAAACATGCATAATCACTATCATAGAGTAACATCCATGGGATAAAGATGAGCATAGCACTAAGTATTTGACGGACGTAAGGTCAACACCAAGATGATGTATTGATGTGGTCCACAACTTTACATGCTCTCCACTTCGCTCTACTCCTTTCTAAATTCTAATTAGAAAGGTTTTTTACTTGTTAGATGTGCACAAAACCGGGTTTTATTTTACCTGTTTTTACTCCAATCAGCAAGTCAATAACCGTGTAACCGAGTGGGCATGGAACAGTTTTTGGAGAGGGTCATTAGAGGGATGTGACCGGTTCAGTTCCAGTTCCAATTCCAATTCTAGCTATTTTTGGGATTTGACCGGTTCTAGTCGGGTATAGTAGAGGTGGAACCATTTCAAACTATAGGGTATGGAACCAACATATGACCAATGTGTAGGTAGAGTTTGCCAAAACTTGGTTTTAGCCGGTTAGCAAACCGGTTTGGGCACCGGTTTCGCTTCGGTTTGGCTAGTTTGATTGTCGGTTTCTCAACCCGGTTTCGGGTCCAAACCAAATCGTGTTTTTCTTTCGCACATTTTCTGCTCGACAAACTTGATCACAATCCCATGCACAATCCGACTACCCGTGTACCCCGTCTAGAATAAACGGGAGGGGTCGTGCCGTAGATACATTGATATTAGGTGTTTTTAAGTTAAAGTTGATGTAAAATTCCGAACCAAGTTAAATTAATAATAAAAAACTAAGTTACATATGGATAATGGGTAAACGAGCAACAAGCTGCGCCGTTATCCCGTTTTGAATCGCAAAGCTTATTCTACTAAATACAAACCTTTGTGAAGGGATAGGGAGCCTAATCTGAAAGGCGTCCCTATCCCCACTAAGTAACAACCCTGCGCCACGTCACGGCGCAGGATCATACTCGCGCGAGGACAGCCAATCAACACCCTCGCGCGCCGGCACAAATGATAAGCAACAATTAATACCTGATACGCGCGTGCCATCACACGCGGAAGATTCCCTTAGCACGTTGAAGGAGGTACAAGGGACGACAAAAGGAAGATTCATAAGGATCTGTGTCAGAGCATACACCAACAGAAGAAGGACATGTGGCAGATAGTACAAAAGGGGAACGGCTGCACTGTACACGCTGTCGTGAACAGTGACCAGCAGGCATTACTTCCTCCACTGTCAGGCGTCAAATCAGACAGCAGAGATAGCCTGGACACTGTAGCAAGTACGACGTTACTGCGCACCACCAGAAGGCGGACACGTGTCCAACTGCAACAACGACCGCACTGTGGGCTGACGTCATCTACAGTGCCTCGTCCTTTCCCGCCATTTCCAGAAAGACCATGGGCTTGGGCCCCGGTTGGGCCCAAGCCAATGGTGTCACTTGTGGGCCTCTCCATGCGGTCCACTATTAAGCCTATAAATAGCATCAGATGCAACTCATGTATTCATTCACATACACAACCATCACCACTGTACTCATCACTTGTAATTCTCTCCTGTTAGTAATAACATTCCGGTACCCTTACAGTGGACGTAGGTCATTAACGACCGAACCACTTAAATCTCTTGTTCATATCACACACAATACCTATCACGCTCACTTTAACAAACTCTCGGGTTGTCATAACGGTTTGGGTAAAGGATTAAACCTGTAGTTACGTAAGTATTAACCCCCCGGAGATTAGTCTTAATCTCCGGTATACTTATTGTTTCTTCATTGGCGCCATCCAACGGTTAGAACAGCTATTTTAACCCATCTTTTAACCCACCCATGGCTGAACCCAACCCTAATACATCCGGCATGCACCAAGCAGGAGACGAGGACCTCCGACAGCCGGATAACCAAACCACACCCAACACTGTCGTCAAGCAGACGACGTCTAGGCTCGACGGGGCAGCCGTTGAAATCCGGGACGTCGAATCCGACGACGACAGTCAAGAGCTCTCCGAAGAAGATCCGGATCGTTGGCTCCTCCGTCAGAATGCCAAGAGCGCTGCGATTTACCAACGCAAGCTGTTGCAGCAAGCAAAAAAGAAGGGTAAGACACTGGCTTTCGACACTCCGTCGAAAGCAAGATACAAGAAGAAAGATACGGCCAACCACGGTGAGGGTCGTAGCGGGGAGCTCGGCGGAAACGTCAGAGCTCGGGGCTACGCCAAATCACGCGAGGAGCCGGACGGTTACGAATCGTCAAGCAGTGACTCCGATCACAGAAGAAAGAAACACACTCACACGTCGCGAGACAGTGAGGTAGACGATGACTTGGTAAAGCCATTCCGACCAAAAGCTTTTGCGGAAAAGTCCAAATTCGTCGCTCGCATAGCGGCTGCAAAAGTACCAAGAAAAGCCAAACTCCCAAGCAGCATCGGTAGATACGATGGCCTGCGTGACCCAGATGACCATGTGCACGATTTTGAATGCGCAGGTGTATCTGTGGATTGGCCTGTTCAAGTGTGGTGTCACCTTTTCGCTCAAACCCTCACGGGTGCCGCCAGGGTATGGTTTGACAGCCTCCCAGCGGGAAGCGTAAAGGATTTCGACGACCTCACAGAAAAGTTCGGTAGCCATTTTTCGCACTTACGTAAGCATAAGAAAGACAAGGCGGACATCCTGCTATGCCGACGGTATGACAGAGAAACGATCGAAGATTATATAGTCCGGTTTAACAAAGAAGCGCTGCAAATCGGATGCGGGGAGGAGCTTACACGGGCCGCGTTCATTCACAATGTGCGCAGTCCAGACCTCATGAAATGCCTCACCGGCAAAGACGGTATCCCAGAGTCCTGGGATGAGCTCATACGCTCAGCCAAAATATATGCCTCCTCCGAAAAATCCTTCAACCAGCAACACGGTTTCCAGCCACAACACCATAATAATAATAGTAATACTAGACACAAAAACAAATCCGTCTGGAACCGCATCACAGGCACCACCGACGAGGGAAAGTATTCTCCGGCCGGTGATGCCCGACAGATCATCAGCTCCAAACAAACGCGGGACCAGCGCGGACACTCAAAGAAAAACCATGACTGGACCCCGTTAACGAAAACACCATCTCAAGTTCTGAAAACCGAGCAGGTCACCCTGAAAGAGCCCAATCCTCTGGGAAAACGCCGAAATGTGGACCGTAGCAAGTTCTGTGAGTACCATAACGACTACGGTCATCTCACAGACAACTGCTACAGTTTAAAAATGGAGATAGAGGCAGCGCTGAAATCAGGCCAGCTCGGCCACCTGGTCAAAAACGTTCACCGAGCTGGCAAGGGTCAAGGCAACGAAGAAACCCAAGGCGAAGGGTCGCGGAAGAAGATCCGGGACCTAAACACTCACGCTGCAACTCTAATCCCCCGCCACCAATGCAACATGACATGGCGGGGCAAGAACACCCAACATGGGAAGCGCACCCGGGTACAGCCGTTAGACGACTCATGGAAAGAGGCTGATATCCTCATGCCAAGGGTCAGAGGGGGCGCCTCCTGCACAGCTCCATTAGTGATCACTGCCGTCTTCGGACATTACCGCACGCGGTATATGTTTTTAGATGGCGGCAGCAGCACAGATATCATGTACGACCAATGTTTCCAACAGCTAGATGAAGAAGACAAAGCAAAGCTCATTCCGGTCAATGAGCCAATCTCTGGTTTCATCCATGAAACCATCATGCCCCGCGGCATGCTCTCTTTGCCTGTAACATGGACGGATGGTATACATGAGCGCACAGAAATATGCGACTTCATGGTCCTACCAGCCACATCAAACCATGACATACTCCTAGGAAGAGAAGGCATTGCCCACTTCAACGCCAACGCCTCCACGGCGCATGCAATGGTTGGTTTTCCCACCAAAACAGGCGTTGCCTTCATCCGGGGGAACAAAGATTGCCATGTTGCGGAGACAGCCAAACCGCCAAAGATGGTCAAGACAGATGCCCGCACAGAGCCGGAAAAATGGGCGCTCAACCCTAAATTTCCGGAGCAAACGGTGACCATCGGCCATGTAATCTCCGAATCCATACGAAATCATCTGAAGCAACTTCTGATCAGCAATATAGACATTTTCGCATGGCAACCGGCAGATATGGTGGGTGTTCCGCGGGACATAGCGGAACACAAGCTTAATGTCTATCGTTCCGCAGAGCCAATTGTACAGAAGAAGAGGAGTATGGGCCCAGAGAAAACAAAGGCCATGAATGAACAAGTCACCGAGCTGCTCAATGCGGGCATCCTCCGCCCCATCAGATATCAAACTTGGGTGGCCAATCCCGTCATGGTCGCCAAAGCAAATGGAGGATGGCGCATGTGCGTAGATTACAAAGACATCAACAAGGCATGCCCAAAAGACTGTTATCCCCTACCAGAGATCGATTTGAAGGTGGACTCCCTCGCCCCATACAGATTCAAGTGTTTCCTGGACGCCTACAAAGGATATCACCAAATACAGATGGCGAAGGAAGATGAAGACAAAACGGCGTTCCGCACAGACGCAGGTATCTTCTGCTACACAAAGATGCCTTTCGGCCTGAAAAATGCGGGCGCCACATACCAACGCCTGATGGATACAGCGTTCGTGAAAGAAATCGGCGTACGGCTTGAAGTGTACGTCGATGATTTAGTGATCAAAAGCAGGGAAGAAACCGACATGCTACAAGACATCCAACAAACATTTCACCAGCTACGAAAGGTCCGCATGAAGCTAAATCCAAGCAAGTGCTCGTTTGGAATGGAAGAAGGGAAATTTCTGGGAGTCATCGTTACGCGGGACGGGTTCCGCGCCAACCCAGACAAGGTACAAGCAATCGAGCGAATGCCATCTCCCGCCTCCGTCAAAGAGGTGCAGACATTGATGGGCCGCCTGGTCGCCCTAAACCGGTTCCTATCCAACTACGCTTCAAAGTCATTTCCTTTTGTCGATACCTTGAAAAATTGTCTGAAGAAAAGCAACTTCCGCTGGACAACCGAAGCGGAGTCAGCTTTTCAACAAATGAAGCAGTGTTTGATGAACCTTCCTACACTCACAGCACCGCTCCCTAAAGAGCCGCTCACGCTCTATCTTTCAGTCACGGAGCGGGCAATCGGCGCAGTTCTGATGGTCGATCGCAAAGGCGTGCAAACGCCTATCTATTACATCAGCCGCACGCTGTTAGATGCGGAGACTCGATACACCATAATGGAAAAGCTGGTCCTAGCTTTAATTCACGCTTCCCGAAGATTGCGCAGATACTTCCAAGGTCACCCGATAAACGTCCTCACGGACTATCGGATCAATGATATCTTGGCCAAACCAGAATTGTCAGGAAGACTGGCGAAGTGGGCTATTGAGCTCGGAGAGCACACAATCAGCTATAAGCCCCGACCCGCAATCAAAGGACAGGTATTGGCAGACTTCGCAACCGAGATCCCATCCGACAAAGTTCAAGAGTGTCGAGAAGAAGAATCACCTGCGCCAGTGCACGACCCATCGCAAAAGTGGTCCTTATACACCGATGGGGCCTCCAACGGAGACGGCGCTGGCGCCGGCTTGCGCCTCATCAGCCCAGACAAACACGAGTTCACATACGCCATCCGCCTCGAGTTCAAAAGCACAAACAACGAAGCGGAATACGAAGCGTTGCTGGCAGGCCTCCGCATAGCGGAAAAAATGGGGGCCAGGCACGTAGAGGCGCATGTAGACTCTTTGTTGGTAGCACGGCAGATCAACGGGGTATACGATGCAAAAGACGAAACCATGGCTCTATACCTGGAACAGGCCAAGAAACTCATGCGCAAGTTCGACACATGCACAGTCGAACACATCCGGCGCAGCGAAAATAAACCCGCTGACGCACTCAGCAAAATGGCATCCACGGTTTTTGAGCACATGGCAAAAGAGGTCCGCGTCGAAGTACGAGATAAACCATCGGTCCCCATGCGCCAGGTCAACGTTACTCAAACAGGCAACGGGTCATGGATGACACCGATCAAAGCCTTTTTATCATCGGGAGTTCTGCCCAATGACAAACTCGAAGCCCGGAAGATAAAAACCAAGGCCTTGCAATATCAACTGGCCGATGACATCCTGTACCGCCGCTCTTACTTGGGGCCACTCTTGCGCTGTGTTGACCCGGCCGAAGCCTCCTTGCTCCTCAAAGATATACATGAAGGAACATGCGGGCTACACGCAGGCCCAAGAATGGTAGTGGCAAAGCTGATGAACGCAGGATATTACTGGCCTGGCATGCACGTCGACGCAGTCACCGAGATACGCAAATGTGACAGCTGTCAGCGCCACGCTCCAAACACCTTGCGCCCAAAGAATAATCTCGTACCAGTCACCGCGGCTTGGCCCTTCCAAAAGTGGGCTATTGATCTAGTCGGACCATTCCCGGCAGCACCGGGCAATGTCAAATACTTGGTCGTCGCTATCGACTACTTCACTAAGTGGGTCGAAGCGAAACCTCTGGCAAAGATCGATGGCGCGCATGTCAAGAAGTTCATCTGGGAGTTCATTATCTGTCGGTTCGGATTACCGATGCAACTGGTCAGCGACAATGGAACACAATTTGAAGACCAGGCCCTCCAACAATGGCTGGCTCAAATGGGAGTCACGCAAATCTTCACATCTGTTGCACACCCGCAAGGCAACGGTCAAGTAGAAAGAGCCAACCGCACAATCGTTGAAGGCATCAAGACAAGACTCGGAACCAGGCGAACAGGGTGGGTAGACGAGTTGCCGCACGTCTTATGGGCCTACCGTACCCTCACGAAAACAAGCAATGGCGAAACCCCGTTCAGCCTAACATACGGCTCCGAGGCGGTAATCCCCGCAGAAATAGCTTGCCCCACGGCAAGGGTACTGATGGCAAACACAACCGACAACGATAAAGAGCTCCGCATAAACCTCGATCTATTAGAAGAACGCCGCAACCTCGCGGCAATAAAAGAAGCAAGTTACAAGACACAACTCGAGCAATACTACAACAAACATGTAAAGGAGCAAGCCTTCAAGATTGGGGACTACGTCTTCCGCAACAATGAAGCTTCCAACGCCGAAAAGCCCGGGAAGCTCGCCCCAACTTGGGAAGGCCCTTACAAAATTCAAGAAGTGCTCGGGAAAGGTGCCTACGCATTAGAAAGGCTTGATGGTACCCCTATCCCAAGATCATGGAACGGCGCTCAGTTACGGCGCTGTTATTTGTAATCAAAATGGCTACACACGCCATATTATTAATGAAAACGTTTCCTATATCTGTGTTTCTACTTGTACTTTTCGCGCCAAGGTCTTCAAGACTTAGGCAAAATCACGTCGGGCACGCTAGCAAGGCATGCCTTCAAGACGCGCCACGAGCGCGTCGGGCGCCTACCGAAGCAGCGTAGTCTTCAAGACGGATTTACTCGCCGGACCTACAACACCGCAACATGCGCCTCAACTCTTGTCTTCTAGAGTCATTGCAACTCAGACAGAGTAGCGCGCCACATAAACGCGGTAAACGGGTCTTCAAGGCGAGGCGATCACGCGCCTAAGTCGGACTCAATGGCACAAGTCGCCTCCGCTACAATCTTCAAGGCAAGGAAATGTTGAACACTTAGACGTCGGATTGTCTAGCCGAGCGCGCGCTCTAACTCTTACTTACACACCGGGTGACGACTTGGTTAAATAAGTAAATTAGAGACGAGACAACACGATATAACAAACAAAAGTTTTCATTAACAAAGGGAATTAAAAACCCTCCTATATTTACAAGGAAAAGAAAAGTTACAAATATTAAAAGGCCTAATCACTGGCCAGCTGCGCCGGAAGGCCCCTCGCCAGAAGCTTTCGCCAGCGCATCAGACGTTTCTATGAAGTATCTAAGGGCCGCAGGTGGATCCGCGTTCTTGTTGCAGTCCGCAAGCACCTGAAGGATGGGGAACTCTATCTTCTCGAACTTTTGAAGTTCCGCCTCATACTCATCCTTCAGGGGTTTACCATAATGCTCCGCGTCCACGATGCGCCCATCATTTTGCGCATGCAAGAAACCGTCTTCATAGCCCTCGCCATAACCATAGGCTTGGGCACTGGCAGCAATGGCGGCAATCTGGTCTCCGAGCAGAGGTTCCTGCCAAAATCTCTTGAAAATCTGCACATAGAAACAAAGTTAGAATATGGAAAAGACAAGTCTCAAAAGCAGAGAAAGCGCGAAGACTTACCCCAGCCATCCCGTCTGTCATCAACCATTTGATGGAGTCCTGCATCTGGGACTGGGCGGTGACAGCTTCATCCAGCAACAACTTAGCCGCCTCACCTTCCTTCACAGCAGCAAGGCGAGCCTGGTCACAAGAATCCAGGTCTCGCTCAAGGTCCTCCTTCGCACTAAGGACCTGGGCCCTCTCCCGCTCCAGCGAAGAGACGCGCTCAGTAGCCGCAACAAGAGCCTCGTCCTTTGACTCGAGCTCCTTGCGCATCTCTACATATTTCGCCGTCCTCTCCGTGAGGGCCCTGCTCTTCTCTTCAAGGCTCTTCACCGCCGTCCGCCGCTCCTCACGCGCCACTGACAGAAGATCCTTGAGATCGGAGATGTCAGTGTTGGCCTTCTTCCATGAATCTGACCAACGGCGCCTCTCAGCAACCGCGTCTTCTTCAAGTTTGGTAACTTTAGCCTCCGCGTCATGGGCACGGCGGCGGTATTTGGCAATCTCGGCTTTGAAGGCAGCCTCTTTTTCAGCAAGGCTGGCCTTCTCCGCCTCCACCTGCTCCATGTCTCGCCACAACGCCGAATCACGGCGCCGCAGCGAGTCCATCATGGATAGTTGAGTCGCCTGGTTAACGCACAAGGCGGCTATTAGGTCTTCACGACTCAACATATCCTGGTGAGTGCGCTCATAGGGAGGCACCACCTCGCTGACAAACTCCTAGGCAGCCAAGGAGTTGGAAAACAATGTGTTTTCCCTTATTGCCCAACGAGGGCGCCAGATGGCATCACCACCAGACCAACAGGAGCCGTGATAGACTCCTGCTGACTCCCCAACCCTGGAAGCCTCGCGCCGATCCCGGCGCGAGCCGCTCCCACCAGCTCCAGAGGCGCCCTGCTGAAGCAAAGCCCTCTCAAAGGCATCCCCTCCATCAGGAGCCATTTCCCGGCTCTCAACTTCGGCACGCTCCTTGGCAGCGCGCTCCTCAGCAAGCTTGGTTTTTTCCTCCAAGAACTTTTGCTCTTGGAGGCGAAGGCGGTCCGCCTCAGCCTTCTTGTCTGCCTCAGCCTTTCTTGCGGCTTCATCGGCAGCAGCCTTCTTCTCCGCCTCAGCCCGGCGGCGGGCTTCATCGGCTGCCGCTTGCTTGGCAGCAGCGGCCTTCTCAGCCTCAGCCTTTTGCAAGGCTTCATCGGCCCGCACCTGCTCCTGCGCAAGCTCCTGCTCCCTCCACAAGGCATCCTCCTCCCCTCCGCCCGGTTCGGCGGAGGAAGACAAAGGTACAGAGGGCACAATCTTCGGCGCCACTGCAGGTCAACAATAACATTAATAATAATACAATCAATGAAAATAGAAAAGAAGAGAAAGGAGGAAAAAAGAACTTACCAGGAGTCTTCTTCCTCAATAACTTTTGGAAGAGTGGTTGGCGCGCAGGGGCGGCACCAATGCCCATGCTGAAAACGGGCCCGCCATCGCCACCACTTCCAACAGGACCCTTGGAAATATTAACTGGGTCCGGGCCAGGCACCGACCCCTCACCACCTCCAGCTCCAGACGCGACTGGAGTTTCCTTCACCGGCCCAGCGGTCCGCGACCTTTTCCTCTTCTCCAGCTGAGAAGATTCCGCTTCCTCGTCATCCTCAGAGGGGGGCCCATCCTTCCTCCGTCGACGCCCTTTTACAGCTTCTCCTGCTGAAACGGAAGAACCCGAGTCAGAAAGGGTAATCATGGCTCGGTACCTGTGCCTCCGCGGAGCGTGCTTCCAACGACCACGCCTCGCGGACGAGCCTACCGGCGGAGTCTCCCCTACAGTATCATCTCCGAAAATACTATCAAATAAAGGGCTGGGAGACTCACCAGTTGTGTAATAAGGTTTGGGCGCAGAAGTTAAATCCGGGTAGTAGAACCGGTCAGCGAGCGCGTCCAAACAAGAAGTTTGACCCTCCGCCAAGGGCCTCCACTTGATACCTTTATCCTGACGGGCGGCATAAAACTCAAATTTACTTACACCTGCAATATTAACAAACAATAAGGAAGAGAGCACAGGAAACACCAATAATGATAATAATGATGACATTATACTTACCCTCCTGCGCAATATATGGCTCTTTACCCGCCCGGATGCCATTTCGACTCATCCCCAGAAGAAAGAAAATACCCTCCGTCAGGTTCTGGAATTCCAATTTAGTGGCATTGGCGGTAAGGGCGAGGAACCACGCCTGCTTCTTGAAGTCCTTGGGCACAGGCATGTCCGCCACCCGCTGCCCATCCCCTATCACCTTCCAGGGGAGACTAATGGGTATCACACCCCTCTTCACGAAGAAAAACTTCTCCTTAGCCCAATGCAAGGACTTAGGAGTATGGGTGGCCATGGGCGGCACCTTGGGACGCGGCTTGAAAGAGAACCACATCTCATCCCGCGCCATAAAGTAGAAAACATTGAACCGTTCGACAGTGGGTTCAATGTCTAGGGCGCGGCAAGAAGCTTCGAAATGCACTAACCGCAGCATCCCAAAAGCGGTTAGTTGCGTAGGACCAACACCATAAGCCACCATGGTGTCGATCTGGAACCGAGTACACGGCAGCGGAACCCACACTTAGCAAAGTGGGCCTCGTACAGCGCCAACCGGCCGGTACCGGCCGAGAGGACAGTGCTGGTCGGAGTTGGAAGGGTGGGCTCCCACTCCGGCGAGATCCCATACATAACAAGAAACCGGTTGAAGGCTTCTTGACTCCAAACACAGCAAGTGTTGGACATCAGTTTCCTCTCTTTGATTTTTCCACCCTCCACGGTGGTCTCCTGCACCACCTCCTCCGGCTGCTCCCCCACAACCTCCTCAGAAACACTAGCACTTTCAGACATGATAATGAAGAATCTGGAAAACTCACCGGAAAGTTTGAAGATCAAACGAAATCTTCAACGAAAGTGGGAAATAAGAAGTTAACCGACCAGAAAATAACACAAAGATGAATGGAAGACACCAACGTAGAAGAAATATGAAGTTTCAAATAAATCTTCAAGATCAAGATCTTCAAAGATTAACCGGAAACTTCAAACGGAGATTGACCGGAGAATGAAGAGAGAAAAAGAAAAGTGGAAGAAGATTAGAGAGCATAACCGTTCAAATGAGCCACAACAGGCCTTATATACTCATCGCATTTATGGCAGGGGGACCCACCGGGGGAGTGTAAACCGTCACAACTTTTCAAATTCCGTTCACAGGATGATGACACGTGTCCGCAATAAAAACGAGTGGCCTGGATGGAAGTGTATGACAGTTGTACACTACACAGGCGCTGGATGATCGACACGTGTCAACAGATCTCACAACATCAACCATTCAAGCGCGTGGCAACCCACGCGCCTGACAGACAACTCGTGCCCTTCGACACGTGGCACAATCTCAACCATGCAGAAAAAATGTCAGACGCGTGAAACCCCACGCTCCTGACACAGACGAGATATTGATAATTGCAACCACGATGGGACATGTATCAGTCTGTACAACCAGACAGTCGCTGACACATCAGCAACCACCAAACTTCCCTCAGAAGCAATTGATCATTCGAATTCCAGGCGCATTTATTCCAATTTATGAGAGACAAATTCAATGCTAATGATTTAGAATTTATCACAACTCCAGACCCGCATTAAATTACCCCAGCAGCAGTAAATGTCTAAGCGGAAAGTTGACGTAAACTTTCAAAAGACGTTCCCCGCCCAACCACTGCAACGTTGGGGCGGAGAACGCCCTTCCCAGCGGAAAGTTGACGTAAACTCTCAAAAGACGTTCCCCGCCCAACCACTGCAACGTTGGGGCGGAGAACATCCTCCCCAGCGGAAAGTTGACGTAAACTTTCAAAAGACGTTCCCCGCCCAACCACTGCAACGTTGGGGCGGAGAACATCCTCCCCAGCGGAAAGTTGACGTAAATCTTCAAAAGACGTTCCCCGCTCAACCACTGCAACGTTGGGACGGAGGACGTCCTCCACGGCGCAAATTTGACGAAAAACGGAGAAATACGTTTCCCGCCTATATTTTCTCAAATCAGAATAACACCCCCAAAGGCTACAACGCAAGCAGATGAGCTTTCATCCGCGACTTCTACCTTTCGAGTCTAGCACTCCACCTCCTCATCAGCGAGCAGGAGAAGCCCTAGACTAGGGGGACTTGAAGGGATAGGGAGCCTAATCTGAAAGGCGTCCCTATCCCCACTAAGTAACAACCCTGCGCCACGTCACGGCGCAGGATCATACTCGCGCGAGGACAGCCAATCAACACCCTCGCGCGCCGGCACAAATGATAGGCAACAATTAATACCTGATACGCGCGTGCCATCACACGCGGAAGATTCCCTTAGCACGTTGAAGGAGGTACAAGGGACGACAAAAGGAAGATTCATAAGGATCTGTGTCAGAGCATACACCAACAGAAGAAGGACATGTGGCAGATAGTACAAAAGGGGAACGGCTGCACTGTACACGCTGTCGTGAACAGTGACCAGCAGGCATTACTTCCTCCACTGTCAGGCGTCAAATCAGACAGCAGAGATAGCCTGGACACTGTAGCAAGTACGACGTTACTGCGCACCACCAGAAGGCGGACACGTGTCCAACTGCAACAACGACCGCACTGTGGGCTGACGTCATCTACAGTGCCTCGTCCTTTCCCGCCATTTCCAGAAAGACCATGGGCTTGGGCCCCGGTTGGGCCCAAGCCAATGGTGTCACTTGTGGGCCTCTCCATGCGGTCCACTATTAAGCCTATAAATAGCATCAGATGCAACTCATGTATTCATTCACATACACAACCATCACCACTGTACTCATCACTTGTAATTCTCTCCTGTTAGTAATAACATTCCGGTACCCTTACAGTGGACGTAGGTCATTAACGACCGAACCACTTAAATCTCTTGTTCATATCACACACAATACCTATCACGCTCACTTTAACAAACTCTCGGGTTGTCATAACGGTTTGGGTAAAGGATTAAACCTGTAGTTACGTAAGTATTAACCCCCCGAAGATTAGTCTTAATCTCCGGTATACTTATTGTTTCTTCACTTTGGTTCCTCGGGCTCTGCGAGTCATTGTGGACCACCTTCTGCACCTGCTCTAAAAAGCGAACCGTCTCAGGGGCTAGGGATCCAAATGTGTCGAAGGCAAACGGAATGAACACGTGTGTTTCTCTAAACGTGTTGTCTCGTGCTTAGCAACCTTCCTAGCTTCTGCTTTAAAAAATATCCGAGTTAATGTGACAAACAACGTTTATAGTTACTAAATACCCGAGTTATATATATAACTAGAACTCTAGAAGGCGATCATATCTTGCATGCATTAACAGAATCAAAACTTTTCATTTAAAAGGGTAAATATATTTGTGTTCTCTAGCCTACAACATAACATGATTTATTTATTTTACCAATCTATATACTCAGGGGCATCCGGATTCCGGATAATACTTATTTTACATCATATGTTATACTTCGGTTTAATTACATCTTTTCATCAAACAAACAATAAAATATATTAAAAATGTTAACCTATACTTGATGGCCACAGCTCAAATGTAAACATTAAAGAAGGTTTTTGTACTTTACCGGAAAAAAAGTTTTATAAATAAAATTGCCGACATTAACAAAACTATTGGCAATTGGGAAATTTTTATTAGTAAACTTCCATGATTTGATTATTATAGTTATAAACTGATGTGGTGATAAGCATCCCCTACTTAAAAATATAATCTACATTATAAAAAATATATAAACAAAACATTCTCTAATCAACACATGTTGCATAACTTCAATTGTAAAATGACAAATTACACACCAACTTGTTGACCTATTGATCTCATTCCAAACTCTTGATGGCATTAGGATGACGGCTGCCACCACCTCGGCAGCCACCGCCACCACCGCCACAACCCAAGAACCTCACCAGGCTCCAAGACCTCTTTCCACCATCATTGCCACCACTTCTTTTGTCATCCATCATATCTTTAGTCCCTATGGATGATTGTCGTTTCTTTAAGTCTCTAATATGCATTTGTGCTGAAAAACTATTTGATCCAAAACCAAACATAAGTAAGTACCATCTTGGTTTTGTGGCAGAAGTCAAGATGGACACTCTCCTTATTGGTACCTCATACTTTAAATCATGTTTGTCTGAATAGATATGTGGTTTAGATTTACTTGATTTCTTGAAAAGCCTCCATCTTTGTTTGTGGGATGGTTGTAGCTTTTTACTTTCATCATTATGATTGTTTGGAGAAACGATAGATTCTTTGTAAGGAATGATCTTTCCACAAAATACAACACTATTGCTCATTGAGGTCTTCAAAAGCTCACTAGAGAACTCAAATTGATCATCAAAATGATCAATAGGGTTGTCTTGATCATCGAGTCGATAGAAGTCTTGTGGATCTCCATTGTTGTCGTAGATCATGAAATCCGAAAGCGAAAGAGTGTCGATTACATCATCTTCGTGGTGATTCGAGTCTTGCGTTGGAGGGATTAGAACGGATTCCATGTACAATAAGTTTAAGGATGATTATATATGGTGGAAGTATATATGGAGTGTTTTGGTAAAATCTTGATAACCAAAGTTTGAAGAATTATGAATAATGGTTTTTGAGTATATAACTAGTTTTGATTTGTAATGGGACAAATGGACATAACTAAAGTAATCTTTAAAAGTTGGAGGTGCATGGATTTTGATAGGATGTTGCTTCTAGAGAGTCGACATGTAGATAAAGACATTCTTTAAAAAGTAATCTTTAGTTCAACTAAACGTTTTTATTTGACAAAGTTACAAGAGTTTGTTTGTAATAAAGATTTCATACATATTACTATTTATCGTGTATATTAAGTCAATATCTTATTCGAATGAAATTTTGATTTAAAAAATCAACGTTTTTTCTTATTTCTACATAAAAGTATATAAAAATACAAATATTACTAAGTTTAATTACATTTAGTTAGGCTTAACTTTAACTATATAATGGAAGAAAATGTTGTAACTTGTAATTTATCTTAGAATTTTCTGAATCATATTACTCGGTTCTAATTGTTTTAGTAGAACATGCCGATGGTCTTTTTTCTAGTGACATTAAGTGTTTGTTGTCATTAAAGTTGACCGATTGCGGGTTCTACCAAATCGACATTAGGTGGATGTTTAAAAGTAAGCTTTAAGTGTGTGTTCGCTTAAAAAAATGTGTAAATCATATTTAATCAGGGGCGGACATAGGGAAGAAGCAGTGGTCGCGGACGTTGCGGCTCAACTTCGCGCGCGTAATAGAAAATTAGTGGAAAATTTGTTTTTTTTTGTTTTTTTTTTTACGAAATTTGAAAAATGTTGCTACTAAAATGAGAAAAATGAAAAACGTTACTACTGATTTTGTGGCCTAGATCCGCCACTGTATTTAATGTAATAGTTATTTATGGTAGCTATATATAGTCAATCCAACATCAATTCTAGAACCATCTTGACATGCGTTTAGAAAAAAAAAAACACTTTATTCCATGTATCATATTTAACTGACCAATGTTTTAAAAATCAGATTCGGTCGACGGTTGGATTGGGAACCGAAACCTAGATCGGTATGGGTCAGGTATCGGACTGTGTTTGCATTGAGCCGAAGGTTGGACTGGCGAATCATTGGTCGAACCAGAAAATCCGCCTATCGAACTGGTGTTTTAGATGGGTTGGACTGGTTTTTGATACATTTTTTTCTTCAACTTCTACCTTATTAATTTTTATAATATTTATGACACCGTTCGGTTCTTACTTCCGATTAGACCAGTTGAACCTATATAAAGACTAGTTCGGCATCTAGTCCGGTTCTAAAATCATTTCACCTGACACGTGTGTTAGGGCCCCTCTAGAACCATCTATGACATGTAATAAGTCCTAGCAACCTAAATATTTACAAACTAAAATCTCATGACAATTAATATAATAAATAACAATAAATAGATGATGGGAAGGGGCTGTCTTTCTAGAAAAACAGTTCATGGTGGTCATGTATGACATAACTATATATAACAATATTGTTACTTGTTAGGCCAGCTGTAAAGGTTGGGTTCGGCTTTGGACCCACTAAGGCTGCTTTGCACTATTTCGATTTGGATTTGTTGTGTGCGGGTCATAGTCTCTCGTAATTCCTGGGAATCGAGATGACAATGATGTTCATTAATTCTATTCAAACATTAAACATATATATGTCCAAAAAAATGTTCTCCTTATTCAAACTAGTTAAAAGATGCCCCTAATAATTGCCTTATATTAGGAAAAAAAAGAAGAAGAAAAAATAACATATAATGATCAAAGACGTAATGAAGATATTTTGATTAGGGAAAAGATAACGTACAAAGCTGTCGTTAAAAAAAGATAACGTACAAAGCTTCCTTAACGTGAGACACGTAGGAATGATTCTCAGCCCTTAGATGTAGGTGGTGGCATGATGGTAATTATCAATCTTAATCATGGTCGGCTTAAACAAACCAAGGGTAAATTAGGAAAAAACGTTCAACACTTTTTTTTTAGTTCAACAGAGGCTTAACCTGTCACACCATCAAATTTCCACTTGCGGAGTTTTACCAACGAGGCGTATGACAAACCAGGATATAAGTCAACGGTCACAATAAACAACACTATATGAAATACGTAAACTCAAAACATAGTTCTCATAATCATAAAACCGTAGCGGAAGCAGTTAACCAGTTACAAACCATGTACTAACGTGTTCAAAATATTTATTTCAAAATATGAAACTAAGCCTAGACGCCAATGCAGACCCGTGCGCCTAGTCCAACAGTTGCTACCTTAGCGACCTGAGAAAAACATGCCAAAACGACATCAACATATATAATGATTGTGAGTTCACAGGTTTGTTCAATATGTTACCAAATGTTATCACATGTTACCAAAACTTTACTATGTCCATACTATATAAATGTTACCAAGTACGCTAGCTAGGCGTATGTTTTGTTACTACTACGATTGGAAAACCATTACTAGACTGTTATCAGTGTTCAGCCCGATTGTTCAGCAAATGTTTAGCAAGTTAGAGACAATATGCACCCGCCCGGCCCTCCAAGCCGTCGAGTGGGGCCTGTCAAACCCAATAGATCTATTCACACTTCCCTCGTTGTGCAACCCCGCACATTCATGGTTTCCCCCCGGACTTTCAAAGATCGTATAGCAACGCAAAGTTAAATCATAGTATGACATATGTTACCAAATAAGTTTAGCGCATGATTTCTCCCCCAAAAGTAAAAGCAGTAAAAGTGGGGCCGTGAACTCACCTTAGGTTGTGTTCTTCAAGTTTAATAAGAAAAGCCAAGTCCTTGATAATTCCAACTACCGGAGATCTATCAAAATGTTCATATAAGTGTCCCGACTAATAACCACATGGTTATCTAGTCCCCGATTGTCCAGATCGTGATCAAGTATGTTTTAAAACGTGTTTTAAATGTTCAACCGACACACTAGACCGACCTGACATCCCGTTGGTGACTCATTACCTTAACTAATCAAGTACACATAGATTACACACAAGGTTCAAGCATAAAACACTTAGTTTGCATTAAAAATCTCATTTTTGATTCCATAGGGTCGAACCAGGAGGTTTTGTTCCACCTTCGCACCTTTTAAGCCACGTTCGACCCTTTGGAAGCCACCTTCGACGCATTCGAAGCCACATTCGACCCTTTGAAACAGGTTAGACCAATATTGTCCAAGTTCGACCCTAGGATTCCACTTTCGACCCCATGATTGGTCGAAGGTGCCCAGGTTCGACCCTAGCAGAATATTTTTCCCAAAAACGCTTCAAAAACATCCGAAACATCATGAAACATCACCAAACACAGCAGTTGAATATGAATAACATATCCCCAAAAAACCCCACCAATTTTGCCCCAAAACCTGTTCATTTTAGCCCTTTCCCAAAATGGCAAAAATTATGAAAACATCACATCATGCATGAAATCTTTACCCAATTTGAAAACTTCTTTTTTTTTTTGAAATCAATCCATAACCATCTTAATAGTGCTCAGTTTGTCATGTGTTTGAAAACCTCAAAAAGTTCTATTGATCATACTAGCATGCATCGCCCTAGATTTATTAAAATCCCCAAATTAGACATGATATCACCATCCATCTATTTGTAACCTTTAAACAATCCTAAACTAACATCAATAACAGTCCTAGATCATGTTTCTAGCATTCATACAGCAGCAAATCATTAAACATAACATAATATCACATAACACATAATTAACATATGTTTATTGATATGAAAACTTATGTTTAATAATAGGGTTTAGGTTTAGAAAGATGTTTAAAAGGTTTTTAATGGTGAAAACACCCTTAGAACAGATCTGGACCTTTAGGGTTAGATGGAAACGAATTAAAATGCTCTAAAAAGGGTTTAGGATTAAGAACACACCTTGGATTCTTGATTAGATGTTGTTTGTAGGTTAGATTATGAAAAACCAGAGCAAAAACTCCTTCCTCAGTGATTAAAATCGTTTGAGAGTGTTTAGAGACGGTTAGGGTTTGTGAAATGGTGAAAAATGACAAAGTTTGGTATTTATACTAGTCCACATTCGCCCCTTTCACATGAGCGAATGTACCCACATTCGCCCCTTTCTCAGGGTCGAATGTACCCTAACTGGTCGAATGAAATCCTATTGTTTTCACATCCCAGGTTTGCCCCTTCACTAAGGTTCGAACCAAGATCATTTCCCAGGTTCGCCCCCACGCTATGGGTCGAACCTGGACCTATTTTTCTAGTCTTTCCAGTTTGTTGTGTTTAACACATTTTAACGCATCCTAACACATGATCATGCAATTCTAACACATGTTATGCACATATAGGCACGTATAATCATGTTCACACCTTGTAGCACATATTATCTTGTTATGTTACACGTGTGTTAATAATCTACTTGTCCTACTTGATTCAGTTCATGTAATTTCACCAACAACGGGACCCGGTACTAGTGTATTCCCAAAATGACTCCCAATGATCCTCCAGATCATTGAACCCTGGACAATCCTATAGTGACTCGACTCAACTAATCCCAGTTAAGTCCATTTATAATGTTTCTCGCTAAGGTAGACTTATGTTTTACTAAAATGTTTAAGCCGAACATGCCGGGTGTCACATAACCAAAAATTAATTTACACGATTTAAAATTGATTAAACATTTTGAAAGATTACACAATAAAAAAAACAAATAAAAAGCCGATTACATTGAACGAAAAACGTTAGAACAGTGTTTGAATAAAAAAAACAGAGGATTGTATACGTAGACGATAAACAGATGATTATAAATAAACGCTTGTTATATTTGTGAAATACTTTCGATTGTATTTCAAGAATAAGGATTAAAACATAAAAATTAGTTTAACAAAAGTTGCAGAAGAAAAAAGAAGAAGTTGGTGATAACAGAGTGTGTTAAACGCACGCACATATGTGTTCTATATGTAACGTGCGTTTAAAACTATTTAGGTGGGACAAACAAACGCACATTCATTATTTGAAACACACTTATTTATTTTACTAACACACTTTTAATTTTTGTGAGCTATAACATCAAACGCACGTTGCCTTTCAACAAATTAACAAACACACTTTAAAAGGTAGGCATGCATTTTTAATGATATTATAAAAAACGCACGTTTAAAATTTTTTGAACACCAAAACAAATATTATCAGATTCATTAAACTTGAATGAAGAAAGATTTTGTTAACAATTTACAAATACATCCACGACAAGGATAACCATTAAAATAAGTTTCTTCTCTCATTTTCTCCTCATGCCATTTAAGCTCACATAAATAAAAATTGAAAAGAAGAACCACGTCGTCTCTGTTTTCTCATCTTACTAACTCAGGTAACTAATTTTTTCATTAAACATTTTTTGTGTTTGCTTCAAGATTCTTTATTGATGTGTGAAGGGGTTAATGTGGAAGATGTTGTGATGTTTGATGGTTGTGAGGAGAAACATAGTATTAACGCTAAAACAGAGTATGAATGTTTTGAGGAAGAAGATAGGATTTCTAATAAACGCACGTTTATATTCCACTAAAAATAAAGGTGCGTTTATTTAATTGCAACTTTAAAAAATAAACGCACGTTTAATTGAGTGCGTTTTGTTTAAACACACCATCATTCTCGAGTCCCTGTTTTTGCTTCAAAACCAAAATGGTTTGTTTCAACATAATCACAATCTATAATCAATTCTTTCTATTTTTGTTCCTTTCGTCGATCTAATATGTACAATTTGTTCATTTGAATTCAAACAATAATAAAAAAAACCAGAAATCATTCTTGTTCATAACCGTTCGTTATCTTTCTTCTGGTTTTTATTTTTTGATTGTTCTTGATCTTTTGTATAAAAGTATTGTTAATTGAATCGTGAATTGAATAGATTGTCAATCGAAAATAGTTAATCGATCATGAATTGAATCTGAATTATTGTCGATTATAATTGAAACGTGAATTGAACTGTGATTGATTGGAATCAGAGATTAACGAAACAATAAAAGGACTAAATTACCCTTTTAATCAACCAGGTTTAGATTAAGTAAACTTAACTATAGTTTTCAGGTGTCATTCCCTGGTCGTTTCCTACACTTCTCACGTTAAGAAAGCTTTCTATCCTATACTTTCTCTTTTGATTAATATGGATATGGTTTTTTTTTTCATAATATAAGGGATTGTATGACACGTAGTACAAGGCTATTTTCAAAATACAAATTTATAGTTAACTATAAATTTGTAAACTTAACTATAGTTATTATCTATAGTTAAGTAAACTTAACTATAGTTTTCAGGTTTAGATTAAGTAAACTTAACTATAGTTTTCAGGTGTCATTCCCTGGTCGTTTCCTACACTTCTCACGTTAAGAAAGCTTTATATCCTATACTTTCTCTTTTGATTAATATGGATATGGTTTTTTTTTTCATAATATAAGGGATTGTATGACACGTAGTACAAGGCTATTTTCAAAATACAAATTTATAGTTATCTATACTATACTATATTATAAAGCATGAGTGAAGGATACCCGCAAAATTTAAGAAATTACAACATATAATGCATATGGTACAATACCTCTAATGAAATTAGTAAAGGATAAAATAGTAATTTATCTAACTATTATTAAATTGATCCAATTATCAACTTAATTTTAAGGTACTTAACACATAAAACCACCAAAGCACACCAAAGGTCTTATTTCAATTAATATGCTATAAATCCAATTGATTGAAATTGAAGCTCCTATCATTAAATGAAATTCACCATTTCACTCAACATCAACTCTTTCATATGTTGTTGTGCAAGTTAGAAGTGGAAAGGAGCCGATCATGTTGTAAGTGTTATTCTTGCATCTCCATTTTAGGTGAGTTTTGAGAAGAATTCTTATGTTGGTTTAACTTATTTTGATTGTTAGATTGAGTGGTTTGATTAGGGTTTTAAATGTTGGTTTTATTCAGGCGATTATGAGCTGATTATCTTTTAAGGTTTTCTACTTAGTTGATTACGCTATTGCCAGGTAATTTTAAATTGATGGACTGAATGTATTTTTCTCTATATTCATCAAGTGCTTTTGAAATTCTAAGTTTTGGTTTCTTTTCAATAGTCCTTTAGTAAATAATCATTGTCGTAGTTACAAAATTTTTATATATGGGAGTTCATTTTTTGTAAGTTATATCAAGTACGTCCTCTTACTTTTATTTTATTTGCGGTCAATAGGCACAATACTCATTGTTTTTTATCATGAATTGAAAACATGGCTTATTGTTGATATATTTAACACATATTTTGAAGTTATATTCATAGTACTTTTCTCTTTTTTATTGTTCTTTGCAGTTCCATAATTTTGGCTTTTTATTATTCAAAACTAATTCACTACATATTTAACCCGAATTCGTTGTATGACATTGATACATGATTTACAAGTATGACTATGTGCATATATCTTATCCACATAAAAAGAAGTGTAACCACGTGCACAAGCCTTGAAAATTGTTCTAGCTGGAGCAAAACCACAACCTCTTTTACCATAAATAATAGGCTGACTAACTAACCGTAGTATTTCGATAAACATCATAAAAAAACGAATGCTTTCCTTTTGTATTATCACATTGAAAGGTAGATATGGCATACTTTGTAAAGAACAAGATCTTTCTCTTTTTCTCTTTTGTTGCTATATACATACAATGAAAATATGGCACAATTTGTAGTAGACTGGTGTATTGGTAAACTAAATGGTTCAACGTTATTCCTTTGATGCAACTTGACTCTTGTCTTACTATGAAATAACAATATTCATTTTAAAAGAGGCACGACTGCATCAAAGCGTAAAGTTATAGCTCAAGTTCAAACCAAATCAACCTATGCATCCCTAAATCACCAACCTAAGTGTTGTGTTTAAGTGTGGTTTTTCCCGCTGCATCGCGCGGGCACCCCACTAGTAACTTATATACATATATATATATATATACATATATATATATATATATATATATTTTAACGGCAAAGCTTCATTTGAGTTCGGCTAGTAAGAAACTAGAAAGTGGATTACGCTAAAGTTTACTATCAGTTACACCGCACTATTGTTATAGTGAATAAGTTGGAAATGATATAATATAATGAATATACTTTTATGTCATGATAAGGTAGTTGAAGTTAATAACAACTACTGTGTTTTAAGGCGGGCTTTGCGCGCCTTATAATTTTGTTGTATTCAAAATACAAAAAAACTATTAACAACAAAGTAACTACCAATTTTTAGCCCATAATTTAAAAATGACATCTCATACAAATATGAGTATATTTGTACTTATTACTTAATAGCATGTTGTGAATGGGGAAAAAAAAAGTCGCCCCTTGCCCTTCCCATGTAAGCCATATATGTTATTTATTATGAAATCATATATAATTATTACTAAAAAAATGTTTGGACCTTTAAAAAAACAAAAACTTACCCTTCCCTTGTTTTGAACCTGAGACCTCAAACTATACAAATGCACAACAAACCACTCTACCACCAAGCCATATTATGACTTATTATAAAAAAAAATATATTTATTAATAAATAAGTGTTTGTAAAAAAATCCCATGTTTCGAACCTGAGACCTCAAAGCACACAAATGCACCACAAACAACCACCACCAAGCCATTTTATTAATTATTATGGAATCATATGTATTTATAAATAAATAAGTGTTGGAAAAAAAATACCATGTTTCAAACAGGTTTTGAACCTGAGACCTCAAAGCACACACATGCGCCACAAACCACTTCACCACTAACCCATTTTGTTAATTATTATTGAATCATATGTTTTTATAAATAAATAAGTATTGGAAAAAAAAGACAAACCTCATTAATGAGGTTACTATTCAATCTAACGGGCATCCTTCCATAGTGGTGGAGATGCCTTATGTTCACTTAGGTGATCAAGAGTTCAATTCCCACCTCCAACATTTATGGTTGGATATTTTGCCAAGTGGTGGTTGAGCCTACTCTCTTTGGAGGGGCCAGGTTTGATTCTGATGGGCCATCGGTTTTCTATTACCGTGCATTTACTCCAGAGAGGCTTGCCTCTTGTGGAGGGTACAACATCTGTTAAGTGGCAGGTGGCGGAAAATTTTCTAGGTGGAAGCCTTAGTTCCCCTTATGCACAGCCTCGACTCGCTTGTGGGCCGGCCACTCTCGCGTCAGCGTAGACCCAGTTAAAACAACATAGTCTGACCATTGTAGAGTGGCTAGAGGATTCCCTTCTGAAAGTTGTGTAATGTTAGTAAATCGGTGAAATAATGTGACAGTGCATGATTGGTTAAAATCAGTTAAATAATATTTATAATTATAATTATAATAATATAGTTTGGTAACTAAAATTTTCTGTTGCCCATATGTTGTAATTATTTATTTAGTATTGGGTTTAAATCCTTACAAATGCAAGATGAGGTGGAATTAAGGTGTGATAAAATTTGCCGTTAAAAAAATATTATTTAGTATTGGAAATTGTATGTTCGCCCTATATTTGTCGTATTAATTAGTTAGTTTCAAAAATAAATAATAACCAAATTAACACAAAACCAGTATGCAAAATAGATAATAACCAAATAAACACATAAACAATATGATTATCCTAACCATTTTAAAAATTATATTTGTACTATATGAAATTTGATATGCACGCGACACATATAATAAAAAATCCAACCGTATTGCATGTAAAATTGAAGTTTTCTGACGGTTAGATTAAACCGATTTTAATAGAAATAAATATTTTTGATTGTGTTGGGTGGAACGGTATATGAAAATTAATTATGTGCTGACCGTTAGATGGAAATTATAAAAACCGTGTGAATTTTTTAAAAAAAAATGTTTAGGTTTGTATTTTTTTTTGTGTAATGTTAGTAAATCGGTGAAATAATGTGACAGTGCATAATTGGTTAAAATCAGTTAAATAAAAAAAAGTTTCTATAGGTGCCCCTTCCCTAACATGCAAAAAAAATAAATAAATAAATAAATAAATAAATCTAGGGAATATAAGACGAGTTTAATGCCCTAATATATAGGATAATTTGAAGCCATATTTAGTCAATTTTGCTACAACCTTACAAAAAAATCTAAATGTAAGTTTTTGAAAAGAAAATTGTGTTTTTGTTTTTGTTTGTTTTTATTTAATCTGTATGAATAGGCTGGGGTGTTGATTTTAGGCAAAAGGATGGTAGTGGAGGTCGGTGCTGGAATGTGGTGGAAGGAGGAGGAGGTGGTGGTGGAAGGTAGTGCTAGAATGTTCAGTAATTTTAGGGGAGAAATGAAGGGGGTGGGTGAATTTACTGATATACCCTCGTGTGCAAGTCACGTAACAACATTTAACGACGAAAACTAATCGAGGTAGGCTTAAATGACATAACATGCTTGATTCTGAAAGATAAAGTGCAAGATCAGTCAGTTTTAAACGTAAAAGACATTCTTTGCAATTGGATATAAAAATAAATGACAAACTTATAATTCAGTCTAAAATAAATCAAATTTTTATTAATTAACAAATGCACACAACAAGAAAATAATTATAAAAAAAAACTAACCAAAAACTTACATGAAAGAAACCAAAAAATAAAATCACACTCCTTATAATGGTATAGTTTAAAGAACCTAACTTAGGAAGTTTACAAATATAGATTAAGGCTTTGTCCACGTTTGTTAACTATATACATATATATATTGTTTGTTGGGGTTGGCCGTTTTGTTTCTTTCAGAGTTTGTACTCTCAAACTTGTGTTAGCGTCTTGCTAGCATTTAAATAAAGTTTGTTGGCCGTTAAAAAGAACTATATATATATATATATATATATATATATATATATTTGTAATTTTTCCCTTAATTTCCTACACAATCAAATTAAACCGTCGGAATACATGCTCCGACCAATTTTCCGACCCAACTACCACTTTTCCGGCGAACCGCCACCTCTTCTCCACAACCACCATCCACCGGAAAAATTATTGTAGTACTAGCACGAGCCCGTATACTCGGTAACTCATAAACCTCCATCTTCGTCGGAGACGCGCCCAATCCAAACATCAAAAACCCCCTCCTCCGCCTCCTCACCACCGGTGCCAACTTCACCGGAAAAGTTTTCATTCTTGCAGGCTTTTGAGGCTTATTATGATGTGAGTGTTGATCGATAGTTTTGAACCTGAAAGATGAAAATGAACTCCCCTTATCGCATTCGTCGTCTTCGAATGATGAACATGAGGGATCACTGTATATTTGAAGATCAGATAGAGAAAGAGTATCAAAGGCTTCATGATCAGTAGCTTCTTCATGCATATCCATGTTTAGCGTTTATTTTTTGTGTTTGAATAGTATGTTCAAACTTATACATCGTTACATGCTATATATAGAGTTATGCACACATTATGTACGCAAAACTAATTGTACAGTTGTATGGTGCATGAACTATGTGTTATGACGTACGTGTATTTAAAATTTGATTATATTGTTATGTTTATAAACTATGAGCATGTAAGTTTGTGGTTTATTTTTTTTAGTTATGGCTTGATATTATATAAGTAAGTTGATAAGAGGTTGACGCAGCCCATAAGGATAATTAAGAGATTGTTTAATTTGATTAGGTTTTTTTTTTTGTAAAGTATATCCATTGGATTGCATGAAAACAAAAATTAGTGGCTTGATTGTAATCTGTTGATTATATTTTAGATAAATTAACTTATTAATCACATGCTCTTATACACGGATAATGAATGTATATATGTAATACATAAGTATGCAGTAGTTTTAAAAAGGGTCAACTAGCTATGAAAAAATTTCAATAAGGAGCACCCAATTGTTATTTTAAACTTAAAGCTCTGAAAATTATTTTTTTAATGCAAAGATCTTAAGAAGTTCTTACAAGGAAGACTTAGTACGAGAAGGTTTTTCACCCGTTATAAGGAAGACTTCATTCTCTATAATGAACATCCGACCTCTCTTATCATCAATATTGTCTGCTTTGTCTCAATAGATTGGCTAGTCAGAGCTCACGGATTTATTTTTGTTTGTCCCGGTAAAGACTTTCCAGGAAGTCACCCATCCTGATATTGCCCCCACACCTAAGCACTCTTAACTGTAGAGTTCTCCTCTCATTCACTAACATTAAGCCTCAAAACGCGTTAGTGATTAAAAGACACTAAATTACATATGAACTGTAGGACCGTGTCTCTTGTCAGACAAGAAATACGATTCACTTGGTTTTATCCGAATTGATGCCGGAAACAAAGAAACACTATATAGATGATAAAGAACAAGAATCGAACAAACGAAACTATCAAAATCACACAGATTTTAATGGGCTTACACAAAGCAAGGATTCACAAAGAAACTCTCTATCAGATGACACACTCACACACCTAAGATAATACACACTAAAGGGCAGACCTATGAAATGTTGTGTGAGAGCTCTTTTGATCAGGGGGAGACTAAAGCTTTTTATACTATGTCTTAGTCTTCCCATTGTCTTAGTCTCTTGGCCTAAGGGGATTGAGGCTAGCCTAGAAATTACAATAATGTCATTCTCAGACTAACACACAAATAAAACGTTATCTAATCTAGCCAACGACCTAGACGAGTAATCACTAGCTGGGGACAAACATAAAATGTACTAACAATCTCCCCCTTGGACCTAGCTAGTGATTTACAGAACGCATCCTTATCACCTAGCCGGGGACACATACTAAGTCTACTAACATGAACCAAGGATCTCTTCTGGACACGACCAATGCTGGATTTGCTAGGGTGTTCCATTCCCACCCCTCTAGAGTCTCATCATCCTCGATGAGGTTTGCCCTATCATCCTGAACGACACAGGAGTGGCTCTGATACCATCTGTAACATCCGGCCCCTCTCACCACCAATATTGTCTGCTTTGCCCCGATGGGTTGCCCATCCAGAGCTCACGGATTTGTTTTTTGTTGCCCCGGTGTGGGCAATACCAGGAGGTGGAGATTTCCTAGAAGGTCATCCATCCTGGTACTGCCCCCACCTGAGCACGCTTAACTGTGGAATTCTCCTCTCATCCATTTACATTAAACCCCAAAACGCATTGATGATTTAAGAGACACTGGATTACATTACATATTAATCAAGGATCTCTTCTGGCCTCGACTAATGTGAGATTTGCCAAGGTGTCACATTCTTCTCAACCGAAGTAAGATTTACAAACGATCTTCTAAAAACACTTGCCACACTATTGTAAATCAGTCACAGAAGGCTATTTGTGGTTGATTGCGACTAACACATTATGGTAGTAAATAGATGGTTTTCTAGCTGCAACATTTCCTTTAATAATTTTCTCAAGGAATGGTCCAATGTGTGCCGGTGAACAGTGGCGAAGCTTGGTTCAAGGATCGGGAGGGGCCGGACTCAATTTTTTCTGATCGGTAGTGGCAAATCGGCGGGGGCCGGACTCAACCCAGACTCAATTTACCTACGAAAATCGCAAATTTCTACCACTGTGCCAAAAAACAGGGGGGCCAGGGCCACCCCTGGCCCATTGAATACTTCGCCCCTGCCGGTGAATACCAATAGTTCAAATCTTTTGGGCTTTGATGTCCTATAAAACGAATTAAATCAATAAAACATTACAATCAAGACATATAGTAACACGCGATGACCTTTTTCTTGTTATAACCATAATCGTAAGAAAAAAAAAAGTTTAGATAGTAAGCTACGTAGATCCCATTAAAACCAACAAGTTTTACAAGTGAGTGGCTGGTAAACAGACTACAAGTTGCGCCGCTACCCTTTTCGAAATAAATTTACTTTGCAAAGTCATTGATATAATAAAGGATTTTGCATTCAACAATTACTATTTATAAACAAGGCGTCAAAGAATCTAGAGGAAATGGATGGTTCAAGTTTGTTCGTGGGATTCTAGAAGCGCAGACGTAGTTTTGGTCAAGTTTGTTTGGTTTTTGGTCTTACACATAGGAAACACATTGAAAGGTCGGCGAACTCTAGTTTCTCAGTCTTATTATTACATTTGTTTCTAACTAGCAGAATTATCTGTCGGGTTGCAACGGGAACTTGGACGATATTAGTTCGGTTGATTATAAGGGGGAAGGGGTGCTTACCAATTTTTTTTCAACTTCATTGAGATACATCAATCCTGCACTACGTATAACAACACTTCATTGAAACAGTTTTTTGGAGGCAACACTTCACTGATTCACTTCACTGAAATATTTAGATTTTAGTTTTTTTATTACTGTTTAACTAAAAAAATAACCGTTGGAGTTCGCTAATTCAATCGGACGAGTCCACCTCCACTAGCCACACGTCGGATCTCAATGAAGATACCCACCTAACGAGACCAAAACGCACAAATAAGAAAAGCGCCGCCGAGCCTTCAAGCAAAACATCATTGGTTGACAAAGTTGGGTCATACCAAGCGAACAAAGAAGATAAATTGGACCAATTGGCCACCCAACAAGCTCAACAATGAAAATAAACTTTAGCTTTTTTAGAGGAACGTACAACGCGAATTGTTGAGGCAAAGGCAGTATGACCACAACTTGAATATGTATTCAAAACCGCACGACCACTTCAAAGGTAAATCTTTGGAACTGGTTTTGAAACGAAAAGAAGAAATCGCGGCGAAATATGATTGGGATCGTTATCGGGCGGCAGCCGGCGACGACGATGAAAGCGAGATTTTATATGTTTGCATATTTTTTTATTGATATTTCTTGTTTGTGGATGAAATATTTTCCAAAGGAAAAGAAACAAATGTGTATTTGACTATTTTCTTCTAGGTTGAGCTTAGGCAAAACTGTAAAATGAAACATAGATCGGTAATTGAGCATAGTTGGACGTTGGTTGGTAAAGAAACTTCAATATTGGATGTCATATTGGTAAATGATCTTGGTAGCTTGGTAAAAACCATGACTTACATCACTTTGTGTTTGTAAATGTAATAGAGCGTATTTGTTTTTTTTGAAGAGTAGTGTTTCAGCGGTAAATCTTGTGTTGCAAAGCGACCACTGCCCAGGATCGAATCCCATAGCACCACACGGGTTTCTCCTTTCAAACCCAAGCGGTTATTTTTTCGGTGGAGCGTGAGATTCGAACCTGAGACCAAACCCGGACATAAACCCTCCAAGGAGGTAAACCTTCCCACCTCAAACCAGTTGTGCTGGAGATCACTAACAGAGCGTAGTTGCTTACTAATGAAAAAACAGATGTCTATTACATTTAATTTTTTATATTGCAATAACACCAAATATCTAAATATCATATTAGAATAGGGGTTGTATTTGTTTGTTCAGATTGATTTAAAACATAGTCATAACCAGAATTCCAGAATTAGGACATGTTTATGATTATCTAGTAATGTAACATGAACAAATTAACACATTCAACAAATGTTTGGAAAATCGGTGTTTAAACCTTACACGCGTATACGCTCATTCAAACTAAGAAGATAACCCAGGATGAATCTATTAGACATGATATATGCCCCGATTCATGCCCAAAGAATAAACTACAATTATGTTGTAGTCATGGTCAATATTGTGAGTCATAGTCAATATTGTGTATTCATTATAATTATTGTATTGTCTAAATATCATATTAGAATAGGGGTTGTATTTGTTTGTTCATATTGATTTAAAACATAGTCATAACCAGAATTAGGACATGTTTATGATTATCTAGTAATGTAACATGAACAAATCAACACATTCAACAAATGTTTGGAAAATCGGTGTTTAAACCTTACACGCGTATACGCTCATTCAAACTAAGAAGTTAACCCAGGATGAATCTATTAGGCATGATATATGCCCCGATTCATGCCCAAAGAATAAGCTACAATTATGTTGTAGTCATGGTCAATATTGTGAGTCATAGTCAATATTGTGTATTTATTATAATTATTGTATTGTCTAGATTAGTGATTAGTCTCTTGTATATAATTACTTGTATATTCTCAATGAAAGGCATTAAAAACCATTTGATTATTTACATGGTATCAGAGCCAAGAGCTCAATACCTTACCTAAAAGCTTCTCTGTTTTTTTTCTTTCACCAGCTACGGCTACTTGACTACAGTCACTACCCACCTAAAAAAAACTAGCGCACCTGTTTTCTTTTTCTGTTCGATTGCCACCCATGGATGACAATACCAACCAAAATGAAACCGAAAAATTCTTCCAAGCTCTCGTCATTGACTCTACTGATCCGGATTGGAACATGGACACAGGGGCGTCTGATCACTTGACGGATGATGAAGGTATATGTTCTAACTCTCAATCTTTAAATTCCATTAAATCTATTCTAGTCGGTAATGGCCAAAAAATGTCAATCTTCGGATCTGGACATGCATATTTTCCAAACCACCAAAACAACCTTCACCTAAACAATGTCCTATACACCCCTCATGTTATTAAAAATCTCATTTCCGTTAGAAAATTCACCACTGACAATTCTGTTTCTATGGAATTTGATCATTTTGGATTTTCTGTGAAGGATCTCAAAACTGGGAAACTTCTGAGCCGTCACAACAGTGACATCCATCTCTATCCTGTTACTGCCCCTACTCGTGTCACACCCACTGTCTTTGCTGCTTTCACTCCTGAATCCTGACATGATCGTCTAGGCCACCCGGGAGCTTCAGTTATTGATGTTCTATCTTCGAATAAATTTATTTCATGTAATAAGACTAATAATTTGTTTTGCAATTCATGTCAACTTGCCAAACATAAACAATTACCTTTCTCTTTATCCACATCTAATACTGTTTTGCCTTTTGACATTGTCCATTATGATCTATGGACCTCCCCCATTGTCTCCAACACAGGATACAAGTACTACATGGTGCTTGTTGATGATTACACCAAATACACGTGGGTTTTTCCACTACGTTACAAGTCCGAAACCGTCACAAAATTTATAAAATTTTTCACCTACATTAAAACTCAATTTCACCTTCCAATCAAATCTTTCCAATGTGACAATGGTGGCGAATTTAATAACCACCAATTCAAAAATTTTGCAACTTCAAATGGAATTCAATTCCGTTTTTCGTGTCCTCACACGTCTCAACAAAATGGCAAGGCCGAAAGGATGATTCGTCGTCTAAACGAAATCATGCTTTCCATCTTAACACACGCCTCCATCCCTACCACTTTTTGGGTTGAGGCAATCCACACAGCCGTCTACCTTCATAACATCTTACCAACCAAACTCCTAAACAATCACACACCTACCGCTGCCCTCTACCTTCGACATCTAGAATACGACCATCTACGTGTTTTCGGATGTGCGTGCTTCCCAAATCAATCTTCCACCCGACCACATAAACTTGCACCATGCTCCACCCCTTGCGGATTTCTTGGATACCCAGCCGATTATAGGGGTTATAGGTGCCTTGATCTTGACACTGGCAAAACCATTTTCTCCCGCCATGTTACCTTTGATGAAACGTCATTCCCATTCTCACAAACTCACCCACCAACCGACTACTCTCCACTTGAAAATGATCTATCCAACACCATCTTTACTCACCCACAATCCTTTGAACCTTCTTTTAGCCCAAACCACAACCCGAGCCCACCTCCAAGCCCACCCCCATCCGTCCCGTCTACACCACCCACAAGCCCAAACTCCCCCACCCCTATGGCCCAGTACGTTGACCCAACTCACACTTCCCCTGAACCTTCCATTCATTCGAATAACACCACTGACCAACCCTATAGCCCATCTGCCACCTCCTCCACCGACCCACAAACCTCATCATCTAACCATACGCATTCTCCCGTTCATCATCCACAACATATTAACAACCCACCACCACCACCACAAAACGCACACCCAATGACTACTCGTCTTAAAGCGGGAATCACCAAACCAAAGGCACCCATTAATCTCCATACCACTTCCACTCCTTCCATTTCACCCATACCAAAATCTTACCGGTATGCTTTGTCCGACCCGAATTGGAAAGAGGCCATGAATGATGAATATAGAGCATTAATGGAAAATAAAACTTGGGAGTTAGTTCCACGACCTTCTAATGCACACATTATTAGATGCATGTGGCTTTTTCGCCACAAATTTCATGCTAACGGTTCTTTGCGGCGTTATAAAGCTCGTCTAGTGGTGAACAGTAAATCTCAACAGGTGGGAATCGACTGCTTTGACACTTTCAGTCCTGTTGTCAAGCCCACCACTATTCGTACCGTTATGAGCATTGCGGTATCTCGAAATTGGCCAATACATCAACTTGATGTGAAGAATGCCTTCTTGCATGGAGATCTCAATGAAATGGTCTACATGTTTCAACTACCTGGTTTTGTTGATAAAAATAACCCGTCTCATGTTTGCAGGTTGAACAAATCGTTATACGGGCTAAAGCAAGCCCCTCGTGCTTGGTATCAACGCTTCGCTAATTTTATTGTTTCATGTGGCTTTAGAAGTGCTTCTACAGATACCTCTCTGTTTGTCTATCACCAAGGAAATCGCACGACATATTTACTCCTATATGTCGATGACATAATACTCACCGCATCAGATGACACCTTTCTTAAACAAATCATAGGTTCTTTGTCAACAGAATTTGCAATGTCAGACTTGGGAGATCTTCATCATTTTCTTGGAATTCAAGTGACACGAACTAAGGAAGGTCTTCGGCTCTCACAAGAATCATACACTCGAGACATCCTAGCTCGCGCAAATATGACAAACTGCAAGCCATGCAACACACCCTGTGATACGGACTCCAAGCTCAGTGCACAGGCTGGTTCCCTTCTATTAGATGGCACACTCTACCGCAGTCTAGCAGGAGCCCTTCAATACTTAACTTTCATAAGACCAAACATCTCATACGCAGTTCAACAGGTCTGCCTCTTCATGCACGCTCCAAGGGATCCACGTTTTTAGTATTTAAAGAGAATATTGCGCTTTCTAAAGGGCACATCCGATCATGCTCTCTACATACGCCCCTCCAAATCTCTCAATGTCACTGCTTATTCTGATGCCGATTGGGGGGGGGGTGCCCAGACTCAAGACGCTCCACATCAGGGTACTGTATCTTTCTCGGTGATAACTTGGTCTCTTGGTCGTCTAAACGCCAACACATTGTATCAAGATCAAGTGCCGAAGCCGAATACCGGGGCGTTGCTAATGCTACTGCAGAAACGAGTTGGATTTGCAACCTACTTCTAGAACTTCATATACCCACTCGTCAAGCAACGATTATTTTCTGTGATAATGTTTCAGCTGTCTACTTGGAAGAAAACCCAATTCAACATCAACGCACAAAACATGTGGAAATAGATATTCATTTTGTCCGCGAAAAGGTTCGTATTGGTGACATCCGTGTCTTGCACATTCCCGCTGACTATCAATATGCAGATATTTTCACCAAAGGACTTCCGAAGCAATTGTTCAACTGATTCAAGTCCAGTCTTTGCGTGCGTTGACTACTACCGCTGTGACTGCAGGGGACTATTAGACATGATATATGCCCCGATTCATGCCCAAAGAATAAGCTACAATTATGTTGTAGTCATGGTCAATATTGTGTATTCATTATAATTATTGTATTGTCTAGATTAGTGGTTAGTCTCTTGTATATAATGACTTGTATATTCTCAATGAAAGGCATCAAAAACCATTTGATTATTTACAGAATCTTGCAAACAAAGAATATCAAAATTTAGGTGGTTCAATCAAACGATGTAATCAAGTTACACCATAACCATAAATATATCTTGTTATTTCGATTTTGGTGGTTAAACAAGTTTAAAAGTACTGACTGGGGCGAAGCATATGAAGGGCTAGAGGGTGCCCTAGCCCCCTTGACGATTTTTAGCTTAGTAGTGTATATTTCCATGTTTCTTTCAAAAAAATTGTATACATTGAATATGGCCCCACCAAAAGTGCATAAAGGTGTATATATAGATGAAACATCAGGGTTAACTCCACACGGTTGTTTGATAGTCAAGTAACTTGCTTTCTAAGCTGTCTTCAAACCGATTTGTATAGTCCTGCCTAAAGTTCCATACAAACCAAATCCATAATAAAAATTTTGTTCCATTCCCTCAAACAGCAGTGAATGTTGAAAAAAAAATAGTGGTGGGGGCAGAAAATCACAAAATCCAATTTTTTTTTTCTATGGAACATGATAATCAAAGGTGTAAAGAGAAAAAAGAGACTGAGAAATTGTTTTGATATTTTCTTGTGTATCTTTTACATCAACTTGTACAGAGATTAAATAACTAATACAAAAAAGCCTCTAAAAGGAAAGGAAATAAAAGACATTGACCAACGAATTATATGGGTCTTGTGTTTGACTTGTGCTCCAAAGGGTCAAATGTAAAAATAAGAAATGATGAAACTGATCCTAAAAACTTTCAATCAAATATTTCAACATTCCCCCCTCAAGTTGAGTAGTGAGATTTTCAATGCTCAACTTGCCAAGACAATGATTGAAGATTTTTTCACTGACTGCCTTTGTTAGAACATCTGCGAGTTGGTTTTCTGAGCGGACAAATGGAACTTCAATTATCCCTGCCTCAAGTTTTTCTTTAATGAAATGTCGATCAACTTCAATATGTTTTGTGCGATCATGTTGGACTGGATTCTCTGAAATTTGAATTGCTGCTTTGTTATCACACAAAAATTTACTGGATTGGGTTGGAAAATATCATATTTCTGTCAAGAGTTTTCGTACCCATACTGCCTCTGCTAGTCCGCGTGCTATACCTCGAAATTCTGCCTCAGCGCTTGACAGGGCTACCACCTTCTGTTTCTTGCTTCCCCATGTGACCAGATTTCCACCAACGAGAGTGAAGTAGCCAGATGTTGATCTTCGATTTCCTTTATCTCCAGCCCAGTCTGCATCGGTATATACGCGAGTTTCAAAATGCCCATTTGTTTTGAAAAGAACTCTATGACCAGGTGTCCCTTTAAGATATCTAATAATTCTCCACATGGCTTCCATATGGGTAACTTGAGGCTGATGCATGAATTGACTCACAACTCCGACTGCGTAGGCAATGTCGGGTCTGGTATGTGAGAGATAGATTAGTTTCCCTACTATTCGCTGATATTCTCCTTTGTCAGCTAACTTAGCATTTTCCTCCATATAGAGCTTCTGATTTACCATCATAGGAGTACCCACAGGTTTGCAATACATCATCCCTATTTCTGCCAACAAGTCAAGGATATATTTCTTTTGACAGATGAAAATCCCTTGTCTTGACCTCATGACTTCGATTCCAAGGAAGTATTTAAGTCTCCTCGGATCCTTTATTTCAAATTCTCTGAATAGATTTACCTTTAACCTTGCCATCTCCTCTTCATCATCACCTGTGATTATCATACCATCAAGATAAATAATTAGGTATGTTACAAGTCCATTCCTCCGTTTAAGGAACATAGTATGATCTGAGTTACTCTGCTTGAAGACATATTCTTTCATGGCCAAGGTAAATCTGCCAAACCAGGCGCGAGGAGATTGCTTTAATCTGTCTAAGGATTTCTTCAACCAACATACTTCCCTAGTATTGGGATCTTTCATGAGTCTAGGAAGGACTTCCATATAGAACCCTGATTGTGTCGATTTTGGCCACTGGTGAAAAAGTTTCAGAATAATCAATTCCGTATGTTTGAGTGTAGCCTTTTGCCACCAGTTGGGCTTTGTATCTTTCAATAGTAACATCTGGCTTGTATTTTATGTTAAAGACCCATCGGCATCTTACTGGTTTTTTTCCAGGAGGAAGGGTACCTCTTTCCCACGTGTCATTTTTGTTTAGAGCATCCATTTCAACTTCCATTTCTTCTCTCCATTCTTTAGAGTCAAGGGCTTGTTCAAATGTAGTTGGGATCTCTTTAAAACATAGAGATGTGGCAAATGCTTTGGCTTCTGGAGATAAATTTCCTGCTGCCATGTTTGCCATTGGATATCGAGATCTTCGAGCTTCTTTCTCGAGAGAGTACCTTTTTTGAGGAACTTCTCTATTGGGTCATGGGGGTAGGACATATCTGTCTGGTTCGACCTGTGGTGATTCCTGTTCTAACTCCTCCTCAGATAACTCAAGAGTTTCAACATGCTCATGTTCTTCATGGTTAGTAAACGAATCAGATGAATTATGACACTCTTGAGTTTGAGACTTACTTACCTCGGACGTCCGGTTGGGAGGATCATTGTTGGTGGTACTTTCTTCAGGGTTAGTAGATTGTGACAAGTTTTGGGCTTCGTGGTTAACTCTTTCTTCTGAGGGTGCCATCCATTGTATCCAACTCAATGTGTCATCGGTTACCTTTTCCCCCCTGACCAGTGTGTTGGGTAGGGTAGAAGTATTCGGTTTCGTGGAAGTCACAGTTCATCGTAGTATACATGTGACGCGCGTTGGGGTTGTAACACCGATAACCGTGTTGATTGACCCCGTAGCCAACAAATACACATTTCTCGGCACACGCGTCAAGTTTGGAGCGGTCTGTTTTCGGTAGGTGAACAAAAACAGAGCATCCAAAGACACGAGGTTCAAGGGTAAGGTTTGATGGGGGTTTATGCAATTTTGCAACGACTTGATGTGGGGTTTTAAAGTCAAGGGCTCTTGTTGGAAGACGATTCATAAGATAGTTTGTTGTGACAAGAACCTCGGGCCAGAAACATTTTGGGAATTGGGATTCGATCATGAGTGCACGAGTTATTTCTAAAAGAAAACGGTTTTTCCTTTCAGACACCCCGTTTTGTTCAGGAGTATGAACGCATGATGTTTGATGAAGTATTCACTTTTCTTGGCAAAACTGTTTCAATGGCAAAACGGTGTCCCCCCCCCAACCTTTTCTGGTCCCCACACATCTGAATGAATTAATAAAAAAGGAGAATCAACCTTAGTATCGTTTGGTTTGAAGATGTGTTTATGACTCTGAGCCAAAAAACATATCTCACAATTCAAGACTTTATTTGTTGGAAATAATTCAGGAAATAAACGATGTAAGAAACCACTAGATGAGTGTCCCAATATTCAGTGCCATAACCAAGCTTCTCTATCTGTTGACCCATGAGCAAGCATTACAGTGCCTTGTCAAGTCACTTCATCCACATAGTATAGCCCTTGTCGCTCAGTACCACGCCCAATGATCTTTCCTGTCCTGATGTCCTGTAAGATACATAAGGTAGGATGCATTAGCATAATACAATTTAGCTCTTTTGTAACATGACTGATTGGTAGCAATTTGTGAGATAAATATGAAACATAAAGACAATTCGATAGTTTCATGTTTTCTGAGATTTGGATAGTCCCTCCTCCTTTTACTTGAAGGACTTTTCCATTTGCAGTGTGAATTTTGAATTTTTGTGGTTTTGACATCGAGCATATATTCGATTTTTCATAAGTCATTGTATCGGTGGCACCACAATCAAATATCCATGAGTCTTTTTCTTAGTCATTTTTGTTGCCATGTTAACTTTCCCAATATTACAAGGTTTTTTTTTGACTCATTTTTATCTAAGTTAGGAGTATGAGGGGTGTTATTGGTATTTTCTAAACTTTGTGACTCATTTAATAACTCGAGAATTTGGGGACTAAAGAATCGAGGGTTTACAAGTGTTTTATTGGGAGTTTTGGGTTTAAAATGGGAGAGCTTAGAAAGAGGAGGGTTTGAGATTGTAACTCCAAACCCTTTACCTGCCATACTTCATGATTCCTCTTCCATTACCGCCGCGAAGCAGCACTTTCCATCATGACTCCCTTTCTCTGAGCTATCTTGATCTCCGGCTATTTTTTCGTTGTTGTCATCGCTGCTGGTAGTCTCCGGATTGCCCACGGCTGCAGCAGCTTTACCTCCTTTCCCTTTTTTGTGTCCATCGGCCCACCAGTCTGGATACCCTACGAGTTTGAAGCATTAAGCCCATAGAGAGTAGTTTTGGCTTGTGAGGTTAAGGCTAATTTTTATGTTGTCTGATGGACTTGGTTTTGGGTTCTGGGTTTGAGTTTGAACTCCAATTTTTAGGAGATTGGCTAGTTTGATGGCTAGGTTGTTGTTGTCTTCTTCTGACATTGTGTCTGGTAAATGACGAGCAAAGAAAGTTTATGGATCATAAACACTGCTCTGATACCATGTGGACCATGATAAGCAGAGGTGTAAAGAGAAAAAGAGACCGAAAAATTATTTTGATATTTTCTTGTGTATCTTTTACATCAAATTGTACAGAGATTAAATAGCTAATACAAAAAAGCCTCTAAAAGGAAAGGAAATAAAAGACATTGACCAACGAATTATATGGGTCAAATTATATGGGTCTTGTGTTTGACTTGTGCTCCAAAGGGTCAAAGGTCAATGGTGAAATATATGGGTCTTGTGTTTGACATGTGCTCTAAAGGGTCAAAGGTCAAAATAGGAAATGATAAAACTAGGGCTGCAAACGAACCGAACGAACACGAACAAGGCATTGTTCGTGTTCGTTTGTTGAGGAAATTGTGTGTTCACGAACAGTTCATGAACACCTACCGAACGAGTTTTTTTGTCCGTGTTCGTTTGTTAAGAGAACACTCGTGTTCGTGTTCGTTTGTGTTCGTTTGTTAGGTTTGTTCACGAACGCACACGAACGTTAATGAACACAAACAAGTGTTTATGAACACAAACGAACACAAAGAAGTGTTCATGAACGAAAACAAACATAAACAAATCTATATTATCTTTCGATAAGAACGAAACATATACTTATCAGTGAGCGTGAAGACTAAAAGTAGGGTTATTGATCTCATATAGTCATATATTTACCTGTATAAATTATTTGTTTATTTTACATAAATAAAATAAAAGAATATAAAAAATTATAAAAATTAAAAATCCTATTAAACTATTTAACACAAACGAACATGTTACCGAACGTTCACGAACATAAACGAACGAACAGACTAAAAGTAGGGTTATTGATCTCATATAGTCATATATTTACCTGCATAAATTATTTGTTTATTTATTTAGGTAAAATAAATAAAATAAAAGAATATAAAAATTATAAAAATTAAAAATCCTATTAAACTATTTAACACAAACGAACACGTTACCGAACGTTCACGAACATAAACGAACAAACGTGACCTCTGTTCGTGTTCGTTCATTTAACTAAACGAACGAAAATTTTTGTTCGTGTTTGTTCATTTATTAAACGAACGAACACAAACGAACTTCCCGCCAAACGGTTCATGAACTGTTCGCTGAAAGTTCGGTTCGTTTGCAGCCCTAGATAAAACTGATCCTAAAAACCTTCAATCAAGTATTTCAACATTTTCCTATCGGCGGGGACCGAACTTAATTCATATTACCTACGAAAATCGCAAACTTTCACCCCTGAACCAAAAGAATGGAACTAATCTTATTCTAAACCCATGTTGCAAGAAATTCACTAGGACTTCTGTGTCTGATCAACAACTAGTAACACGTACACATTGTAAGATTCATTTTGTTTCAATTCAAATTCATGTTATTGCTCTTTTGTGTTCTCACTTATTTACATTCATGCATGATCTCTGAAACCTTTCAGAATTTGTTCAATTTCCTATACACGTGATCACGTGTGTCCTCCCGTACATTGCACAATTAGTTAATTAGTTATAAAGCTAAACATGAAAACTCCATATCTTGGATTTGAAAACTCAATATATTAATCTTTAGATACCATATTATAAAATGACCAAATCCAATGTTTTTTTTTACTGCCGGGAGATGATTTTATTATAGATTCTAGTAAAAAGTTTGGAAAAATTACATCAAGATAGCGGACAGACAGACAACAAGCTATGCAGTCACCCCTTTCTGAATGGTAAGTTTACAAAGTTAGAAATTACACCCGTTAAGAAATCCAAATCTAACGCAAATAATTTCAATCTCAATAATGTTCATTTAAAATAATGATCTATAATTAGCCTCCCAATCAATAATGAGTACATTATTTAGATGGTCAAATTAGGCCGGCAAGTGAGGGGTCTGGGAATTTTAACGTTTTCAATGAATATCATGATGTTGCGTATATAGCTTCCTTTTAAGTACAAACTCAAAAACACCACCATCTAGAATTTTACCTGTTTATTGTCGTTAGACTTGAAGCTCAGCATTTTTTAACAACAATAAAGATTATCGTATAAAGCCTGCAAGCCATGGTTATAAATATTAGAGTAGGAATTCGATACGAATTGGAATTATATAAAATTGAAATCCTAGTAAAGTATTATGTATTGTTGAAAATTAAATTTGTCGTAAAGTATTACGGGTATGTTTGGCAAGGAGCTTCTAAAAGCTTCTAGCTTTAAACTTTTCAAAAAAAGTTCCTACTCAATAAACTTCTAGGTTAGGAGAAAAAACTCTATATTAAAACGCTACTAGTACTAGCGTTTAAGAAAAAACTCCTATTAGCTACAAGCTTTTAATGGGTAAAATAAGACAAATACCCATTTTACCATTAAACAAATAAAAAAACATGCATAAAAGCTTTTAATTATGCTCATGTTGGTCATTTTATACATTAAAAGCTATAACTACTCTGTCAAACACAAAAATATTTAAAAAACTACAGCTATCAGCTTCAGCCAACAGCCACAAACTAGTTTTGCCAAACATACCCATGTGTTATTAATCATTTTATACGATGATACATAATAATTATAAAGAAAGTCTAATTAAATATAGGGGAATTGGATTTTAATAACCCAAACTATTCGAAATTGACCACTGGCACCCTCAACTAAAATGTTGGCCATATATAACCTGAACTATTGACTTATTGGAATCTAGCACCCTACTAACTGACGCCGTTAGTTGGGTTGCTGACGTGGCACAAGTTGCTGACGTGGCACGCTGATGTGTGCACACGTGGATTGACACGCCAGCATGCCACGTCAGCAAATATTGCCACGTCAGCATGCCACGTCAGCAAATCTTGCCATGTCAGCGAACCCACTAACGGTTGAACCCACTAACGGTGTTAGTGATTTAACCGTTAGTGGGTGTTAGATTCCAATAAGTTAATAGTTCAGGTTATATATGGCCAATTTTTTAGTTGGGGGTGCCAGTGGCCAATTTAAAATAGTTCAAGTTATTAAAATCTAATTCCCCTTAAATATATCTTCATTTAAACAAGAGATAATCAACAAAATAGACATGTTAGACCACACAATTTACTAAAATAGGCATTGACTTTTACATTTATTCAAATATGTTGTGAATGAGTCAGATTTTCAGTGTGCGTTGGGAATGAGGCGGATTGTGGGAGTGTGGGTTGTGAGTAGCCGGATTGGTCTCGATTTTTACATTTGTTCAAGTTAGTTGTGAATGAGCCGAGTTATCAAAGTGTGGATAGTACGCGAGCCAAACTGTCATAGTGTTTGTGAGCTATGGTCTATGGAAGATCTAGCTATCCCTTGTTATTTGTCATTCTCTGACTGATTGATATGATAGGTTTCTAGCAAGTCTTGAAACTAGGTGTTTTTTGGTTTTTCTTATGTTACGTCTAGTGTCTTATTAAGCTTGTAACCATGTTTCTACCGTTGGGTGTTGGTAATCATGTACATAATTTTGGGTGAAATGAAATGTAGTTTGTCGAAAAAAATGAACAAATGTAAAACCAATGCTTATTTGTGCAAATTTTGTGATCTACCATACCTATTTTGATTATTTTCCCTAAAAGTTATTATAATAAACCCTACAAAAACTTAGGTATGGAATTAATATCAAGATTTCACAAAACACAAAGCGAATCTAAAATCCAACAATCTCAAAAAAAAAAAAAATACATGTAATCTAAATAATTTTACAAACTAGATTTATGGTTCACTGAATCTAAACAACTAGTCAACCAAAGCCTTAAATGACCATAATGGTGTCTCTCTCATATCCACCACTACATCCCAAAACATCAACCAACCGCCACCACCTCTTCTTCCCACTTCTCCGGCCACCATCAACCGCCACCGTACTCTGCCGCCGAAGCTGCCTGCTCTTAATATCACTCATATCCATCGTAGTTGGAAACTTACCCGACCCAAAACCAAACATAAACACTTGCCACTTTGACTTGCATGAAGAAGATGATGACAATGATCTATTTGGTAAAGACTTTGACCTTGGAGTGCTTTGCCATGAAGCAGTTTTCATGAACCTAAAAGAATCCGAACTCGACCGAAACAACGGCTTTTGAACCATGGGATTAGCAGATTGTTTTGTGGGTATTATTTTTCCACAAAAAATGATGTTTTCGGGTGAAGTGGTGCTCCATTCTTCACTAAAAAACCCTGAGAATTCTTGGTCGAATGAGGATCGAGATGACGATGACGACGACAACGACTTGTTATCGTCTTCAAGTTGGAGGCCTGAAAGAGAAATCGTATCTTCTGTGTCTTCCATATGATCAAGAAAAATGGATTATTTGTGTGTTAGATAAAATGTTTTGTAGAAGAAATGTGTGTGGTTTGATTGGTGAATGTAGTGAGAGGTTATTGATGTGTGTGTATATATATAATTAAAGAGAGATGTGGATTTTAATAAAGAGATATCTACAAGCCTACAAGGTATTATTAGGATCGAAGAAGATTCCTAAAACATGTTTTACTAGAAGGGTAGAAAATCATGGATGGATGATAATTAAGAGCTAAGAGACTTTTAGATTAAGGTTCGTTATGGTTGACAAGTGTGACCATTTTTGCTATTTTGACTTTGAAGATGTGGATTGGACTAGTACATATATGGATCGATCCCTTCTATTATGTCGTTATTATATAGGGGTAACTTATTAACCCTAAGATATGTATCATCTTTTATGTGTATTATTATTATTATCTTAATTAAAACGTAAACTAATATAATAAAGAAAGTTGGTAAATTTATAAATTATAAAATAACAAGAAGTATTACTCAAAGAAAGTTGGTAAATTTATAAATTATAAAACATTACAATATGGAGATTCTAAATTTAGCAAATTAACTAGATTTTAGAAATTACAAACCAGAAAGAAATTAAGGTAAATCTTGATTGATGAAATCATAGTCTTAAATCAAGGAAATTGTTACATGATTCAGCTCATCAAGATCTGTTTACCCGTTGTTGGTGAGTCACGTAATTCCAATCTTAGCTCAAGTTAATTATATGCATTTAATGTTTGGTATCTTTTCTGTAATGTTTCAAGTTAGTCCATATAAAAGTCCATTAATACAAATTTACTAAAGTAAGAATGTTTCTAATCTTATGGGTATTAAATATTAATTGGTTACGTTTTTACAATATTGAATAATTATTAACGAAGTATAAATATCAACATGAACTTTTAAAATAAACCAGTGAAGCATATATTCTCTATATATTATAAAAATGAGTAAAGTGGGTATACATGTCATTTATGTAAAACACGAAATTGTTCTATGCATTCACCAATCAAACCACACACATTTAGTTTGGCATGCCACGTGGCAGATTTATGTGTATTCTGGGCAAGACCTTTAGCGGCGACGCGTCGCCGCTAAAGGTCTTTTTTTTTTTTTTTTTTTTTTGCTATTCGTTTACTCCGCACACGCATAACCAAACTAAATAATAACAAAAATAATAAAACAACATCTACATATATATAAAATAAACGTAACAAAGTTAAACGAACATTCGTCAAAACATATCAAACAAAATCTATACATCTAATAAAACAAAGTCCATGAGGACACTTGGCACTCCCATGTTGCTCCTCAATATTGTAGCCTATCAATTTGTGCCAAGTGTCTCATTGTGAGAATTTATAAAATTTTTCTTTTTTCTAAAAATCAAAAATCAAAGAAAATATATAAGGTAAACACAAAACACACGCTATGTTTCTAAACCACAGATCAGACATCACCCCTATTCGAAACTCAAACCCTAAAGCGGCGATCTTCAGGCGATTCGACGATCAAGCATTCGTTTAATCTCTTCTCCAAGGTTTCATCTCTACAATTCTATATTAATCAATCGTTCTTCATGTGGTTCTTTTTCCTTTATTTTTTTCTGGTTTTTCGGTGATTTGTGTGTCGATTAATCAAGCATTCGTTTGATCTTGATTGTTATTTAGTTTTCGTGTATTATTATTCAGTTTTATTAATTGTTTTGATTTTTTATTGATGTTTTAGGGTAGAGAGGCGATCGCCGATTTCAGTCCGAAAACCGTCTTCTTCTTCATCTCCTATTCAAGGTATTATCTATTCTATCATTATGTCAATCAATTGTCTTTCTTATATCTCTTTTGTGTGAATTTTTTGGGTCTTTGTTATGATACGTGATGTTCGATTATTTTTTTAGGGTTTATATGTATAGATCCGATTTACCTTTGAATGTTCATGTATTGTGTGTAATATGCATTAGTTTTGTATCTTTGGTTGGTTTTAATAATTTTTCAGATTTTGGGCGATTAGGGTTCATCAGCAGATACGATGTATTGTGTGTAATATGCACAAACGTTTTTTTTTTGTGAAAACTTTGAGGTGTCTAAAGACAAAGGGTCAGGACATTGGGTGATTGCAGCTACTATAACTTTTTATTATCGTCTTTGTAGTCGTTATCGTGTTCTCTGACATGATGATCCTAGGATCAAAACCACGCATTTAAAGATGGTTAAGATTTTTCTGGTATAGTGTCTGGATAATCTGCTACACATAAAGGTTGGATATATGAAGATGAAAACATGTTCTTGATTGTTTAGAAATGCTTTCTGAAACTTTTTACAGCTATAGTGATAATTTTTGCAGAGTGAAAACAAAGCTCAAAACTGCTCAATTGTTGTTGCAGAATGAAGGTTGTCGCCGCATATTTCTCGGCTTGGTTGGCAGGTAACAATTGTCCCTCTATAGACTATAGAGGATTTGAAGAACATATTTGGTTCAGGTATTATTTGTGTTTTCAAAATGAATACATAACTGTCGTTATCAGGTATAGATTTGGTGGGTCTGTTTAAAAATAAAGTTGGGGAGGCGATATTGCGTTCTGGATGGAAAGATGGGCCTCCGATGTTCCTTTCCACCTGAAGTTCCCTTTGTTGTTTGGGATAGAACGGTTTAAATACGCAAAAGTGGCAGAGCGGTTAAAGCTGGTAAATGGCACTAAACTGTTCACTTTCTGTTGGTTGCGAGCTCCTCAAACCGTGGCGGAGATGGCTGAACTTCAAGTAATGATGGATATATTAGTGTTAGTTGAGTTGTCCGATAATGAAGATCTATGGACTGGGCACTAGACGGCTCGGGTGTGTTCTCTACAAACATCCTGAAACAACATATTATTGACAGCAATAGCCCGAGTTCAGATCAAATATTTGGCTGGAACAATTGGACTCCACTCAAAGTTAATTTCCTATCATGGCGGTTGTGGAGAAAGCGGCTCCCCACAAAATCTGCCCTCGCTAGGCGTCATGTAGCGGTGAATTCTCTGATGTGTTGCTTTTGTGAACAGGACGAGGAGACCTCGGACCATATCTTCGCTGTGTGTCCTTTCGTGCAGGAAGTTTGGGACCGAATACTTGGGTGGTGCAGGATTCCCAGGGCCTTTTTCTGAAGCAAAGGACATTTTGGAGATCCATGTACATCAGAGAGGCTCGAGGAGATGGAAAAAAAATGGTACAAGCGGTAATGCAAACAGCAGTTTGGTGCATATGGCGCGCGCGTGACAACTTAATCTTTGATAACAAACGTACCAATGTGGATAGAGTGGTTAAGGAGGCGATGGTAATGTCCTTTTTATGGAACCGTAACCGGGCGAAGGCGTTTGAACTATCCTGGGACAATTGAAGCACCTACAAAGAAGGACGAGGTTAGTTCAATTCCCAGCACCATTTTAAGGCTTTCAAAACTATTGTTAAATTTGACACATTAACTTATATTATTGTAAATTTAGGGGGCATCTAGAGAGAGGGACGACAAGGAGTTCACTGCAGTAGATGTGGTATTGAATCTTGTGAAGAGCTTTCGTGGTTCCTTTTCTTCTCAAGAGGGACTACCGGGACCTGCTTCCAATTTGCTTGGTCTCATCGGCCTTCAACTGCCACAAGACGACAACAAGGACAGATAATTATTTGTTTGTTTAAAATACTTGATCTTGTGAGAGGTTAGCCTTTTGATCAACCCTTCTGCAACTTTTGATTATACAACTTATAAACAGATATGAAATAGCATATTATGTTTCTTGCATCATTGAAATTTGAGGTTTCAATGATGCAAGAAACACAATATGCTATTTCATATCTGTTTATACTTTGAAAGGCTAAGTATTGCCATGGGTTCATAGCAAACCTGGGAAAAATCTTGTGTTAGGGCTTTAAAACATATAAGCTCGGATAAGAATGGCTTTGGAAATTGGCATTTATGTTGGCATCATTATTGCCATGGGTTCATAGCAAACCCGGGAAAAATCTTGTGTTAGGTAGCTCCAATGTCAATTAATGGTTGCGTGGTTACCTAACAAATATATTTTTTTTAAAGTCATATAGGTGTGAGTTCTATTTCTTTTTATCTATGTTTCTTTTTATCATATCTCATTGGTATTTGTTGTATGTTTATCACGATTTTGTTAATGGACGCGTTATCGATTGTTACAGGAAAACATGGACTCAAGGATTTTGGTTTGATTGATTTTTTCTATCAAGTATAGTCACCGATTCAAGTGCTTCTGTGCAATCTTCCCTGATCGCTTTATCATGAAGGTTAGTTTATATAGTATCTTTTGATTCAGATTGTTCAATATCACATAATTGCTTTTATTCAAATGCTTTCTTATAGCCTCGAGCTCGGGTAAATTTGGTATTTCTTTCCCTTTTTTTATTGATGTCTTTGTAATTTGATTTTTGCACATAGTCTATGATGTCAATGGTCTGGACAATTTCGACAATGTTAACCAATGGTCGAATGAAATTGGCCGTTATGCAATTATAACTTGTGTGAATCATTGAGTGATGTAGATGGGCAAAGAAAACATTGAACAGTCGCAAGTTAGCTTGTATGGCAGACGAATTGAGTGGGTTAAAACTGAACCTCTTTAATTCCAACCGTTATATTTCAGGGTATTTAATAGTCTGTTCGATTCGCTTACATATACAACGTCTTACTAAAAGAACCTTTGTTTTCTTAGTTTCTTCGGCACCACCTTCAATTGGGATCGATTGGTCCTCAAAGTTTTGTAACAGACTATTTAATGCAAGTATGTTTCTTCGTTTTTGGTTTGGTGATTGCTATTTATATATTGTTTTATAGGGATGCAACTGGGTAGTATATTTGATATATGTTGCAATTTTGGGCTGCAGTTACACCACAACTCCACAAGAAGGTCAACCATTCAAGCAGATGGCTTCAGCCACTCCACAATATCGTCCAGTGGGTCAAACTCTGTTGCCACAATTTGCTCAACTGTTGTAGACGAGGCCAAGTCATTTAACTTGTGTAGTTAAATGCTATGAAGTAAAAAAAAACATTTTGTTTCAACTTATATCAGTTACATTTGCATCTTTGTAAAGTTGGTATACAATGCTCTAATGTGCAGCAACTTAAATCATCGGACATTTTACTATTGGCATTTTCTTTGGTCCAAGTCATCATGTGATCTTGAATAATTAGAATCTGTAAAATAACAGGGATTATATATATAAAGAGTTATTGTTTTAGGTTCTCTTAATAGGATAATTGGTTAATCAAGAGCTTGAGAAATGTTAGATTATTCAATTTAATGTATTAAATGACTAAAAAGGAGCTTTATAACTTTCAAGTGGGTGGAAAATTGTAAACGCTAGAGACTTGAGTCCCTATAGCAATGTTCGAATTCAACTTCAATTGTTTATATGTTAGATATCGTGTGATATTTTGCTTCATGCTATGTATTAAAGTATTAATTAAATTTGATAAAATTATTTCATGTTATGTTACTTTTCATTTATCTTTTGTTCAATCATAAAGTTTCCGGGTCTTTAACCTCATCACGTAAGCATAATGAAAGGTAAATACTTTGAAGAAGATGATGTCGATATGTGTTCTACTTGCAACGTTCGATGTCAAGATGCTAGGAAATTACCATGCTGCAATGGATGTTATGAACGTATTCATAATTCGTTTTTTTCTGTACTTGATTTAATTCCTTTTGACATTGATGTGCATCTTTAACATCACTTGTAGATAGCTTTTGATTAGAAGATAATGTCTTTATTATTTGAATTCAAAACTTATGTATAAATTTTGGTTTATTATTTTTTATATCAACTGGTTTTTTAGGTTTTCTCATGTGTGTTTTATTTAAAAATAATGAAAATAAAATTGCTAATTACATGAAAATAGCCACATAGAACCACAATAAATGTGTGACCAAAGGTTATGTAATAGCCACACTTAATGACACAACTTTCATGTGGTTTTATATAAACACTTAATGACCAAAGGTTATGTAATAGCCACACTTATACACCACATATCACTAAATTACTTATACTTGATGCTGATGGGAAAGTGATGACTAAAACAAAAAATGTTGTTTATAAGGAAATTTTCAGCGATATTTAAATAAATGTGTATTCGTTGGTTTTAAATTTTAATAAAATGTTTCTACTTTATTTTTCTTATACGTTATACTACTCCAAATAATCGTACGTTGGTAAACTGCGTGTCAACGCGGGCAAATATCTAGTAAACTAACATACCAACCTAATATTTGAATCAAGTATATACCAAATGGGTCAACTATCCTATTTACTAAACATATTTATATCAAATTGGTCAACTATCCTATTTACTAAACATATTTATACCAAATGGGTCAACTATCAACATTTAAACTACAAAAATAATAACATATTTATACCAAATGCGTCGCCGCTAAAGGTCTTTTTTTTTTTTTTGCTATTCGTTTACTCCGCACACGCATAACCAAACTAAATAATAACAAAAATAATAAAACAACATCTACATATATATAAAATAAACGTAACAAAGTTAAACGAACATTCGTCAAAACATATCAAACAAAATAAACTAACATACCAACCTAATATTTGAATCAAGTATACACCATCAAAACTAAACAAACATACCAAAGCTGCCTAAAAGTCTTCGTCTTGCTCTTCGTCTTCATCGTCGTGATCGTGATCGCCACTATTACCACTTCCGCCTAGATTTCCAAGCCTTTGTTGGACCAATTGATTAGCCATTTGGAGCAATTGCGCTTGGAATTGAGGAGTCGCTATTATATCATTAATGTGCTCCTACAAAACATATTTATACCAAATGGGTCAACTATTAACAAATAACTACAAATATATACCAAATGTGTCAACTATCCTATTTACTAAACATATTTATACCAAATGGGTCAACTATCCTATTTACTAAACATATTTATACCAAATGGATCAACTATCAACATTTAAACTACAAATATATACCAAATGGGTCAAATATCCTATTTACTAAACAGAAGTAAAAATAATTAGTCACATTATTAGAATTGAAAAAGAAGTAAAAATAGTAAACAGTAAAGAACTGTAAGACTTACCACCATCTTCCTGGTGGTTGTTCCACCAATCATCACCGCCTGGTGGCGGTGGCGGCGCCCCTGCACCGTCTCCTCCGTGGCCCATAACAGCGGCCATCAAATACACAAACAAAAACAAAATCGAACTCATACTGTCCTGCAAAAAGGAAATAAATAATAATTCACCTCCTGTTGACTTTTCAAACTTGATATAGTCAACAACAACTTTAATTGATTCATTCCCTTCAATCGAGTCCTCACAAACTTGCGCGTCAAGTCCCGTCTGTCACTGCCTTTGTGATCGAACAAACCCGTAGCAAGATCTTATCAACCTCAAACCTTCAACGATTGATTCTTTCTTGTCGGACTCGAAGACCGACTTGGCCTCCCTCTTGATCGAGCTACAAAACTCTGATATCAATTGTTGTGAGATTGGTACCAAAGATACAATTGATTGAGCCAAAACTTATTCTTATTAATTAATGTAATGAAATACTTACAAGAGTTCCATTTATTTATAAGACTACATTTCTTGGTAATCTAGGAATTATGATAATTATCTAAACAATAATATCTATCTAATAAGAAACCTATTTGACATAATTTAGGATGCAAAAACTTTCTCAAAAACACCCTCTCACTTTGTAACTCGGTCACTTTTAACCCGAACTTACACACGATTAGACTAACAGTTAACAACACAAACAAGATACGTAAAAAAATGTGCACTATTGAAAATTCAAATTTTGTTTTAATAGTAACTTGATCACATGAACACTAAATCACTTGGTTTTTGAGTCTAATATCATCTTTTGGAAGTGTACTTTGTTCATTAAAATTTACTGGTTTTTATGATGGGTACGACGGTTGGTGAAATTAAGCACTAGTCCGTACCAAAGGGTAATTTGCAGCCCATGATGAGTATGGCGGTTGGTAAAATTAAGCAACAGTAAGGCACGATGGTTGTCTTTTAAATCGCAAGTAGATATAAAACTACACAAGTTATTGTCACATATAACAAGTACACGTTACAAAGCCTTTGTTTTGTTTGTTTTGTTTTCATTCAACAGAAAGCAGGGAGGCATTACATTACATGACTTAATTTAAACACTTGAGCCGATACATTACGACTTATTCCGTTCAAACCCCACAATCACCACTTAATTAATGCTAGCTCTCCATCATCTTCCATTCCATGGGGACTTACCATTTTATTTTAGTTAAAGGGTAACCTGATACAAAATATTATATATATAAATGTAAATACAAGTTGAATCAAGATGGTTCTGGTTTTGACTCTTTATCAAGACAAGGATGAATCATGTATAAGTTTTAAATAAAATATTATACTTAATATATAGTTTTAAATAAAAGCTGTCTAGGAGTAATTAAGACCATTGGCTCATTTATTAGCAAAGTTTTAACTACTTAAGTGGTTAGATGTTCTTTCACATCGTGTGTGTGTTCACCAAAATAGTTTCATGCTCACACCCCGTAGACGCGACGCAGTGTGGCATGACTGTTGCGCCTGCGTTGCACTTCCCGATTTCACATTTGCCGGCCGCGAGCGAGCAGGCGCGAGCCACAAACTTCAATCTCAAGTAACCCGGTCATTTGACCCTGTTGTGGTTGGGGGTGAGCACCGGCGGGACCAAAGCACCTCTCTCTCCCGTTAACGCACACGACCATCGTCGCCCGTGCTCGCGCCGCCACTGTTCGTGTGGGGCTGGGGGTGAGCACCGGGATGAAACTTCCCTCGCGCCAGAGCTCGCTTGCGGCACACGACGGAGTATAACATAACATAACTTATAAGTGGTGCATTGGTTGTCAGTGCTTATTTTATCGTTTAGATCTCCGATTCGAGTCCCCCAAAATGTTTTTTTTACGCTATTCTTCTTTTTTTTATAATTTAAAACCCACATTAGCGTTTCACTTAAAAACAAAGAAGCTCATTTCCTCATCCTCAAACAAACTGCCCTCCGCCACCCTCTATTGCCTCCGCGTTCCTTGGCTGCTCCTCCACAGTCCACCCTCTCCAGCCCCCTCCGACTCCGGCCGCCTCCACCTACTCAGCGTCGTCCACCTATCAGGTGTGTTTTTAAACATATAAGTTGTTAACAAAAAAATTTAATTTTTAGTTTTTTGTGTTTTAATCTACCAGAACTATGATTAATGATGTTAATTTTTAGTATGTTGTTTTTTTATGTAGAGTTTGTGTTTTATTAATCTCTTAACATGAATTCAATGAATTTGCTAATAGAGTGGTTATCGTGTCTTAGTACTTTTGTCAACAATCTTGGTTAACATCGATATTTTTTACCTTATTGATTTGTCATCGAGAGTTTCTTCTTTTGATTTCCCACTTGCCATTGATTTGTTTTATATCATGTTTCACAACTCTCATTGATTGTTTGAGTTCGTGAGTTGTTGGAGTCAATTTAGATTATTTTATTTATTATTTAGAAATAAAGAGGATACATGGTTTTGTTAATGGAAGTCACAGAGCTGCTGAAAAATGTTGGATTTTATTTTGTAATTCTTATCTATATCTATATCTATATCTATATATATAATAAACCAAAGCCATTTTAATGACATGACACTCAAAGAGCCATTCTCTTCCTTGAGTGTGCCATATGTCATCCCATGTGGCATTGAGATATTTTAGGAAAAAATAATTTAAAAACAAAATTGGATTTTTCACTCTCATGTTTCCTCCTATAATTTTTAAACGTTAATATATTTTATATACGAGATTTTTTAAAGAAAAAAATTACACCAAATTAACGGGCGTTTTATTATCTTTCCAACGAGTACCATAGTGCTATATAAAAAACGGGAAAAAAATGACTATTTTTTTGTGGGGTTTTGTTCATACAGTAAAAAAACACAAAGTGTTCAGGTAAATCATTAATTTCAACCAGAGCCAAATAGGTTAATAGAGTTGTACGTTGTTTTAAGTTAGGTATCAATATTAGTATGTTAGAGTTGTACATTTGTTTAGGCGTTAAGATAGGTGTTAATATTAGAGTTATATTGAAGTTCTACATTCTTTTAGGTTAGGTGTTAGCATTGGAGTTGTACATTGTTTTAGGTTAGATATTAATATTAGAGTTATTTATCAGTCTATTTCATATGTAAAATTGATGTATCATATTAAATTTCTCAATCCGGGACGCTCCCGGGGTATAATCTAATATTCTTTAATTTGAATTCTTTTAACAGGGTAAACGTGTTAAAGAATGACTCACATATAGTTTAATTTGGTTAAGTTTTTGAAAGATCAAACAAATTGTAACCTATATAAGAGAGATGTAGATTAATTTTCATTAGGAAATGCTGGAAAATTATATCATTGGTTTGCAAATGGAAATGAAAATTTCATATTGGTATTAATTATTTGAATTGATTGGGCACTAAATCGATTTCAATGGATATTAAAGATTATAATGATTATGATACGAGAATGGAATGACTTAAATTGGGACACAACTTTTTTTTTTTTTTAACAGCAAATTTCTTCTCCGTGAGACACAACCTTTTTTTTTTTGAACAGCAAAAATATATATATATATAAAAAATTAGAATTATTCGAGCCAAACCGAGCCAGCTCGGCTTTTTACGAACAGAGCCGAGCTAGGCTCACTTTCTAACCGATCCGAGCCGGCCCGGCTCAGTTTCAAACCGAGCCATATCGAGCGAGCTCCGAGCCACAAGCTTTTTGGACGACCCAACTCTTGGGACATTAAATGATCGCCACATTGTCTCTCTCGTATCCACCACTACATCCCAAAACATCAACCACCCGCCACCAACCCTTGTTTCCACTTGTCCGGTCGACACCATTAACCGCTGTACTCTGCTGCCTGAGTTGTCTGCTTTTAATGTCACTCATATCCACCGTATTCATAAACTTGCTTGATCCAGAGCCAAACATAAACACCATCAACCTGGACTTCCCTGAAAACGACACTGATCTATTTGGCATTGACTTTGCCCTCGAAGCAATCGACCTTGAAGCAGTTTTCATGCGAATGAATCGAAAAGAATCGAAATTCGACCGAAATAAAGAGTTTGTAAGGCTCTTTGTATCCGGATTACTGTCTGGTTCGGAAGAAACCACCCTTTCAGAGAATACAATGTTTTCAGAAGAGTCATTAATGTATGAAGTATTCTTACTCCATTCTTCAATGAAAAACCCTAAGAAATCTTGTTCGGATAAAGAAGACGATGTGGAGCTATGATTTGGTTTAGAAAATTGTTTCGAATCGGTTAATACATCGTCTTCCATAAGGAAATTAGAGAGGGAAAGTGTGTCCTCTTGGTCATCAATATAATCTTGCATGGGGTTATGGATTTGGGTGTCCATAATATTGTTTTTCTAGAATTTGTTTGGTATTTGTTCCAACGTTGTGAATAGTTATTCGATCATATAGATATATATAGGATCATAGAATTATTCTAATGTAGAAGATCGAGGTGTAGATGGAGTTTGTTTGGTTGACAAGAATGAGTATTTATATTTGGGCGGTGCATGTGGACAGTTGATACTATACTAGAAGGCCATGGCTGCCACTTGAAGGCCATAATGGACTTCTTTGACCATAGAACCTACACTTACGTATTTAATTAGATCATCTAGAATGTTAAACACTTACAAACTGTCACAAGAAAAACAGTTTCTCACACAACACTGTAAAATTTCAAACATCCACTAGAAACGTTGTGGATACTATTAGAGAGTTGGATATTACTTTAAGTGTAGTTATCCTATATACAAGGTACACAAGCCTTGTATATATTTAAGAAAACGATCAAGAGTCTAAATTGATTCATCATTCAGTTGATAAACATTCAGATCAAAATAGTTAAGGCGGACTTTTAGGTGCAAAGTGCGTCATCAATAAGTCACTACGACCATCGCCCTCTCCCGATCGGATTCAGGCCTGGGCGGGGCGAGTTGGGTGCTCCGCACCGTCCTGACTGCCAATGGGTGTGTCTTGCTGTATAGGAATACACTCCTACAAAAAGATCTTACTTATAAAATAACTCATAGTTTATTATTCAATTAGTGAGGGACAAACTCAAATTCCACAGTTTTATTGTTTTAACTAGCGGTGTTCAAAAACGGATATCCAAAAGTTTGGATACCTGGTTTCACTATCTAAATCTGTATCTGAAATTTTGGATATCCGATCGGATAGGTTATCCGAATATCCAAAAAAATTTGAAATATCTTATTTTATAGTTTTTATATATTCAAAAATACATATTTTCGGATATTCTTCATATATTTCGGATAGTTTCGGATATTTTTCAGATATTTTTCGGATATTTCTGATTATTTTAGAATATTTCAGATAGTTTCAGATATTTTCGGATATTTTTCGGATATTTTGGATATCCGATAAAAATATAGTTATAGATTTTCGGATATTTCGGACAAGGGCGGATTTACTTACTAGGTTATAGGTTACCGGGAACCCATCCAGTTTTGAAATTTAAGTGTTAATATATACAAAAAAATACAGAAAGAACTCATAAATAAAATTAAAAGGAACCATGACTAAAGATATTAAGTGGTGCATTGGTTGTAAGTGCTTATTTTATCTTTTAGATCTCCGATTCGAGTCCCCCAAATTGTTTTTTTTACGCTATTCTTCTTCTTTTTTATAATTTAAAACCCACATTACGGTTTCACTTAAAAACAAAGAAGCTCATTTCCTCATCCTCAAACAAACTGCCCTCCGCCACCCTCTATTGCCTCCGTGTAACGTCTTCCTTGGCTGCTCCTCCACAGTCCACCCTCTCCAGCCCCTTTCGACTCCGGCCGCCTCCACCTACTCAGCGTCGTCCACCTATCAGGTGTGTTTTTAAACATATAAGTTGTTGACTGTTGATTTTAATTTTTAGTTTTTTGTGTTTTAATCTACCTGAACTATGATTAATGATGTTAATTTTTAGTATGTTGTTTTTTTTATGTAGAGTTTGTGTTTTATTAATCTCTTAACATGAATTCAATGAATTTGGTAATAGAATGATTATCGTGTCTTAGTACCGTTGTCAACAATCTTGGTTAACATCGATATTTTTTACCTTATTGATTTGTCATCGAGAGTTTCTCCTTTTGATTTCTCACTTGCCATTGATTTGGTTTCATATCATGTTACCCACCTATCATTGATTGTTTGAGTTTGTGAGTTGTTGGAGTCAATTTAGATTATTTTATTTATTATTTGGAAATAAAGAGGATCCATGGTTTTGTTAATGGAAGTCACAGAGCTGCAGAAAAACGTTGGATTTTTTTTAATTCTTATAGTCTTTAATTTGAATTCTTTTAACAGAGTAAACGTGTTAAAGAATGACTCATATGATTTAATTTGGTTAACTTTTTGAAAAAATCAAACAAATTGTAACCAATATAAGAGAGATGTAGTTTAATTTTCATTTGGAAATACTGGAAAATTATATCATTGGTTTGCAAATGGAAATGAAAATTTCATATTGGTATTAATTATTTCAATTGCTTGGGCACTAATATCGATTTCAATGGATATTAAAGATTATAATTATTATGATACGAGAATGGAATGGCTTAAATTGGAACACAACCTATTCATCAGGGGCGGATCTAGGGGCTTTTTGGGGGTTCCCAGGAACCCCCTTGATTTGGAAAAAATTGAAAAATTTAGTGAAAAATTTCAAAAAAATAGTGAAAATCAGTGAAAATCTACGAAATGAACCCCCTGAAAATCCGTCCTGGATACGCCACTGCTATTCACAACAATTTTATGTGTGTAGATTTCTGCTTATTAGTGATTTAGTAGATAGTTGTACTACTTGAATCTTAACATTTGGTCGTGAGAAAATCAGGATAATGAAAAAAAAATGTAGCGTTTACTTGTAAGAAGTTTGACCCGAACCGGCCCAAAAATTTTAAGTTGCGGTTGCAAGATATTTGACCATTGAAAAAAGGAACCCATAGAAAAAAAATCTTGGATCCGTCATTGATTTCGTATATCCGAAAATTCTGAAAACACTTATGGAATCTGAATCCAAAAATTTGGATATCCGAACTTCGGATATCCGTAATTTCAGATATCCAAATGTTTGAATAGTTTCGGGTTCGGATATCGGATAGTTCGGATCGGATTTTTCAATTTAGATATTTTTTGACACCTCTGGTTTTAACCACATAACCTAAAGTTTTGACATCCTGTTATATTGGCTCCATTTTAAACACGGTTTGATTTGTTGTATCCAAAATTAAATGAAAACATGTTTTCCACATAATTTCCAACAACTAGTCCTTTAATAATAATAATAATAATTATAATTGAACCATTAGGATTACGAGTGCAATTTCTGAAAAGCACAGGTCAACCATGTGATTCTCTCAAATTAAAACTAACTTAGATTTACAAACTTTTTTCCCTCGCTACTCTACACCAAGGCTCCTCGGAACCATTTGATCGGAGAGTACACCACTTTACCACCAAGATGCCCTCTTGGGTAGGGCTGTTCATGAGCCGAACCAAGTCGAGCCAGTCAAGCTTGCACTCGGCTTGGTTCTAAATTGAACCGGCTTGGCTCGGATTTGAAACCGAGCTGAAAATCAAACCTCGAGCTAGCTTGGTTTTAAACCAAGCCGACTCGGCTCGGTTTGGTTTGGCTCACATTTAAAAAGAAAAAAGAAAAGTGGCTTTCAAAACTCAAGAGTTTAAAATATTATTCAATAGTTAAAAATAACACAGTTAAAATAAGTTCAACCTAATACATTACAAGCTAAAATCAAGTTCAAGCAAATACAAAATAAGTCTTAAATTTCAACGAAATACAGTATAATTTTATCAACATACGAATTAACTTGAGTACTTGGATCAAAAGCAGTATTGAGTTTATTTAAATAACTTGATTATATGTAACTTCAATCTCAAGCACAGAATATCGATGCTACTATTATCAAATGTTAAATATGTAACATATTCCTCATCTTTTTTAACATTTATATATATATATATATATATATATATATATATATATATATATTAGAATTATTCGAGCCAAACCGAGCCAGCTCGGCTTGTTACGAACAGAGCCGAGCTAGGCTCACTTTTTAACCGATCCGAGCCGGTTCGGCTCAGTTTCAAACGAGCCATATCAAACAAGTTTTTTCGAGCTAAATCCGAGCCACAAGCTTTTTAGACAGCCCTACTCTTGGGACATTAAATGACCGCCACATTGTCTCTCTCGTATCCACCACTACATCCCAAAACATCAACCACCCGCCACCAACCCTTGTTTCCACTTGTCCGGTCGACACCATTAACCGTTGTACTCTGCTGCCTGAGTTGTCTGCTTTTAATGTCACTCATATCCACCGTATTCATAAACTTGCTTGATCCAGAACCAAACATAAACACCATCAACCTGGACTTCCCCGAAAACGACACTGATCTATTTGGCATTGACTTTGCCCTCGAAGCAATCGACCTTGAAGCAGTTTTCATGCGAGTGAATCGAAAAGAATCTAAATTCGACCGAAATAAAGAGTTTGTAAGGCTCTTTGTATCCGAATTACTGTCTGGTTCGGAAGAAACCATGACCTTTTCAGAGAATACATTAATGTTTTCAGAAGAGTCATTAATGTATGAAGTATTCTTACTCCATTCTTCAATGAAAAACCCTAAGAAATCTTGTTCGGATAAAGAAGACGATGTGGAGCTATGATTTGGTTTAGAAAATTGTTTCGAATCGGTTAATACATCGTCTTCCATAAGGAAATTAGAGAGGGAAAGTGTGTCCTCTTGGTCATCAATATAATCTTGCATGGTGTTATGGATTTGGATGTCCATAATATTGTTTTTCTAGAATTTGTTTGGTATTTGTTCCAACGTTGTGAATAGTTATTCGATCATATAGATATATATAGGATCATAGACTTATTCTAATGTAGATGATCGAGGTGTAGATGGAGTTTGTTTGGTTGACAAGAATGAGTATTTATATTTGGGCGGTGCATGTGGACAGTTGATACTCTACTAGAAGGCCATGGCTGCCACTTGAAGGCCATAATGGACTTCTTTGACCATAGAACCTACACTTACGTATTTAATTAGATCATCTAGAATGTTAAACACTTACAAACTGTCACAAGAAAAACAGTTTCTCACACAACACTGTAAAATTTCAAACATCCACTAGAAACGTTGTAGATACTATTAGAGAGTTGGATATTACTTTAAGTGTAGGTGTAGTTATCCTATATATATTAGTTTTAGAAGCGGAAAAATAGTGTTTGCTGCTAGGTACAGTAAACTATTGTTTTTTTTTCGGTTTTTAAGTTATTTAGTTTTGTTGTTCCGTTGTTTTACATAAGTGTAAAATGTGAATACTTAAAATGATATATATGCGCACATATTAAATTTTAATTTTCATCTCTTATACTTAAAATGATATGCGCACTTAACCCAATTCGTTTTTTTCTCAACATTCCATCATAAATTTTGTTATAAACGGAGTACTATTCAAATTTCAAAACAACGAGTTTTTTTTTCTTTTTTGGTATCGTACATTATAGCAATTGTTGATATCGTATCGGTATGTACCTTAATGAGCCGAATTGTTACCAATATCGATATTATCGGAACAGATATCGATTTTCGTTTTGAAGGTTTTTGATCAACTTAAAACACGTTTCGGTATCATTCTAGCCTACTTTAGATTTAGTTTTAAATTAGCCTGAATCCAAAATAAAAATAAATGAACTTGTAAGTTATAAAGCATACTTTGACTCTTTTGAATGGTCATGCAGTGTTGGAATTTGGACCCATTGGAAGAGTAATGTCAAAGAATATAAATCTATGGTTCTTCTTAACCAAAATGGGCCAAACGCCTAAACACAAACTTGCCTAAACTATGTAGAGGTGTAAAAAAATGGGCTTGGATTTCCGAAACGATTTCAACCCAAGCCCGGTACCACGTAAAAACTTTTTTGACCCAAATCGCTGTCAACCTGACCCATCCCGCAAGTTTGTATATCGTTTAATATTCTTCAGCGAAACTTGTTTAGACACGAACTGGTTTGACTTAAAATGGTACCAACTCGGCCCAATTCGTAGGTTTTGGGTACCGATTTGAGCCAAGATCGGTGTCAACCTGACCCAATCAATTTAGATATGGTTCAATTTTTATCCTATTAATAAACTGGTTTATGACTGGAACCAATTTGGTCTCAAACCAATATTGGTCAACTTTGACCAACCCGAGGGTAAAAAAAAACATTATTTAATTAAAAATCGGATAAATCCACGTTGTGGTGGGATTGTATAATTATTTGGAGCATTTATATCCCCTCAGTCATTTTATTTTATACCTTAATATAAGACCCCCATAGTGGGGCGTTATAAGGGCCAAAATTTCAAAAATAGCGCCTGAAACACCATTACGGGCCGGCGCTATTTTACAAAAAAAACCCGGAAGCGTTATATTAATAACGCTAGATAACAATTGATGAGGCCAATCAACTCGTGACATGTGGCGAGGATTTAAAAAAACGGTCAAAAAAATTTGACCGTTGCACATTGAATTTTTTGAACGGTAACATTTTTTTTATATTTTATATATATACACACACAATAACACAATATACACATCCAACTTAAACTAAAAAACACACACACCACAACACAAACAAACCTACAACACAATCATGTTTCCATATGGTTCACCGTTTGGGGTCCCGAGTCGCCCGGGTACGAGGCCAAACACTACTACTCCGCTGCTACCCAATTGGGGTGACTTTGACGCGAACACAATGCAATACGCGCAACTTCTTGGCATGTCCGGCCAATTTTTTCCTCCACCAAACATGGCGGGTCATTTTTTTCCTCCACCAAACTATGTCCAAGCTTCTCAAGAGGAGCCCGAGTCCGTGCCAGAAACTCAAGTCGAGACCAACGAACCACGTCAACCCGAGGGTTCTCAACGGAGGCGCGGGCGCGGGAGACGATCGCATAAAAGGAAAGATGCTACTGTTCCTCGTCAAAAAAAGCAACAAGAATGTTGGGAAAGAGACGAGGAGTATGCTTTAGCGCGGGCCTGGCTCGACATATCGGAGGATCCCGAAGTTTGTTAGTATTTTTTTAATATTTATATATATATATATATAATGTTGGTTAGTATTTTTTTTTGTATTTATATATATATATATATATATATTTGGGGAAATGGAATTTAATAATCCCAACTTTTGGGGGTTGGAAGGTAATAGTCCCTACTTGAAAGTTGTACTATAGCAGTCCCAACTTATCAACATTTTTATTTTGTTGGCCCCAAACTAACATCAGTTAGTTTTCTCTGTTAAGTGCCACGTGGCATCACACGTGGCAGTCATACGTGGCATAAAGTGTTATATCTGTAAAAAAAAAAAAAAGTGGGCCCGGATTGCACATGTGTAAAATAAACTTAATTTAATGTTTAAAAAAAGGTGGGACCTACAATCAAATAATAATAATAACACCCACCACCACCTTCCTTCTTCCTCCATCATCTTCATCATGTTCACCACCACCACCACAACCACCTGCCACCACCACCACCACCATCCCCACCACCATCACCACAAACCACCTGCCACCACCGTCATCTTCACCACCACCTTCAAATCGAACCCAATCACAAATCTAGTCATACCCACATGTTGTCAGCTTTAAATCGATCCATTTTGTGCAAAAACCCCCATCAAAAACATCCAAATCAAGCTCCAATTCGTTGGTTTTATGCTCGGTGGCCGAACACCCTTTTTAATCGATTACACCTCGAAAAGGAATAGGTTAGTGTGATTATTTAGTATGGTTTTGTTCGGAATTCATTTTTCTATAATAGCCCTAACATTAATTTGATTAACAGGTTCGAATCGTTGGTCAATTGATCGAGTATAGAATTAGGGTTCTTCGTAACAGGTGGTTGGTGGTGGCAGGTGGTTGGTGGTGGTGGTGGTTGGTGGTGTAGGGCTCACGTTTTTAAAGATTTTTTTAAAATAATTAATAGATTTTTTTAATTGAAAAAACAAGTGGGGCCCACGTTTTTTACCAACTGGACATACTGTGCCACGTAGGACTGCCACGTGTGATGCCACGTGGCACTTAACTGAAAAACTTAACTGGGGTTAGTTTGGGACCATTAGAATAAAAACATTGACAAGTTGAGACCGTTATATTACAACTTTCAAGTTGGGACTGCTCCCTTCCAACCCCCTAAAGTTGGGATTATTAAATTCCATTTCCCCTATTTTTTTTGTATTTATATATATATATATATATATATATATATAATGTTGGTTAGTAATTTTTTTTTTGTATTTATATACTTTCTAATCGTATAATATTTTTTTTTAGCGAACTATCAAAATAGCCCGTTGTTTTGGACCCGGATTCGAGAGCTGTTGTCACACCCTCAAAATCCACTTGCGGAGTTTTACCGCGAGGCGCATGACAAACCAGGATCCAAACCAACGATCACAATAATCAAGTCTAAATGAACATATGCAATTTCAAAAACATAATTTAAAAATCCCTAATTACAGCGGAAGCTTATTCAAAACATAATCCAAAATAAACCAAGTGTTCAACGTTTGAAAACCATGCAATCCTAACTAGACGTCGTGCAGACGCGTGCGCCCTAGTTCCATTGTGCTACCTTAGCGACCTGAGAAAACATGTAAGAGAATACGTCAGCACAAAAATGCTGGTGAGTTTACAGGTTTTGTAATCACAGTACCAAGATCAACCTGTCCATACTATAACAAATCGAAAACCAAAGTACGCTAGCTAGGCGTATGTTTTGTTACTACTACGATTGGAAAACCATTACTAACTCGCAAACCAGATGTCGTGCCCGAATAGTAAACCTGTTGTTCCTGTTTGAGACAATATGCACTCGCCCGGCCCTCCAAGCCGACGAGCGGGGTTGGTCACTCCCAATAGCGCTATTCACATTTCCCCGTTGTGCTAACCCGCACATTCATGGTTCCCCCTGGGACTTCCAAAGATCGTATAGTAAACCATAGAAACCCATAGTATGACAGTAGTTACCAAACATAAGTTTTAACACATGTTTTCTCCCCCGAAAAGTGAAACCAGTTAAAAGAGGGGCCGTAAACTCACCTTAGGTTGCGTTACTTCGTAATACGAATAAACTCAGCAAGCTATGCTAGTCCCGTAAAGCGGCGACCTAACATATGACAGTTACAAGTACTTAGACTAATAACCCGCAGGTTAGTTAGTCCCTAGATGTCCAGACCATAACCAAGTTCGTTTGAAAACACCGTGACTGTTAAATTAACCCAAAGTACAAGACTCGACATCCCATTGGTGACCCGAGACTCCCCGTGTTATGCTTACACTCTCAAACATACAATCATGCAATCACACTTAACATACGTTAAAGTCCAACAAGTTATAACACGTAGTTCAAGCAACACACGATTAAGTCCGAGCATATGTTACCAAGTTATTAGATATGTTACGGGGTTCCTAGCATGTTCCTATATGTCAAATCGGGTCTCGGAATGCTAATTTACACTTACAGCAGCAGTACACGCGATTAGGAAAAGTCAACTAGCATTTAGGTTGGTCAACAGGCATTTAGGAAGGCTAATTGCCTATACTATAGGCAATTAGGTCATAAGACATGCAATTCACTAGCAATTAGGTCATAAGACATGCATTTAACTAGCAATTAGGTCATAAGACATGCATTTACTAGCAATTAGGTCATAAGACATGCATTTAGCTAGCAATTAGGTCATAAGACATGTAATAGAGGCATTTAGACCCCAATCGCATGTAACATAGGCGATTAGGGAGTCTATTCAGGCGATTGGCCTCCTAATCGCCCCTAACATAGGCGATTAGGGTTGCTAATCGCCAATAGCCCAGCTGTTCCGGTTTTTCGCGCGTTTAACACTCCAAATCAGATCCAGAACGTGTGTAAACATCAAATATCAATCAAACAACTATTCCAAACATGTTTAAATCAAAATCCTTCGTTTAACCTCGTTCTATCAGCCCTGCATGCAACCATGTAATCCAAACACAATACACATAGCATGAAACAATTACATTAACATGCATAACCATAACCCTAATGAACAATTACTCAGATTCCATCATCATGCCATCATTATTAATCTGAAACTAACCTAATAACATGTTAATCATCCATCTTGAATCACAAAAACCCTAGCTTTTAATTGAAAACCCACATACATCATGCATGCTATTTAAAATCCAATTAACAATACTTATTAACGATTTTCAGAAAGCTTATTCGTTTTAAAACAGGTCTGGACCGTTAGGGATTTAATAAAAACGTTAGTAAAGATTGCATGGATGAAAATCACACCTTAGATTGTGATAGATTGATGAAATAAGCTTGAAACCTTGTGTTTTGATCCAAAATCACGTTCCAGAGGTTGTGTGTGTGTTGGGGCGGGTTATGGGACGACTAGGGTTGATATTATGAAGTTTAGGAGGTCAAGCATTGTATTTATAGTCGTTTTTAGTCGTCCAGTACGTAACACGCGATTGTGCAGCAGCTATACGCGATTAGGGCTCCTAATCGCATGAAACTTCATGCAATTAGGGCCTAATCGCCCCTAAGGCATGCAATTAGCATGCCAATCGCCCCTGATGATGCCCAATCGCATACCCTATAGGCGATTGGGCTCCCCTAATCGCCTATAGGGGTTGGTTCCGTGTATTTTGCGCGTTAAACCCCGTTTTAACATATGTTAACACATTTTCACATACCGACAAGTCACATAATGATTGTAAACACATAACACTTGCAAACAAACATATTCACACTCGTTCACCAATTCCCGGGACTCGAGACTTGTATGTTCCCTATGCTCTGACGATTCTACGAATCGTCACCACTTGTACACTTGGCTAAGGACTGACATCTAATGAACCTCTAGATTAACATCCGATGATCCTCTATACTAAACTGATAGTTCCCGTTCCATAACACGACTTAACTAACCCAGTTAAGTACAATATACGCGTGACTCGCTAAGGTAGACTTTCATCTAGACAACGTTGTTAACCAGAATTTGCCGGGTGTCACAGCTGTTTTTTGGCGCCATGGGTAGAGGGGAGTATCGAGACGACGAGTCGATATCGGGAAAGTGGTCTGACATAAATAATAAATGTCATTCGTTTGTGGAGGTTTACCAACGTTGTAAGGACAACAGGGGCAGTGGGGAAGGTGATGACGGTTTGTTGGCAAGAGCGTTGGACGAGATGAGAGATACCCGCGGGCCGTTCCCGTATATGAGGATTTGGGAGATGTTGAGAAAAAGTCCTAAGTGGGCTAATGTACCGCTTATGGGGTCGGGTAGTGGGCGCAAGATCAGGAGAGGAAGAGGATGAGGATCAGGAGGAGGACCATCAAAACGAAGCAAAACCACCTCCACGTCGCGAGATCCGGATACACTGTCATCCGATGCTCGCTTTGTGAGTTTAGATGATCCTATTGATTTGGAGGATGAGGAGGAGGAGCAGGAGGAGGAGGAGGAGGATATTCCAAGACAACCCGGTAGAAGATCAAAAAAGGGTGGCAAGGCGGAGTCGTCTTCGACAGGAGGTGGTGCATCGAGGGAGGATTTTGAGGAAATGAATCGACGACTACAGGATATTCGCGACCTCGGCCAAAGACGTTTGGAAACTATGCACCAGAGAGTGGCCGAGAATAAAAGGTTCGTCGACATTCAAGAGGCGAGGCAAAGGGAAAAGGACATTGAGTTTTTGTCCAAATCGATCGACCACCTCTACGGAGAAGCCCTACGCCTTGCACTACTTTATAGGCAAGAAATTCTTGCAAAATATAACCCTAGTGTGTTTCGCTTTTTTTTTTATGTTGCGTTTTTTTTTTAATTTGGTATTGTAATTTTTTTTAAGTTGTTTGTTTTTTTTTAATTTAATTAATATTAGTTGTGTGTTTTTAATATTATTTATATTTTTTTTATATTTATCTGTCTTTTATTATTATATATATTAATTAACAACATGCTGAGAAACAGTATACTATTGTTTGTTTACTTTTTCTTCACTACATATTACTTTCTTTTATACGATGCATGTAAAAAATTTTGGTAGCTTGCTTTGTTTCTTTTCCTTTGTTTTATTTTTTAAATTATTTTTGTCAAGTACACTCTCAACCCAATAAAATTATATTCTCTTCAAATTTCTTTTTTTTTTGGCAAGCAATGAAATCCATATATATACTACTAACTATATTTATTTTATAGTTTTACCTTTGTTATTTTTTAAGTATATATATATATATTCTCTTATCAATTTTTTTCTCGAGATTATTTAAGATGGAGTATTATTTTGGTATCATACCAGTAACCATGACAAATTGAACTGATTCCGACCAAACACCTATAGTATTAGTATTATCAAAACCGGTATTTGTTTTTATATTTGGAATTTCTACTGATGTAAAATACATGATATCATTTTGGGCATATCCGACTTTAATTCTAGAGTTTTCTCATTCAGTTGATATAGTGAGTGTAGCCGTGTAGGTACCATCACGAACCGAACTGTTTTAATGTTTTCTCATTTAGTTGTTATAATGAGTATAGGTACCATGACAAACTGAATGAACAAATTCCCGTCGCGTAGCGCGGGGGAATCATGCTAGTTTTAATTATTTTGAGTTAAAAGATTAAAAAATAATAAAATAAACAACCAATCAGAAACAGGGGCTTTATAAATAAAGTCCCTACCACTACACCACTTTTTCACTTTTTCTCTCCATGCTGACTCAGCTGTCACGTTGACTAATCAGAAAGTGGGCTTTATAAATAAAGTCCCCCACTACACATGGTCTAATAAAAATCATACTTTTCAAAATTTATCTCTCATTTTAAAAAACCTTCCACATCCCCTCCACCATATTTACATTTATCTTACTCACAAACGTTTATTTTATTATATTCCTCGTTAAAATACACTCACAATAATTTGTTAGGGGAGGAATAGTAGCTTTTTATATATAAAAAGTTAGAAGATGGATTTTTCAAAATATAAAGATTAGGTATAAAATGATAGTTGGAATGTAGGGTGTTTTTAGTAAGCTTTTAAAATTTTAGAGATAGGGAGAGGTTTGATGGGAAATGTGAATGCTCTTAAGCTGAGGTTCAAAAACAAATTAACGTCGAAACAAAATACTTCAATATGCTCATGCATATATTCGATTGTTCATTTTGAATTACCATGGAAACATTAGGCCTTGTGTTGTGGCTCAAGGTAGGCACAAGTATTATCATATCATTTCAAGTCATATGGACGTTGACATGACAATGGATAAAGCTTGAGTTGACTCACTTGACTATATTGTGGCTCAAGGTGAGCCTGCTTGCCCACGCCGTCGTCCCCACCTGCAACTCTTCCTTTTATTTTCTGGCTAGCCCACGCGAGCAGGTTCGCGTCTACTCGCTCGCATGACCGTTAACGCGTGAGGGTCGTGGTGTTCACGAGCCATGTGACTCATTGGCTCGCTCGTGTCTGATTGCTCGTGGTCCACAACACACAGTCTAAGAAAAAATCATGTCGTAAGAGCATCCACGGAGGCGTTAAGAAACAAAAGAGGTAACTTCTAGAAGAATAAAGTTGAAAAAAAAAAACAAATAAGCACGCTAAACATATTAAATGGTATTAAACGGTACAAAACATACAAAAATGGAAATTATTTAGAAGTTGAATACATTAAAATATACTAAAGGATTAATTAGTTAACAATCTATGTTTAGAATTTGTAAAATTATTTACTTAATTAATAATGCATTTGATATTAAAAGTGGGTTCAAATAAGTGAACTTAGAGTATAGTTATGAACCTTGTGAATCAATTCTAGTCGTCTATTTATATTTTGATAAGAATAGTAGTAATCAAATTACCACCAAAGCCTTGTTGAGCGGCCTGGAATGCAGCAAGGGCGACAGACACAAGTTGTTGGATCAGATTATTCAGCTCATTCTGGGTCATGTTGATATTACAACGACCCCCACCGCCGACACGACCACCATTGCGTCCACCACGAACTCCCGACATCTTCTGGAATCCACAAGGAATAAAACATTCAGATTCGTCACTAGTATTAAACCACTAGCAACTATGATATAGAACCATCCCGATCCGACCGATCCATATCAACCACGAACCATCCAATCAAGATGTCAAAGCTTATCAGAATCCCAGAATTAATAGTCACTCAGAGGTGTACTGAACCCAATACAAGTGTAATATAGTGTGTGTAAGCGAGTGTGTCCATTGGAGCATAAAAGGAAGATATCTGAATCCTGGACAGATCTCAAGAATACGCCGAAGCCACTCCAATGTACATCACCGTCGTGGAGGAATCAACAAGCTGGCCTCTTCGTCTTCAAATCCCGAAGAAGAAGATAAGATAGGAGATAGAAACAATCAAGGATAGAACAGATGATGCAACACATAATGATGATGATAACGACACGGCGACACCCCGACAAAGTTAGTATGTTTCCCACTTACAACGACTCATAAGTGTGTGACCGTCTAGTGTATGAGACTCGGCTATAGACCAGACTCTACATGCAGTCCTAGTTCACTATAACCATTGGCACTGATACTAATCTGTCACACCATCAAATTCCACTTGTGGGGTTTTACCGCGAGGCGCGTGACATACAAGTATCCAAGTAAACGGTCACAATAAACGGCAACTATATGATATGAAAACAACGTAATAGAACCAACCACGCATTTTAAAAGTTTGCATAATCCAAAATGACCACAGCAGAAGGAACTCAAAGTTTACAAACCATAGTCCAAAAGTAAATAGTTCGAAAACATAAACATAAAGTTCAACCGTGCATGGCACAATGAGACTCAGTGCGACTCCAATGCGCCTAGTCTCGCTGCTACCTTAGCGACCTGAGAATACATACAATGTTAGTCAACACGTAAAGTGCCGATAAGTCACAGAGTTTTAAGTTTGCAAAAGTAAGTAACGTTTGTAAATCCAGACCCAACAATCCTTACATCTATACATGATGCTAGCTAGACATCGTTACATAATACTAAAGTGTCGTGAACCACTGCTGAACGTTATAGTGCATCAATACCCGCCATCGGACATCACCCGGTGTCATAAGTTAGGTAGGAAAAATATGCACCCGTCCGACCTCTAGTCAACCCGAGTGGGGCTCGCCAGGTCCAATAGATCTATTCATACTTTCCCCGCTATATATCCACATATTAAGGGTTCACTAAAAGTTAGGAGGACTTTAATGATGTAATGTCACTTAGTACCCATGTGATATAATGTAATACGTTGGTCTAAAAGTTAGTAAAGTTCATACCGCATGTTTCTCCCCCAAATATGAAAACAGTAAAGTGTGGGGCTGTGACACTCACCTTATGTTGCGTCTTCCAAAATAGAATAACCGACACGAATTGATAGTCCCAACTACCGGCGACATTGAATCTTCACTTGTTTTGGCTATAGAACGTGTTTTAGCTTTGGGATCTGGAAAAACGAGGGCAAAAACTCCTTCCTACACGTTTGGGGTTGAGGGAGAGCACTTGGGGGCGAGTTAGGGTTGTGAAATGATGAAAATTTGGCAAAGTGTTGTATTTATAGTCAAGTTTGGTTCGACCCTACACAAGGTCGAATCAAGTTTCTGGCTTTTCATTCGACCCCCATAAGACTGGTTCGACCCCCCTTAAGGTCGAACCAAAACCCTAGTATTCATGTTTGATCCTTTGATTCACAATCTTGTCATTTTAACACATTCTAACACATGATTACGCATTTCTAACATGCGTTAATCATATCTAATCATATAAACACGTATTCACAAGTTGTACATCATTTATAGAACATCCAATACTTGATATTTAATCCAACTATATAATTTCACCAACAACGGGACTCAAGACTCGTGTGTGCGTATGTTTCCCCCAATAATTCCCCGAATCATTGAACCATGCACAATACGTAAGTGTAAATCGACTCCCGATGATTCCCTGAATCATCGAACCTACTCAACTGAACCAGTCAAGTACGTTAAGTAAATGTTTTCGCTAAGATAGACTTATATGTTTGTAAAAGTATTAACCCGAGTTTTCCGGGTGTCACATCATCTCCCTGTTGAAAGAATTTTCGTCCCGAAAATTGCCCCAAGCCAAAAATAAAGAGACGAAAAGAAGGAAATTTTTTTGGTTGTCACATAACCGCAATGTATTCATTTAACCGAACTATACAGTAACATACATTATCTAAATGTAAATGTTTTCATGTACATTTACTAAGTAAGGCCTGTATAAAGGTTATACATAACAGCACAATTAAATTATGGTACGTAACTTTACATATGTGTACATTTACTTAATCTAACTCCATAATAATCTAGATATTACATTCCCTACTCTTGATGACCATATCATCGAGGTACACTTCCATACTTACATCGATTTCATTGATTAAGGTTGTGTTCATTAGACGTTGGTATGTGGCCCTCGTGTTTTTCAGGACGAAAGGCATTTTTTGTATAACAAAAGGTGCCGATATCTATGCGGAAGGCGGTTTTCTCTTCGTCATTCTTTGCCGTTTGTATTTGATGATAGACCTTGTATGCGTCCAAGAAGCACTTGAAACGGTAAGAGGCTAGGGAATCTACCTTTAGGTCGATTTCGAGCAAAGGATAGCAATCCTTCGGACACACCTTGTTTAAATCTTTGTAGTCGACGCACATCCGCCACCCACCTATGGCTTTTCTGACCATGACTGGGTTTGCAACCCACGTTTGGTACCGTATGGGGCTCAAAATGCATGCATTGAGTAGTTCGGTGACTTACTCATTCATTGCCTTTGTTTCCAGCCCCATGTTGCGCTTTTTCTGGACAACCGGCTCTACCGATTGGTACACGTTGAGTTTATGTTCTGCGACATCACGCAGGACACGAACCATGTCCAACGGCTGCCAAGCAAAGAAGTCCATATTAGTGATGAGGAGTTGCTTTATATGAGTGCGAATGGTCTCGGAAATTACAGGGCCTATAACCACCGTTTGCTCCGTGAATTTTTTCAGCTCAGTGCGAATGGTGGTTTGCTTTGCCATCTTTGGGGGTTTGGTGGTGTCAGTTGTATGACAGTCGTTGTTTCTGCTAAGGAATGTGACACCTGTTTGGGTTGAGAAACCTACCATTTGGTGTGGTGTGGAGGCATTGGAATTAAACCGTGCCAGCCCCTCCCGTCTAAGGAGTATATCATGGTGGGAAGTTGTCGGTTGGACCATGAAGTCGCATACTTCCGTTCGTTCATGTTTTCCGTCACTAAGTGTGACATGAAAAGTGATCATACCCCGGGGCATGATAGCCTCGTGAATGAACTCAGAGATAGGCTTGTTTACCGGAATGAGTCGAGCCTTGTCTTCGTTAGCTTACTGCTCAAAGCACTGTTCATACATGATATATGTGTTGCTTCCGCCGTCCAAGAACTTATACACACCATTTGTTAGTTGCCATGGAGATTTAAACGCGGGCGTTTGAGAATGAAGCGAGGACAAAGTTAAACCGCATATGCTAATAGAAACTAATTTAAATACCTTAAAATTGAATTCTGACAATTATAATACTTATTGTAATGAATTAATAATAAATAAACCAACAACTACTATGAAACTGTTATATCAGGATTAAAACAAATTAAAATTAAGAAACGTTACATCTTTTAGATCAATCTATCATATATATATTTTGTTAAAAAGAATACATCATATCAATCTCTAATAACCCGATTGAACTCAGTCAAATCTTTTAAGCGACTGAAATGTCTCTCGAAAGTCTTCCACGGCTACCTCTTCTTCATATCTACCACCACATCTAAAAACATCGATCAACAACCACCACCGCTTCTTCGCACTTCTACGTCGACCACTTTCATCCTCACAACCGTCTACCTCAGTGTCTGTGGTCTGCCGTCGCATTTGCCTTTGTTTTATGTCACTCAACTCCATCTTTGTAGGGAACTTACCGGTTCCAAAACCAAACATAAACACGTGGCAAGTAGACTTCGTTGGAGACTCCAATCTACTTCTTTCAAGAACCGTCACTGAGCCTTGCTTCTCTTTGGAATGCTCTTCGGTTCCAACCATCTCACCATGAACTCGAACCTCGCCAAACGACACAGTCTTCTTTGGTTCATCCATAGAATAACATTTCTGCATGGTTTATTTTGCAAGATAATGAAGGGGATGAAAAGTGAAAACGTTTTTATTATTTATTGAAGATTGGAGATATATAATGGTTGTAGACTATAGGTTACGTACGTGTTGAGCGGTTCTAGATATATGAAGCCGATAGATTTTGACAAAGATGGCTATTCTTGTTGGTATTAATGCATTTATGCTCGATATCTAGGAAAAAAAAGGAAAGCATATGCCTACTAGAAGGTGGGCATGGTCAATTTTATAAACAAATATGTTTGTTTTTCTGATATATATGAAGAAAATTGTGAAGTTGCCCCAAATTTCTAGGAGAAATGTAAGCTTGACAAATAAAAGAAACCCCTTGACCTTAAATATGGATAACTTTTAATTTGATTGAATGGGTTTGGAATGTGATTTTACATGTTTTTTTTTTTTTTTTTTTTTTTTTTTTTTTTTGTTAGGTGTATCAGTGGAAACCCTTTAACTTGAAACCCCTTTCTTCTTAAGTTTGAATCCCTCCCCAAATCCGAATCTCTCCTCACATGCCGGTCCCTTTCAAACCTATTGGGTATATTTTTTTTGATGGACGGCGGGATTCGAACCGGGTACCTTTTGAGCAGGAACCCCATAGGTGAAAACCTTCCCACCTCCATTGTAACCACTAGGCTACAACATCATTGGCTATGAGAAATTGATGTCTTGCAAGATAAACATGAAAATCGGAGAAATTGATGTGATTTAACATGTTGAATTGATAAACTTTATGAGTTTTATGTTTTCATGAGTGTGGAATTAGATCACTATGAGAAATTGATGTTTTGTAAGATAAACATGAAAACTGAACGTGTTTTTGCAGGACACAAATGGATTGAAAGTGATTGGGGGATGAAATACGAAGGTTTGGAATCTTACGGGAAGGTAAACATACTTGAAATGAAGATTTGGAAACTCGTTCAGATCTTTATTTCTATAGCTTGAGCAACGCATGAGTAATTTTTCAAGTTTGAGATCGGCTTGGGCTAGGGCTCAGGTTCGACATGTTTTTTATTTACTAGTTATTTTATTATTTTATGTATACTTTTATAATTATATATATTTCTAATTATAAGTTTTATATATGATATAATAATATTTTTTATTTTATCATAAATTTACATACAATATTAATTATGAAATCAAAACATATATATATATATGTGTGTGTGTGAGAGAGAGAAAGAGAGTTATATAAATAAAAAGCCCATTTAGTCTTGTAAGCCGACTTGAGCTCATTTTAAGCTCGACTCAATTCTTTTTTCGTAGTGTCCATCTCGAGTAGCTCATGTACACATCGACTCATTTGCACCCCTAATTCTAACATTGGGATTTCTACATATGTGGTCAGTTTTTTAATACTTTTGTTTAAGCTATAATATAATATGTAATTAGAAGTATTTAGAAATGTTGGTCTAAGGGCACAAGGGGCGCTCCACTGAAGGTGTTTTCACTTCACTGATTTTTACCAATCCTGCACTGTCACATCACTTCACTGATTTCCTTCACTGAAACACTTTTTTATAGGCAACACTCCACTGATTATTTACCCAACTATCAATTATTTTCACACATAATAATAATAATAATAATAAACTGACGCCGTTAAAAAAAAAAGAAAAGCAGATCGCTATTTTGTCATTTATTAATTTAATATTAATAAATTAAAGAACAAGGTAGGCAGACTCTCTATATACTCCACACACACACACAATACACGTATCTATACATACACAACTTATATCTATCATCATCTTCATCTTCCTTTCAACAGAGATAAAAAAGAAAAAGAAAAAAAAACCTTGCAAGAACAGAGAGAGAAAGAAAAGACTAAACTATAAAAAAAGAATAAAATTGTGTGAAAGTTTGTGCCACATCTGTGAACCAGCACGGTAACTAGAACCCGAATTTGGTTCACGGGACCACTACCAGCATGGGTGGCGGCGGTGTTACCGTACTGGTAGTAGGGTACCCGTGACCAATTCTGGTAGCGCCTCGTCGCCCCTAACTTTGTACACTTAAATCTTGCAAAATCAAATATTGGTGATTTTTAACAACATGGTTAGGCTAAAGTTGAACTATAATCAACCATGTCTTTCAAATAATTCTGAACTAGTAGGAAGCCCGCGCGTTGCAGCGGAGATGTATTCAGGATCAGTTTAATTAGTTATTGTGTTGTAAATGACTTATTCACCAATTATCATATGTTTGAATACGTTGAATATAGGAACACAAAATATGCTTTAGCATCTTTCCATATGGTACAATTGCTTGTCACATGTTAATCAAAATAAAAATAGGGCAAACCTTATAAGTGAATATTAGTTTACACAGTAGTTAAAACCATAAAAGAAGAAACGATCTGTATTAGGTTTGTATTTTGACTTGTTGCAGCTTAGTTTATCATCATCATAGGACATGCTCATACTAATACGGCTAAAATTATACACTGTTTCTTAACTAATTTAACCCGAGATGATACTTAAAAATGTAGCCCTTTGTTATGACCCAGTTACAAGCAGAATAACCTGAAAAACAAAATGAAAAAAAAAAACAAAAAAAAACAAAGTATGTTAACATTATCAACTGTTGTTGATGTAATTTGCTTTCATTATACAAGACTTTATCTATATAGATATAATTTAACTCAAGCACACCAAATCATTAACTTCAATCACTGTCTACTCAATTTTGTTACTATAATGGTATGGTACCGACATTCGATTGCTGATGTAATATGTAAATAAAAAATAAAGAACCAAAACTTCTTGTACTAACGAAGTCGAAGTCTGACCCGTTTAACCCATTTATTCTATAGTTTATTCACTTTACAATATATTTTATAAATTGGTTAGGCATTTTACGCTATATTTATCACTTAAAATAGAAATTGCAAAAATTTTATAACTAACATCCTTTAGGTAACTTCATGTAACATACATCATTAGTGTAGTGGCGGAGTTCGAAAAAAAAAATCTATGGAGGCGAAAGTCCCGTGACACTTAAAACGGAGGGGCCAGACTTAATACGTATAAAACTTTCAGGCAAAAATGCGTAAACTTACAACGATAAGCAAAAAACGGTGGGGTCGGGGCATCCCTATCCCAAACAAAGCTTCGCCAATGGATTAGTGAGAACGTTAAAAGAGTAATCTCCTGAAACAAATTATGATTAACTAATAAAAAATATACGATCCCAGTGTAGGGAAAATTCATGAACATGATAGTCGATATTATGTCAACATGAAAAAAATGGGTGATTAATATGATGATCTTGGTCAACTAAATTGACATTACCTTATGTTCCGGATACAACAATTCCTACTTCATCATATTTGCAGTAAACCAACTGTAAGAAACAAATTGAGACGATTAAAACAAGTTGATTGAAGCAAAATACCACGAACCACATAAGAACAAAGAAAAAAAAACACAAATATCAAAAGTTATCGTTATCTGTATTAGCAAAAAAGGTATTTTCTAAATATGTGGCAAGAGACTATGCATTGATGGATTAACATCAATCAATTTAACTACTCCTTACTGTTTGTGTTCCAAAACAGTTAAAAGTATCATCAGACTAACTTCCTCCCCATTTACATTTATTAAAAGTATGGATATGGATAAAAGCATTAGAACCGTGAATGAGAGGGAATTCGACATCTAGAGAGGAAGAGAGAGTCATAAGGAGTAGGGTTTGAGAAGGTGGAGGGTTCATTTTATTCGATCGATAGGAGCAATGAATCCATTATTCGATCTGTCGGAGCATTAAATGGAGCAATGAATCGTGAATTAATTGGATGGCCATTTGATGAAGATTGTGATTAATTACGTGAATATAACGTATGCACAGTTGCCATTGGGGTGGTGGCCCAATGGTAGAAGCAAAGCTTCTAGGAACACCTAAGGGGGAGGTCATGGGTTCAAGTCTCATAAGGAGTGAAATTTGCCGTTAAAAAAAAAAACGTATGCACAGTTGGTTTGAAGGGCTGGCATTACATCGACAGGGACAAATAAATTGGTTGGATCATAAAGGGTTTCAAGTGAGGGTTTAAAGATGGTTATAATGGTGAAGGGTATACAAATAATTAAATGAGTTCATTGATAGTAGACTGATTATATGCTGCATTAGTCATTTGTATCATTACCATCAAATATTGTACCTAAGGGCATAAAGGGAAGAAAAGAGATAAAATTCTAGGATTTATGCTTGTGCCCTTTGGAATGCCATCTTAAAATGATGGTAAAATTACTATCTTAGACATGTCTCCTCCTTAATAAGGTAACATAGATTTATACACAGCCACGATGATAAGACCACTTTATAAAACAAAGCCCCAACTAGCAAGCAAAGCAACTAGTTGGAGGCAAGACATCCAAAACTTTCCAACTATCTCAATCCAAGATTCCCATTTTAGCCTGATAAACAGAGCCCAATTAAGTAGCCCCATTCAAACGGGCCAATCAAATGGTCCAAGAAGTGGACAGAACCTTGTGGAGGAATCCTTGATCGATGTGTGATATAAGTTGAATAGACGATAGTAAAGAAAAAAAAAAAAAGGAATACCAATATACCATCTTCGTTTCTTAATTGTTTTTTTTTTTTTTTTTAATATCTTCAGTTGTAATACTTTCTCTACATCAATAGAATCGCAATTGGGGTGGTGGCCTAATGGTAGAAGCAAAGCTTCTAGGAACACCTAAGGGGGAGGTCATGGGTTCAAGTCCCACAAGGAGTGAAATTTGCCGTTCAAAAAAAACATGAATAGAATCAAATTGCTAATTTGTAAATTTGGTTATGTTTTGGTTGTGATAAGATTACATCACTTCATTTTTTTATCCAAAAATAACTAGATTTAATCTCCCCGTAAATCTTTTCAATTTTAACCGGGATCTCGTCAAAGATCCATTTGTATTTGTTTTGAGCTCTTTATATGCTTCAACAATCAACCGTGATAATCGCTTGAATACACTTTCTCGTCTTATCCGTGCCCAAAATAAAAGGGGGCTGCTAAACGTACCCCCTTTATATTATTTTTACTAAATATACTCCCATCTTCAAGTTTTTGTATAATACAAATTTAACCTTTTACTTTCTTTTTTGCTAAACTTTATTCCATAATCTTTTGAATTTAGATATATATAATTTTATAAAGATTATCAAGATCCTTTTTCCTAATTTCAAAAGATATAATCTAAATTTATATATATTACAAAATTGTAGAATTGTTTTGATGGATCATGAGAACACAAGATTTGAGTTGATAAGTTCGTTAAATTGATATTCATGTGTGGGCTAAACGATTTGATAAATCTGAAAAATTAAAGGGGGAAAGTTGACAAATTTTAAAGTGGTTTTTCACGGAGGGGATATGACAAGTAACAAGGGGGGTACGTTTAGCCCACCCCAAATAAAATTGTGAAACTAGATTACTGAGAGGGCATAAATGAGTTGAATATTACACCAAGTGCTTATGTTTTGCCATATAATTAGTGCCACGTAGCACAAAGTGAATAAGTATTTAGCCCTTGCAAATTGTAATGATATGAATCAAACATCATCTAAGTGGGGAGAAAACATGTTAATTGTGTATTCTAGTCCCTAAACCATTATATGCGACTTTCCAAGTTATATTTTAATTTTTAACCTCTTAACATTAAAATTTTAAAATATAGTTAGCCTATTGAAATCGTGTTATTTATCAAACATTTTGAAATTCTCATTTATCTGAGTGTTCATTAACGTGACTTCATGCATATGATTGAAATTCTCATTTATCTGAGTGTTTATTTATAAAACATTTTTTACTTCATCCGATGTGGCATCCTAGGTGGTAAAATGATTCTATGTGACATCCTATGTGGCAAAATGATCCGACGTGGCATCCTGGGTGGCATGCCACGTCAGCATCACACTAACGGAGTTAGACCTCCGTTAGTTTGGGTTCATTATATTCCAATATGTCGAAAGTTGGGACCACTATTGGTAATTTTCGTAGTTAGGACTGTTATTAGCCAATAGTCAATAGTTGGGATTATTTATTTCCATTATTCCTTTTTAAAATGTTGACTTGGATTATCAATAACAATATGGATTAAAAAATTATAAAATATATTTTTAAAATTGCGAAAAATTTAGGAAAAATAAAATTATGAAAATTACAAAAAAAAAAATACGAAGAAAAATTTAAAATAATTATAAAAAATATGTAAAATTAAAAAAAAAATAAAAAACTAACGAAAAATTTTAAAATCAACATACTTTTTATTATTAGAGATAAACATATGCTTTAACTCGTTCAAGTTTTATAATCAACACACTTTTTATTATTAGAGATAGTCTTCCTACAGAGAGAAAAAATGGCATATGTATACACTAAATAAGTTTATAAATGCTGATTAGTTTGATATAAAATGTTTTGTGTTGAATGTTTGAAGTATATTTCAAACACGTGAGACCAAGTGTCTCTCATTTTCTAGTAATTCTACTAAACCCGTCATACACATTCTATGAAATTTGATTGCTTTGACGAATTGACGGGCGCAACAAGTTATGTCACAGTCTCCTGTTCTAGAACTCATTCTTTTCTTCAATGCAATGTTTTCAATAATGTACTTTAGGTATATTCAATAGTGTTTTACGCAGAGCCGTCTTTGAGGATCTACGAGCCGTTAAAAAATATGTCTCTTAAGCTTCTTAGACTTTAAGGAATTAATTATGTAAACTAATTTTTATGTATGATCAATGGTATAGCAATAAACGTAAAAATTAGCAAAATAGTAGTATTAGAATAAGTGAAAGTACATATTGTAATATGTATCTAACCGACAATTTGTGAAGCTCTACTAGCATTCTTGCTAGCAATTGTTGGATCAACTATTTGCGGTTTATACTATTTAAGATTTCGCTCTCGATAGCAATCATCGTTAATTTGCTAAGTCTTTCTTTCGACATTGTGGATCGTAAGTATGATTTCAGTAACATTAATTTGGAAAACTCCTTTCTGCAGATGCCACCGTGACTGTGGTGGTAGTGGGATCGAAATTATTGAATGGCAGAGGGGATTTTAGGGTTGGTGGTAGAAATTTGTTTGCTTATGTTATAATGTTTTCTTCTTTTTGTTTTTAATTTACTTAAAATTAAATGGGTGGCGGGCCATTCGAATTATTCGGATTTATCCGAATCCGATCCGAACTAAATTCGGATATACTGGGTCGGATTGGAAGGCATCCAATTCGGATCAAATCGGATTTCGAATGGACTCTTAAAGTATTCAAATCCGAATAATCTATTATCTAATCCGATGAATACCCATAGTTTTGAATGTGTAGCTAAATCAAGAGGTTAGCTATACGTGTTCTTAAAGGATTTTAGCGAAAATGGTTTAGAGTAGAACTTTTTGTAAAAATATGTTACAACCATGATAGATGAAAATAATTTATAACTACTATTTAGGAACTAAAATCAAAGCTTAAATGGTAAGTTAGTAATTTTTGATGAGATAGATGTATTATTTCTAAGTTAACTTAAGAAATTAATTTGGTAAAGTAGTTTATTATACTTGATTTAAATAAGTGGGCGGCGCAACATCCTCTCAGTTCTGTCTTCCCGCTGTTGTACAAGAAAGCAGCTGATAAAAATGCTTGGGTCGCTGACTATGCCAAGGTCTTGGATGGTCAGGTGGTCTGGAGCTGGGCTTGGAAGTCTCCGCTGTCATCTACGGCTGAGAATCAGCAACTTTCTGATCTTATTAGCACTGTGCAGAAGCACTCAGTCACTGCAGCTTCGGACAAATGGGTTTGGGACAACCCGTCGGATCTGCAGTTTTCTACAAAGGAACTAAGACGGGAGCTGGATTCGTCGGTTGGGCCCCAGAATGACGGTAATCAATTCAATTGGAACTCATGGGCTTCCTTGAAATCTAACTTTCTGTTATGGCGGGCGATTAATGGGAAAGTTGCTACTAAAGTGGAGCTCCAAGCTCGTGGGGTTGGGCTTCCGAATTTCATTTGCGATCGATGTGCTAATGAGACCGAAGATGCCAATCATGCTTTTGTGGGGTGCCTTTGGGCTCGATCGATTTGGTGGAACGTCCTCGCGTGGATGCGAATACCTTGGCCTCTAGATTGTAGTTCTGTTGCGGATTTTATTCACTTGGTCATGAATGGTCCAGGCTCTAAAAGATGGAAGAGGATTGTTTATACGGTGACGTTAGCGACGGTGTGGAGAATTTGGCTGGCCAGAAACACTAAGACTTTCGAGGGCAGGTTCGAGCAGGTTCGGGTGTAGCTGGAGCATATCAAGGAAGAGGCCTTTATGTGGGTGACCCATAGAACTAGGTTGCCAAAGATCGAGTGGGCTGATTGGGCTAAGTTTGATGTTTTAGCATTGCTGTAATATGTTGGCTGGTTGTCTTGTTTTGGTTTCTTGTTTTGTTTTCATGTAGTTGTTCTCAGCGCCTAGCTGACTCTTTATATTTATATATAAAGCGATTCGTCGTTCAAAAAAAATTACCAAAGGGCTTGTAACAATAGCACTATAGCAGTAATAGCAATACCAATGTATAAAATAAATGTCTCTTCTTATGAGGTTAGGTGTTCGGTATATAGTGGACAAATATATCTAGAATGACTTGTACCTAGTGGTATTCAAAGCATGTTAATATTGTGTCCCTTCATTGTGATTGATAAATGTGTAAATTTAATAGTACAATTATAGAGTAGGTGAGTAAGTTGATATAAGAAAAAAAAAGGTTAATTTAATCGGCTAAAGATAGTTTTAAATCTATATCGAATAAATAAATAGTTGTTACGTCACGTGTCATAATTTTGTGAGGTTAATAAATATCATTTCTTTAGCTTCTCTTATTTCACTCACCCATTCGTATTCTCTTTCTTAATTCAGTGAAATTACTTAAAGTAATTACTTATACGTAATTCCAATCGTAGATTACAAAATTATCTAAAAAATCGTGTTTTAATTTAAAAATCTGTATTACTAACTATTTCATATTTCATTTATTAAACGCGTGTAATACACAGGTTTCTAACAAAGTATACCGGTTATCTTCCTGGCTCATGTCAGAAAATCCCTCCCCCTACGACAGGCCTAACACATGAGTGATAAATTGGACTCACTTAGCAAGCTATATGGAAGGTGTCAACTCCAAGGATCCAACATCCGACCCATTGTTTGATGGGAATACAAATCAAAATTCACCCATAAACAACTTATGTACACCTACACATACACACTAGAGAGCAATGATATTCTTCATGTAGTCTCAACTTTCATGTTAAATTACTTCACTAACCCTATCTTCTAGAAATCGTGACACCCACTCTAGACCACATCCCATATCCCATATATACTAACATACATACACTACATCTTCTTCAAAACCTACCTCACATCAAACCCTAATTATTTTCACATAACCATTCTCATTGAACTCTCCAACAATGGACCTCAAAACCGATAACCGTCTCAATAACACTATCAACAACGAAGATGACGACGTTCTCTCCCTTCGTGACCTTCAACTATACGACCAAACCGCCACCAGCTCCACCCGAAGCAGCCCGAGAGCTTCCTCTAGCCCCGAACTCTTCGAATTCATCCACACTATCCCTAGTCCAAATGCAAACGCACCCGGAAACATTATATTCTGTGGTAAGGTTATTTCAGCTCAAGTTGATGATAATAACAATGAAACCCTAAAAAACCACAACTACAACTACAGGTCATCATCGTCCAGGCTGCATGAGAGGCGAACCGAGCATGTGATCCCCATTCGATCAGTTTCGAATCGGGATCTTGGTTCGCCTCGTCATGGTTCAAGTTTTTCAAGTTATAATAAGAAAGTTAACGAGACACCGTTGACTTCGGTGTCTTCTAAGTCAAAGAGGAGGTTGTTTATGTTAGGGCCCGATAAGTTTATGCCAAAAATGGAGATGAGCTCGATAAGAGAAAGGCAAGGACGTCAGAACCCTTCGCGAATGTTTCCATTGGCGAAAGGTGGTGATGTTGAGATAAAAACGAATACCGGTACCGGTAAAAGCCAGCGGGTGAGCTGTAGGGCCCGCTTGAATTCTGTGTTTGAAAAGTCGTTAGCTTGTCTTAAAATTTGAAGTTTGAATGAACATCCATATTCTTGGAAGTTTCTTTGACTTTGACTATTTCATACTATTAAATATAGAATTATATGTTTTATTACTAACTACATATTTATTTATTGATTTATGTGACTAGTTTTTTTATTGTAAGACAACTTTATGTTAGTTGATATTGAAAGGTGTGTGTATCCAACATTTTTTTAGTAGGGACAAATTGGAAAAGCAAATGAGTAATATAAAAAATAAATTTGGTGTATGCTTTTTTTGATTTCATGAATTAAGTTCAACAACCTCCACTAATTGTTGCTTAGATCATGGGTAAAGATTGCATGATACTTGCCATTGTTTGAAGAAAGATAGTCGTCCACATGTGATTTCTTTTTGGCATGTATCATGACACTTTGTAACCTTAGATCATAGATGATCTCTTAAATAAGTATTATTTATTTTGCACTTCATAAATTATGGTCAATCCCTCGTTTGCCTTCATTTGATTGCCAAAAATTAGTTTTTGTAAGAGACAAGAGACAAGAAGCAGGTGAGTAGGTTATATATTAAGTTTACATATATATCACTTTTTAAAATCCTTTGTTAGTTAATATATATATTTTTTTAAGGAATTTGAATGTTAAATAGCAAAGTATAAAACTAGTTTTGGTTAAATAAAACATAACACTACACATAAGATTAATGGTTTGGGTGGTGTTAACTAACCCATGTTACATTAACTCATAGATGTATCCATCAAGAGTTTATTCATTAGGGTGGAGTGGTGGTCATCACACCATCACACTATCACACCCAATAATATTATGTCACCTCATTTCTATCACTAAAACCATGAGGTGAAATGATACCCATCATACTCATTTTTTTAAATAAAATACAAACATTACATTAAATAAAATAAAAACATTACATTAAATAAAAAAACTTACATTACATAAATAAAAAAAAATTACATAAATAAAATTTAAAAAAAAAACTTACATTAAATAAAAAATTACTAGAAAATGTAAAACCTAATTTAATTTTGGACGTAACATTCGCCATGCCGAAACATGTGAAAAATCCACGCTGACCTCGGTGACATAGCCGATGTGAGCAAAGCCTACCTGCACATCTTATGTTTCGTCGGGGAAGGCTTGCACATTCGCTTAAAAAATCTATCGAAGTTTTGACACTTCGATTCGAGGTCCCCGTACTTGTGAGAGATTGAATCACAAGTACGTTGTGTTCCCCCGAAAAAGTGCACCAAACTCAGCTAAAACTTTTTTCCAGCATGGAGCGCTCCGGCCACGACCACTGCTTGTTGATGTGCCATCGTTGTTTACGTTGTCGTACAAGATCACTAGCGCAATTTTCTCCTCTTCTGTCCAAGTAACCATTATGTGATTTTTGTGATTTTTTTTTTTTTTTTTTTTTTTTTTTTGTGATGTGAATGAGGATGATGAGAAGAATTTTGTGATTTTTTTTTTTGTGTAGTAGAAGAATTGTGTGAATGTGGGTATAAAAAATGGGTAAATATGTAGGTGGTAATTTTTTTTTTTTATTTTTTGTTATTTGACCATTGTTTAACGGCCAGCAACTAGCTAGTGAGCGTGATGACCATCACGGATTGAATACATCATGGGTATGGTACATTTGATGGGGCGGTGTTCATGATGGTCACGGACTGTCTCGTCCACTCTTACAACTTTTCTTCAAGAAGGCAAAGATAAGCTGATAACCTTAACATAGAAGATTATCAATCTTCATCCTAATTCTTTTCGGTAGAGATATTGAATTCATGAAGGTAGTATGGTAAGAGATCACCACACCATTGTGTATATCTCACTAATGTAGTGGGGAACATCAATCTAAATCAATGTCTTTTCTCCGGTCAAGTGATACATGTTCAAGTCTCGAAGGTTTTTGGTTTTCTCATTACTTCTTACTTATCTTCTTGCGAAAAGTTATTTCTTGTGATCTTCGGTTAAATCCACATACACACACACACACATATATCATGGGATGAGTTAACATACAAAGAGTTCTTGTCCTACGGAGCGAATGAAAGACCAGTTCCAAAATTACACGCACATAAATCAAAATTACGCATGTATTAAGATTTCACCCAAAAAGCTACAAAGTTAGACAAAATCACGCATGCATATTCTCAAAATTACGCATGCATACATGTAACCCACAAGATGACGCACATTATAACACAATCAAGGTCGGGGAATGAAATAAAGTTAGGGCTTTGGTCTTCCACTTTTTTGGATGCCCCAAATTAAAAAAATAAATAAATAAACTATATATAGATAATTTTGAGCTTTCGGATTGTTAGCATTAAAGCTTGCGGTATATAATTAAAAATACACACCAAGATCTTATAGGAATCATGATATTAAAATTAAAAGTAATTGTTTTAAGAAAAGGTTCTCAATTTAATATACGCTTTAGAACCTCAAAAAACTTGTTGGCTGCCAATGCAAGTGTTTTACCACTAAAACTAAAACTTATCCAATTTAACGAAAATCAAGACCCCAACAACTAATTCACCTAGCCCAAGCCCACCATTTTCAGCCCAATAAAAAGTCGGTATCGACCCAACCCGAAAAACCCAAACCCGAATTGGACAAACCCATCTGGTTCTTGTTCTAATAGGTCACGTTCAGTTAATTACAGAAAATAAACAATAACATCAATAATAATAATAAATAATCAACAATCAATCCATCGAGTTTGTAACCAAAATCAGCAAACCCCATTCAGTTATTACAATTAGGTATAAGATTCTGTTCCAATTATATAATTTAATCGTTAAATGTTGTAAAGATTGCATTTTCCTCTCTTTTATGTTCCATTGTTTGCTTTATTAACATATTAGGGTTTCAAATTTCAAATTATGTTTATTATTTTAATTAATAATAGCTTATAACCTTAAAGATTGTGTTTTGTTTGCCCTATAGCTTTGGTACATAGTTGTTTTGAGAATTAGGTATGATTTATTTGGTAAAGTGGAGAACTTGATTATGTTGGTGATTCTTTGTTTAAACCGTAGATGTCGTAGACTCGTAGGCGCTAAAGGGTGAGCATTGGGTCTCGGTGCAAGGTGCTTAAAAAGCTACGGCGTTTTTAGGCGAGGCGTGTAGTATAATAATATGACTTTTAGGGGTTTTAGATATGTTTTAGGTTCTTTAGGGCTAGTTTAGGTTGTTTGAGGTTAATTGGAGGCTTGTTTAGGGTTGGTATAATTGTTTCAGACGACTTTTGGTTGGAATTTCGTCGGAACTTGGTTTGGACGATGCGCCTAAGGGGCATGAATGTGGCGCTTTTGAAGCAAAGCGAGAAGGCTGCATTGGGCCTGAAAAGTGGGCCTAGGTGCGCGCCTGGGTGCGCCTTGACAACAGAGGTTTAAACTGACACTGTCAGATAACCTAGGCCTATTATCGGCTTTTTTGGTATCGTACTTGTGAAGTTGCCAAGATTAATATTCTGTACGTGCAGGTGAAATGGAGAACCATGCGGTAAATCAACTGCCAGAAGTGGATTCGTTGCCTGATGGATTTGTTGATAGCACCGCAGATCCGCTAACTCCATCGCCAGATCCGCTAACTCCATCGCCAACGCCAGATCAAGAAGAGGAGAAGCTATTAGAAGTTGATTCTAGAAATGATTCGGTGGGGGACGACTTTCAGTCGTGTGAAGGGGATGATGGTAGTTCTGAACAAGCTAGAGCGTTAACCGTAGAACTATCTGAATGTGGCAGTTGTGATGCGCAAAAGTTGGTAGAAACGCCTGCGGAGGTTTGTAAAGATGAGAGTGATGTTGGGTCAGCAAATTTGGTTTCTGAAACCGTGGTTGGAAAGTCGGAACAGGAAATGGCTCCTTCAACTGACGGCAACAAGAATGCCGTAGAAACATGCCGAAATTCAGGAAAATGTAATATTCTGTTTCCGTATGATTTGTTGCACTTGCAGAGTGTCTTCACTTCAAAGATTATAACTTTAACTACATTTATGTTTCAGCGAATGAGCAAGGAGTGGAAGTGCAAGCAGCCCTTGCACAAGGAACGCTATCATCAGAAAGCTCTGGAACAAGCAGAAAAGTATTTAGTAATAACTTTGTACTTCTAATTATATAGATTGCTTCTAATTAAGTAAGAGTATCAGTGCTCTTAATGATTTTTAATCTATAGCACGTATTACGTTCAGGATACATCTGAAGTGAAACGTAAAAGTGCCAAGCGTACATTCAAGTCAGAAAAGGAATTTTTGGAGTTCACTCTGAGTTATCAGAAAGTTCTTTCTGAAAGAGATGCAGGTGTGTTATTTTCACGGTTTCACCAAAACATGTGATGGATGAGTTTATTGATGTTAGATATTCGTTTTTGGTCCATGTTCAAGTTTAAATAGCTCCCGCTCGTTCTTACATTAATGTGATTATTCTTTTTTTTTTTTTCCAGCAATTTCTATGCGGGATAAACTTGAGTCATTATGTAGGGAGCTACAACGTCAAAACAAGATGTTAATGGTATGTTTTAGTTATACGTATCTATCTGGCTCATGAATCAGCAAATTTAGTATTTTTAACTTGATGTTTATTTCAACAATAAACTATGTCAGCGTTAGTTCATTACAAAATCTTTTATCATCATGCATGCATTTGATCACTTCTTTATCTCATTATGTGATTCCCTTTTATCATCGAACGGAAAAGTTTGTTGATTGTATTCTCTTTAAGCATGCCCTTGATGAGCTATTAACAAAGTCTTCCGCTGTTTGGCAGGATGAGTGCAAAAGAGTATCGACCGAAAGTCAAAACTTACGACTAGAGCTATCAAACAAGTTTCAGGAAGCAATAAAGGTTTCAGTATATGTGTTATTATATTATTTATATATACGGAAAATACCATTTGTGGGACTCCACACATTGCATGTTGTTTGTGTTGATTAATTTATTTGTACGCATTGGAGGTCACACTTCCACCAGCATGACTCATTGTCTCATTGTGTGAAATCCTAGAAATTAGTTTATTCATACACAATTGCACATATTACACATGCATACTCACTTTTTCGCAAAAGCTACATATCTTGAGTTTTTTATGTCAAGCCTAGTACTTGTGAAAAAAAGATATGGCGTAAAAGTTTTTATTGATGTACAAGCGAAGTTATGTTAGTTTGTATTCTAAAATTATTCAGAATTCACAGTGGTAATCTCTTGATTGACTTTTCAATGACAATCTTCAAAACGGAAGGAGTATGCATACTTTTCATATATTAATATTTAATACTTCCAAGTTCTATAAAAGTATATACTTTGCTAACATATAAAATGCACTACTTAACTTCTGGAAATTAGTTATTTCTCTGTAAGATTTCATTTGCTAATTTTTTGTTGCTGTGTTATAGGACGTTACCAATAAACTAGAGGAGCAAAGGGATGACAGTCTGACTCAACTGAAGGAGAACGAAATGTGAGTTTCTAATATTTCATGCAAAATATGTTAAACCTACTAAGTATTGCATGTAGTTCATGTAATTGAAGCCAATGGAACAAAAACTTAGTTATCCCTCTGGATTCATCATCTTCCTTGTAGGAGTGTTTACTTCCCATTTTTCTGTTAATCTTTTCAACATCTAGAAAGTATTTATATATATTGGATTTTAATAATCCAAACTTTCCTCTATTGGCCGGCAATAATCTGTACTTCAAAAATTCCCAATAACGATCCCAACTTTCAACGTATTGGCCGACAATGAACCTTTGTTAATTGAAAACTTAGTTAGTGGATGATGACATGGCATGCCACGTCATCATCCACATCAACGTCCACATCATCGTCCACTAATTGAGTTAGTTCTTAGTTAACAAAGGTTCATTGCCGGCCAATACGTTGAAAGTTGGGATCGTTGTCGAGAATTTTTGAAGTACAAATTATTGTCGGCCAATAGGTGAAAGTTTGGGTTATTAAAATCCAATACCCCTTTTTCTTTGTTATCTTTCTATATTTTTGGTATTAATTATCAACTTACAAAATCTTTCCCAGGTTACGAAATCAACTGAAACAAAAGGAACAACAAATTGTGCTCATTGAGCAACAGCACGCTCATCAGGTAACTCAGATTGCATATTTGGATAGATGCTGTAAACTTGTTTGGTAATATGCATTTACCATTTTTGTAATGAATATATTAATTGCAGTTGAAGCAGAAAACTCTAGAGCTCCAAATTGCAGATTTGAAGATCCAACAGCATGAAGAAAATTTGGTTAAGGAACAGTCACAAATGAAACTGTATGCAGAGCAGGTGTCACAATTGTTGGCAACGGAAAAGAACTTGCGGTTACAGTTAAATGCTGACGGTGAAAAATTCCAACAATTCCAGGTTTACTTTATTATGTTATTTCTAGTCTACCGTTGATGCTTGATAAATTGTTAGTGAAGTATGACACTCAAAACAAGGTAATTGTTTTTGCAGGATGCATTAGTGAAGAGCAATGAGGTATTTGAGACATTTAAGAAAGAAATTGAAAAGGTATACAAATTATACTTTTATAGTTTTATCTACAGTTTCATATTGTTTCATTTTATAAAGTTTATGGGTATTGTATATCTGGATGTAGATGACAAAATCGATTAAGGACCTCAAAAAGGAAAATGCTTTTCTAAAGGGCAAGACCGAAAAGTCAGACATCACTCTTATACAACTTGTGGAGGAGGTGAGTTTTGATTTTTAAGGCAAAATAAGTAAACAAGCCATTTTCTTTATTCAATTGCATTCCTCAGTCACATACTTAGGTTCTCGTTACCGTAATAAATGTTGTCATTTATGTTTAGTTGCTATCTATATTTATGAGGCCCGCTTACGGCTGTGCACATATAACGTATATATGTGTGGCCCTCAGGGGGCAAAGGTAAAGTTGCACTAATTTTAACGTTATTTTACTAATTTCGTGAAAATAACGTTAAAAATGACAGACGGTTAATCATGCATCAGGTGGTGGCGTTGATAGCCAAAAGACAAGGGGGTACATGCACCAGTCGGGTTTGTCCGATTGCTAAGTGTTATGTGCCTTACGTCTAAGGCTTGATACAAAACCACTATTGAGCCGGGGGTCTCGCTGGAAGCAGCCTCTCTATTCCCACGGGGTAGAGGTAAGGCTGTCTACATCTTTACCCTCCTCAGACCCTACCTTAGCTTTTGCTATTTGTGGGATAAACTGAGTATGATGATGCCATCTATATTTATGATTTAAAAGTCTATATTATAGATAAGTTGTTTCTCCATTGGAAATTATTGTTCAATATTAATACACCGAGCAAAATGAACAATGCCAATATCTTGTAAAGATTGGGAAGCTTTTATGCCAAGGAGAATGTTGGATTGTAGTTCTCATTTATGTGTTCTACAAGTCAACAAAGCTTATAATTGTTTAAAACTTTATGAGAAACTTGACATATGCAAAATCATTGCTTGTAAATTTTATCAACAGCGTGAACGAACGAAGAAACAACTGGAGAAAATCAAGAACCAAAAAGAAAAGCTTGAATCGTTATGCAGATCACTTCAAGCAGAACGAAAGCAGAATCCAGCTGGGCAAAGCAATGCTGATTCCGTCCCTGTTTGAATCTGAAACATTCCGAGGCATTTAAGGTTTCATTTTCTCAGTCTTGCTTCTTGTACCGAGTGTCTGTGTAGTTAAACATGTGGGATCAGAAACGGCTATAATGATTGAGCCCAATCCTTTTTGCTTAGTAATGAATCTTGAAATATTGATTCGAACTGTTTTGTCGTATGTATTTTGGAAGTTCCGATCTGCTTGTTTAGTTTACCTCATGATTTTAAAACTTGGTAAGAATATTGAAAACCTTTTTGTGTATTGTATAACATGTTTTTTGTTACAGGGCAAATTACACAATCTTGCTTGTCGTTAATGCGCTTGCTAGGCATTATTTTTCATTAATTCGTATGTAAATGCATGTTCTATATCACTCTTTCATTTGTGTAACATCATAAATGATCTCTTGTGATATATTTGACATACAAATATTATGTAACCTTGATGCATGTGTCATCCATTTTTATCACGTATCCATGTCGGTTATGAGTTGGGGAATATTTTGTTACAATAGAAGCAGAAGTGAAGTGACGTGGATTATTCAAGAATCGAAGTTGAGACCTCAAAAGCGCATTTTGACTCCATGTCCTCAGATTCAGCAAAAGCCAACGCATATGTGCTTCCAACAGACGATGAAAGTTTTTTTTGCTATCATTAGGTATGATAAGAGTTTTCAAGAGACGATGATAAGTCTACATCTCTACACACCCACCCTTCTATCACCCACTGGATGATAGAAAATTAAGTCGCCGTCCCTCATTGGTGCAATAGGCGTCGTGCCTTATGTGTCAAACCTCTCGAATATGCGTCTTCTTATAGTCAGTGTCTCACTGACATCAAAGGGCCACAAGCTATTGATTGTTAAACAGATGATTTTCTCTTTTACATTTCTTTCTGTTAAAAGAGTTATAATCCACCAGGTCAAGGATCTAAAGATCAGGTGGTGGAAAGACTATAGTTTTCCTTAGAAAGCTCAGGTCTGATCCCCATCTGCATCAAATAGTGAGCCAATAGTGCGCAATGATATTGATTAACCCACCAAGGGGGGTTTGATTATGAGCGTCACACCGGTTTTCATCCAACTGGTACTTCAGGGAGGCAACTCGTGTGGAGGCAGTACGGTTTTCAGGGGAACGCTACTAAGACTTACAAGCCGGCTCGAATCCGATAGAACACGGAATTCAGCCAGTCTTGATGGGATGACGACTTCAGTCGGCATCGTAACAATGGGACACTCAAAAGAAAATCATCGTTAAAAAAGTTAAAATCCACCAAAGACAAAAAGAGCCATGTGATTCTCTCAAAAACATATCTTTTTTTTTAATTGAAAAGATGGAAGACACCATAAGCTGTCATGAAGTATAAATAGCAAATACCCACCCACTACTACTATCACTTTTGACTAATAATCTCTCTTTTTCCTAAAGTCCAATTATCATATATCACAATCACATTAGAGAAAGAGAGTGATACCCACTTGCCACTTATTGCAATATTGTCTACCTAATTTACAACTACCATATATAATCAATCCACCATCACTTTCACTGCTTACATCACAATAATAAGTCAACAAGAATAACACATAATGATTTAAACATTTAAAAAAAAAAAAGATAAACACCTGACCTAGCTTTTCCTAAACTATGACAGAATTATTTTGTGCATTTGACAAACACAAGCAAAAAAAAACTGCTGCAAATATTACAAAACCTAAAATAACAAAAAAAAAAAAAAAAAACAGACGGCAACAGTGTCCGAGCGTGCCATCATAAACCTATCACTGCTCAACTCCTTACAACAAAACATATATTACACACATGCAACAAAAAGTGTTTCTGCCTTCATCTGCTACCTATATCACTAACATTGCTTCTCCACGACTCAGTTCCGCTAGTTTTGTATTGTTCGGTTTTCGCATAGTGCATTCTAATGGCTGCAACAGGGTCTGAAACTCCGTTGCAAGCCCCACCTACCATGTTCATCCCCCCTACGCCGCTAGACAGAGATTCTAAACCTTTCCTTCTTGGCATCTCGGGTAACAACTTATCTACTGTAATAGACTGACCGTTGTAAGCATGGTAACTTGGACCACGATTGTTGTTAGTTAGTTTTCTAGTCTGAAAACCAGGCATGACGTTTAAGTTATTGCATTGTTCATTGCCGCTTTCTAAAGAAGAATGCAGCTGCTGACGCTGATTTTGATCAAGCTTCGACAATGTAGAAATGTTGCTAAAAGCCGCAGGATATTTTGCCAGCAACACGGCAGAGTCGGGCAAAGAGGAAAACCCTGTTTGTATCCTGCTACCATTCCAGAACCCGTAACTTGTTTTCAGTTGAAGATTGTTCTCCCCACCGAAAGCGTAGTCTTTATTCTTACTCTCGTCTGAGTAAAGATTTTCGTCACTTTGTTGTGCCACGCCACCATTTGCTTTCGGCAACGGGTGATTGGTTATAATCTTTCCAAAAAGCTTCACATCACCACTCCTGCTTGGCTTTTCGGTGTCTAAGGACGAACCCAATCTCTGGTGTTCGACAGCAGATGTCAAGTCAGTGCCCATCTGTAAACAGCCATCTCTCGGCAATAAAAGACTCTCATCCAACTTAAGTTCGCTCTGTGGTTCATGGTGACTTTGAGAGCGTTTGTGAAGATGCAATTGGTAACCATCTATGTTTGAAGATCGTTGACTGCTTTTTCTAAAAGTAAGTCTGGATGATGCATCATCACGGCCATTTGACTTTCTCTCGGGATCTTGGGGAAACAGCTTTGACGTCACAAAACCGTTGCCTGGTTTTTCCTGACAGGTGAAATTTTCTGAAACTGCATTCAAGTCTAAACTGTTTCCATTATCACTAGATAAATCCACACGACTAACTCTAGAGTAAAAAGAAACGGAACTGAGGTCCTCAGCAGAACAACAACTTGACCCTTTCACTGTGCTAGGCAACTTGTGTTCAGATTCCCTCGTTGCTTCTCTATCAGACGACGCCCTGGCTACTGTATCAGCCTCTTCAACTTTAGCACCTGATGCCGAATCAGAACACGTATTTTGCGGGGATCCCTCCATGTTGGCGGCTTCACTGTCAGCAGCTCCTTCCAAATTACCATTTGAACCTTTTTCGCGAGGCTCGGATTCTCTGGAGTCATCAATTACTACATTCCTACCAGATTCAGCATGTTCTTCCCTGGAATCGGATTCTACGACATCCATCTTGCACTCCATAGAAGACTTATCATGAGAAATACCTGAGCCGCTGTCCACCATGCAAGCATCATCTTGATCACTCCCGCTACCACCACCACCCCCTTGGTCGGCACACGTTGTACCGTCACTGGCAACGTCAAGATCGATCCCATCCAACCCAAGACATTTACGAGCCTTGCCAAAAAACAATTTGCACTGATCACTAGATCTAGTTCCCATGCACCGTGAGATCATTGAAAAATCCTTACCATAGGATCTCAACGCTTTTACGAAACTAGATCTCTCTTCATCTGTCCAAACAGAAGAGTTTATCTCTTCGCCACAACTGTCATCTGAACAAGTCTCCTCATCAACATCAATTAGTGACCGTCTCTTTGAAGAGCCACCCACTTTCTGGTGATCGACTGAACTCGTGATGCAAGAACCCAAAGCTTCTGATGATATAGACCCACAAATCCCGGCTAACACATCGGCTGCCGCCGTTTCCTGCTCGTTACAAAAAGTGGCAAAATCATGTGACTGCTGCTCTAGAATACTACCATCTACATTGGCAACCATTGCTGAAGCGGCACCAAGCATATCAAGAGAAGTGGCTCCCTTCTCTCGATTCAGTCTTTTCCCGGATGTGACCAAAAATGTATTATTAGCGTTACATGACTTCTCTTTTGCAAAATCTGATTTCTTCTTTGTTTTCTGGAAAAGATCCGACTTGTGATTCTTGTAATAGAACTCAACACAATCGGCAACCGTTTTGTGTTGGAAAAAAGATGCAATCTTTCTAAAGTTTTTACCAAACAAAGTATATTTATCCAAGAACATCTCTTTGTCTTCTACTGTCCAAAGATTGACAATGGACCTTTCCTTCTCCACATCTGCAGGGTCCTCCACTAATCCATTATCAGAAGTAAGCATGGAGCTCATTCGTTCCTTCTTGTCTAATATGAAATTCGGCATCTTCGCTGCATTCCTGTAAGTCTTGATCCGTGAATCTGAAAGCAACGTGTTTGCATATTCAACTACTTCTTTAGTTGGAACCAGGCTTAAACTCCCAACTACACAAAAAAAAAAATAATAATAATAAATAAATAAACAAAATAACTTTTCGATTTTAAGCATATGAAAGCCAAAACATAAACGACAAAAAAACAATCAACATACCAAAATGCTGTATGCATATAAAATAACAGAGGCGTATAAAACAATGACCCACTTATATCAATTAGGCATACCAAGTAACTATGAAAAGGGCTTTATCATTATGCCAGACGATGCAAATCTTTAAAAAAACAGAAACCCTAAGTCGACGTCTCAGCAGTAAATTCATCCTGCTATATTAACAAAAGATCAAACAATGCAATAGTTGACACCAAACTAAGGGGGTATCATACTAGAGTTCTTGGAAAGAGAGTTGAACATGATAACTACTATCATAAGTTGAACATTATGCAAATTCATGTTTCCATTTACTTGAAAAACTAAAACTTGATTCTACCTTAGCAAACAGAATCCACCTAACCTAGTTCCAAATCTACCGATGCAAAAAAAAAAAAAAAAAAAAAAAACATATATTATATTATAAATGACTAAAAGTGTAGTTGGTATATCAACCATTTCTTACCAGAAGAAGATAACCGAGAATGACTGGTAGCACGGTGCTTCTGATGGTCCAAAAATCCCATACGGGAACTCGATTCAAACTTTTTCTGTGACTTTGCACCAGATCTTATAGATAGCAAGCGAAGATTTTCCTTCCAAGAGTACTGAAATGTCCTAAACTTAAGAGTGGTGACCCTTTCTTTAAACTTCAGAAAACGCTTCCTCATCTCAACCTTTTTCTTAATCTCTGAATCATCAGTAGCTCTCAAAACACTTGTACATAAATGTGTGGTTGGCAATAACTTACTAAGCTCATCAGATGTTATATTAGCTACAATTTTGTTTGAATCAATTACTGAACCATATGACTTATCTTCTCTATGATTATATGCATTACCACCAACATAATCCGTACAACTACTGTCTGTTGGGACTTGCATCCCATTCCTGCAAACATGATCATGCGAGCATTCAGCTTTCTCAGATCTTGTATCCATGTTGACAAGAGATGCCCTTTCTTCTTGGATGGCATCAGCTTCCCTCATAGGAATATCTACCGAAGAGATGTTCTTTGAAATTTCAATAGTCTTATTGTCGCACTGTTCTAAGATAGAACTGGAAGCAGGCGGAAAAAGATATGAATCTCTATCAGACTTCAATTCATGCTCAAGAGAATCAATCTCAGATTCTGTATTTTCAAGTATCCTTGAAATATCTGCTTTCCATACCTGTAACTTGTCCATTGCAAAACCGGACCCCTGAGCACTAGTATCATCAGTCTGCAATAGTTCATCAAGTAATACGCTCAAGTTAAAGCCTTCAGTAAGATCCAAATTTTCTAAACTAAATGGTAATCCCTGTGTATGATTTTGAGAAGCAGCACTAGGACTACAAGTATTATTATCCACTGTAGTTGCTGTAGTAGATGTCTTCTCTTTTAGATCTGTAATGCAAAGTAGCAAATAAACTTTTAAAATTCATCCCACATAAATTAAAGAAAAACGAAAATACATATAAAGAACAGTATTTTTTTCATATCAACAATTTAGGGATATGACCGGGGTCAACAGTTGACCTTCTACATATTTAACGTCGAATAATAGCTTTTTAATAAACAGAACTTTTCAAAAGTTCATCTGTATGTAATAGCAACATAGTTGTTAATAGCGAATAGCGGATGATAGCGACAAGCTACCGATATGCTACATAGCGATAGCGATGAAATAGCGGGCGCTATTTCATGTTTAGCGATACACTAGAAGAACTTTTTAGAGATGTTTTATATGCATATTTTACCCAAAAATAAATAAAAAAAATACTAAAAATAGAAAAATCTCGCTATTTGTCGCTATCAACCATATAGCGACACATGAGCGCTACGCTATTCGCCATTAACAACTATGAATAGCAAAAAATCAGCTAACCAGATTAAAGTTGAAGCTTTACTGAGTTTAATTGACATGAACACGCAAAACAATGTTTCTTAGCCAAAACCTTATTAACCCTTTATCACTTCTATAAGACAGTAACACATCATGCCATACCAAAACAAACAAAGTAGCACCCGTCGTTACTTTCTAGTCTCTTATCGCACCAACTTGCTAGAATATTTGTAAACAATAAACTACTATCTTAATACATAGCGCCTACATTTCTTATCTTTAATGATGTTTTAGATGCATCAATGATTCTTCAGCAGTTATTTCTATTGTCCCCATTTGTAATAAAATATTCCAGAATAAACCGTTAAATATCAACATCTGATAGATAGCCAAACGGAAACAATTATACGTGTTAGGTAACATTTTGTAAATCCTTTAATTCGTTCCCAACAAAACACGAATAGTTTGGTATCAAAGCCTTGAATGGCAAGTTAAGCAAAGACACCTCTAACACAGCATAAATTACAAGACGTCCTAAAAACATGTGAAACTAAAGAAAGGCTATTCACTATGAACCTTGGTAACAAAGGAAAACTGTGAAGAAAGATATGACGGTGAAAAAACAAAAACTATGAATTAGTGTATATAAATTACCTGGAGACAAACTGCAAGCAATCGAGCAAGGTGTAGTAGGAGATACACTTTCCGAATTACCGTCTGGACTCGGGCTTTTACCAGGCAAACTAGAAGGACTAGGGAGCAAAGACTCCGAGCTACTGACACCATCAGCCATTCCATTTCTTGATCCATTTTCTTTATCATCAGGGTCAACCTTCTTTTTCTCATACTTAGCCAACCCCTCCCCCCAACCAAGGCGAGGTTTTTTGCGAGGGTTAGCTTCATCAGGAGTCTTCGGTGTCACACAGGTACCGGCATCACCAGAAGGTGATTGAACAACAGCAACGTTACCCTGTTGACCCTCCGTCTTGGTATCAAAAGAGTCCACCCCGATAATCTTACCACCGCTCAAATGACTGAAACCAGAACCTCTTGAAGATAAACTCCCAGATCGAATCCACTTCACAGGCTTCCAATCAATCCCAGATCCCAGTGTAGCCCCTTTCTCAAAACTCTGCCCGTTTGTAGTACCGACTCCATCATCGTTGTTCTTTAGTTGGTCCCAAGAAAAACCATTACCGCTTGGCGATGCACTGGTCTCCCTATAGTTTTCTACTTTCTGATCCCTCTGAATACTAGAAACCACAGAGACCCGCGGCGATGATTCAACAGACATACCGTTCCAACCTCCGCCTACTGACTTACCATGACCTATAAAAAAAAAGCAAAAAGCAACAAAAAAAAAAGTCACCAAATCAATTAGCACAAGCAAAGAATAACCCTTTGTCAAGACAATAATAGTATCTTGAACACAAGAAACAACATCAGATCTATACAAATTAATAACCCTAAAGTTTAAACAAAATATCCCATAAATTTATAAAAACAAATTAAACTACATAACAGTGAATAAATTCATCCTCTCAGATCTGCCCCTAATTCTACACTCCTGTAACATTAAAAAATTTATTAAAAAAAACATAAAAAACCATATACACAAAAGAAAAAGAAAAATAACACATAACCTAAAATACCCATATAATTCATACAACACAATTAACCTCAAAGCAACAAGCTTTCCAGTCCCTAACCCTAAAAAGATCCCTAAAACACAAACCCCATCTAAAAAAAACCTCAAAGCAACCGTCTTTCCAGTTTCTAACCCTAAAAGATTCTGAAAACATAAAAAAAAAAAAATAATAAAAAATAAAAACTAACCAGTAACAGTTCCAACCCAGGGAGATCCTGTATAGAGAGAGGAGGGAGTGGTGGGCGAGTGGTGGGTCCATCGATTGGGAACAATATCAACCGGCGCCGACGACGACGGCTTCCTATCGAACGACTGCATCTATCAAACAATTGTGTGTCTTCTGGAACGGATTCTTTGGAGAACGAATTGAATAAGGGTTGTTGAAAGGTGCGGATATTATTATTATTATTGTGATTAGGGTTTGAATTGACAGCAAACGGCGCATGGAGGGAGAAGAAGAAGGTTATGTTTAGAGAGAGAGAAAGAGAGAGGGAGTTGAGGTGATAAGCTGAGAGGGAAATAATAATAATAATATTATTATATTTTTATGTTTATGTTTATAAAAATTTGAAGGTTAGAGTGACGGGTGGGTGATGGTCATGTTGGTGAGAGATGTAACTGAATGGCATTCCAATAAACTAGAATTTGTTCCGGTTTTCACGTCCGGGGGTTATTGATAACTCGACAGGTGTGTTTGGGGGTGTGTGTTGTTATGCCTTAGGGTTCGCTAGATATTTATTGGAAGCTTGAGTCCGTTGTTTGGCGTTTGGTAGGATAGTAAACGAACTGAATGTTTAATGAATAGTATGTGGCGTGTTTAATGGGAATGTTTAATAAATAAATGAATATGAACAGGAAATTCTTTTTGATTTGTTAAATGAACGATTAAGTGTAACGTGTTTATGTGGCGTATGTTGATGGATAGAATTCCGACGAAGAAGGCGTTACAAAGACGAGGTATTGATTGTGGAGATTTAAGGTGCAAGTTTTGTGATGAACAGGAGGATTGCGTAGACCATATATTCACGGCGTGCATACTAACGAGTGGTGTATGGAGTGGGATTGCTTCATGGGTTAACCTTCCTCAATTCTTTTTCTTCTCTACCAACGACATATTGCAGGTTTATTCATCATCTGGATGGTCGAAAGTAAAGAAAGCCGCTTTGCATGGTGTTATTATTTTGACCTGTTGGCGGATTTGGAAGGCTAGGAATGATCTCATCTTCAGGGACGTTCGGCGAAATGTGGTAGAGATTGTTTCGGACATCAAAGCGTTGGGCTTTCTTTGGTTTTATAGTAGATTTCATAAGGGGTCTGTGGGTTGGAAGGATTGGCAACGATTTTGTTTTGATGTAATGTAAACGGTTGGGTTGGGGGTCTCCGTCTTGAAGATTTTTTCCCTCGTTTGTTTGTGTTAATAAAATTTGCCTTCCAAAAAAAAAATGAACGAACTCATACAGAGGTCTATTTCATTAAACTGTGTTTGTGAATGCTCATTTATTTACGTTTATTCATGTTAGTTTGTTTATGTTGTTCACTGAAGATTTTTGTACATTTATCTAGCTAGCTTATTTCTCGGGAGCGTTCTTGGATAAACGAATCTAATATGAAGTGACAAAATGTGTGTACCGTAAAAGAATAGACCGTTTTTCAAGTTTTTTTATTTTTTTGTAAAAGGATTGTAACACCCTAGACAGAAGAGATCTTGGTTCATAAGTAATGTCCTGCCACTTAAATCACCAACATGTTAGTTGACTATGTAGAACATGAAAACTCCACAGTTAAACGTGCTCAGGTGAAAATAGTATCAGGGTGGATGACCTTCTGGGAATTCTTCCCCTGAGTAACAAAAAAACAAATCTGTAAGTTTTTAATGGGCAAAGCGAACAATATTAGAGGCAGGGTGTTACAGGTATTGATAAATTAATTAAGTGAACCAATACTTCAATACCAAAGAAATTTCTGCTCACAATGCACGGAGCAAAAATAATAGTTATACTAATTGTAAGGGACATGAAAGAAAACCTTATGAAGGGGGCTAAACATGTCATTACAAAATTTTAGGGGCCAAAGACGGTTAATGTTGAACAAAAACACCAACAAAGCACTAATAAGAGGGTGTTTGAGATTGAGTTTCAAAACAACTTATTGATTTATTGGCTTTTTCAAGAAGCCAATAAGTCAATAAGTTGTTTGTGTAACCCAAAAGCACTTTCTGTTTTGACTTTTGACTTTTGGCTTTTAAGGGTGGAAAAGCTGTTTTTTTAAAAGTTAAAAATCCTGGCTTTTGGCTTTTGACTTTTGGAAAAAAATTACAAATTTACCACACATACAACCAATATTCACAATAAGTTAAGCGAAACACTTAAAAAAAACAATCTATTGACTTTTTAACTTTTCTCATCCCAAAAGCTAATCCAAACACTTTTTTAAAACTCCTTTTCAAAAAGTCATAAGTCAATAAGCACTTTTGCATTTCCAAACTCAATCCCAAACACCCTCTAAAACACACCAATGCACCAAGAGTATGAATTATGATACTATATACAAATAGCCAAAATCACAAAAAGTGTAGAAAAAAACCATAAAGTGTCATAGGGCTGTCCAAAAAGTTTGGAGCTCGGAGCTCGCTCGAAGCTGGCTCAAATTGGTTAGAAAGTGAGCCTAGCCCGGCTCGATTCGTAACGAGCCGAGCTGGCTCAGTTTGGCTTGAATAATTCTAATTTTTAATATATATTTTTTATATACATATAATATAATATAAAAATGTTAAAAAAGATGGGAAATATGTTACATATTTAATATTTGGTAACAGTAGCATGGAGATTCCTTGCTTGGGATTGAAGTTACATCTAACCAAGTTATTTAAATAAACTCAATACTGCTTTTGATCTAAGTACTCAAGCTAATTCGTATGTTGATTAACTTATACTGTATTTCGTTGAAATTTGAGACTTATTTTGTATTTGCTTGAACTTAATTTTAGCTTGTAATGTATAATGTTGAACTTAAATGTGTTATTTTTAACTATTGAATAATATTTTAGACTATTGAATTTTAAAATCTATTGGTGTTTTTGGACTATGCAATCTTATGGTGTTTTGTTGGGCTACAATTTTTATGGTTTTTATGGTGTTTTTGCACTTTGCATTTTTATGGCGTTTTTCTTTGTACAATTTTTACGGTGTTTTTCGAGTGTTTGTAAAAAATCGGTTTGTGTGGTTTTTATGGTGATTTGGGTTGTTTATAAAACATCGGTTTGTGTGATGTTTTTATAGTATTTTTTTCGTGGGTTTGTATGACATTTTCCTTGTTGTTTCATGGTGTTTTTATGATGCTCGGTTCGAACAAAATTACCTTGTTCAATTGCCATGTTCAAAAAACCATAAAATACCAAAATTCTTGAATACCCACCAAACTTGAGGGGTAGCGCTAGGGCTGTTCACGAGCTGAGCCGATCCGAACGGAGCTTTGCTCGTGCTTGGCTCATTTACAAACAGAACCGAGCAGAGCGGCTCATTTACAATCGAGCTAAAAACCGAACGAGCATTCTTCGAGCACAAATTTTTCAAGCGAGCGTCGAGCGAGAATCGAGCGGAGAGTAATATGGACGATCATAAAATTGAGATGTTTCCTTCGATGTTTTCGTTGTCGGGTGAAAACTAAGGTCGAAATGTCCGATGATAACACTAATATTGAGATCATTGAGGCTGGTGATGTGATGATCATACGTTCTAGAATAGTTGTTGCATTGCGACGTATGTGTGATATCAAGCGACAATTAGCGATGGACGACTAATAACATAAAGAAGTCAAGACCGTCATCTCATTACTTATGATTTTACTATTAAACCTAGTGTTAAATTTTTTTATTGGGTTAAGTGGGCTAGTTATATTTTGTTTGCATATACTGAGTCAAATCCAATAGAATGTTATATATAAAGCTATAAATTTATCTGTAAATTGTGTGTATATTTATTATTAAATAAATAAAATTTTATTCGAGCCGAACCGAGCCGAGAGTACCTTTGCTCGTGCTTGGCTCATTTACAAACCGAACCGAGCCGATCGGCTCATATACAACCGAGCGAAAGATTGAGCGAGCATTTTTCGAGCATTTTCCGAACGAGCGACGAGCGATCCACAACCTAAACTTGTCACTGCATGCGTTCATACCCTACCAAAAAATATTGAAGCATGTAACGGGTTACTGCCATAATGTAACTAAACTGAGAACATATGGTTAGGAACTTAGGACTTCGGATATGTAGTATCCGATCAATGAAAGAAGAATTCCGAGTTAGGTAATCTTGTTATACTATCTATAACATAATCGACAAACATAAAGTAAAATGGGAGGGGGGCGAGAACCCATGATTGATTATCCACGTTACTATAATCTAAGAATAGAAGAAAAAAAACAGTAGCTTCAATATGCTTTTAAAAAAAATTATAGTGGGTTTACCCGCGCGTTGCAACGGGATCCATAAAATGGGTTGCCATACAAAATTATGATACTTAGGTTTTTGCCTCAAGTTACGCAAAAAGAATAGAAATGTGGACACTATGTTTTAACAAGTATTTGTAGAAAGAAAATAAAAGAAATGTGCATCGTCACTTACAACTGATTGCAGTTCACCACAAAAACCATGTACTCATTATTGAACAAATCTTAATAAACCAAAGGTATGTTACTGTAACAAACCAATATGAACATAAACATCACTCTTGTGTAAGTTGTCCGGTCATTGCATATCTACATAACCGTACCATTGAAGACGCCTTGCTAAATAATAAAGTTCATTTACATGACAAAACCATGTAGTAATAATATGATATTGTATACACTATGATATGAAGGTCACTGTCCATTTAGAAATTAAAAGTTGTGATTTGTAAGTTTGTAATAGACTTGTTCAACCTGACCCAGCAGCTAAAAAATTGCCCAATATAGCCAGTTAGTCGAACCATCCTGTCCACTTTGCCGCTAGGTAGACGCATATATATGAAAAAGGTTTATAATATAAGTATTATTATGGCAAAGTTTTAAAACTCATCAAATATAGCTGAGATAAGATTATTCATTATGGTAACATAAATTATTATCTTTCATTGCCATTATATGAAATTTGTTCAAATATATTGTTATCCCGTGTGTTTATTTAGTTTGGGTGAGTTTCATTTTCATATAAAAGTTGATTATCTTTCAGGGACATTTAGAAAAGAAAAATGGTAAAATTTATGAAATTGTAAAAAAACCTTGGTATGTAATCTTAAATTTGTACAATTTAAACATATTTGCTCATTTATGTTTCTTTGTAATGTAGAAGTTAAATGATATATCATGTGTTATTTGGTTGTAAAAACATTAATCATCTTTAATATCGTCACGACCTAAATTCCCTTTCGTGGTGTCCTTTCTTTTCTTACTTCTTAGAGCACGGTCCGTTGCCCAAACCCTGGCTTGAAAAAGGGTCCTATGCTTCTTTCTGATTACTATATTTAACATTTCTAGCTACTATGGTCTATGTACCATAAGACTCCAAATTCAGAAATAAAGTTAAATAAATAAATACTTAAATCATATCTTCATATTAGATAGTGACACCCACGTGGATCCTTTGTGTCATCAGCAAATATAACATATTCTAATTCTAATGAGTATTTTACATTTGTTGACTTTATCAATTGCTTTCTTTTTTCATTTTTTAATATTGTAATTTCTAATTTATTTAATAATTTAATAATTAATTGACCACTTCAGCTTGTATAGGTTTTCTGATTTTCATATTCCTTTTCGTTTTATACCATGTTAAAGTAAACAAGATTTGTAAAAAAGAAAACATATATTTGCCAAATTAATTAAGAGTTAATTGCTTTGTTGATCTTTTAATGTTTAATAATTACATAAAGAATGTTGATAGTATACATTTTATAACTATGATGTTCCTATATCTCTCTCATTCTTCTATTTTATGTCTATCATTCTTCTATTTTTCTTCTTTAAAGTGTAAAATTACTATCTACCCATTAGACACAAAGAAATTAAAAAATAAATATAATTAACTAAATTCAAGTAGGCCCCACTCTTTATTTAAATATATTTATAATAACTACTTGTAGAAGGAGCCAATATGAGGCTAGCCCACTTGGTAGAGACATATGTCTCGTAGATTGGAGGCTCAAGGTTCAATCCTTAGCAAGGGTGCTGTAATTTGAAATTATTGGTGTAATAGTATAAGAAATGTAACGTTTACCGTTCAAAAAAAAAAAAAAAAAAAACCTACTTCCAGAAGGAAAAAAAACACAAATAAAATACACAGACATTTCTTCTCCTATTTCCACATCACCACCACCACCTGCGCTACCACTTGCAACTACCGCCACCAAGCCCCCTTTCCCTAGTGAATGGTAAAAAAAAACTTATTTTTATCAAATTCTAAAAAACTAGACAGGAAATGAGTGGAGTCAACTCATCAATTACACTTTATTTAAATATTGTATGTATAGGTGTACGTATATGAAATAGTTACCTAAAGTGTATCTATATGCAATTTACTAAAAAACTTTTGCTCTTTCTAGTTCAGGATGTTCATTGTCAATCTCAAAAATATGATTTTCAATATCAAAATATATAGAATAAATGTCTCAATTACTATCTTTCACTAAAAAAGTATCATCCACCGGAATAGGCAATATTCACTAGCCCAGGAGCACCCCCTTGAGTAAAAGCTTCTACAGCTGGTTGACCAAAATGAGGATCCCAAATTGCATGAGCAATAGGTTTTACATGTAAAGGGTCCTGTACTCTGTAATGTACTTGAAACTTTAATGGTTTCTTGTATTAGAAAAAGGTGTAACGTGCTTGAAACTTGAATGGCTTCTTGTATTAGAAAAGGGTTTATTTGTGTATTTATATATAGTTTAATTGACGACAAAGAATAGTTTAAACGATAAGCAAAGCAAACACAATCAAACCAAATTTGTTTTGCGTCAACGAGATACTAAAATCGTTAAAACTGGTATAAATAGCTTCGCATACTTCTCAAACGAACTAAACACTCTCAACTGTCATTTGGCATTTTATAAAATATATGTATATTACCTATATTATCTTATTAGGGAGGAGTGATGTACAACGTGATAATTTGCATTTCTGTACAACTTAACAAGCAACATGTACACAACATATTTAAGCAAAAAAATTAAGGGTATTATTGGCATAGTTGTGACAATTAAGACACTTAGGAGGGTAGATTAGTAAATTTAACATAATCCAATACCTCACATCCTAAAATCTTATCCCAATTATGCCCTTGTGTCCAACTTTTAAAACACAAAATACAACCCAACCTATGATGCATATTAAATGTGAGACCTTTCAACCCCTCATCTATATTATTATATATACTTCATTATGATTAATTTCTTGAATGCTAATAGCCTTTTCTTAACCACAAACAAAATCTTTGAGATAATTTCATTCTTTGAAACATTGTTTTTGTCTAAAAAATTTATGTCTTCATTAGATGAGAAGAGAAAAAAAATCAATGAGAAGTTAAGACGCTTGCAAGATATGGTTCCCGGATGCTACAAGGTATAAAGATATGAGTTAATCTTTACATATTTACATATTTTCTACTTGTTCATATGTTCTACTGAATTGGATGATATGACCCGTATGAATGTGACAGATGGTTTTCCTAACTTTCCTTGTTAAGAAGTTGTGTATCTTGAATCATATATATTGTTAACTAAATAAAACGAACAAAATTATAAATATAACATTCTAGATTTGCTAATACGTTTCTTATATATTATAAATATTACTTCCACTTACTGCATGGGATGAAAACTGATGTTGCAGGGAACAAATAGACATGAAGGACAGATGATGGAGAGGATGGTTGGAGAAGGGTATGGAGACTTTCCTCAATTTCAATCAACATGGTCTCCGTGAACTCCATGAAATAGTTCACTCTATAAATCTATATATGCATGCTCAAATATAACTTTATACGTAAACTATATTTGTTCTAATACTTTTAAGGTATTTGTTGATCTATTTAATGTTTTTGTTAAACATTGTATGAAGTGTGGTTCACAATATTATTTTGCTTTCGGTAATTGTATATTGTTTGAATTCTAATTCTAATTCTAATTAATAAAATAAATTAAACACTAGCATAAAGAGAAAATAAAAACTTAACTATATGTTAATTACTTATGTTATTTGTGTTAAGAAAATAAGAAATCGAAAAGCCATAAATTCACGCTCACGCTAATGAATCAACCCGAATATTTATCTTCTATACTATATTATAAAGCATCGGTGAAGGATACCCGCAAAATTTAAGTAAATACAACCTTTATTGCTTATAGTACAATTCTTATTGAAGTCATTTAGGGGGTAACATTGTCTTTCTACCTAAATATTAAATTGTTGAATAAATTAATTTAAGATTAATTATAAAGTTGATAAGGAAATTAACAATAATGTGGTGACTCCTTACATTCATAACCTCCATGTCTTTATTATGTTTGTATCAATGTTATTTATTGTCACACCCTCAAATTTTCACTGCGGGATTTATACCGCGAGACGCATGACAAACCAGGATCCCATAGCCATAAGTCACATGAACGACTCTGAATGCCCAACCATTTAGTTCGTTATTGTAAAACCAAGTTTTAAAAGTTTTAACCAAACCAAATTAAGTATAGCGGAAGCGAATGACAAAATAGTTAAATAAAAGTCTGCGCAAAACATCGCGCCCAAAACCAAAAGTAAATAGTTAAATGTTAAAACAGTTTAAATGTTTGTAACCCATGATATAATATGATGCATGTCCTAGCCGTGCTCCATACCTAGTTACCTGCAAAAGCATGCTAGCGTGTGTCAACATAAAGTTGGTGAGTTCACAAAGTAAAGTAAATAAGTATGTAAATGCGCTGGTTTCCAAAACCACGTAAACAAGTAATTAAGTTGGTTCCAAGAACCATGTAAACACTAGTTCATCGCATGTCAAGGGTAGCTAACCCATTCATGATAACTAACACCGATATACCGAACTGTTGATGTACGTGTAGTCACAAATGTGAGCTGCATGCCTTACATCATTGCCTATCAACAATGATAAAATCTTTTAAGTTATAGTTCACTCCCGCACTCCCCGAGCCGGTGTGAGGTTTGTAAGACCTAATAGCGCTATCAACTAATAACCCGCTTGCCATAACCCGGCAACTCATTCGGTATGTGAAGGACTTACAGATGATAGAGTTGGTTTAGTTCATCAAGGACATAATTTGCGAACTAGCAAAATCCGACTCACACAAGAGTCAAAAACCGACCCACACAAGGATCCATAGAATCCCAACCCGGGATGTGTAAGTAGTCCCAAACCGGACTAGAAAACGTTTACCAAAGTTGTCTCACTCTGAGACGCATGCTTTTGAGAAAAGAGTAGTGAAACTCACCTTAGTATGCAAGCAAGTAAATCCAAACTCCAAGTAGGGTGCACTACCGACTCCCTAGTATAAGTGTCACTAAGTAAGTATATGTGTAATACCATTACACCATATAACCCGTTTGTCCAAGACGTTTAAATGTTCCAAAAGCGTGTAGGTGACACCTGGTGATTCTACATGCATAAGTAAACCCTACGGACCCGTTGGTGAATATGTTGGTTACAATTAGTTTTACACTCCATATGCGACTAATACAAGTTCCCATTCAATTGCATATCAAATACATACCACCTAGGACTTCAATTAGTCATGTAAACACATAATACACAATCTGCGTTTTTAGGACAGATTGTGCGTCACCAAAACTAATTTATTTAAAATACTAAATCGGTGAGTTAAACTCCCAAATTTTTACTGAATATTCCTCGGGATTCATTTAACAACCCATATTTTTTTTTGTCTCAAAACCAAACAAAAAAATTATTAAAATTCGCTCTACACAGCTATGTTCAGAAAACTTTCACAACAGGTCAGTTTAGTAGAAAAATTCCCAAAAATTGTGTATTCATCCAAACGGGATGAATCCACTTGGAAAACCCAAATTATTCTAATTTTAATCTTTTGTAAAAATTTCATAACTTAATTCTCTATAAAACTCGAGTTATGATGGTTTAAAGTCGACTCAGTTTGTTTACCCGAAATTCTGATATGACCTATTTTCAAAGAAAATTCCAAAAATGACTCAAACGACGTCCAACTCACTCGATTTTACCCATTATGAAAAGCTAAGACTAGGTATGATTTAACCATGCAAAGAAAACATCAAAACCATCATGTTAAAGCCACATAATAGACCCTACAAGTTAACCTAAACATTCTGTCCAGATTTTAATCATGCATAAACCTTTACTTAAACGACTCACTTGTGCGTATAATCGATTAACAATCATCAACAATCATTAAAAAAACATTCCTAAGACCTATTAAGATCAGAATCTATCATAATACATGCAAAAATCATCACCCTAACGATCAAAACATCAACAACTTGCGCAACAAGTACTCTATTATATCACTAATCGCCTATCATCATGTTTAACCTGTTAAATCTTCAAAAACTTCAAGTTTTAATATTTATAAAAAGGTCTCAGACCTGGACAAACTTAGTTATAGGGTTTTTATAACATAATGATAAGATTAAAGCATAGTAGATTAAGGATTATACCACAAGCTCTTCGAAACAACCAACCGAATGCTCTTGAAGCTTCCCGATCGATGTTCTTGCGCCTTAGCAGGTGGTTTGGGGTTAATATTTCGTGGGTAGGGCAGTAGGGGCGATTAGGGTTTGAGTTTAGGTGATACAAGAGGCTTTAGGGTTGCTTAAATAGGTGATTAAGTCGGTTTGGTGGCGACAGACACCCGCGAGCGGGCCGCTCGGTCCCTGTGAGCGGCTGCTCACAGGGCCTTGGCCCGCGTGGGTGGCCCGTTTCATCACCCGACGTGTTTTCCTTTGACGTTTTCGCTATTTCGGACCGTAATAAGTGTAACCCCATGTGTTAATACCCCAATCATCCTAATGGTCCACCTTTAACGATTTTTATTAACGTATTCGGTTTAAGTTCACATAGTCACATATGGTTTGCACATAGTTTCACCGAGTATCACAGAAGCACGTAATCGCAATCAATCCGAATCAGTTAATTCACAATTATTATACTTCATTATTCACCAACGTCCGAGGTTCACTAATCATGTATACAGTCTGGTAATTCCTTGAATTACCACCTTATGCAGTTATTAACTTATAACTGTGTAACGTGTGTCCTATACTCCTATATAGCTAACCCTAGTTAAGTATAATGCAAGGAATGTAACTAGAGTTTAGTTAAAGTGAGAACCTGAAATTGCGGGGTATCACATTTATAGTCTTATAAATAGTGGTCATGTATTTGGTATATAAATAATATAGTGACTCTTCATATACATAACTTACATATCTTTCAATATTTATAGTAAATTAATTACATCATATATTATGTATTTATATCTTCTTTTTAAATTTATGTGGTTGCAGGATGGTATGAGGTGACACTTCTGTACACAAATGAATATGTACGCTTGAAGTTTGCCAACACACCCAACCATGACACGTTTCAACCCATTAAAGTGAGCGATATATGTAGGCTTGACGTTTATACAAGCAAATATGGTAGAGATACTTCATGAGCAACGTCATCATTTTCCTCGATGGTTTTTTGTTTTCTCTGCTACTATAAGCTTCTAGGAATAGAATTTAAGTTTCTGATCTCACGAAGTCACCAATTGTTTACATATCCAAAAGAAGACAAGTTCTTATCAGTCGATTTGGTAGTTTCAACTATATTGATTACTAATTTGTTTGGTCCAATATATTTGTTACGACGCTTGTCAAACTAACATAAAACGAGAGTATCTATGCAAATCATTGACCCCGCTGCATCTCGCGGGTGCCCTAAAATCTTGGTTTAAAAAAGCGCGCCTCAGGCGCGCCTGAGGCGTGAAGCGCTAGGGGCGTTTGAGAAAACGCTTTTTTTGAGGAAAAGCGCCAGTCTACAAGAAGCGCTATGAGGCGCGCTTGAAGCTGTAAGCGCTAGCGGCGCTTCACGAAGTGTTTCAGTAAAAATCAAGCTTAAAGAACGATTTTAAAGACCAAAAACTGAAAAACAATTGAACCATAGACGTACTGAAGAATGGTTGAAGGATCCTTTATAAAAGCAGTTTAAAACATACCTTTTTATGAAGAGTATATGCCTGATGATTGAAGAATGAAGACTGAACTGGTGTATAAGCTGTGGAGGCTGAAGAGTGAAAAGAGGCGGTGTTTTTTTCTTTTAGGGTTTCAAGTTTCTAAACCTACGTATTATGTATAAGAAGTAATGTTTTTTGAAAGCCCAAGTAATAAGTAATATTCTGCAGGCCGTAAATAAATCCAGTATGGGCCTAATTTCAGTTCTGGCCCAATACTGATTATAATTTTCTAAACTTCCAATATGGACTTGTTTATGTTTTAGACTATTTTTAATGTTTTTTCTAAGAGTTTTAAGTGTGTTTGACTATGTTTTGAATGTTTTTTTAAGTTCTATAATCATATTTTTGTGTTTATGTTTGATTAGAAGGTAAAATATGTCATACTAACATATATAAATATTTTTTTATATTTTTTTAATATTAGGCGCCTCACATACGTGAAGCTCTCGCCTCGCGCTTTAAGCCCCGCGCTTCGGATTTAGGGACCAAAACGCCTCGGAGCGCCTCGCGCTTTTTTAAACCAAGCCTAAAATAATAGAAATATGTTGCACACTACAAACTGCATTTTAGTAATTACATCACTTCCACTACAATCTTATGGTCATTAAGAGATACAACGCCACTTCACTACGCTAAGCACAACTCTACGATGGCATACGTATCTGCCTTCGAGATACATAAAAGGGTCCCACCGAAGGACGTGGGCCAATCTAAGGGTGTTGCAAGGAATAGTACGGCCTATTGTGATGTACTTATTTAAAATATTCAGAAGATATACTTATGAGTTTCAGTTTTTAATAACATATAGTTTATACATCGTTGTTTTCTACTTCATCATAACGAATAACCAACAAACACGATGCACGAGGGGCAAAACAGATGCATCCGCTGTAACGCGTGGGCATTCCTACTAGTTTTTTATATATTTACATATTTTATTTTCCTCGACGAGCTTTGCCTTTCATGAAACATGGGTCAAGAGGCTTATTTCATATTGGAACATTGCAGCCCAGTGGTCTAAACTGGGCCTTAAAATTCATTACATTCTTAGATTAATTTTATAGTGATATAGTATACCCAAAATCAATTTAGTATGCTGAAAATAACTAAATTATTTATACACCTTGAGATTCCGAGTATGACAAAAACATAGTACAACAATTTGATAAGATTCTTTTAATAATAACTCGATCCAATACACACATATTTTCTAAGGGAGGCGGGTGTGCGCTTAGGTACCCCATTTGGACACTCCTACCAGAGCAGTAACACCACGCTGCCCCATCGGGTAAGGGTGTTCGGGTGATGGTCTCGGTTGGTATAGCCCGAGAAGCATATTAGTATTATTTTTTCTTTATTTAAAATTTGAATTTCCTATTTATCTTTATTTAGTTTGCTATTTTACTTGTAATTCCCAACCATATAATGAGATCTAAGGTTTATTATTTCATTAGTTTTTGATTGAATAAGAATTTATATGCACTTTGTTCATGGAACCTTTGATTCGTTTATCGTCTTTAATTACTATTTGTTCTTGAGCCATTTGATTGCTTCCGAAGCTCCATCAGTGTTGGTATGAGAGAGATAAATAGAAAGAGTAGTGTGTAAAGAGATAATGTAATAAGTTGGCACCTAGGTAGTTTGGGGTTGTGTTCTCATTATTAAGGTGTGTTTAGGGTAAAAACGAGTTGAAAATACATAATTAGTGGAATCTAGGATAGTTTAGGGTTGTGCACCTTCCTCACTACTAAGGTATCTATAATAAATCGATACCCTCACCCACTCTACACCTTTACTACACTCTTTGTTACCACCAGGCTACAAGTCCTTTTGGCATTTGAAATTGTGTATAGATGAAACAAGCCTAAACATCAAACTATTGAAAATACTACATACATTTGGTCGGGTTGTATAAATTCTAGACGAAACCATGATACAAATAATCAATATAAAAAGTATAGCTATATGTAAACACAATTATGTACTGGACTAAGGTACTGGAAACCGTATCGGAGAGGTTGAACATCACAATATCACATTGAGGACCTTCACTTTAATGGTTGTAAGAGTAGTAACCGTTAATCTCATCGTAGTGACATTCTCCTCGTGATCCGACTCTGACGTGATAAATAACCTTGTTACCCATACGAAAGTCGAAAGATTGTACGGTTTCTGATTTTGCTCGTGTAATTGCGGGTGCTCCATTTGATAGAGGCACTTGCTTATTAGAGAAGAGGTCTCAAGTTCAAACCTATGCAAGAGTGTATAATTTAGGATTATTAGTTTAAATGAGAAACGATACCGACCTTTTTGATCTTTTTGGTCCAAGGCGTCCACCATTGGTAGTGGCATACTCAAATATCACTATCCGACATCTTCTCATTGTCGGAGTCAGATAGTGTCATATATTTTGTCAGGTTCTGCTTGCGCATGTGTAAAAACTTTATTTTGATTTTTTTTATTAAACTTTATTATTGTAAACATAAATTTACCAAATTGAAATCTATTACCAAAATTCTTGATATTAAAAATAAATTTCCAAATGGAAACTTGACTATTATAGGCAACGAGAATGGAATAACCTAACAATTTTTTTTAACGGCCAACGAAATTCACTAAGAACTTCATTCGGAGTTCCTACTAAGTCAAATCAGGACCTCTTCTACCCGGCATAGCCAGACATATAAGGGAGTTCCTGGTTTCACTAAGTTCACCTGTTTCGGGGAAAACCCGACTATCCACCCGTTCGAAAGCAGGACAATTGAATAATTGGTAAAACCTGACGCTCTTAAGAATCGAACCCATGACCTTTCAGCCATGGATCTTATATCATTGAGCCTCCATACCACTCCACCGTAAGGTGGTTGGTCAACCAACAATTGGCAACAAACATTCTGGATCCTGACATTTTGGGTTATTATATACTAATATTTTTAATGATAAACGTTACATCTTGTATACCATTACACCAATAAATCTAAATTACTCCTCACCAGGGCCGTCTCCGAAAATGTCAGAAAAAAATTGGGCCTTGGACGAAAAAGAATTTGGGCCCAAAATTTTGTAAAGATGAATGAATTATAAAAAAAAATTTGAGTATAGTGCTAGAGCCAAGGATTGAACTTGAGACCTCTACATTAAATTAACATGGTTTTTCCAACTCCACTAACAAGACTTTAATATATAAAACACAAATATATATCCTAAATATAGAATTTAATATATATACGCATATTTTAAAAAAACGTCCGGGCCCATTCAAGGGTCGGGCCCGGAGCCGGTGACCACCCGGCTCACCCTCATAGCCGGCTCTGCTCCTCACATTGGCATTACTTATATACTACTATACTATTACTTCTTACAACGTTTTATACTATTACTTCTTACAACGTTTTTGAAGATATTAATCATCGATAAATTACATAAATAGCTTGCATCCGTCGAATAGGGAACAAACCTGGTTGAGTGTTTTTGAATCATCCTCATATGAAATGGCGAATTATCAGTTGGACCGGGTGGTTTGACTGGATTTCAATAGTTTTATCTTTTCTTTTATATAGATTTACTAGTTCAGCTATCTAAGAGGGTGTTTGGGATTGCTTTTTTAAAACTGATTATGCGTTTTGCTACAGTCGGGGTGGAGCTGCTTGCTTGCTTTTAGATTATTGCGTTTTGATAGTCTAAAAATCCCTTTCAAAACTCAACCCCAAACACTAAAAACTGATTATTTAAGTTTCAATAATCTAAAAATATATTTCAAAACTCAATCCCAAACACCTAAAGTTTGCTAGATTGTTAAAAGAAAAGGTAAATAGATTCATACTTATTTAGATTAGCTATAAGGATACACTAGTTTGACCAGTATAGTATACAGATAAGACAATTGATTCGATAACTATTTATGAAATCATAACAACCATGTAAAATAAAATCATTTGTGATAACAAAGTTATTTATGCATTTATTGTAAATATGGCTGTACACGAGTCGAGTCGAACTGAGCGGACCTTTGCTCGTGCTTGACTCATTTACAAATCGAACCGAGCTGATCTTACAATCGATCCGGAAACTGAGCGAGCATTGTTCGAGCGCACATTTTTTCGAGCAAGCATTGAGCAAGCGACGAGTGTTATCGGACAACTATAAATTTGGGATGTTATCTTTAATATTCTCGCTGCTTAGTGATGACCGAGGTTCGACCGTTCGAGAATGATGCTCTAGTTGAGGCCAGCGAGGTCATGAACATACTACAGAGAACGATTGTCGCGTTGTGGCGTAGGTTGATAGCGGGAGACGATTGATGGGTGGACAACTAATGGGAATTGAAAGTCAAACATGTCTTTTCACGACTTAGGGTTTTACAATTAAACTTAGTGTTAACTTATCATTAATTGGGTTGACTGGACCAATAACTATAACTATAAATATAATTATATATATACATATATTGAGCCAAAACCTAATAAAGTGGTATGTATAAAACTATAAATATAATTGTAATTAATGTGTATATATATAATTATATATATATATATATAATAAATTAATAAAAAATATATCGAGCCGAACCGAGCCGAGCGGACCTTTGCTCGTGCTTGGCTCGTTTACAAACCGAACCAAGCCGATCGACTCATTTACAACCGAGCGGAAAATCAAGCGAGCAATTTCCAAGCGAGCGGCAAGCGATCAACGAACGCCGAGTTTTTTGAACAACCCTAATTGTAAAACATTTAATTCTATAACATTTTAAGAAAAGAAAGATAGGTCTATTTTGACATCCTTTCTCTATCTCTATGTATAGGGCTGCAAACAAATTAAACTTTCAGTGAATAGTTCATGAACTGTTTGTCGGGAAGTTCGTTTGTGTTCGGTCGTTTAATAAATGAACGAACACGGATAATTTTTTTCGTTTAGTTAAACAAATGAAAATGAATAGAGGCCGCGTTCGTTCGTTTATGTTCGTGAACACTCGGTAACGTGTTCGTTTATGTTCGTTTGTGTTCAATAGTTTAATAGGGTTTTTAATTTTTATACTGTTTTTTACATTCTTTAACTTTTTGTTATTTTACTCAAATAAATAAATTATTTTGTGTGGGGTAAGTATATGGCTATACGAGATCAATAAACCCTACTTTTAGTATAATCTATAACTTATAATGAGAGAATTGAGTTTGTATGAGGTGACATTCAATGGAGGCCTCAATGCCATGTGGCATCATGTGAAGCTTTCTTTTAAATTTATTTATTTTGTATTTTTAAATATAAATCTATATCTATATTATCTTAAAATTTCAAATATGTTAATTAATATCTTTTCCTTATTTTCCTCTCACATTTTTAAATGTTAGTGAACTATTAATTATTTTAAAATTTCAAATATGTTAATTAATATTTTTATCTTTATTTTTTTCTTATTTTCCGCTCACAATTTTTAAACATTAGTAACTTTTATGTATGACATTTTTTTGAAAAAAAAAATTACACCAAATTAACGATCACTTTATTATCTTTTAAACGAGCACCATATATAGTGCTATACAAAAACGAAAAAAAATGTTTTTTTAGTTTTTGTTCATGCAGAAAAAAAACACAATGTATTTAGGTACTTTCTTAATCATATATAGGCAAGTCACTAATCATGTTATGATAGTATATATATATATATATATATATGTGTGTGTGTGTGTGTGTGTTTTTTTTTTTTTTTTGAACCTACTATTACATATATGAATTGTTCATGTTCATGTGCTATAACGATATGCTTAGCATTAAAAGAGGTTGAGATTTTTTAATATGCTGGGAACACAACATGATAACCCCTTTTGATAGTATAAACATTAGAACAATTTTCTTTAACATTAAAAGAGGTTGAGACTGTTTACTTCTTTTATCCTTTTTTATTAAGTAATATTAGATTTTTCAACCCCGGGACACTCCCGGGGTAATCAGCTAGTAATTAAATAAATAATCAATGAATAGTTCAAATTTAAATAAATAACTAATGAAGACTTGAAGTTTAAGATGCGAGCTTGGATTTTTAAACACTACTTATTGTATTTACCAATATTATGTTAAGTATTAAATATGTTTGTATAACTATGTCGTATTTTGGGTGGATCTATTAATTTCTTAATATGTGAATTCGATCTTATTCGAAAGTTAATATATGTCCCTTTGTGTTTGTTTATGTTCATGAACACTTCTTTATGTTTATTTGTGTTCATGAACATATGTTTGTGTTTATTAATGTTCATTTGTGTTTGTGTGCGTTAATGAACAAAATTACTAAACGAACACGGATATGAGTGTTTTCTTAACCAACGAACACGAACAGAACTACCATTCGGTAAATGTTCATGAACTGTTCGTGAACACATAATTATCTTAACAAACGAACACGAACAAGACCTTGTTCGTGTTCGTTTTGTTCGTTTGCAGGACTATCTATATGTATAAAGAGAAACAGTGGCGGATCTAGGAACAAAATTTAGGAGTAACGTTCAAATTTTTTTCGCCGTAGTTTCATACAATGTAAACAAAATAAAAACATGCTAATAGATAAAGTTACACACATACCCAATAGATTTCGTCTCTTCGGTTCTTGAAAGTTTGAAATCAAGCCATTACGTCATCTTCTTTACTTTATCAAAAGTTTCTCTTTCGACCGCATATTTTCGCGGACTATTCTTTTAAATAAATTGCTAATAAGCGCTTGTTTAAGATTAGAACGTGGTTTTATCTTCACAATTTCACAAAAGTTACAAACCTAATCAATTAATCAAACACACGAGTTACTAATTCTAACATTCACGATCATATAATCAATCTCAAAAAACAACTTATACTTTATAGCATAAAAAAAGCAATTATAAACCAAAAAACTCAATATTTCAACATTCACTTACGGCAGGGGGAGAAGGGTAGCAGGGGCAGAGGGGGGAGGGCGACAGGTTTGGGGGTTGGAGGGTTAAGGGTTTCAACTTTAGTTTGGCTGTTTACAAAAAAAGAAAAAGATTAGAAGCAGAAGACACATTTTTTTTTTCTCTCTTAGCTCTTAGGGCCTTAGGTGGTTAGGGTGGGTAAGATGGTTTAGGCTTAGGATTAGTTTAATTGGGTTTGGGTTGGTTCCTTGGGCTTAGACTTTAAATCAGTAACGTTTAGTATAAGTTCAATAATATTTTCACAAAAACAAGACACAAAATTTATTAGAGTAACGTAAAATTTATTGTAGAGGTAACGTTTTACAAAAATCGTAAAAAAAGTTTTTTTTTTAACATTGCGCGCGAAAAACCGAGAGGCCGTAAGCGCGACCCCTAGCTTAGAAGATTTTTTTTTATAAAATGGTGGACCCGTGAGAAACTTTTGTGCATTTGGTGTGTGTCAGGAGTGAATTAGTGCAAAGGGTGAATCCGTAAGTCGAACTTGCGAATTGTGCTTAGGTGGCCGGTAACTAGGAGAGAAGGAACGAGGCTGCACGTTGGTCGATGATGAGTAGGATAATCCGCAAGTTGAACTTGCGGATTTCCTTCTCTCCTACTGACATACCACAGACCTGCATCATGTTGATATATTATTGTATGTGAAGGTTTTGTTGGACGATAATAATAATGCAAAGTAAAACCGTAAGTTGAACCTGCAGGTATATTACTATAGATGGTAAGAAACATGGCAACATTTCATATTTCGACATTGCGTAAACCATTTGATTTTTCATTTGTATGCACGAGTTCTATGCATAAGTTTGCACGACATTTCCACATGCAAAATAATACCATCCTAGAAAATTCACATTATCTATCATATACCATTTCCATCCAAAAAAATATGTCGTGTCTTGTCTTTCGCGTCTTAAAATTTTCTAACCGAAAACTATTGTTTCTGAAAAACACAACCGTTTATCTATTTCATCGGCCATATAGTTGGAACAATAGGGTTTTTGACCCGTTTGGATCGATGTTACATCTGCACGTGATATAACACGTGTATATGTAACATCGGTACAAGTAATCTAAAATTTATTAATGTTGGAGGGCCCTAAAGATGTTATTAAGTCCATTCAATTTCTTCTTGCATCCCTAGTTGGACTGTTTCCTAAGGAGCAGCAGCGGTGGCATGCAGGAAGGATGGGCTGTAGAGGTGAAATTCCCAACTCCCTTTATTTTCCGCCATTGATAGTGGATGCTGGGGTGTTGGCGGGGGGAGGCATGGATAGGAATCTGGTCTCTTCGCATCGTTGTGCCCACTCGGGCCTGTTACGTGTGTCGTTTTTTATCTTCTACTCCTATTTTAGATCGATGTTACATCTGCATGGATATTTAATTATATTGGAGAGGTGGATTGCCTCCCATAGGGCAAGAAGAGATTGGATGGACTTAATAACATCTTTAGGGGCCTCCAACATTAATAAATTTGAAATTACTTGTATCGATTTGACATATACACGTCTTATAACACGTGCAGATGTAGCATCGATTCAAGCTGTTCCAAAATACATTTTGTTCCAACTATAAGGCCGATGAAATAGATAAACGATTGTGTTAGGAAATGGTATGATAGATAATTTGGAATTTTCGTGGATAGTATCATAGTATTATTTTGCATGTGAAATAATGAAAACACATTTGGAATGATAGATAATAATGGAATGATATCACGTTTGAAGCAAACTTCTTCTAAGATTTTGTGAAAATGGAATACGCTAACGTGAGATTATGTCAATCAGATTATACCATCTTAATTTCTTATCTTTCTTACCTTTTATAGTTGTATACCTGCAAGTTCAATTTGCGGTACGATTTCAAATATTATTATAAGCACTCGTTGCTTTTTGGCAGTCCAATAATATGAACATAATATATGCAGGTCTGTAGTATGTCAGAAGGAGAGAAGGAAATCTGCAAGTTCAACTTGCAGATTATCCTACTCATCATCGACCACGTGCAACTTCGTTCCTTCTCACCTAGTCACCGGCCATCTAAGCACAATCCGCAAGTTCAACTTGCGGATTCACCCTTTGCACTGATTCACTTCAAACACACTAAATACACAAAAGTTTCTCACTGTTCCACCATTTTATGAAAAAAATCAGCTTAGAGTTAGATCTGCCCATAAAGAGAGATATAAAGTGGATGTTTCAAAATAGTATGAACCTTTAAGTTGGTGTATATTGGGGGAGCTAGAGTGGATGCCATGTGGAGGTTGAGGGTTCGATTCTTGTTGGAGCCATATTTACCACATGTGGAGGTTCCATCTGGGGAGATCCCCAATCCAGGTGGAATGGGTAATCAGTACATGCTAGCTTAGAGTGTTAGCTGGAGCTCCACCAATTTCACCACTTGCCGTTAAAAAAAGTATGAACCTTCAATTAAGAAATTCAACCAAACTAAAACATTTTCTTGAAGTCATAAATGGTTATGCCATAAATACTATTACAATTTTAGCTTTAGCATGAGATTTAATTAATCTTTTCTTTGAATTCCATTATTCCCGGCAAATCAGATCCATAATAAAGTGGCCAACCTTTTTCCTGCATTTTCTATCACTTCATTCAACATTGTCAGCCTCTTCACCCATGTGCTCTATTAACTGTTCAGTCAAATACCCCAAACAAACTGTTCCCACTTTACTATTTACACTGCACACAAAAGTTAAAATTCTAACCATATAAATCATGATTAATCCAAACCCATGTCATTTACAAAATCTCTTAACATAATCAATAAACTTTGTGTTTTTGTCAACCCCATTAGTGTCTGTTCATTGCACACTCCTTCTATAGCCACTAACACACATGTCAATATCTATTGAAGTAAGTGGTCTTGTTTGATGCATTGTTATCATCTTTTGCCATAATTCTTTTGTGGGTCATTTTCACTTGACCTTTTTTATCTTCTCTCATGTGTTTTGTCTCAGCTTTTTAGCAGTGTCTAGATAAACATTTATTCCACAAAAGCGAACAGTATTGTAGCTTTGTTTTAGCTTTTATCATTCCCATTGGTTGGTTCCAGAGAATTTCAGATGTGTCTCTTCATCTTATATTCTTTAGATAACACATAACTACTTTTAAGACCAGTGTTGTTCAAACATTTTATTATCATTCATGGGTAGTAGTAGTTCATTGTTATTCTTTGTGCTTTGTGTTATTCTTTTTACAACTTGTAATTCTTTATCTGATAAAGAAAAAGATAGGATTGTGAAACTACCTGGGCAGCCTCCAAATGTTGGTTTCTTACACTACTCAGGTTATGTTACTGTCAACCAACAATCTGGGAGGGCTTTATTTTATTGGTTAACCGAGTCACCGACAAACCGTAGGCCGAAATCAAGACCACTCTTGTTATGGCTCAATGGTGGTCCTGGTTGCTCTTCTATAGCTTATGGAGCTGCTGAAGAAATTGGTCCTTTGCATATAAATTCTGATGGGAAGACTCTTTTCACAAATCCTTACTCTTGGAACAAATGTATGTCATTTATAATGTATGCAGCATAATACTTTATATGTTAAACCAATGTTTTAAAAACCGGTTTTTTAATTATACCGGATTTGGCTAAAAAATGGTTCTACCAGTTGAACCGTGTTGTACCGGACTGTTCAACCGGGTTGATTATTTAGCTATATAATTTCATAAATTATAATATTAACACAAAAAATAATTTAAAAGTACATAATTGCATACTAAAATACTCTCAAAAGTTAATCAATAATTAAAAAATAATCCAAAAGATAATCTAAAGTTTTTAATTTTTTAAAACTTATTCCTTAATAAAAATAATAATCTAAAAATAACCCAAAAACCGACCTACGCTGTTACCGGTATTGCGGTTCAAACCAGTATACCGGATTTTACCGGCGGTATAAAATCGATACCGTTTCCCATATTTACCGGAGTGTTTCGTACCGGAAATTTTATCCGAAAACCGTAATACCGGTATAACCGGCCGGTATTTACCGGTTTTTAAAACATTGTGTTAAACTGTCACCAATTATGTTATTGATGTTGAATGGTTGATTCTTTAACTTGGTAGTGGCAAATTTGCTCTTCCTTGAATCACCAGCTGGAGTTGGATATTCATATTCAAATACTTCATCAGATTTGTATACTGTTGGTGATGCAAGAACTGGTAATAATAATCCCATAATTTTGACAAAAAAGTGTGCGCTTTTCGCTTTTCGACTAGGCTGCAATATTGCATAAAGTTCTGTTCTATACGTTTAAAGTTTGTTAATTTTGTACCTTTTTTGTATAGCTGAAGATTCATATGTATTTCTTGTCAATTGGTTTGAGAGATTCCCTGAATACAAGCATAGAGATTTTTACATTGCTGGAGAAAGTTATGCAGGTTCGCGTACGAAAACTGATCTTGTTACTATCGTTTTCTATTCGCTAAAACGCTCTAATGTGTGTTAATTAGTCTAATTCAGGTCATTATGTTCCTCAACTGTCTCAACTCATATACAAAAGAAACAAAGGTGTAAAGAATCCAGTTATTAACTTAAAGGGCTTCATGGTATATATATAACTATAACTATAAACTGAATTATAATCATCAACATTCATCATTCAATAATTTACAACTTTTAATCATTCTTTTTAGGTGGGAAATGGTGTTACTGATGATTACCATGATTATGTTGGTACATTTGAGTATTGGTGGACCCATGGTTTAATTTCGGATTCTACTTATAAGTCACTTCAAAAAGAGTGTGAAGGGACTTCTTCTGAGCATCCACCCGTTGGATGCTCTAACGCTCTAAGAACCGCTGAAATGGAACAGGGATATATCGACCATTATAGCGTATATACAAAGCCTTGTAACTACACGTCGTCACTAAAACCTAGAGGCCGATATGTAAGTTACTTTATATTAAACGTTCATGTTAAATATATCATAAAAAATCAAGGATTCAAATGTGACATTAAGATTGTGAAAAAAGGTTCATATTTGTAATTGTTGATTTATTTAGAAGTGGTTTTGTTTTATGAACAGCCATGGATGCGTGGAGCGTATGATCCGTGCACAGAGAAGTATGCATATATGTACTTCAATCTTCCTGAAGTTCAAAAGGCTTTTCATGCCAATACAACTAAGCTTTCCTATCCATGGAAAACCTGCGGGTGCGTATCAAAATTTATAATCTTTAAATCTTTTACAACCTTCTTAAGACCAAATTAGCATTGTATATCCTTAATTGTAGTGATATAGCTGGTGAGTATTGGACAGACTCTCCACTTTCAATGCTTCCCATCTACAAGGAACTTATAGCGGCTGGTTTACGCGTATGGGTATTCAGGTACAGTTTATTGTTCTTCATATCTATGCTTCACATTTTAGAAGATTATACCATTTATAAAATTGTATGGTTTATAACTTTTTTATGTCATGCAGTGGTGACACAGATGCAGTGGTTCCCCTCACTGCAACAAGATACTCAATTGATGCATTAAATCTTTCAACAATTGCCAATTGGTATCCATGGTATGATAATGGGAAGGTAATGGGATTTAGTTTCTTTTCCTTTCTTTTAAAAAAAAAAAAATTAAATTGTATGTATTTACATAAATTTCTGAACATTTGTGTTGATGTTTTGGGTTAGGTTGCCGGGTGGAGCCAAATATATAGGGGGTTGACACTCGTGACAGTAACGGGTGCAGGACATGAAGTACCACTGCATCGCCCGCGACAAGCTTTTATACTGTTCAGGTCATTTTTAGAGAACAAAGCAATGCAAAGAAGCTAAAACTTCATCTTTGCTCAATTGTTTTCTGCATATTAAATAATAATGTAAAGACACTCTATATATTCTTCTTTTCATGATTATTGTTGTTATTTGTTTTTAAGTTCCCTAACTCGTCATTGTTATGTACTTATGTTCTTGCCACAACGTGACAAAGGTGATAAGCGAATCGAACAAATAACTGAGATTCTTTATACATTAATATTTCAACTTTTAAGTGTGATTTATATATAAAGACTTTAAAGCTGTGATTAGTTGATCGATGCGAATGCCGAATGCGTCTTTGTCTACCTGCTTTGATATAAGTCATTCAATGAGCATTATCAATATTATGCCGCGAATACAAAATACACCACGAATTCCAATCAAGCAAATTCCGTCTTGCCTATTTTATTTTATCCAAACAAAGGAGGTCACCTTTTTTTTCCTCTCAAAATTTCTATTGTTGCCGAAAATTTTGTCGTTCCTCGCCTAACATGACCATGTATTGACTAGGATTATTGATTGCACCGATTTTGTTTCTTTTTTTTTTTTTTTTTTTTGAAATTTGACTTTCATTAAAAACACTGGGGGTGCGCCCTCAGAGCAAGGACCACCAATCCGCCACTATAACATATACATAGGGTACTTACATCATTCCTCCCAATGGAGATCTTTAAACTTAGACCTGTTTTTCAACCACAAGAACGACAACGACTTAATACTACCTACCACCATAGGAATTTTAGCTTCAACACCTTTAAAAGTCTTCTCGTTTCTAGCTCTCCAAAGTGACCAAAGTGTCACCACCACAATGCCTTGCACCACTCTCTTACCCCATTTACCACCTCTCGCTTGTTTATAAAACAAAAGGCAATCTCGAGTATGAAAAGCATAAACCGGATCAATCGCACACCACTTTCCAATAGCGGTCCAAACCACACGCCGTAAAAATGTGAACCGATGTCTCGAGATCCACTTCACACAACCTGCACGCCTTATTTTCTATCTCTATGTTTCTTCTACCCAAAGCATCTACCGTAGGGATCCTCTCCATCTCCGCTCGCCAAGCCAAAATATTACATTTTTGGGGGACCCAAGCAACCCATTTAAACTTGAAGTTAGTGCTCGATACCCGGCTTTCCATAATTTTCTTTTTAACCGTTGCCACAGAAAAAGTTGAAGATCCATCCCATTCCCAAATATCATTACAAGCATTCGGATGGGCCTGGCTCAATGAGTCCGATAAAGAACACCATCCTTGGGCTTCCAATAAATCAAAAGTTTGGGAATAATCCACTAGAGACCAACCCCCATTTTCCCAGCATTCACTGATTTTAAGATGTTTATTAACAGTCTTAATTAGAAAATAGCCGTGGGAATTTCAAACACAATGGTTCATCCAACAGCCAAGTATCAAGCCAGAAACGTATGGAATTTCCATTTCCCAATCGACCTTTAAAGCAATCAACGAACAAGTGGTCCCCACACTTAAACTTTTCACAATTTTTTTTTTGCAATAGACGCCCAACAACCGGACGCCCTCGAGATGAGGGGAATACCGGACCAACGATTTCTACATTTGTGACATGTTGTAACAACCAACTTCCACATCGCATTATCTTCTTTACGGAAACGCCAAACCCATTTCGACATTAAAGCATCATTCACATCTTTCAACTGATTGATTCCCAAACCACCATATTTTTTTCGGACTAGAAACTCTATCCCACGAGACCCAATGAAGTTTATTAACATCACTAGATCCCGACCAAAGAAACCGACACATAAGACCCTCAAGCTTATCAATTACACCCGAAGGCGCATTGTACAAAGAGAAATAATAAATCGGAAGGCTTTCCAATACCGATTTAATAAGAGTAATATGCCCACCAATGGAAAGCGTTTTAGCTTTCCAAGAAGATAATCTAGCTCCAAAAACGTCAATGATCTTTCTCCAATTGTTGGTTCTATTCATGTTAGCACCGACCATGATACCCAAATAATCACACTGCATGGACCCCACTCGACAACCCAAAACACCCGCCATATTTGACAACTCAAGATTTGTTGTACAAATACCAAAAAGACTAGATTTATGTATGTTAATTTTGAGCCCCGAACACAAAAAAAAGCTTCTAAGGATCCTAGCCGTTTTATGAATATTATCACAAGATCAATCACCCATTATAAGCGCATCATCCGCGTACAATAGATGCGAAATTACCGGGCCTTTCTTAGATAAAACAATCCCATCAATTTCACTTTCTTTCACCGCTTTATTAAATAAACACGATAAAGCTTCCATCACAATTAAAAATAAAAACGGAGATAGAGGATCACCTTGTCGTAAACCTTTTTCACATTGGAACTCAAAAGTAGGAGAGCCATTTACTAGAACCGCGGATCTAGCGGATTCCAAAATGCCTTTTATCCAAACCCTCCATTTTTCTGGAAAACCCATTTGATCTAACATTGAAAGAAGAAAACCCCAATTAACGTTGTCGCATGCCTTTTCAAAGTCTATCTTAAAGAAGAAAGACTTTTTACCCCTCCTCTTACACCAAGTAAGAATCTCATTCACCATGAGAGGCCCGTCAAGAATATATCTATCACTAAGGAATCCTGACTGTGATTCCGAAATAATAGAGCTAATCACCCGCTTAAGACGAGAAGCCAAAACTTTAGAGATAACCTTGCTAATCAATCCCACCAAAGTAATCGGTATAAAGTCCTTTAAACCTAAAGGATTTTTTATTTTTGGGACAAGAGTAATGAAGGACGAACCATAACCTCGACTAATAGAGCCCGTCTCATGAAACCTTCCAAGAATATTCACAAAGTCTTCTTCAAGAGCATTCCAGAAAGTTCTAACAAATCTGAAGTTAAAACCATTTGGCCCGGGAGCTTTGTCTAACCCACAATAAAAAACCGCTTCTTTTATTTCTTCTTTCGAAAAAGGAGAATTAAGGTTAGCAGCTACATCAGAAGGGACTCTCTTTAAACCTTCACAAAACAACAGGGGCGATATTTAATTTTTTTCATAAAAGTTATTTCTAAAAAATTTCAAAACCTCCCTCTTCACCTAGTTTGGTTTAGAAATCCAAACCTCATTCACCATAATACCATGGATGGAATTTGACGCTTTCTTTCCATTTATCACTCCATGGAAAAAAACCGTGTTGTCGTCACCATGCATCGCCCATCGGATACGAGACTTTTGACACAAGTCCTTCGCTTGAAAATATTCCAACTCTCTAATCCCCTTATTGCACTCCGACCAAACCCATTCTTCCTCTTCTAATAAATTCCTATTCTCCATGATGGCTTCAATTTTCTCCATATCTTCTTTCAAAGCTAAAAGATCTGCTATTTCTGTGGAATCCAATTTCTTTTTCCATTCCCTTAGAATAAAATGAAGGTATCTAAGCTTTCCAGATAATATTACAGCCCCGTCATTTTGAAATCCTAAAGCGAGTTATTCACCAAAGATTTACACCCATCTCGATCAATCCAAGAATTATACCATCTAAATGGTTTAGACCCAAAGTTCTTATTGTTTAATGATAATAACAAGGGACAATGACCTGATAAATATCTTGGAAGGACACGTAAACATGCATCTGGCCATTTGTTGAAAAACCCCTGGCAAACCAAAACCTGTCTAATTTGCTCAATTTGAAAGAAGAACCTTTTTTAGGTATACACGTAAACTTCTTTCCTTTCATAACGTACTCACGAAGACAAGCCATATCAATAAAATTATTAAAATCGTCAGCCACAGACTGGTCAAAAAAGGAATTTCTTCTTTCTTCCATGAACTGAACAACAATAAAGCCCCCTAAGAAACACCAATATCCTTTACTTTCTTCGATCAAACTCGCCAAAACTCCCCACAGAGCACGTTTGTCAGCTGGCTTGTGAGGAGCATACAAGTTAAAAATATTTAACACAAAACCATCCTCTTTTAATAACCCCAACACAAGAATAAAATTATGTTGTTTAATACACAAAGATTTAACAAACATCTTAGGATCCCAAATGGACACTAAACCTCCTGAACGCTCCTCTGCCTCCATTGCCTCAATCTCCAAAACTAAAGAACCCCAAAACTTAGAAAAATCAAATCCCGCCAAACTTCTTAGCTGAGTTTCCTGTAAAGCTAAAAACGAAACATTGTGTTCCACTTTTAACCCTCTGACCCAAGATTGTTTCTCCTTCAACCCAGCACCCAGAATGTTAAGAGAAAAAAATTCATACCGTACCCTCTTGTAAACCTTCATTTAGAATTGAGTCCCTAACCATGTCTTCATGATTTTGAAGCTGAGCTCCTAATTTGACACCAAGATTGATTGTAGCTTGCACCTCTGTATTGAGTTGAGAAGGGATCCATCAACCACCATCACATGACTCTTCTTAAGTTTCTTCCTGTGATTTTGACCAATCTTTGTGCCCCCACTGTTTGAGAGTTGAGAACAAAAGATGGGACCGGATTCCTCGTAACTTCACTTTGACAGAATTGAAAATTCAAAACCCCCATGACCCTCTCGTCTTCTGTCTCCTTTAACAAATCTTCAAAAGGAATCAAATTACCTTGACCATCTCTACCCGAGATATTCCTTTGCTGACAATTAGCATTTGATTTCGACATACTACAAGAATCTTGTGGACCATGAACTTCCACAAAAACACTATGCCTTTTAATCCTCTCCTTCTGGGCCTCCTTAACATCTAGTGGACCTATAAATAGGGTGAGCAATGGTCCAAACCCGACCCGACCGTACCCGACCCAAACCGAGACCCGAATTATACAGAATCACAGAACCTAAATCAAACCTTTATATTAGGTTCGGTCTTCGGTCCAGTCATTTCCGGTTCCTTTGGTCCAAGATCCAAGAACCGAACCCGAATTTTTCATTTGTACATATTTAGTGCATTCTTTTGACAAGAATACGAACGATAATAAAGTTTGGATGTTAAGTCACTGTTTTCCCTGTTAAAAGAATTCTTCATATTTTACAGCATTGATGATCCCAAAACTTCGGGTCGTGCTACTGCGTCTTCTCATACATCCAGTATGTTTTCTCTTTACTATGCTCATTATTCAGTTGCATACTTGCATCAAAATTGTCTGTTTAATACTTGTACGTACAGATGGAAATAACAGGGTACAAACAAAATCAAACCTTTATGCAATATGTTTAATAATATACAAGAAACAAGGTTACCAAGTAAATTGAAAAGAAGTTTTCTGATTGCAGGTTCTGATTACAGGTTGCACTTGCAGGTTGCAGATCCAGAGCAATGGTCCAGCCTTCTTCTTATTATTGCAGATTAGTATAATAGGTCAAATAAGGTTTTAAATATGTGTATAATAAGAGTTGTCAGTCCATTGTAAGCATTTAGATAGCCTATGATTCTTAAAATAATGCAGGTTTGTTAAAAGTATTACTTATTTTCGGTCCAAAAGTTTTTGTTCGGTTTTCAATGTTGTTGTGGACCGACCCGACCCGATAACCGGGTGGATCAGATTTAATGGACCGAGTCCAGAACCTACATTGCAGACCCGGTTCGGTTTTAATGTATTTTAGGGTCGGTCCTTGTTTTTTTTCGGTCCGGTCCAAATATGCTCACCCCTACCTATAAATCTGTCCACATCAAATGGATCTTCATTGGTGGGCTTCTGCTTGTTATGTTTCTTTTCTGGCCCAGATAATGACTTGGTACTCGATCCACTTCTTTTAAATTTCAACTTCTTCCTCTTTGTAGATAACACCCCATAAAATCCCTTAAGTTTAGCCCCTTTTTTTAACTTCAGTCCCCTGGTTGACCAACTCACCTTCTTCTAGAACATTTTTTTGAAATACTAGAGTCAGCATAATCATTACCACTTGGAATATTTCCTCCCATAATCTCGGAACCTACGGGAGTTACCAAAAAATCATCCCCTTCATTATTGCATGCATTAACACTAACTTTGACCGATGAACCTTCCTTCTCCGGCGATTTTTCCATCTCCGGCGACCCCGAAGAGTTGTTTTCATCCGAATAAATTTTATTACCGAATACGAAATCCGGTATCCAATCACCTATTTCCTTCGAAACCCATACTTGGAATCTTTTTTTTCTCCATCGTAGAACCACCTCTCTCTTAATCCTTCGACTATCCCCGATAAGAACACCAACATAATCGAACGACAAATCACCATCTTTAATATTCACTTTAGCATTATGAATGATCTTTCCAAATCGGCCGCCAATTGAGTTCACTGTTTCATTACAATGAGGGTTAAGCGGAATACCTTGAATTTTTAGCCACGCAAGTCTTTCAAATGGAAGATATTGTCCCTCCCATATCTCAACAAAGTTGAAATAATCACCACGATCAACTGCCTTCTTTCGGACTTCCTCCGTCATCTTCTCGTCACCAAAAGAAACAAGAATTGTTAACCCGCAGAGTTATTGAATGCAGCCTCCTTCTGGATTAAGTTGACGCATCAAACTGCCGACCGTCTTCAGCTTTTCCACATTCAAAACTGTACCCACCAATGCCTTCCTTTGACGCTCGCTAAAACCGTTAACATTATCCGGAATATTAACCAAAAAATCCCGCTGAGTCGATTGTTTCTCCCCCATGATCTTTCATCTTTCGTTTGTCTTTGGGTCTCTTTGGTTCCTCTTGCTCCTCAGTGAATCGCGCAATGTTTATGCGAAGTTTATAGCTTCCCATCCACAGATTCGACATAGATCTTTCCAATTCTTCCTTGTTTCTAACCCCTCGGAACGAAACAAAACAAAATCTTCTACCCATCTTGTCCCATTTCCGTGTTATGTAAATCTTTGCAATGTCTCCGAATCCTTTCAGCAAGTCGTCTAAATCTTTACCACTACACTTCTCCGGGAAATTTGAAACGAAAATCTTGACAAGATCTTGTCTACAGCCGTGATTCTGTTGCTTCCCATGCCCCTACCGGTGATCGCCCCTATCGCCCATTGGAGAGAGAATTTAAAGGGAATCACACCGATTTTGTATCAAATTAAACCTTGTTTCCCTCAATTAATTTTGAAAATTGCACCACTGCTTTACCATGTTCCCCAAGGCCATGTTTATTTTGTACCACACCTTCACCGATCGCCAAACTTCCGTAATCAATTATTAATGAACAAACACGCGATGTCTCGTTTCCAGCCAAGCCACATGTTCCACATATCGTACTTGCCAAATGTGAGAGAACTGTGATAAAAGTCAAGTTATTTCTACCATACCCTTATTCCAGTTAGTATGACCACATGTATATAATACTTAAAGTCGTATGACAATTATAATGAAAAAGTAAGAAAATTAACTATCATTTTTAGTATACGACTACTACAAAACCAACCAAAAGACACGGTCAACTTTCTTTTCAGTCACGGTCAATGTATGAATCCGCGACCAATGATACAAAACTAGCCAAAATTTAGTGTTCACACTTGGAATATTTTTTTACTCCACTTTAAGACGCGGTGATTGGGAATAACCGCGACGCGGACACGTATTTCAAAGGTTTGTTAAACCCAAATGAATAAAGGCAAACTTCCATTTCAAAATTAATAAGTTCCCTTTTTCTCCAGTGACTTAGAGCATTCACATTAGCTCCTTCATAATGGTGCGAGTGTGATTTTTGTATTATATAGAGTGGGTATAAGTGGTTGTGGGTAGAGGAGAGAGAAAATATTTGTAGGAGACACTGTTTACCAGTAAATTTAGAGGAAACATTGTTCATCCTCCATAGTTTTTTAATATTTTTAAAAGTGGTTTTGAGTAAAGGAGAGAGAAAAAGTAATGATAAAAGTATAGAATAAGTATTATTAAATAGAAAAGAAGAGAGAAAGTTAGTGATTTTTAGTGTAATTATAGAGATGAAGATGGAGCAGCTAATGTGAATGCTCTTATGAACACACACACACACACACACACGCACACACTCTTTTGTCTCCGCATCCTTTTCTCTCTTCACACACACTATCAAAAGCTCATAGAAGTGGGTGGAGGATGGTGGGATTTGGTGGCTGAAGATGGAGATAGTGGGGTTTGAAAGGCTTCAGTTGATTTTTTTTCTATGACTGTGGTGAGCAGCTGTGATGGTAGTTGATAGTGGTGGTGGAGACAAGGGTTGGTCAAAGGATGGTTATGAGAGGATGAAGACGGTTAGATCTGGTTCATTCTTTCCGAGATCTAAACATTGAAGAAGCTTGAAGTCACCAAATGTGTAAGTTTGTTGTTAGGTTTTTTATAGTTAATGTATGATTTTGAACGGTTCCGATCTATAAGCTTTGAACATATGTATATGTCTGTATTTATACTATAAAATTGATTTGTATAATTTCTTCTTCCTCAATCTGTAAGCTACTTTGAACAAATGTATGTATGTAAAATTTGAAGTTATATGAACTGTGGTGGTTGTTTGAGAGGCTCCGGCGTCTTGCCGGATCATTAATTTTTTCCAGCATATTGATCAAAAGTTGCGGTTTATGTGTAATTGCGTCTGATACCGATTGATGGGATTGGGTACTAAACCGACAAATAGTCAAACCCAAACCCGGTCTTAAAAGCTACGCAAAAGGAAGCCATGCGCGGACAGTGGCACATGCATGTCACGCATGGTCAACGACCATGCACTAATCAAGGAGAAGAATCAGCGCGCGTGGCGGTAAAGGCGGTAATCGTTCCATCCTTTCCTTATATGTAGCCCTCCTTAAGTAATATAGCTAAGGGTAGTGGAGACATCCCAAATCGGGCCTTAGCCCATTACGATTAGGGTTTAGGATAATGGTGGCATACGTCCACCTCTATATAAGGGATCACATTCCTAATGAAGAGGACACAATTAGACAAAATATAACCGAGAAACATAGTGTACTAAAATAAAAGTATTCTTAGTAAGTTATCAAACAATAAGACATATACAAGTGATAACATGCATAAATTATGCAATAAAAAACAATAAGCTCCTAAGACAATAAAGTAATACAAAGGTAACACCTCTAAAAGTCTTTAATCTTAATTCTACGTCTCTACGGACTTCTATCATCGACCATGTCCTCAGTGAGGTGTAAGTCTAGAAAATCCTTTCTAAGTCGCTCCTCCCACGTCAATTTCGGCCGACCTTTACCTCTCCTCCCTCCACAATAACACTTTCTAATGTTCTAACTGTGGATGTAGCTTGTCTCCTTTTAACATGCCTAAACCATCTCAACCTCCCTCCTCCTTATCTTAACCGATATACCAGCTACTCCTAACCTATCCCTAAAAACCTCATTTCTTATCATGTCAAACCTAGTGTGTTCACACATCCACTTTAGCATCCTCATCTCTACTACCTCCAGCTTATGCACCTATGTCTTCTTGATGGTCCAAAAATATATTCTATATAACATAGCAGGTTTAACTGTAAGCCTATAAAATTCCCTCTTTAATTTAGTTGGAAACCTTTTGTCGTACAGTACCCCAGTTGCAGCTATCCACTTACCACATCGAACCTGGACGTAATGGGCTACGTCACTATCCAACTTATCATCCCTTTGTACAGACGATCCTAAATACTTGAATTGAGTTGTCTCTGAGATTGCATGCCCTTCATTGGTGATCCAAGTATCCTTGTTGTAGCCTGCACTACTGAAATTACACTAAAGATACTCAGTCTTAGAGCGACTAATCCTTAAACCTCACCTTGTAAGACTACTCGCCGCTCCTCTAACCTCTTACTCAAACTCCGTTTACTCCCTGCAACTAACACGATGTCATCAGCAAAAAGCAAACATCACATACTGTATCCTGAATCAACTTTGACAACTCATCTAGGACAACGACAAAAATAAATAAACTCTATGCTGACCTTGATGGAGTCGTACCTCCACAGGGAAGAAATTAGTGTCCTTTATAAGCGAACGGACACTAGTTTCAATCCTAACATACATATCTCCATTTATGTCTATACACTTTCCCAAAACCCATCTACTCTCCAAAATATCCTAAATCATATGCATAAAAAATAAACAATAAAAAATCAACGAGGTAGCTTGATGCCCTTTGAGCTAGCTATAAATTCTGATGACTCGAGTTGTTTACAGTGGCGGACCCAGGAAATTTTTTTATGGGGTGCGAAAATTTTTAGGGGTCGTTTGTTTATCGTAATATTAAAAATAAAAACTTTGGTCCGCTTCGGATCGAGTCGGGTCGGGTCGGGTCAGGTCAAGCCGGGTCAAATTACTAAAATAACCAAATTTATTTTAAATACATGATAATAAAATTGGTTGACCTTCATTCGAAATACATAATGGAAGTAACCAAAAGTTATTTAATTATTTATTTAAAATATATTATAAGGTCTAGTAACCAAAAGTTCAAAACAAACATCTTTTTAGTCTTCTATTATTCAAAAGTAGTCCCCAACATAGCATCTTCATGTTAAAAAAAAACTATTGGCACAAGTGATGAAACTAGATGTGTTTAACTAAGGGCTAAAAGTGAATTTATATTTAAATTCATTAATTAATGTATATTAGTATTGGTGTCCCATATATAGCATTATATTATATAAGTTATAAAAAAATGAATTTAAATAACAAGCTTTAAATAAAAAAATCTAGTTATATGGTATATTATTATGGCTTGCTAAATTATAAAAGTTAAGACTTAAAAATTTAAGTGAGATGGAATGTTAACAGAAACATAAAGTAAAAAGCAATTAATGGAAAATGAAAAAAAATGATAAGTTTATGTTGGGCTTTAATTGAAATGGCCCAAACCAAATTTAAACCTAAATACAGTCGTTCTTCTACCTATCTTCTTCACATTTTTTACCCAACATCCACCTGCAAGTCTGCAAGCCACTCTGCCTCACCAGATGGGAAGTCTGAATTGAAAAACGAAATAAAAGCCGCAACATTTCTCAAATTCTCTCGACACTCTTCCATTTCACTTCAATTTCACTTCAATTTCATGGGGGGCGGTGTCAAAATTTTATGGGGGGCGCTCAAGATCTTCACGTACATGTAACACTAGTTTTTTTTTTTTTAAGGTGGGCGGCCGCCCCCCTTGAGACAGCAGTGGGTCCGCCCCTGGTTGTTTAGCATGTTATGATAAACGGGCCGACTAGACTTGTCCCTATTTGTATTGTAAATAAACGAGCCTGAGCCACTTGACTCAACTCGTCTGGTCTACAACCCTTGTCTACAACCCTACTGACAATGTTGCATTTTCGACACTCCCAACACCTTTAAGAGTAATTTGATTACGAATTCAATATGTGAAAATAAATTTATTTAACTATTTACCGGTGCTTGTCATAAATAGTCAAAAGAGTAATTTGATTATGAATTATATTGTTTTCACTGTTTTGAAAACCGGACCGGACCGGCCGGTCGGACCGGTCAGACCGGGCTCCGGGGCCTGGACCGGTCCGGTTCGGGTAGTCGGACCGTTTTTGCAGCGAACCGGGGTTGAACCGGTGAACCGGCCGGTCGGACCGGAAAACCGGCCGGTCGGACCGGAAACCGGACCGGTCGGACCGGAATTTTTAATTTTTTTTTATTTTTTTTATTTTTTTTTATTTTTTGGGCCGGTTCGTCGAACCGGTCGGACCGGTCGAACCGGTGAACCGGCTGGGGGTCCGGTTCGATATCCGGTCCGGTTCTGAAAACCTTGATTGTTTTTCATATTGAAAACATCAATGAAACTTGATAAATATTGGTCTTGTCCATTATTATCATCAAACTTTATAAAACCCAACTTGAAATCTAATCCAAAATGATGATTTTCGAATTACAAATTCGAATTCAATTACCACCCACCTTCCGGTGGATTTAGGCCTGTAAACGAACCGAACGTTCATGAACTGTTCGTGAACTGTTCGGCGGGAAGTTCGTTTATGTTCGTTTATTTAAATAAATGAACAAACACGAACACAATTTTTTGTTCGTTTAATTAAACGAACGAACATGAACACACGTTGTGTTCGTTCATTTATGTTCATGAGCGTTCGTTTATGTCCGTTCATTTATGTTCGTTTATTTTGTTCGTTTATGTTCGTTTAATTAAACTTAGCTTTATTTTTTATTATTATTTATTTCTTTTTGTTAAGTAACCTTAATTCATATGTTCTAAACACTTAACCCTAACCCTAACATTCTAAACATATCACTTATTAGCCGTTCTCCACACTTCACAGCCGCTTTCCACCCCAACCCTAACGTTCATTTAGGTTCATGAATCATTATTAACTTGTTTTTGTTTATGTTCGTATATGTTCATTTGTGTTCGTTTATATTGATCATTTGTGTTCGTTTATGTTCATGAACTGTTCGTTTAGGTTTAAATGAACGAACATAAACGAACACGAACACGACAAATTTCTTAATGAACGAACACGAACAAAAAAATGTGTTTGATTATGTGTTCGTGTTCGTGTTCGTGTTCGGTTAAAGTTAAATGAACAAACACGAACACACCTGTGTTCGTGTTCGTTCGGTTCGTTTACAGGCCTAGGTGGATTAAAGCCACCTATCATTAGGCCTCTTTATCACTCCAGGCCTATACCACTCCACATGGAGTGGTATAGAGGCCTAATGATAGGTGAATTGGGGCCTAATGGTCATAAGTTCGAGCCTTGAAGGATACCAGGTTTTACCGATTATTCACTGTCGTGTCTTCAGGGCGGTGGGTATTCGGGTTTTCCCTAGATTGGTGGACCTGGATAACCGTGTGCTCTGTGGGTATCCTGAATTCGTCATAAAGGGATTCCCACAAGAGCCCGTGACGACTTTGTTGGCCTTAAAAAAAAAAAAAAAAAAAAAGAAAAGAATTCAATTGTCAATTTTTTGAATTACGTTAGCATCTGAACTGAATTATCAAATTCGGTTTTGCATCGCATTTGTGATGTTTAAACATCCGAATTTTCAAATTCAATTTGTATAATACACACAGACATAATTAGTATAGTGGGTTAAGTTATCCTGCACAGTATAACAAAAATAAGAAGGATACAAAAAACACAATAGATTATGAAGTATAACACAATGAGCCACAAAATATAACACAATGCTGAAGAAAAAAGACACAATAAATCGCAAAAATGATACAATAATGAAAAAAAAAAGACACAATACTATATAAAAGACACAATGATATAACGCAAATTCTAAAAACTACAAGGTAAACATAAAAAAAGCGAAAACCTAAAAACTAAGATAGTAGGGTTCGACGAGACGGTTCGAATGCCGCTTGAATGAGTTCAATCGGAATCCGTTTAATACCATTACTACAACTTCCTATATTTTTTTAAGTGTGTGTTTGAACCTAACCCTTATTATACTTATTATAGTTATTAATAAAGATATGATATATTTTTAACTAATTATTATTATTATTATTATTATTATTATTATTATTATTATTATTATTATTATTATTAGAGTTAATTGCTAAAATGGTCCCTGAGGTTTGTCCCAAATTGCTTGTTTGGTCACAAAATTAATTTTTTTTTGCCAAAATCACCCTTCACAGATCGAAAATTGCTAAAATACTCCATATTTAACTGAGTTTTTAACTGAGTATTGAAAGTCAGTTAAGTTTCAGGGGCAATTTCGTCCTTTATGTCCTCAGGGGCCAAAATGGCAATTAATGGAAAAAAAGATAAATTTCAAAAACGTTTTTTCGAACACGTTTTTTTTCGAACACGTTTTTTTTTCGAACTCGTTTTTTTTTCGAACTCGTTTTTTTCGAACACGTTTTTTTTTCGAACACGTTTTTTTTTCGAACATGTTTTTTTTTCGAACACGTTTTTTTTCGAACTCGTTTTTTTTTTCGAGCACGTTTTTTTTTCGAACAGGTTTTTTTTCGAACACGTGGTTTTTTCGAACACGTTTCGAAAATATGGCATGTTAAACTGGTCTCGCCGGAAAATGGCACTCGCCGGAAACAAAGCGACCACTCCTTTTTTCCCGGTTCAATTTGGATTGAGGATCCACCGCAGACTTGGCGATTCCGGTTGCCCTCCCTCTCTCTGTTCGATGTGTTTGTTTGGTGTCACATGTTCAAAAAAACGAGTTCGAAAAAACCACGTGTTCGATCTGCACCATACTTGTTTTGAGCATACAACCATAAAAAATATTCACATATCTACAAAACTTCCAAGACTTATTAGGCTATATGGTGTGGAGAGCAACTCCCCCAACTCCTTCAAATGCTACATCAGCGCCACCTCATTTTCTCCCTTTCCTCCCCTAAAGTTTGGAAATGGTATTTCCCTATTCCCCCTTCTTTTTTTATTATATAAAGTTTGATTTAAAAAAAAATAAAATAAAATGGCCCAATCAAAGGCCTCGGCATCAACAGTGAGTTATCACCGATCTCCCCGAAAATGAAAGGGTGGGGGTGGTGTTCTCCTTCGGTGATGTAAGCCACGTAAGGTCCCTGAACTTTTTCCCGATTCCATACCAACAAGCCTTATAACTACATAGATGCACTTATTTACTTATGAACCCAACTTTGTAGACCAATTATTTACAGAATGGATCATCTTGCAATTTAGAATGTGAAGAAACACGGATCCTGGATTACCGGGCAAGCGCTAATCCCAGGAGTGGTTCTACGGTATTTTGTAAAGAGAGTGTGTTTATAAAATACGTGAGGGTTTAAGGGCAAGACCAAGGAGTTTAGGAGACTACCGATTAGAAGAGCCGAGCCTCTAAAAGTTAGTAAAATAAACAAGGGGTTGAAGAAGGTACGAAAGAGTCCGTATTCTTCTTAAGTGAAAGTATATGTGATATTAGATGCCAATAAAAGGAGAAGGAGCTCCTCCTTTTATAGTACCTAGATATCATACTTTCTCAGCCCATCCTCTACCCTTAATGGGGCCCGACCCAGGTAGAGGTGTCTCCATAATCCGGCCTAAGTCCTTAAGCCCACTTGGTGCAAGTGGGTTTTGATAAAAAGGAGAAAGTAAAATGCTAAGGGGGGATGTTACCGCCCTGACGGTTGGTACACGTGGCGCCCATTGAGTGGACGCTGATGGTCGGCGGACACGCGGCGCCCGCCTATTGGTAGACTGAGGGCGGTGGGTAATCATACCTTTCTTGGACTTCAAGACAGGTTGAGAAAGTCTGCTTGTCAGGAAGATATCTTGGCTGAGAGGCCGCCACGTCGTCGTCCTTTCTGCATATCAGACTGAGAGCAGTCTCTGATTGGAGAGGAACTCTGACGGGCCGCCTGCTGTGTCAGAGATATTTTGTTTGGGGCAGGGGTGAGTCCCAAAGCTGCCCAGAAAGGTATCTTCCAGTTGTGTTGGCGAAGCTTCCTTTGGCTTGCTGGGGAAGCTTCAAAGCATGTTGGGTCCGCCGACGTAAAACGCGCGGACGATGTTGCGCCTGGCGTCGGTTGGGCGCCAGGGTGTATCACTGACGTAAAACGGGCGGATAGTGCTGTTTCTAGCGTCTTGTTGGACGCCAGGTGTATCGCTGACGTAAAACGGGCGGGTGGACGCTAGACGTTCTGCTGACGTAGAACGGGCGGATGGACGCTAAACGATCCGCTGACGTAAAACGGGCGGATGGACACCAGGCGATGCCGGTTCTAGTTGGGCGATGGTATGGCATTTGTAATGTTTTGATACCATACCTCTTCAGAATATAACAATCACTCATGAGACACCAATTTCAATTCGCATACAAAAATACCACCGGCTTATTTCTAAACATGTACATTAACTGGTTGTAAAAAGGTTGTTGTGCATTTTCAAACAAATGGAAAATATGCATATGAGAAACTATATGGCCCGTGATTTTATGAAAATTAACTGAGGCGAAAATAAACATTCTAGCGAAAAAAAAGAAGGTGAAATTAACTTATCAGTATACATAGAGTTCAGAAACCAAGACTGCAGGCTCACCTGGGCTAGATCTCAGCAGAAACCTAAAGAACAGGCTTACGTGTAAAAAAAAACGAGTTCGAAAAAAAAAACGTGTTAGAAAAAACCACGTGTTAGAAAAAAAAACGTGTTCGAAAAAAAAAACGTGTTCGAAAAAAAACGTGTTCGAAAAAAAAACGTGTTCGAAAAAAAAACGTGTTCGAAAAAAAAAACGTGTTCGAAAAAAAAACGAGTTCGAAAAAAAAAACGTGTTCGAAAAAAATCGTGTTCGAAAAAAACGTGTTCGAAAAAAAAGTGTTCGAAAAAAAACGAGTTCGAAAAAAAACGTGTTAAAAAAACGTGTTCGAAAAAACGTTTTTGAATTTTATTTTTTTATAACTTTCCATTAATTGCTATTTTGGCCCTTGAGGACATAAAGGACAAAATTGCCCCTGAGACTTAACTGACTTTCAATACTCAGTTAAAAATTCAGTTAAATATGAATCATTTTTGCAATTTTAGATATGTGAGCACTGGCGAGGCATAGTAAGGGCGGGGAGGGGCGGCCGACCCCCCCGGATTTTCGTGCAGAAGTTCCGATTATATAGTATTCGTATAGAAAATTTTGAAAATATAGGGTTTCGACCCCCCGAAACGGGTTTTCGACCCCCCGAAACTAGTGACTTCCGACCCCCGGTGACTTCCGACCCCCCGAACCTTCGGGTCAAGCTTCGCCACTGTATGTGAGAGGTGATTTTGACAAAAAAAAATTAATTTTGTAACCAAACAAGCAATTTGGGCCAAGCTTCAGGGGCCATTTTGGTAATTAACTCTTATTATTAATATATTAAGTTTAAAAAATAACAATGAAACGTAACAGAGATTCAAGGTACTTATATTTACTTATCAGTTTATATTTTAACTTTGTGGTACCCTTCAATTTACGTAACATTTGACACATCTCTTTATTTTCTATTTAAAAATATATAAAAATAGGTACAAATGCTAGTGCTATTTACTTATACAGTAGTTATACATGTGGTAAAAACCCAAAAAATATATATTCCTGTAGATATATAATTTTTTTTATCAAACAATCTTTTATATAGCATACCAACTATATGGTCTAGTGGAATTGAATATTATTTTTGTATTTTGATTCTGGTTTTGTAGCTGTAGCAAAGAAAAGAAAGAAAAGGACAAATGTTATTTGGTGACATATGTTATTTTAAGATATGGATTGATAGTGATAATACCATCTCCTTTTTCTTTTTCAAAGCAAAACGAGTGGATTTCCAAAAATAATATAAAAATGTCCTTATTAAGTCCCAATTAAACGGGCCCTATACGAAAGAATCTACCTTGAGTCTTTTGAGTGCATTATACTAAACTACTAAACTGCCCTTTCACATATCTTTCACATATACCTAGGGCCCAATGACCCATTGATCGTCAAGGGTTTGAAGATATTAATTTACTTATCTATTAAGTTTTTGACGGGACTCAAACCCTTCAGTTATGCTATATACCCTTTTTTCAAGTCAATTTTTTTGAACGATTAACAATTTTATTACACCCACACTACAAGGAAGTGGACTTTTAGCGGCGACGCCTGTTGCCGCTAATGGTCTTGTCACCTTTTGTCTGTCGCTATTGCACCTGTTGCCGCTAAAGGTGTCCCCGCTAAAACTATTTATCTACGTGGCATTATCTTTTAACTTTATTTTTTTTGCCACGTGGCATGCTAGCGTGATACTAACTATACACCATACATGCCATATTACACCATTTATACAATATGTTAGTACATGATGTCCTTAGGCTAGCATATATGTTATTTGGACGCGTTTCGGGGTGTTTGGAGATGTTTATAAACGTTTTGGGTGTGATTGGACACATCAGGCGATTAGGGTCATATGGCAGGCGATTAGTATGCAATCGTGTGTACTGTTCATGCGATTAGGAGCTAAATGTTAGTAGTTACATACGATTAGGCCCAATCGCATGTTACTACATGGTAGATAGCTTCCTAATCGCCTATACTGCTCTGTACGAGTACGGGAGGTATAAATAGGCCCAATCATTGCCCTAATCATTAGTTCTTGCCACACACACTCTCCAAACACCCTCCCCTGGTCTGAGAAGTCTGATTTGATCATTGTAACACTCGAGCTCTGTTTTAATGATAAATCTTTAATCTTTTGACCCGTTTGTGTGTGTTAATTACTCGCATATCATTGTTTCTTGGTTGTTTTTGTTATTAGAACATATTTAGAGGATTCTGCACTCTGAATATAAACCTCGTGATTGTCGATTAACCCGTTCGTCGATCCTACACAATATCAATGAAAGATAATCACCAACCGATTCTAGAAAGATTAAAGTTACATCAAAGATTCCAATTCAAAGATGGATGTTTCGCCCTCGCCTTTATCCAAAATAAACTTAGCGCCTTGATGTCACCGAGAACCCTGGGAAGATGGACTTGTTTATGATTGAACACCACTTCATTCCTATGTTTCCAAATACACCAAATAGTTGTCAAGCAAATCGCATTGAAAGCCTTCTTCCTTTTCTTTGAACCGCCAATATAATAATAAAGTTGCAGTAGATCTTTGAAATGAAACATGAAAACCGATCCAATTACACCATTGCGCCACAATTAAGAACGATTTTATATTGTGACATGTAGGCAGATCTTATTTAACGATTGATCGTCAACAGCTCCTGAATTAGTTCCCTTCATTAATTGATCCCTACATAAGTAGGCAAATCTTATTTTAACGATTTTATGTTGTGACTTTTTGAGTTTGAATTCTAAGAAGTAAATGGTATAATGGATTAATGGTTACATAAATATTATAAGTTGTATTTAACAAAATAAGTAAATTTTAAATATATTACATACTATTAATACACAAACTGATTGAACAGTAATTCAAATGAACAGTACGTTTGTAAGCAGATGATAAATACAATTAGTTATGAATCAGGGTAAGATAACATGCTTGTGTTGCAGTGGTGAGGGTATTGTTGTGTGATGAAGAGTGAGCAGGTTCGAGCCCCGTATTTGACCGGTTTTGTTATTTTTTGTGTGGCTTTATTTTCTTTTAGTGGGGCACGTGGCAGCTGTTGGGTGTTCACACCTGGATTCCATTATACGTCACGTACTGCAACCCCATCTTCTCTTTCTCTCTCCATCCATAGCATTCTCCTTTTCTCTCACCACATCCCATTCTTACAACACCTGTGCACCCCCATCTTCTCCATCAGCATTCGACGACCACAACCCAAGTCTGCCGCTATACAGTCGGTGGTCCCTGCAAGCGGCTACCATTTTTTAGGGTTTCACACAGATCGTCTTCTTTGCGGTGGTGTTTGCTTCTTCATGGGGTAGCCCAGTTTTGTGATGTTTCTTCCCGTTTGCCTTTATCATCAGCAACAGAGTTGCTCGAATCTGTATAGGTATTTCTTATTAACTTTTAACATTGTTATTGGCTTCATGTTCTTGAATCTTTTTTTAATGCACTCTTTAATTCATATGTATATTAATAATTTTCTTATTATTATAGTTCCTGTTGTGGTTGTTGTTATTATACAAAGATTTATAATATAATCAGTAATTTATCACACAGCTCATTTGACCGTTCGCCGCATTTGACCTGTTCTAAGTTAAGTTTTTATTTCTTTGAATTTTTATCTCTTTTTTCTGCTTTGTCTTGATCTGTGATGTGAAACAGGGGATCACGGTTCTTCGAATACCTCAAACGGCCGACTACAATCATATATGGGGTTCAATTGTTTGAACTAATTTGGGGTTATTACTAGATTTGTGCCATTTTCTAATGTAATCGTCATTTTTGCAGTGTACCAACTGTACAAAGGGTTATATGCATGTTTTAATTGTTAGATAATTGTTTTTGTGTTTCTAGCAAAGCATCAAATTTTTTGTGTAGAACCTTTCTGTTCATAGATTTGAAGGTGCATCCATTCTTTTAATTTAACACAACCCTTTCATCAGCATGATTTCTTTTTGTAGGAACTCGCTTTCGTTTTGTTGAAGCTTGCGGGTGTTTGGAATTCAATACACCGATTTCTCTAGGTATTTTACCTTGCTTTTGTTTAAGCTTTATCTTATGTTGGTAAGCTCACATTCGAGAAAGATTGGATGTGTTAATTGACATGTTTCGGTAATACCCGCCATGTGTTTGTTAATATGTTTCAGTGAATTTAACGATTTTTTCCAAAGGCTATGATTCTAAATGTGAATAACTGGTTAGAGCATTCTTCTTGCATTAGTTGTTGTTTATAGTCTTTAGGTGCTAATCTCATTGAAATTGACGTGGGTTTGCTTGCATGTGTTCTTAGGTTGATGAGAAGATGGCATAATCGTTAGAATAATCTAAACAACTCAATGGTACGTTTACTCAATTGTTTGACGAAAGCGTTGCTGGTTGCCGGAGCTATGGTTGAGAGGATAGTCAATGGAGTGGGGAGAAATCAGGTAACTTAATTGTATATGTTTATTCATATGTGAAACGCTCTAATACATATATTTTGAATCATAAAGTGAACATAAAAAACTAACATGGAGATGAGATAAGGGCATGGGGATAATGCAGGTTAGTAAATTAGAAAATTTACATAGTTATTAAAGTTGTTTTATAAAACCTTATGCATATGAATTGTTAAAAATAAGCTACATCGACGAGAGCCTAAAACATGAGTTGAAACAGTGTGAACATATTCATATAATTTGGTATATTTCATGTGCAAGTTCACATTCAAATAAATTGATTTGGCAAATGAATAAGGATTTTAGTGACATAACTAGATCTATAACCTGGTATAATGTGATACAATTCATGTGCAACTTCGCATTAAAATAAATTGATTTGGCAAATGAATAAGGATTTTAGTGTCCGGATTGGATTGCTAAACGGGTATGTTACTACAGAAAACAACGCGTCGGAACCATCAACCAAGATAACAAGAATCCCCAAGACAAAGGTAACTACATCTCGTACTCTAAACTAATTTACTTATGATATACAATAATTATACCAATGTCAAATGGATTGCTACTGTGACGTAAACTGTACACAGATTTTATGGCCATTGATATGGCTACGAAAGATTATTCATTGTAGGTTCGGTTTGTTATATGTATTGAAGGGGCGCCTCTTTAATTTTTTAAGTAATTATTACATTGTGTGCGTTTCTTTAAACGACTAAATGGCTACGAATGTGTTATATGTAAGGTTTTGTGACCGTCCCTTTTTTTTATGGATTGTATCTATGATTGGTTTCTGTTTTCCTAACAGTGTTAAATTTTAGTTAGAATTAGTTATTGCTGTTTTGCGAGCGTTTTTAGACGATTGAATATGTGTACGGAGTTTGATCTCACATAATGTTGTTGATGGATTGTGATTGTAATCAGTTGATGCTTCTATAAACAATGGAAGATTTTAGTTGGAATTAGTTATTGAAGGTTGTGGTAGCGCTTTTTTATAATGTTTGTTCTTTTTAGTATATTTGTTGGAAGACATCTTCGCCATGAATTCTCGCCATATAATGCATATCCCATTTCTAACGAGTAGGCCCAAATAATTCCATGGGGGTAGTTTCTGCAAATAGTTAATACAAGGTTAGTTGGTCGATTGTCAATATTAAGTTGCTTACTTCAAAGTGGAAATTTTTGCTTTGTGTCGATTAAACCTTTGTAAGAGCATATGTTCTTGAATTGAATTGTTGTATCTGGAGATTTTTCACCGTAGAATTTAGGAGATGAAATTATTTGTAGGGGTTAAATGGTTAATCTTTTGCAGCCTCTTGATTTTGTGACGATTGTGAGGGTTAGCGTATTGAACGGTGCTCTCAAGAGCATGTACAATGCCGAAACAAGGGGGAGAAACCAGTGATGATTAGCCCTTATTCGAAAGTGATCATAAGGTTCTTTATCATAATGCAAAAGCATGGTTTGATCTTCATTCTATTCTCTTTAAAAAAAATCTTGCAATTGGCGAACATAATTTTACTTGTGGTAGATGACATGGGTTTACGATTGTCTATGCAGGTTATATTTGTGAGTTTTAATATGTTGATGACCATGGACCGGGAAAGATTTTTGTTGAACTGAGTGGGCTTTGAACAAATGTGGATTCATTAGTCCACAACTTGATGTTGGAGGCAAGGAAATTGAGCCCTGAACTTACAAACATGTACACAGGATGTAGCCGATTAAGCTGTCGAAGAGCTTACCCTTCTGGTCCTCAATGTCGATCACCATTTCTCACATCAAATGCTGTCATTTCGACATCCTGCAAAGTGCCAACTACTGATTCATATTATTTACTGCCATAATATGATGAATAATTGAGATGAAAAGGACCGTAAAAAACCAAATGTAAGGTTGTAAGGTTGACTTTTTTTTTTTGACGTCATTTCACACCATTGCCATGATATGATGAAAAGGTGTTGTATGTTTCTAGCTCATTCACTTTGTTTTGATGTATAGTCTTTTAGTTGTGGTCAAAACAGGTTCAGTTAAAACGGCCAATTTTGGATGATCATACGCTTTTTTTTATAGATAATTATTGTGTGTAATATGCGGAATTTTGTTTTGTTGTCGTGTTTGTGCGTTCGTTATTGGTATTCATGTATGATTGCGGGTATGTTTTATTGATGGTTATTGGTTTACAACAGATTCAACGGTCGCGCAACGCGCCTATTATATAAGTATGACTTATTTAGCATTCGTTTCATTATTTATATGTGACCTTTGTATGAAAATTGATTTATGATTGATTTGGAATTTGAAATGTCGCAACGCTATGTCATTACTTAATTATTTTCTAAATCAGATTGACGCCGCCGCAACGCGCGGCCGGATAAAAACCTAGTTTGATTTTAAATTTTCTATTAGGCAAACATGATTTTATTAAGTTTTTTAAGAGTAAATATGAAAGTGTCGTATCTATATATATTATTTCATTTATATACTTTTCTCCATTATTTAACTTTGAGTTCGGTTACTTAATGGCTAAGAAGTGCGTTTTAGTCATTCCACCTACTTTGTATATTAAAGTTCTTCCTTACCAAAGTGCATAACAAAAAGCTATCAAGACAGATGGACATTTAAATTTGAAATCATATAGCTTTTTAGAACAATAACACCATAAAAAGTTAAAGAACTATGATATCACAATTAACAAGCAACCAATATGTCACGGGTTAGCAACACATTAATAGGTTTCTTGAACCTATTGACACTCCTAGCTTCTATCCCGATCATCGCTGGCGGCTTATGGATGACGAAAAGCACTACCACCTGCGAAAGCTTCCTCCAACGACCGCTTATGGTTGTGGGCTTTGTGATCTTGCTTGTATCACTGGCCGGGTTTATTGGGGCATGTTACCATGTTGCATGGGCCTTGTGGGTGTACTTGGTGGTGATGTTGTTCTTGATCGCCACCTTGTTGGTAGTGACAATTTTCGGGTTCGTGGTTATAGGCCCGGGTGGCGGTGTGGACGTTCCTGGTAGGGCTTATAAGGAGTATCACTTCCAAAATTATTCACCATGGTTGAGGAAAAGGATTGAGAATCCAAATTATTGGATGAGTGTCAAAAGTTGCATATTGGGATCTAAGACTTGTAGTAAGATTGTTATGTGGACTCCCGTTGACTATTTGACTGGAAACTTGTCCCCAATTCAGGTAAGCTTATTTTCTAGGTTTATATATTTTGTCTACTATAAATGTCATAATGTTTTTTTAATTAATTGCTAGCTAAATAAGTTTAATCATCTTTTGGTTCAAATATGCAGTCGGGTTGTTGCAAACCACCAAGCGCGTGTAACTATCAAGCACCAACGGTGACACAAGATCCCGACTGCTATAAATGGAACAATGATCCAAATGTGTTGTGCTACGCGTGTGACTCATGCAAGGCCGGGGTGCTTGAGGATGTGAGACGGCATTGGCATAGACTCTCGATTCTCAACATCGTCATGGTCATGCTTCTCATTGGAATATATTTCGTCGGTTGTTGTGCATTCCAAAATGCAAAAAGGGCCGATAGTTATCATCCTTATGGCGAATCAAGAATGTATAAAACTCGACCTAAATGGAACTTCTATCGATAGGTCGTCAAAGGGAAGAACAAAGCTAGGTATCTCTCGGATGCTACCCAAACGTAGCTACAATAGTTTTAGAGAAGAATATTGTATTATGGTAGATTATATATGAAATTTTGTTATTTAAAATGTATTTCATGTGTATGTTAGAAAATCTAATTATTTGAAAACTAAAAAATTTTACAGTATAGAATAAATGACTTATGACATATTTTTTTATTTGAACAGTAGAGTATAGAATAAATGACTTATGACATATTTATTTATTTGAACAATAGAGAATATAAGGGTATGTTTGGTATGGCGTAATGGAATGGATGAGGGAAAATGAAATGGACGAGGTAATGGAATGAATCATTACCATTCCATGTCTTGTTTGGTTGCAATGTTGGAATGAAACAAAACATTGTTTTGTGTTGTTGGATAGGCAGGAAAAGACGAAGAAATAAAATCGATGGTTAGTGGCGGTGGTGGTCAGTGGCGGTGATGGTAGGTAGGTAGGGGTGGGCATACAAAAACCGATAACCGAACCGAAAATAACCGAAACCGAATTAACCGATCGGTTATGGTTAACATATGGCCAAAACCGAGCCATTCGGTTACGGTTTTGGTTTTCCCTTCTTCCGTAACCGAAATAACTGAAACCGAACCGATAGTTATATACTTAAGTATTTTTTATACATATATCCATGTATTTGGAACATATTTTCATATATTTCCGGTATATTTCATGTATCTTTCATATACATCTATGTACTTGAAATGTATCTTTTATATAACTCATGTATTTTTCATGTATATCCATATAGTTGAAGCATTTTTTATTTGTTTCCTAGGTATTTCATGTATTTTACTTGCGTTTTCATATATATTTGTATTCTTGAAAAAGATCCAAACACTTTACTAACTATTTTAAGTTTACAAGTTTGCACAAGTTTTATGTTTGGATATTAACCGAACATAATCAAAACCGAACCGATAACCGACATATTAACCGAATTAACCAAACTGACGTAACTGATCGGTTACGGCTATGGTTTTTCCTAAAACCGAACTTCGGTTATCGGTTTCGGTAATATGTAAAAACCGAACTGAACCGACATTTCCTCACCCCTAATGGTAGGTGGTGATATGTGGCGGTAGCAGCGGTAGTGGGTGGCGGCGATGGTGGTGGCAATGATGGAAGGTGGAGGTAGATGGTTGTGGGGGGTGAGTGGGCGACGGTGGTGAGTAGTGGCGATGGTGAGTGGTGTTTGGTAGTGGTAGTGGTAGGTGGTAGTGTGTGGCGGTGGCGTGGTGGTGGGTGGGTGACGATGGTGAGTAGTAGCAGTGGTGAGTGGAGGTGGCGGCGATGGTGGGTGGTGGTGGGTGGTGGCGGTAGTGATAGGTAAAGAAAATTGTGGTGAGTGACGGTGGCAGGTGGTAGAGGCGGCGGCGGGTGGGTGATGGTGTGGGTGGTGTTGGATGGCGATGATGGTAGGTGGGTGACAGTGATTGGTGGCGGCGGCGGCGGTGGGTGAAGGTAGTGGGTGGCGGTGGTTGGAGGTGGCGGGACGGTGGTGGGCGGCGGGACGGTGGTGGGTGGTGACGGCGGTGGTGGTGGGTGGTGGCGGCAACGGTGGTGGGTGGTTGCGGCAACGGTGGTGGGTGGTAAAGATGGTGGTGGGTGGTGGTGGGTTATGGTGTTGTTAGTAAAGGGTGAATGAGGGATGAAATGAAAAAAAACATGAGGGTGGATGGAATGGTTTAGAGGGAATGGAATGCCTTGTGGAATGGGTGATTCAATTCTTTTAACCAACCAAACACACTAGTTTTCATTCCCTCGTAATGGTCAATTCCATTCCCCCTTCCATTTCATCATACCAAACACTACCTAACATTTTACTAATTACTTGATAATATCCTTTTTGTTAAATAAATAGTAAAAACATAACATTATCTTATATATTAAGGTAGCGTTTGGTACGCAGGAATGAGAGTCGGATTGAAATGGAGTATTACGATGGAATGAAAAAAAGGTGTTTGGTTGGTCAAGATAATGGAATCATCAATTATTTCCTCTATTTCATTCCCTCTAAAAACCCCATATTCATTCCATCCAACCCCCCTGTTTTTTTTCCATTCCATTCCCTCTGTCACCATTCATCACCACTGACCACCACCACCACCACCCACCTCTACCACTACCACTACCACTACCACTACCATCCATCGCCACCACCACCACCGACCACCACAACTGACCACCGCCATCGCCACCCACCACTGACTGACGCCACCCACCAACCACCGCCGCCGACCACTGCCACCCACCGATTACCGCCATCACCGACCACCACCACCATCGACGACCGCCACCCACCACCAACCGCCACCTCCACCACCTACCACCAAGCACCGACCGCTACCACCGACACTCTCTGTCACCGTCTATCGCCACCCACCGATCGCCACCGCCAACTGCCGCCGCCACCACTCACTGTCGCCGTCACTCCTTGTCGCGACCTGCCTCCACTGACCACCACGACCGTCATCGCTACTATCACCACTAGATGTCGCCACCCACAACCACTGATCACCACCACCCATCGTCGTCGCCGCTGACAACTACCACCACCACCGTCGTTGGCACTTCCGCCACCACCGACCGCCGCCACCCACCGACCGCCGCCACCCACCGACCGCCGCCACCCACCGACCACCACTACCTCTGCTATCGCCACCACTCACCAACGCCGATTTTATTCTTTTGTATTTTCCTTCATACCAAACAATACAAAGTAATGATTCATTCCATTCTTACGTGTAACCAAACAAGACCATGGAATGGTAATCATACATTTCATTCCCTTGTCCATTCCATTACCTTCTCCGTTCCATTCCATCGTCCATTCCATTACCCCATACCAAACAGAATTGATAAAAGGGAAATGAAGACTGGTACATTATGTGGTTGTTTGAAATGGACAATGCTTAGAGCACCCATAAGGGGGACGAGGTACTACCCAGGGTTTTTTTTTTCATTTCACTGATTTTAACCAATCCTGCACTGTCACATTATTTTACTGGTTTACTTTATTGAAACAGTTTTTTAGAGGCAGCACTCCACTAGTTCTTTACCAAATAATTAATTATTTTCACACATATAGTAATAATAATAATAATAATAATAATAATAATAATAATAATAATAATAATAATAATAATAATAATAATATATCCCTTTCCCACTCTATCTCTCTTCTCTAGAACTCACCTGCACCACTTATTTTTTTTTATTTGGAGTGAGAATGTCAGTGAACCAGCACGGTAAAATGAATTCGTATTTGGTTCACGAGACTCCTACCAGCACTGGTGGCGCCGGTGTTACCGTGCTGATAGTTGAGGTACCCATGACCTTTTCTAGTGACGCCTCGTCTCCCCTAATGATACTCCCAACAAATCATTCTAAACTATAACGTCATTATGCTATATCATTATCATTCCAAACCCAATTTTTTTCCTACAACCATAAACTATTTCAAACCCCCACCTCATCACATACTTTTCCTTTTATTTAATTTGTACCACACACATAAATTTTTTTTTTATAGTTATTAAAAAAAGTATAAAGAGTGCCACCCCTACTCGTCCGCTCCAACAAACCAATCCCCATCGAACCAGTTGCTTCAATGGTCGGATTTTTTTGGGTTGTTCCATCCACCTCCAGCGGACCGTTTACTTGTCTCCGTTGAAGATGCTCTAACATGTGGTATGTGGTACGACAATTGGCTTAAAATGGTTGGTGTTATTATATAATATAATAGTCAGAGTAGCTTCTTGGCTACAACAGCTCCTAATTTGCACATGTTTACAAAACTATCATTGGAGTTTTTTTTTCTTTTCATGTTTTTGTTGGCTACAACAAAATAATACTTAATGATTCAACACTTAATCATTTAGATTCTTTTAACTATTTAGACTTCTTAATAGTTCAACACTTAATCAACCAAACAGCCCCTCACATTCTTTTTTTTTTTTTTGGACATGCAAGTTTTGTTTCTTTTGAGTTTTTGAATTGTATATCAACTAGTAAATTACGCGCCGCGCTAAGCGCGGCGTAGAAACATAACCGGCGTCAATTCGTGAAAAGCTATAGATTTTTCCGACGAACAACAAAGTTAAACCAACGGTATTGCGAGGGTCTGCTAATTGGATAACACAACGTAGAGAGTCGTATTGTTCCGTCGGTACGCCGGTGCGCATTGCATCGAGCAAAGCGCCTAAACCGCTTGAAAAAGAGGATTTACTAATAAAAGTAAAGCGATGGCATTTTCGTAATTACCGCAAAACTAAAGGCTTTTTATTTTGGTTTTTTTAACGGCAAATTTCTACTCCTTGTGGGACTTGAACCCATGACCCCCCCTTAGGTGTTCCTAGAAGCTTTGCTTCTACCATTGGGCCATCAACCTCAATGGTCTTTTTATTTTGGTTACATTTTCGTAATTAATTCGAAACTGAAGGCCTTTTCTTTCGCGTTTAGCGATGTTACAATTCCTAAGAATGGGAACTGTTATATATAATAACTTGTGTAAAAAAAATGCTATGATTTATGGTGCTTGATTTGCTTAAAATGGATAGTGCCATTATATAATATAACAATTTATAGAGTAGCTTTTTGGTTAAAGTAGCCGAAGAAGGACTCATTTTGCACATACTTATAAAAGTGCCATTGCATGTTATTTTTGTCTTCTATTTTAGTCTTGTAGATTGGTTTAGATTTGTTCGCCATGCTTCATTTTTTAACTTGCAAATTTTGGCTTTTTTCCTTTGGGGTTTTTAAGTTGAAGTCTTATCTTGTTTACATTTTATGTTAGCTCACGGTATAAGTTTGCATTTCCATTTGCATTTGTCTTTGCTTACATTTTACATCACGCGACACTATAAATTCTTTTGCTTACAACTTAGCATGGTTTTATGACGGCTGCTCACAAGACGGGCCGTGGCGGATCCAAGAATTTTTTTCACTGGGTTCCTTTTTTAGGTACTCTAATTTCATATGATCGAACATAAAAAAAAATTCGGCTTGGTACATGAGTTCGGGTCGGTTTGACAGCTCGGGTCATTTTAGGGGTTTGGGTTGGTTTAGGTTTCGACAGGTCAAAATTTAACATCCCTAAAATACCTAATACGATAATAATCAAACTATAACTAACTTACCGTATCCACAATTGCAAGCACATCATGTTCAAACCAATCATATAAAGAAGGTCGGTTAAAAACCAATTAGATCTCACATTTATAATAAAGAAAATGTAATTTACTGTACCCACAAATGCAAGCATATTAGGCACACTCAAACAAAGAAGGTCAATTGAAAACCAATTAGATCTCACATTTAAATTACAAAATTGAATAAAGAAGTAAACTAAATGTATCATAATTCAAACGGAAGAAGGAGGATTCACACGATAATCGATTGTGAATGACTGAACTGATTTAAATATAAAACAAATTATGAAGTAGATCGATTTAAGCAAGTTGCTGATTTAGTTGGAGGAGAGGTGGAGTAGGGGCTGATTTCGGTGAAGGAGAGGAAGAGGCAGGGAAGATGGGTTTGTTTGCTGCAGCCTCTATTTGTTTGGAGGAGGATGAGATAGGTTTGGGTTTCTAGCTTTTGAATTTTTTTAAAACGACAATGAAAAAAAAATAAAAAAAAATAATAATAACGCGCATGGCGCACCATAGGAATTGAACCGGAACCTTTTGCATATTATGGTAGGGCTTTAACCACTAGAGCACTCTTAATCTTTTCAAATGGGTTCCTTCAATATTTTCTTATGGGTTCCTTTCCAGTTATATATATATATATATATATATATATATATATATATATATATATATATATATATATATATAGGGTGGGGTTTGTGTAGAAAGTGTTGTTTTCATAAGAAGCGTAGGAAGTGCTTTAGACCATTGGATTAGATTATTAATGGTCTAAATTTAATGAGTGGTATGATTGTAATTAGCGTTTTATAATTATTATTTTATTAGCACTTGTAGGGGTATAGTGGTAAATGCTCGTGTTTTAAAAAGAAAAAAAAACAATGAAAGGAAAATCAAAGACTTCCTTTTGAAGACTGCCTTCATTTATTTTACATTCTCTCCTCAAAACCCTTTACTAAAAGGAAAGTCAGAGAACCGAGAATCATGGTAAAAAAGATAAACGATTTGGTGAAACCTACAAATGTAAATGATTCATAAACCCTTACCTTCTTCATTCATCTAAAAAAGGTTATGGTGTTTTATTCTGATTTGAAGGTAAAAAGATGAAGGGTCATTCAAGTAAATCGCCGATTGAAGTTCTGTCAACCGGAAAGCGTAAAGAGTCATTAATGGTGTCCAGTAGAAGATGTAAACAACCATGTGGTGTTTTTAGTCCAAGTTTTATTTTTACGATTTGTATAAAAGTTGAGTAAACGTGGTGGTGTCTTGTAGAATGGACTATCGGGTTGTTATACCCGATTGGGTTTGTTGTCAGATGGTTTGTAGTGTTTTGGCTTCATATTATAGTGTTTGGGTTATGGGGGTTGTATTTGCAGGTTACTATATATTCTTGTTGGTGTGTTTTAAGTTCATGGACGTTTAAACAATAGTGTTTTAAGTTCATGTGATATTTCGATAAAACACTGCGAATATGAATATGGATCTAGACATTCAAACAGTAGTGTTTTAATTCTGGACATTCAAACAATAGTGTTTTACGTTCATGTGATATTTGAATAAAACACTGTGAATATGAATCTGGATCTAGACGTGAATGGAGTGAAATAATCGTGAGAAAGGAAAGCAAATATATGAAGATTGTTGGAAAGTTTATTATTGGTATGTTATCAAATCCATAATATTAGGCAAAATTAATAACTAACCATAACTATATAATTAATATTGTAAAATTGTTTTATATTAAAAAATAAAACATAATTTATTAATTACTAAGATACACTTTTCTAATAAAATTGTTAATGCCATGTGTCATTATTGTGTGGCTTCTTACACTTTTTAGACAAATCTCACTTTCTACACAACTCTTAACCTATATATATATATATATATTAACACTATAATTTACAAACCGAATAGGTTCCTGGAAACCCATAAAAATAGCTTAAATTCGCCCCTGAAGACAGGGGTTAAACAATTGTTAGAAATAAAGCATGCACTACAACCACTATGCACTTTTAGGATGTACATCTTTGTCTTCACTTCATTTCTCTATTTATCCATATTTTCATCTTTACTTTTAGGAACGTATATCTTTTTCAACCGACCTAATGGGGTCTCGAGCGAGGTGACTCCCTTTACGTTCCAGCAGCAGTCTTATCATTGTTTCTAGTCAAGATAGTGATGGGTGGCGACCGATAGGAGAAGAACCACTACATTGTTGGTTCTTTAAGATGCTTAATCAGGAGATTTGGTTTATGTTCCCTTTGATGTAGAGAGACACATCAATGAACCCGTTCGAATGAAAATATTCTGCATCCCTGTCCAGAGGGCCCGTTTTTGCTCATCCATGGCATGATCTTGAGACTGGTAATTTTGTTAACTTATTCATGTTTGGATGTTGGATACATGTTCCCGAAATTGGTTATGTGGTATTAAATAATCAAAATCCGATTTTCCAATTTCAAAAGACCTTGGTTTAAAAAAGCGCAGGTCTTAAAGCGCGAGGTGAGAGATTCATGTATGTGAGGCGTCCAAGCTAAAATAGAGTAAAGAAAATATTTATACAAGCCAATACTACAAATTCTACTTGTTAATCAATCCTAAACACAATAACATAATTATAAAACACACTTAAACACTTCATTAAACATACATTGAAGCCGAAACACACATAAAAATATTTAAAAAACCCTGATTTTGAATTTTGGCGCAAAAAAAACCATAATTTTGATTAAGGCGGCGCCTCATGCGTCTTAGCGCCTAGCGCCTCAGAGCGTTTCATGGAGTTAGCGTCTCAGGAAAAAAAAAGCGCTTTTCCTAGCGCCTCGCGTCTCAGGCGCGCTTTTTTTAACAAAGCAAAAGACTATGTTTGGATACTTGTATGTTATAATTAATTGATTAGATAGTGTTTGGCAACCTCTAATTTCTTTTAGAATACTAATGTATGAAATCACCATAGACAACACTTTTTTTTTCTGAAAAAAATGAAGAGGCTTTTAGAACAGGTAAGACCTAATATTTGTTAACTGTTAGGTTGAGACTAAATAGTGTAGCCAATAAGTAAATGTTTACTGATTGTGGCTAATTGGTTGTGTTTTAGTTAATGTAAATTTGACAAAACTGATATAAATAATCTCTTTAATGTGTAGCCAAATTAGAGCAGTATATATTAATTGATGCTGAAAGACTAAGGGAAGGGTTGGACTAGACAAGTTTTTAAATTTAGCAGACTGTTTGAATTTGAGGCTTTTGGTTCTCTTTGTTTAATCTAACCTGTAAAAGCTGTATTTTCAGGTGCATTTTGGAATTTAGTTTTGAGCATGAAATTTTCTTTGTTCACTGATTTGAAGTGTCATGTAGAAAGTTAAGTTCATGTCTTCTACACTTCCACACTGCAAATCATGATTGACTTCTTGCAAACATGATATACTTTATGGGCCATTTTAGATGATAAGAAACAAACCTCATGAAATAAAAATATTAAGAACATTGAATTGTTATAGCTCATGAAATATAAATAGGCCGTCGTTTTTTACTAACGAGCTGGGCTGGTTTTTATTTAAAACGGACCATACGGGTCATAGGGGCTGTAAACATCGTAAAGTGTTAACAATTTGCAACCTTCTAGATTTGTTTTATTCATATTAATTATTTGACTGCTTAAGAAAAAGTGTTTACAAGTCGACCCACGTCGTTGTTCTGACTTTGACCAGTACAGCCTTCCTGATGATGCTCTTACACTACCAGACCTGATCACTTGTTTTGAAGCATTGGCGGTTGAAGTATAACTGTAGTGTTTGATGGATTGATTTGTGATCGAGGTTTTATAAAGTTAGCGTTTGGTTTACTAGATTTTTAATGACTGTTGTATATTTGTTAACTTTTTTTTTTTCATTTATATCTATGAACTAACGATTGATAATTAGTTTGTTGTTACAAGTATTGGCCATCAAATTCAGTAATAGGAGATATGATTATAGATTTGAATGATTAGCATCTTCTAGAAATTGATGGCACCAAGTTTAATTGTTACATGAATACATTAACTTTTATATGGGAATATACAATAGATAGATTAAGGAGTAATACTTGGTAGCATCTTGAAATAGTTTGGGCGACTTGAGCAGGACATGGGTTGCAAAATGGTCATGTGCGGTATCACGTCAAAATGGGTACCATATTGAAGTATGGTTGGTCAGGACATACATTTTTCTTGTGTATTGTTTTTGCTTAGAATGAAAAGAAAAATGCTATACAAGATATCATGATGCCACACTAGGTTCGATAAACTAACAATAATGAGTATCACGTTGAAAATTATCGCTGCCGCTGCATCGCGCGGGTTCCTTACTAGTATATATATATATATATATATATATTCATCTTCTAGACGTCTTGTGTGTCAATCATTGGTTTCATCTAGGTTTTCTTGTATATCAGTTTATCATGTTATTATGATCTTGTTTAATGTTATCTTAGGGTGTGAAATCGTGTATTGATTGGGCATGTGTCTTTGTGCCTTGTTTGTATAGGTGATATGGTTATTTTCGTGTATTTTCAGAGTCTTGTATGTTCAGGGTTTAATACTTTGGTTTAGAAATAATAAATCATACTTTTGAGATAATGGTTTTAACAAAAACTATAGACATAGTCTTCTATTCCACTCCAACCACACAACCTTTGTTTGAAAATTCTATAAATTCTGAATGAAGTTACACTACACAATACACAATCGAACATTAATGGAGGCCCTTCACAAGTCTCTACTCTTTGGTGTACCGTTTTCCATTTTGGCAACTTGTATGGTACATGACACAATGGCATTTGATCAAGTCATTTGAGATGGTGATACCCTTTTTTCGGCTAGAGAAATATACGAACTAGGATTTTTTTAGTCCCAATGGTTCTAAGAACCAGTTTTTGGGGATATGGTATAAGAACATATTACCACAACCAGTTGTGTGGGTTGCAAACGGAGAAACAAGCATTAAAAAGATTTGTCCGGTGTGTTTAGACTTGCCGCCAACAGATCGTAACTGGTTATCGCTGGTAGCAACCACACTGTTGTATGGTCCTCGAACACTATCTTGGTATCTCCCACGACCATAAATCCCGCGACACAACTTTTTGACTTGGGAAATCTAGTTGTGAGGAGAAATGGTGAGGAAACTTTCATATTATCCTGGAAGTAATGTCCCAAAAAAACATAAATTGTCATACTAAACTTGAAATGCTCATCTAATCCATCAAAATAACTTGAAATGCTTATCTAATCCATCAAAATATGCCCAAGTCTTCGTTTAATCCATTTAAAATAATATTTAATCATAATAAGTGATGTAATACTAATATCATATATAATATATAATACACTATATTTATTAAATAAACTATTACCGGTAATCTTGAAGTACTTAAATTTAAAATAAAAAGTTAAAAGTCCTAGCAAAATTTCGAACACAAACGAACATGTTACCGAACGTTTACGAACATAAACGAACACCACCTCTATTCATGTTTGTTTGTTTAAATAAACTTATGAATTTTCTTATTAATGTTCATTTATTTATTTATTAAATTAATGAACGAACATAAAAGAACTTTCTGTCAAACAACTCACGAACTGTTCGCTGAAAGTTTGTAAACAAGCACCGCTTTCACTTTTGTTATTTCTGGGAATCTGGGATTCCAAACCGCAGGTTGTAATAGAGACCACAACTGAAAAACAATCCACTTATACATAAACTAGTTAATGGTATTATTCAAATTCTTAAGTAATGTGAAGTAGTTATCACTAATCGATCTCTATCTGGAAATTATGACCGATTCTTTGAATAGATGACTGATTATAACAATACGTACAGTGCTACAAAATTACAAATGCTAGATCAAGCCAAAAAATGTATTACCTCTTAAAACTATAGACATAGTCTTCTATTCCATTCCAACCACACAACCTACGTTAGAAAATTCTATAAATTCTGAATGAAGTTACACTACACAGTACACAAATTAAATAGAACATCAATGGAGGCCCTAATTCACAAGGTTTTAGTCTTTGGTGTACTGTTTTCCATTTTCTCAACTTGTACGTTACAGGACACCATGACAGTTGATCAAGTCATTCGAGACGGCGATACCCTTGTTTCGGCTCGTGAAATATACGAACTAGGGTTTTTTAGTCCCGGTAGTTCCAAGAACCGGTATTTGGGGATATGGTATAAGAACATATCCCCACAGACAGTCGTGTGGGTTGCTAACAGAGAAACACCAATAACAGATTCGTCCGGTGTGTTTACACTTGCCACCAACGGATCGTTACTGGTTATCTCTGGTAGCAACCACACTGTTGTATGGTCATCGAACACTAGCCTGGTATCTCCCACGACCATAAATCCCGTGGCACAACTTTTAGACATGGGAAATCTAGTTGTGAGGAGAAATGGTGAGGAAAGTTTCATATGGCAAAGTTTTGATTATCCTGGAAACAATTTCCTTCCCGGTATGAAATTCGGGAAGGACTTAGTCTCTGGACTAGATAGGCGGTACAGGTCGTGGAAGAGCCTCGACGATCCTTCACCAGGTGAGTTTGTGGGGTTCATGGATACCAATGGGTTTCCTCAGTTGATCGCAGAAAATGGCCGTTCTATTCCGCTCATGAGATACGGACCATGGAATGGCAATTCGTTCAATGGATTGCCTTACCATACACCAAACTCCCCATTCAAACACGAATTTGTTTTCAATGATAAAGAGGTGTACTATACGTATACAATTGTTAACAACTTACTTATGGCACGTACTTACGTGAATCCTGAAGGTGACTTCTATCGACTAAGCTGGATTGAGCAGCAGTGGAAGCCAGACTGGCATGCAAAAGCCGATAGGTGTTCCCATTTTGGGTTATGTGGTCCGAACGGAATGTGCAACGTGCACAACTCACCGGTTTGCAGTTGTATGGAAGGGTTCGTACCACGAAATCCAGACGAATGGAGTGCATCCGAGTGGTCAAGCGGGTGTAAGCGTCGAACACCTTTAGATTGCCCAACCAAGGATGGTTTTCAAGTGTTTCCAAACGTCAAACTTCCAGATACTCGGCGGTCATGGTATAATATGAACATGACGCTTAGCGAATGCGCAAATGTTTGCAAGAACAATTGCTCATGTACCGCGTATTCAAATATATATATCGCGAATGGCGGAAGCGGATGTTTATTGTGGTTTGGTGATTTAGTTGATGTTGGAACTCTTGATCAAAGCCAACCTCTTTATGTTGATCAAAACCAACCTCTTTACGTAAGAATGGCCCAATCGGACATAACAAGTAAGCTTATTTTCATTTGCATTCTTTGGGTCTCTCTCTCTCTCTCTCTCTATATATATATATATATATATATATGGGATGGTTCAATAGAAAACTCATTTTATTGAGAAAACTCGAGAACTCCTAATTAAATAAAAAAAATCATAACTCCTAAAAGCTAAACTAATTCCTAAAGCTTAACCGAACATTTACTACACATGTGCATTAGAATTCGCATTTTTTTTATTTTTTTTATTTTTCTGAACGGGAATGACGTGGTAAAGAGAAGCTCCGAACCAGTTTTTTAGTTTTTGGCTTAAATTTTGAGTTATGATGTTTTTTTATTTTTTTAATTTAAGTAGGAGTTCTCGGGTTCTCTCCCAAATTATGGGTTTTCTACTGAATCTTCTCCTATATATACACACACGTTACATCCATATAGTTTTAAACTTGTTTTCTTCATAATTTGTTACTCGTTCAGACGTCCCAGTCTCAGAACCTACCTCCAAACCTAGTTCTAGCAAAAAGAGGGGAATAATCGTAGTTTTGTTGACCATCTCATCGTGTTTGGTTATGGTGATCGTGATTTTAGCAATCGTGTATGCTTGGAGCAAGAAGAGAGGATACATACGGAAAACACCAGGTATTGAATTTTTTAAATTATCAACCACAGCTTGACATTCACAAATATGATTTGAGTTCAAATTTTTGTAAAGCAAGTTTATGTGGCAGTTAGGAGGAAAAAAAATGATGTTCATGAGAAAAAAAAAGTTTGACACGCATGCTTTGACATAGTAATTTCAGTGGTGAATCTATAAATTTTTACGACGGGGCACAAATTGGTCTGGTAAAAACAAGGTGGGTCAAAATGGGTCGATCAAAACATAGGTTATTAAGCAACTCCGATAATCAAATTAGGTTCAACAACTTCTGACTTATGAAATCACATATAAGTCGATCACAAATTAAAATTTTAAAAACCCTATATATAACAAAAGAGAAATTACCAACATAAAAAAAAGGCAACCCAAATTTCATTTTTTTTACATAAATTCAACTTTTATTGATTTTTATAATTTTTTTAAGGTGTGTGGGTATATATTTGTATGTGTGGAAACTTTTTGTATAATTTTATTGTGTATATTGTTTTTTAATATAAAATTCAGTTTTTTTTTATTAAAAAATACCGGTTTTTCATACCGGTTCCAAACCGTTTTTTTTAAACCAGTTCCCAAACCGGTTTGAGTTAAAACAGGTTTGGTTCGGTTTTTGGTCGGGAAATGGAGAACCGGTGCTCGAATCTACGATTCGTATTATAAACCGGACCGGTTCGTGTAGGAACCGTTTTTTTGTCGAAATAGTTCGGTCTGGTTCGTGCGGTTCCGGTCCCCAACCCGGTTTTTTTGATCACCTCTAGGTTCAATAGGTGTATATGGATAACCGACCTACCCTGATAGGGTTCCTAGTTGAAAATCGGGTATAACTGGTTCTTCGTTAAAAACGTGTTTTTACCCGTTGGAACCTGAATTATAAAACAAACGTGACATCAATAAAACTTAAAAAATATTTTTTTTATTAACTATTATTATTTCACCAATACAACATTTTTGTTTCAATACAACTTTATCTTCGACGAGTCGATGCATCGTCGACGAGTGCTTTGTCGAATACACCTGAAGATAGTCCATCCTCCAGCTCTTCATCGTGTACTCCTGTTTCAAGTAACATTTCATCTTCATGGTTTGTCTTGTCTTGTATACGATCCACTATATCCAAATAATCTTTTAGGCAAATGCTCATCTCTATCAACTTGGGAGTAAGTCTTGTTTTTCGTATCGACAATACCCTTCCACTAAAGGGGTGTTTGTTTTTTACTTAGAAGTGCTTTTGACCTCTTTTGTCTGCGCCGCGCAGACGCGCGCAAACATTAGTGTCATGCAGCTTGTTTGTTTTTTGGAAGAGTTTTCACTCAAAAAGTTCTTCCTGGCCTCTTCTTGGTGCATACTTGCACCCATGTCTTCTCACATCTTCTCCTCTTCTTCTCTTCTTCATCATCAGTTTCCACCACCCCCTCTCCTCCTTCATCTTCTCCCCTCCCCACCTCTGCCAGCTATCTCCTCCTCCTTTAGCCCGCTGTCGCCACCCTCCCTCCTTCTCCCTCAGCCCGTCGCCGCCCTCCCTCCTCCTCCCGTCGCCATGTTGAAGACAACCTATTTTCCGCTTATCTTCTTCACATCTCAAAGCCTTTATCTTCTTCTCTACTCCTATTTTCCTTCTATCTCTGATTTCGAAATGGATTGTTGGTAAGCGATAGGTTCGAGATGCGACTGTTGTTGGGTTGGTTTTATGAGGCTAATGGAGCACCTCATTTCTCTGTGATTATTATTATTATTATTATTATTATTATTATTATTATTATTATTATTATTATTAACGATTTATAGGAGGGTCTCATGTGGTGGATTATGGTTATGGTTTCGGGTGACAGAAGAGGGTGTTGGTTCACGGTGGAGGGTCTAGGTTACGCTGCAAACGTTAACAAACAAACAGTCTTCTCCTTGCAGACTGCAGACGTTTAGTCCACCTCTTCTCCTGCAGATGTCTGCAGATGTAGTTCGCAGACTGCAGACCTTTTGGCTCAGAAAATCAAACAACACCTAAGAGAAAATGCGAATTCCTAAGCTACCATAGAAGCTTGGATGGTAAGTAAATCACGGGCCGTGATGCATAGAATAAAATATTTGGTTTTCTTTTCTTTCCACCAAGCCAAAAGATTAAAGTTGTGATAATCTTGTGTAGGCGTACTCCGAACATAATTTGAATGGCTATACTTAACAAGTTCACTAGATGGGGTGTCACCCCTTTGACGTTTATTTGTCTCATCCCAAACGACATTCAACATAGTCATAATCGTATCGAGCTCGATTGTTGAGACATTTTAATGTGTGTGGTTGGCCCATTTTTTTTTAAAATAAAATCAAACACTTTATTCAAATTTGTGTTGGATTTTTCATTAGTTTTTCCATTTAAAGTTGGGCTGGACTCATGCATATTCAAACTGTCAAATATTCCTTCTATAAGTGCTCAACCGTCGCAAAATTTAAAAAGGGGTTTAAAGTTGTTTCTAACGTTCAAAAACCGAATCCAGCATATCCAATGGTAATGATAGGTTCCTATCTGGGTTTTATCAGATCGGGTAGGAACCAGGTGCAACCCAAAAATGAGAAAATGAGAACCGGGTAGAAACTTCCATGTACAAAAGGGCCTAAACCGGTTTCTCCTTTACTACCACCGGGTAGGATCCAGAACCGATTCTTGGTCAGGTACAACGTGTAGAATCCATAACCAGGTTTTTTGTGCATCTTTAACTCAGGGGCGGATCTATAGTAATAGCAGGGGGTGCGGACGTTGCGGCTCAACTTCGCGCGCGTAGTGGAAAATTAGTGGAAAATTTGTTTTTTTTTTACGAAATTTGAAAAACGTTGCTACTAAAATGAAAAAAATGAAAAACGTTACTACTGAAAAATGTTTCTAGATCCGCCACTGCTTTAACTAGTAGATTATAACCTAGTGTAACATTTTTTATGAAGTTGGTGCAACGTACAAATCCATATGTGGTGCAATATATCCACACTAGTGCGCTAGTCACGCCACTAAACTGGTGCCCATATTATATCATTTACTATTTTTACTTTTAGTTTTCAGATAATCTAGTTATTTAAAAATTTTAGAAATCAATAGCCGAATCTGAATCCGAAATTCGGATATATCGGATCCGGATTTTTGGATATTTCGCATTCAGTTTCGGATTTGGATCTTTTTGAACACCCATATCTGGCACAACACAATGCCACATGGCAGCTTTTGGTTGTTTTGTAAATAGTGATATTTTTTTTTATAAAGGTCAAATTTGCCATTTCATAAAGTCTTTAGCACGAGCATTTGGACTATTTGAGCAATACTAAGGTTTTTAAATTAGCAATTTTATTGATTGATTTAATTTGTCACTTATTAGGACTGTACGGAATCACATGTGATAAGTTGAGATTCTAGCTAACTGTTCTGTAACTTATAGCACTTTGTTTCTTCTTGTACGTTTGCAGATGAACTCACTAAAACCATTTATGAAGACTCTATCATGAAAAGCCAACATGATGATGATACTGAACTATCATATTTTAGCTTGGCTGAAATCTCAAAGTCTACTAATGATTTCGCAGAAGACAAGAAACTCGGACAAGGTGGTTTCGGTCCAGTTTACATGGTAACAATACTAAGCAAATATGTAAGACATATAAATAGTTGTTAGTCCTCTCTTAATGATAATTACTACTTGGATTGCAATCCACAGGGTATGTTGGATGATGGACGAGAAATAGCGGTAAAGAAGCTTTCCAAAACTTCAAGACAGGGGGTTAATGAGTTCAAAAATGAACTTAAATTTATAGCTAAGCTTCAACATAGAAATCTTGTAAAGCTTTTGGGATACTGTAATCAAGGAGATGAAAGCATGTTGATTTACGAATACATGCCAAACAAAAGCCTTGACTTATTAATTTTTGGTACCACTCTTATTCTCTCACTTATTATATAGTTGCATTGCACGTTTTCATTAGTTATCGACACTTTTAGTTAATTACATTAATGATTTATATTGGACAGATAAAATTAGAAGTGTAACACTAGATTGGTCTAATCGGTTTCACATCATCCATGGAATTGTTCGGGGGCTTCTATATCTTCATCATGATTCAAGGCTTAAAATTGTTCATCGAGATCTTAAAGCTAGCAACATTTTGTTGGATGCTGACATGAATCCAAAGATATCCGACTTTGGTCTCGCAAGAATGTTTAGAGATCAAGAAAATGAAGCAAACACGAGTAAAGTAGTCGGAACTTTGTAAGAATCCATAACCAAAGAAACTTTTAAGATATGACTAACAGCAATTCACTCATATGATTATAAAATTTATATGATTCTTTAGGGGTTATATATCACCAGAGTATGCCGTAGATGGGACTTTTTCTGAAAAATCAGATGTATTCAGCTTTGGGGTTCTTGTTCTAGAGATAGTAAGTGGGAAGTCGAATAGAGGATTCTCTTGTGAGAAAGACGAGGATAACCTTCTTGCACATGTAATTTTTTTTTTCAAACCAAGTGCAATATAAGTTTTGGTAAGTAACGAAGTTGACTCTAGTACATTCTTCATATATTATTTCAGGCATGGAGACTCCATGAAAAAGGCAAGGCTCTTGAGTTGCTTAATGCACATATGCGAGAATCATGTGTCAACTCTGAAGTACTTCGGTCAATACATATTGGTCTTTTATGTGTGCAACATCATGCAAAGGATAGACCGACTATGTTATCTGTAGCTTTGATGTTTGATCAAGATGGTGCATTGGCTCCACCTAAACAACCTGCTTTTTATGCTGAAGGTACTGTGTCCAAAGTTAACCAAATCTCCGTCAATGAGGTCACTATGACAACGTTAGAACCTCGATAAATTATGTGGATGTCAAGGACCATTTTCGGATATAGTTCGATAAACTTATATGTGCATGTCATTACTTTAACATTGTATAATAGATGTTACAGAATATATTTAAATGGCATGTAGAAGATGTATGAAATGATATATATAGGGGAAGGATATTTTGAAAACCCTCCCCAGTTAAGAAAACCCATGAAACCCTTCATCTGATCATCCATTTTAGTGATAAAGGGTGGTGGTTGTTTCTGCTTTTTAATCAAAACTAAATATTTGTCTTTTAGTCACCAGGGGGTAATTTGGTCCATACAAAATTTAGTGTTCTCTTCTCTCTCCTCTCTCTTATTTTATTAATAGATTCATGTGTTTTTCTAAAAAAATTTCATTCCTGCTTTGTTTTACCCGGTTTCAGTCTCATATACATATGTTTTTTTTGTAAACAAAAACATATGTTTTCACAAATTTATCTCACTAAAAATTCAACTTATAAATCTAAATAGCAAAAAACATATGATAAATTATAACCGAAGAACAAAAACATATGATAAATTATATCCCAAACAAGAAAAACATATGTTTTTAAATGAAAACTAATGTTTTTAGATGAAAAACAAGCTTAGATATACAAAATAAATAAATAACTAAACACACAATCTTCCTCAACACCCCCTGTTCCGACTGAGCACCAACTTCATTAAAGCCCAGATCCGGATCTTGAACAACAAAACACCAAAATCATCTCTGCCTTTACCGAAACCAAGGGCTCCACCAATCGACCAGGTACCATCTATGATCAAAACATGTAAATATGTGATTTAGCTTGCTAAAAAACATGAACAACACCAAACCCACAAATGAAAAAACAAACTTTAAAATGTAAATAAAAAAAATATAGATCTGATTAAATAACTCATCTCTTCACCACCAATTCAACAAACCACCCGTCGCAAAATAATCAACTGAATGTAAACCATGAACACAAACTGGTAAAAAAACATATGTTTGTCGTACACTCGTTCACACCAAAATTTATAACAAAAACCCAAACAAAGATTTAGTTTTTAACATTATAATCATTTTGAACCATCTTAACGTATCTAGTGAAAATGAAATTATATAGATAAAGAAAATAAAAGGTAGAAAATGAAATCACGTGTAATATCTTGAGCTTATTATCTCAAAAAAAAAAAAAAAAAAAAAGAAGAAAGAAAGAAAGAAAAAGCATAGTAACAGTTTAATTAATCTTTTCCTAAAACCTTGATTTGCAAAATACAAAACATCTTGTAGAACCCCAAAAAGGCAAAAAATGTATTATTTACAACCAAAAATTTATAGATCTGGAATACAAACATATTTTGCAAATTGAAAATACCTACCACTAGCAAGCTATCATCTCGTCGTTCATTTACACAACAAAGAAAAACACTTACCCTATTGCCATCTTATAACGTCAGATCTGGTGTTGAACGATAAACGTTGCACCACCACTAGTAATGTTGAATCTTGTATAAACCCACCATTGCTTTCGTTGTATGTTTGCATCATTGGTAAGTAAGAAGCTCCAGATATGACGATTATACAGATTTGGAAGTGACGGTTAGTGCTCTTTATTTGTTTTTAGATGTGTAAGTTTTAGGTGTTGGATGTTTTGAGGTCGAAGGTGATGGTGGACGTTGGGATGCTTGGATGTTGGTGGTTCGATGCTGTGGTATAGTGGCAGGTGGATGGTTACAGGATGAAGAAGGTGAGAGATGAGTTGCAAAGATGGAGGTTGTGGTCTTCAGATCTAGTGGTTGGTGGTGAAAAATTATATGAAGTAAAAACTAAAATGGTACAATTATAGGAGAGATAATTGAGAAAAGTTTAGTAGAGAGAGAATATGATGATGACAAAGTGAGTGTGTGTTAATGTGTGTGTCAGGTGAAAGATGGCTACAAAGTGTAAGTAGTGTAATGTCTAATATGCCCTTCATCACTTTTTGAACAATGAAGACGTGGAAGAACATGGACCTTAGAATAGGGTTTACTTGGTTTGCTCAACTAGAAGGGGTTTGCAATTTAGAATTCCCCTATATATATATATATATATATATATATATATATATATATATATATATAGACACACACACTAGGTGGAATCCCGTGTGGAAACACATAGGAAGACTAAAACATACTTTAAGACCAACAATAGATTGGATGCACATTGTCCAATGTATCCTTTAATTATATTCCACTTTCAGCAACAGATGATTATAATATGCATTATTATATTAACATCACCCCAAACCAATAAATGAATGGCCCACATATGTACTAACAGATGTAAAATATATTAATATTTTATGCTTTGATGTACTTGAATGACCCACATATATATGTACTAACAGATGTAAGATATATTAATATTTTAAGCTTTGATATACTAACAGATGTTAGATATATTAATATTTTAAGCTTTCACATACTAATAGATGTTAAATAAACCTTACTAAACAGACCTTCTTAAACACACCCACATTTGAAACATACCTTACTAAACAGACCCACTTAAACTGTACATTCATGTACTATAAAAAAAGTCAACAATTTTTGTTTGTGAACATTTATAGATACTTGAACTTAAAGTCAAAAGAAATAAAATATTTTTAGCATCTGCATAACATAAAAAAAAACCCTATTACTTTTGATCAGCTGCGACAACTTCCAAGTTTTCTACCACTTCCGCTTGACATTGCACCAGAAATGAACACTCTCTGCAAATCTGTTGGGATGTGTTATAGGGGCCATTAATAGCTAAGGTGGTTTGGACATGTGAAGAGGAGACAGATAACAGAGCCAGTTAGGGCGGTGAAAAACCTTACTGTGGAGGGGAGGAGGGGTAGGGGTAGGCCCAGGTTGACTTAGGATGAGAGGATTAGGAAAGATCTACAAGAGTTACACCTCTCTGAGGATATGGTCCAGGACAGGAGTTTGTGGAGACTTAGGATTAAGGTTAAGGACTGTTAGGATAGGTTCATAAGAGCTTTTAGATGTGGCATAGGAAATTAGATTTTACCCTCACTTTTTTGTTGGTCTTTACACGTGATTATCTTCTTGTGCTTTAGGGGTTCTTTATATGTTATATCTCGTTGTTTATCTTTTACTTTTGCCATGTAGTCTTTCCGCCATTTATGTGATATTGGTAGTTTAAATTATTATCATCATTTTTTTTTGAGCCGAGGGTCTCTTTGGAAGCAGCCTCTCTATTCTCAGGGATAGAGGTAAGGTCTGTCTACATCCAATCCTTCCCAGTCGACTGTTCAGTCCACTAAACAGTCGACTGTTCAGTCCACTAATCAGTGGATTGATCACTCTTACATAAGTGGCAGATTCAAACGCTGTGAGATCATCAGACTCAGACTTAGCATCAAAGTCAAAGTGAAGCACACGGTGTAACACCCTAGGCATATCCCACATCTCCCGTGGACAGGAGAGATATTGGTTCATAAGTAATGTCCTGCCTCATAAATCACCAACGCGTTTTGGGCTTAGTTGGCTGTCCAGCACTTGAAAACTCACAGTTAAGCGTGCTCAGGTGGCAGTAGTACTAGGATGGGTGACCTCCTGGGAAGTTTTCACTTAGGCAACCAAAAACAAATCCGTGAGCTTCTAGTAGGCAAAGCGGACAATATTGGATGATATTAGAGGCGGGGTGTTACAGAATGGTATAAGAGCCAGTCCTGTGCCATCCGAGATGGTGGGGCAAACCTCATCGAGGACGATGAGTCCCTGAGGGGGGTGATTGTAACACCCTAGGCATATCCCACATCTCCCGTGGACAGGAGAGATCTTGGTTCATAAGTAATGTCCTGCCTCATAAATCACCAACGCGTTTTGGGCTTAGCTGGCTGTGGAGCACTTGAAAACTCCACAGTTAAGCGTGCTCAGGTGGCAGTAGTACTAGGATGAGTGACCTCCTGGGAAGTTTTCACTTGGGCAACCAAAAACAAATCCGTGAGCTTCTAGTAGGCAAAGCGGACAATATTGGATGATATTAGAGGCGGGGTGTTACACACGGCCCAACACACTGCTGGTGGGTGATGCCTCTGCATTATCAGGCATCACCCACCAATAGTGTGGAGAGAGCATTACTGCCCGTTGGCTCATGACCATGTGATGAAGAATAAGCATCCGGAAATGTTTACTGTTTGCAACAGTTCTCTTTCAGAGTTTGGTGTTCTAGGATTTGAATTGGGCTATTCAGTGGAGAATCCAAACTCACTTGTGTTATGGGAAGCCCAGTTTGATGACTTCTCCAATGGAGCCCAGGTGATGTTTGACCAGTTATTGAGCAATGGCGAGGCGAAGTGGCTGCGATAGACCGGGTTAAACGTGTAGCTGCCTCATGGTTATGATCGTCAAGGCCCAGAACATTCGAGTGCACGGCTCGAACGTTTTCTTCAGGTATTTATTTATCATGAACCAAAACTTATAAAATAGTTCAGAAAACAAAAGGATGAAAAAAAAGCTCAAACCAAACATAAGGACATCAACTTCGTTAACTTACAATAAGACTATGTGTTACCCCAAAGCCCAGGGCTTTACTGGCTTGCCAACTCAGCAAACAATTATCAACTACACCATAACACATAGGCGTGGGTTGGGGCTTGGGGGCAGATGGGTTGGGGCTGCTAACGGCGTGGAAGACAATAGCTTTAAATGAAGTTGGTTGATATTTAATAGGAAACGTGGGGGTTGTGGAAGGATTGTCTTGAAAGACACATCAAACGGTAATATATTTATTAAAGCACTCAAGAGAACCAAACCAAAGAATCATAAATTAATTTTAAAAACTTATAAAAACCTCCGGATTTTATAATCAAAACCCCACCACTCTAAAATATTTCTGTCTTATTCAACTTCAAATATTATAAAAATTATGGATAGACCCCATTCGAGTTCGACTCATACGAACTAGGGGTGTTCAAAAAAATTCGAATCCGAATTCGAATCCGAAAAATCCGATAATCCGAATCCGAATTATCCTAAATTTTGGATAATCCGATTTTCGGATATCCGAAAATCGGATAATCCAAAATTTCGGATTCGGATTCGGATCCTGATTTTGAAAATTTTCGGATAATCGGATCATCCGAATCCAAATATTAAAAAATATATATATATATATAAATATATAATATTATATACACTACATAACACAATACACAATCCTAAATCCCTAATCCTCCTAACCCTAAGTCCATACTACTCTAATCCAAAGCAGCCGCTCCCTGTTCTCTTCTCTATAACAACTCCCGTCCACCTTGTCTACGACCTCCACAGCCCCCGTCCACCAAACTGTAAGTTTCTTTTACATTTTTTTTGTTGAAGTTTCGTTTATCTAACTTCGATTTTTGGTTTTTTAACAGATTCACATTTTAGACATAAAGGAGAACGTTTTTTTATTATTTTTTTTATTATTTTTTTAAGTTTCGGATTATACGTTGGATGATCCGAATCCGAATTTCGGATATCCGAAATTTCGGATCCGGATTTGGATCCCAATATTGACTATCCGAAATTTCGGATTATCCGAAATTCAGATATCCGAAATTCGGATTATCCGATTTTGAACACCCCTAATACGAACAATATGTGCCGGTGGTTGGGATTTACCCAATTCACAACCACAATGGGTACCCGAAACACAAGCCCCGTTACAACCGTTCTTTCCATTTACCCTACCCGAACCCCAAAATGAACCCAAACCACAACCAAAAAAACGCTCATACAAGAAAAAACAAGTAGTTGGTGAGTCATCAGGATCCCAACAACGAAGGGCTAAGCTTTGGACAGTCGAGGAAGAATGCGCATTAGCGCGAGCTTGGGTTGACGTCTCGGAAGATCCACGTGTCGGTAAGTTTATTTTTTTATTCTAACACGTTTATTTGTTATATTATTTAGACTAATTAGTTTTAAAAAAAATATGATAACTTATATTTTTTTCATGTAGGCGTCAACCAAACTAAAACAATTTTTTTAAAACCGGATTCGAGCGTTGTTTTAGGCTAGTGTAGGGAATAAAAGTCGTACCGCCGACATGATTTCGGGTCATTGGAATGAAGTTCGTCGAAAAGTTGGTTTATTTGGAAATCTTTATAATAAAAATTGACCGGCCCGGAAAAGCGGGGAAAGTGACTTTGATGTTTACAACTATACAATGGACAGGTATTTTCAAGAGACGAACATCATGTTTTCTCAAAGGCCCGTTTGGTAGATTTTAAAAAATTATACAAAGTGGCACTTGATTCCTATAGTGGTTGATGGTCAATCATCCAAACGAACCAAGACTTCTTCATTCCAAGATGTTGGCCAAGGTAGCTCCGACACTCGTACACGATTCGATCTTAACAACCCCAATGATGAGTTTGATCCGAATGAGGAACTTCCACGCCCACCGGGGAGAAACAACAAAGGGGCGACCAAAAATAAAGGTATACAAATTGGCGATGTGGCGACCTCTTTCAAAGAAGGCATCGAACGTTTAACGACAAATTTGGCCGAAATCGTCACCGTTAAGAAAAATCGACAAAGATATTCGGATATGAAAACTTTAGCTATGAATGTCGACCACCTTAACGAAGAAGATCGTGAGTTTTTCGAGATGACTAAGAATGAAATTTGCGAAGATTTTCGGAAGAAACGTAACAACAACTAGTTATTTGTAATTTTTTTCAAGTTATTTGCGTTTTATTTATTTGCTTTATCCTATTTATTTTTAATCCTTGTGACCGTTTGAAACATTATGGATTTCATCCAAATTTTTTCTTTGTTAAACGATGGAGCATTGGACCGTCACACATACAAAGCAAACACTATTTAAAATCAAACAATATTTCATTCAAATTAAGCTCAAATCTCTTATTCCAGTCTTCAATATCCTTTTCGCATTATGGATTTTTCATCCCCATTGTCTGATTTTGAAGAAGACGAGGTTATCTTGGAGTCAGTCAAGTTAACGATCGAGTTTATGAATCAAATAATAAAGGGTTTAACCCCGCAACCCTTAACAAGACGGCCTCATCTAGATCGGGATCGGGAGGCAGCTCATGAACTATTGGTACGTGACTACTTTTCCGAAAACCCGGTTTACAATGAAAATCTTTTTAGGCGAAGTTTTCGTATGAGCCGACGACTATTTCTACGAGTAGTTGAAGATTTGCAAAACTCATTTCAATTTTTTCAACAAAGGCGTGACGCTACAGGGGTACTTGGTTTTTCGGGCATACAAAAATGTACGTCGGCTATTCGTCAACTTGCGTACGGGACCTCACCAGACTCGTGGGACGAGTACTTGAAGATGTCCGAAAAAATATCGCGTGATAGTCTTGAGTGTTTTTGCCAAGGTAATATTTTTAATGTTAATTATTATTATCATTATTAACTTTTTATATTACTATTATTTGTTTATAATAATAATAAAATAATACCTATAGGTGTGATTCGGATATACGGTATGAGATATCTTAGGAGGCCGACGTGGAGCGACATTCAACAAATATATGAGGTCCATGAACAAGTCCACGGCCTTCCCGGGATGCTAGGTAGCATCGATTGCACACATTGGCCATGGGGAAACTGTCCAACAGCTTGGCGAGATCAGCATGAGCGAGATGATCATCCTGGCCCAAGCATTATGCTTGAAGCCGTTGCATCATATGATCTTTGGATTTGGCATGCTTTCTTTGGAACAGCCGGATCCAACAATGATATCAACGTTTTTCATTCGTCGCCAATTTTCAACGATATCATTAATGGGGTTGCACTAGGACAAGTCTTCTATGTGAATGATCAAGAGTACAAGCATGGATACTATTTGTCTGATGGTATTTATCCGGAGTGGGGCACTATTGTCAAAGCTTTTTCATACCCACACGACGACAAAAGAAAACTTTTCAACAAAAAAACAAGGGTCCGCAAGAAAAGATATTGAACGTGCTTTTGGGGTTCTAAAGAAGCGTTGGGCAATCATTTTCAATCCGGCACGTATGTGGGCAAAAGAAAAAAAATAAGGGATGTTATGTACGCGTGCTTGATTATGCATAATATGATTTTGGAGGATGAAGGTAAGGCGATATGCCAAAGCTATGAAGGTGACATTGCACGACCTCCTTGTACGATAAGCAATGAGCAGAGGCTTCGAAATCGCGCGGAAATACGTTCTACTGACCTTCATAACGCCCTTCGTGCGGATTTGGTAGAGCATGTTTGGCGTTATCATTCTCATGAGTTGGGCTCGGACTCAGAGGAGGAGTCAGCTTAGTCATGTTTATTTTATTTTTCTTTGTGTTGTGTTTTTTTTTTTTCAAGTTATGTTTTTTTTTCTACTTTAGTTGTATTTTCCTTATATAAATTTAATGAAACTTTAAGGTTTTTTAATTTTAAGTGTATTTAATAATACTTATTTTATTACATTTGTTAAAATATTAACTAACATTAATAATTAAATAATGATTACCTAATCATCAACCAAGCCCCTCCCATTAGGCTACCCGGTGTGCAGACAAAACCCACCCCCGTCCCTTCACTTTTTGGCTTGTCCCAGACAAGAATACCACCCCCTAGTTTTGTCTCACCCCTGCCCCCTCCCCCGTCCCCTTTGAGACCAAACGGACGCTCCAATGGGAGCTTTTCTTTTTCTTTTTTCTTTTTTTTTTTTTGAAATTAAGCTTTGACTGGATGGTGGCAGTTAAATAATTAATGCTAGAGACATGGAGTGGTTTAGTCTCCACACCCCACTCAAATCTCAAAATGTTTGAGACTAAACTAATCCTATGTAGCATTCTAGTGACATTGAGACAAAACCTTGGTTTAGTCTCCACACTCACTAGCCTTACACCATTTTAAGCATTTGTAGGTGAGAAAAAAGTATGCCTATGTGTAAGTGCATTGTTTGTATGTCCCTAGCTAGTGATAGGTCTCTATAGGTCGTTGGCTAGGTTAATCGAGTAGTTTATGGCTCGTAATCGTATACTAGCCTGGTCCAAGGGGGAGTCTGTAAGTGCATGATGTCCCTAGGCTAGTATATAAGTTGATTGGACGTGTCACGGGGTGTTTGGAGATGTTGATACGCGTTTCGGGGCGTTTGGGACACTTCAAGCGAGTACGGAGTGGCTATAGGCATTTACGGCCTATACTACATCAGTTACATGTGTGATAGGGCCTATTCGCCTATAGTTACATGTGTGATAGGCTCTACTCGCCTGAACATACTAGTGTGATAGGCCCTACTCGCTAGTAGTTCATGTGTGATTGCTTCCTACTCGCCTAAAGGGGTCTGTACGAGTATGGGAGGTATAAATAGTCCCAATCATTGCCCTAATCAGTAGTTCTTGCCTCACACACTCTCCAAACACCCTCCCATGGTCTGTAAGGTCTGATTTGATCTCTGTAAACACTCGAGCTCTGTTTTAGTGATTAATCTATAATCTTTTGACCCGTGTGTGTGTTGTGATTACTCGTTTATCATTGTTTCATCTTTGTTTCTGTTATTAGAACATATTTAGAGGATTCCGCACTCTAAATAAAGCCCTCGTGATTGTCGGGTGACACGTTAGTCGATCCTACAAGTGGTATCAGAGCAGAGGCTCTTATCACGAGTGTTTTGATAGCAAAAACGAGCAAAAACAGGTAGGTTTTTATGGGAAAGTTGTGATTTTTAAGCAAAAACCTGTTTTGAAGTTTGAAACTTTGAGTTTTTGATAAAAACCCTTATTTTCAAATTCTTGGTGTGTGTTTATGGATTAAAACGTGTGTTTTTTTATTAGGTTTTGTTCTAAAAGTGTTTTGGAAACTTTTCCAATCATTTGGGGTATAAACACATTGTTTTAGATAAGATTTTGAAGCAAAAACGGTTGTTTTTGAGCAAAAGTGAGGTTACAGACCAGTTCTAGCGATTACGCAGACCTTCTAGCATTTACGGCCTATACCACATCAGTTACATGTGTGATAGGGCCTATTCGCCTATAGTTACATGTGTGATAGGCCCTACTCGCCTAAACTTCATGTGGTATAGCCCTACTCGCCTCTAATTCTAGCAAATAGAGGCCTACTCGCCTAAACTTCGTGTGGTATTGCCCTACTCGCCTCTAATTCTAGCAAATAGAGGCCTACTCGCCTAAACTTCATGTGGTATAGCCCTACTCGCCTCAAGGTCCCCATACACTAGCATTTACACCCTAATCGCGTGTAATACTAGTGATTACAACCGTACTCGCCCCAACAAAGCCCTAATCGCCTATAAACTCACAAATAGAGTTCCTACTCGCCTGAAAGGACCTGAACCTAAAATTGACCTAAGTTTGACTTTCGTTGACCGAAGTTGACTTTCGTTGACCAAGTTTGACTTTCAAAATAGGTGTTAACCGTCTTTGACATAAGTTTGACTCGCGTTGACCAAAGTTGACTTTCGTTGACCAAGTTTGACTTTCAAAATAGGTGTTAACCGTCTTTGACCGAAGTTTGACTTTTGTTGACCAAGAGTTGACTTTTTCACAAGGCTTTCATAATGGCAAATGCAACCAAACCATGGGCTTTCGCGTCTTCAATGAACACCCAACCGGCCCAACAACGACAACAATAGAGGATTTCCGGATGTAATCCGTGGGCCCATCTGGAGAGGAAATCAACGTCAGATGCTAGTCAAAGTCAACCGAATCAAACCAGACAACTTAACAATGTTCAAAACAATCAAGAAACGGTTGTGGTTTCGGTTACTCCTGCAATTCACTCTGTCTCAGCAAACACGGATGCTGCGAGTGTACTTACTGTGCTTGCTGAGAAAGGCTTTGACCAGAAGACACAACTCATGGGAGGTGTTAATGGGGAAATTGCGTGTTTTGCTCAACGAGTAGAGACTGTGGAATCGAGAGAAGCGTCAGAGAGTGCTCAAACCTCAGAAGAGAGTATAGATGCAGATAGTGAATCATCATCCAGTGAACAATATCCTGAACGAAGTTCTGAAGAAATCAACAGAACTGTTGCAAATTGTTCAACTTCTGAAAGGAGTGAATCAGAAGAGGAAGATGCTGATGATCAAAATTCAGAAGTTGGAGTTCAAATGAAGCACGGAACTGACCCTATTGCTCAAGGATATTCCAGGTTTGTCTGTTCTAACTGTGCCGAACTCCAAAGTACGATTGAAAGGTTGTCTGAAAACGACCAGACCCTTACTTGCGATTTAGCAAATTGTATAACCATCAATGAAGTTTTGAGAGCAAATGAAATGGAGCTTAAAAACTTAAATGAAATTTTAATGAAAGAAAATTCTGAGCTTTCTAAAACTCTTGAGGAAGTAAAGAAAGAATTAGCGCAAACAAAATCTGATTATGAAAAAGCTCAACATAAGCTAGATGGTTTTCAGTTTGCAAAGTTTGTGCTAAGTAAAACTGATGTTGATCTTAAAAAACAGTCTCGGCAAAAAGAAAATCAAGGATTTGGTTACAATAAACGTTCTGTAAATAGACGGAAAGAGAAATTGAAACCAAAGGCTTTACCGGAGGCAGACCTTGAGGTTTCTAATAAAGAATCCCAGGAAACTGAGAAGGCTCAATCAGGTTCACATAGCTCTATTAAAAATCACATTTTATGTGAACCTGAACCGGAAAAGAAGCACTTTCAGTTTGCTGAAGGCACGGAAGGGCTGTACATGTTGGTGGGATCTGACAAATTGTTTTCTGATAAAGAGTTTCCCATTAAGAATGTGGATCAATCCTTGATTAAACATATTTTTGAGGAAGTACCAGTTACTGAAGCTCAGATCAGAAAACTCGTTGATCAGAAGAAACATGTTGAACACAAACCCACCAAACATGTGAATCAAAAGAATCGGTCTAGGAAAAATCAAAAGGGTCCCAAGATCAATGAACTTAAGCCCATCAAATCGAAAGGTACTAATCAGATGAGACATTCTCTTCAAAATCATCAAAGAAATTTTTCACCAAGATCATCTGATCATGATTCATATCCTAGTACCTCTCGAATTAAAAGCTCTCAAGGAAGCTGTAGCCCTAGATATTCTCAGATTAGCTCGAGACAATCACGGTATGAACCTCAGTACTATGAGGAGTGGAGGTCATGCTATGAATGTAACGAGGTTGGACACTTGATTGCTAATTGTCCCTATCTGAGAAAATTAAAGGGCAAAGCACTTAAGCCCCTTAAATACAAAAACCAAAGATACAAGACACCTGAACAACAAGTTCAGGTGACACCAAAGAATGTGAAAAAGAAACAAAGGGTTGTTGTTGATGGTGCAAAGCCTAAAGCTGATCAGGCATCAAGCTCCAAGGCTCCACCTAAGGTTGCAAAACCCAAGGGAGGCCGAAAAGCAGGTCCAAAGACTAACCAAAGGGCAAAGCCACCGGCTGACCCAAAGGTGAAGTCTCAGGTACCACCCAAATCTGTGAAGCAAAGACCTGTAAAGGCTAAGCATGACCAGATTTGGAAGCCAAAAGCAGCTGAAGCACCATCTGTGAGTTTATCTACTTCATTAGCACCATCTACATCAACTGTTGTTGATGAGAAAACACCTACCCCTCATGGTAGGTGGATGGAGCTGCCTATGATTGATGACTTAGGCCGACTAGAGATGGTCAAGGCCTGGGTCCCCCTCGAGAACTAATCTTTGAACGAGTGTGCAGGGTGTTCCAGGAGGAACTATCTGCAGTCATTTGATTGTTGACAGTGGGGCATCTTAGCACAAAATAGGTGTCATATTGCTCCAATAAATTGATCAGAATATCTTTGGAGGATATGTAACCTTAGCCAATAAAGGGGGGGATGTGTTATCGAAGAAGAAGAAAGAAGAGAAAATGCTCGATAAGAATAATTCCAGACCCAGTGTTTCGACTTAACAACGGATGTCAGTAATGAATAAGAGTGGACTAGGTGGTTGCTGCAGAACGGTTCCTTCATTATCTAAAGGGTTACCGACCAAAGGTCTATGGTACCCTAATGGCGATAAGATGGATCTCGTTGACTTTAGTGAATTTATCAATTGTGGTTACAATATTGAAGCTAGATCCGCAACGGGTGGATATCAGTTCTTGGGAGGTCGTCACATGTGTTTCCTGCAACCTCCGAAGACGAATCAGGTAGCTGCATTGAGCTGCTGTTTCCAGGTTTATCTTTGGATACTTCTACACACATGCTTGACTACGGTTTGCATTTTCTTATCACCTCCATTTTCTTATTAATTGTGTAACTTCCATAACAATCACTAAGGATCCAGTGATTATTTATGTCCACACTGACTACCGACTTGCCAAAATTTTTACCAAATCACTTGACAAATTGAAATTTGACTATCTTTGAAAGGTAAAAGGCATTTTGGGAAAATCTGAGTAAACCACATCGGAAATTTTTTTTTTAATATTTTTCTTCAAAAATCAGAAAAATCCAAAAATATTGTTTTTTTCGCAAATTTTTAGATTTTTAGGGGGAGAAAATTCAAAAAAAAAAAAAAAATGAAAAAAATGCAAAAATGAGTTTCTTTGGTGAAAATGGGAAGATGATATTAACCAATCAGTCGGACTGTCTGGACCCTTATCATCTTAAAAATATTGGAACTGATAGGTAGCCTCTACAATGATGTGTCGGTAGGCTCAAAATCATTTCCAAGTTTGGCACAGTGATATAAACCTAAATCATCTGAATCATGTGTGGATCAACGTGCGTTGGCATATGGTCTTGGTACCGAAATCTCGTTTGATAGCATGCCAAAATCCGAGGTTTCATGGTCTTTAAGAGGTTGGTACATCCGGGGTGAACTGGACGTCTCTCAGAATAAATAGGAGTGGCACACGTGTCGTACGTTGGGGTCGCAGCCTACGACTGAGACACCTCTATGTCATTTCCTGAAAAAAAAAAACAAACCAAAAAAAATAGAATAAATTCTGATCAGGAGACGTCCGGGAATCCTAAAAGAGCAAAAAGATTCATATATGCCAAAACCCTATTCTCAATGAGAATTCGCTCTAAGGTATCAAATCATATACCTAAAGCATCGTACCGTGAAAAATCAAATATACGGTATTTGACTTGAACCCTGGTTTGGATCTCACTGGTCTCTCTGTTGCAGCGTTTCTGCAGACCTGATCACCACTGAGTCCACTCCTTGTAAAATACGGATGACAACAGCTTACTCACCGGTTACGAGGAAGCTTTGTGCATGACTTGATACGGGAATGTGTCGCGTGGCGGGGAACACCTTGTATCTCAGTCTTAATATTACCTTAAACGTATCTAAAGTGCTTAGCGATAAAACTTGATTTTGAGTTTAGGTGGATAACAATATCGACAGTTGTTGTAGGATGCTTATTGGTAATTTAAGCGAAAACTGAAAATATGAGGGTTCTAGATTAGTCCGTACACTGATATGTTTCCCTAACAGATAAAACTCGCAAAAATATGATAGTGAATAGTGTTTTACATTTCCTGCTTTTTTAATTTTTGTTCGATTATCTTGAAAAATCCAAAAAGATCTTTCTTTTGTCTTTATTTTTTATTGACCGATGTTGGAATACAAGTATTCTTCAATTGGAATCTCATATCCGAAGCCAAAACACAAATAAAATCTAAAGTTTACAAAATTCAAGGGTCAAATATCACTTTCAGGGTCACAAATTGTCAATCGTGAGAGTTCAGGGTAAAATTTGAAAGGATCTAAATGTTCAGGGGGAGAATGATTCGTTTCTCAAATTGGTGGTCACTATGAACAAATCTTGAAAGTTCATCAAATGATAAACTTCAAGAATTTGATTGACTCCGGATTATTTGTCGTATCTAATACAAGTTGTAGTTTGTGTGCAGTTTTTATTAATTTTTCCTGCAGGATCAACACAACGTCTGTGCATACCATGATTCAAACGACAAGGCTCGAAGCTGAACTAGGCCCGAACCTGAACAACAAAATCATCCTGAACAGCAAGAACCCGATATTTCATCTTCGAAGAAACCAGATCGTGGTAGAGCTCTAGAAATCGAAGCTGAAGAAGATGAAAGTCAAGGGATGAAAGTGAAGATGATATTGATCTTCGTCCAAGTCAAAGATTTGTCAATCATTAAAAGCGGAGATTTCTTGTTACCTCCCAAGTTATCGAAGCAAATGGATGACCAAGACGAGATCTTATAAAGCCACGACTAAAGCTCAAATTAGTTGATATGTTCAAATCTTCAGAGGTCATACACTGCGGTGTCACCCTAAGTTGAAGGATGCTGAACATGACGACTTGAAGACTCGAAGACCATATATCTCCAGCTAGATCCAACGAGGAGTCTGTAAATGCACTTCTTGGGTGTCCCCAGCTAGATGATAGGTTGAGTCTGTAAATCACTAGCTAGGTCCAAGGGGGAGTCTGTAAGTGCATTGTTTGTATGTCCCTAGCTAGTGATAGGTCTCTATAGGTCGTTGGCTAGGTTAATCGAGTAGTTTATGGCTCGTAATCGTATACTAGCCTGGTCCAAGGGGGAGTCTGTAAGTGCATGATGTCCCTAGGCTAGTATATAAGTTGATTGGACGTGTCACGGGGTGTTTGGAGATGTTGATACGCGTTTCGGGGCGTTTGGGACACTTCAAGCGAGTACGGAGTGGCTATAGGCATTTACGGCCTATACTACATCAGTTACATGTGTGATAGGGCCTATTCGCCTATAGTTACATGTGTGATAGGCTCTACTCGCCTGAACATACTAGTGTGATAGGCCCTACTCGCTAGTAGTTCATGTGTGATAGCTTCCTACTCGCCTAAAGGGGTCTGTACGAGTATGGGAGGTATAAATAGTCCCAATCATTGCCCTAATCATTAGTTCTTGCCTCACACACTCTCCAAACACCCTCCCATGGTCTGTAAGGTCTGATTTTGTAGGATCGAATAACGCGAAATCCAACAATCACGGGGTTTATACTAGAGGTGCGGAATCCCTCTAATATGCTTTAATAACAGATACGATATTGAAACTATGACAAACGAGTAATCACAACACACACACGGGTCAAAAGATTATCGATTAATCACTAAAAACAGAGCACGAGTGTTTACAGAGATCAAATCAGACCTTACAGACCTTGGGAGGGTGTTTGGAGAGTGTGTGAGGCAAGAACTGATGATTAGGGCAATGATTGGGCCTATTTATACCTCCCGGGTACGTACAGCAGCATATATGCGATTAGCCTCACCATATGGGGCGAGTAGTGCTAATCGCCTATAAACAAGGACCAATCGCATGAACAGTGACGCGATTAGGGCCCTAATCGCGTGTAACTGTCTGCTAATCGCATGCAGCATCCCGAACACTCCAAAACGCGTACAAACGTCTCCAAACACCCCGAAACACGTCCAAACAACTGATATACTAGCCTAGGGACATCATGTACTAACAGACTCCCCCTTGGACCAGGCTAGTATACGTACAGACTTAATCAAAAGACAACGTTTATATCAATAGCAAACAACTTTACAGACTTGATAAACATAAACGAATACAACTAAACAAAATAACAAGCAGCATTATCCGTCTTCAACTTTAGCTTGACGTTGTCTTGACCCTTAAGATTCTTGACCAATCGCATCCTGCATGAACTTTGTTGGCGTAGCAAAACTGGATCACCCTTTGAAACTTCATGGCTTGATCGGCTTCAGCTGGTAAGTGCATGATCGGATGTTGGTACAACGTCTCCACGTCCTTCTCTGAGCAATTTATCAACCACATAGGATCCCAAATCCTTATCTTTCTGCACGGGTTCGGACTGTTGCTCAAGACAATCACTGCTTCAGTGGTTGCTGCATCATAGTGCCAATAATACAGCTTCGAGGTAAAGTCTTGTTCAACTGGAATGATGGGAATCCTTGAAACACATTTCGGTGGCTTGATCTTATGATCCCAGATAGGCTTTAAGGTGAAAGGATGAATCTTGTCTGTCTGATACGATCTGGGATACTGAGGCATCAACTCTTTCCATCCCTCTGAGCTCTCTCGCTTCAGCTTTGTGTAAAAACCCTTAAGAGAGGCAGATTTCTCTTCGTACAGTGGATAGTTGAGACGAACTAAGTCACGAATGTACCAGAATGGCAGGCTCAGAGTGTCTTTGAAATCCTCAAAATACAACACACCTTCTTGCCATTTTACCCCGAGCATTCTTGTCTGACTCACATACGCCCAGCTAATCACATTGCCAGACATCTTCGACAGTCTTTTCTTGAAGATGGATGCTCGCTCAACTGGCTTTTTCCTCTCTTCGGGCTTGAACCATTGGGGATACCGCTCTCTGATCTTGTCATGTCGAATCTTTACTGCATCAGGAACTTCAGTAGAGTCGGATTTCAACTTTTCCTCAGCCTCACGTATCATCTCTTCGTCAATGTTTGGAATTCCAGCGCCCGAGTCATTTACAACATACTCAGGGGTCGGCACACTGGTTCCTTCTTCGAGATCCACTTCATTGCACTCTGGATGCATCTCAGGAGGAAAGGATTGACTTGCATTGGAAGATTCTCCAGATGCAAAGCCATATACTTTAGTCATGTCCTCCGTTGTCATCTCAGGTGGAATCTCTCCTTCTTCCAGATCGTACTCAGGCATGGCAGGAGGTGGGAGCAAGTTGCCTTCGTCATCATATGCAAAGTAACAGTTCAAAGGCTCCACGTCTTCAACAAGAACTATCGCTTTCTTCTTTACTTTATCGCGAAGTTCTTGAATCTTGCTCATCATAGGTGCTGGCTCCCCCTGAGCAGAAGAACCTGCCTTGGGATCATTGCCTTTGCGATCGTGACCTTTCTTCGTTCGTCCCGATGCAGACCCACCTGTTGATCCACCCCCGCCTGTGGCTCCGGGATCACCACCATCACCCTTACCATCATTGTCATCATCGTCATCAGACTCATCATCATCCTCTTCATCATCATCGTCTTCTTCACTATCCTCATCATCATCATCGCAGCAGTACTAGCTCCAGCTTCCGAACCACCAGTAAGTCTAGGTTGAGTTCCAGTCAACGCATTCAACCTAGTCCTTAGCCTTGTGTTTTGCTTCTTATATTTGGTGATTCGACGCTCGTTGTTCACATTTGCAAGCTGGAGATCACGGTTAGACTGAATCAGCTGCTGATGTGATTCCATGAGCCGCTGTTGTGATTCCATGATCTGCCTGTTCGACTCCAAGAGTTGCTGATTAGATAAAGTAAGAGCGTCGACAGTGGTTCTCAGCTCAGTGTTAGCAGTGATAGTGTCTCCAATCAGTTCCAACATCGCCGTCTCATTTTCTTCTATGTTGGCGTTTTTGCTCTTCATTTCGGCCATTTCCCGTGCTTGGGCGGCCACTATAGCAGTAAGTTCGTTGATTTGGCGCTGGAGTTGTTCGTTGGTTGTTGGAGTCGAAGATGAGGATTGGCTCGAAGGTCTAGCAGCTGTCGATCTTGCTGCTTCTTTCAACATTCGGATTCTGTCACCTATCGGATTAGCGGCCAACTGTGAACCTGTCGCTTCAACGGTAACTGAGACTGGCTCAGTGAAGATTACCGAAGAAGGCATTGACATAGTCACACTCGCAGGCATAGCTGCACTGAAAGAAAGTGGGACAGACGATGTTGCCGCTGTTGTTGTTTCTGTTGCTGCTGTTGTTGTTGCTGATACAGAAGAGGAAGCAGGAAGGCCAAAAGTGTCTGGGAGTTTCATACGCCTTCCCCTCAATTTCTTAGGCGTCTTCTCAGTATCAGCTGCCTTTTCTGACATTCTCTTTTGACCCCTACTAACCTTCGTCGCTTTTGTCTTTTGTCTTTTCTGAGAAGGCGGCGTGCTAAGTTCAGCATCAATATCTGCAACAAGATCATCACTAACGGGAGTGAAAGTGGGATCTTTTGCAAGCTCTCTCGCCGCAGCCGTGCGGGCTCTATCCTCCTCAAGTGAAAGTACATCGGGCGATTCATCTTCGGTACACTTTGAGTCGTCATCTTCATCATCAACATCTTCAATGTTAACTGGGCCCTCGTCAATCTTGGCTTTGCCTTTGCCTGAACTGGATGGTTCATCTATATTCAGCAAATCAGTATCAAGCATATCATCATCTTGTCTTGCTTCAGTATCACCCATATTGCCCGGTTCATTGGGTCCCAAAGCAACAGTGGGTCTCCCAATGTTATCATCATCCTTGAATACCTGTCTGTGAATCTGAATATCGTCCTCTGAATCACTGTCGTCATGCCTCCATCTATTACCTGGAGGTGCCACATAGTTGTCTCTCAGTAGGTAGGCAAACACTCTACGACTTGGAGGATATTCGGACTTTGGCTTATTCTTGTACTGTAACATTCTCTTCATCTCCACTTCATCAATTTTCTTTATGTTAATCAGCTCTTCTACCCGTTTCACCATGTTCGGGATCTGATTGTCAAGGATCATCTGCAGAAAGCGAGGATAAACAATAAAGGCATTCTCTTTCGGCTTTCGCAGAATCACCTCCTTGAGGTGATGCATAATCATCCCAGAGAAGTTGAACGGCTTGTTCAACGTCAATGCGACAATCGCCGATGCCAAGATGTCTTTGATTGCATCGAACGTTCCTTTGCGAGGTCCGAGACACTTTAGCACCACGTGCGTCAGATACTTCATTTCTGGAGGAAGACATCCCTTTTGTAGCATCTCCTGCGCACGAACATCACCCGTATACTTCATCCGTAGGAATCCACCTCGTATCAGAATGGAATCGAAAACGATTGGATCGTCTTTATCATCTCCAAATCTGAGAATCTCGCGAATCATGTCTTCAGTGATAAGAACCTCCTTTCGTTACACCGAGCTTCTGATAGTAGCTGGAATTGTGCTGACGTCGACTCTAGCATTCTGATAGAATTCCTGGAGAATGTTCTTGTAAGCCGCATAGTCTGTAGATATGGCATAATATATCTTTGAGCGCTTCAAGTACTCGATGATGCCTTCAAAACGCTTGCATTCCTGCTTCTTTACAGGTCCGAGAAAGGCAAGACAGTTGTGCCTGTCCGACGTACCGTACTGCATGGTTCTGCAAGTCAAACACACCACAAATCATTAACGACAGATCAAGGATATGAAAAATGGACAAAAACGGACAAAGTTTGACTGAAGTTGGTCAACAGAAGCATAAAGGCGATTAGGGTACAGTTCATGCGATTAGCAGATCACAACACACGATTAGACTGCTAATCGCTACACTATTCATGCGATTATCACTTCAATCTGCCTAATCGCCATAATGTTCACGGGATTAGCTATCTAATCGCATGAACAGTGTATGAGCATACAGATTTTATCAAAATTTGACGTTTTGTTGATTCGAGTCCGGAATTTTGTTGCATTGAACCTTAAAACAACCCAACAATAGAACCCCTATGAATTATTATGCTATTATATCAGAATCAAGGGTTAATTGACGGTTTTGAAAACTAGGGTTCATATGGTTTGAATTTGGGGTTTTCTAGTCTAGGATGTTATAGATCAAAAACTTGACATAGAAAGATCCTAGAACACCCGATTAAGAAACCCTCATCAAGATACAACATCAAACATGTTTCTATAAGGCTTCCCGATCAAAAACACAAGGTCTAGGGTTTCGGCCCTTTAATCACAGATTCAGCCCTCAAAAACACGTTGTTATGATCTGAAAAAGTGATATGTTCTTACCTTTGGTATGAGGATTAAGATACTAGGATCAAATGAAATTTTGCAAGAGTTTGATTTGGTACGGGTTAGAGGGAAACGAGTATAACAGTAGGTTGATGTTTGAAAATAATAAGTGAAAGGTTTTAAGTGTTGGTTATATAATATCTGCTAATCGCCTAACCATTCACACGAGTAGGTGTCCAATCGTGTGAAGTGAGACACGATTATGGCTAATCGCCCTCAAAAACACACGAGTAGAGATATACTACATGTTTGTCCACAATAATCAAGCGAGTATGGCTATTCGCCTAGATATCTACACGAGTAGGCTTGATTACACGCGATTAGCATCAACTCGCTTGTTAAGACACGCGATTACGGCTACTCGCTTAAGCATACATGCGAGTAGGCTTCTAAATGCATAAAACTTTCACACAATTTACCAAAATGCCCCTGCAGCACCATTTGATACACTTTTGACCCGTTTAGGTTCAAAACATGCGTTTTTCAACCCGATTTGACACGCGACTCAGATGATGACTCAGATACTTGAAAATATTACATTTTCCACCCTTGTACTTGATAAAAGTACAGTTTTGACCCGGCAAAACACAAGTTTCCAATTAGTTGTCCATTTTATTTTTCGGCGTTTTATTTTTGAAGAAGTAAGATTACAATGGATTAGGATTCCAACATCGGCAATCAAGAATGATTAACTAAGCTAAACTAAGCATAAGTAAAATAAAACGGGAGATCAACTAACTGTACACTAACATATTTTTGCGAGTTTCAACGGTTAGGGAATCATATCAGTGTACGGACATTTCTAGAACCCTTATATTTTCAGTTTTCGCTTAAATTACCAATAAGCATCCTACAACAACTGTCGATATTGTTGTCCACCTAAACTCAAAATCAAGTTTTATCGCTAGGCACTTTAGATACGTTTAAGGTAATATTAAGGCTGAGATACAAGGTGTTCCCCGCCACGCGACACATTCCCGTATCAAGTCATGCACAAAGCTTCCTCGTAACCGGTGAGTAAGCTGTTGTCATCCGTATTTTACAAGGAGTGGACTCAGTGGTGATCAGGTCTGCAGAAACGCTGCAACAGAGAGACCAGTGAGATCCAAACCAGGGTACAAGTCAAATACCGTATATTTGATTTTTCACGGTACGATGCTTTAGGTATATGATTTGATACCTTAGAGCGAATTCTCATTGAGAATAGGGTTTTGGCATATATGAATCTTTTTGCTCTTTTAGGATTCCCGGACGTCTCCTGATCAGAATTTATTCTATTTTTTTGTTTTGTTTTTTTTTTCAGGAAATGACATAGGGGTGTCTCAGTCGTAGGCTGCGACCCCAACGTACGACACGTGTGCCATTCCTAATTATTCTGAGAGACGTCCAGTTCACCCCGGATGAACCAACCTCTTAAAGACCATGAAACCTCGGATTTTGGCATGCTATCAAACGAGATTTCTGTACCAAGACCATATGCCAACGCACGTTGATCCACACATGATTCAGATGATTTAGGTTTATATCACCGTGCCGAACTTGGAAATGATTTTGAGCCTACCGACACATCATTGTAGAGGCTACCTATCAGTTCCAATATTTTTAAGATGATAAGGGTCCAGACAGTCCGACTGATTGGTTAATATCATCTTCCCATTTTCACCAAAGAAACTCATTTTTGCATTTTCTGAATGTTTTTGTATTTTTTCTGAAATTTTCTCCCCCTAAAAATCTAAAAATTTGCGAAAAGACAGTATTTTTGGATTTTTTTGATTTTTGAAAGAAAAATATTTACAAAAACGATTACCGATGAGGATCTAATCCTGCTTAACTTTAATGCCGTTTAAGATTAACAAGTACTCAAAACGAGGACCGTCAAAAGCTTTGGTGAATAAATCGGCACGTTGGTAGTCTGTGTGGATTTTTACCATATCGATAAGTTTCTTTTCATAGCAATCGCGTATGAAATGATACTTAACCAAGATATGTTTCGCCTTGGAATGGTTAACTGAGTCTTTAGCAAGAGCTATAGCGGACTCATTATCACAGTGAATGGGAGTATTAAGAAATTTCAAACCGTAGTCTCTCATTTGTTGCTGTATCCAAAGAACCTGGGAGCAGCAGCTCGATGCTGCTACATATTCCGACTCGCAGGTGGATAAGGCGACTGAGGCTTGCTTCTTGCACTGCCACGAGACTAGTCTTGGTCCCAAAAACTGGCATCCAGCCGATGTGGATTTTAAGTCTGTCTTGCATCCGCCATAGTCAGCATCACTAAAAGAGATGAGGTCAAACTTATCGTCATTAGGGTACCAAAGACCTTTGGTCGGACAACCCTTTAGATAACGTAAGATCCTCTTCACAGCAACCAGGTGTGACTGTTTCGGCCTTGACTGGTATCTTGATAGTAAGCATGTTGCGAACATTATGTCAGGTCTTGATGCAGTGAGGTACATGAGTGAGCGTATCATAGCTCGATAGAGAAAAGGATCAACGGTTTGTCCTTTCTCGTCAGGCCCAATTCCGTGATTGGTCTGAATCGGTGTGCCTACTGGAGTAGAGTCTTCCATCTGGAACCGGCTCAAGATGTCAGCAACATATTTTGTCTGGTGGATGAAGATCCCCGACTCTTGTTGTTCTACTTGTAGACCGAGGAAGAATTGCATCTCCCCCATCGAGCTCATCTCAAATTTGTCCTGCATAAGTTTTTCGAAATCCCTGCACATGACATCATTAGTAGACCCAAAAATAATATCATCAACATAAACCTGTACCAGAAGACGATTACCACCCTTTTCCTTGGTGAATAAGGTGCAGTCCACGAGTCCACGTTTGAACCCGTTGGATATCAGATAGTTGCTAAGCATTTGGTACCATTCACGCAGTGCCTGATGGAGTCCGTACAATGCTTTGTTCAATTTGTAGACTTTTTCGCGATGCAGCGGATCCTCAAAACCCGGTGGCTGAGCAACATACACCTCTTCCTTCACGACACCATACAGAAAAGCACTTTTCACGTCCATTTGATACACCTTAAACCGTTTGTACGAAGCGTAAGCTAAGAACATCCGGATAGCTTCAAGGCGCGCAACTGGAGCGTATACTTCGTTGTAATCTATTCCTTCGATTTGACGGAAGCCGAGGACAACTAATCGAGCCTTGTTTCTTATAATCACCCCGCGGTCATCCCGTTTACACTTGTAGACCCACTTTGTTCCAATCTTTTTCGAGCCTGGAGGTAAGTCAACTAAGTCCCACACTCCTAGCTTTTGGAACTGCTGAAGTTCGGCTTGCATTGCTTCAATCCATGGTTCTTCCCTTAGTGCCTCTTGCACAGTTCTTGGTTCAGTTTGAGAAACATACAAGGCGAAGGACCAATCGTTCTGATGACCTGCTTTTCTGATTTCCGAATAGAGTGCCAGAGTACCTGTATTGTCACTTGAACTAGCATTTCTGAGCTGACTGCGCGTCATGACTCTGCTAGTCGGATTACCAATCACATTTTGCATCGGATGAGTGTCGTGAATCCGAGATTCCGGATGTGCCGGCACTGGATCATCCGAAAGCAAATTAAGGTTCTCCAAACCTTGAGATAGATTTGTCTCAGCTGCGCTTGAACTAGAGGGGGCAGCGGGTTGCATATTGAAACCGGAGAGATCAATCCAAAGACCTATCCCTGGAGCTGCTGAAGAAGAAGGACCAGCTTGATTGTTTCCTGTCGGATTAACTGGAGCTGTAGTGGTAGATTCACCATTTCCAGCTTGTTCCTCAGTGAGAGTTTCATGAGACTCTGCAAAATCGTCGTCGGAAGATGAAGATTCGAGAACCTCTGCTGACGCTTCCTGAAAAACTTCCTCAACTTCTGCTGCTGCGGTTTTATCAGGGGGACCCGTGGATGCAGAGGCATCAGATGGAGCAGGCGCAGGTGCATTAACCACGATCGGACGCATTAGCGGAGAGCTAGCTGCGTTTTCACATTCGTAATACATTTGCGCTACAGCATCATCCACCAAATTTTCCACGTTGAAAGAATCAAATAGGCTCTTATAGTCGAACAACCAATCAGGTCCAACACCAGGTGCATTGGCAGTATAACGCTGAACATCGACATTAAGCCAATCTTCAACGTTGTTGGTTCTTTTGTTGTACACTCTTTTGTTGGGAGTGCTGTAACCAACAAAGAAACCTTCTTCTGCCTTTGCACCAAACTTCCCATCGGGATGTATCATGGTGCATGGAGCTCCGAAAGGTTCCAGAAACTCTAAGTTCGGTTTCCTTCGGTTCAGAAGCTCGTAAGAGGTTTTTTCAAGCTTCTTTACCGTTAGAACCCTATTCAGAGTATAACACGCGCAGTGAACTGCCTCGTTCCAGAAGATCACAGGCAAGTTCGAGTCTGCGAGCATAGTTCTGGCTGCCTCAATAAGAGTCCGATTCTTTCTTTCTGCAACCCCGTTTTGCTGAGGAGTGTATGGCGCTGTGAATTCATGATGAATACCCTTTTCTGCACATAACGCCTCCATAGCGTGATTCTTGAACTCTGTTCCGTTATCGCTTCTGATCCTACGGATCTTTAGCTGATATATATTTTCCAATTTAGTAAACAGATTCTTCAAGTAATCAAAAGTTTCACTCTTGTGCTTCATGCACACAACCCAAGAAAACCTAGAATAGTCATCCGTAACCACTAAGCAGTATGAGTCACCGTTCTTGCTCTTTCGATTGACTGGGCCAAACAGGTCCATGTGCAGTCGTTCGAGAGGTAGACTAACTGAGTTTGTCTTCTTAGGCTTGTGAGACTTTCTTTTCTGCTTCCCTTTCTTGCATGAGACACAGACATCGTTTAAATGAAAATTCTTAACAGAAACCCCTTCCACTAGTTGGTTCTGGACTAGATGGTTCATTTTCCTCAAGTGGATGTGCCCCATTCGTCTGTGCCACATAATCGATTCCTTCTCTGTCGCCTTTGACAGAAAACAAGTGACTTGTCCTTTCGCTGTCATTGCTCGGCTCATGTCCAGGACGTATAAGTTGTTGACCCTGGGAGCTGAGATCATGACCCACTCTCTCGGTATTTTGAATCCAGGCTTCAGAATGAAACATGCGTTGTCGTCAAAGAACACAGTGAACTTCTTGTCACATATCTGTGAAACGCTCAGCAAGTTGTGGTCTATCTGTTTAACAAAGCTTATCTTTTCAAAGCTTACTATACCGTTGCTCATACTTCCTTCCTTTGTTATATAACCCCCTTTATTACCAGCAAAGGCAACATACCCCCCATTGATATTCTTTATGTCAAAAAGCAGGGATAAATCGCCTGTCATGTGCCCTGAAGCTCCACTATCAACAATCCATAGGCTGCTGATAAGGCCCTGTGGAACTCCCTGCACAAACATTCAAAGTTCAGTGGTTAAGGGGGACCCAAGCCTTCACGGTCTTGGGTCTACCAACTTCATCTAACATCGGAAAGTCAACCCATCTTCCATTTGGTGTTGGAGTTGTTTCCGATGGTACAGCAGTGCCTTTTCCAGCAGATGACTCTCCTTCTTTGGTTGGTGACTTGGGTCTCCAAATCTGTTCAGGTTTCTTTGGCTTGGGCTTCTTCTTTGCCTGTGGGCTATAAGGTCCAGCCTTGGATTCCTTTGGGGGAACAGATTTTGGATCCACTTCAGAATTAACTGTGCGTGGAGCAGCTTTGGGGTTGCCCTGCGGTTTAGCTGCAGCCTTTGCTGGTGGCTTAGGCGCTGCTTCAACCTTTGGAGGAACAGTGCTCCCCCTCAGCTGTGGACCCCTGCCATCAACTGGCTTTTGGTTCATAGCAATCTTGTTGCGGTTATCATAAACGACCTGCTTCCCCTTTTGTTTCTCTGAGAGTTTAGGGGAAACAGGTTGCTTGGATTTGCTAGAACTGGGAGGATCATCCACTTTGATCCTTTCTCGTCTCAATTCAGGGCACGCAGCAACTAAATGCCCACGTTCCCCGCACTTGTGACAGGATCTATATTCTTCAAACTTAGGAGATTCGGGTTTGATCTCCTTTTTGTTCCTTTTGTTAGATGGAACGGCAAATGAGTTTTTATGTTTTAGATCCTCAAGACATCTTCTTTGCTGATCGACTTAAGGATCGTCATTTCTTTCAGTGCCGCTCGATCTAATGAACTCAGTCACATACTTTTTCGGACCGTTTCTTTGAGCTTGATTATGAGGATTAACGGTGTTCGACTTTTGATTTTTCTTGTTATTTTCATTAGGCTGATTTCCCTGATCCTTTCTACCCTTACCCTTACCCTTGTTTTTACTCCAGGTTTCCTTTTCTACGGTAATGACAGATTCTTGCCAAATTTTGGCAACAAGACCAGGGGCGATACATCTGAGAGGGACTTCCTCATCAGCATGCACCCTTTCAGACCCTTTTAACTTATAAAACACCTTAATTCTCCTACCATCCTCGGTTTGCACTTTCGGTTCCAGTTCACTCAAGGTTTCAGTGGTAATGATATGATTCTCAAGAGGAACATCTATAGTTTTAACCGGTGCATACCTAGGAGGTTCATCGAGCTCATCATCCGAAGTGTCAGTGTCATATACACTGATATCATCAGCTTTCTCACACAAATTGACAGCTTTAGCAGGAGTAGCAACCTTAGTGACTTCAGCAGGTTTAGCTGCTTCAGTAACCTTGGCCACCTCTGCAGCTTTTGCTGCCTCGGCTGCCACGTCCACAAGTTCCTCCTTCGGCAAGACATCAAAATTGTGATTTTCGAATCTCACCGGAGGTGGACATTGAGAGTATTTGGGACTGGTGGAGAAGCCTTCCTTGTCAGAGTGTTCAACTATGTGATCAAGGACATACTTGCAGTTTAAATAACTCTCAAGCTTTTTCCTGATCTTCTCATAGTCACAGTTAACAATGGCCAATTGCTTCTTAGTGTCTTCGACCTCATTGATGTAATTATTTATAGCAATCTGTTTGTTAGCTAGGGTTTTAGACAGTTCAAAAACATCCTTTTTATAATTTTCAATTGTACTAAGAAAATTTTTCTCCTTTTGTCTCAAGGAATCAATTGACCTTTGCAACGGACCAACATCAGCTTTTAAATTCAGATTTTCTTCAGTTAATTCTTTAATTCTGAATTTTAACTGATTACACTCTACACAATCTAATTTTGAATCAGAAAAAGAACTTACCTTGTTCGACGATTCAGTAATGGCCATCAATGCATAATGAGCTGCTGTCTTCTGAGCTCCAAAGAATTCGCCGTAGTTCTTCTCTGTGCAGTCAGCATCCACAAGAAACGATCTTTTACTGATCAATGCATCTGCTTCAGCTAACAGATCCTCCAAATCTTCTCCACTATCAGAATCGCACTCCGAGTCACAGTCAGACACCTCGGTTTCAGAAGTGATGATGTCAGACTGACTCGAAGTTTCTTCAACTTCGGCTGGTGCTTCAGACGCTTGTTGAGCAAAACAGGCTGCACCGCCTTGAGGAGCTTCATCTCCGATGATCAGATGGTTCCAGTTATAGCCTTCATCGGCTTGAATAACCATGGCTTGACCTTGATTGTTGTTTGCAGGCGGCCTCTGGTTCTGATTCTGGTTGTTAACTGGGACAATAGCACGCTCAGTATTAGGTTGACCCTGAGCTTGCTGTCTCTGATTCTGATTAGCTCTGTTGTTGTTGAAGGGATTCTGATGTCCTTGCTGCTTAGGTCGGTCACATTCCCTTGCAAAATGCCCTTTTGTGCCACAGTTGTAGCATGTGACCTTTGTTTTGTCAAACCCAAACTTGGTGTTATTATTGATCAAGACATCTCTCCTTCCCGTCCTGTCCATGTATTCCTTTGCCCTTCTCACCACGCTCGCGAAGTGCCATTGTATGTCGATCAGATCCATGTCGTCCTTATCAATCTGCGAGTAATCCTCCTGTGTAAGATGAGGATTCCCGATCTGTCCAGCAACCAGTCCACTATAGGAGTTCACCAAAGTCGACAGTAGAGCCATGTGTTCTTGAGCTAGCTCTATAGTCACCTTTCCTAAACCCGCGGTGTTCAGCTGCTCTGGGACTGTATTGGTCTGATAGCCACCTTGATTAGAACTAGAAGCACCTCCATATCCACCATAACTTGTAGTTGGAGCTCCGCCAAAACCTGCAGAAGAGGGTCCACTAAAGTTTGCAGTTGCCTGCGCTGGTGCTGCAAGATGAGAAAACGGGTTAACACCAAACTGGTTAGCATTATAATTCAAAGGATACGGGTTTGGTCCAAAAGGATATGTAGGAGGAGGAACATCAGCTGGGGGACCATAATTGTCGAACGCATAGACCGGGTCCGGGTTAACCACAAAAGCAGTTTGTGGTTTGGTGCCACCCACACTGGTGTCCTGAAGAGGATTCCCATAATAGATGCTGGGATTCTGTGGAATGAGCGCCTTGTTTGCTCTCCTGATCTCCTCTATCTCCTTGTTCTCCAGCTCGGTAATGAACTCGTTGATGGAGAGAGTCTGATATGCATTGTTTGACTTTAGAATATCCAACCATTGATGCCAGTGAGGAGGTAGCGCCTCAGCAAATCTTTCTACAAGGTCTGCAGATGAATATAAGACCCCGTACTGATACATTTCTGACATCAGATGGTAGTATCTAGCCGTCAAATCCCTCAGAGATTCGTTCCCAATAGCATTGAAGTTCTCGAACTCCTTCTTGAGCTGATCCATTTTAACCTTTCTCGTCTTCATATTACCCTCATTTCGCTCAGCCAAGGCTAACCAAAGCATCTGTGATGTTGTGCACTGAGCGAATTGATGAAGGATGTCCTTTGGAAGAGCTTGCTTCAATGCCGCCATCGCCTTCTTCTCATAGTTGTATTTCTTTCTCTGATCTTCATTCATGTCTTCAATTGAGATCGGAGTAGTGGAGTTCTCAACTAAAGGCCGACTGTACCCTGTTTCGATAGCTGACCATACAAGACCGTCGATGCCCTCGACATACGTCTGAAATCTGCCCTTCCAACCATGGTAGTCGGACATGTACTGCAGCTTCGGTGCCCTGTTAGAACTACCCGTCTCTAAGTCACTCATGAGTACGGAAGACAGATGATTTGTCTGAGAGTTTGCAGCAGCCGCGAGTGCCCACGGATTCGTGTTCACCATTTGCTGTTGAGCAGCTAGCGCCCACGGATTGATTCCGGCAACATTCGCTTGCATTTGCGATTGTTGCATCCGTTGCGCGTTTCGTTCTGCTGAGAACTGCCAAGGGTTCGTGGGTACGTTAGATTGATTGTTCATTTGTTGATTATACTGAGGTCTCGGTTGACTCAGATGTCCCCACGGGTTCGCCATATGTTAAGGTATGATAATAGTCCGATACTTAGTCAAATTTTATGTTCCAGAACTTTTAAGGCGATTAGGCTTATAATTGTATGTTATATACGCGATTAGAGGGCTACTCGTGTAAACAGTGGAGCGATTTGGGCTAATCGCTAGTGTTTATATGCGATTAGGGTTTTGGGGTGACGAGGGTATGGCAGGCGATTAGGGCTAATCGCTAGTAAGCAATTAGGCCTAATCGTGTATTGTAACAGGCGATTATGATGTAATCGTGTATAATTAATGGCGATTAGGGCTAATCGCTAGAAAAACCCTAATCGTGTGAAAGGTTGATGCGAGTAGGACTGCGTAATCGCCTGATCTGATCTGTAGCCGCACTTTTGCTCAAAAATCACCTATTTTGCCTCAAAATCTTATCTAAAACATTATATTTTGATCCCAAATGATTAGACAAGTTACCAAAACAGTTTTAGAGCAAACCCTAATCAAAAACACTTGTTTTTAACCGTAAACACACACCAAGATATTGAAAAAGATGGGTTTTTGACAAAAAAAACTCAAAGTTTCAAACTAAGAACAGGTTTTTGCTTAAAAATCTGAATTTTTACACCAAAAACAACCTGTTTTTGCTCGTTTTTGTTATTAAAACACCCGTGATAAGAGCCTCGGCTCTGATACCACTTGTAGGATCGAATAACACGAAATCCAACAATCACGGGGTTTATACTAGAGGTGCGGAATCCCTCTAATATGCTTTAATAACAGATACGATATTGAAACTATGACAAACGAGTAATCACAACACACACACGGGTCAAAAGATTATTGATTAATCACTAAAAACAGAGCACGAGTGTTTACAGAGATCAAATCAGACCTTACAGACCTTGGGAGGGTGTTTGGAGAGTGTGTGAGGCAAGAACTGATGATTAGGGCAATGATTGGGCCTATTTATACCTCCCGGGTACGTACAGCAGCATATATGCGATTAGCCTCACCATATGGGGCGAGTAGTGCTAATCGCCTATAAACAAGGACCAATCGCATGAACAGTGACGCGATTAGGGCCCTAATCGCGTGTAACTGTCTGCTAATCGCATGCAGCATCCCGAACACTCCAAAACGCGTACAAACGTCTCCAAACACCCCGAAACACGTCCAAACAACTGATATACTAGCCTAGGGACATCATGTACTAACAGATTTGATCTCTGTAAACACTCGAGCTCTGTTTTAGTGATTAATCTATAATCTTTTGACCCGTGTGTGTGTTGTGATTACTCGTTTATCATTGTTTCATCTTTGTTTCTGTTATTAGAACATATTTAGAGGATTCCGCACTCTAAATATAGCCCTCGTGATTGTCGGGTGACACGTTAGTCGATCCTACACTATGTGTCATCTATATGGCAACACTTTTTTATCATTTAAGCCCCCAACCCAACCCCATAACACATAGCCTAACAATAATATAAAAAGTTCATAAGTTAAATTATACCTAGGGAATTTAAAAAATTATATTGCGACCCTTAGTTGAAAAGTTTTAGTTCCACCGCTAACGATAACTAATTTCCATTGGTCTCGAATCATGTGGAGGAAAAGGTTACTCAACTGCGTTTACTTGGACTGACCCCATCGGTCTTCGAATTTTGTCACTGTCCACAATTCACATTTATGGCTCAGACCCACATAATCCCGAGTAGCAAGTTCAATTATGAAGAAGCTTATCTTATTGTCCTTGTGTTTTATTGTTCTAATCTCAATCATCATTACTTGTGAATCAGTGGACACCATAGCAGTTAACCAAACCATCAAAGATGGTGATACAATTGTTTCAGCTAGTGAAAATTTCGCGTTTGGGTTCTTTAGGCTCGGCACTAAAAAGAATCGGTATGTTGGAATATGGTACAAAAAGATATCTGATTTCACGGTGGTGTGGGTTGCAAATACGGATACTCCATTGACTAATACATCTGGTGAGCTTAAAGTTAGCCAAGATGGATTGCAACTGTTTGACGGTAACAAAACAGTTATTTGGTCAAGTAATTCATCTGGAACTGTTAGTTTGGTGGCACGGTTACTGGATAATGGGAATCTTGTTTTACTTGATCAGGGGATTTTGATCTGGCAAAGTTTTGATCATCCTGGAGACACTCTTCTCCCGGGAATGAGAATTGGTGTAGACTTGGTAACAGGAAAAGATACACACTTGACTTCATGGAAGAGCGATGATGACCCGTCTGCCGGTCAGTATGTTCTTCAGGTGGCTCCAAATGGGTACCCGCAACTGTTTCAGACGCATTTGGGTTCAAGGTCAAGATTCGGGCCATGGAATGGTGTTACTTTTAATGGGATGCCTGATTTCGGCAAGAATTTAATACAGTTTGTATTTAATGAGACGGGGAGATACTATGAATATACACTTGTGAACAACCTAGTATTGTTCAGGATGCATTTGAAGCCGGATGGAACGATTGAAAACTTGAACTGGATCAACCGAACACAAAGTTGGAGTGTATTTTCGTCTGCGAGGATTGATGATTGTGCAACTTATTCCATCTGCGGCCCGAATGGAGAGTGTAACAAAAATAACATCCCTGATTGTAATTGCCTGGAAGGTTTTGAACCGCGACGCCCTGATCAATGGGACATAACAGATTGGTCAAGTGGGTGTCGGCGGAAAGAGCCGGTAGTATGTGGGTATGGTGATAGTTTTCGAAATATTTCAGGTATACAATTCCCTGACACAAATCACTCATGGTACAACCAGAGCATGACACTTGCTGAATGTGAAGCGGCCTGCAAGAGGAATTGCTCGTGTATGGCGTATGCTAATTCAGATAACAGAACTGGAGGAAGTGGATGCTTGCTATGGTTTGGTGATCTAATGGATATACGTGCAGATATTGCATCTCAACCGCTATACATAAGAATGCATGCCTCTGAGCTAACAAGTAAGGCTTAATTTATATGCAAAACTTCTTACAAAAGGCTCATGATTTATCTGATATTAAATAGTAACAAAAAAATTTGTGTTTATAACTATTGACATGTGATTCAATACTCCCATGCATGAGGAAAAGTCTTGCAGAAAGATCAGCCTTTTAGTTAGCTTTGTAATTCCGTTTAAAGTTTGAATTATATGTTGAATAAGTAGTCCTAGTTGTTAGCTATTCAGTTGTGGTGAACGTTGTAATGCTGCCTATATAAGTGCTGCTTATGTGTTTGTTTTGATCATCCAGTTTTAAAGCAATAATAAAGGCCGAGTTGTTTTTCATATTGTTTATCATAAAATTGCTGCTTTGATCCAACAGTGGTATCAGAGCTTGTGTTCTATACCTTCACCTTCATTCCTTTCTTACCTTTCTTATGGCTGAACAAACCAATCATCTGCCCACTGCTACTACTCCTATCCCTGTCTTTAAGGGAGAAGGGTATGAGTATCGGAGCATACGAGTTAAAACCATTCTCAAAGCTAGAGATCTATGGGATCTGGTGGAACAAGGTGTGAATGAAGAAGAAGCTGATGTGAACAAACTCAAGGCTGCCAAGAAGAAGGATGCTTATGCAATGGCCATCATTCAGCAAGCCATTCATGATCAATTATTCTCTTGCAAAGCTGTTGCTGAATCCTCAAAAGAAAGCTGGAAAATACTAAGGATGGAGTACCAAGGAGATACTCAAGTAAAGGCTATCAAGTTGCAGGGGCTTAGGAGAGATTTTGAAAATCTCAATGAAAGAAAGTGAAAGTGTTGGTGAATATTTTTCATGGGTAATGAGTATAGTGAGCCAAAAGAGGGCCTATGGGGAGATTGAGACTGATCAGACTATTGTAGAAAAGATTCTACGTAGTCTAACTCCCAGGTATGACTTTATTGTACCCTCAATTGAAGTATCCTATGATCTGCAACACTTACACCTGTGAAGCTTATGGGATCCCTATAATCCCAAGAAAAGAGACTAAACTGCAGATCACGAGATAAGCTTGAAAAATTAGACAAAACAGAAGAACATGCTTTGCATATTGTGCAAGATAGTCATAGATCATTCAATCCACGAGGAAGAGGACGTGGTGGTGCTAGAGGCCGTGGTAGAGGCAAACAGTTTGACAGAAGCACGGTCCCACAATGCTATACTTGCAAAAAGTATGGGCATATGTCAAAAGATTGCTGGTATAATGAAGATCCTCAGGTGAATGTTGCTGCTGAATTAGTTGAACAAGGTGAAAACAATGAAGATCAACATTTGTTTATGGCATTCATTCAGTGTCATGAACAACCTTTCTCCTTAATGGCTCACACTGTCCCATCTCATGAGGTAAACAACCTGTGGTTTCTTGATTCTGGTTGCTCTAACCACATGACAGGAACCAAATCAAGCTTTTGTAGAGTTGGATGATACATTCAAGCTTGATGTACAATTGGGAAACAAGAAAACATTGGCTGTAGAAGGAAGAGGTGTGATAAAGATACATACTGGACCAACATCTCATAAGTTGTTAAGTGATGTCTATTATGCTCCAACCTTGGAGTATAACTTATTGAGTGTTGGCCAGTTAATGAGAAAAGGCTACAACCTACTCTTTGAAGATGGGAAGTGCATAATCAGAGGCCAAGGTATGGAACTTATGAAGACACCTGTGGTAAGTAACAATATGTTTGTGTTAGATGCTTCAAAAACAGAAAACAATACATCCAATCAAGCTGCCTCAGTTAATCTATGGCACAAAAGATATGGCCATATTAATTGGGAAGATCTAAGGAAGTTGTATGAAAGACAGATGGTCATAGGCATGCCCAGGATCAAAGGCTCAAGTGTTTGTGAAGGATGCATTCTTGGGAAGCAGATCAGACAGCCATTCAAATCTACATCATGGAGGGCCACAAAGAAGTTAGAACTAGTTCATGCAGATTTGTGTGGTCCAATGCAGAAGTCTTGGTAACAGTCTGTACTATTTGTTGCTTATAGATATATCTAGAATGTGTTGGGTGTATTTTATTTCAAAGAAATCTGATGCATTTGCAAGATTTAAAGTGTTCAAGGCACTTGTAGAGAAACAAAGTGGCTGCTCAATTAAAGTATTGAGAACTGATAGAGGAGGTGAATCCTGTTCAAATGAATTCAACTCCTTTTGTGAAGATCATGGGATAAGAAGAGAGCTTTCTGAACCTCACACCCCTCAGCATAATGGGGTGGTTGAGAGAAAGAACAGGACCGTGATGGGAATGGAAAGAAGTATGCTGAAAGAAAGAAGGTTGCCAAACTACCTAGGGGCAGAAGCAGTTGCAACAGCCATCTACATCATTAATAGAGCCCCAACAACTGCTACGCAAGAAAAGACACCCTATCAGGTATGGTTTAATCAAAAGCCTAATGTATATAATTTAAAAGTGTTTGGATGTGTAGCCTATGGACACAAGCTTGGTAATGGTGTAAGGAAGCTTGATGATAGAGCCAACAAGATGATCTTTATTGGCTACTCAACAAATGGAACTGGATTCAGACTTTACAATCTATTGACCAGAAAATTTGAAACCAGAAGGTTTGGTGACACAACAATTGTAGAAGAAGACACTTGGAACTCGCAAGATATACATAAGACAGACAAGCAGTTGTATGATCGAATGTATGCAGATCCATTCCCAGAAGAATTTAATGAAGGTCAAGTTGTTGATGTAGCAAGTTCTAGTGCTGCAATTGAAGAAACTCCAGGCTCTCCATTGGTGACTAACTCACATGCAGGTTCAAGCAGTGAGGCCTCAGGCTTTGAATCTAGCTCTTCACCAAGGAGAGTTAGATCATTGACTGATCTCTATGCTAACACTCAAGAGATGACAGATGTCCCAGTTAATTACATGACATGCCAGTTTGCTTTCAATGTTATAGATCATCTAACCTTTGCTAATGCAGTTAAGAAGAAGGAGTGGAAAGAGGCAATGGAGGACGAATTAGATGCCATTGAAAGAAACAATACATGGCAGCTAGTTTCACTTCCTGAAGGCAAGAACTTGGTGGGACTCAAATGGTTGTATAAAACCAAGTTTGGAGCTGATGGCAAAATAATCAAGTAAAAGGCTAGATTGGTAGCAAAGGGGTATTCACAGAAGTATGGGATAGAATATGAAGAAACCTTTGCACCTGTGGCAAGGTTTGAAACAATTCGTATTGTGCTTGCAGTTGCAACCTACAAAGGTTGGGAAATTCATCAGCTAGGTGTGAAGTCTACATTTCTTAATGGTGATCTGATAGAGGAGATATATGTTGAACAACATGAGGGGTTCCAAGTAAAAGGAAAGGAAGAGAAGGTGTATAGATTGCATAAAGCTTTGTATGGATTGAAGCAAGCCCCCAGGACATGGTATTCAAAGATAGAAGGTCACTTCAGCAACAATGGTTATGTCAAAAGCCTAAATGAACCAACTTTGTTTGTCAAAATTAGTGCAAATGATATCATCTATGTCTATTTATATGTGGATGATATAATTTGCACTAGTTCAAATGTTGGGTTGATTACAGATTTCAAGAAAGGAATGAGGCAACAATTTGAGATGACTGATCTTGGATTGCTACAATATTTTTTGGGGTTAGAAGTGAAGCAATCAGTTGAAGGGGTGTTTGTATCACAAGAACAGTATGCTTTAAGCCTGCTGTCAAAGTTTGGAATGAAAGATTGCAAGCATGAAGACATTCCCATGAGTCTATATGAAAAATTTCAAGCTAATGATGGTGAAGACAAGGTGGATGAGACCAGGTATAGAAGTTTAATTGGTGGGCTGATTTACTTGACCCATACTAGGCCAGATTTGGCCTATGCTGTTGGGGTACTATCTAGGTATATGCAGGCTCCTTCTAAGATGCATTTAGGAGCTGCCAGGAGAGTCTTGAGGTACATTGCAGCCACATATAAGTTTGGGATATGGTATAAGAAGTTTGATCAAGTTCAGTTGATGGGCTATACTGATAATGACTGGGCAGCATGTATAGATGACAGTTGGGGTGTTCAGAAAAATCGCAAACCAAATAAAAACCGAAAACCAAACCGTAACCGTAACCGAATTGCTTATTCAGTGTTTGGTTTGGTTTTTGGTTCTACATTTTTTTTATTTGGTTTATTTGGATAACCGAATAAACCGGTAAAATAATTAATTATTAAATAAAAATAATAATATTTAATAACTCATATATAATATATAAGCCCAAAATATTAAACCCAACCCAAAATAAATAAAGCCCACCAATTTATGGAGGTGATAATATTAGTATAAACTAGGGTTCATTTTACTATTTCTAATTTATATGATGTTTCTGTTTGTGTGGTTTGATTTTTTGGTTTATATTTATTGCAAACATTCTTTTCGGATTTTGGAATATATGGCATATAAGTTAGAGAAAAAAAACTTCGTTTCAATTTGGTTTGTTTGGTTTTAAACCGAAACTGAACCGAATTCAATTTGGTTGAATTTGGTTTGGTTTTCATATTCCTAATTTGGTTTGGTTTAGTTTTTAGTTTGAGGTACAAAATTTTGAAAACCGAATAAACCGAATCGAATAAACCAAATAAACCGTAAACCGAACCGATGAACACCCCTAGATGACAGGAAAAGTGTTAGTGCTTATGAGTTTTCTATGGGAAGTGGAGCTGTATCATGGTGCTCTAAGAAACAAAGCACTGTGGCTTTGTCGAGCACAGAAGCAGAATATATAGCGGCAACTGGTGCAGCCTGTCAAGAGATATGGATCAATCGTATTTTGAATGATTTAGGTGTCCATCAAAGTGGAGCAGTTACTATCATGTGTGATAGTCAGTCAGCAATCAAGTTGTCCAAAAATCCAAGCTAGCATGGGAAAGCAAAACATATTGAGCTCACTACAACAAAAATGGGTTTTTAGTACCCACAAAAGCGTCCTAAAATGTTATTTTATAGGACCTTTTATTTAATAGGACCGACGGTAAAAGCGTTTCATGTAAGGGGGTCGTAATAAGTCATGCAACTTAAAAAGCGTCCTAATATCTCAAATAAGATTATGAAACCAATTTTATGGTTGCATAATATGTCTCAAAAAAAACTCCTAATAAAACATATTAGGACACTTTTACAATGTTTTAACATGTGCTTACCTACTTTTAATCTTTTAATACACATAGAAGAGTCCTTAGAAATTAATTTATAGGACCCTTATGATATAACATTACAGGAGCTTTAGTACCAAGAAACAGGTCCTAATATCCCAAATAAGATTATGAAACCAATTTTATGGTCGCATAATATGTCAATGAACAAACAATATAGCGTCCTAAGAAAAACATATTCGAACACTTTAATAGGACCAAATTTCAAAGTCCTAACAAGTCATATGATACAACGTTTATTTAAACATATACACACACAATTTGATGATATACTGTATATAACATCAACTAATAAAAGAAATAAAACTTTGTTATATTTCAAATAAGCATATTCATAACAAAAACACTAAACATAAATAAGTTATAGCATTATCCAACATAAAGTCTTGTAACATTTAACAAAAAAATTAAAAGCAATGAAAGAAATAAGCCGCATAGAATCCTGAGTCATCATGTGTCCTCAATCCTCACGAACTACCTACAAATAAACCATCCATGTATAAGCATTAAGTTCCAGATTATTAAAATTATTCGTATCACACAATTAATAAATACATACCGAGATGAAAGGACAAGGCCATGCAATGGAGGCACCAATACAATTTTGAATTGTGGAAAATAAGCCATATGGTCTCTCCAACTTTTCATCTATTTTTATTACTACTTGAACGTTTACCTCACCATTCTGGTCCAATCTTTGTACCACCAACTAGCTCATTTGGGTCCAAGCTCTTTTCACCCATCCTCTTGCTACAATCTCAGCAGAGTTTAGAATGCTTTTGAAGACAACTTCATCTCCGACCTAGATTTTAGTTTTCAACAAACATATCAAACTCTAGTCACAATAGTACAAGTAACATTTCACACAAAAAAATAATAAAGATTTATATAGAACAATACCCGTAAACGTGGAGGTCCATTGATTGCAATAGGGAAATGTGGTGATGTAAGAGGTGGAACACTAGGACCATCCGTACACCCTTTAATCTTTGATACTTGGGCTTGTAACCGAACCATAGTACTAGTAAGTTCTTCACATTTAGATTTCACTTGGATGTTTTCTCTACGACATGTTGAACGACTTGGTGTTATACCCCAAACATCAGAAGCACGAACACCCAGACCATACATGACTGCATCACCATTTCGATCTTTCCCCATTACTTTAGAAAAAAAACATCATTTGGTCCAGGCTTATCGATCGAATCATCGGGAAGATTATAACTAAGTTGGTGCATATGTGCCTGTATTAGATATAGTAACAAAAATAATATATGTAACAACATCATGAACACATAGAAAAGATATGTATATGAATATATAAGATATTACTTACAATTGCATTGCAGCTTCCACATTTTTTGTAGTTCCATGTTTGGAGAAACATGCACGAAACATTTCCAATCGACTTGGATCTTGTCCCAAAGTTGCCTGTTTGAATAAAAAGAAAATGAGTAGTAACAATGGATATCGACATGCTACATTAAGAATTACACTATTTCATACAATCACCTTTAGCTCTTCACGGACTCGAGCATAACTTTTTTTTACCCGTAACTTGCACCATCTTCTTTTTTGTCCTATTCGCCTTGTTTTTTTCACTTACCATCTTCAATGGGAAAATAAAATATCATAACGAGAAATAAACTAATTGTAACATCCCAAATTTTGAGGATTTATATTTAATGTAATATATATTGGATGTTATAAAATACCAATTATACGTTGTTCAAACTACGGGTCTTACACTAATATTTGAAGTGTAAGGCTATTTCATACCTTAGACTTTATTTTATTCCAATACTTCACAAGTATTCTCCATTGTTTTTTTTGCACTTGTTTTGGCCTAAAACTAATTTGTTCCTGAAGTAAGAAAGACGGATCATAGTAGTGTTCCTTAACTCTTGCCCTCCATTTCTTCACCTTCTTCCCAAATGATTGCAATATCCAGCCTTCAGCATCTTTCGGAATGTCAAATTTTGTCTAAAAATAGAACAGGTTACATGAGAAAACAATTACATGGAACAGGTTTCATAAACAGCCAGCAGGTCTGATCAGTCAGGTCCATTTTTGGCGACATGGGGTGGATTGTATATTGTTGGCCAGCTTCTTTTTGGTTGTTTGGGTATAAATAAAAGTTTCGTTTGGCTTGTCAAAAAGAAAAAGAAAACGGTCAAGACACAAAAATTTAAAAAAACAATAATAATCTCATAACCTATGTCAATCAAGACAAATAAAATAACAAAACAATAATAATCTCATTTTCTAACACAAAACAAACAAACAAAATTTAACAGTTTTAACATGCTTTCAATATCATTATCAACCTATGGATTCACTGTTTTGATCTACTTCTTGTTATTTCTTAGCCAAAATACAAGAAGCAAGTCATATAAGTTGTTATATTTTGACTAACATGGATTTGGGCATTTTATCAAACATGTTGAGTGCATTATCCAACAACCCATGCTTTCTTTGGAAGACAATCAAGAATAGAAATTCAGAATCATTGACTAGAAACAACTTCTTCAATTTTTTAACATGTTGTCAACGAAACAAAAAGAATCAAAGATTTCATATCACATAATGACATTACAATATAACAGAGAAACAAAAAGAATCAACTTCAACTAATAATAAACTATCAATTGACTATTGAAAACACAAAGAGTCTCAGTAACACTAATCAACAATGGAAACAACACCAGAATTCAATTAGCCGCAACTAACACTTCGATTCAAGTACCGAAATGAGTCACCGGTCACCACAAAAACTACTGGAACCCACCCAAAAATCCAACCAATTATGAGATAACTAACTCATAACTCATAAACTCCATTCTGGCTATATTTTGTTGACCAAACTTTGACTGTCATATACAAGTTGAATTTCACACCACCTTTTGATTAACATACAATATTATTTAGTCATAAATTAGTATTATTAGAAATTTTACCTTCCAAAAGGCATTATTATAATAGTTTTTTAAATATTTAAACAAAATATGAGCGACTTCCCACCTGATATATGTGTCAGTGTCGGTTGTTTACAAAATACACCCCAATGACCCATAGGTCATAGCCACCCGTTCATAAGTGCATGGGTCAAAATTGTCAACGAATATTTAATAATAGTTTAGGTGATGATAAGAAAGAACACACCTTGACAACAACCAGAATGCATAGAGCTTGACACTACGTCGATTAGAGGCTTGACACTACGTACACTTTTTTATTCAAATATTTATATCTCATATGAGTCAAATAGGTAAAAGTTAAAAAAAAGTAACTAAAAAGGAACATGTGAAATGATCATGAACTGATTTAAACATTGTAAACGCACCATAAAGGCACTATATGTAGTTTAATTGCATAAATTAACCTTCTGATTGACTTTAGTGAAACTTCAATTAGAGGCTTTGTAAGTACTTTAAAAAGGTTACTCAGGGGACAAAAAATTTGGTGGTTAATAGGACCATTGAGTACTCTTATTTTATTTTAGCTTGTGTCGATGCAGGTAGCATTAACTTTTGTGGCGTCTAATTTAAATGTAAAATATATGTTGGGACTTGTATCGATTAAAATGGTTATACTGCAACTTACAAATACGATTAAAGAAAAAAAACTAACCTTTGGTAGATTGTTAATTTGTTTATTTACCCCCAGCACCTTGATCACAAAACGCATACAAAACTAACTGCCCATTGCTCCTGCATCTGCAAAATGTTTGATCTTCTTGATCAAGCACATGAGATATTGTCCATAAATGACTTAAAAGGAAATTATAAAAAAAAAAAAACAGTAGTAACTACGTAGATAATAATAAAGTCAACAAATTGGGATGCTCATATGTGACATTACAGGAACATAGTTTAAACAACATTATAGCACAAAGCATGGAAACGGTCATGATGTTAGTCATATAAACACATTTATAAGTCAACGGACTAAAACAGCTCGTGATGTTAGCCAAAATTCATGAATTAGGAATTGATCAAGTGTCTAAAACCATCCTTCTCATATTCGAATACAAAATTAACAAAAAGTTCAATATAAATTCATAACCGAGCTAAGTGTGAAGAGGTGAAATATTACCATTTAACAAAACATCCACCCAATCTGCAGCACTACAGGTTTTTAACGTGATGAAATTCGAAGGGGCCGACATCACCATTTTCCACCAAATTAGCTGCAACATCTATATTCAGAGTAGCATCACAGTTAAATATAGTTAAATAACAACAATACAGTTAGAAAGGATTGAAAAGTAAAGTCACTATAAGTTTGAATTTGAATTTGAATTTGATACTATGATCATCTCTAAAAGAAAATAAGACAGCATGTTTGTCTTCCTTTCTGCGATTTCCATCTACATATTAATACACAATGGACTCCAATGTCTAACTGTTAAGATCCACAAAAAAATATTACCCATTGGGTAATTCCTTGAACCAAAATGGATGATCTTGCTATTGTATTTTCAAAAGACAGATTTATGCTTTCCAAAATTGTTTGGCATTCATCCATTTTAACCTATCTAGTGTTTTCCACATATATTCATGTTATGGTTTTCCTCTTGTGGAAGATTCACCATTTTGAATTTCAAACTCAAATTTAACTCTTTTAACAAATAATTATTTCTGGATATTATATTACTTGTGCCTCACCTAAAACTATGTCTAGATTATATAATAGAATTTTAAAAAATATATTAATTAATACATACTTTTACAAATCTTTCTTGTTGACACCATGAGGCTGAATCTAAGCTCCTTTTCCAAGATTTAGATCACCCAAAATTCATCAATTATCGCCATGAATCTTAACCGCAATAGCCATCTCTGCGCCTTTAACTTTAAAAAAAAATTGTACTCAAAATACAGAATAAGAAAGAACCCATATCATATACAACAGTTGTTTATAAAATTAACATTCAGGGATTTTCAACTTCAAACAACATTTAAATTTAGAGGCGTTAGTTTTCAAGATTCAGCTTCGATAAAATCTTGATATAAATTCAAACGGTGTGTAAAAGTACCTTGCAGATTTGAGGGATAGTTGCTATCAACTTAAATCTCCATTGATTGAAAGAAGGAACTCTGAATGAATAAATGAAAACCTAAATTACTATCTATCAAAACCAAAGAACCCTACTTTTGGACTGCTACATCTAACAATTAGAGAATACAAGCAAAAACCTAAAAATTATGAAACTAATTCACTTTTGCCCTAATATATGCATACCTGGAGTTGGTAATAGGGTTTTGAGTCAAGTGATTTGAAGGGGGATGCTGAGCGAAGGAGATGAAGGACCGTCTTCTACTGAGGAGAGGTAGCGATGCTAGGTTTGAAAAAAAAACACAGTTATGATTTGTTAAAGTGAAGAGGAAATAGGGTTTTGTTAGGGCGGGTTATAAGAATCAGGGTATGGGTATGGGTCGGGCGCGTGTTTTGAATGATATATTTGTATGAATGACACGTGTAGGAGGCTGAGTTGGAGCCTATGTGGAGGCTCTAGTAAAGCGCCACTTGTCGCCCGAGTTACTCTTTTATTTATAGTATAAGAGGATAAATGTGCAAATTAAACATTTATTTTAGAAAATTAGACATCAATGTGTATGTGTATGCCGGTAAGAACATGTGATAATATCAATTCCAAACATAAAAAAACACTAAAAAAGAAGTTAGGCATGTAAACAACACAAGTGTGTTCATGTTTGTTAATTTAATTTTAACCGAACACGAACACATAATCAAACACATTTTTATGTTCGTGTTCGTTCATTTATGTAAACAAAGTCACACACTTGCATGATCCATATCTTTTAATTCCTTTTTTTTTTCTAAACAAAGTCAAATATCAAGTGTCCTATTATGATGTATTATAATAACACCACTATGATTAAGCGTCCTATAAAGGTTAAAGTTATAAGACCCAAGGGTTAAGTGTCCTATTAAGTTATGTTATAATAAAACTCTAGCGAATAAGCTTCCTATAAAACGGAAGTTTTATGACTCAAATATCATGTGTCCTATTACGATGTATTATAATAACATCACGATGATTAAGCATCCTATAAAGGTTAAAGTTATAAGACCCATGTGTCAAGTGTCCTATTAAGTTATGTTCTAATATGAATTCGACTATAAAGGGTCCTATAACATCGAACATTTATGACTTAACTACAAAGCGTCGTATTAAGTTATGTTATAATGGGACCCTCGGTGATCAAGTGTCCTATTACATTATGACATAATGGGACACCAACAACTATATGTCTTATAAATTACTTTATTAGGATCTACATTTTAAGTGTCTTATTAAGTTATATGATAATAGGACCCCAAATAATCATCCATCCTATTAGTTAGCTTTTTAGGACACCGGTTTAGTAGCGTATATTATAAAAGGACCCCAAAAGTTCATTCGTCCTATTAAATAGTTTTTTAGAACCCCATTTTACAAGTGTCCCACACATAAGGTCCTTAAAAGCCCTTTTTGTTGTAGAGGCTCAAGTACCACTTTATCAGAGACATGGTGAATCAAGAGAAAGTAGAATTGAAGTTTTGCAGCACTAATTAATGAGCAAATTGCAGATTGTCTAACTAAGGCACTCTCAAAGGAGAAGTTAGTTTATTTCGGATACAAGTTGGGAGTGCAGGAGTATGAATCAAGGGGGGGGGGGGTATTGACATGTGATTCAATACTCCCATGCATGAGGAAAAGTCTTGTAGAAAGATCGGCCTTTTAGTTAGCTTTGTTTCCGTTTAAAGTTTGAATTATATGTTGAATAAGTAGTCCTAGTTGTTAGCTATTCAGTTGTGGTGAATGTTGTAATGCAGCCTATATAAGTGCTGCTTATGTGTTTGTTTTAATCATTCAGTTTTAAAACAATAATAAAGGCCGACTTGTTTTTCATATTGTTTATCATAAAATTGTTGCTTTGATCCAACTATAACTTTATATATATTTGCGTTGAAGGCCCAAGATCCAAGGAACACAGTTCTAACAACAAGAAACATACAATCATAATAGTCGTCTCAACTCTACTTGGTTCGATCTTCGTATGTCTAATTCTTGCACTTTATTTAGCATGGAGGAAGAAGAAAAGATCCCACCAAACAATATTAGGTGACCCAAACAATCCTTTTATTGGGCATGGGATAAAACTAGAATTCAAGTATATACACTCACATTATTATCCATCTTTATAGGTCCAGTTCCAGCGCGTGATGTCAATTACACCAATGAGACTGACAAGGAAGATACAGGGTTGTCATCTTATAGCCTGTCCATCATTGCTAAGTCTACTAACAACTTCTCTCCCGATAATAAGCTTGGCCAAGGGGGGTTTGGTCCAGTTTACAAGGTGATATTATTAATATATACATATACATATACATATACATACACACACATATATTTATTTATATATCCTATTTACATTAAAATATAGCAAGGATTACATTTAACATAATCAGAATCTTTAGGGCGTGTTGGACGATGGACAAGAAATAGCTGTGAAACAACTATCGAAAACTTCGACGCAAGGGCAGGATGAGTTCAAGAATGAAGTTAAATTCATTGCCAAACTACAACATCGAAATCTTGTAAAGCTTCTCGGATACTGCATTCAGGGAAGGGAAAGAATGTTGATATATGAATACATGGCGAACAAAAGTCTTGACTCGTTTATTTTCAGTTAGACACACAAATTTTCACTAGCCATAAAAGTGCAATCTATTATTCTTCTACTAATTTAGAAACTAACTTTTCGACAGATCCATCTCAAAGTTCAAAGCTTGATTGGCCTCGTCGATTTCATATTATCCATGGGATTTCTAGAGGGCTTCTTTACTTGCATCATGATTCACGCCTAAGAATCGTACACAGAGATTTGAAAGCTAGCAATATTTTGTTAGATAAAGATTGGAATCCGAAGATATCAGACTTTGGTCTTGCAAGAAGATTTAGCGGACATGAGACTGAAGCTAATACCACCAGAGTGGTTGGAACCTAGTAAGAATAAAAATCCTCATTTATTCATTGCATTATTTCATTTAAAATGCTCATTGCATACTTCTACTAGTGGTTATATTCCTCCTGAGTATGCACTACATGGGCAAGTCTCAGTAAAATCAGATGTCTATAGCTTTGGAGTTTTGATGCTTGAAATTGTGTGTGGGAAGAAAAACCGAGGATTCTCTCAAGATGAACATCACAATACCCTTATTGGACATGTAAGTTTTGGTTTATGAACTTTCATTTTGATTAGGTGAATAGGTAGTTTGAAAGTGAAGTTTTTGGGTTCTTGTACATTAGATATATTTTCTTATTATTAGCTTGGCCATTAAAGAAATAAGAATTTCATGTTTTTAACATTACTTAGGCATGGAGACTTTACAAAGAAGGCAAATCACTTGAGTTAATGTGTCCATCTTTGAGAGCCTCATGTGTTGAGTCTCAAGTGTTGCGATCAATACATATTGGTTTGTTATGTGTGCAACATCTTGCAGAAGATAGGCCAACTATGTTGTCGGTGGTTCTCAGGTTAGGTAACGATAATGCTTTGCCTCCACCTAAACAACCTGCATTTTTTGCTGAAGAAGAAATGCCAGAGGTTAGATATATTTCGTCAGGACCAACATTGAATTCTGTTGGTGAGATCACTATAACTCATTTAGAAGCTCGATAACAAGTATATTGTCTATTTTGCTTGGACTGGCGTTAGATTCTGTTGATGAAATCACTATCACTCTTTTACATGCTCGATAACAAGTGTGTTAACTACTATGTATAGTACACATGTTCAATATTGATATGTAATAAGGAAATTTACCATAATAAAGAATCACAAAAAGACGACTCATACTTTTATGCGCTATAACCTTTTAAAACCTAGTGTAGATGGTCAAAATCCAATTGTACAGACGTGTTAGAGCAGTTAGGTTTGATAACACGGGTTTGATTCTCAGTATCAGATATTGAGAGAGAGTTTTATCACAAAGAGAATTTTCATATAATGAATGATGATTACAAATGAATGTGTTAAAGGGTATTTATACCCTTGATGCTTACAATACGGTTAAGTCGGTTTAGGGAAATAATCGACACACTTATGATATAAACAATAATATGGTTAATACTAATAATACTTAAGCTAATATCAAGAATTAATGCCAACATTCTCCCCTCTAATTCTAGATCTCTTCTCCAAGGTCTTTGAGTCCGATTAGGCTTTTCATTTCTATAAACTTGATGCTTGGTAGTACTTTTGTGAGTATGTCAGCTCTTTGTAGTTCACTTATATGCTCAAATTGTATCTCTTCTACATTTATGCATTCTCTGATAAAGTGATATTTGATGTTGATATGCTTTGATCTTCCATGAAATACCGCGTTCTTCATGAGTAACATTGTAGACTTTTTTACTACTTGTAGTGTTATCTTCTTTTGTTCTTGTCCTGTAAGTTCACTTAGTAATCCCTGTAACCATATTGTTTGACATGCTGCTAATGTAACTGCCATGAATCCTGCTTCGCATGATAATAATGATACTGTACTTTGCTTTTCTTTTCTTTTTGACTTGTAATAGAATATTATTCATGTTCTTCCTTTTCCGTCATCTGGATCTGTTCCATAACTTTTGTCACTAAATCAAATTATTTCTTTATTAATTCCTTTCCTATTCCGCAGTTGAGGGTTCCTTTGATATATCTTATCAAGCATTTAAGTGTTTGCATGTGAGTTCTTGTTGGTCTTTCCATGTATTAAAATAACAAAGGCATGGGGATATTTATAGGGTCCATGCTATACGCCTGCTTACTGTCACGCGTATGTCTTCATACGTGTGTGATGTACACGTATGAGACCATTGAAGGCGTATGGCATATACAAAATTACCACAATACCCCTAACACCAATAATGCAACCCGATAACATCTAAAACGCTATGCAATCATGCCTGCAACTATTATTGACCTATCATTGGGTGGGGACATACACGAAGTGCACTAACATCATCCAAATTAACTTTCTACATTTAGTTCTATTGACTGGTTCATTTTTGTCTTCTCTTGATAGTGTTAATACATATTACATTGGCGTACTTTGTTGGATTGCAGTCTTATAGTTTTGTTTATTTTAGAACTTTCTTTGCATAGGATGGTTGCTTTTGCTTTATCTTTCCTTGTTCTTTCTGTTGATGCAATGTTTTGAAAATACTTGTCTACTGAGTCCATTAATTTTCGTACCAGAATAGAATCTTCAAACTTAGATCCTAGGGTCTTAGCCTTTGTATTTAACGCACTTAGTCTACTAACAAAATAGTCTATTGTTTTTGTCTCTTTCATTGTAATTATTTCAAATTTTGTGTGCAACGATTGAAGTTTAGCTTTCTGGACTCTATCAATTCCAACATGCCTTATTTTTAAGGCTTTACATATATCTTTGCTTGTAGACGGTAGTATGGGATGTTACTTGCAACACCATATCTTTTGGAATTGATTGAAATAAATAGGCAATTGTTATCCTATCTTTCTTATCATCTACTTTCGTACTTTCAGTGGGTTCCATGGTTTCACAAAGGTTATTGGCATCTAATATTGCAGTTACACTAACAACCTATATCGTGTAATTTGTAGATGTTAACATTAGCGTTTGGAGGCTAATAGAGAGCGTGTCTTTGGTGACCACCCCTGACTTGTTTTCTTTAGTCATTTTGGGTTGTGGAGAAGGTTTTCGTTTGGTGTCATTTTCTTCTTACTTATGGTTCGAACTACTTACTAACTACCCAAATGTAAGAACTTTGTTTGACTTTCCTTTCGTCAAATCGTTCCTATGTTAAAAAAAAAAAAAAAAAAAAAAAAAAAAAAAAAAAAAAACTATAATATGTTTGACTTCCTAAAAGTCAAACTTCCAAAATATAATTTCCCACAAAAATCCCTTTGATCCGATTGATTCATTGAAACAAGAATTTCAGTTATGTTTCTGTTTCACAATTCGGTATCGTTATGATGTTCTAATCAGATTCTGAATGCTTTCTTTTAAATCGAGTACGTATAAAATATACAAACATTTTGTTTTTGTTCTTTGATAATGATTGTTAAAACCAAAAGCTCTGATGCCGATTGATAGCACAAGTTTGATTCTCAGGGTCGGATATTGAGAGAGAGTTTTATCACAAAGAGAATTTTCATATAAGACCATGTGTAATGAGCATTATAGGGGTATGAATGAGCATGCTAACGCGCCTCCAACACCGTCCCCTTGGACGTTATAGGGACATGAAGTGGGAAGGACATTCTAGTATAATGCCCAAAGAGGAGGAAAAATGTGGAAAGTAATGATTGAAAGACCATTAACGGGGTGTTAATCATTAGGTTGGTGGGTGTGGGGATCGTCGCCAACCTGTCTTGGGTCGGCTGAAACGTCCCACACCACCCTCGCTGGGCCGCCTTGTCCTTTTTGTCTAATTGAGAGAGAGAGAGGGGGGGGGGGGGGGGGGGAGGACTAGCCAAGGATGACCACCCCTACTCCACTTGTGGAGGACTACCCTCTTTGATGATTTGGTGGCTTATGTGGAGGTAGTCCTCCCGTGGAGGCCCATCCCCACACCCACCAGCCTTACATGTTTATTCAATGGGCATTATGATGATGATGTGGCGGAAAATGCCCCTAAGAAGGCATTAACCATTACGCATGGTCTAATGAATGATTATTACAAATGAATGTGTTGAAGTGTATTTATACCCTTCATGATTACAAGACGGTTAAGTCGGTTTAGGGGAATAACCAACACACTTATGATGTCTTATTACGATCAAATATACATATACAAATATATAGAAGAGAATATATTTCAATTTTCTATTAGGTATTAGAGTTCTTCCACCATCTCTTTTTAGTTCTTACACAATAAGCGTCTTCGGTAGCACACCGCGTCCGTTAGAAATATTTTTTAAAGGGAAATGTTATTTGCACAACAAGAAAATTAGGTTTGCGTAACCCTATACGGCCCGTATAGGTCTCCATAAGCCTTATAGGGTGTCAGTGCAGTAAATATTGTCTGAAAAAGCTAATCTCTACGGATTGTAGAGACCTCCACGACCGTAGAGGGATGTTTGTTAGTGTACATTAAACCCTATACGGGTCATATAGGGCTCACGACCCGTATTTGTGTATGAGGTACAAGGACCGTCCACGGCTCGTAGAGGGCTATACGGGTCGTGGATGGTCTGATTGTTGGGTGCATTTATACCATATATGGCCCGTAGGGATCTATACACTTAAAAACTTAAAAGCAAAAACTTAAAAACTCTCTTCGGCATAACCTAAAATCTGATCAATACCAAACTATCACGATGTCTTCATGGCACCTCAGTGATGATTCGGTTGAATATGGGGACTTGTATAACATATATTACGTCTCGGAAAAGCGATTTCAGTCCGTGGTTGAACGTGGTGAGGAGGAGGTTAGATCCGTTATTCATTGTAGTGACGGGAAGGCACTGCCCGATTTAAACCAGGAGTACGTTACTATGCTTGTTTATATTATATTATCACTTGTTTATTTATATTTGTCTGTTTACATAAACGTTTGTGTTTACGCTTACACGCTTTATCGAGATGACAACAGTAGCAAAAAAAATAATATTTTAGAGAAATAATCACAATTTCATAAACAAAATCAACAAATTTAACATAACATATTTAGTAAAAAACAACATTTTATAAAAAAGTAATATTAAAGATACATGACCCTGGCAAATATGTGGAGCAGATGAAGGTATGGACATATACAGTATGTCGGGTTTAGAATGAAGATCAATCCATCAATTGTTTGTACTTTAAAGTACAAAAGAACATGCATAAAGGGGTTATTAAATGTATATATTTAATTTGTGTGAAAAAAATGCTATGATTTATGGTGCTTGATTGACTTAAAATGGATAGTGCCAATATATAATACTAGTAGAAGCTCGCGTGTTGCGGCGGTGCTGTACAAGGTTTGGATGTTGCGTTTAGTCAAATTTATAATTTTCGATCCGATTCGACCTGAAAATTCAAATTGATTTATATATAACTTGAATTTCTTTTATAAATAGTACATATATATAATTTTGTTTATTTAGCTCGATTCAAATTCAAACATAAATCAAATTGTAATTTAAATAACCTAAATAACCCGAAAACAGTCGTGCTAAACATCCATATTCCACTTATTACTTTACCTGTTATATTATAGAGATTCAAACCCACTTATAAGACTATCCGTTGTGGCCCGCGAGCAGCCTACCGCGAGCCACAACTTTGTACACATGGCTAGCGGTGTCCACAACATCTCCACGTGAAGCTGTCAGCGAGTGATGGGACGTGAGCCAGCTCGCAAAAATTAAATTCACCCACCAAATTAATTACCCCCTCTATTTATTTTACCCAACCATCTTCTTCTTCACAAACACAATCCATCTTCTTCTTCTTCATACTCAAACCCTAAAACCTTCAATTTTCAAATCAAATTTCATCATCATGGTGCAGTGGACTGAGGAGGAGGAGTTAGCACTCGTGCTCGCATACCAACAAGTCCACGAGGACGCTGCTTCGTCAAGGCGTGAATACGGGACTCGCGGCCCACAGTGGCACCGAGTTTTGGCCGAGTTTGGTACCCTTGTTGGGGGTACCACTCGTACCAATGACTCCATCTCCCACAAGTTCGGGGACATGAAATCGAAGTGTAAACGCTTCGAAACCGCGTACAAAGCAATGAAGGAGGATATGCCCGATGAAACCGACGACGTGCTCTTCGCCTTCGCCAAAGTGGAGTACCTTCGGACGGTTGGCCATAGCTTTAACCACGTTTCGGCGTGGCAAATGTTACGCTCGGGCCTACGTTAGGTTTTTTTTTATTTTTAGTGTAGTTTCTTTTTTTAGTGTAATTTTTTTTAATGTAATGGTTTTTTTTTTTTTTATTTTAGTGTAACTTCTGTTTTATTTTTTAGTGTAATGTTTGTTTTATTTTGTAATGTTTGTTTTATTTTTATTTTAGTTTCAAAAAATTGTGGTAAAAAATTAAATACATTTAGTTAAAAAAATATCTCACTCACCTTGACCCATAACACCCTCTAGCGAGCGATCGCCGGCCGCTACCTAGTGCCAACTAAGAATTGTGAAGGGTGTATTAAATTTATTGTAGATAAGACATATAAAATATAGGGGTTTAATATTATACAAACTAATTTTTTTGTTTCTTGTTTTTGCTTTTTTATTTAACCTTCAACTATTAATCATTAATCATTAATTTCTTGTTTTTTTGTCATTAGTTAATAGAATTTAATAGTTGTATTAAATTTATCTTGTCATTATAATGAAATTACAATTTTATTTTTATACATAAATATAAAATGATAAGTTTACTCGTTCAACACCCACTATATAGTAGTAAGTATAGATAACAATTTATAGAGTAGGTTTTTGGTTAAAGTAGCCGAAGAAGGACTCATTTTGACATACTTATAAAAGTGCCATTGGATGTTATTTTTGTCTTCTCCTATTTTAGTCTTGTAGTTTGGTTTAGATTTTTAGTCCTTCATGCTTCATTTTTTAACTTGCAAGTTTTGTCTCTTTTTTTTTTTTTTTTTTTTTTTTTTTTTTTTTTTTTTAAGTTGAAGTCTTATGTTGTTTACATTTTATGTTAGCTCAAAGTTAAGTTTGCATTTCCATTTGCATTTGTCTTTGCCTACATTTTGCATCACGCGACACTATAAATTCTTTTGCTTACAACTTAGCATGGTTTTATGATGGCTTCTCACAAGACGGGCAGTGGCGGATCTAAGAATTTTTTTTACTGGGTTCCTTTATTAGGTACTCTAATTTCATATGACCGAACATAAAAAAAAATTCGGGTCGGTACATGGCTTCGGGTCGGTTTGACAGTTCGGGTCGTTTTATGGGTTTGGGTTGGTTTAGGTTTCGACAGGTCAAAATTTAACATCCCTAATGATACGGATTCGTATTAGTGGAAGCTAGAATCCCTAGCTTGGAACCTCCCTTCGGCTGATTGAATGGAGAAGAAGAAAACAGAAGTTTTCAAAACATAAACTTTATTATTAAAATCATACCTCCAACCTTTGATTACAATGCTTTAAATAGGAAAACTAAAAGATAAAGATAACTACAAGTCTTAAAGAGATAAACATGAATTGAAATAACAAAAGAGATAATCATAAACGAAAGAAAAGGTTGGATGGTTGTTATGTTAATCGGGCTTTCCTCAGCCACTTTCGGATGGGCTTTCGGATGGGCCGGCTGCATTGTTGCTATCGTCGGGTGGGTCTTCACTTGGGCCTGGATCCGTATCATCCTCCCCCTCTAAAAAAGGACTCGTCCTCGAGTCATGCTCATCTTCGGGTGTATAAGGAGACAAATCGGCAACATTAAAGGTGGCCGAAACATTATAGTGGCCGGGAAGATCAATCTGATAAGCGTTGTCATTAATACGCTTAAGAACACGAAATGGACCATCGGCCCGCGGCTTGAGTTTACCAAAACGGCCCTGCGGAAACCGTTCACGGCGCAAATACACCCACACAAGATCGCCTTCATTAAAAACGACTTTTTTTCGATGTTTGTTGACCCTTGCTTGATGTTGGAGATTATGCTTAACTATTTGCTCACGTACTTGTTCATGGAGGAGCTTTATTTGCACAGCTTGCTCGTCGCCTTCGACACTGAAATGGTCGACTTCTGGGAATGGAGCTAAATCGAGCGGGGTAAAGGGATTGCGACCATAAACAACAAAAAAGGGGCTGCGACCGGTAGCACTGTGATTAGAACGATTGTACGCAAATTCAGCTTGAGGAAGAACAAGGTCCCATTTCTTCGGATTATCCCCGACAAGGCTGCGCAATAAATTACCCAAGCTCCGGTTTGTAACCTCCGTCTGACCATCGGTTTGCGGATGGTGAGAACTACTAAACTGTAACTTTGCACCTAAATGCTTCCATAACGTACGCCAAAAATGACTAACAAACTTAACGTCACGATCAGAAGTGATAGTTTTAGGAACACCGTGTAGCCGAACAATTTCTGAAAAATAAAGACGAGCGACCTGAGAAGCATCATACGTCTTGACACACGGAATAAAATGCGCCATTTTGGAAAATCTATCGACGACCACCATAATCGAATCCTTCTTCCGCTGTGTCAATGGCAAACCCAAAACAAAGTCAATGCTCACATCTTCCCAAGGACGAACAGGAACCGGCAGTGGTGTATATAGCCCTTGACTGGTGTTGTGAGTTTTGGCCACATGACAAGTTCGACACCTGTTGATAACTTTGGAGACTTCTTTAGAAAGTTTGGGCCAATAAAACCGATCTTGTACCAAGGCCGTTGTCTTTGCGCGACCGAAGTGACCCGCTAAGGCGCCTTGATGACATTCAAGCACTATAGCTTCCCGAAACGAAGAGATGGGAACACACAGACGGTGTCCCTTATAAAGCAAACCATGCCTTTGTACAAAGCTTTGATATGGCCCTTGTAGAGTTTTTAACCATAGTTCTTTAAAGTCCGGGTCATCCTGGTACAAGTTGGAAAAGGAATTAAAACCAATTACCTCAAAAGCTACCGAAGTGACAAACGCGTGGCGACGACTTAGCGCGTCTGCTACAGAGTTGGCGGAGCCTGCTTTGTGTCGAATAACGAAAGTAAAGTCTTGCAAAGTTTCCACCCACTTAGCATGCCTTGGATTGAGTTTCGCTTGACCTTGAATGTACTTGAGAGCTTGATGGTCCGAATAGAGAATAAATTCAGCCGGAAGCAAATAATGTCGCCAATACTCGAGGCTACGAACAATTGCATAAAACTCTTTATCATAGGTGCTATATCGACGCCGTGCATCGCTCAATTTTTCGCTGAAGAAGGCAATGGGGCGATGTTGCTGGCTTAAAACTCCCCCAATCCCGACGCCCGAGGCGTCACATTCTACTTGAAAGACCTGTTCGAAATTTGGGAGAGCCAAAACAGGTGCTTGCGTGACAGCTTTTTTAAGTGATTCAAAAGATATTTGAGCGGCAGTGGACCATGAAAACTTGCTACTTTTGAGGCACTCTGTAATGGGAGCAACAATGGAGCTAAAATTGCGGACAAAACGACGGTAAAAGGAAGCAAGACCATGAAAACTCCGAACATCATGTAAAGATTTTGGGGTTGGCCAAGTAGTGATGGCTGAAACCTTGGAAGTATCCATGCGAATGCCACTGCCCGAAACCAAGTATCCCAAAAAGATAACTTCGGATGTGAGAAAATGACATTTCTTTGCATTGGCGTACAACTTTTGTTCGCGCAAGATAACGAAGATTTCTCGGAGGTGGAGCAAATGTTGAGGTACATCCTTGCTGAATACCAGAATGTCGTTAAAATAAACGACAACACATCGACCAATAAAAGGTTTAAAGATATGATTCATGAGTCGCATAAAGGTACTTGGTGCATTTGACAATCCGAATGGCATAACCATCCATTCGTATAAGCCATCCCTCGTTTTAAAAGCCGTCTTCCATTCATCACCCGGGCGCATACGGATTTGGTGGTAGCCACTACGTAGATCAATCTTTGAGAAAACCTTTGCCCCATGTAAGTGATCAAGTAAATCATCAAATCGAGGGATCGGAAACCTGTACTTGATTGTAATCTTGTTAACCGCGCGGCTGTCAATGCACATGCGAAATGCGCCCCCTGGTTTGGGAACCAAAAGTGCGGGAACAGCACACGGACTCATGCTCTCCCGGATAAGGCCTTTATCCAAAAGCTCGGTAACTTGACGATGCAATTCAGCGAATTCCTTGGGGTTCATGCGGTAAGCCGGTTTATTAGGAATGCTTGACCCGGGTAAGAAATCAATGCAATGTTGGATCTCGCGGACTAGAGGCAGGCCCGGGGGTATATCAGCTGGAAAAACATCATGGAATTCAGCCAATAAAGGCTGCACATCAGGGGGTATAACCGGGATTTCGGGGTTTTCTTCTGCAACAATTAAACCGAAAATAATGTGTGGCGGGTTGACTTTGGTGAGGCCTGTGAAGTCGGTCTTGGAAACTAACATTGATTCGGGACCCTCCTCGCGTGGATCGAAAGGAGCCAAAGTGATATTAATACCATCTTTTTTGAAGCTGTAAGTATTACGGAACCCGTCATGTTTGACACGGCGGTCATATTGCCAAGGTCGGCCTAACAAGATATGACAAGCATCCATAGGCAAGACCTCGCACCACACTTCATCTGTGTATTTATTGCCAATAGAAAATTGAACAAGACAACGATGTGTAACCTTGAGTAGATTACCTTTCTTAAGCCACGTAAGTTGGTATGGCTCGGGATGCGGCTGGAGTGGGAGATTCAACTTTTCCACCATCGAAGTAGCGACAATATTTTCACAACTCCCGCCGTCAACAATAATAGTACAAACTTTACCCTTGGCAGTGCACTTAGTTCGAAAGATGTTGGTGCGAAGCCACTTAGTATCATCTTCCGGGGCTGCGACATGGGTGTTGAGAATACGCTGGATGACAAGAGATTCGCCATGGTCTGGATAAATAAGCTCTGCGGCTGCTGGTGGATCTTCGGCTTCATCAGTGTCAGAGGGAGGTTGTGGGTCATCAATAAAAGCGACAAGTTGTTTGTTGGGACAGTCCCGTTTTAGATGGCCCAGGCCTTGACACTTATAACACCGGAGTGCCGTAGAGCCCGAACCGGACTGAACAGGGGGTGGATTGTTTGGTGGTGGGTCGTCTTTCCCGGGGTTTGTTCGAAGGTTGTTCAACGGGGCTGTGTTGCGGCCCGAAAAACGAGTTGATGTTGCTTTCGCCTTTGCTGCCAATTGTTTCTCCACCCGCTGTGCTAACCTGCAAACATCAGTAAACGACCAGTACTGCTGCAAAGAAACAATATCAGAAATATCTTGGCGTAAAATTCCCAAAAAGCGAGCGATTGTCTGCTCCTCACTTTCCTTTACGCCACATCGCAGACGAAGTTGTTCGAATTGAATGATCAAGTCTTCGACTGAGAGGTTGTTTTGTCGCAAGTTGTGGTAATCCAAAAAGGCGTCTTGTTTGTGATTTACTGGTAAAAACTTGGACCTTAATAGGCGCGTCATCTTGTCCCAAGTTTCGACCTTGGTTTTACCTTCCCGGTGTCGTTGAGTTTGTACCTGTTCCCACCATAACGAAGCATACTTACGTAACCGGATAGCAACAAGTTTAACTTTTAGATTTTCCGGAATTTGACGAAGATCAAAGACTCGCTCAACAGTGTGAAGCCAGTCAATGAAGTCGTCCGGCTGCATACGCCCTTCGAATTCCGGGATTTCAGTCCGAATACCCAGGGAGCGGATGTGATCAGCTTGTGGTGGGGGTGGGGGTGTGCGCAGACGGCGACGCCTGCCAAAGACCTCATAACCTGCATCACGTTCATCCCATACGTCTGAATCAGTAGCCGAATCATCCTGATCATGTTGCTGCTGATTAAGCTCGAGCTCACGAACCCGTTGCTGAAGTCGTTCAATTTCAATGTCACGCGGGTCACATTGTTCTGGGCCGTTGCCTCCGGCGGCGAATCTACGGTTTTGACGACGATCTCCCTCGCGATCCGACATCTAGATTAGCCTGGTGCTGCTGATACCACTTGATACGGATTCGTATTAGTGGAAGCTAGAATCCCTAGGTTGGAACCTCCCTTCGGCTGATCGAATGGAGAAGAAGAAAACAGAAGTTTTCAAAACATAAACTTTATTATTAAAATCATACCTCCAACCTTTGATTACAATGCTTTAAATAGGAAAACTAAAAGATAAAGATAACTACAAGTCTTAAAGAGATAAACATGAATTGAAATAACAAAAGAGATAATCATAAACGAAAGAAAAGGTTGGATGGTTGTTATGTTAATCGGGCTTTCCTCAGCCACTTTCGGATGGGCTTTCGGATGGGCCGGCTGCATTGTTGCTATCGTCGGGTGGGTCTTCACTTGGGCCTGGATCCGTATCACCTAACATACCTAATACGATAAGTCGATAATAACCAAACTATAACTAACTTACCATATCCACAATTGCAAGCACATCATGTTCAAACCTAGGCTATCATATAAAGAAGGTCAGTTAAAAACCAATTAGATCTCACATTTATAATAAAGAAAATGTAACTTACTGTACCCACAAATGCAAGCATATCAGGCACACTCAAACAAAGAAGGTTAATTGAAAACCAATTAGATCTCACATTTAAATTAAAAAATTGAATAAAGAAGTAAACTAAACGTATCATAATTCAAACGGAAGAAGGACGATTCACACAATAATCGATTGTGAATTACTGAACTGATTTAAATATAAAACAAATTATGAAGTAGATCGATTTCAGCAAGTTGCTGATTTAGTTGGAGGAGAGGTGGAGTAGGGGCTGATTTCGGTGAAGGAGAGGAAGAGGCAGGGGTGGAGCTGAAGGTCTGGAGAGGAGGTTAGGAGGAGGAGGGAAGATGGGGTTGTTTGCTGCAGCCTCTATTTGTTTGGAGGAGGATAAGTTAGGTTTGGGTTTCTACCTTTTGATTTTTTTTTTTTTTTTTTAAACGAAAATGGAACAAAAAATAATAAATAATGCGCACCATAGGAATCAAACCGGAACCTTTTGCATATTATGGTAGGGCTTCAACCACTAGAGCACTCTCAATCTTTTTAAATGGGTTTCTTCAGTATTTTCTTATGGGTTCCTTTCCAATTTTTTATATATATTAACACTATAATTTACAAACCGAATGGGTCCCGAAAACCCATAAAAATAACTTAAATCCGCCCCTGAAGACGGGGTTAAACAATTGTTAGAAATAAAGCATGCACTACAACCACTATGCACTTTTAGGATGTACATTTTTGTCTATACTTCATTTCTCTACTTATCCATATTTTTATCTTTACTTTTAGGAACGTATATCTTCCTCTTCAACCGACCCAATGGAGTCTCGAGCGAGGTGACCCCTTTTACGTTCCGGCAGCAATTTTATCATTATTTCTAGTCAAGATAGTGATGGGTGGCGACTGATAGGAGAAGAACCACTGCATTGTTGGTTCTTTAAGATGCTTAATCAGGAAATTGACCACTTATTATGAGTCTTAATCCCAATTCTATAGCCAAGAAATGCAAATCATATCAAGAACTTTGAGTTGGATTTGTGTAGACTGAATAATCATTGGATGATTCGCTACATTTAGGCTTCACTATTGCTCAATTTATAACATGTTCGATCAATTGTCCTAATGAAGTTTAATGTTTTATTCATGATAGTTTGCTACTGAATTTCATGTTTTATCTTCGTCGGTTTAACGAAGAAAATCTAAAGGTTTCTTATTCCTATAAATTACTTCATCCGTCCCATTTTAGATGTCATGAGCCCATAAACACATAGATTAAGAAATCTTTGATTGTATGTTGGAAAATGACAATAATATCCTCAAGTTATTATTTCAAATCTTTGATTGTCTTTTGTCTTTTATGGGCAAAACTGGAAATTGCTTAGAAATGGACATTTAAAATGGGACGGAGGGATTGTCTTTTGTCTTTTATGGGCAACACTAGAAATTGCTTAGAAATAGACATTTAATTTGGGAGAACAAAAAGTGCAAAAATGGAATGTAGGTGTCAAACAAACGAGGCAACAAAGTATCATATATGCACGAATGAGACCAGAAGGATATCACAATCTCACGAATGAGACAAGAAGCTATCTCTTTTGCGTGAATGAGACCAACCGACCATCACATTCGCATTTGCAACCCGCATCTCTTGTTCTTGACGAAAATGAGGATTTTTATGACTTTTTGAATAAAAATTTTAACCTATGATTGTTTTTGGTAGGTTTTACTAGAGAACACGTTTTGAACACATCTAGATCATCAAAATCAACTTTTATTCATTAAATCATATCCAGTGTCCCAAAAACTTGTTAAAAAAGTTTATAAAAATATTTTGATAAAAACCCCTCAAATCTACTCAAAAGCTTAGATCTAAATCGAATCTTCTATCAAATTAACCCGTTAATCGAACCGAAAGCTCTGATACTACTTGTAGGATCGTTTTTCTTATCAACAAGAAATGATTCCCAGGTTTTCACCTAAACTGAGGCGGAAACAAGGGTATACGCGTATGATACATCGAAGAAATAAGGAAATAAACACACAGTTAATACACAAATGTTTCCAGATTCGGTTAACAAATGTTTCCAGAAATAAGGAACAAAGTTTCGATATGAAAACACACACGAGAGTTATGTTGACAAGAGTTGGGGAATAGAAAAATGGGGGGTATTTATTGTCAGTATCTCATTCGCCCTCACCCACTGTAGGATTGAACAAGAAACGAATATCACGCGCATAACGAATCAAAGGCGGAATTAATGATCTGGTTAGCTCTTATAGGTGTTTGTTAATGAGTAAGAAGAATACTATGAAATTGATAGAGAGCACACACAAAAACGTACACTTAATTGGGCAGCACCTTGTTAGATTTAGCAAAAGTTACCAAATGGTGAACACATAGGGGGTATTTATAGTCCATAGGTCATACGCCTGAGGCTTTACATTAGTACCCAAAATACCCTCGAACACTATACAAGCTACCCGACCACCTATAGAATGTACAAACATGATCCATAACCTATATCTAAGCTAGGGACATAGCCATAGCCTGTAGGGTGTACTAACACATCTAATGGACTATTGGAGAATGGGCATGTAGTTGAATAATAAAGTCCGATGATCATCAAGGCTGCGCTGTGTTTAAATCGATTATATCCTTAGGATTTGGGTATATAAAGAGTTATCTTTCATAAAGGGATTGTTCACACGTCAACATGTCAGGAAGTGTGAATTGATTAAGATGTTGACATGTTTAAGTAATAAAATTGTGTGTGTGTGTGGGAGGGGGGGGTGAAAATAATAGTTTTTCTATTTCAATTTTATTACTTGTTATAATTTACAATGTATTTTACCATGTTGCATAAGTGTATGTGTAGGATGTAGACATGCTTAGGAGATGGACTTTAGTAGTTGAACAGCTAGTGGGCTGATTGAAGGCAAAGCTGTTCGCGGGCTTAAGAAGGATTCAGAAGGTTTGTGGGCTTCACCATTGCCTCAGCTCAAATCGCCTTAGCCCAAGTGGCTTAAGTCGGTGGCACTTAAATAAATGGCTCTTCAGATTGTTTCTATCAGATAAAAACACCCTCTCTTGATTCTCTCGATAAAACCATTCAGATCATCTTCATCTTCTAGATCTGTTCGAGGGTTTGACGTTTAGATGAGTTTCGTAAGTCTTTTGGTATTATCAATCAGATATTCTCTCACAACAAACTCTCTCTCTCTCTCTCTCTCTATATATATATATATATATATATATATATATATTATGGGGTAGGTTCACGTACAAACAACTATTTCGGTACGAACTGTACGAACTGAAGGAAAAACCACGCGGGCATTTATAACTAGAGTAATTATGAAGGAAAACACACGCGGGGCATTTATAACTAGAGTAATTATATAATTACTCTAGTTATAAATGCCCGCGTGGTTTTTCCTTCAGTTCGTACCGAAAAAGTTGTTTGTATTTGATCTTTTTCCTATATTATATATATTCATCTTCTAGACGTCCTGTGTGTCAATCATTGGTTTCATCTAGGTTTTCTTGTATATCAGTTTATCATGTTATTATGATCTTGTTTAATGTTATCTTAGGGTGTGAAATCGTGTATTGATTGGGCATGTGTCTTTGTGTCTTGTTTGTATAGGTGATATGGTTATTTTTGTGTACTTTCAGAGTCTTGTATGTTTTGGGTTTAATACTTTGGTTTAGGAATAATAATTCGTATTTTTGAGTTTTGATATAACGGTTTTGACAAAAACTATAGACATAGTCTTCTATTCCACTCCAACCACACAACCTTTGTTTGAAAATTCTATAAATTCTGAATGAAGTTACACTACACAATACATGGGTGTACCGTTTTCCATTTTGGCAACTTATATGGTACATGACACAATGACATTTGATCAAGTCATTTGAGATGGTGATACCCTTTTTTCGGCTAGAGAAATATACGAACTAGGATTTTTTTAGTCCCAGTGGTTCTAAGAACCGGTTTTTGGGGATATGGTATAAGAACATATTACCACAACCAGTTGTGTGGGTTGCTAACGGAGAAACAAGCATTAAAAAGATTTGTCCGGTGTGTTTAGACTTGCCGCCAACAGATCGTAACTGGTTATCGCTGGTAGCAACCACACTGCTGTATGGTCCTCGAACACAATCTTGGTATCTCCCACGACCATAAATCCCCCGACACAACTTTTTGACTTGGGAAATCTAGTTGTGAGGAGAAATGGCGAGGAAACTTTCATATTACCTGGAAATAATGTCCCAAAAACATAAATTGTCATACTAAACTTGAAATGCTCATCTAATCCATCAAAATAACTTGAAATGCTCATCTAATCCATCAAAATATACCCAAGTCTTCATTTAATCCACTTAAAATAATATTTAATCATAATAAGTGAAGTAATACTAATATAATATATAATATATAATACACTATACTTATTAAATAAACTATTACCGGTAATCTTGAAGTACTTAAATTTAAAATAAAAGTTAAAAATCCTAGTAAAATTTCGAACACAAACGAACATGTTACCAAACATTTACGAACATAAACGAACACCACCTCTGTTCATGTTTGTTTGTTTAAATAAACTTACGAATCTTCTTATTCATGTTCATTTATTTATTAAATTAATAAATGAACACAAAAGAACTTTCCGTCAAACAACTCACGAACTGTTCGCTGAATGTTTGGAAACAAGCCCCACTTTCACTTTTGTTATTTCTGGGATTCCAAACCGCAGGTTGTAATAGAGACCACAACTGAAAAAATATCCACATATACATTAACTAGTTAATGGTATTATTCAAATTCTTAAGTAATGTGAAGTAGTTATCACTAATCTCTATCCGGAAATTATGACCGATTCTTTGAATAGATGACTGATTATAACAATACAGTGCTAGAAAATTACAAATGCTAGATCAAGCCAAAAAATGTATTACCTCTTAAAACTATAGACATAGTCTTCTATTCCATTCCAACCACACAACCTACGTTAGAAAATTCTATAAATTTTGAGTGAAGTTACACTACACAGTACACAAATTAAATAGAACATCAATGGAGGCCCTAATTCACAAGGTTTTAGTCTTTGGTGTACTGTTTTCCATTTTCTCAACTTGTACGTTACAGGACACCATGACAGTTGATCAAGTCATTCGAGATGGCGATACCCTTGTTTCGGCTCGTGAAATATACGAACTAGGGTTTTTTAGTCCCGGTAGTTCCAAGAACCGGTATTTGGGGATATGGTATAAGAACATATCCCCACAGACAGTCGTGTGGGTTGCTAACAGAGAAACACCAATAACAGATTCGTCCGGTGTGTTTACACTTGCCACCAACGGATCGATACTGGTTATCTCTGGTAGCAACCACACTGTTGTATGGTCATCGAACACTAGCCTGGTATCTCCCACGACCATAAATCCCATGGCACAACTTTTAGACTTGGGAAATCTAGTTGTGAGGAGAAATGGTGAGGAAAGTTTCATATGGCAAAGTTTTGATTATCCTGGAAACAATTTCCTTCCCGGCATGAAATTCGGGAAGGACTTAGTCTCTGGACTAGATAGGCGGTACAGGTCGTGGAAGAGCCTCGACGATCCTTCACCAGGTGAGTTTGTGGGGTTCATGGATACCAATGGGTTTCCTCAGTTGATCGCAGAAAATGGCCGTTCTATTCCGCTCATGAGATACGGACCATGGAACGGCAATTCGTTCAATGGATTGCCTTATCATCAACCAAACGCCCCATTCAAACACGAATTTGTGTTCAATGATAAAGAGGTGTACTACATGTATAATATTGTTAACACGAATTCATTTATGTCACGTATTTATGTAAATCCTGAAGGTGACTTCTATCGACTAACCTGGGTTGAGCAGCAGTGGAAGCCATACTGGCAGGCAAAACCCGATATGCAGTGTTTCGCTTATGGGCTATGTGGTCCGAACGGAATGTGCAACGCGAACAACGCACCAGCTTGCAGATGTATGCAAGGGTTTGAACCACGAAATCCAGACGAATGGAGTGCATCCGAGTGGTCAAGAGGGTGTAGGCGTCTAACGCCTTTAGATTGCCCAACCAAGGATGGTTTTCAAGAGTTTAAAAACATCAAACTACCAGATACTCGACGGTCATGGTATAATATGAACATGACGCTTAGCGAATGCGCAAATGTTTGCAAGAACAATTGCTCATGTACCGCGTATTCAAATATATATATCGCGAATGACGGAAGTGGATGCTTATTGTGGTTCGGTGATTTAGTTGATGTTGGAACTGTTTTACAAAGCCAATCTCTTTACGTAAGAATGGCTCAATCGGACATAACAAGTAAGCTTATTTTCATTTGGATTCTTTGGGTCTCTTTGTTTTATATATATATACACACACATTAGATGCATATAGTTATTAACTTGTTTTCTTCATAATTTGTGTTACTCGATCAGCTCCAGTCCAAGAACCTACCTCCAAACCAAGTTCCAACAAAAAGAGGGGAATAACCGTAGTTTTGTTGTCCATCTTATCATGTTTGGTTATGGTGATCGTGATTTTAGCAGTAGTGTATCCTTGGAGCAAGAAGAGAAGATACATAGTGAAAAAACCAGGTATGGATACTTCTTTCCCAAAAGAACTGACTTTTAGACGTGTTGAGAATATAGTTTGGGAAAAACACAAGAGTTATAAAAATAGCGTTATTGAATTTTTTTTTAAATTACTTATAATCAACAATTCACAAAAATGATGTGAGTTTAAATGTTTGCAAAAGCAAGTTTACGTGGCATTTAGGTGGAAAATTTTAAAATACTATTGACGTCGGCCCTCCAAAACCGTTTTTGGTTTGAACTCATGATCCATCGGATCAAGAAATTGAGCAATCTCAGCCGTTTAAATTAGGCGGTTATTGTTTTTATTGACGGTTATTCAATAATCGTTCCCGCCCTTTTTCACGCTATAACCGTTCACTCTCAATTTTACCATTTTAAAAATTTCAATAACCGTTCCCTCTCAATTTGTGTTCCCCCAAGTCTATCCTCCACTTTTATATACCTCAATCCCCACATGTTAATCCTTTCTTTTTTTTTTTTGAACAAAAAAAAAAAAAACCATAATCAACATCACCAGCCGATGATTAATTGTTATCAGTCAACCACACCCCCAAACCCAAGACCACCTGGTAGAAGATCAAAAAAGGGTGACAAGGCGGAGTCATCTTCGACAGGAGGTGGTGCATCAAGGGAGGATTTTGAGGAAATGAATCGACGACTACAGGATATTCGCGACCTCGGCCATAGACGTTTAAAAACTATGCACCAGAGAGTGGCAGAGAATAAAAAGTTCGTCGACATTCAAGAGGCGAGGCAAAGGGAAAATGACATTGAGTTTTTGTCCAAATCGATCGACCACCTCGACGGAGAAGCCCTACGCCTTGCACTACTTCATAGGCAAGAAATTCTTGCAAAATATAACCTCTAGTGTGTTTCGTTTTTTTTATGTTGCGTTTTTTTTAATTTGGTATTGTAATTTTTTTAAGTTGTTTGTTTTTTTTAACCAGTAGGCAGTGGTTGACGATGGTGGTAGTTTGTGTGACACCCTAGAAAATTACAATACCAAATTAAAAAAAAAAAACGCAACATAAAAAAAAAGCGAAGCACACTAGAGGTTATATTTTGCAAGAATTTCTTTCCTATGAAGTAGTGCAAGGCGTAGTGCTTCTCCGTCGAGGTGGTCGATCGATTTGGACAAAAACTCAATGTCCTTTTCCCTTTGCCTCGCCTCTTGAATGTCGATGAACCTTTTATTCTCGGCCACTCTCTGGTGCATAGTTTCCAAACGTCTATGGCCGAGGTCGCGAATATCCTGTAGTCATCGATTCATTTCCTCAAAATCCTCCCTCGATGCACCACCTCCTGTCGAAGACGACTCCGCCTTGCCACCCTTTTTTAATCTTCTACCGGGTGGTCTTGGAATATCCTCCTCCTGCTCCTCCTCCTCCTCATCCTCCAAATCAATAGGATCATCTAAACTCACAAAGCGAGCATCGGATGACGGTGTATCCGGATCTCGCGACGTGGAGGTGGTTTTGCTTCGTTTTGATGGTCCTCCTCCTCCTCTTCTTCTCCTGATCTTGCGCCCACTACCCGACCCCATAAGCGGTACATTAGCCCACTTAGGACTTTTTCTCAACATCTCCCAAATCCTCAAATACGGGAACGGCCCGCGGGTTTCTCTCATCTCGTCCAACGCTCTTGCCAACAAACCGTTATCACCTTCCTCACTGCCCCTGTTGTCCTTACAACGTTGGTAAACCTCCGCAAACGAATGACATCTATTATTTATGTCCGACTACTTTCCCGATATCGAATCGTTGTCTCGATAATCCCCTCTACCCATGGTGCCAAAAAACAGCTCTCGAATCCGGGTCCAAAACAACGGGCTATTTTGATAGTTCGCTACAAAAAAAAATATTATACGATTAGAAAGTATATAAATACAAAAAAAAAAATTACTAACCAACATTATATATATATATATATATATATATATATATAAATACAAAAAAAAAATACTAACCAACATTATATATATATATATATATAAATACAAAAAAAAAATACTAACCAACTTCGGGATCCTACGATATGTCGAGCTAGGCCCGCGCTAAAGCATACTCCTCGTCTTTTTCCCAACGTTCTTGTTTCTTTTTTTTTGACAAGGAACAGTAGCATCTTTCCTTTTATGTGAGCCTCTCCCGCGCCCCCGTTGAGAACCCTCGGATTGACGTGGTTGGTTGGTCTCGACTTGAGTTTCTGGCATGGACTCGGGCTCCTCTTGAGAACCTTGGACATAGTTTGGTGGAGGAAAAAATTGACCCGCCATGTTTGGTGGAGGAAAAAATTGACCGGGCATGCTAACAAGTTGCGCGTATTGCATTGTGTTCGCATCAAAGTCGCCCCAATTGGATGGCAGCTGAGTAGTAGTGTTTGGCCTCGCATCCGGGCGACCCGGGACCCCAAACGGTGCACCATATGAAAACATGTTTGTGTTTTAGTTTGATGTTTGTGTTGTGGTGTGTGGTTTTTAGTTTGTGTTTGTGTTGTATCTAGTGTGTATATATATAAAATCTCAAAAAAAAAAATATTACCGTTCAAAAAATTAAATATGCAACGGTCAAAAAATTTGACCGTTTTTTTGCCCCCTCACCACGTGTCAAAAGATGATTGGAAGGTGCAAAATTGATCCGGCGTTATAAATATAACGCTTGCTTGTGTTTGGAGGAAATAGCGCCCCCCCTGTTTCGGTGTTTGGGGCGCTATTTTTCAATTTTTTGCCCACATCACGCCCCACTACGGTGGGTCTCATGTATACATACATACACACATTTCACGAAATGATTTAATGTATACAATATACATTTTATATTTTTACCGTTATTCCTTTTTTGTTATTTACGCTGTATAGGATTTACCGTGTATAGGATTAAACACACGAAATGGAAGCTGAGGTGAACTGTTTATGCTATATATTTATTGGAAATTTGAACTTAAACTTATATTAGTCATTCATGTCTCATGTTAAATTGAATCGTTTTTCAGGTCGTCTTTAATGCATAGAATTTATATATTAGCACAAACCATGGATCATCATTAATCACGGATAATTCACATAATTTGAAAACCTGTTCAAATGGCTAATTACATGCTAGAATCAATATTTGGTAATTAATTCTTTTATAACTCTCCTTGTATCTCTCTTGGGAATGTTTCCATTACTTGTAAATACTTGGCCTATAAATGACATATATGTCAGTATGAATAAAATGTAATCCTGGCATATTTGACATTTATAGGCCAAGTATTTAAAATGAATGGAAATATTCACGAGATAGATACAAAGAGATTTATAAAATAGTTAACTACCAAATATTGACTATAGCATGTAATTAGCCATTCGAACATGTTTTCAAATTCTGTTAACTTTCCTTGATTGACAATGATTCATGATTTGTGCTAATATGTAATAGGTTCATCCTATCTCAGAAGAGAATACACTTAAAAAACTGGAATTATTAATGAAAGAAGATGCTCAAAGTCCTATACTTGCAATAGTGAAAGTGAGTATGTCATAAGACAAATATTTGTGTTATTTTATTCTTTACTACTTACTTTTTGTGGTTGTTACTCTTTTTTTTTTATTGCTAGCTTGAAGGCTTCTTGGTTTATGAAAAGATAGATCTCAATTATGACTGCAGGAGTTGTTGTCATCAGAGGTTAGAACTTGCAGTTGCAAACGGCCAGCTGGAAGACAAAGTCAAAGCTTTGAAAGGTCAAGGAAGCAGATGGAAAAGGATGTTGATTTGTAGTTGGTTAGGTTTTTTGGTGTATATAATTTTGTATTCTTAGTTGAACTGTGCATATAATGCACCTGTTAGGACCTTCTAAGAAATGGTTAATGGTTAATGATAATGCAAGTGCTTATAATGCACATATTGAATGTTCAGCCAAATTAACCCATTTGACAGATTGTAACCAAACCAATAAACCAAAATGTAACCATATAATGCACAGATTGTAAACTGTGTGTAACCAATAACAACATGTAACCCAAATTGACCCATTTAACAATGTGCATATTGAATGTGTAACACACTGCAACAAATTGACCCATAAACCAAAATTGACCCATTTAACAACCTGTAATACATTGCAACATTTAATAAACATCTGCAAGTAACCCATAAACCAAAATTGCAACATTTTTAGCTGCATTAATTACATAAACTGCATGTTCAACATAGCCTAAGCATTACTACTTGTTCAACAGACATAAACAAACATAAACATCCTAAGCCTTGCTACCTTGAACCTTGTCAGTGGTACCCTTGTTGCTATTCTTCTTTCTTCCCTTCTTTCCAGACTTGGCCTGACTACCTTGAATCTGTTGACTCTGTCCCTTGCAGGTTCTCTGATTGTGTCCAGTATTCCCACACTTGCCACATTTTCCTTTAGTGTTTTTCCTAGACAGCATGCCCCCTGATATTAGATCATCCTTTTCGAATTCTGATCTCTTTCTAACCTTCTTGGGTCTTCCGACTTGTGTGTCATGCAATACTCCCTGATGTACTCCAGTGCATAAATGATGGGCTTGTCTCTGCCTTCAACTATCTTTTCGTTGAATGTTTCACACATGTTATTTAGTAGCATATCAGTCAATCCCATACCTGTATTATGTTGGTATATCAAAATTTTGAAATCTAAATCTAAAAAGCATTAGCTATAGGACTATAAATAACATACATGAAAAGTGAGACCTGGTCCAGTGTAGAGGTGGAACTTTTGACAACCACAGATGGGCCTTTTGTTAAGAGCCTTTAACTCATTCATTGCAGTAGTGAATTCAGGGATTGTTGTTGCACTAGCACACTTCCACAACAAGTCTTTATACAATTTTCCTCTGAAACTTATAAGCTTCATGTTTTCATGAATGTGCCCGAGAATATATATGTGCTCAGCATAAGGATATAACCTTGAAAGTGCTGGAACTAGACCCTGTTTAAAAAAAAAATGGCAAGTCCATGAAGAAGAAATGAATGTTATATACTTTACTAAATAAAAATTCGAGAACATACCGTCTGTCTATCACTCATGAATATGAACCTTGACTCTTTATCTATATCCAAGTCATCTCCAAACAGATCTAGAAACCAGGACCAAGAGTTGTAGGTTTCAGCCTCAACAATTGCATAACAAACTGGGTAGATTCCATTATTTGGGTCAATACCCATTGCACTCAAAATCTGACTAGGATAAGGTCCTTTCATGAAGGCACCATCCAAACCCAAAACATCCCTACCAATAGCCTTAAAACCTTGTTTTAATGCTCCCAAACATACATATATATAATTTTGAACTTCCTTGTGGGTCATCTGGATGATTAGGTAACTCAACCTCTATCTTAACAATTGTATTTGGATTTTTATCCTGCATTTCCAACACCTAATCCCTTAGTATAGCATATTGTGATGTGTTCCATCATTGTCTTAGCTTTTGTCTTAGCCCTGTACGTTTTCATCCTTGATATTCCAAGTTCATACTTCCTTTGAAACTGTTCCTGAACAGCTTTCACAGGAATATCTGGCTTTTCTTCGTCAGTTGTTGAGAGAGGAAAGTAGATGTACAAGCAGTAACGTTCCTTGTCTGTACACATTTATGGTCTTCAATTAATTTCCTCACCATCCAGCTTTCTTCATTGGAAACTTTAGAAATCAAAATTACCCATGGACATTGGCATTCAGTAGGGTTTGTCTTGTAACCCCTGCCACTAACATTTACATTGGTTTCTCCCCTAGCTTTACCCTTGTTAACAGGAGCTCCCTTAACTTTACCCTTGTCCATAATGGGCCCCTTATCTTTTGATTTTTTCACAGCAGCTGTTGCACTTGTTAACTTTTTCCTAGATGCCCCCTTAGGTTTTGGTTGACTTACAACATGAACACCATAATCATAAACTTCAAATTATGGTAAACTACCATGGCACACTGCCCTAACCCTTTGCTTTCATCCTTCACAATAACAATTTTCCTTCGTGTCTCAACTGAATGAGTTTTAATCAACTTTTTTGCTTCTTCCTTAGTTCTAAACACTTGGGACACATAAAAAACTACTCTGCTCTCATCCCTATTCTGATTTGCCTTTCTGATTTTTTAGGTGTCTTTTTCTAGCACTAGTTTCATAATCATCAGATTCTGATCCACTTAATAAAGCATCATTCTGCATCATTTCATCATCATCAGATTGTACATCATGTTGTTGACTACCTAAATCTTCTTCTTCAACATCAAGGTCAACTTGCATCCTATAGTCACTCATATCCACTTCATGGTCGGCCATACAATTGTCATCAACTATAAAATCACTATCACTATCACTATCCTCATCATTTCTCATAAAATCAGTTTCAGAATTATCATCATTGGAATGTGTTGCACTACCTATAACCTCTTCATCTACATTTGGCCTTATCATTCAAAAACATGTCATCATCTTGATTTGGCAATGGTCCCTTATCATTCAAAGACATGTCATCATCTTGATTTGGCAATGGTCCCTTATCATTCAAAGACATGCCATCATCTTGATTTGGCAATGGTCCCTTATTGTTAGTACATGATGTCCCTAGGCTAGTATATCAGTTGTTTGGACGAGTTTCGGGGTGTTTGGAGACGTTTGTACGCGTTTTGGAGTGTTCGGGATGCTACAGGCGAGTAGCCAACAGGTGACACGCGATTAGGGCCTAATCGCGTTACTGTTCACGCGACTGGGCAATGTTTACACGCGATTAGCACTGATCGCACCATATGATTATGCTGATCGCGTGTATACTGCTGTACGTACCCGGGAGGTATAAATAGGCCCAATCATTGCCCTAATCATCAGTTCTTGCCTCACACACTCTCCAAACACCCTCCCATGGTCTGTAAGGTCTGATTTGATCTCTGTAAACACTCGTGCTCTGTTTTTAGTGATTAATCGATAATCTTTTGACCCGTGTGTGTGTTGTGATTACTCGTTTGTCTTAGTTTCATTATCGTATCTGTTGTTAAAGCATATTAGAGGGATTCCGCACCTCTAGTATAAACCCCGTGATTGTTGGATTTAGCGTTATTCGATCCTACACTTATCATTCAAAAACATGTCATCATTAACCTCTAATGGAGTTACACTATCCTTCCTAACCACACTAGAATCCCCACCATCACAGTTTTGACCAGCCCCACTAGACTTCACACCTTTGCCTAATCCACTAAAGTTTAAGTTTCTGACTACCTTTAGCTTAGCAGGGACTATTACATAGGGTCCAGGTTCATCAACTTCTTCAATGGTAACACTGTGTTTGGGTTTAGTTGGTGTCAATAAAATTTGCTTTATGTTATCTAAACCATGTTGAGTAAAAACATTGATTAACTTAATTATGCACTCCCACATGTTGAGCAAGCCTCAAAACATCATGATCAGAACTTAGGTCTTCAATACCATCATCTAATTTTTTTTCAGGATTTTGGAAAAAGTAATAAATATGATCAACAACAGAGTATCCTAACAGACCCAGCATCAAGGAAACTTCATGCACAAAGAACATATCAATATCACACAAGTCAATATAGTTAATCATACCACCTACATACTCACGACTTGGACTTTGAGTTAATCTACCACCATGATGAAGCTTTATACTGAAGAAATGGGGCATTCCAACTGTAAAATTTTAAAAATTTGAACTTTAAACAACGTGCAATAGTAAAACAACAAAATCAGAAAAGCTAGGTTTAAACTTACAGTATACATCATCGAGATCAACATAATGTCCTGTTCGTCGTATAGCCCAGCCATCCTCCCAAGTCATTGTTGTGATTGTGAAGAAGATGATGATCGAAAAAGTTGAAAGATGATTGTGTCTGACAATATGAAGGGTTTTATAGATGAGGGGGGTGATATGGGGAGATGAAATGACCAATTTACCCTCACGTGCCAGGCACGTGATCTGATTTAACATTAAAACTTAACCAAGTTAGTGCCTTAGGACAGTGGGTGTAACATTTTAGATCGTTAAGGATGAATCTCAACAACTGAAACGCGAAATGGTATCCACTGAAAAACGAGGTAAACCTAAAGGACGAATTCTGTAATTTTTCCTACTTATTAATAAAGATATGATATATTTTTAACTAATCATTATTATTATTATTAATATATTAAGTTTAGAAAATAACAATGAAACGTAACAGAGATTCAAGGTACTTATATTTACTTATCAGTTTACTAGCTGATTACCCCGGGAGGGTACCGGGGTTGAAAAATCTAATTTTACGTGATAATCTATTGCAAATGGCTCAAGTTAACTAATCACAAAATCTCTCAATCATTGCATGTTCATAGTATTCTAATCAGTAATAACTCATATTCCCTAATCTAAAACCTAATCAGTAATCATCTAAAGAATCACTTATGTAAGCTGCAACTATTAAAAAACTCATCACATCTCTCTAATTTCTCACATTCTAATGGCTCTTATAATCATTGGCAGACCCACACCCTAGCTAAGGGGTGCGGGCGCCCACCTTGAAAAAAAAATTAGTGATTATATATGCGTGTTTATCCCGTTCGCACCCCATAAAATTTTTCAATCGCACCCCTTGGATTTTTGAAACCGAGGAAAAGCAAGGAAACAAGCTTTCGTCTCCCCCTTTATAAGCCTTAAAGCTAAATCCGCGATCCATGCGCTTGGTAGAAAGATTGGTGTGTATATATTCCTTGTTTTTTTTTTCGGCGAGCAAGGACTTGGTGGAAAGGTTGCAGGTCTCTCTTAATTTGATGTGAAGAAGATGAACTATTTTTTTAGTGCAAGAAGTCATGTTAACTTTTAATATGTTTTTCTTTTTATTAATTTCTTTTTACTTTATTTTACTTGTCCTTTAATTTAGTTTATTATCTATTATTTTTTATAAGTTTTAATAAAATACCAGGTAGATAAGATCAAGTACAATGAGTGATATTACAGTCCATAGATAATTCAAACGAATATAACTATTCAGCTCGATTCTAGATATGTAAATCCAAGAATTTGGAAATCGTTTTGACGAGGTAACATCTGAGTTACCTGTTTGTATTAATAGCTTGAGTCATTGTGATAATTTTGGTGCGTTTGATGTTCCAAAACTACTACGATTAGCCGAGATGTATCCACAACTTCAGATTTTAGAATTTTGTTATGAATATTTAACGACGTTTAAATTACTTTTGGCTTTTGGTTTCCTTTTGTTAATTATATAATTTTAGTATTATTATTTTTGGTATACGAGTCGACCCGACCCGACCCGACCCGTGTCACCTGATGGATAAACCGACCCAAGGGCTTAGAGATTCCGCACCCCATGAAAAAAATTTCTGGGTCCGCCACTGCTTATAATTCCTAACCTAATCAACTAAACAAACACTTAAGTTGGAAGTTGTAATCATTGCATCTCATTATGCCACGTGGCATAATCAAGAGATGGTTGAGGCCACATTGAACGCCACGTCAGCAACTATCAATTCTTTCCGGGAGCGTCCCGGGGTTGAAAAATATAACCATTCTAATAATACTAATACTAATAGTAATAATTATTACTCTTGTAATTAAATAAATAAAAAAATAACCTTGCTATAAGGTGACACCATGTGTTGCGCGATTCTTTCTCCTAACTTCTCTTGATGAAGTATACCTAGTAAAATTCCAATGATAACATGGCGATTGGGCTGATTTTCAACATCGTAGATAAGAACCTGGTTTAAAAGAAAAAACATGATTAATGAATAACATGAATACTTTGTGTGTTTTTTTACTGTATGAACGAAACCTCACAAAAAAATAGTCGATTTTTCTTCGTTTTTTATATAGGACTATGGTACTCGTTGGAAAGATAATAAAACGCTCGTTAATTTGGTGTAATTTTTTTCTTTAAAAAATCCCGTATATAAAAGATATAAACGTTTAAAAATTATGGGAGTAAACATGAGAGAGAAAATTTTAAATTTATTTTTAAATTCTTTTTTCCTAAAATAACTCAATTTAATTTAGGGTTTTATGTTTATCTTTTTTTTTTAATTAAAAAAGGAAATAGTTCAAAACCACTAAAATCTTTCAATTATGATGCCATGTGGCACTCTCAAGGGGAGGTTGAGGCCTCCATTGCACGCCACGTCAGCATATACATTTTCTTTTATATATATAGATAGATATTTTAACTTTGTGGTACCCTATCATTTTTCTATTCCTTCAATTTACGTAACATTTGACACAGCTCTTTATTTTCTATTTAAAATATATAAAAACTAGCTTTTATCCCGGGAGTGTTCCGGGGTTGAAAAAGTATAACTATTCTAATAATACTAATACTAATAGTAATAATTATTACTCTTCTAATTAAATAAATAAAAAAATAACTTTGCTATAAGGTGACACCATGTGTTGCAGTGTTGCGTGATTGTTTCTCCTAGCTTCTCTTGATGAAGTACACATATCCATCTTTAGAAGAGTAAAATTCCAATGATAGCATGACGATTGGGCTGAATTTCAACATCGTAAATAAGAACCTGGTTTAAAAGAAAAAACATGATTAATGAATAACCTGAACACTTTGTGTTTTTTTTCCTGTATGAACAAAACCCCACAAAATATAGTCGTTTTTTTCTCCGTTTTTATATAGCACTATGGTACTCGTTGGAAAGATAATAAAACGCTCGTTAATTTGGTGTAATTTTTTTTATTTAAAAAATCTCGAATATAAAAAATATTAACGTTTAAAAATTATGGGAGGAAACAGAAGAGAGAAAAATTTAAATTTGTTTTTAAATTCTTTTTCCTAAAATAACTCAATTTAATTTTAGTAATTGAGAATTGAGAGATATAGAGATAAATTTAGGGTTTCATGTTTATCTTTTTATAATTAAAAAAGGAAATAATTCAAAAACACTAAAATCTTTCAATTATGATGCCACATGGCAGTTTCATGGAGAGGTTGAAGGCACCATTGCACGCCACGTCAGCAATGTTCTATTCTTTTATTTAAAAACTAGCTTTTATCCCGGGAGTGTCACGGGGTTGAAAAATATTACCATTCTAATAATACTAATACTAATAGTAATAATTATTACTCTTGTAATTAAATAAATAAAAAAAATAAACTTGCTATAAGGTGACACCATGTGTTGCAGTGTTGCGTGATTCTTTCTCCTAGCTTCTCTTAATGAAGTATATCTATTTATCTTTAGAAGAGTAAAATTCCAATGATAGCATGACAATTGGGCTAAATTTCAACATTGTATATAAGAACCTGGTTTAAAGTTTTTTTTATATAGCACTATGGCACTCGTTGGAAAGATAATAAAACGCTCGTTAATTTGGTGTAATTTTTTTCTTTAAAAAATCTCATATATAAAAGATATTAACGTTTAAAAATGATGGGAGGAAACATTAGAGAAAAAAATCTAAATTTGTTTTTAAATTCTTAAAGAGATTAGGGTTAGATAAGTGTAGGAGAATAGATGAAAATAAAATAAAAAAAAAAAAATTAAAAACTCTCACCTCAACATGCCACGTGGCAGCCTCCATTGAACGCCACCTCATCAATATTCAATTCTTTTATTATAAGTTATAGAAGATTATAGATTATGGGAGGAAACATATGAGAGAAAAATTTATTTTTTTTTTTTTTATTTTTTTTTTTTTTGAAAATTTAACTATTTTTCATTCCAAGACAAAGAAAATTACATTAAGATAGCGGGCAGGCGGGCAACAAGCTGCGCCGCCACCCCTTTCTGGATAGCAAATCCTAATCTACTAAAAACATAACCATGTCCACCCGGAGCCGAGGCACTACTGTGAATAACCCGCTGGACCCTGGTCAGGAAACGGGTAGCCTCCGGTGCCAATGAGCCAAAGGTATCAAAAGCCAAAGGTATAAAAACGTGTTGGTTCTCCTCGCAGGCTTTAGCATGTTTTTCTACCTTCTTTGCCTCTGCTTTCCGGACCGCTTGCCCTGCAACAAAGCCACTATCCCTCAACCCAACTAGGGGAGATACACCCGTCAGGTCAACACAAGCATGCTTCCCCCCGGCCCACCCAAAGACAAGGAGATCTGCTGGTCGTAGGGTGGATCTCCCTTCTGCTGGATCCGAGAGGAAGTTTACAGGGGCCTCCTTCTTGGCTGAGATCCCAGCCCGTCTTAAAATGTCCCACAGAATGTCTCGAACCCAATCATGCCGATATTTAAAACCGGGCAACTCCTTACAATGAACCGCGTGTTCCCCGTATTCATCCAGGCAGGCCTTACGGCACATCGGACAGATGTCATCCTCCTGGTACATTGGGATCATCAGACGATATTTAAGAATGGCCCTGTATTCAATAGCGGACATGCTTTGGCCTAAACCTTCGATCGGGATAACAGTTAGGAAATCTTGGGCGTGGGGGGTTTGCAGGCATTCAATAACTGCCCTCTGACGGGGGGACAGACCAAAAACTTCACCCAGTTTCTGAGCGATTTTGCCATAAAGGGCATTCGCCAAAGTTTTCTGAGGCTTTGGGGGGGCGGTGTCCTTGTTAGAAAAACCGCCAATATCAAAACCTGGGAGATAGTCATTTAGCTTTTCGAGGGCCTGCACGTAGTCCAAGTCTGCGCCGAAAACCCCACTATTTCGTAGGATGTGGTCTTGAAGGTTCCAGGACTGAGCTCGTGACGCCACAAACGCATACATGCCGACATCCTTCGCAGAGAGGAGCCCTAATCCTCCCACACGCATCGGCAAAGACGCCATCCGCCATTGTAGGTCACCAAAGAAAGGCCCCCCACATACCACTATGTCTTCAATGGCTTCCCGTAAACCCCTGTCAAAACATGATACTGCTTCATCCATCATGGAGGGTTGGCAGGTCCGTAACCCAAAAAGCAACTTAGCAACCCCCATACATGACCTGAGTAGGAGGAGTTCACTCTGGGGATCCCTAAGCCAGGGCAAGAGTTGCATGAGTTCAACAGCGCGCGATGCCCTCCGCCTTGCCAATCCGCGGATAAAATAAGGGTCACGGCTAACAGCCCCTCCGAGGAGCTTCACCCCTTTTTCTGGCCTACCAATCCTGCTGGGAAAAAGCCCCTCCTGAAGTTTCACCCCATTACAAGACGGCCAAAAAACCTCTGTTTTCTTAATATTAAGCTGAAGCCCCAAGGATGGCCCCTCTAGCCGGATAATGTCTAAGGCCTTAGCAACTTCGGTGGCCTCACCAATAATCGTCCCATCGTCCAGGTACCACGCATGAAATGGGAGTTTACAAATTTCTTGTACCCGGAGAACCATAGGGTGTAAGGCAAGGGCGAAAAGGAGGGGACCTAAAGGGTCCCCCTGCTGAACCCCCGTGGTGGCCCCTATACAGTCATTACCAACATACAACCTAGCTGGCTGGGCATATAGGAACTGGACCCATGAATAGATAGACGGGCAACGTTGATGGACCTCTCGAAGAAGGGCAGTGCGGTCGATCATATTAAAGGCGTTCGAAAAATCTACCGTGAGCATAGCCAAGGACCCGTCCGCATGGAAGGAGCTTAAGAACCTGTTCGCGCTGTGAAGCACCGCCTCCGCCCCATTGGGTGTTCCCACCCCAAATTGAAAGTCCCCAAGGTACTTAGCCATTTCCTTCCCAACCTTCCTCATAGCCACTTTAGAAACTAATCTGCGCCAAATGGCCCCTACAGCAATGGGCCGAATCCCGTTATCAGGCTTCAATAAAGGGGTGAGGGGGGCCGAAGAAATAAATTCAGCTAGAACCCTTGGGCACAAACCCCCTAGCCAAAGGTTGACGACGTCAGTAATAGCTGAGAGCAACCCCGTGGAAGTCACTGACCCTTCTCCAGTAAGAGCGTCTAGCAAATGTTGGGCCCTCAAACCGTCCCTCCCACAAGAAGTCCCTTTAGGGAAAGACCGGAGACATCCAAGCACACAATCCATATCCACAATAAGGGCGGGCATGACGTCAGAGTTGGCGGGCAGGGACGGAGGAGGCATCACCGGATGTTTGTCAATAAGGGCGTTCATGGTAGATTCCCCAAAAGGAGCAACCCCACTGGAACACAACACCTTGACAGCAGCTGTGAAGTGACCATCCCTAACTTTTCTTAGGCATTGTTTGACATTGGGGCTCTCTTCAGAAGACTTAGTCCCCCTTACACCCTGGGTAAAGAAAACACCCTCCCCCGCACTATCAAAAAGGGAAGAAACCAAATCTGAAAACCCAGAACCGTCTTTCCACAAGGAAAGCGCTTGCAGGATGCTACTACATTGCAATGATTTCCTATTCCCAGACCTCCGCTCCTGCCTAGTGGACGGTTTGACCACCCGCAGAGTACACCTCGGCAATAAAAGCAATTTGACCCAACTTTCTACAGACCCTGGAGAGGCCACCACCTTTCGTAAGGCACCTGTCAAAACTTGGGCGAACGCCAATCGACAGCTTGGCGGAATGCTTTTGACAGTTTGAATGGGCAGAGAGAAAACCTTTTCAAGGAGGGATAAGTCCCCGACAACCCCTCCTGAAGGACCTGGTCCCATATCAGTAGCCGCACGCCGAGGTTTCTGAATCCCCACAATGAAATCTTCCACATCCCCTGTATTCACAGAAAAGGATAAGATATCATCAACGCCGTGGTTACACCTTTTGCTAAGAGCATGCATCACCATGCACCTCCCACATAGCCATTTGGCCCCATCTTGAAGGGCGCCCCAACATCCATAAACAGGTCCAGATCTTGAGACATGGCATCTCGCAATGACGCCTTCCGATTTTCTGTCTTGAAATGCAGACTCTGCATGTGCTCGAGAAGGCGGAAAAACCCCGAAAACCCCGGTTTACCATCTTTACACTCATGGAAATGCTTGAAGGGGCATGATCTAAGCCCACTACTTGAGCCAGGGCCCGAACCTCCTGGCTTACCAATCCGATCCCTTTTTTTAGGAGCCATAAACACATCCAAAGCAACCCAGATAAAAAGCAAGAAAAACCTAAAGGACCCCTACTCGAGGCGAGGTGGGGCAATAAACCGATGAAAACAAGGACTTAAAAACTTCAGGTAGACAACGAGAGAGTAGAGGGGGAGCAACCAACAATTGCTCACCTCCTACCCGTTAACCGCAACACCCTTTTTAAACCATCATACTATATTATTATTATTATAATTATTATTATTATTATAATATAGTTATTAATAGAAATGGTAGCTAATAATTATTATTATTATTATTATTATTAATTTTTTTTTTTTTTTTTTTTTGGCTATTAGTTGATGGATAAGACAAAATAAAGTCAAACTAACTTAATAAATGGTCAAACTTACTGAATATTAATATTAGAATTATTATTATAACTAATTAATATAAATCAAAAGCTCTAAGTCAGTTCCTCCCCTTCCAAGCATACATGAGTTCAGTTCCTCCCTCCTATTGTAATAATAATAATAAAATACAAAACAGGTTGAAAAGGGGCGATTAGTAGAGGGGGAGCCAAAAAGTGGCGATTGTGTCAAAAAGGGGGTGGCGATTGCGTGGGTGGCGATTGTGGGGTGGCGAGTAGCTGTGTAAACAGGGGAGATTGAGTTAGAAAGGGGCGAGTAGCAAGTGGGGTGGCGAGTAGCTGTGTTAACTGAGCTAAAAATTGGGTTGGCGTGGGCGATTGGGTTTTTTAAAAAGGAGCCGTTAGGGAGTTAATCGAAGTCTAGCCGGAGGGTAGGGGAGTTAATCGGAGTTAGGGGGAGTTTCCGGGCGGTGGTGGTGAAGGAGGGTGAGGGTGTGGATGGTTTCAGGGATGGTGGTGAAGAAGTAGGAGGTTGTGGGTGGTTTCAGGTCAGGCGATTAATGGTGGTGGTTTCAGGGATGGTGGTGAAGAAGGTCGAAGGCGATTAATGGTGAAGAAGGAGGAGGGTGTGGGTGGTTTCAGGTCAGGCGACGGTGGTGAAGGAGGGTGAGGGTGAGGGTGAGGGTGAGGGTGAGGGTGGTGTTTATCTTTTTTTAATTTTAGTAATTGAGAATTGAGAGATACAGTGATAAATTTAGGGTTTTATGTTTATCTTTTTTTAATTAAAAAATGAAATAATTCAAAAACACTAAAATATTTCAATTATGATGCCATGTGGCAGTTTATAGAGAGGTTGAAAGCACCATTGCACGCCACGTCAGCAATGTTCAATTCTTTTATTAATAGTTATTATAGATAGATTATAGATAATAAATAATAGATAGGTACAAGCGCTAGTACCATTTACTTATACATGTGGTAAAAACCCAAAAAATATATATTCCTGTAGATATATAATTTTTTTTATCAAACAATCTTTTATATAGCATACCAACTATATAATCTATGCTTAACCTTAATCAAAGTAGTTTGATAAATTAGTTTGTTATAAATGGTATAGTGGAATCGAATATTATTTTTGTATTTTGATTCTGGTTTTGTAGCTGTAGCAAAGAAGAGAAAGAAAAGGACAAATATTATTTGGTGACATATGTTATTTTAAGATATGGTTGATGTGATAATACCATCTCCTTTTTCTTTTTCAAAGCTTCCAAAAATAATATAAAAATGTCCTTATTAAGTCCCAATAAAACGGGCCCTATACGAAAGAATATACCTTGAGTCTTTTGAGTGCATTACACTAAACTACTAAACTGCCCTTTCACATATCTTTCACATATACCTAGGGCCCAATGACTAGGGGCGGATATAGGGGTTTTGGGGGTCCCAGGAACCCTCTCGGTTTGGGAAAAATTAAAAAATTTAGTGGAAAATTTTAAAAAATTAGTGAAAATTAGTTAAAATCTACGAAAGGAACCCCCTGAAAATCCGTCCTGGATACGCCACTGCCAATGACCCATTGATCGTCAAGGGTTTGAAGCTAATAATTTACTTCTCTATTAAGTTTTTGGCGAGACTCAAACCCTTCAGTTGCGCTATATACCCTTTTTCAAGCCAATTTTTTTTGAACGATCAACAATTTTATTCCACCCATGCTAGCGGGATACTAGCTATACACCATACATACCATATTACACCATTTATACAATATCAATGAAAGATTAAAGTTACATCAAAGATTCCAATCCAAAGATGGATGTTTAGCCCTCGCCTTTATCCAAAATAAACTTAGCGCCTTGATGTCACCGAGAACCCTGGGAAGATGGACTTGTTTATGATTGAACACCACTTCATTCCTATGTTTCCAAATACACCAAGTAGTTGTCAAGCAAATCGCATTGAAAGCCTTCTTCCTTTTCTTTGAACCGCCAATATAATAATGAAGTTGCAGTAGATCTTTGAAATGAAACATGAAAACCGATCCAATTACATTATTGCGCCACAATTAAGAACGATTTTATATTGTGATATGTAGGCAGATCTTATTTAACGATTGATCGTCAACAGCTCCTGAATTGGTTCCCTTTATTAATTGATCCCAACATAAGTAGGCAAATCTTATTTTAACGATTTTATGTTGTGACTTTTTGAGTTTGAATTCTAAGAAGTAAATGGTATAATGGATTAATGGTTACATAAATATTATAAGTTGTATTTAACAAAATAAGTAAATTTTAAATACATTTGATTTTAAATTTTCTATTAGGCAAACATGATTTTATTAAGTTTTTTTGAAGAGTAAATATGAAAGTGTCGTATCTATATATATTATTTCATTTATATACTTTTCTCCATTATTTAACTTTGAGTTCGGTTACTTAATGGCTAAGAAGTGCGTTTTAGTCATTCCACCTACCTACTTTGTATATTAATGTTCTTCCTTACCAAAGTGCATAACAAAAAGCTATCAAGACAGATGGACATTTAAATTTGAAATCATATTGCTTTTTAGAAAAATAACACCATAAAAAGTTAAAGAAACTATGATATCACAACAAATTATTTAACAAGCAACCAATATGTCACGGGTTAGCAACACATTAATAGGTTTCTTGAACCTATTGACACTCCTAGCTTCTATCCCGATCATCGCTGGCGGCTTAAGGATGACGAAAAGCACCACCACCTGCGAAAGTTTCCTCCAACGACCGCTTATGGTTGTGGGCTTTGTGATCTTGCTTGTATTACTGGCCGGGTTTATTGGGGCATGTTACCATGTTGCATGGGCCTTGTGGGTGTACTTGGTGGTGATGTTGTTCTTGATCGCCACCTTGTTGGCAGTGACAATTTTTGGGTTCGTGGCTATAGGCCCAGGTGGCGGTGTGGACGTTTCTGGTAGGGCTTATAAGGAGTATCACTTCCAAAATTATTCACCTTGGTTGAGGAAAAGGATTGAGAATCCAAATTATTGGATGAGTGTCAAAAGTTGCATATTGGGATCTAAGACTTGTAGTAAGATTGTTATGTGGACTCCCGTTGACTATTTGACTAGAAACTTGTCCCCAATTCAGGTAAGCTTACTTACTAGCTAGGTTTATATATTTTGTCTACTATAAAATGTCATAATATTTTATTTAATTATAAATTGCTAGCTAAATAAGTTTAATCATCTTTTGGGTCAAATATGCAGTAGGGTTGTTGCAAACCACCAAGCGTGTGTAACTATCAAGCACCAACGGTGACACAAGATCCCGACTGCTATAAATGGAACAATGATCCAAATTTGTTGTGCTACGAGTGTGACTCATGCAAGGCCGGGGTGCTTGAGGATGTGAGACAGTATTGGCATAGACTCTCGATTCTCAACATCGTCATGGTCATGCTTCTCATTGGAATATATTTCGTCGGTTGCTGTGCATTCCAAAATGCAAAAAGGGCCGATAGTTATCACCCTTATGGCGAATCAAGAATGTATTAAACTCGACCTAAATGGAATTTCTATCGATAGGTCGTCAAAGGGAACAACAAAGCTAGGTATCTCTCTGATGCTACCCAAACGTAGCTACAATAGTTTAGCGACGAATATTGTATTACTAGCTGATTACCCCGGGAGGGTCCCGGGGTTGAAAAATCTAACTTTACGTGATAACCTATTGCAAATGGCTCAAGTTAACTAACCACAAAATCTCTCAATCATTGCATGTTCATAGTATTCTAATAAGTAATAACTCATATTCCCTAATCTAAAACCTAATCAGTAATCATCTAAAGAATCACTTATGTAAGCTGCAACTATTAAAAAACTCATCACATCTCTCTAATTTCTCACATTCTAATGGCTCTTATAATTCCTAACCTATCAACTAAACAAACACTTAAGTTGGAAGTTGTAATCATTGCATCTCATTATGCCACGTGGCATAATCAAGAGATGGATGAGGCCACCATTGAACGCCACGTCAGCAACTATCAATTCTTTCCGGGCGCGTCATGGAGTTGAAAAATATAACAATTCTAATAATACTAATACTAATAGTAATAATTATTACTCTTGTAATTAAATAAATAAAAAAATAACCTTGGTATAAGGTGACACCATGTGTTGCAGTGTTGCGCGATTCTTTCTCCTAACTTCTCTTGATGAAGTATATCTAGTAAAATTCCAATGATAACATGGCGATTGGGCTGAGAACCTGGTTTAAAAGAAAACATGATTAATGAATAACATGAACACTTTGTGTGTTTTTTTCCGGTATGAACGAAACCCCACAAAAAATAGTCGATTTTTCTCCGTTTTTTATATAGGACTATGGTACTCGTTGGAAAGATAATAAAACGCTCGTTAATTTGGTGTAATTTTTTTCTTTAAAAAAACCCGTATATAAAAGATATAAACGTTTAAAAATTATGGGAGAAAACATGAGAGAGAAAATTTTAAATTTATTTTTAAATTCATTTTTTTTTTCTAAAATAACTCAATTTAATTTAGGGTTTTATGTTTATCTTTTTTTTTAATTAAAAAAAGGAAATAGTTCAAAAACACTAAAATCTTTCAATTATGATGCCACGTGGCACTCTCAAGGGGAGGTTGAAGCCTTCATTGCACGCCACGTCAGCATATACGTTTTCTTTTATATATATATATAGATGGTAGATTATATATGAAATTTTGTTATTTAAAATGTGTTTTATGTGTATGTTAGAAAATCTAATTATTTGAAAACTAAAATTTTTTACAGTATAGAATAAATGACTTATGCCATATTTATTTATTTGAACAATAGAGAATATAACACTTTACTAATTACTTGATAATATCCTTTTAGTTAAATAAATAGTAAAAACATAACATTATCTTATGTATTAATTGATAAAGGGAAATGAAGACTGGTACATTATGTGGTTGTTTACGCTATGTTCCTGAGTTTAGTAAAGGGTGAAAAAGAAAAGAAAGGAAAGAAAATTCTTCCTTTTCTTTTCCTCTAGTTTTTCTTTCTTTTTTTCCTTTCATTTCCTCCCAATTTAAAAGGATTAGATTTAGTCTGGTTTCCTCTCTTTTCCTTTCTTTTCCTCCTAAAAATAAACTCTTGAACACACTTTTCACACTTTCCTTCCTTTAAAAAAAAACTCGAGAACACACCTCTCTTTTTCTTTCCTTTCTTTTCTCCTCTTAAGTTAACTCGGGAACACAACGTTAGAGCACCCATAAGGGGGACGAGGTACTACCCAGGGTTTTTTTTTTTTTCATTTCACTGATTTTAACCAATCATGTACTGTCACATTATTTTACTGATTTACTTTATTGAAACAGTTTTTTAGATGCAACACTTCACTAGTTCTTTACCCAATAATTAATTATTTTCACACATATAGTAATAACACTACAAGGAACTGGACCTTTAGCGGCGACGGTTGTCGCTAATGGTCTTGCCACCTTTTGTCTGTCGCTAATGCTCCTGTTGCTGCTAAAGGTGTCCCCGCTAAAGCTATTTATCCACGTGGCATTATCTTTTAACTTTATTTTTTTTTACCATGTGGCATGACACATGGCAGATTCCTGTGTAATCTGGGCAAGACTTTTAGCGGCGACGCGTCGCCGCTAAAGGTCTTTTTTTTTGCTATTCGTTTACTCCGCACACACGCATAACCAAACTAAATAATAACAAAAATAATAAACCAACATCTACATATATATATAAATAAACATAACAAAGTTAAACCAACATTCGTCAAAACATATCAAACAAAATAAACTAACATACCAACCTAATATTTGATTCAAGCATACACCATCAAAACTAAACAAACATACCAACCTAATATTTATATAAATTATAAATATATATAATAGATTATAAATAAATGCTTACATAATTCTCTTCATTCTGAGGGCTATCAAACGTCCCCTGCCTTCCTATATGTCCAATACGGTATGCTTCATACCGTTCCATGCCCTGTTTAACATTAAAAGTTAAATTATAAGTTAAATAAACATTATCGTCTATGTATATGTGTGTGGATATACCTTCTTGTAACAGTGACTGGCAAGAGAGCTCGATCCACCTCGGTATGTGTTCGTTTGTTTTTGGCGGGCGGCTTTAGCAAGTGCAGACTTCCTCTGATGCTCTGGAGTGCAGAAGTGATCAACAGTTCGATGCCAGTTTTCCAATTTCATACCCTGGGGAGGATTTTGCTTTGCTAACTCCACATCCCCATCATCTCCCAACACTTGCAAATAATGACGCTTTGCGTCGACTTTGCGGTCGCTGTACCGCTTTCTGATAACCGCCATAATGCCTTCTTTTTTTAGCAGCATTCATTTCTTCATTAACAACATCCAAGTCGAAGCAACCCTAATAATTAAATAAAACAAGCTTTGTAACATATAGAATCAACAAATAACATATAGAATATATATTTACAAATCACTAACCTTTAAAATCTCAAATAACTTGTCTTTGTAAGTCTCAGAAACACTATCCCAACCTTCCACATCCAACGGGATCTCACGCCATATATGCATGGACGCCTCCCGAGAGAAGTAGCCGCCATCTTTGCCTACAGGCATGTTGGTGGCGGCATCATCAAATGGAATCGCTACCTTGCCTTTGCCTGTCTTAAGTGCTTTTCTTAAGCCCTTGTTTTTTCCCGGGCCCCGTGTTCTCCTACGACTGCATTTAGAGTTAAAAATAATTAGTCACATTATTATAATTGAAAAAGAAGTAAAAATAGTAAACAGTAAAGAACTGTAAGACTTACCACCATCTTCCTAGTGGTTGTGCCACCAATCATCACCGCCTGGTGGCGGTGGCGGCGCCCCTGCATCGTCTCCCCCGTGGCCCATAACAGCGGCCATCAAATAAACAAACAAAAACAAAATCGAACTCATAGTGTCCTGCAAAAAGGAAATAAAAAATATTAGTTACATTATTATATGTAAGTCCTGCAATTAGAAATAAAACGTATTAGTCACATTATTATATGTAATAAATAAAGTATAAATAGTAAACATTGATTTATTATTATAAATACATGAAATCATCAACAATTACTGTTTTTTAATCAGACTCCATGCCATCATAATCTGGATCGTCCTCGTCATAATATGCCCCAGCATCAGCAACTTCACTGTCGTCATTGCTCGGGGCATCAACTTCCATTGCATTCTCACCTGGAGTAGCATGAGAAGATATGTTTTGAAAGTATCGGTGGAAGTCAATAATTAGGCCAATATTAGATGAAGAGTTATTGTGAACGACGTCAACATCCTCGCTAACATCCTCGCCTAACTCAGTGTCTACGTTTTGAACATTCTCGAGTTGTGGTGGTCTATCCCAAAATTTGCCGGTGATTAACATTTTCGATGACCCACCTATGTTTAATAGTTTGTTTTCCTCGAGATGGTTCTTGGATGTAGAACACTTGTTTGGCTTGTCGGGCAAATATGAGCTGATCTTCTTTGTCCCATTCGTGTTCTGTGCTGATACTGATACTGGTGATATTGTTTTCAACCGTAACTCGAGTATCGTACCACTTGCACCGAAATAGGACAGTTGTATACCCACGAGGATAACCGATCTCAATAATCTCTTCTAATACGCCATAATATTTCTCACCGTTCTCTCCCTCCACCATAAACCCTGAGTTTTGCGTTGCACGTTTTGTATCACGTGAAGCCACCATAAACCTAACACCGTTGACTATGCAACCGGTGTAAGTCTGGGCCATTACGTGCACGTCCAATGAACGAGCATATAACTCTGGGTGGAATTCTGAAGAACTTTCTTTCTTCATCTTATAGACCTAACAAATTTAAAATAATATTGTTTATTATATATGCATTACCTAACAAATATATAGTAACGGGTGTTATATATGTATTACCTTGTGTTGAAACCATTCCGGAAAATTAGTTTTAATATCATCTTGGGGATGTGTAGATTTGAATTCACTACATTGAAGAAATATGTATAAAAGCAAGAAAAATTAGTCTTAATTATATATTTGGGATGTTCGGTAAATATATAAAGGATAGGAGCACTTACTTCATGTAGCCCCTGACTTCTTCGCAATTATCGAGGACAAACCATTCTATCTTGAGTTTGTCCTCAACTGAAAGTAGCTTGTCATTCGTTGCACTGATCGGCTTGCATTGGGACTCAAACACCCATAACTTTCTTTTTTCTACAACGGCGTCCTCATTTCTCTCAGGCTGATTGAACTTAGTCTTAACATTTTACAGGTACATTGAGCAAAATGTTAGAGCTTCTTCAGCTACATAACCTTCAGCTATACAACCTTTTGGCCTTGTCGGGTTTTTAACATAGTTTTTCAGTTTTTTCATATACCGTTCAAAGGGATACATCCATCTCATATAGACTGGACCACCAAGAATCGCTTCATCGGGTAAATGCATAACTAAATGAACCATTATGTCAAAAAAGGCCGGCGGATATATCAACTCTAACCTGCACAAGATCATAAGAATGGCATCCCTCGCTTTCTTCATATCTTCCACTACCAGTGTTCTGGAGCAGAGCTGTTTAAAGAACGCACAAAGGTCTACCATTGGTGTATAAAAATCTTTGCCTAAAAATGCTCTAACCCCAATTGGTATCAATTTTTGCATGAGAATATGATAGTCGTGTGATTTCAAACCAGTATTGTTAGTATCGTTATCTGTCACCCTTTTACTAATATTAGATCCGAACCCATCTGGTAGTTTAACATTTTTTATAAACTGGCAGAAACTCTTTCGGTCACGCCGGGTGAATGAGTATTTTGGGTGTGGGCAGGTCCACTTGGTTCCCTTTTTTTTCAACCATTGCGTCTTTCGAACTTTCAACTTCTCTAAGTCTATTCGTGCATTTGAGCTGTCTTTCGTCTTTTCATTCATCAAAAGAGTACTAAGCAAGCTGCCGCACACATTTTTCTCGATATGCATAACATCTAAGTTGTGCTTCAACTGCAGAGAAGACCAATACTCTAATTCAAAAAATATGCTTCTTTTGGACCAGCTCAACTTGAAGTCTTCACGATTAGGGTTAGCACCTGCAAATTGTGGATGCTTGCCTGGTAGGCGATTGAGTAGAAGAGCATGTTGAGCATCTATGTCAGCGGGACTAAACTGTCTTGGGGGGCTCTTGTCTCGTGTGCCCCGTTAAACTCAGAACTTTTTCTCCACTGATGGTTGGCATCTAGGAATCGCTGATGGCCTACATACACGCATTTACCTATTACACGCACTGAAGGGGTGTCTTTGTTGCAAGTCGGGCATGCTTTGTATCCCTGCCCGCTCCAACCTGATAGACTGCTACGAGCTGGAAAGTCACTTATAGTCCAAAACAACGCCGCCTTTGTAACGACCTGAAGTGTTACGGGTCTCTTAAACGGGTCGGATCGTACCCGACCACCCGATTATTTATTTAATTATTTAAGTTCGAATCTCGCGACTAACCATTTTAATTGATTTTATAAATAATAATTATTGGATTTTTATTATCTCGGTAAAACGCTCCTTATCTTCTATTAAAACGTTTCTTATCTTATTACTATACCTGTTACCAAACACCCGCGTCTCAGTTATTATCCCTGTAGCCAAACACCCCTTGTTATAATTATCCTCTATAAACCTTGTTCCTTCCTTGTCTGCGTACCATTTACAATTCACACACATATGTGTGTGTATTAGAGCAGAGAGCAACCACAACCATTTCCACCTCCGGCCAGCGCCGCCGCCGCCGCTGCTGGACCCGCCTTCCTCTCCGTCAATCAACCGCCTCATCTCCTCTGTTTCACTAAACTACCCAGCTGTGAACTATACTCTCTCTGTTCCTGTTCTGAACATGAACCCGGATCCACCAATATCAAGCCATAACCACCCCTTCATCCCTCTGCTTCTGATTAACCCAAGATAACCCGATAAAACCCTTCGCTTCATCCATCTCCGGCGAAACTGTTCCCCTGTTTCTGTTCCAAATCATACCCGGTAAACCACCAGTTAACCCGTAAACCACCCTGTTCGTATCTTTGTTTCTATTAACGAAGCCGGACAGTCACCGGATATGGTGACTGTCAGCGGCTCTTTTAACCCTTCTTCCGGTCCATCTGTAAGCCGAACCTAACCCTCTGTTTATAATCAGATCTGGATAACCCGCGATTGGGAACCTGTAATTATCAACGGGTCTTGTGTTAACCGGTGACTGTCACCAGAAGCCATGGTCATCGGGTCACCCTTTGGTTCATATTCGGAAGCCGGGTTCTCTCTATTTTGTACTCGAAGCTAACCGGTGATTATATGTTCACATAGTATTAATTACCGGTTTGGAAGACGAGTTTGATAACCCGGTTGGATATAATTCCCGGTTAATCCTTGATTCTGTCCCGATTATATTCCGGTGAGATCTGGTTATGCCCCGGTAAATACATCTCTAATCGTTCTATTGGTTATCAAATATTATGTTATAATCTATTTTTAACTAAAGATTATAATTGTTATTTGTTATGAGGTAACGATAAACGAGCTGGAGGATACAAGTCGATACTGAGTCGACTCGATGACTCGGTCAACACCCGGAATAGAACCCGGTCCATTGACTAGACGAGGATTATTAGAATTATACGATTATATATATATAATACGAATAACGTACGGACTTGATAATAATAATAAGAGAATAATAATCATATATAGAATATATACGTTTATATATATAAGATTCGATATATAGAACGATATACTAGACTCGGGTTAATGATAATATGATCAGCCGAACCAGCATCCGGGTAAGTACGTGTCTAGAGTCCTATAGGTTTGTGTGCCAAGCTGTAATGGCCAGCTTTATTAGCTACGAGTGCTAAGCTGTAATAGCCAGCTAGATTTTAGGATGTCCGTGTCGTGTCAATAATAAACCCCGAGTTTAGGACTATCTAATATATACCGAACTCTATATATACATAAATTGTATATGTGATATATATATCCTAAATAATACAATCTAACGAGTCCCACGCGTAAAACGTATCTATATATATATCTGACATATAATTGTAATAAAAGAGACTATAGAAGACTATACGCAAACCAGTGAGTATCGTGAACTCCCCTCTTTTATTGTTTTATTAAACGTTTTAGGGGAAACACATGTCATTTATTAGAAAATATAGAAATGCTTTACATAATAGAATTAATAAAGGAAATATAATAGAAAAGGGGATAATAGAAACGACAAGGACAGTACTGACCGGTATCTCGCCATTTCCTTTATTATCCAACTAGAGGATAATAACCAGTCTTACCCGGTAAAGGGTAAGAATAAGTATGTTTACCACAAACAGAGTGGTACCATCGATAGGAATGGCAACTAATAGAATATAATAGATTGACATATAATCGGTACAATTTAATCGAATTGATATAATAGAATATATTCCCCCTCCAGAATTAGAATAGTAAAGCATGGTTTATATAAAAGAATTACAAATAAACGAACTGGCCATTCACTTTATAAAATACACGACCTCACCAACTTTATGTTGACAGAAACTATTTTTGGCATGTGTTCAGGTACCCAACAGATATGATGACGTGGATCCTGGAAGAGTCAAGACTGTCAATATCTTAAAGTCCGCTGCGTAACTCCGATAACCCGACCCGACGACCCGGCCACGTCAGGCTGGGACGTTACAGGTTGGTATCAGAGCTGCGCTTATGGACAGTCTTGACTTAATTATTAATCCAGGATCTACCAGAAATGTCTTTTAAAAGAAATTGTGATTAGAAATATGGATAGGTTAAAAGAATATTAGAAGGTAAAAATTTGGGTACCTAAATGCCAAACCATTATAAAGTTGGTGAGCACCATAACAGTATATTAGAAATTAAAACAAATCCACTACAGGATATTACTAGAATGATTATGTGGGGTAAATTCACAATTTTGTACACAATCGTGAATTTACATACACATTTAATTTCTGGGAAATCTTACAGGATATTAAGGCCATATGAAGTATGAAAGAATATAGAACATAAATCACGGCATTAAAAGAAATAAGACAGAAATACAGAACATAAACCGGATAAATATTAAAAGAAATTAAATCGAGATATAAATAAAGAAATGAAGTAAGTTATAAAAAGTATAAATATATATAGAAAAATAAATAGATTATAAAACATAAATCATCCATCGTTAATTCAAGAAACTTCCGATAAGTTATTGAATTATTCCAGTCCCAGTGACTATTTATATCCGATCGTTAACCTCACGGTTATTCCAAATAATTATAAACAGAATACAAATATACACGCCAAACTTGAACATTCCTATGCTCGAGTATCCGTAAATATTATTTTTACCCTGTAATTTCCAAAATTTTTAATCTAATATACTAGAAACATATAAATATCGTGTTTTTAAAGAATTTTCTCTCGATTACTTAATTAAGGATTAAATATACTCCACGATTATTTAGAAGGTTTTAAATCTTTTCAGTATAACTACAAAGTTTATTGATTTTATATTTAGTCATTATATTTATACTAAACCGGTATTTCAGTTTTGAGTAAAAATATATAATTACCCCTCCGTTTAAAATTTTAAATAAACAATTTAGTTAATTTATAAAATTAAGAGAAATCTATTAATATTATAACTTATTTAAGTATTGATAAATTTTTGAAAAACCCCAGAATCTATCTCAGGTTTTATCTAAATTTATCCGTTTAATCTTAAAGTTTTGATTTCGATATTTTAAGAAATTTACTTATTTTATCAATTTATAATAAGAATTTTATTTATTAAAAATTTAAGAATTCCGACACTATGAAAAATTTTTACAACGACCCTTTTCAGATAGTTATTATTTTCGAAAATAAGTATTATTATGAAACTTGAATCAGTATTATTATTATAAAGTTATTCCTAAAAGTTTTTATATAAAAGAACCACGACCGTATTATTTTATCGAAACATATTTTATATCGCATTTAATGTTATTTTCATAGAAATTTATTCATCAATTCGTATTCGTATATATAAATATTAATAGTGTTCTTCCGTATAATTTTATAACTATGTTCGATTATATAATTTCTCGATATTGTTTTAATATAAACGATAAGCATATATTCCGTTATAATCTAAACTCATATTATAATTCTGTAAAAACCTCGGTTGTACCATTTTGTCCGAATATATTTCACTCCATATTCGGTACCATTTTTCGTAAAGATCTTTAGTTGAATTTGTATCCGTATATATGTCAAGATTATTTTTGGCATGATTCTATATTCATATCCGATCGTACAACTTCCTTGATATTTTATCTCGATATAAATAATAAGTATTTACCACGTTCTATAAATCTTTCTTTGGATATATACATCGAAAAACCTTAGCCAGATGATATCTTCGATCTTTTCTCCCGAGAATTAAGATAATATTTTGAATAGAAATATTATTATTTCGAAATTCTCGTGACAAAAATAATTTGGAATCTCTCTAAAGAAACCGAATTATACTCGTTAGATTATGTGACAATATAAGTACTCTCTTAATCCTGTGACTTGAGCAAGTCAAAGATTAAAAGATGGAATAATTATATTGGACATCTTTTGGTGTGATCAAATTCTTGAAACGATTGACAGTCTATTTCGTTAGACTCGGATCAACATGTTCTATTCCGAAATAATATAATTTAAAGAGAAAATAAAAAAGAAAATATCAGAATAATATGTGAATGACACATACCTATTGTGATTAAAATAAATAAGTACTGGAATGTTAGGTGAGGTGGAATAGTAATTATGATCGCGACATAATTATGAATGCCACAGGCACAGTAACATTCGAGTAGGAGTTTATCGAGATCACAGTATGTTTGTATCATAAACATATTAAAAGAAATAATAAGAAATAATAAGAAGAAATATATAATGGAATCATCAGCGTAATATATGTGGAGAATACGACCACAGAACTGGCAATCTAGTTGGAATTTCTTCGTGAAATACAACTAAGAATATGTTCGCAGAATAAAAACCATCGATTGGTTAATTTCTACGAATTATAGAAATCAGTATATTGATTTCTGATTGCCAACCAAAGATAGTTGTATGTCCTCTGTGCAACCCCCGGGGCAAATGATATCTGGACCCTTACAGAAGGTATATCCGGACATTTGTCACCAAGTCACAGAATTCTTATAAGGATATATGATGCTATGAACAAATCTCTGTAGTCACTTCGTATAAAGACTCGTGCAAGTTATAATACAATCAAATTGGTAAAACGGTAAAGTGTTACCAAGTTGAGAGTTAAGAAGTGATAAAAGAATTGTTAAAATCCTTAAAATATAAAAGACATAAATCTATATGGATTCAGAAACCAGAAATGGTAGAATCCAACGAAGTATCAAAGAAAATAATTTATAAAGAAATATAATTGATACCAAGCGGAATCGCGTAGAGATTCGCAAGGTATAATCGAAGTGAAAACGAAAAATGAATAGAATTATGCTCATTTTTCCAGTGAAACTCTCTGGCCAAAGAAGGATGGATTCTTGTTCCGAATTAAAGGCTGTGAGAGATAAATTAAGAAATCACTGTTCTGGCAAGAACTATCTATACGATTATCCCGACGAAATAAGCCTCGCTTATAATAAGTTGGATTAAGAATCTATGATAGATTGCCTATATATATAAGTTTATAGGAAAGTGTTTTCAGACACTGAAAATATAAACTTTAATCGAATACATAAATAAGAAAGAATTATTCCAAGCAAATATATATTATAGAAGTGATGGAATTTATAGTGTGTGCTATAAATGTTATCAGTATTTGCTTGGATATAAAAGAATATAAAGAGATAAATAATAGAATATAAATTGAAGAATAAAAAGAATTATAATCTAGAACAGACATCCGATATGTCTGAATAAAAGAAAGGCATAGGAAATGCCAGATATTAAGAGAAGGCATATGAAGTGCCAAATATTGTTAGAAGGCATTCGATATGCCCAGAAATATAATTATTAGATAAGAATATTAGTTGTAAGGAAAACGACTAGAAATTTTATAAAAGAATATTTTACCGAGAGTGTATCGAATTCCGAAATAGTGATATCAAGAAGGAATAATTGCAGAAATACTTAACGCAATAAGTATTCATGCAGTAAACCTGAATGATAATCATGATTTTGAGAAAGAATAATCGATGCATTGCCATCAGAATCCTAAGTCGAAGAATCGTAACATTGACTGTTACCAGTAGATTCCGAGACTATAAAGAGAAACTTACATATAATTGACTGTAGAATTGTGAAAGACCTCATTCACGATAATACACTGAGAAAAGTCAAATAATATGTAATGAAATACAATGCAGTTAATCATCAATGAAATAGTCAGTAAGACTATTAGCGATGATTTAAGAGAAATCTCAATAATTGATTTCAGTAAATCAAGACGATAAAAAGGAACTGTTGAAACAGTATAATTCAACAAGTTCAATTAGTCTTTTCCGGTACCTTTAAACTCCGGATAAGATACATCTAATGATTTAAAGAAATCATTTCTACTCTTTAAGAATTGGAGTTACAATGATGACAGATTCTAAAGTTCGAATATAAGAGATAGTAGCTCGGATCCCATTCAAGTCATGATAATGAAGGGACTTCCGTATCTATCTCTTAAGAACCAACTAGGATACATCATTGTAAAGGAATCCGACGATGATTATATCGTATCACTTTGAGATTCTAGCAATGGTTGCTGGAAGTTTGTAAATCTCTTTGGAGATAAACGATCAGAATCCCAAAGTATGTTCGAATCGTCTTTATATAGGAATAATATTCAGTCTATTTCTCATTCTAATGAGAAATAAGATAAAAAGAATATTCGTAGTATAAAGAAAGATATCAATCTATACGGAAAACCTTTAATAGTCATACCAGAAAATACAGATAGTCCATGTATCTGTATTAACATGACTATAGCAAGAAAGGTTAAAACGTAGATGTGAATTGATATAAAGATCGATTTCCTCGCAAACCACGAGTACTGATTATGACTCGTGACGAGTGTTCAAGTTTACATTATAACATCCTTATCGATCAAGGGTGTAAAATACAAGATCACTCAAATTTCGGGGACGAAATTTCCTAAGGGGGGGTGAATGTAACGACCTGAAGTGTTACGGGTCTCTTAAACGGGTCGGATCGTACCCGACCACCCGATTATTTATTTAATTATTTAAGTTCGAATCTCGCGACTAACCATTTTAATTGATTTTATAAATAATAATTATTGGATTTTTATTATCTCGGTAAAACGCTCCTTATCTTCTATTAAAACGTTTCTTATCTTATTACTATACCTGTTACCAAACACCCGCGTCTCAGTTATTATCCCTGTAGCCAAACACCCCTTGTTATAATTATCCTCTATAAACCTTGTTCCTTCCTTGTCTGCGTACCATTTACAATTCACACACATATGTGTGTGTATTAGAGCAGAGAGCAACCACAACCATTTCCACCTCCGGCCAGCGCCGCCGCCGCCGCTGCTGGACCCGCCTTCCTCTCCGTCAATCAACCGCCTCATCTCCTCTGTTTCACTAAACTACCCAGCTGTGAACTATACTCTCTCTGTTCCTGTTCTGAACATGAACCCGGATCCACCAATATCAAGCCATAACCACCCCTTCATCCCTCTGCTTCTGATTAACCCAAGATAACCCGATAAAACCCTTCGCTTCATCCATCTCCGGCGAAACTGTTCCCCTGTTTCTGTTCCAAATCATACCCGGTAAACCACCAGTTAACCCGTAAACCACCCTGTTCGTATCTTTGTTTCTATTAACGAAGCCGGACAGTCACCGGATATGGTGACTGTCAGCGGCTCTTTTAACCCTTCTTCCGGTCCATCTGTAAGCCGAACCTAACCCTCTGTTTATAATCAGATCTGGATAACCCGCGATTGGGAACCTGTAATTATCAACGGGTCTTGTGTTAACCGGTGACTGTCACCAGAAGCCATGGTCATCGGGTCACCCTTTGGTTCATATTCGGAAGCCGGGTTCTCTCTATTTTGTACTCGAAGCTAACCGGTGATTATATGTTCACATAGTATTAATTACCGGTTTGGAAGACGAGTTTGATAACCCGGTTGGATATAATTCCCGGTTAATCCTTGATTCTGTCCCGATTATATTCCGGTGAGATCTGGTTATGCCCCGGTAAATACATCTCTAATCGTTCTATTGGTTATCAAATATTATGTTATAATCTATTTTTAACTAAAGATTATAATTGTTATTTGTTATGAGGTAACGATAAACGAGCTGGAGGATACAAGTCGATACTGAGTCGACTCGATGACTCGGTCAACACCTGGAATAGAACCCGGTCCATTGACTAGACGAGGATTATTAGAATTATACGATTATATATATATAATACGAATAACGTACGGACTTGATAATAATAATAAGAGAATAATAATCATATATAGAATATATACGTTTATATATATAAGATTCGATATATAGAACGATATACTAGACTCGGGTTAATGATAATATGATCAGCCGAACCAGCATCCGGGTAAGTACGTGTCTAGAGTCCTATAGGTTTGTGTGCCAAGCTGTAATGGCCAGCTTTATTAGCTACGAGTGCTAAGCTGTAATAGCCAGCTAGATTTTAGGATGTCCGTGTCGTGTCAATAATAAACCCCGAGTTTAGGACTATCTAATATATACCGAACTCTATATATACATAAATTGTATATGTGATATATATATCCTAAATAATACAATCTAACGAGTCCCACGCGTAAAACGTATCTATATATATATCTGACATATAATTGTAATAAAAGAGACTATAGAAGACTATACGCAAACCAGTGAGTATCGTGAACTCCCCTCTTTTATTGTTTTATTAAACGTTTTAGGGGAAACACATGTCATTTATTAGAAAATATAGAAATGCTTTACATAATAGAATTAATAAAGGAAATATAATAGAAAAGGGGATAATAGAAACGACAAGGACAGTACTGACCGGTATCTCGCCATTTCCTTTATTATCCAACTAGAGGATAATAACCAGTCTTACCCGGTAAAGGGTAAGAATAAGTATGTTTACCACAAACAGAGTGGTACCATCGATAGGAATGGCAACTAATAGAATATAATAGATTGACATATAATCGGTACAATTTAATCGAATTGATATAATAGAATATATTCCCCCTCCAGAATTAGAATAGTAAAGCATGGTTTATATAAAAGAATTACAAATAAACGAACTGGCCATTCACTTTATAAAATACACGACCTCACCAACTTTATGTTGACAGAAACTATTTTTGGCATGTGTTCAGGTACCCAACAGATATGATGACGTGGATCCTGGAAGAGTCAAGACTGTCAATATCTTAAAGTCCGCTGCGTAACTCCGATAACCCGACCCGACGACCCGGCCACGTCAGGCTGGGACGTTACAGCCTTCATTGTGAAGTGCGTGTTTGTCGCAGCGTCTTTAGCAAGTACGCCTGTCTGCCACAAATCCTTAAGCTCATCCACCAACGGCCTAAGGAAAACGTCTATGTCCTTCCTAGGGGATTTAGCGCCAGGAATCAACATGGTCAACATAAATGTGGACTCTTTCATACATAGCCACGGAGGCAGATTGTATGTGGTGAGTATAACCGGCCAAGTGTTATGAGTCGAGCTTTTGATGCTGTAAGGATTAAAACCGTCAGCTGCAAGCCCTAGGCGAACATTTCGGGGTTCACTTGAGAAGTTAGGGTACCTTAGATCAAAGTCCTTCCATGAAGATCCATCAACTGGATGACGCATAATACCATCTTCTGATTGTCCGGTACTGTGCCATATCATATCTTTTGTTGTGTGCCTTGAGCCATACAAGCGTCGTAGTCTGGGGGTCAAAGGAAAGTATCGTAACACCTTGTGAGGTACCTTCTTGCCACTTGTGTCTTTATTTACCCACCGACTCTCATTACAAACAGGACAGTTCTGCAGCGACTGATGTTCTTTCCAGAAGAGAGCACAGTCCCATTTACACACGTCTATCATCTCATATCCCAAACCAGTCTTCTTTAATATCTTTTTGGCTTTGTAATGCGAAGGGGGGACCTTGTTACCTGCTGGAAGTATAGACTGGAAAAACCCGAGAAGCTCATCAATCGAATTATTAGTCCATTTGTGCCTTACCTTCATATTCATAAGCTTTGATATAAAGTCAAGGGAGGAATAATCAGTACACCCAGGATCTAGCTCTGATTCGACTTCATCAATCAGGGCTTCAAACTCATCACGAACATCACTACTCTCTGTATTCGAGCCCCCTTCGTTAAGGTCTGTATCCTCTTCCATACGATCCTCTTCCACTACCACACGCTCCACTATAAGGTCTGTGATAACGTCATTCATATCGCTTCTTCCCCTAACCTCATTTACGACTATAGGAGATGGCGTAATTGGATTTTCACCGTGATAGATCCACGGCGTGTAATATTCATCGAAACCATTTATACGAATATGATATATCATTGTTATGAAGTCTATGAAGATAGAATTATTACACTTTTTACACGGACATCTAATCGTTCCATCTGAGTTGACGAATGGTTTGGCATACTCAATGAAATTGTCAATTCCTTTTTGGTACTCAACATCCAAACGGTTCTTTATAAACATCCAGCTTTTATCGATCGACATGATGATGTGACTGAAACATAATTTGGGTTTGAGGCACGATAATTTAAATGAAACGTATTATTGACACCTAAAGGGTAGGCTGCTAAACCCACTTTTTGAATACCTTATCTCATATATGAATGTGTATTACATGATTGTTTGTTTAAGAAAAATTCGGCAGCATTTCCCCTTAGCCCCCAAGTATATAATATAAATATATACCCGAGGAGCAAAGAGGAAATGCCAACCGAATCTTTCAAAAACAAACAATCGTGTAGTACACATTCACATCCTAAATGAGATAAAGTATTCAAAAAGCAGTCCCAAAACGGGGACTACCCGAAATTAATTACTAAATCAATTTCGAGCGGGTATTTCTAAGCTCACTATGTTTTAAATGGGGATTCATTTTCGGGCATGTCTTTCTAGTCTCAATATGTAATAACATACAAATATAAACACACATACACTCATACATACATACACGCATACTCATACATACATACACACTCATACATACACTCATATATACATACACTCATACATACATACATACACACTCATACATACCCACATACATACATACATACATACATACATACATACATACATACATACATACATACATACATACACTCATACATACATACATATACTCATACGTACAAACATACATACACTCATACATACATACACGCATACATACATACATACATACATACATACAAACATACATACATACATACATACATACACTCATACATACATACACGCATACATACATACATACACTCATACATACATACACACTCAAACATACTCATACATACATACATACACGCATACATACATATACTCATACATACACTCATACTCATACATACATACACACTCATACATGCATACACACTCATACATACTCATACATACATACATACACGCATACATACATACACTCATACATACATATACTCATACATACATACACTCATACATACATACATACATACACACTCATACATACTCATACATACATACATACACTCATACATACATACACGCATACATACATACATACACTCATACATACATACTCATACATACATACATACATACACGCATACATACATACACTCATACATACGCATACAAATATGTACAGACATACATACACACATACATACACGCATACATACACGCATACATACATATAAAAAACAAACAATAAACAGAAAAAAGAAATTAAAAAGAAAAAAACAGAAAACAAATTACAAAACACAAAACAAAAAAAAAGAAAAAAAAATCTATAAATACTTACGAGAGGGGGAGGGATGGCAGAGGGAGGTGGGGCTCGGTGGTGGTGGGGCTGCTCGGCGGTGGTGCGGCTGCTCGGCGGAGGTGGGGCTCGGCGGAGGTGCAGCAGAGAGGGAGGAGGCAGAAGGGAGTGCGAGAGAGGGAGGGGGTTGCGAGAGAGGGATGGAGTTCGAGAGGGAGGGGGTTTCTAAAGAATGAAAAGAAAGAGATTGGGTATGAAATAATCTTGGGTGAAAAAGAGAGAGAGCAGATCGAGTACATAGAGAGTGAGCAGAGAGATTGGGTGAAAAAGAGAGGGAAGGAAGAAGAAGGGCGGGTAGGTCAAATAATTTGGTGGACCTTTAGCGGCGACGGTGTCGCCGCTAATAATAATAGTATGAAATAATCTTGACCGTTGATCTTCATTTGATCAATGTTTGGCTTAAAACGGGCCTTTAGCGGCGACACCTAGGCAGGTCGCCGCTAAAGGTGTCGCCGCTAATACTCGAAATTCTTGTAGTAATAATATTAATAATAATATATCCCTTTCCCACTCTCTCTCTCTCTCTCCTCTATAACTCACCTGCACTACTTAGTTTTTTATTTGGAGAGAGAATATCAGTGAAATAGCACGGTATAAAGAACCCGTATTTGGTTCACGGGACCCCTACCAGCACTGGTGGCGCCAATGTTACCGTGCTGGTAGTGGGGTACCCGTGACCTTTTCTGGTGGCGCCCCGTCTCCCCTAATGGTACTCCCAACAAACCATTCTAAACTATAACGTCATTATGCTATATCATTATCATTCCAAACCATTTCAAACTACAACCTTTTCAAACCTAGTTTTTTTCCTACAACCATAAACCATTTCAAACCCCCACCTCATCACATACTTTTCCTTTTATTTAATTTATACCACACACATAAAAAAACTTTTTTAGTTATTAAAAAAAGTATAAAGAAGGCCACCCCTAGTCGTCCGCCTTGGTGCGCTCCAACAAACCAATCCCCATCGAACCGGTTGCTCCAATGGTGGGATTTTTTTGGGTTGGTCCATCCACCTCCAGCGGACCATCCACTTGTCTCTGTTGAAGATGCTCTAACATGTGGTATGAAAATTGGCTTAAAATGGTTGGTGTTATTATATAATATAATGGTAAAAGTAGCTTCTTGGCTACAACAGCTCCTGTTTTGCACATGTTTACAAAACTATCATTGGATTTTTTTTCTTCTTTTCTTGTTTTTGTCTTGTAGTGTGGTTCACATTTAGGGGCTGTTTATTAAGGCTCTTAATGAGTCTCTAAATCATTCAGTGCTGAATGATTCGGCATTCAGTTTATTTAACGCGTTTGTTTCAGTATCTGAATGGAATGGTTAAGGCTAAATCATTAAGACTTGGATGTTGCTGAACCATTAAGCACTGAATAAATCAATTTTTAATTCCCCTACTGATGTGAGACAAGAAGACTAACCATTTAGAGGTCCAACGAAACAACACTTAATGATTCAGCACTTAACCATTTAGATCCTCTTAACCATTCAAACTTCTTAATATTTCAGCATTTAATCAACCAAACAGCCACTTACATTTTTTTTTTGGATGACGTGTGCAGATATACACATAATTTTACAATGAATAAACACACATTTTTGCTTTAATATTTATAAAAATGGTTTAGACCTTAATATTAAAACACACACAATAGGGCAAGTGTACCCTGTCATATATGTAGTAAGTACAGCTAATAACCAAATATCGATCCATGGACGCGCGCAGAGCAATTGTACTGAAACTCTATCCCCAATTTACCAGTAGGAAAATATAGTGGAAGTTTGTTTAAACTAAATTAATTCTAAAATATCTAACTAACATATGTAAGACTCCAAATACAAAATATAACTATATAGACTATAATATATCAATCCTAGCATGTCATCTACATATCATATGATATAAAGGCGTGTGATCAACATTCCCATTTTCTGACAGTTAGTGTCCCTTTCGGGCATCCTAACATGACAACTATACAGAAAGCTAACACGAATACGCACGTTAACCACTTCAAGTCATTTATTAGCGAGCAGCTGATATGATCTCATGCAAATCTTCTAAAGATAAGTTAGTCATCTGTTAAGAGTTTTCTAACCTCACTAATTCAGGAAAGCGATACCGAATACACAATACAACCACCTAGACTAGCATAAAGTAGAGCATTTCACAACCTATTCCATTTTACCAACTTTGAACACAGATCTACTAAGATCGCTATTTTTACCAAAATAACTAGCAAAGATCATTAACCGTGCCAAAGATCTGTAACGGCACCATTAAGCTTTTAAAACCCTTTTACGTGCCGGTAAGCAATTCTAATCATTATTCGACTGACTTTAACCAAACCAATACCCGGTTACAGTTTCATGGTGTAAACTTATTAACAAGTTAACTAGTCTACTACCGGATGATTAAACGGACGGTTTTTCAACATGTATCCGCCTAACACATTCAACAATCATCAAAGTCAATCCAACATAACTACAAATCCAATAACAATGAAACAAGGTTGCATTATGATCATCAAGATTAAGTCATGAAAAACGCCGAATTCAGACAAGACATGATTAACTATACAAACGATTGTTTCTATGTACCACATACTAGTGTTTTTGCCCGTAGGCTTACAATCTACTAAATAAACATCACAATAAGCATACAAAATCTGATTTGGATCATAAATAGTTTAAAGGATCAAACCATAAAAATGCTAAAGTGAAGGATCGGATGATGATGGATGGATTGTGACATCCGTCACCCTCGTCTTTCACCTAATTGACATTAATAGCCCTTCAAATATTTCCATTATAGTTCCTGCAAGTTTCGTCATTTTTGGATTTAACTTTAGAGTGAACTAAAGTTTTATCAGTTATAGTTATAATTGATTGGATATAAGTTTTAATCAAATGCTTTGGTGAAACATATTCGTAAAAGATTTTTTTTTAAAAAAATTTAGTTTTATAAAACTTTAAAAGCATTTTGGTTAATTGATATTAACTTGGTTAGTGTATTATAAAGGGAAAACTAACCAAACTAAAATAAAACTAACTAAGTTTTAGTTGAGGGACCTTTTACGCCAAGCTTCCAAACTTTCAAAATCTTGTTTTGCCCTCCCTTGTCCCCACGTTTTTTCGATCTGAGTTCCGGCCACCGGAATATTTTCCGGCCGGATTCCGGCGATGTTAAAAACACACTTAATAATATTGTTTTTAACGTTTCATCATTTAGAAATCATTATCCCTCGATTTTTAACTGTTCCAAAACTTTTATTACGTATTAAACATGTTATAATCGGGCAATAATTCGAGGTTATGGTGGTAACGATCGGAATAAATAAAAACATTCATTTGTCCGTTTCCTTTACGTTTTATGTATAAATAGTCTATACTAGTACACTCCTGCACGTTTATACTTCTCAAAATCACTATAAAAACCATATAACCATGACCAGAAGCCTTGCAAATTGTGGCTCTAGGCGTGACTTATAAGCTTGTCCATTCGGATCCAAATCGTGATAGTAAGTTATGTTTAATATTGCCGTTATGTTGCTCACGTTTTTCTGATCAAAACCCCCTTATTACAGATTTGTTATCATGCTTGTATTGGGTTTATTGAATCTAGGTTAGGGTTAGGGTTCTTGAGTTAGAATTGGGGAAGAAGATGAGACTAGCTTTTTATATAAATGTTTAATCTTTCAAATAAAATCACAAATATGGTTGTGGAGTAGTGGTCACAGCGTTGTGTTGCTGTTGAGCAGACATAGGTTCGAACCCCCTTCATGGCGGGTTTGATCATTTATTTTTTTAGTTTGTTTATATATAATATTTATATATAAATACCTTGATATCTTAAAATATTCATAATAAATCCATCTTTTGCCCAAAAATTATAAAAATTTTGGTGTAGCATCTTGAGACCTTAAAGAAAATTATCATACTTTTATTTTCTGGAAAATGTCTTATTTTTATATTTTTATTGAATTTAATTGTTTTAATCGTATTTAATTGATTAAAAATTCATTTTTAATGATTTTTATCTCAAACTTTTTGGGAATTTATTTCTAATTATTATGAACTGAAATAAAAATATTTGGTCCATAAAACATTTATTTTTATTAATTTTCCTATTTTTAATCATTTAAACATGATTTAATCTCATTAATCAGTTTTAAATATATATAAGTTTATAAAAATTATGGAAAAATTATTTTCATTAATTTACATCAGAAAGCATCCATTTTCAATAAAAATAGCATTTTTGGATCACGTCTTGTATTATTAGTATTATTTATTAATTACGACATAATTAAACGTTTATTTATTTATACTATTACAACATCTATTTTATAAATACTTTTCTTATAAAATAGAAATATTTCTTATGTTGGAAAGCCTTAATTATTATTTGTCGGATCATCGTGTAACTCATAATTATTTATTTTAATATTTATGATTATCGTAATTATTTACAATAATTAGTTAAAGTAATTAACTAAATGATTTTGCCTTAATTATTCAAATATATTTACATCTAAATATTCAAATGGTAATAATTATATTATCTAAACCACATTTACAAACTTTGATATATTATTTTTGACATACAACTTTTACATTAATGCAATTTATCATAAAACTCTAATTCCCCAAATCGACTTAGCAAACCCTAATGCCTTAGACCCTAGTTACCTTAGACTTTTTAGACACTTCCTTATTAGTATTATTACACATTATAGGTTGAATTCCTCGGAATTCCTATTACTTAGCTCATGACCGCTTAAGTGGATTTTGATCGCTTTCGCAAACTGTGAGTATATCTTTCCCCTTTTTACTGTTTTACTATTTTGGGGTGACTCATGTACTTACTATCAATTTTCTATTTCCTCTCACTAAATGCAATTCTCATGTGTGTTTGCGTTATGTTAATTTGTGTGTCTATGACTTGTCAAAATCATTAACCTTTGAGGGCCTGGCATTTCAATGAATAGTACTATGGTATATACCCTTGTGACTCTGTTGAGAGTCCTCGTCATTGCTATGTATTACATTACTACTAGCGCATACTATATATATATATCTGCTTTTCTTTACATAGGGTTGATTTTGAACGGATGTTACTTATTACATAATTGCAAATGGTACCGCACATGAATTGCTAAACACTTTTCCTACTATATTTATTCAAACAGGGTATGCTCACCAGTACATTTTGTATTGACCCAATCATTTTCGTACATGTTTCAGGTTCTTATGAGATTACTTCCAAGCGTTTGGAGCTTAGACTTAGATTGAGATTACTGTATCTTAGTTTAGATTGCTATTCGTAATTGTTGTATTTCTTTCAATGTAATAAATTATTAAATTCAATGTATTCAAATTTACATTTTTAGTCCATGAGCTATTGAACAATCGTCACTACGTGACACCTCGATGTTTCCGCCATCGGTTGGGGTGTTACATGGATCGGACCGCATCCTAGGCTTGTTAAACGGCTTTCCAGCAGCTTCTTTGGTCCGAAATCGCCTCAAATCCTCTCCAGAATACCCCATAAATCACCCAATACCCTAAAAATGACGTTCTGCCCTGTTTTTAAAGAGCTGTTAAAAGCGCGCGGCCGCTCACTCATTCCGCGCGGCCGCTCACTTTTAAGCGTGCACGACAACATCATTTTCTTCAATCTGATAAAAGAGCGTGACCGCTCACTCTTTCTGAGCGGCCGCTCGGATTGACAAACCTTCCGTTTTCGCGCAGAAACCTTCGTTTTTTATTCGGTTTGCTTCCTGGACACCGGTTAAGACCTGTAATCATAAAGATACCCAAATAAGTACCAATTCATCGTGTATAAGGCCAAAAGCGTATATAAAGGGGAGTTAAACTGGGGCTTTTGTATGTATAAATTAACGTATATCAAACATCCCCACACTTAACATTGTTTGTCCCTAAGCAATAGAAAACTCAACAACACTCCCAATGGCAATACGAGTAGCAAACCAGAAAGTTAATAAATCAGATGGCTAGTTGCTTTGTCAAAAGACATCATCAAAGACTTCAAACCGACAAGCACTTGAAAATACATAGAAAATCAAAGCAATGGTTAACATCAAATCGACTAAGCATGCATATCTTTACACCACTCACAATGTTCACACACACTCGGCTTATTTGTGGATCATGCATATGAAATGTGTATGTGTAAACACTCAATGCCTAGACAATGACTTGTGCGATATCATATGCTTGTTAAAAGATCTAATCTCTACCAATTCATATATAGAAATGCATAAATCAAGAGGACTTGTGGGTTGTAATGATAGGCAAAGGTCAAGGGAATGGAATGGATATCTAAAGTGACAAACGGTTAAAACTCGGCGGTTAAGTCTAACTAAATAGAAACAAATGCGAACTATACAAAACAAACGAGAACATAGGCGATTTTTATTTACTTTGAGCTAACCACAAAATTCTAACTTTAAAGCACTAAAAACTGCTCAAACTCTGCTAAATCACCCTATTTTAGGGTATGCTATTTTTTTGAATTTTTCTGGAATTTTTTTTACAACGTCGAATATAACTGATAACTACAACATGAATATACACAAACACCGGATCTAAATGCCCGAACATGAACTATAACATAAAACGAGTCAGACAATAACCTATACCGAGTTTCAACAAAAAAGGTTTAAAGTAAAAAGGCTAAATTTGGTTAAGTGGTGAAATGGTGGGTTAAATAAGAAAAACACGGGATATATGCTCAACATGGTTAACTAGTGGATAACCTTTGGGTGTGGGAAACAGATAAAACGAAAAGAAAAGGCTTAAATCAAAAGGGTATCCTAAATGCCTCAATCACTTTCATGCAACTCTACACATATATATGATCTCGAAAAGTATGCTAATAACAAGTTCTAAATCACATAAGCCATTCGGCGCACTCATATTTCGCATATAGCGAGCAAGTATCGAAAAAGCAATAAAAGGCTCAAAAAGAATGCTCACGTAACGGAGGGAATGGGTACAAGTGTAAAATTAACATGCCAGTCACTCTTTTGTTTACCACACTTATCAAACTCTAATGTTTTTATTTGGCTTGTCCGCTTTTATCAAATCTTACGCTTCTTAAAACACAACCAACCGTATTAATTTACAAAAATTATGAAGAATTCACAGCTTTTTGCTTTATGTTATGCCATAAAAATTAAACCCGGGAGTTTTTTTTCACAACTTGGGACAAGCAAAGCTAATGTTGTTAACAACCCTCCCCACACTTGAAGATTACATTGTCCCCAATGTGCCTCAAAAAAAAAAAATAGTAAAGCCTTATGAATAGCTACTATAGTGCAAGCTAAGTAAAGTTAACATAGTTACCCTCCCCATACTTGAACATCACATTGTCCCCAATGTGACTCAAAAAATAGTAAAGCATTATGAATAGCTAAACTATAGTGCAAAGAAGAGAAACTAAAACTCCACTGGTGTCGTAGCAAACTGAAGGTTATACCTGGATGCTGTCGTGTCTACTCAGCCCTCAATGCTCGTGTGTATCCTGAACTCCTTTTCCTTAGTACCTGCAAAAGTGCTAAAAGGCGCTCCAAAACACACAACTCATTAAATAAAACTCCAAGCATTCATCAATACTGAATTTAAAACAAAGCAAAGTAAATTGTCTAAAATTGAATACATAAACTGGGGGGTTTAAAAGAAACCCAAAACGAAACCCCCAAACTACAATAGTGCATAAATATAGTAGAGATACCAACGCCCCCTTCTAGCGCCATAAAACCTTCGAACATGCTATCAAAGTTCGACCGCGTTTCATTTCTGAACGTGGTGAACTCACCATAAAAGTTAGGCGGTGGTGGCTGGTGTTGCTGCTGTGGCTGTCCTTCCTCCTCCTCATCTTGCCCAAAGGGCTTGAAATTCCCCAATGCATTGTTGTTTCTTGGGTTCTTGGGCTCTGTTTTGCGACGCTTCATAGTAAAATAACACAGTTTTGAAGCGACTCTCCACACTATCATACGACGCGAATCAATCCTGCGAAAACTAAACACAAACTAGAAAACAAGTTAAAACTAGCAATTTAACTAAAAATTACACTAAGTTATGATCATATATACAATTTGGCGCGCCCATACACACTGTGCTATATTTATTAATGAGTCGCTAGCTAGACTCACTTCCGCACACTTATTAGGCATGTGGGGCGTAGAGTTCAATTACCTCCAGAGTCGGGTCAACTGGTCCATCAATGTATGTTTTAAGCGATGACCTTTGACTTTCAAACTTAGTCCATTTTGATTTATGGGACTTTGAACATCTTGGAATGGCCGTTTTCATAAAAGATTTTCTTTAAGATCGTTTTCGCCCGAATGGAGATTGAGTACGGGCGAGAAGATCGATCGAGCAATGAGCAGACATCGGTCATCCCCACACTTAAACTGACGCAATGTACGAAATAATTACAGACTCGATTTAAGAAAAATGGAAGAGATATACACAAATCAATATACCGAAAACTATACGCTAAACTTAAATTATGATAATATATAAAATATGAAAATATACAATATTTTCAGCGAAATCTGAGTCGCCCACGCATCGCGAAGAAGTATAGACCGCTTCTCACGTGGCGCAAGTGACTACAATGACTCAAGGCGCTCGCGCGTTGCAACAAGATAAAGACCGTCTTTTTGCTTGCGCGAAAACAACCCTTTTTCACCGAAAAATAATATAACGGAAGTTGATGGATAGAAACGATGATGGGTGCCAATGAAATGAGTTAAAAACGGAAGATAGCGGCTTTTCACGTTACGCGAAGGACTCTGGTGATCCTGTTCGCGTGTCGTGAATAATAAAAGATAAAACCCGGGGTAATTAGGAACTCGCTTAAGGCGGAACCATAAGCCCAACTTCTTTGCGAATCGCAAGGAAGCATTTTTCACAGAAAATTTTTTTTAAAACCACTTCTATATTAAATAAATTTCCCAATTTTTCTTAACCCAAACCTTTTATAAAAAGCATCCGAACCATCAAATACATAAAAATTAAAATTATATAAACAGATAAACATATGAACACATGGTCAATAAATAAAGAATTTAACTTTCTAAATCTAAAAATTGACAATTAGTCCAAATCCGGACAAATAAATCAAATAAAAAATCATTCAATTTATACACAAACCAATAAATCCAATATTTAATAAATTAAATCTATCAACATCCTAATGAACGAATAATAATCAATTCAATCCTATAAGCATAAAAATGAACAAATATATATGCAAGCCTATGAACCAATCTAAAATCAATCCAATATATTAACAGATAGATAAATCTAATAAATAATCAAATGAAATAAAGAATCAACGAAGTATGAACAAGTATTCACAAGCAGTACACTGATAAAAAGTTGACTCGGTTCGTTCCTAAAGCTCGTCGCGTCCCCGACAACGGCACCAAAAACTTGACGTGTACAAATATACACATAATTTTACAATGAATAAACACACGTTTTTGCTTTAATATTTATAAAAATGGTTTAGACCTTAATATTAAAAAACACACAATAGGGCAAGTGTACCCTGTCATATATGTAGTAACTACAGATAAGAACCAGATATCGATCCATGGACGCGCGCAGAGCAATTGTACTGAAACTCTATCCCCAATTTACAAGAAGGAAAAGATGGTGGAAGTTTGTTTAAACTAAATTGATTCTAAAATATCTAACTAACATATGTAAGACTCCAAATACAAAATATAACTATATAGACTATAATATATCAATCCTAGCATGTCATGTACATATCATATGATATAAAGGCGTGTGATCAACATTCCCATTTTCCGACAGTTAGTGTCCCTTTCGGGCATCCTAACATGACAACTATACAGAAAGCTAACACAAATAGACACGTTAACCACTTTAAGTCGTTTATTAGCGAGCAGCTGATATGATCTCATGCAAATCTTCTAAAGATAAGTTAGTCATCTGTTAAGAGTTTTCTAACCTCACTAATTTAGGAAAGCGATACCGAATACACAATACAACCACCTAGACTAGCATAAAGTAGAGCATTTCACAACCTATTCCATTTTACCAACTTTGAACACATATCTACTAAGATCGCTATTTTTACCAAAATAACTAGCAAAGATCATTAACCGTGTCAAAGAACCGTTCCATTTTAGAAGTCACGAGCCCACAAACACACAGATTAAGAAATCTTTGATTGTATGTTGTAAAATGACAATATTATCCTCAAGTTATTATTTCAAATCTTTGATTGTCTTTTGTTTTTTTTGAGCAAAACTGAAAATTGCTTAGAAATGGACATTTAATTTCGGAGAACAAAAGGTGCAAAAATGGAAATTTAAAATGGGACGGAGGGATTGTCTTTTGTCTTTTATGGACAAAACTGGAAATTGCTTAGAAATTGACATTTAATTTGGGAGAACAAAAGGTGCAAAAATGAAATGTAGGTGTCAAACAAACGAGGCAATATAGTAACATATACACACAAATAAGACCAGAAGGATATCACAATCTCACGAATGAGGCAAGAAGCTATCTATTTTGCGTGAATGAGACCAACCGACCATCACATTCGCATTTGCAACCTGCATCTCTTGTTCTTGACGAAAATGAGGATTTTTATGACTTTTTGAATAAAATTTTTAACCTATGATTGTTTTTGGTAGGTTTTACTAGAGAACATGTTTTGAACACATCTAGATCATCAAAATCAACTTTTATTCATTAAATCATATCCAGTGTCCCAAAAACTTGATAAAAAAGTTTATAAAAATATTTTGATAAAAACCCTTCAAATCTACTCAAAAGCTTAGATCTAGATCGAATCTTCTATCAAATTAACCCGTTAATCAAACCAAAAGCTCTAATACTACTTGTAGGATCGTTTTTCTTATCAACAAGAAATGATTCCCAGGTTTTCACGTAAACTGAGGTGGAAACAAGGGTATACGCGTATCATACATCGAAGAAATAAGGAAATAAACACACAGTCAATACTCAAATGTTTCCAGATTCGGTTAACAAACGAACAAAGTTTCGTTTGAAAACACACACGAGAGTTATGTTGACAAGAGTTGGGAATAGAAAAATGGGGGGAGGTATTTATAGTCAGTACCTCATTCGCCCTCACCCACTGTAGGATTGAACAAGAAACGAATATCACGCGCATAACGAATCAAAGGCAGAATCAATGATCTGGTTAGTTCTTATAGGTGTTTGTTAATGAGTAAGAAGAATACTATGAAAATGATAGAGAGCACACACACAAAAACACACACTTAATTGGGCAGCACCTTATTAGATTTAGCAAAAGTTACAAAATGGTGAACACATAGGGGGTATTTATTGTCCATGGGTCATACGCCCGAGGCTTTACATTAGTACCCAAAATACCCCCGAACACTATACAAGCTACCCGACCACCTCTAGAATGTACAAACATGATCCATAACCTATATCTAAGCTAGGGACATAGCCGTAGCCCGTAGGGTGTACTAACACATCTAATGGACTATTGGAGAATGGGCATGTAGTTGAATAATAAAGTCCGATGATCATCAAGGTTGGCGCTGTGTTTAAATCGATTATATCCTTAGGATTTGGCTATATAAAGAGTTATCTTTCATAAAAGGATTGTTCACACGTCAACATGTCAGGAAGTGTGAATTGATTAAGATGTTGACATGTTTAAGTAATAAAATTGTGTGTGTGTGTGTGTGGGAGGGGGGAGGGGATAATAGTTCTTCTATTTCAATTTTATTACTTGTTATAATTTATAATGTATTTTATCTTGTTGCATAAGTGTATGTGCAGGATGTAGACGGGCTTAGGAGTTGGACTTTAGTAGTTGAACAGCTAGTGGGCTGATTGAAGGCAAAGCTATTCGCGGGCTTAAGAAGGATTCAGAAGGTTTGTGGGCTTCAGCATTGCCTCAGCTCAAATCGCCTTAGCCCAAGTGGCTTAAGTCGGTGGCACTTAAATAAATGGCTCTTCAGATTGTTTCTCTCAGATAAAAACACTCTCTCTTTATTCTCTCTATAAAACCATTCAGATCATCTTCATCTTCTAGATCTGTTTGAGGGTTTGAGGTTTAGATGAGTTTCGCAAGTCTTTTGGTATTCTCAATAAGATATTCTCTCACAACAAACTCTCTCTCTCTCTCTCTCTCTCTCTCTATATATATATATATATATATTCATCTTCTAGACGTCTTGTGTGTCAATCATTGGTTTCATCTAGGTTTTCTTGTATATCAGTTTATCATGTTATTATGATCTTGTTTAATGTTATCTTAGGGTGTGAAATCGTGTATTGATTGGGCATGTGTCTTTGTGTCTTGTTTGTATAGGTGATATGGTTATTTTCGTGTATTTTTAGAGTCTTGTATATTCTGGGTTTAATACTTTGGTTTAGGAATAATAAATCGTATTTTTGTGTTTTGATATAATGGTTTTGACAAAAACTATAGACATAGTCTTCTATTCCACTCCAACCACACAACCTTTGTTTGAAAATTCTATAAATTCTGAATGAAGTTACACTACACAATACACAATCGAACATTAATGGAGGCCCTTCACAAGTCTTTACTCTTTGGTGTACCGTTTTCCATTTTGGTAAATTGTATGGTACATGACACAATGACATTTGATCAAGTCATTTGAGATGAAGATACGCTTTTTTCGGCTAGAGAAATATACAAACTAGGATTTTTTAGTCCCAGTGGTTCTAAGAACCGGTTTTTGGGGATATGGTATAAGAACATATTACCACAACCAGTTGTGTGGGTTGCTAACGGAGAAACAAGCATTAAAAAGATTTGTCCGGTGTGTTTAGACTTGCCGCCAACAGATCGTAATTGGTTATCGCCGGTAGCAATCACACTATTGTATGGTCCTCGAACACTATCTTGGTATCTCCCACGACCATAAATCCCGCGACACAACTTTTAGACTTGGGAAATCTAGTTGTGAGGAGAAATGGTGAGGAAACTTTCATATTATCCTGGAAATAATGTCCCAAAAAAACATAAATTGTCATACTAAACTTGAAATGCTCATCTAATCCATCAAAATATACCCAAGTCTTCATTTAATCCACTTAAAATAATATTTAATCATAATAAGTGAAGTAATACTAATATCATATATAATATATAATACACTATATTTATTAAATAAACTATTACCGGTAATCTTGAAGTACTTAAATTTAAAATAAAAGTTAAAAATCCTAGTAAAATTTCGAACACAAACGAACATGTTACCGAACGTTTATGAACATAAACGAACTCCACCTCTATTCATGTTTGTTTTTTTAAATAAACTTATGAATTTTCTTATTCATGTTCATTTATTTATTTATTAAATTAATGAATGAACATAAAAGAACTTTCTCTCAAACAACTCACGAACTGTTCGCTGAATGTTTGGAAACAAGCCCCACTTTCACTTTTGTTATTTCTGGGATTCCAAACCGCAGGTTGTAATAGAGACCACAACTGAAAAAAAAAATCCACATATACATTAACTAGTTAATGGTATTATTCAAATTCTTAAGTAATGTGAAGTAGTTATCACTAATCTCTATCCGGAAATTATGACCGATTCTTTGAATAGATGACTGATTATAACAATACGTACAGTGCTACAAAATTACAAATGCTAGATCAAGCCAAAAAATGTATTACCTCTTAAAACTATAGACATAGTCTTCTATTCCATTCCAACCACACAACCTACGTTAGAAAATTCTATAAATTCTTAATGAAGTTACACTACACAGTACACAAATTAAATAGAACATCAATGGAGGCCCTAATTCACAAGGTTTTACTCTTTGGTGTACTGTTTTCCATTTTCTCAACTTGTACTTTACAGGACACCATGACAATTGATCAAGTCATTCGAGACGGCGATACCCTTGTTTCGGCTCGTGAAATATACGAACTAGGGTTTTTTAGTCCCGGTAGTTCCAAGAACCGGTTTTTGGGGATATGGTATAAGAACATATCCCCACAGACAGTCGTGTGGGTTGCTAACAGAGAAAAACCAATAACAGATTCATCCGGTGTGTTTACACTTGCCACCAACGGATCATTACTGGTTATCGCTGGTAGCAACCACACTGTTGTATGGTCATCAAACACTAGCCTGGTATCTCCCACGACCATAAATCCCGTGGCACAACTTTTAGACATGGGAAATCTAGTTGTGATGAGAAATGGTGAGGAAAGTTTCATATGGCAAAGTTTTGATTATCCTGGAGACACGTTCCTTCCCGGTATGAAATTCGGGAAGGACTTAGTCTCTGGACTAGATAGGCGGTACAGGTCGTGGAAGAGCCTCGACGATCCTTCACCAGGTGAGTTTGTAGGGTTCATGGATACCAATGGGTTTCCTCAAATGATCGAAGAAAAGGGTTCTATTCCGCTCATGAGATACGGACCATGGAACGGCAATTCGTTCAATGGATTGCCTTATCATCAACCAAACGCCCCATTCAAACACGAATTTGTTTTCAATGATAAAGAGGTGTACTACATGTATAATATTGTCAACACGAATTCATTTATGTCACGTATTTATGTGAATCCTGAAGGTGACTTCTATCGACTAACCTGGATTGAGCAGCAGTGGAAGCCATACTGGCAGGCAAAACCCGATATGCAGTGCTTCGCTTATGGGCTATGTGGTCCAAACGGCATGTGCAACGCGAACAACGCACCAGCTTGCAGATGTATGCAAGGGTTTGAACCACGAAATCCAGACGAATGGAGTGCATCCGAGTGGTCAAGAGGGTGTAGGCGTCGAACGCCTTTAGATTGCCCAACCAAGGATGGTTTTCAAGAGTTTAAAAACGTCAAACTACCAGATACTCGACGGTCATGGTATAATATGAACATGACGCTTAGCGAATGCGCAAATGTTTGCAAGAACAATTGCTCATGTACCGCGTATTCAAATATATATATCGCGAATGGCGGAAGTGGATGCTTATTGTGGTTTGGTGATTTAGTTGATGTTGGAAGTGTTGCACAAAGCCAAACTCTTTACGTAAGAATGGCCCAATCGGACATAACAGGTAATCTTATTTTCATTTGGATACTTTGGGTCAATGGTTGCATATAGTTTTTAACTTGTTTTCTTTATAATTTGTTACTCGATCAGCTCCAGTCCAAGAACCTACCTCCAAACCAAGTTCCAACAAAAAGAGGGGAATAACCGTAGTTTTGTTGTCCATCTCATCATGTTTGGTTATGGTGATCGTGATTTTAGCAATCGTGTATGCTTGGAGCAAGAAGAGAAGATACATAGAGAAAACACCAGGTATAGACTTCTTTTCTTTTCAAAAGAACTGACTTTTATACGTGTTGAGAATATAGTTTGGGAAAAACACGAGAGTTATAAAAATAGTGTTACTGATTTTTTTTTAAATTAATAATCAATAATTCACAAAAATGATGTGAGTTCAAATCTTTGCAAAACAAGTTTACGTGGCATTTAGATGGAAAAATTAATTATGTAAATGATGATCCTTCTCATTGATAAAAACCACTATAAATAATAAAATGAAGTACATACAAAAAGGAAACTAAATATCCTATACAATAGGAGATATACACCGGTTTAAATGGGGAAGATATGGGTCGAAATATATGGTAAAAATATATTAGCTAATAGATCTCCGCAGTTTGAGCCGTAGCCGGATGAAGGCATAAACTGGATCTAAAATGAGTAAACAACTGCTCGGAGAGGCCTTTGGTGAAGATGTCAGCATACTAGTAATCGCCAGGAACATGCAGAACACGAACGTCACCAATGCGAACTTTTTCATGAACAAAGTGGATGTCCAGCTCCACATGTTTTGTGCGCTGACGTGGGATCGGATTCCGCGATAAATAGACAACTGAAATGTTATCGCAATAGACCACTATAGCTTGAGTCACCTACACGCCGAGTTCCAAGAGCAGATTACGAATCCAACTAGTTTCTGCTACAACGTTGGCAACCCCCCGATATTCAGCCTCAACACTAGAGCGTGCAATGGTTGGCTGACGCTTGGAGCTCCAGGAGATAAGATTGTCACCCAAATAAACACAAAAGCCTGAAGTAGACCGTCGCGAGTCTGGACAACCACCCCCATCAACGTCTAAATAAGTAGTGAGGGTGGTAGATCGAGATGGAGAGATATGTAGACCAAAGTCAAGGGTCCCACGGATATAACATAGGATGCGCTTCAGGAACTGAAGGTGAGGCTCACGTGGGTCATGCATAAAAAGGCAAATCTACTGAACAACATAAGTTATGCCCGGACGAGTGATGGCGTGGAACAAGGCCCCGTCCTTGTTATCAACTTTGGTTCCCAAAAAGTGATGTAGAGACCCAAGATCTGTCATAGCAAACTCGGCCTTTAAAGAGGCAATGATGTAGCTGAGAAGGGAGGGCTCAGATGTTGTAAAAATAAGATCATCGACATACAGCAATAAATAAGCCCGTTGATGACCCTTTTGATAAACAAATAAGGAGGTGTCACAGATACTGCTCTTGAAACCGCAACGGGTAATGAATGTAGAAAACCATTGATACCATGCCTAAGGAGCTTGTTTTAACCCATACAACGACTTATTCAACTTGAAAACGAAACCCGGGTTCGCCTGATCCACAAATCCTGGAGGCTGATGCATATAAACTGTCTCTTTTAGATGACCATTCAAAAAAGCATTTTTCACATCTAGCTGGTGTACAGGCTAGGACCTAGAAACCGACAGGCTTAAAACAATCCGAATTGTAGTCGGTTTGACTACAAGACTAAATGTATCATCACAATCAACCCAAACTGTTTGACTCTTACCATTCACAACCAAACGTGCATTATATCGTTCCAATTTACCCAAGGTGTGAAACTTATGTTTAAACAGCCACATATATCGAATGACTAGAGCTGACAAAGCTCTCGGTACAAGTTCCAATGTCTTATTATCTAATAAAGCTTTGTACTCGTCGGCCATGGCCGCGTTCCAGTTTGGATCTAGGCGGGCAACAAGGTGGGACATGGGTAAAGGTGAGATGTCAGATGAGACAGTGGACAGGTTGAATGGAACTCAAGGCTTAGAAATGACAGCACAGAAGCGGGTGGTCATGGGATGAGAAGGCTGCAGATGTGGATTTTTAGCTGTTGGGTTCAAAATTGTGGGCTGTGGTCGATTAGGCAGTGGAGGTTTGGGCCAAAGGTTGGGCAGTTGTAGAGGGTTGGGTCGGGACTGGGTTGGGTTGAGGTACACGGTTGCATCTATGGTACGTGATGGGAGTGTTACCGGCCGGCGAAGAAGAAGCGGTCGGTTCACGGGTGGTCACCGGTGGGTTGGCCGGAGTGGCCGGAAAACCCGGGGTGGGTGTAGGGTGGCCGGTGACGGTGGTATGGTGGCCGATGAAGGCGGTATGTTAGCCGATGGAGGGTGTTGAAAAGAAAACACCGGAGGTGGATCATCGCAAAAGGAGGGGGATGGCTTAGGGTCTGTGGAGGAGGCCAAAGGGAAAATAGTTTCGGCGAATGTGACATGCCAAGAGAAGATGACTTTTCCCGAGGAAAGCTATAGACACTGATATCCCCAATAACTTGCAGGATACCCAAAAAAGTACAGACTTTATATGAGAATAAGGGGAAAGTGTAGAGAGTATACATTGGTCTAGAGAGACATAAGAGGTGGCTTCGGTGTCCATGTCCCAGTTTTCGTCATCAGGAGATTCCATTAAAATTGCTTAAAATTCTTGAGCAAACTGGGAAGAGGATGGCAAATCCGTGGAAGGTTGTTGCTGAGGCAGAAGGGCATGTGTAACCGGCTGCTGTGTTGGGCTATAATTGGGCAGGTGTTGGGCCAATGGGCCGATGTAGGGTACGGGCAGGGGTGGGGCCCACTAAGGAGGTGGATCCCAGTAGGGACAAGGAGGAGGGACTGATGGGTTGTAGGTGCGGTTTTGGGAGGATGAATTGGATTGTTGACCCCCGTTCCTGGAGCCAGGGTTCCGGCCACGCCCGCCACGAGATCTGGTAGGCCTTGACCGGTTGTCACGGTTCTGAGAAGGTGGAGCAGGGGTAGGGTTTGGGGAGGGAGGTGGGGGTGGATTCGACTGGGCAGCAACAACATATGACCCTTCCAATACATCGCGCACCACATGTGTCTTCTGGTCATTCAGTATCATCTCACATGCCTCCTCCCATGGGGGAAGAGAGTTATTAATCAACGAACCCATTGTATCAAACTTGGAAGGCAGGCCACAGACCATCTGGAGGAAAAGCCTTTGATCGGTAATCGGGGTATCAACAAGGTCATTCAACTGATCGGCCAATTCTCAAAGCTTTTGAAGGTATGTCTCCAAAGAAGGTTAGGATTTCAATGTTAAATTGACAAAGTCATGTTCCAAAGCAGTGATCCTAGCCCCTTTATTGTTATGAAATTGGTTTTGAATGCGAATCCAGGCTTGGTGAGCCGTGGAGTCGCCACCGGGAAGGACCTTTGCCAAGAGGTCATCGGAGAGTGTCTCGTAAATCCATTGGAGAATGATGGAATCGATCTCGGATCAGGACACATAGTTGGGATCAGTTTTTGCAAGTGGCGGCATACCGCCAATATGATCCATCACCCGATAGCCACAGGCGTGAAGCTGAAACAGGAGAACATAGGAGGTGTAAGACACCTTAACATCGTCAAGGATGCGGACTTTCTGCTGTATATTAGTAACAGAATAAACCGGATGAAAGTGGCTACGTTTAGGTGTTTCAGAAGCGGAAATGGGAGTTTCAACCATTGTTGAGGGATCAATAACAGGGAAGAAAGGGAAACACACAGAGTCCGATCGAAATCAGGAGCAGCTGTGTGGTGACCGAGGTCGAGGAAGAAAAAAAGAAAAAACAACTATTAGGGTATTGAGCGATTGCGCTCTCATAGCATGTGAGTTTCTGTAAAACGATGATCTTCGAGTTAGGTTCAATAACTTCTGACTTAGGAAATCATATATAAGTCGATCACAAATTAAAATTTTTTAAAACCCTGATAACAAAAGGGCAATTACAAACATAAAAACATAGGGTCAAGAATCCGAGCTACGAGCAAACCTTCGTCAACCTTTATTTTTTTGGTTCATCAATCACATATATGTAATTGCTTTTAGGCTTTGTCGCTCCTGCTTGTCACTTTGCAATCATGCTTTTTTTTTCTTTGGTTATGATTGTTAAGAAATAAGAGACATGGGTGATGGGCTCTCAAGAGTTAAAAGTGAGCAAGACTATGTGACTTAATTGGGTTCGAGGTTAACTAAAAAACACTTGTAGTGTAGCTAGGCTAGGAACTGGGTAGGAATCAGATTTGGGTTTGATAGGTGTATATGGATAACCGACCTAGCCCGTTAGGGTAGGGTCGAGTCGGGTTCCTAGTTGAAAACCGGGTATAACTAGTCCTTCATTAAAAACGTGTTTTTATGCTTTGGTACCCGAATTGTTTAACAAAATAAACATAACATCAATAAAACTAAAAAAAGTAAATATTAATTAATTATTATCATTTCACCAATACAACAATTTTTTTCAATACAACTTTATCTTGCATGAGCCGATGCATCATTGGCGAGTTCTTCGTCGAATACACCTGAAGATAGTCCATCCTCCACCTCTTCATCGTGTACTCTTGTTTCAAGTAGTATTTCATCTTTGAGATTTGTCTTGTCTTGTATGTGATCCACTTCATCCAATTTATCTTTTAAGGCAAATGCACATCTCTATCAGCTTGGTAGTATAGAATCTAGCGGAAGCATTTTGGTGTTTGGGTTAGGTTTGTTTATTTCAGCCTTGCGGCCGGAGGCCGCTCGGTTTTCAAACTGCGACTCTCAAACCGGCAAGGTGGTTTTTGTAGAAAAGGTGTAGAGATCAAATGGTTGTTTTTGATATTGATAGTAGTGTTTGGTACAATACAAGGAGGAAACAACCTCCTATATAAATACATAAAGGAGGTACATAAAATGAGGAAGTGACTAAACTTTAGAGCATAATCCAAGGAGGCTAATCTCTAGTCTTGGTCAATGATTAATAATGTTGGTCAATGGTCAAGGTCAACATTATTGATCATTTGGGGCACAAAGCAAGGAAGACTTTGACTACAATACTTTGACTAGCAAAGTGGTCATAATCTCCAATAGGTAGTGTGTCTTGTTCTTCGTATCGACAATACCCTTCCACCAAGAGAAATCACAAATCCAGAAGTTATCGCACAAGCTTGGACGATTAGTAAATCACATGCCATGATGTATAGAATCAGATATTTGCTTATCTTTTCTTTCCACCAAGCCAAAAGATTAAAGTTGTGATAATCTTGAGTAGACATACTCCGTACATAATTTGAATGGCTATACTTAACAAGTTCACTAGATGGGGTGTCACCCCTTTGATGTTTATTTATCTCATCTAGAATGACATTCAACACAGTCATAATCGGGTTTGGTATCGAGCTATCACAAGCACTTGAACTCGATTGTTGAGACATTTTAATGTGTCTGGTTGGCCCATTTTTTTAATAAGAGTTAAATGCCAATTTCGTCCCTAAGGTTTGGTCTAGTTTCCCACTTCAGTACAATTTTTTTTTGCAATGGAATCCATAAGGTTTGGATTTTCTTGTTATTTTCGTCTTTTTCACTAACTTAGTTAGAAACTGACGTTAAATCAGAGGCAGTTTTGTCCTTTTGTCTAAAATTTAATATTTTAATATTTTTTTATTTTTCCTACATAAAATCAACCCTTACCCCATCGGCCATCCCAACCCATCCCCCTTCCGTCCCTCCCTTCATGTTCTTCACTTTATTTCAAATCCTCCAAAAAAAAAAAAAAAATCATATTGCAAAAACATCATATGTCATACAAATAATAATGTTCACATCGGACCACAAACCCACTCCTCAAATGAAACCACTATTTCAGCTACTTCCTTCGACCCCTCTGTTTACAGCTTTCAACACCTGACTTAACGTGCAACTGTTGACGGAGACGGGGATGGGGACGAGGACGAGGAGTGGAGTCGTCGATTAGGTGATGGGGATTAGATTCGATCGGTGATGGGGACAAATGGGTTTAGGAGTTTAGGTGAAGGTGTTGACGGGGACGGGGACGAGGACGAGCAGCTGTATATTGTGCAGAGAATGGTGGTAGTTACGGTGGAGGTGAAGGTGAGATGAGGACGAGGACAAATGGGTTTAGGAGTGAAGGTGGAGCCTCATTAAGTAGGCAAAATGACAAGCCTACCCTTGATCTTAACGTTAGTTTTTAACTGAGTTAGTTAAAAGGACAAAAATAGCAAAAAAAATTCAAAGCTCAGGGGTTCCATTGCAAAAAAAAAAAAGTTTTTTTTGTACAGAAGTGGCAAACTGGACCAAACCTCAGAGACGAAATTGGCATTTAACTCTTTTAATAAAAATCAAACAATTTACTCACATTTGTGTTGAAATTTTCTTTAGTTTTGCCATTTTAAGTTGGGTTTGACTCATGCATATTCAAATTGTCAAATACTTCGTCTATAAGTGTTTTAACCATCACAACATAAAAAATGGGTTTAAAGATGTTTCTAATGTTCAAAAATTGAATCCAGCATATCCAACGGTAATATCTGGTTCATATCTGGGTTTTATCAGATCAGGTAGGAACAAGGTGTAACCTGAAAATGAAAAAATGAGAACTAGGTAGGAACTACTAGGTATAAAAGGGCCTAAACCGGTTTCTCCTATACTATCACCAAGTAGGAACTAGAACCGGTTCTTGGTCATGTACAATGTGTAGAATCCATAACCAGGTTTTTCGTGCATCTCTAACTAGAAGATTATAATCTAGTGTAACAATTATTATGAAGTTGGTGCAATGTACGAATCCATATGTGGTGCAATATATCCATACTAGTGTGATAGTAACGCCACAAGCCACTAAACTGGTGCCCATATTATATATATATTTACTCATTTTTATTTTTAGATAATACAATTATTCGAAATTTTTAGAAACCAATATCTGAATCTGAATCTGAATCCGAATCCGAATCCAAAAATTTGGATATATCAGATCCGGAGTTTTAGATATTTCGGATTCGGTTTCGGGTTTGGAACTTTTTGAACACCCGTATCTAGCACAACACAATGCCACGTGGTAGCTTTTGGTTCTTCTATACCTAGTGATATTTGTTTTTTGTTTAAACTCAAAGGTTAAATTTGCCATTTTGGTTACCTTCTCATACAGTCTTTAGCCCACGCATTTGGGCTATTTGAGCAATAGTAAGGCTTTTAAGTTGGCAATTTTATAGATTGATTTAAATTTGTCACTTATTAGGAAAGTTTGGAATCAAATATGATAAGTTGAGACTCTAGTTAATTGTTTGGAATCACATATGATTCTTGATGTATGTTTGCAGATGAACTCACTAAAACCATTGATGAAGAATCTATGATAGAAAGCCAACACGACAATGATACAGAACTATCATATTTTAGCTTGGCTGAAATCTCAAAGTCTACTGATGATTTCTCAGAAGATAAGAAACTCGGACAAGGTGGTTTCGGTCCAGTTTACATGGTAACAATGCTAAGCAAATATGTAAGACCTATAAACAGTTGTTAGTCCTCTCTTAACGCTGATTACTACTTGGATTGCAATCCACAGGGTATGTTGGATGATGGAAGAGAAATAGCGGTAAAGAAGCTTTCCAAAACTTCAAGACAGGGAGTTAATGAGTTCAAAAATGAACTTAAATTTATAGCTAAGCTTCAACATAGAAATCTTGTAAAGCTTTTGGGATACTGTAATGAAGGAGATGAAAGCATGTTGATTTACGAATATATGCCAAACAAAAGCCTCGACTTAATAATTTTTGGTACCACTCTTTTTCTATCACTTATGTTATAGTTGCATTGCATGTTTTCATTAGTTATCAATAAATATAGTTAATTATATTAATAATTTATATTGGACAGATAAAATTCGAAGTGTAACATTAGATTGGTCTAATCGGTTTCACATCATCCATGGAATTGTTCGGGGGCTTCTATATCTTCATCATGATTCAAGGCTTAAAATTGTTCATCGAGATCTTAAAGCTAGCAACATTTTGTTGGATGCTGACATGAATCCAAAGATATCTGATTTTGGTCTCGCTAGAATGTTTAGAGATCAAGAAAATGCAGCAAACACGAGTAAAGTAGTCGGAACTTTGTAAGAATCCATAACCAAAGAAACTTTTAAGATATTACTAAGAGTCATTTACTTATATGATTATAAAATTTATATGATTCTTTAGGGGTTATATATCACCAGAATATGCTGTAGATGGGACGTTTTCTGAAAAATCAGATGTATTCAGCTTTGGGGTTCTTGTGCTAGAGATAGTAAGTGGGAAGACGAATAGAGGATTCTCTTGTGAGAAAGATGAGGATAACCTTCTTGCACATGTAATTTTTACCAAACCAAGTGCAATATAAGTTTTGGTAAGTATAGAAGTTGACTCTTAGTACATTCTTCATATTTTATTTCAGGCATGGAGACTCCATGAGAAAGGCAAGGCTCTTGAGTTGCTTAGTGCACATATGCATGAATCATGTGCCAACTCTGAAGTACTTCGGTCAATACATATTGGTCTTTTATGTGTGCAACATCATGCAAAGGATAGACCGACTATGTTATCTGTAGCTTTGATGTTTGATCAAGATGGTGCATTACCTCCACCAAAACAACCTGCATTTTTCGCTGAAGGTATTGTGTCGAAAGTTAACCAAATCTCCGTCAATGAAGTCACTATGACAATGTTAGAACCTCGATAAATTATATGTGCATGTCAAGGACCATTTTCGGATATAGTTTGATAAAACTTATATGTGCATGTCAAGGACTTTAACATTGTATAATAGATGTTAAAGAATATATTTAAATGGCATGTAGAAGATGTATGAATAAGATGTATGAAGTGATATATATATATATATATAAACATATGTTTATAGATGAGATACTAGTGGCAACACCCCAATGCTAAAAAAATAACATCACTTTTGTTTTTCATACAACTCTCTTATGATCCCACAAGAGTAGCTTAATTACTTGCTATGCCTATATTTATCAAGTGATGGACTTTATTGTTCTGACACTCTAGTTTTCTAACTCAATCTAGATAAGTTGTTCAAGAAATAAATTGCTGAGGAAGAATTATGAATTTAATTGATACTTTGATGCTGAAATAGTTACACAAATTGATATTGAAAATGATGTCCATGTCTGCGCATCTAGGCATGGAAATGGGTCGGGTATTGGTAATTTTATACCCATACCAGACCCAATTCTCGTTGGGTATTTGCTGGGTAATTATCCGCTGGGCAGTGGCGGATTCAATGCATGAGATGGGTGGGCAGGTGCCCACCGTCCATCCAGAAGCGGATTCAAGCTTTTTTTTTTCTGGTGAGGGGCAAGGCACTCATCGGAATCGTCAAAACAATATCAAATCTTGAAAATTTGTTTGAGCCCTTACCCAAAAATCAGAATGATCCCTTACTAAGATTGAAGTACTGAGATAACCAGAAGGAATTAGAGGGACAAAGAAATTAGGAAGGAAAGAAACTTTATTTAAAGAGGTTCCATGAAAGCTCAGATGATAAGTTGAAGACATTTTAGAAGCTTGTGTGGATGTAGACATGTAGTGGTGATTTGAATAATTTATTATTAAAATAATTTTCATATTGAGCCCTTTAAGATAAAGTAAAGTAATAAAATAGATCTTTTAATCTAATTTGTATTTTAAAAAATCCTAAATTTTTAAAGATTTAATTTTTAAGATCCTATAGTTAATCTTTACTACTAAAATATATTTTTAGTCTGAAAAATAACAAGCCTATATAAATATTTTGATATTAATAATTAATGGTTACTAATTAAATTGAGCACATCAAATAATGTGTTTCTGTGTTATGATTTATTCACGAATTTATGAGTGTTTTTTTTTTCTTATTTTTTGGGTTACAAATATTTTTTATATACTTTTGGTTCTTTATATACGCTATAGTTTGTTCTGCATATTTTAACCCACCCAATTTGTGCCCCCCGTCAAAAAAGTTTCTGGATCCGCCGCTGCCGCTGGGTATCGGGTCTACCCGCCCTTATCGGGTATACCCGTTAGTTTGATAAAAGATACCCATTGGGATTTCCAAATACATTTTTTTACTATTATATATAATAATTATATAATTTGTATTTATATAGAACTATTATAAATTAAAATATACATTACATATATACAAGTTTGATCATAAATAAATATTAATTTTACAATTTTTAAATAATTTAATGTAAACACTTCACAACATACAAAATATAAGTTATAATGATTAAATACAAATTCAAAAGAAAATATATATTTTTTTCACATAATTAATCTACTAAAATAAAACAATAAAATAAAAAAATATATGAAAAATTCCTGGGTATATAGTTTGGGTATCCCCTAATTCTATACCTAACTCAAACCCATGAATTTTTTTAAACCCACACCCATTGATTTTTGGGTATACCGATCTCATATGTGTCGGATTTCAGATACACCCACCGGGCTTGGGTTTTTTTTCATCTCTATGCGCACCAAGATATTTCATATAGGAATATGACTTTGCATACAAAATATCATTCAAATTAAGAGATATATTAGTTTTTCAGGTAGCATAAACATGACTTATGAAGTGATAATTCTGATTTGGAGGAATATTATCCATGAAGTTTATATGGGTTAAAGATAATTTAAGTAGGTTTGAAGATAAATCTAGTTGGTTTAATTATTTAATTAAGTAGTTTGCATTATCGGTATAATGTATAGATTTATCGAGGAGTTTTTTTTATATAGTTTGAATTGGGTTAGCAGTAGTGTGAGTTTAGTATAAATAGATGATCATAAGTTATTCAATGTAAGGTATGCTTTCATTGATAAATAACAAAAGAGGTTGAAAAAGTAAGTTCAATCGCATGTTTGTGTTTTCGATCAAAGTCCTAATTCTCCAACAGTTGATATCAGAGCTTGACACCAGCTGTTTTGAGATTCGTTATCTAAGAAGGAGGCATAGCCCTTATGGGTGTGCAACAGTGGTTGTGATCATCTAAAAAAGACTAATCACATAATAATGGGATAGTCACATGGCCATGTTGCGGCTCGAGTACGTAGGCAGTTGCAAAACTAAGGAGGGGGGGGGGGGTCAAGGGTTCCGTTGACCCTCCGCCACCCTAGTCTTCTTACCAAGCAGAGTGTCATCCTGTTGATTTTTATGCCTTACCACTAAGATTAAAAGTGGAAAAGTACTACAATGAAGATAAGATGAAGTGAAAGAAGAAAAGTTTGGCAACTATAGAGAAGTGGTTGATGAGGAAGATTCGTAAATATGAGAAGGAAATGAGGATATTCTGGTAATTAGTCCTATTTAACGAAAAGATAAAGGGGTTTATCGCAATTTTCTAAGTATTGATCGCTATTGTGTAGCAAATTTGTCTAAAAAATAAGGGTGCTTTTTGTCGTCACAAATTAGTAGCAATTTTATCAAAATTTATGACGTATTATTTTCTGTAGAAAAATTTTGTAGCAAAAGAGCCATTTTTCTAGTAATGTTGTGTCCAATCCTTGAAAGTTTTCATTGTTTTTCTTCATGGAGCTCTTAAGCTTTAGTCATTAATAAAAATTGTGTAGAATCGTACTAGATATTGGTTGATGACAACTTTGGGGCGGAACCACAAGAGTGTTCGTGGGTCTATTAACCCTCTGGCTAGCCAAATTTTCGTTGTTTTTCTTCATGGGACCTTTAAGCTTTATTAATTAATCAAAATTGCGTAGAGTGGCATTAGAGATTGGTTGATGATAACTTTGGGGCGGAACCACAAAAGGGCAAGAGGGTCTGGTCGATCAAATTTTACGTTTATCTATATATATGCAACGTTTGCATTATTTTGTATTTTTGACACTTTGACCCTTCAAAATCTCTCTTATAGAGAAGCTAAAATGAAGAATCAGTGAAAAATAGCACATCCAAAGTGTTCAGCGGCCGGAGACGAGCTCTGTAAACCTTGCGCATGAGATAATAAAGTGAACTAGTGAAGAAGTCGGCTATTAAGTTGATAAATAAAACACTAAAGTAATACTTTATATATGTACTATAGACTTGTGATGGGGATATTTACCTATTCTTCTCTTCTAAAATTACAGGTTTTACTCGTCTATTATTGTGTAGCTCCCGGAACTTGTTCAACATTAATGGAGTACCACCAAGACAAACAAGAAAGCGATACATGTGATTCTGGCTATAACTTGTTGGATGTTGTGGATGACAATAAATGAACTGATTTTTAGAGATAAGAAGACTTCATTTTCAAAGATTATTGGTGATATTAAGATTTGTTCATTTCTTTAGATATTAAGTCATGTTTCTTTCATGGTGTGGATCTTTGTCTCTCTCTCTCTTTTTTGTCATGTAGGCATCTTGCTTAAGTTTTATATAAACAAGGTCATTAAAAAAATCAATTGTTTTAAAATTTTTTAAAAAGTATAGTAATTTAGTTTATGCCTTTCTGTTATTTAATTATATATTTTCTTAAGTTATACTTAGGAGGTGTTTGTTTTTTTTCTTAAAAGCTTTTCTGACCTCTTTTGTCTGTACCGCGTAGACACGGACAGACATTTTAAGTCTGCAGAGTGTTTGTTTTTTTGGAAGACGTTTCATTGAAAAAGGTCTACCCACTCTCTTCTTGGCGCAGACATTGACAAACATCTTCTAAGCTTTTCTCTTTCTCTTCTTCTCCCCTTCTTTCTCCTCTCCTTCTCATAACATGACCCTAGAAGAAACCATTTTCTCCTCCCTACCTCCGCCGCCTGCCTCCTCCCTCCCCTCTGCCGTCGCCACCGCCTCCCTCTTCCCCCCCCCCCCCTCTGGCGTCGCTTCCCCCTCCTCCTATCCACCACCACTGCCTCCCTCCTCCCCCCCCCCTCCCGTCACATATTCTACAACAGCTTCATTCTTCCTCTCAAAACACTCCGCCTCCCTCCTCTCTTCCTCCTCGTGGCACGGCCCGACTCTTCTACACGTATTATATTTTTGTGTTTTTTTCTTTTTCATTAATCAGTGTTAGGTTGAAGAAGTGGGTTTATTATTTGTTCATCATCATCTGCCTGATTTGCCCTAATTATGTGTTTATCATCTTTTCATGTAATTCAATACATATGGTGGTTGTTGGTGATAGGGATGGTAGTTTCGGGTTGGGTCTGGATGATTGGTGGTTGGGTTGGTGGTTGTGGTTCAGCAGCCATGCTAGTGGCAATCGCGTTGGTTGTTCGTGACAGGTGATGGCAGTCGTGGTGGTGGTTATGTTGGTGGTCTTGACGATGGTCTTGACTCGGGTCCGTTTCAGATTCGGTTCGGGTGGGTTGTGCTTAATTATGGTTAAGGTTAGGTTATGTTGCATACGTTAACAAACAAACAGTCTTCTTCTTGCAGACTGCAAACCTTTAGTCCACCTCTTTTCCTACAGATATCTGTAGATGTGGTCCGCAGACTGCAAACTTTTTACCTCTTCAAGAACAAACAAACACCTTAGTTTGCTTTACAATTTTTACATTACATAAATTGTCACAATTTTTATTTATCATGAATCAAAACTTACAAAATAAGAAAATGTTATTTTTCATTAATAGAGTTAATTAAGTTAAAATCTAAAATCATAAAGTTCGTTAAGACAGTTCCAATACTACTGGAATGAGTTCAATCAGATTTCGTTTGATACCTTTATTACAACTTTTTACCTTTAGAAGACTATATAGTTAAACATTTCCCTTGTTACTACAGTTTTATGTTTTAATAAAATTTACAATCGTTTGAAAAAAAACAAAAGAATGAAAAAAAGCTCAAACCAAACATAATTAAGAGCATCAGATTCGTTAAATTACAGTAACAGTTCCGTCGCTAACGATAACTAAATTCCATTGGTGTCAATTCATGTGGAGAAAGAGGTTACTCAACGGCGTTTACTTGGACGGACCCCATCGATCGGTCTTCGAATTTTGTCACTGTCCACAATTCTTTTGGTCCAATGCATTTATGGCTAAGACCCACAAAATCTTGAGTAGCAAATTCAATTATGAAGAAGTTTATCTTATTGTTCATATGTTTTCGTGTTCTAATATCAATCATCATTACTTTTGCAGCAGTGGACACCATTGCAGTAAACCAAACAATCAAAGATGGTGACACAATTGTTTCAGCTAGCGAAAATTTCGAGTTTGGGTTCTTTAGCCTCGGCACTTCAAAGAATCGGTATGTTGGAATATGGTACAAAAAGATATCTGATTTCACAGTGGTGTGGGTTGCAAATACAGATACTCCATTGACTAATACATCTGGTGAGCTTAAAGTTAGCCAAGATGGATTGCAACTGTTCGACGGTAACAAAACGGTTATATGGTCAAGTAATTCATCTGGAACAGTTAGTTTGGTGGCACAGTTACAGGATAATGGGAATCTTGTTTTACGCGATCAAGGGATTTTGATCTGGCAAAGTTTTGATCATCCTGGAAACACTCTTCTCCCGGGAATGGGAATCGGTGTAGACTTGGTAACAGGAAAAGATAGACACTTGACTTCATGGAAGAGCAAAGATGACCCGTCTGCGGGTCAGCATGTTCTTAGGGTGGATCCAAATGGGTATCCACAACTGTTTCAGACGCGTTTGGGTTCAAGGTCAAGATTCGGGCCATGGAATGGTGTTACGTTTAATGGGATGCCTGATTTTGGCAAGAATTCAATACAGTTTGTATTTAATGAGACAGGGAGATACTATGAATATAAACTTGTGAACAACTTAGTATTGTTCAGGATGCATTTGGCGCCAGATGGAAAGCTTGAAAACTTGAACTGGATCAACCAAACACAAAGTTGGAGTGAGTTTTCGTCTAAGCCGATTGATGATTGTGCAAATTATTCCATCTGCGGTGCGAATGGAGAGTGTGACATAAATAACGCCCCTGCTTGTAATTGCCTGGACGGTTTTGAACCTCGACGTCCTGATCAATGGAACATAACAGATTGGTCAAGTGGGTGTCGGCGGAAAGAGCCGGTAGTATGTGGGTATGGAGATAGTTTTCGAAATATTTCAGGTATACAATTCCCTGACACAAATCACTCATGGTACAACCAGAGCATGACACTTGCTGAGTGTGAAGCGGCCTGCAAGAGGAATTGCTCGTGTATGGCGTATGCTAATTCAGATATCAGACACGGAGGAAGTGGATGCTTGCTATGGTTTGGTGATCTAATGGATATACGCGCAGAAGTTGCAGCTCAAGTACTATACATAAGAATGCATGCCTTTGAGCTAACAAGTAAGGCTTAATTTATCTGCAAAACTTCTTACAAAATGCTCTTGAATTATCTAATATCATATAATAACACAAGACATTTGTGTTTATAACTTTATATATATTTGGGTTGAAGGCCAGGAACACAGTTCTAACAACAAGAAACATACGATTGTAATAGTCGTGTCAACTTTACTTGGTTCGATCCTCGTATGTCTGATTCTAGCACTTTGTTTAGCATGGAGGAAGAAGAAAAGATCCTACGAAACAATATTAGGTGACCCAAACAATCCTTTTTTTTTTGGCATGGGTTAAAACTAGAATTCAAGTATAGACACTCACATTGTGCATCTTTAATTATAGGTCCAGTACCAGCGCATGATGACAATTACACCAATGAGACTGACAAGGATGATACAGGGTTGTCATCTTATAGCCTGTCCATCATTGCTAAGTCTACTAACAACTTCTCTCCCGATAATAAGCTTGGCGAAGGGGGGTTTGGTCCGGTTTACAAGGTGATATTATTAATATATGCATATACATACATACACACACATATATATATATATTTATATAGGGGTCGGTTCAAATACAAAGTAATGAAAACGTGCGAAGTCTGCGAAGTGCATGTACTAGTAGTGATTTTAGTTATGAATTAGTAGTGATTCTGTCTATTGTACGTAATTTTGTATGTTACGTTTTTTAGGGGTATGAAAAATTGTTATGTAAAGTTTTGAATGATTATGTTTATGGTAGGTGATTTTGGTAATGAAACTATAATGATTATGTATATAATGGAACTATAATGATTTATGTATATGGTACGTAATTTTGGTAATGAAGTAGTAATGATTCTGTTTATGGTACGTAATTATGTATGTAACATGACTTCGCACACTTCGCACGTTTTTGTCACTTTTCACAATAACCGCCCTTTATTTACATAGAGTTAATTGTCAATTTAGTCCCTGAGATTTGTCAAAAATTGCCACTTTCATCCAAATCTTTTTTTTTGTTACATCTGTGTCCCTGAGGTTTCATTTTTTTGCCATTTTAGTCATTAGCACTAACTCAGTTAACAAAAACCCAGTTAAGTCAAGGGCATTTTTGTCCATACACACCAAACTTTTTCCTTTTGCCATTTTCATCCAAAACCCTTTTTAAATTTATTTTGATTTTCTTTTAGATATTATATTGTAACACCCCGCCGTAACACGGGTCTCGTTAACGGGTCGGGTCATACCCGACCACCCGATTATAAAATAATAATAAAAATAAAGTCTATTATTGCAGCCAAACGCCCTTTTTCCGCTATTAAACTCGCTGCCAAACATCCTCTTATCTGATGTTAAACCCGTTACCAAACACCTTTTATCAACTACTATCCTAGTTCCCAAACACCCTCTAATTTGGATCACCTATAAAAGCCCTCATCTTTTTGTGATTCTCTGCACATCAAACGTATACACACACACACACGCTTGTGTGTGTTGAGAACTCCTCACCAACCGATGACCTTCACCTGCTGTCGCCTCCATCTCCGGCGCCGCCACTGCCGGCGTCCTCCTTCTCCAGGAAGTCCTTCACCATCCCGATAACTCCTCTGCTGTTTTCTGTTAATGATCAGAACCGGCAACCACCATAACCCCTCCTCCTAATCATCATCGAACCATCATCATCCTTGCACCATCTTGATTATAATCGGTAACCAATCATCGGACCACCCCTTTTTGTTTATGATAATAGTCCGGTAAAACCATCCCTCTGTTTCTAGCCTAAATTATCAACCGAAACCCGATAACCACCTTCAGTTTTGTAACCGGACAGTCACCGGAGTTATGGTGACTGTCTTGGGTTCCTTGTCTGATTCAATAATACCGATAATATTTCCTTTGGTTTCTGTTACGAATTGTACCCAGTAACCCTCAAGTTGAACTCCAAACCGTGACCCTGTTCTCATGTTTGGGCTATAAAGTTTGACCAATTGATAACTATCGTTCTGATATAATAACCGGACAGTCACCAAATCCGGTGACTGTCACCGGAGTTTGTGTCTTCTGTGATTATCGTATGTGTGTTGGTCTCCGATTTCATCTAATCTGACGCTGGGTTGACGCTGTCGTTTGGTGGGACCGGCTGTGGGTTCAATCGGGACGGTGACAGGATCTATGGCGGCGGGGTGTTACAATATAATATCTAAAAGAAAATCAAAATAAATTTAAAAAGGGTTTTGGATGAAAATGGCAAAAGGAAAAAGTTTGGTGTGTATGGACAAAAATGCCCTTGACTTAACTGGGTTTTTGTTAACTGAGTTAGTGCTGATGACTAAAATGGCAAAAAATGAAACCTCAGGGACACAGATGTAACAAAAAAAAGATTTTGATGAAAGTGTCAATTTTTGACAAACATCAGGGACTAAATTGGCAATTAACTCTTTATATATATCATATGTACATTAAAATATAGCAAGGATTATATTTAACATATCAGAATCTTTAGGGCGTGTTGGATGATGGACAAGAAATAGCTGTGAAACAACTATCGAAAACTTCGACGCAAGGGCAGGATGAGTTCAAGAATGAAGTTAAATTCATTGCTAAACTACAACATAGAAATCTTGTAAAGCTTCTTGGATATTGCATTCAGGGAAGAGAAAGAATGTTAATATATGAATACATGGCTAACAAAAGTCTTGACTCGTTTATTTTCGGTTAGACACACAAATTTTCACTAGCCAGAAAAGTGCAATCTACTATTCTTCTACTAATTTAGAAACTAACTTTTCGGCAGATCCATCTCAAAGTTCAAAGCTTGATTGGCCTCGGCGATTTCATATTATCCATGGGATTTCTAGAGGGCTTCTTTACTTGCATCATGATTCACGCCTAAGAATCGTACATAGAGATTTGAAAGCTAGCAATATTTTGTTAGATAAAGATTGGAATCCGAAGATATCAGACTTTGGTCTTGCAAGAAGATTTAGTGGACATGAAACTGAAGCTAATACCACCAGAGTGGTTGGAACCTAGTAAGAATAATAAATCCTCATTTATTCATCGCATTATTTCATTTAAAATGCTCATTCCAAACTTCTTCTAGTGGTTATATTCCTCCTGAGTATGCACTACATGGGCAAGTCTCAGTAAAATCAGATGTCTATAGCTTTGGAGTTTTGATGCTTGAAATTGTGTGTGGGAAGAAAAACCGAGGATTCTCTCAAGATGAACATCACAGTACCCTTATTGGACATGTAAGTTTTGGTTTATGAACTTTCATCTTGATTAGGTGGATAGATGGCTTGAAAACGACATTTTTGGGTTCTTGTACATCAAATATATTTTCTTATTATTAGCTTGGCCATTAAAGAAATAAGAATTTCATGTTTTTAACATTACTTAGGCATGGAGACTTTACAAAGAAGGCAAATCACTTGAGCTAATGTGTCCATCTTTGGGAGCCTCATGTGTTGAGTCTCAAGTGTTGCGATCAATACATATTGGTTTGTTATGTGTGCAACATCATGCAGAAGATAGGCCAACTATGTCGTCAGTGGTTCTCAGGTTAGGTAACGATAATGCTTTGCCTCCACCTAAACAACCTGCATTTTTTGCTGAAGAAGAAATGCCAGAGGTTAGATCTATTTCGTCTGGACCAACATTGAATTCTGTTGGTGAGATCACTATAACTCATTTACAAGCTCGATAACAAGTATATTATCAATTTTTTCTTGGACTGGCATTGGATTATGTTGGTGAAATCACTATCACTCTTTTACATGCTCGATAACAAGTGTGTTATCTACTATGTGTAGTACACATGTTCAATATTGATATGTAATAAGGAATTTACCATAATAAAGAATCACAAAAGGACGACTCATACTTTTATGCAATATAACCTTTTAAAATCTAGTGTAGATGGTCAAAATCCAATTGTATAGACGTGTTAGAGTAGTTAGGTTTACTAACACATGTTTGATTCTCAGGATATTGAGAGAGTTTTATCATAAAGAGAATTTTCATATAATGAATGATGATTACAAATGAATGTGTTGAAGGGTATCCTTGATGGTTACAAGACGGTTTAAGTCAGTTTAGGGGAATAACTGACACACTTATGATATAAACAATAATATGAATAATACTAATAATACTTAAGCTAATATCAAGAATTAATACTAACATTCTCCCCTCTAATTGTAGATCTCTTCTCCAAGGTCTTTGAGTCCAATTAGGCCTTTCAATTCATTTCTATAAACTTGATCCTTAGTAGTGCTTTTGTGAGTATGTCAGCTCTTTGTAGTTCTCCACTTATATGTTCAAATTGTATCTCTTCTATATCAATGCATTCTCTGATAAAATGGTATTTGATGTTGATATGCTTTGATTTTCCATATAATACTGGGTTCTTCATGAGTAACATTGTTGACTTGTGTAACATCGCAAAAATTTTTAAACATAAAAACCCTTTATTTTATTACAAATGTGCCTAAAGCCTTTATATATTTCACAACTCATTCATATATATATATATATGTATATAAATAATAATAATATTAAAAATAATTTTCAGATTTATAAAAAAAAAATATATATAGTTAGAAAAACAACAAACTAATGTTTTAACAATTATTAAGCCTAGTTCACATTATCTTTAATTGTGTATGGAGCCCAAATCAGAAGCCCAGACCCGAGCCCACACCCGGCCCAGGCCTGAGCCCAACTACCCTTTTACCCTTAATTAAAAAAATAGTGTTTGTGCCGGGTTTCGAACCCGGACACCTCCACACACACATCCACGTACCCACCACTTGATCCACACACTTTTGTTGTCTTTATCTCAATGTTAATTATATTTATATACACAGTAGCCACTCCTTTCTTCTCCTTCGTCGTGCTGCAGCAGACATGAATATATTGTTTGTTTTTAATTTTATTTCTTTTCTTTTCAATTTTGACCATTCAATTAAGGATTAATAACGTGATTTCCGGCTTCATCCAACTTCAATCACACGCCAATTACACCAAATCATTGACCAATTACTAAACCATACGCGTTTAAATTAAAAACGAGGTCAAACTTTCCAATTAACACAACCGTTTGATCCTCTATATAATTAGACCTTCTGCGAACCTTGATTACTCGCTCACAACTCTCTCTCAACCTCCCATACTCTCTGTAACACTCTAATTGTTATAATCAATCACGTTTTTGACTTTACAAGTTGACTGGCCGTTTGTGCTCGTAACAATGTTGTAAGTATAATTATCTTTGTGAGTTTTGATCTTCGGCATTCACACATCAATAGCCCTAAGGTTAATTGGGCTATTGATGTGTGAATCAAACAATTGCAAATTCTAGGGTTCGAATTGATATTTGGGGAAGATGACAAGTCTTCACGTCTGTTTATATTAAAAACGAAACAAATCCATTCACAAATTGATCCTTGGATCAGATGGTTAACACGCGAGTTATTAAGAATCAGGCCGGCCGAGGTCTCAGGTTCGAGGCATGGCACATGCAACTAAATTTTTTCACACTCTTTTATACTTATGTAATCCTTTTACTTTTTAAAATGGTTTTAAAAATACTAAAAATGCTTTATAAATTCTATAAAAATAGTATTATGCTAATCTCATAACAAAGTTTATTATAAAATTTTGAGTTTTTCAAAAATCATTTATTTATTATTTATAATAAATAAATCAAGTTTATTCCTTTTTATTTATAAAAATCTATAAAAATATCAAAACGATCTCATTAATTTCCACAAAAATTATTTTAAGCTTTTATAACATTAAGCTTTTCAGAAATGATTTTTATTTCTGAAAAATCATTTATTTGACATTTTTAATCAATTTTTGTTAGTTTTAATCATTATTAAATCATAATAAATTCAATTTTTGTTATTTTTGCACCAAAATTTTATACAAATTATTTTTAAATATTTAGAACAGAAATATGATTTTTAAAATAATAATTCTTTAATTTTAGTATTTTTGAATATTAAAGTTAAGTTTTGGCAATTTGTAATAAATAGATTTAAAAATCTATTTTAAAGGAAATAATTTTGCAAAAATTATTTTTATACTTTAAACACATTATTGTCATCATCCTAAATTTAAATTCCATAAAAAGATTTTTGGTTATTTATTTACTAAATTTCTCTCAATTGGCGAATATTTTTAATAATCAAACAAGCATTTATCCCCAAATTCGAAGCCCTAGAACATATACATTTATATACTAGATAGACTTAGACATATTTATTACTTTATTATAGGGTGATACTTGATACATTTGGTCAACACAATTATCCAAATTTCTCAACAGATATAACATTTTACCAAGGTGAGTTTTACATAGCCCCTTTCCTATTTATCACCATTTTTGGGGTGAAACATGTTTATAACATCATCATTGCAATTCAATCATCAATGTGTCTATGTGTTTTCTATGTTGCATTATGTCTTGAGCATGATTAGAGTAAGCACCATTCTAGCATAATCATTAACATTGATCAGCCGGCGGTATACATTGATAGATCTATTGGACTGACAATCCCACCCGGATACGTGCCTCCTACAAAGGTTACGTGGGTGTTTGTTATCGTATAACATTATTGGACCATGAGCGTATGGTATGTATCATTTTATAACAGTCATCAGGGTTGATTATGCACTCGATTTATTTCTAGTATGTTCTCACATATGGACTAGATTGACATGACACATGAATTGCACAACATTTTATTCAATCATCAAAAAACCTATGTAATTCTCACCAACTTTTGTTGACCCAAAATATTTTCAACTTAACATGTTTCAGGTTCTATTTGCTTGAAGATTCGTATTGATGCTTGAAGATATGTGTATAGTTTCAATCAATTTGATGTACAAATTCTAGAACATTTGTATGTAAGTTATTTAAATCATTTATGAAACTTATTATTCACCATGAGCTACTGAACAATCATCAATACGTGACATCCCGATGTTTCCGCCATCGGTTGGGGTGTTACAGATTGGTATCAGAGCCATGGTTATAGGGAATTAGGTTATTAGAATAATAATCTAGTCTATAACCATAGGATTTAACAAGTACTTGCTTCTATTGCTTGCTATTCTCTATCTCCTACTTCATATCCCTACTTTCATCCCTACAAGAAGGTTGCTCTCCATCAGTGGATCTACTCTTAGACTAATAGGACAAATTCCTCAGGTTTAACCTGAACCCCCTTGAGATCTCGTCGAAGTTCTAGATCTTAATAACGAACACGTGCAATCTGGAAGGGTGAACGCCTGTATTCTGAGTCTTCTGTCTAGGCTGGCATTGCGCATATATCCCAATCAGACGAGGGACCCGGATGCCTACCTGGGAATTCTCGGGATGAGTGTTCACTTATAGGCTAAAGCATGTCTTCATATGTTATTAGAATCTAGAATCTTTGATAAGTCAACGTTTTCGTTTATTCGTTTTAATTAATGAGTAAATGATTACATTCCTTATATCACCACATTCATTTCATGCCACATTGAATCTTCATTGTGTCCCTTACGGATCATGTCTCCACGTCGTAGCACTCGCAATAACAGTGGTGAAAACCAAGAGGAAAGTAACAACAACCACAACACCAACCACAACAACAACAAAAAACAACAAAGGTGTTGATACCCGACTGGCTGCGATTATTCACAACCCTGCTCAGGTTACTAATCCTAATCATCCTGGTAATTATGCTATAAATGTGGAAACCCAAATCACTTCCGTAACCGATGCCCTAAACTAAACAGAGATCAAGACCCTCCAGCTACCTAACCGCAAGACTCACCATTTGACTATTGGTTGCTTTTATTCTATGTATTGACGTTATTCGATTCAAGTAATAAAATTCAAGTATTATCATAACATCTGTGTGCATGCTTATTTGAATGTGAACTGATTGCTATATCTATAATCATACTTGCTTACTTGTACAACAATTAGTTAACTACCAAACAACCAGCTTAACGATTGGTAGAGGTCATCATGTCATTCCAACAGTCGGGAGAGGCCCTACCACCTGAACGACTGGCGGAGACTATCAGACCTGCTTAACAATCGGTGAAGTCATAAAAGGACGCAAAACCCTAATGTAAGGTAAATTGGTAATTACGGTCCGGAACGTAATCATGAATTTACAGGTACGTTAAGGTAGAGTGAAATTTTATCAAGGTTTCTGGTGGTTAACCAAATGTAAACCCTAGGTATCTAGTAGCTCATTTAGTATCTAAACTCACACGTAACACGCCTCTTATCCACGCTATTCGAGACAGGTTACTCTATTCATTGTCGTGCCCTAACATAAAATTTTTCAGGTCACACTTGCCCTAATTTCTACCCAACCCTCTTCAACCCTGTGTTTCCAATAAACTTCGGGACGAAGTTTCCAAAAGTAGGGGAGACTGTAACATCGCAAAAATTTTTAAACATAAAAACCCTTTATTTTATTACAAATGTGCCTAAAGCCTTTATATATTTCACAACTCATTTATATATATATATATATGTATATAAATAATAATAATATTAAAAATAATTTTCAGATTTATAAAAAAAAAATATATATAGTTAGAAAAACAACAAACTAATGTTTTAACAATTATTAAGCCTAGTTCACATTATCTTTAATTGTGTATGGAGCCCAAATCAGAAGCCCAGACCCGAGCCCACACCCGGCCCAGGCCTGAGCCCAACTACCCTTTTACCCTTAATTAAAAAAATAGTGTTTGTGCCGGGTTTCGAACCCGGACACCTCCACACACACATCCACGTACCCACCACTTGATCCACACACTTTTGTTGTCTTTATCTCAATGTTAATTATATTTATATACACAGTAGCCACTCCTTTCTTCTCCTTCGTCGTGCTGCAGCAGACATGAATATATTGTTTGTTTTTAATTTTATTTCTTTTCTTTTCAATTTTGACCATTCAATTAAGGATTAATAACGTGATTTCCGGCTTCATCCAACTTCAATCACACGCCAATTACACCAAATCATTGACCAATTACTAAACCATACGCGTTTAAATTAAAAACGAGGTCAAACTTTCCAATTAACACAACCGTTTGATCCTCTATATAATTAGACCTTCTGCGAACCTTGATTACTCGCTCACAACTCTCTCTCAACCTCCCATACTCTCTGTAACACTCTAATTGTTATAATCAATCACGTTTTTGACTTTACAAGTTGACTGGCCGTTTGTGCTCGTAACAATGTTGTAAGTATAATTATCTTTGTGAGTTTTGATCTTCGGCATTCACACATCAATAGCCCTAAGGTTAATTGGGCTATTGATGTGTGAATCAAACAATTGCAAATTCTAGGGTTCGAATTGATATTTGGGGAAGATGACAAGTCTTCACGTCTGTTTATATTAAAAACGAAACAAATCCATTCACAAATTGATCCTTGGATCAGATGGTTAACACGCGAGTTATTAAGAATCAGGCCGGCCGAGGTCTCAGGTTCGAGGCATGGCACATGCAACTAAATTTTTTCACACTCTTTTATACTTATGTAATCCTTTTACTTTTTAAAATGGTTTTAAAAATACTAAAAATGCTTTATAAATTCTATAAAAATAGTATTATGCTAATCTCATAACAAAGTTTATTATAAAATTTTGAGTTTTTCAAAAATCATTTATTTATTATTTATAATAAATAAATCAAGTTTATTCCTTTTTATTTATAAAAATCTATAAAAATATCAAAACGATCTCATTAATTTCCACAAAAATTATTTTAAGCTTTTATAACATTAAGCTTTTCAGAAATGATTTTTATTTCTGAAAAATCATTTATTTGACATTTTTAATCAATTTTTGTTAGTTTTAATCATTATTAAATCATAATAAATTCAATTTTTGTTATTTTTGCACCAAAATTTTATACAAATTATTTTTAAATATTTAGAACAGAAATATGATTTTTAAAATAATAATTCTTTAATTTTAGTATTTTTGAATATTAAAGTTAAGTTTTGGCAATTTGTAATAAATAGATTTAAAAATCTATTTTAAAGGAAATAATTTTGCAAAAATTATTTTTATACTTTAAACACATTATTGTGATCATCCTAAATTTAAATTCCATAAAAAGATTTTTGGTTATTTATTTACTAAATTTCTCTCAATTGGCGAATATTTTTAATAATCAAACAAGCATTTATCCCCAAATTCGAAGCCCTAGAACATATACATTTATATACTAGATAGACTTAGACATATTTATTACTTTATTATAGGGTGATACTTGATACATTTGGTCAACACAATTATCCAAATTTCTCAACAGATATAACATTTTACCAAGGTGAGTTTTACATAGCCCCTTTCCTATTTATCACCATTTTTGGGGTGAAACATGTTTATAACATCATCATTGCAATTCAATCATCAATGTGTCTATGTGTTTTCTATGTTGCATTATGTCTTGAGCATGATTAGAGTAAGCACCATTCTAGCATAATCATTAACATTGATCAGCCGGCGGTATACATTGATAGATCTATTGGACTGACAATCCCACCCGGATACGTGCCTCCTACAAAGGTTACGTGGGTGTTTGTTATCGTATAACATTATTGGACCATGAGCGTATGGTATGTATCATTTTATAACAGTCATCAGGGTTGATTATGCACTCGATTTATTTCTAGTATGTTCTCACATATGGACTAGATTGACATGACACATGAATTGCACAACATTTTATTCAATCATCAAAAAACCTATGTAATTCTCACCAACTTTTGTTGACCCAAAATATTTTCAACTTAACATGTTTCAGGTTCTATTTGCTTGAAGATTCGTATTGATGCTTGAAGATATGTGTATAGTTTCAATCAATTTGATGTACAAATTCTAGAACATTTGTATGTAAGTTATTTAAATCATTTATGAAACTTATTATTCACCATGAGCTACTGAACAATCATCAATACGTGACATCCCGATGTTTCCGCCATCGGTTGGGGTGTTACAACTTGTTAACTATTTGTAGTGTTATCTTATTTGGTTCTTGTCTTGTAAGTTCACTTAGTAATCCTTGTAACCATATTGCTTGACATGCTACTGATGTAGCTGCCATGAATTCTGCTTCGCTTGATAATAATGATATCGTGCTTTGTTTTTCTTTTAACTTGCCCATGTAATAGGTGCGTTATTGCAGTAGAATATTATTCATGTTCTTCCTTTTCCGTTAGTTGGATCTGTTCCATAACTGTTGTCACTAAATCCAATGATTTCTATATTCTTTTCGTTTCTATTCCACAGTTGAGCGTTCTTTTCTTTTCTTATCAAGCATTTAACTGCTTGCTCGTGCATTCTTGTTGGTATTTCCATGTATCTACTCACGTATTCGACTGTGTAAGTTATACCTGGTCTTATATGTGTTAGATATCTAAGACATCCAATTAACTTTCTACATTCAGTTACATTGACTTGTTCATTTGTGTCTTCTCTTGATAATTTTAATCCAGATTACATTAGCATACTTTGTTGGATTGCAGTCTTCTAGTTTTTGTTTCTTTTAGAACTTTCTTTGCATAGGATGGTTGCTTTTGCTTTATCTTTCCTTGTTCTTTCTGTTGATGTAGTGATTTGAAAATACTTGTCTACCGAGTCCATTAATTTTCGTACTATAATAGAATATTCAAACTTAGATCCTAGGGTCTTAGCCTTTGTATTTAATGCACTTAATATACTAACAAACTAGTCTATTATTTTTGTCTCTTTCATTGTAAGTATTTCAAAATATGTGTGTAACGATTGAAGCCTAGGTTTTAGGACTCTATCAATTGCAGTGCGTCTTATTTTTAAGGCTTCGCATATATCTTTGGTTGTAGAATTTAGTATGGGATATTACTTGAAACACCATATCTTCTGGAATTGATTGAAATAAATAGGCAATCGTTATCCTATCTTTCTTATCATCTACTTTCGTACTTTCAATGGGTTCTATAGTTTCCCAAAGGTTATTGGCATCTAATATTGTATTTAGACGAACAACCCAAATCGTGTAATTTGTAGATGTGACATTAGTGTTTAGAGGCTAATAGAGAGCATGTCTTTAGTGACCACCCTGACTTGTTTTCTTTAGTCATTTTGGGTTGTGAAGAAGGTCTCGTTTGGTGTCTTTTTCTTCTTACTTAGGGTTCGATCTACTTACGAACTACCCAAATGTAACCCTTTCTCTTATACACAAAACTTAATATTTTTAAAATACTATATTCTGTATTTTTGAAAGAAAAAAATAATTCTCCCAAGATATAAAAGTCTCGTTCCTGTGTTTTTATAAAAAAAAAAACTATAATAAGTTTGACTTCCTAAAAGTCAAACTGCCAAAATATAACTTCCCACAAAAATCCCTTTGATCTGAATGAATCATTAAAACAAGAATTTCAATTATGTTTCTGTTTCACAATTCAGTATCGTTCTGATGTTCAAATCAGATTCTGAATGCTTTCTTTTAAGTCAAATACGTGTAAAATATACAAACTATTTGTTTTTTCGAATTCAAAATATCCAAATCTTGTGATTAATGGGTCTAGAACAACAACTTTGTATTCGAATAGTAATATACAATTAAGGGAGAGGATATAAAACGGCTATGTCCTTCAAATCTTATTTCTTTGAGATTGTTTCGTTATTGAAAATAGTTGTTAATCGATGATTATGTTTTATATTAACAGATTTGGTTCCTGATTGATTTTGTGTTTAATATCTGAAAACATGGGATGTTATGATTGTTCTTGTTTATTGGATTGTTGTTAGCTTTAATTGAGAAATAGAGAGATAGAAAGGGGGGAAAACCCAATAAAGCATAACTGATAGCTTGGGGTCGTTATTCTTTTATAACCAACTATAACATATTACAATTATACCCTTTAACTACAATCAGATACTAACAATACCCTCTCCTTTTAAAACATTTTTGCCCTCAAATATTGACTCAAAGGAAAGCCGTTACAAGATCAAAACTTGAACTCAGGAAAACGCAATTGGAAGTCTTCCAAATACTCCCACAAAGCATCAGCTACAGATAATCCTTCCCAATGCACTAAAACCTGCATAGCAGCTTTTGAACCTCTTTTCACCAATTTTCGATGCAATACAGCTTGTGGTTGAAGAGTGAACCTGGGACCTTGAGGCAGCTGACCAGTTAAGACATGAGAACCATGGGCCATATTTAACGACACAAGGAATGTATGATGAATTTGGGCAGTAGCAGGTAAGTCCAGTTTAATTATAACCTACGTTTCCAAATTTTTTGTAGGATTAGGAAAGGACCAAATTATCTAGGAGATAGCTTCCTGTTATGGTGAGTTTTTAGAGAGTGTTGGGTAAACGTGTGCAGCTTAACATATACACATTCTCCAGGTTGAAACACTCTGTCAGACCTGTGAGAGTCTGCAAATTGTTTCATCCTATTCCTTGCCACATCCAAATTTGTAACATCGCGAAAATTTTTCCCCAAATTTTAATATAAAACGCCCTTATTTTCGTTACATTTTATATAAACGTCATTAAGTCTCCATTACCCTAACTCATAATATATATAGATATATATATACATATATATATATAATAATAATAATAATATTAAAAATAAATTTCAGATTTTTATATGTAAAAAAAAAAACAGATTTTGTTAGTTTAGAACTAACTAAACCCAACACCAAATTTAAAGAGTTCCTGAGCCCAACACATGACAGTGGCCCACCAGACCTCCGGCCCACCAGAACTCGGCCCAAGCATCAAGCCCAACCCCCCCTTCTCCTCTTTCACGATTTAATCAAAAAAATTATGCCCCCTACCAGGTTTCGAACCCGAGTAACCACACACCCACACACGCGCCTTAACCAGCTGGGCCACACACTTCAGTTGGTTTTAATCCAACTTAAATTTTATTTAAGGTCAATAAAGTCTGTTCTTTTCTTCTTTGTTTCACGCGTAACAGCAGCATGCCGCAGAAACTTCCTTATTTGACCATCAATTCACATAATTTTAGGAGGATTAAATTGATTAATTGCTGTTGACTCGTTACCTGGTCACCTCGCGTCCATCACGCGATGATTAACCATTAAAAACATTCCAACTTTCGTCTAATTATCGCATCATAGTATTAAGTGGGTCAAAATTTCCTAATCTATGAGTCCGTATGTTATAGTATAAATAGAACCCTCCTTGACAAGCTAAAAGGGCCGAACATCACATCCTCATCCTCAATTCACCCTTCCATTCACTCAAAATAATCAAATTGATTCCTGTTGACTTTTTGGATTGACCGAGCGTTCATCGCGATTACAAACTTGTAAGTATAATTCTGTTGTTGGGTTTTGTTCATCAGACATCTGCAAACAATAGCCCCATCGTATCAGGGGCTATTACTTGTTGAATTTGATTATTGTAATAGTTAGGGTTCATATGAATTGAATTGGGGAAGAAAACTCTTCGCAATTATCATATATATATAAATCTGACTTAAAACAATCACCAAACTGATTCACAGATCAGTTGGTTAAGTCTGATGCCTTTCAGCCGGCCCACGGGAGTTCGAGACCCGGCTTGAACACCCCTTTTCCCATTTATTTTTTTTTTCAAACCATTATATATATAAATTACATTTAAATCTTATATATTCATTTTTAATTATTAAAACCTTGTTATAAATCCTACAAAAAATTATTTTAACTTATTCTGATGAAAAAGTTCAACACCCAATTTTTAGTTTTCAAAAAAATTATTTATTTAATATATATAATAAATAAATCAAGTTTATTCCATTTTATTTATAAAAATCTATAAAAATATCAAAACGATCTTATTAATTTCCACAAAAATTATTTTAAGTTTTTATAACATTAAGCTTTTCAGAAATGATTTTTATATCTGAAAAATCATTTATTTTATATTTTTAATCAATTTTTGTTAGTTTTAATCATAATTAAATCATAATAAATTCAATTTTTATTATTTTTGCACCAAAATTTTATACAAATTATTTCTGACCATTTAGAACAGAAATATAATTTTTAAAAATGATAATTCTTTGATTTTAGTATTTTTAAGATATTAAAGTTATAGTTGACAATTTGTTATAAATAGATTAAATAATCTATTTTAAAGGAAATAATTTTATAAAAATTATTTTTACACTTTAAACACATTCTTGTAACCATCTTAAGATTAAATTTCATAAAAAGATTTTTAGTTAATTATTTACTAAATTTCTCTCAATTGGCGAATATTTTTAATATTAATCAAACGAGCAATTATCCCCAATTCGAAGCCCTAGAAACTTATACATTTGTAGACTTGATAGACTTAGACATATTTATTACTTTATTATAGGGTGATACTTGATACATTTGGTCAACACAATTATCCAAATTTCTCAACAGATATAACATTTTACCAAGGTGAGTTTACATAGCCCCTTTTCTATTTATCACCATTTTTGGGGTGAAACATGTTTATAACATCATCATTGCAATTCAATCATCAATGTGTCTATGTGTTTTCTATGTTGCATTATGTCTTGAGCATGATTAGAGTAAGCACCATTCTAGCATAATCATTAACATTGATCAGCCGGCGGTATACATTGATAGATCTATTGGACTGACAATCCCACCCGGATACGTGCCTCCTACAAAGGTTACGTGGGTGTTTGTTATCGTATAACATATTGGACCATGAGCGTATGGTATGTATCATTTTATAACAGTCATCAGGGTTGATTATGCACTCGATTTATTTCTAGTATGTTCTCACATATGGACTAGATTGACATGACACATGAATTGCACAACATTTTATTCAATCATCAAAAACCTATGTAACTCTCACCAACTTTTGTTGACCCAAAACATTTTCAACTTAACATGTTTCAGGTTCTATTTGCTTGAAGATTTGAATTGATGCTTGAAGATATGTGTATAGTTTATTCAATTTGATGTACAAATTCTAGAATAATTGTATGTAATTCAATTAAATTATTTAATGAAATTTATTATTTACCATGAGCTACTGAACAATCATGCAATACGTGACATCCCGATGTTTCCGCCATCGGTTGGGGTGTTACAGATTGGTATCAGAGCCATGGTTATAGGGAATTAGGTTATTAGAAAAATAATCTAGTCTATAACCATAGGATTTAACAAGTACTTGCTTCTTTTGCTTGCTATTCTCTATCTCCCTCCTACTTCTTACCTCTAATTTCATCCCTACAAGAAGGTTGTTCTCCATCAGTGGATCTACTCTTAGACTAATAGGACAAAATCCTCAGGTTTAACCTGAACCCCCTTGAGATCTCGTCGAAGTTCTAAATCTTAATAACGAACACGTGCAATCTGGAAGGGTGAACGCCTGTATTCTGAGTCTTCTGTCTAGGCTGGCATTGCGCATATATCCCAATCAGACGAGGGACCCGGATGCCTACCTGGGAATTCTCGGGATGAGTGTTCACTTATAGGCTAAAGCATGTCTTCGTATGTTATTAGAATCTGGAATCTTTGATAAGTCAACGTTTTCGTTTATTCGTTTTAATCAAATGAATAAATGATTACATTCCTTATATTACCTCATTGTCCTTCATTCAACCCATATCTTATTGAACATTCATTACCCAAATCACTACCGTAACCGATGCCCTAAACTAAACCAAGATCAAGACTCTCCAGCTACTTAACAGCAAGTCCCACCATTTGAATGTTGTCTACTTTAATTCTATGTATTGTTACTTTTTGATTCAAAGTAATAAATTCGAGTATTATCATAACATTTGTGTGCATGCTTGTTTGAATGTGAACTGATTGATATATCTATGATCATACGTGCTTACTTGTACAACAAATGGTTGACTACCAAACAATCTACTTAACGATTGGTAGAGGTCATCATGTCTTTCCAACAGTTGGGAGAGGCCCTACCACCTACTCAACGACTGGTGGAGACTATCAGACCTGCTCAACAATCGGAAGAGTCATAGAAGGACACAAAACCCTAATGTAAGGTAAATTGGTGATTATGGTCCGGAACGTAATCATGAATTTACAGGTACGTTAAGGTAGTGTGCAATTTTATCAAGGTTTCAGGTAGTTGACCAATTGTAACCCTGGTTTTCTCTTAACTTCGGGACGAAGTTCCTAAAAGTAGGGGAGACTGTAACATCGCGAAAATTTTTCCCCAAATTTTAATATAAAACGCCCTTATTTTCGTTACATTTTATATAAACGTCATTAAGTCTCCATTACCCTAACTCATAATATATATAGATATATATATATACATATATATATATAATAATAATAATAATAATAATAATAATATTAAAAATAAATTTCAGATTTTTATATGTAAAAAAAAAAACAGATTTTGTTAGTTTAGAACTAACTAAACCCAACACCAAATTTAAAGAGTTCCTGAGCCCAACACATGACAGTGGCCCACCAGACCTCCGGCCCACCAGAACTCGGCCCAAGCATCAAGCCCAACCCCCCCTTCTCCTCTTTCACGATTTAATCAAAAAAATTATGCCCCCTACCAGGTTTTGAACCCGAGTAACCACACACCCACACACGCGCCTTAACCAGCTGGGCCACACACTTCAGTTGGTTTTAATCCAACTTAAATTTTATTTAAGGTCAATAAAGTCTGTTCTTTTCTTCTTTGTTTCACGCGTAACAGCAGCATGCCGCAGAAACTTCCTTATTTGACCATCAATTCACATAATTTTAGGAGGATTAAATTGATTAATTGCTGTTGACTCGTTACCTGGTCACCTCGCGTCCATCACGCGATGATTAACCATTAAAAACATTCCAACTTTCGTCTAATTATCGCATCATAGTATTAAGTGGGTCAAAATTTCCTAATCTATGAGTCCGTATGTTATAGTATAAATAGAACCCTCCTTGACAAGCTAAAAGGGCCGAACATCACATCCTCATCCTCAATTCACCCTTCCATTCACTCAAAATAATCAAATTGATTCCTGTTGACTTTTTGGATTGACCGAGCGTTCATCGCGATTACAAACTTGTAAGTATAATTCTGTTGTTGGGTTTTGTTCATCAGACATCTGCAAACAATAGCCCCATCGTATCAGGGGCTATTACTTGTTGAATTTGATTATTGTAATAGTTAGGGTTCATATGAATTGAATTGGGGAAGAAAACTCTTCGCAATTATCATATATATATAAATCTGACTTAAGACAATCACCAAACTGATTCACAGATCAGTTGGTTAAGTCTGATGCCTTTCAGCCGGCCCACGGGAGTTCGAGACCCGGCTTGAACACCCCTTTTCCCATTTATTTTTTTTTCAAACCATTATATATATAAATTACATTTAAATCTTATATATTCATTTTTAATTATTAAAACCTTGTTATAAATCCTACAAAAAATTATTTTAACTTATTCTGATGAAAAAGTTCAACACCCAATTTTTAGTTTTCAAAAAAATTATTTATTTAATATATATAATAAATAAATCAAGTTTATTCCATTTTATTTATAAAAATCTATAAAAATATCAAAACGATCTTATTAATTTCCACAAAAATTATTTTAAGTTTTTATAACATTAAGCTTTTCAGAAATGATTTTTATATCTGAAAAATCATTTATTTTATATTTTTAATCAATTTTTGTTAGTTTTAATCATAATTAAATCATAATAAATTCAATTTTTATTATTTTTGCACCAAAATTTTATACAAATTATTTCTGACCATTTAGAACAGAAATATAATTTTTAAAAATGATAATTCTTTGATTTTAGTATTTTTAAGATATTAAAGTTATAGTTGACAATTTGTTATAAATAGATTAAATAATCTATTTTAAAGGAAATAATTTTATAAAAATTATTTTTACACTTTAAACACATTCTTGTAACCATCTTAAGATTAAATTTCATAAAAAGATTTTTAGTTAATTATTTACTAAATTTCTCTCAATTGGCGAATATTTTTAATATTAATCAAACGAGCAATTATCCCCAATTCGAAGCCCTAGAAACTTATACATTTGTAGACTTGATAGACTTAGACATATTTATTACTTTATTATAGGGTGATACTTGATACATTTGGTCAACACAATTATCCAAATTTCTCAACAGATATAACATTTTACCAAGGTGAGTTTACATAGCCCCTTTTCTATTTATCACCATTTTTGGGGTGAAACATGTTTATAACATCATCATTGCAATTCAATCATCAATGTGTCTATGTGTTTTCTATGTTGCATTATGTCTTGAGCATGATTAGAGTAAGCACCATTCTAGCATAATCATTAACATTGATCAGCCGGCGGTATACATTGATAGATCTATTGGACTGACAATCCCACCCGGATACGTGCCTCCTACAAAGGTTACGTGGGTGTTTGTTATCGTATAACATATTGGACCATGAGCGTATGGTATGTATCATTTTATAACAGTCATCAGGGTTGATTATGCACTCGATTTATTTCTAGTATGTTCTCACATATGGACTAGATTGACATGACACATGAATTGCACAACATTTTATTCAATCATCAAAAACCTATGTAACTCTCACCAACTTTTGTTGACCCAAAACATTTTCAACTTAACATGTTTCAGGTTCTATTTGCTTGAAGATTTGAATTGATGCTTGAAGATATGTGTATAGTTTATTCAATTTGATGTACAAATTCTAGAATAATTGTATGTAATTCAATTAAATTATTTAATGAAATTTATTATTTACCATGAGCTACTGAACAATCATGCAATACGTGACATCCCGATGTTTCCGCCATCGGTTGGGGTGTTACAAAATTAGTCTTTAATTTCTTAATCATGCCCTCCCTATCCCTATGATAGTCCTCCACAGCTGCTATAGAAGTGTTTCCTGGAATATAGGGAATGTGAATGTTTGGTTTAACTCCAAACACGGCTTCATAGGGGGACATTCTGATTGCAGAATGCCATGTGGTGTTGTACCACCATTGGGCTAAAGGTAACCACCTTACCGAAGTTAAAGGTGCATCCATTCACATGGTTCACAGATAAGATTCTAGGCACCTGTTTAATACTTATGTCTGATCATCAGATTGAGGATGGTAAGAAGAAGACATAGCCAATTGAATTCCCTGTAGTTTCATGAATTGTTTCCAAATGACACTTAGAAAGATAGGATCCCTTTCAAATACAATTGTAGCAGGGCACCCATGAATCTTGAAAATCTAGTCCATAAACACATTGGCTACTGTAGAAGCAGTGTAAGGATGACTAAACAGTAGGAAGTGTAATGACCCGTTTTTCCCGAGTCATTACCGATTGGTAATCATTGTTATTACTCTTATATTTTTGGAACAAACTTCTTGTTGATAATATTTCATAAAAGCCGATTACAGTATACTAAAAACAACATTATTTTTATTACAATACAATACCACATTCACAACTTTCAAAGGTTCCATTTTTAAACAAAACAACACATCGGCCGTGGCCTTCTTCCCATTTTATTTATAAACATTCTTTTACTCCATGACTTCACTAACACATTCAATTTTCTCGGGTTCCTCGGGTTCGATTCTTTCCTGAAATGTATGTTTAAAATACGTTAGCCTGAGCTACTGAGTGATGCCAAAACCGTTTATAACAATTTTATAACAAACATGCAGGTTGACATTATTGTTCGGTCATATCGGGTTTCGAGTGTATATCGATGGTGGCACCTACTTATGCCTTATAATGGTTCCAAACCTCTACTTGGTTCGGATAATACACCCATTTTGATACCGAATGGATCCATTCTACGTAGTTTCTATTCGACCGATTCTATTATTTTCTGTGATCATGATCCGATGCAATTTAAACACATTCGACAAACATACATTTACCCAGAAAACTTTTTAAGACAATATGGGGTACATACACTAACTTGAAGTTGTTCCTCTTGGTTTCTATTAATAACCGGTTTCTCGTGATTGTGTCGGATCACCTGTTTATCACATAATAACAATTATATACATACATACATATATATATATATATATATAATACAGCTGACCATTACAGCTTAGGTGTATACGTATTTATACTAAAGCTGGCCATTACAGCTTAGGCACTGGTTTCCTAAGTGTTTTAGAGTCGAAATACTTACCCGGATGATGGATCCTTGTTAATTATAAACTAATCGGCCGGTTACCTTGGCCGATATATGTTTATGGTTTTGATATTATTATTATTATGTTTAGAGTATTATAATGGAATTACAAGTGTGGGTTATTTATAGCCATGAGAGGGCCGATGGTTTCTTGGGTTATGATTATGGTTGGTGTAATAATAATAGTTAGTAATATAGAAGAGAATCCATAGTTTATTTGGTGGGTTATATAAGCAATCTACAAAGAGTGATGCATGGTATGATGATGGCTAAACTATAGACCATTTAGGTGGAAGGCAATTGAAGTAATTAAGTGTAGAAGTGGAGTACAGGTGGAGGGATGTAAGGAAGTGGTGGCGGTTGTGGACTTCACAAAGGGAATGGGCCGATTTTATCTAAGGGATATTGGGCTTCTTTGGGGTTAACTAATATATGGGCCAAGTTATAAGGTATAGGTACCAATCAAGTCCACTAGTTAATGAAGTTGTTTGGGCCGGACATAATTCTAAAGGGCTGGCCTTAATTGGTTTGGGCTCTTGGTTATTATCGGGTCCTATTAATGGGCCTCCAAAATTACCGGGTTAACTACTCAGATCGGGCCTTGGTCTGTTATCCGGGTAAGATTATTGGGCAACACCCTCGGTGGCCCAATACTTTTCTATTAACTAGTGGGTTTACCCGCGCATTGCAGCGGGATCCACAAATGGGTTGCAATACAACATTATGATACTTAGGTTTTTTGCTGCAAGTTACGCAAAAAGAATAGAAATGTACACACTATGTTTTAACAAGTATTCATAGAAAGAAAAGAAAAGAAATGTGCACCGCCACTTAAAACAGATTGCAGTTCACCAAAAAAACCATGTACTCATTATTGAACAAATCTTAATAAACCAAAGGTATGTTACTGTAACCGACCAATATGAACATAAACATCACTCTTGTGTAAGTTGTCCGGTCATTGCATATCTGCATAACCGTGTCAATGAAGACACCTTGCTAAATGATAAAGTTCATTTACATGACAAAAGCATGTAGTAATAATATGATGTTATATAAACTATCATATAAATTTCATTGTCCATTTAGAAATTAAAAGTTGTGATTTGTATGTTTGTAATAGACTTGTCCAACTTGACACATCAGCTAAAAAATTGCCCAATGTAGCTAGTGAGTCGAACCATCCCGTCCACTTTGCCACTGAGTAGACACATATATATATGAAAAGAGTTTAATATAAGTATTATTATGGCAAAGTTTTAAAATGTTAGCGAGATCATCTCACCAAGATTATCTCTTTGTATTTATTATATTTGACTAGCCCTAATCTATATTTGACTAGTCTCATTGTTTCCATATTGTAGGCATTGACTTCCTGTATTCTCTCATAATTAGGACCACAAATTGCTCCCTGTAACATGTATATATACCGCTGTGTTTCTCAATGAAAAGCATTCAGTTGTGTCAAATAACATGGTATCAGAGCCATCTATGCTCTGAAACCTTACCCGCAGCCTTTTTCTTTGTTCCTTTTCCTTTGGATTTCGATCCTCCTTCCTGGGTTTCGACCCTGCTGTCTTATCTGCCAACCCTGCAGTCCTTTAAGCTGGTCACACACACCTTCATTACCTGCTGTCATAACCTGCTGTCTTTAACCTGCTATCATGGGCGACACAAACAATCCTTCCAACCCCAAACCATCCAACCCTTTGCACCCTGTTTACACTGTTACTGACATCACCAAGAAGGTTCGGATTCTTGATGGTTCAACCGTGACTTACTCCACGTGGGTGAAGCTTTTTCAACTTCACGCACGTGGGTATCAAGTCTTGGATCATATCACCTCCGAACCACCCTCTCAAGATGACCCATCGTATGAAGAATGGAAGAATGTTGATGCGATTGTTCTTCAGTGGATATATTCCACTCTTTCTGACAAGTATGTCAAACAGGTTCTTGATGATGAAGCCACGGCTCTTCAGGCCTGGATCCGGGTTCGTGACATTTTCCACAATAATCGGGGTCCTCGATGTGCTGCCCTGCAAAGTAAGTTTACCAATCTGAAACTCAGCTCATCTACCTCCTTGGAAGCCTACTGTCAGACACTGCGAGACCTGGCTGATCAGCTTGATGATCTCGGTAGTCCAGTCAACGAGCAGACTCTAGTGTTACAGCTTGTGCGGGGACTACCAAGGGAGTATGATACTATTGCTGCCATTATTCACAGGGAACTCCCATCCTGGAACGAGGCATGTGAAATGCTTCGAGGTGATGAAGAAAGACAAACAGCTCGTGAACCAAACCCGGCTCCATCCGAAGCTTTGGCCGTCGTGAATCCCAATCCAAGACGTGATGGTCCAGCAAATAATCAAGGGTCTCATAATCAGGGGTCTCGTCGCACTGATGCACCACCGAACAGGTACGGGTCTTCTCAGGGCTCTCGTTATATTTCCAACAATAATCGTCGGCCATCTGGTGGATACCCTCGCCGAGATGGGTCAGCCCAGAACTCTGGGCCCAACACTTTTGATAACCAAACCTCTCGGCCCACCAGACCTTCTGGTTCTCGGCCCTCCAACAGACAAACCTGGAACAATTATACTTACCCACCTCAGCCCACTAACTTCTGGCCCAACTGCTACTGGCCCATGCCTCCTCCACCATGCCCTTACCCCACCTTACCGGGCTGGGCTTCACCATGGGCTGCTACACAGCAGCCGACCCAGCAGAACACGTCCAGCAGCACCTCTGCCCAGGCCCACATCACTGATGTGAACCCACTTGAGCCCACTGAGTTAGCCGAAGCTTTTCAAGCCATGGCTATAGAAGACGAGACCCCCCAATGGTTCATGGACACCGGTGCTACCAATCATCTCACCTCGGACTCAGGTATGATTTCTCACCCATGTGGTAATTCTATTAAAAATGTATTGGTTGGAAATGGACATCTTTTACCAGTTGCTGGATCAGGTCATACAAACCTTCCCTCAACTTCTAAACCACTCCAACTCAAAAACATTTTACATACCCCTAATATTATTAAAAACCTTATTTCTGTACGGAAATTCACCCGTGATAACTGGGTTTCCGTTGATTTTGACCCTTTTGGCTTTTCTGTGAAGGATTACCCGAGTGGGACGATTCTGAGTCGGCATGATAGCACCAGTCACCTCTACCCGCTCACTGCACTCAACTCACCCGATGCTTCAGCTTTTGTCTCCACAAGTCTTCAAGGCTCGTGGCACAACCGTCTAGGACACCCCGGCATGCAAATCCTAGACATTTTAAATTCAAATAAATTTATTTCATGTAATAAGCATGCCCGTACTTCCTTTTGTGATTCGTGTCAGATTGCGAAACACAAACATTTGCCTTTTAATTTATCTACTTCTTCCACTGTTTGCCCATTTGATATTGTGCATTGTGACTTATGGACATCTCCTGTCCTTAGCAAACAGGGATACAAGTATTACTTGGTCATTATTGATGATTTTACTCAATTTACTTGGGTGTTTCCATTAAAATTTAAATCTGAAACGTACACCAAATTCACCCAATTTTACAAATTTATTTCCACCCAATTTCACCAAAACATTAAATCTTTTCAATGTGACATGGGTGGGGAATTTGACAATACCCAGTTTAAACAATTTGCTTCTTCTCATGGGTTACAATTTCGCTTCTCTTGCCCACACACTTCCCAACAAAATGGGAAAGCCGAACGCATGATTCGAAGACTCAACGAGATCATGTTGTTCCTTCTCACCCACGCCTCTCTACCTCCCACCTTATGGGTAGAAGCACTACACACCTCCGTATACCTGCATAACATTCTCCCCTCTAAAACAATTGGTTTTCGAACCCCCACAGCCGCCTTATACCTTAAAAACCCCGATTACACACACCTTCGTGTGTTTGGATGTGCATGCTATCCAAATCAAAATGACACCCGACCTCACAAACTTGCCCCACGGTCTACACCTTGTGTATTCCTTGGCTATCCTGCCGACCACCGTGGTTATCGATGCCTAGATCGAACCACGGGCAAAATCATCTTGTCCCGACATGTTACCTTCAATGAGCACGAATTTCCGTTTTCTAAGTCATACCAACCTACCCCCGATTCCTACACCTTCCTTGACAGTGACCCGTCCCCACTCCTCTTCACCCAACCATCGCCCACTACCACCCCTCACCACCCACTGCCACTTCATCCGATAACACGACACCTCCTACACCACCGCCTCCTCCCATACCACCTCCTCTACCACCTCCGCCCCACCATTCCACGACTTCCGTCCAACAACCCATCACTTACTCCAGACGCCACAGCCGCCAACCCAACCCATCCGCGTCCCAAACCACATATCCACCTCAACCTCAAACCCATCCTGATCAACAACAACCACCTCAGCCCCGCCACCCCATGGTGACTCGGTCTCGCGATGGCACCTCTAAACCCAAAATCCCTTTTAACCTCAACACCGAAACTATATCACCCATCCCTAAATCTCACATTGATGCCCAAACTGATCCAAACTGGTATGATGCTATGAAAACTGAATACAATGCTTTAATAAATAACCACACGTGGGAACTCGTACCTCGACCACCCGAGGCACATATTATTCGATGCATGTGGCTATTTCATCACAAGTTCCATGCTAATGGAAACCTCGAACGCTATAAGGCTCGTTTAGTTGTGAATGGCAAGTCACAACAGGTTGGTGTTGATTGTGATGAAACCTTTAGCCCAGTGGTCAAACCGACCACCATACGTACCGTCCTCAGCCTCGCCTTGTCTAAATCATGGCCTATTCATCAACTTGATGTAAAAAATGCATTCTTACATGGAGATTTAAATGAGACTGTCTATATGTTTCAGCCACCAGGTTTCGTGGATAGCAGAAACCCAAAATTTGTTTGCAGGTTAAAGCGGTCACTTTATGGGCTTAAACAAGCACCTCGTGCTTGGTACCAGCGGTTTGCGTCTTATATCCTCAAATGTGGATTTAAAACCTCCACTTCGGATAGCTCCTTATTTGTTTACAAGCGTGGCAATGATATGGCATTTCTCTTATTATATGTCGACGATATCATTCTTACAGCATCGAATACTCAATTATTGCAACATTTCATTAATGCTATGTCCAGGGAATTTGCTATGACTGATCTTGGCAGGTTACATCACTTCTTTGGTATCGACGTCCAACATACATCTGGTGCTCTTTTCTTGTCACAACGGTCCTACACTCAAGACATCCTTGTACGTGCAAAAATGGAAAACTGCAAACCGTGTCATACTCCGACAGACACAAACTCTAAACTCAGTGCAGACACAGGGGACCTCCTTCCAGATGGAACTCTTTATCGCAGTCTTGCGGGGGCCTTGCAGTATTTGACTTTCACCAGACCTGACATTTCCTACGCAGTTCAACAAGTCTGCCTATTTATGCACGCACCCCGAGAGCCTCACTTTAATTATCTCAAACGAATACTACGGTATCTCCGCGGCACCACAGACCATGGCTTGCATTTGACCCCCTCTAGTTCGGTTCAACTCACCGCATACTCCGACGCTGACTAGGGGGGGTGTCCTGATTCCCGTCGCTCCACATCAGGTTACTGCGTCTTTCTCGGCAACAATTTAATCTCCTGGTCGTCCAAACGCCAACCTACTATCTCACGTTCCAGTGCTGAAGCAGAATACAGAGCCGTTGCTAACACCACTGCTGAATTATCTTGGATCCGAAATCTGCTTCTTGAGTTACATCTTCCGGTTACACAAGCTTCTATCATTTATTGTGATAACATTTCGGCAATGTACTTGTCTCAAAACCCGGTTCAGCATCAGCGCACAAAGCATGTGGAAATTGATATTCATTTCGTACGCGAGAAGGTTCGTCTTGGAGCCATTCGAGTTCTTCATGTCCCCACCGAATATCAATATGCATCTTCACCAAAGGTCTTCCGCGTGTACTCTTTGATCGCTTCAAGTCCAGTCTTTGCATTCGGCCAGCTACTGCTTCGACTGCGGGGGCCTGTTAGCGAGATCATCTCACCAAGATTATCTCTTTGTATTTATTATATTTGACTAGTCCTAATGTATATTTGACTAGTCTCATTGTTTCCATATTGTAGGCATTGACTTCCTGTATTCTCTCATAATTAGGACCACAAATTGCTCCCTGTAACATGTATATATACCGCTGTGTTTCTCAATGAAAAGCATTCAGTTGTGTCAAATAACATAAAATTCATACAAATTAAGCTGAGATAAGATTATTCATTGTGGTAACATAAATTACACTACGTCAAAAAGGGGCTATGGCCACACTTTTTTGAAAATTGCCCTGCCACACTTTTTATTAGATGTGTGGCTGAAGGTCATTAATCATATTTGAAAACACTTTTGGCCACACATCTTATTTATTCATGTGGCCATTGTATAAAAGTTCAAAACCTTTAGCCACACTTTAAGAAAAAATTGTGACATTCAATAGCCACACTAAAAAAAGTGTGGCCATTTATGATCTACAGCCACCATAATTGTTTCATGTGACCAAAAACACATCAGCTCGAAACCTATAGTCACACTTTAAGAAAAAACTGTGACATTTAGCAGTCACACTAAAAAAGTGTAGCCAAATGTGATCTATAGTCATAGTATTTGGGTGATGGTGTGGCAAAAAGCTAATACATATGGCCACATATATTATTACGGGGCCAAATGTGATATACAATCACATTATTTGGTTAATGGTGTAGCAAAAAGCTAATACATATGGCCACATATACTATATATGTCCAAAGGCTAGACAATTGCCATATTTAAAGTTATAAAATTTCATGTGGTGTTACATAAACATTCATCACACCATCGTTCCTTCGTTTATATTTGTGTTACGAAACGATATCTAATGTCATGAAAAAAATATGTGTGACCAAAGGTTAGACAATAGTCACACTTAAAATTATAAAAATTCATGTGGTTTTACATAACTATTAGCCACACTAATGTTATTATTTATTTTTGTGTGACGAAATGATAACAAATATAATGTAAAAAAATATGTGTGACCAAAAATTAAACAATAGTCAAACTTAAAGTTATAATATTTCATGTGGTTTCATATAACTATTAGTTACATCATCGTCACTTTGTTTTTTTCTTTGTGTGACAGAATAATCAAATGTCATGAAAAAATATATTTGACTAAGATTAGACAATAGTCACACTTAATATTATAAAATTTCATGTGGCTATTCATATACAACTTCCCTCTTAAAAATTCAATTTCATCTTAAAATTATAAAAATTCAATTTCCCTCCTAAAACTACTTCCAAAAATATTTTACCCTAGAACTTCCCTCTCAAATAATACTCTAAATTAAAATATTACATTATTCAACATAAATATCCAAAATATATAAAATTATAAATTTTCATTTTATTACTTTACTTATTTCTTTTCAAACTTATATATATTTGTCATTGTAACTAATTTAGTTAAGAATATATAAAATTGCATCACCTTTGAATGTTATAGGTACCGAAAATAACAGTCATGGTACAACCATTCGAAAATAATATTACAAGTAGCGTTCGAAATTTACTTATAATGGAAAAAAATGAATACTACTAGGTACCGAAAATAATAGTCATGGTACAACCATTCGAAATTAAGTAAATCTAAATTATTGGATATTAGAACATTCACATCTCCTCCACCAAATCTCATCTATCAAATTACATTAAAAATCACTACTTCACTCCTAAATCTCCTCTCTCCTAATCAAAATAATAATTATTTTTCATACTTTTATCATTATATTTTTTCTCTCATCACTCACAACTACTTACAAAAATATTGAAATATATATAGGGGTGAACAGTAGCTTTTCATATATGGGGTGGAACAGTGCTTCCACCAAATATTTTCCCTCTCCTCCACTCACAACCACTTACACTCACCCCTAATAATTTGGTGGACACAATTACATACATTTGGTGGACCAAATGTGAATGCTCTTACCAAACTGATACCACTACCAAAAGTAGCGTTCTTGAAAAACGAAAAAATGGATACTGGTATTGAAAATGGTCGTATATGCTTTAATGGATCACAATAGACAATAATAGATCATATATGTCTTAATGGAAGTATAATGGACAATATTGTATCATATATATCTTAATGGACCACAATATATTGGGCCTTAATGTAATTTGATACAATTAAAATAAAAAAAAAATATACGACCAACAAGAAAATATATTGGGCCTTAATGTAATAGTTGTGACTAAAGGTTAGCCAATAGACACAATTAAAATAAAAAAAAAAATGCTTTGTGTGTCTAGAAATAATTTTGAGCAACACTTACAACTAATTTATGTGACTATGTAGTAGAACTTGCCACACCAACAAGAAATCCATGTGGCTCTTACTATCCATTAGCCACACTTAATGTACAAGATTCTTGCTTATGACAACCATTTTTGCCACGTTTTTTTTCCATTGATGTGGCTAAAACAAACTCTTTAGTAAATTCATGTGACCATATAATATAAACAGTCATAGTTAAAGTAAATTTATGTGACCGTTGCTACCATTTAGCCACACTTAATGGAGGGAAATGCTTGATTCCGTGAATATATGTTGGTACCCTTTAGCCACACTTTTTTTGTAGCTACGGCCACTAAACGTAAATGTGGCTATATCATACCTACGATGACTCGACCTTTGGTCACACTTGACATGAAAAAAATAAGTGTGACGAAAGGCATACGGTCACACTTTTTCTATGTGACTAAAGCCCTTTTTTGACGTAGTGTTATTATATTTCATTGCCATTATATGAATTTTTTTCAAAAATATTGCTATCCCGTGTGTTTATTTAGTTTGGGTGAGTTCCATTTTCATATAAAAGTTAATTATCTTCTAGGGGCATTTAGGGAAGAAAAGTGGTAAATTTTAGAAAATTGTAAAGAAACCCTTGGTATGTCATCTTAACTTTGGACAATTTGGATATATTTGCCCATGCCTCTTCCTTTATAATGTAAGTATAGATATAGATTATAGATAGTATGTAATTAAAACCAAATAATGTCATAGAAAATTTCAATTAATACAAATAATAGCAATAATTTAAATTTATAAGAAAACATATATTTTTAAAACCAATAAAGTATGTAAGTAAACGTATTGTTTTATGTGAAAGATGTTAATATTTTTTCATACACCATATATAGTAATTCCATTTTAAAAACATTTTTTCTTAAAACATGACGTGTGGGCCATATGGCACAAGTCCGTCTAACCTACAACCGAAAACTATCTTCCTAAATAAATATGAAATTGTGGTGGATATCATCACGGAGGTGAAATTGTGTAGTTTTTTGTGGTACAAACATAGACATAAGGATATTATAGATATAGATTATTGGTAATTGAAGGTTATGATAAAAGAATATATACAAGTGGGTTTTGTATGAAGGGTAGAAAGGAAAAAAATACATGACATTTGGGTTTAAAGCATGAGACTTTTCCTATGTCATCTTAAAATTCATGTAAAATGATATGCGAAGAGTGAAGGCAATGAATATACAAGTAACAATGCATCAAAGGGTTATATGGGAAAGATTTATATGACATTATAAGTTTAAAGCATGTGTCTTTTCAAATGTCATCTTAACAAAATTTTCTAGAAAAAACAACATTTTATCCAACACATCCCACACACCCATCCACCTCATCCATCCCACCCAAATTGAAGCTTAAAATAATTACAAGTCGTAGAGACCTCTACGGCTCATAGATGACCTTCCAATAATTTGAGTTTGTTAGGATCGTAGAACACACACGCACACGAACACGAGATTTTACGTGGTTCGGTCTAAACTGACCTACGTCCACGGGGGCAACTAAGGTATTCTTTTTATTGAGTGATACAAAAAGTTACAAGTACAAGAGGTTATTTATATAGGCACAAATTAGGGTTAAACGGTTTGGGCCTATAGTTGGGCTGAAGGCAACATCTCCAACAATCTCCCACTTGGTGTTTTCGGACCAAGAACTGCACCATCTTTTCTGTACTTCTGTAAATAAGATCTCCCCGGATCTTCAATGCACCTCCAGTTACCCCGATCTCCTCAACATTATTCCTGGAAACCAGCTGAAGCTCTGCACAGGTTTAGCTTATCCAACGTTACACATTTGGTGAACATGTCTGCTGGATTCTTAGCACCTGAGATATTCTTCAAGTTGATAGTGCCATCAACAACCAATCCTCTCACGAAGTGATACCTTATCCCGATGTGCTTCCTCTTCTTGTGATACACATGATTCTTAGCAAGTTTCACTGAACTTTCATTATCACAATGTAGCAAATACTCAGTCTGCTTCTTCCCTAACTCTTCTAGAAAAGCTTTCAACCATACTAGCTCCTTACTGGCTTCAGCTATAGCCATGTATTCTGCCTCTGTTGTGGACAAAGCCACACTTTTCTGGAGCCTGGACATCCAACTGACTGCAGTTCCTCCCACTGTGAAAACAAAACCTGTGGTGCTTTTAAATGTCTCTTTGCAACCACCCAGGTCAGCATCTGTATAACCTCTAAGAACTGAATCCTTCCCTTTGAAACATAACCCCATCTTTTCCTCATCAGAGTTTTTTTTGACAGATTTTACTGTTTTGTTATTCTAATGATTCAAGGATCCTATAAGTGGACATAAATTTTTTTCAATGCCACAAGCTCCAAATCGTCTTGCCATATCAAACCGTGTTATAGAAGCTAAAATAATTTCAGGGAGTAACATTGGAATGCGAACTTTCATCCAAAGAATTAGGTTGTCCTCATCTGATAAGAAGATTCCTTTCAGATTTAACAGAAGACAATTCCCTCATACTTTATGTTTCGCAATGACAATAAATAAGGGTCAAGGACAAACCCTATTTAGGGTATGTCGCTGCCAAGTGACAAGAGTAGAGATGGCCTGAAGATACTAATATTGGATAAAGATGACAACGTTAATAATAAATAGCAAATGTTGTCTATAAAAAAATATTTTGAAGTTTGTGAATAAGTATGCGATCATATTTTGCATAAATCGTTTAATTTTTTTATAATTGTTTGGTTGTATGATTTGTTAAACTACATTTATTTACTTTGAATTTAATCTTCATTTGCATGCCGTTACAATAAATATATGTTTATTCATTTCATTATTTGTTTTTAAATCACGTCAAATCAAACATTGTTGATTCATATATCTGTTATTGGGTAACATTAAACTTTTTTATGATAATTTACAATCAACCAAAATACATAAGAATTTTATTACGTAACTTTCAATAAATAAATTTTGCATACTACAATCTTTATAGAATTTTTTTCATTTGACATGGACATGTACCGCGTGCACGCGCGGGGCTCCAACCTAGTAATCCTAATACTTAAACATAGCAAAACTAAACTACCACTAATAATACTAATACTAATAAAAATACTAATGAACTAAACATAACATAAACAAGAACTTACCTCAAAACTATCTACAGCATGTTGATGTATAGTCTCCTTACTCGTGCTGCTACTTGTACTCCAAAAATAACTATTAACAACACCCATGACTATTAACAACACCCAACAGTGTATCGTAAACTAGGAATTCTCTTATCTAGGGCATTCCCACAAAATAACTTATATAGTCTAAATAAATCCATCGCTTCTTATTTATACAAGAGGTGAATCTCTTTAGTTTTGTTTTTCGTTGATGTGGGACTTCATTCAAGCAAGCATCCAGCTCAATTATTCCTTTTGCATTCGATGTGGGATCTCTGACTTTCAAGTTTTTAAGAGTTTCGATATGGGACAAAGATTTAATACATATCACTCCACTCCTTTTCTTTCCTTTTGTTTTGGATATGGGGTATAGCTTTGTATTATATTTTTCTATGTTAGTACAAATGATAGAGTGTGTACAAGGGAATGGTGGTTAGTAACCATCTCCTAACTACCAAACCATCTAGAAGCATCTAGAATATATCTCTAATACTAGTTGTGTAAAGAGAGAGAGAGAGAGAGAGAGAGAGAAAACGATGAAGGAGAAGCATCATGCTATAAAGTCTTTATTGACATCAGTGACTCAATGCAGTCTTTGTTATCGTGTAGAAAATGAAAATACAAAGTTTTCTAGATGCATATGTACATTCTTTCTCTATCAAAACTTGTTACCCCTCCTGGGTTATGATCAAATACACAAAACACTTTTTTTAGGAAGGGTGAGAAGGATTGTGATCCATTGATCATATATTTGAAGGGTTGAGATTAGTTTGTTTGAAAAGAATAAATAATAAATTAGAGGAAGGACATAAAAGGAAAACCACATTTGTTGACTTTCTCTCTCCACATGCAATGCACATGTCAATCCCCCCATCATTTTAAAACGTCTATAACTTTTTCATACGACATTTTTTTTTTCAAAAAAAATTTCACCATATTAACGAGCGTTTTTTTATCTTTAATATGAGTACCACATTGCTACATTAAAATTGAATTTTTTTTTTTTTGTGCTAAATGGGTTTTCTTCTCCGTTGTGTCTTTCTGCTCGTTCATTGTGTTATAATATGCATGTGTGCTTTATAAATATGTTATTTATGTTTTTTAGTCTACACATGATTTAACTTTGTCCATTGTGTTTTTAGTATGCTTTTAATTGTGTTTTACGCAAATGAGTTTTGTATTTAGATGTGCATTGTGTTTTATTATGTTGTTCATTGTGTTTAAGTCTTCTATTCATTGTGTCTTTTATATGTCGTCCATTGTGTTTTACACATTTGGGTTTTTAACTTTTTTTTTTCAAAAGTATTCATTGTATTTTAGTCTTCTATTCATTGTGTCTTACGCAACTGGGTTTTCAACTTTTTTTTTCAAAAGTATTCATTGTGTTTTAGTCTTCTATTCATTGTGTCTTTAGTATGTCGTCCATTGTGTTTTACTAGACTCTTGATTGTGTTTTATACCCTATATTTAATTAGTGTTCATTGTGTTTTACATTCCATTGTATTTTACATTCCATTGTGTCTTACGCAAGTGGGTTTTGAATTTTTTTTCAAAAGTATAGCAATATGGTACTCATATTAAAGATAAAAAGACGCTCAATTTTATGGTATAATTTTTTTTAAAAACGGATGACGTATAAAAAAGTTACGGGCATTTAAAAATGAAGGTGGAAATGGCATGTGACTTGCATGTGCATATGTTTTTGACAAAATTACCCCACCCACTTGTTAATCCTTTGGACACATGTCATTTTCTAGTGGCTTCTCACCCTTCTCATTTTTTGTAGCCTTTGTAAAATAACCCAACTCTATCTCTCCTCTCTCTTATGAAAACATAGAATCTATGATAAAGTTAAAAGCATGTTTGTTTCTAAAAGTTCTTTCGAAAAAATTGTTTAAAATTAAATTTTAACTACAAAGATGATTTCTTATTTCCGCTCTTCCTCTTTCCTGTCAATATGTTCATATCTAAACATTTAATCGTCAATGATCTTCATCTCAGCTGGTTTGAGGTAGGGTGGGCCCTTAGGGGTTCTCATCCTAGAGTAGGTCACAAGTTCGATTCCTTCACACCACAAAAAAATTCCCCGTGACGGTTTGAGCTTAGGCAAGGAGGACACCGATGTGTGGGTAGGGATTCGAACTTGAGACCGCTAGGTTAGAGTTGTACAAGGATTTCCACTAAAATAAGTCTTTCAAAAAAATCTAAACATTTAATTTTCATGTTACATTTTTTTTAACAAGGCAGCAAGGACAATTGTTACAATTAACAACAAACTCGTCAGATTTGATCATAAGTTGACAGGAAAGTAATTCAAATAATGTAATTTTGAATATCTGTGCTAGTAGATTTGATTAATACCACATTTAAAAGTCTACTTGAAGTGCTTATTATAATTATTAGAGTTAATTACCAAAACCGTTCCTGTGGTTTGAGTCATTTTGCCAATCCAGCTCAAAATTCAAAAAATCGCTTGAACAGTCACTTGGGTTAGACAAAATAGGCCAAAACAATCCATGTCGTTAAGTCAGGGGCAAAATCATCCAAGTCACTTATAAAACTTTAATCAGACCCACCACCCTCCTCATCTTCTTCAATCTATACCACCCACCACCATTTTCACCTTTCACCACCACCATCTCCTCCACCTTTCACCACAACCACCATCCACCCACAACCAGAAACCTGCTCATCATCCATCTATCCTCCGCTATTGACTTAATGTTAACCCATGTTGAAGTTGACTTGAGCCTTTGACCCAATCCTCTTCCTTACACAGTCATCATCAATCGACCCACATCCTATATCTATCATCCTTTATAGCCTTTGAATATAGCCTTTCTAACAACCACACCAGATTCATTATCAATAACTTATCGTTGTCGGAAAACACCACTAGAACTAGGGGTGTAAATGACATGTAGCGGCTCGCGAGCTACCCGGGATCGGCTCGGTAAAAAGCCCGAACGAGCCGAGCCTTAGCGAGCCCGAGCTTGAAATATGGCTCGTTTAGTTATCGAGCCCGAGCTCGAGCCCCAGATACAAAGCTCGATTGGGCTCGCGAGCCTAAACGAGCCCAAACATAATTATAAGTTATTTATATACCTCTTATAATTTATAGCCCACATCTTCAAAGCCCAAGTCCTTATTTCATTGGCCCATTTAATAACACTCGTGAGCCGAGCTTTTGCGATCTCGAGCCGAGCTTTGAGCTCGTTTAGGATTGTTCTCAAATCACCTCGAGCCGAGCCGAGCCGAGCTCGAGCTTTTGATTTTGCTAGCGAGCCGAGCTCGAGCTCAAGATTGTAGGCTCGAGCTTCATAAAACCATAACGAGCCGAGCTCGAGCCCAGTCAGGCTCGGCTCGGCTCGTTTACACCCCTAACTAGAACCCCAACTCAATCGGATTCACCTCTGTACAACTATCATCAACATCCAACTATACCAACCGTCGATTACCCTTAGTTACCGGTCCTACAAGTATCTGCTATCATCGTCACCACAATTGTTAATAGATTATTCTTAATTAATACAGAGATGGTCGGGTCTCACCTTAGTCGTTGGTCATTTATCTAAAACTCAGAAATCCATCAGCTTCGTCGCTTGCCACCATCACAACTAGCATCATCTTCATCATCAAATGAAAAGAGTTGGTTTTTTTTTTTTTTTTTTTTTTTTTTTTTTTTTTTTTTTGGATGATGATTGAGTAAGGTTGGTGAAAGAGAGTGAAACAACAACCATTCGGGGAAGGAAGAGGAAAGGGTGAAGAGTTGCAGAGGAAATTAGGGGAAGGAAGAGTAAAGGGGTGAAGAGTTGCAGAGGAAATGAGGTGACTTGACGATGATAATTGAGGGAATTAGGGTTGTGGATGTCCACCTCCTTCACTGCAATCTATTTACAGAAGAAGAAATAGAGAAACAGGAAAGACGGACACTTTGGCCTTGAGAACAGAGAATTTTTTTTTTTTTTTAACTTAAGTCAGAAGGTAAATGGAAGATTTTGCCACTAACTTAACGACACTGAGTTAACCCCATTAACGAAATAGACTGTTTTGGCCTATTTCGTTGAACGCAATGGACTGTTCAAGCAATTTTTAAATTTTGGGCTAAACTGGCAAAATAGCCCAAACCACAAGGACGGTTTTGATAATTACCTCTAATTATTATTATTTAAACGTTTAAAACTTGTATCAAACAATCATGTATAGGCCGACTGTAGTAAAGTTATTCGTTACCCTTTCATAATCATCATCTATTCTTTGGTGTAGGGAAAGGAAAAGTGGACTTGGGGAAGAATGCTCCCACACCCCATAGCGTTAATAAATAAGCATACATCATGTATATTTATTCTAAAAAAAACTTAATGAGAAAGACACCTAATTTTGACTCCAATTAGTAAACCATATAAACTAAAATAATAACCTTATCATTCTAATTAACATATAATCCAAATAAACATAAAGATACTAAATAAAATACTAACTAATAAACTTGTCCTTTATGTTTAATCCTCTTTATCATTTTCCAAGATTCCAATCAAACGCATTGTGACTTGGTCAAACAAAATAACATTAAACAAACTGCGTTTACTTGGACCATTTGTTTCAAAATATTAAGTGCCTGACCTCAGCTTTTGGTCCAAGAGTTGTATACTTAAACAAATCCACACAAAATCCACAGGAGCAAGATACATTATGGAGAAGCCAACATTATTGTTCTTATACTCTAGTGTTGTAATCTCAATCTTTATAACTTGTGCAGCAGTGGACACTATAACAGTTGATCAAGTCATTCAAGATGGCGATACGCTTGTTTCGGCGGATGAAATGTACGAACTTGGGTTTTTTAGTCCCGGAAGCTCTAGAAACCGGTATTTGGGGATATGGTATAAAAACATATCCCCACAAACAGTCGTGTGGGTTGCTAACAGAGAAGCACCAATACAGGATCCGTCAGGTGAGTTTAAAGTCCTCACCAACGGATCCTTATTGGTCATCACTGGTAGCAACAACACGTCTGTCTGGTCCTCGAACACTAGCCTGGTGTCTCCCACAACCAGAAATCCGGTGGCACAACTTTTAAACTCCGGAAATCTGGTTGTGAGGGGAGACAGTCAGGAAAGTTTCATTTGGCAAAGTTTTGATTATCCTGGAGACACGTTTCTTGCCGGTATGAAATTCGGCAAGGACTTTGTCTCCGGACTTGATAGGCAGTGGAGGCCATGGAAAAGCCTTGACGACCCTTCCCCCGGTGAGTTCGTAGCCTTCATGAATACGAACGGATTTCCTCAGCTGTTCGAAGAAAATGGTTCGGTTCCATTGTCGAGATTCGGACCATGGAACGGTGTTACGTTCAATGGAATGCCCGAAAACGGACCGTATGCGGTCATCACACACGAATTTGTTTTTAATGATAAAGAAGTGTATTATAGGTACGCACTTGTTAGTACTTCAGTCCCATCACGTGTCCACGTGAGTCCTGATGGTTACTTCGTACGTCTAAATTGGGTTAATCGAACCCAAGAGTGGATCACATACTGGGACGTAAATACTGACATGTGTAGCCTATTCGGGTTATGCGGTCCAAATGGAAAGTGTAACCAAAACAAGTCACCGGTTTGCAGTTGTATGGAAGGGTTCGAGCCACTAAACCCCGACGAATGGAGCGTATCCAAGTGGTCAAGTGGGTGTAGGCGTCGAACGCCTTTAGATTGCCCAAACAAGGATGGTTTTCAAGTGTTTAAAAAGGTTAAACTCCCGGATACTCGGCGGTCATGGTACAATATGAGCATGACGCTTGACGAATGCGCAAGCGCTTGCAAGAGCAATTGTTCGTGTACCGCCTACACAAATATAGATATCAAGAATGGAAGCGGATGTTTGATGTGGTTTGATGGTTTAATGGATGTTCGAAGTGTTGATGAAAGCCAAGATCTTTATGTAAGAATGGCCCTATCCGACATAACAAGTAAGCTAATATATATTTATATGGATTCTTTGGGTCTATTGGTTTTATATATTTTTAACTTGTTTTGTTCATAATTTTGTTACTCGATCGATCAGTCACGGAATCTACTTCCAAACATAGTACTTCCAACAGAAAGGGAATGATGATAATTGCGGTATCGGTGGCATCATGTTTGGTAACGGTGATCGTGGTCTTAGCAATTGTGTATGCTCGCAACAAGAAGAGAAGATACGAAGGGAAAATACCAGGTATCTTACTTCGTTTCCAAACGATTGACTTTTTATATATATATACTAGCTTATACCCCGGAAGCGTCCCGGGTTGAGAAATCTAAGTAAAATGAATAAAATTAGAAGTATCTAAACTATAAAAATGACATCTATATAGCAATTACCTGTTGGGGAGCGTCCCGGGTTGAAATATCTAATATGACATAATAAAATATCTAATATGACAACATAATTAATGACTTGCTAATATATGATTAATGAATATTATTATTATTATTATTATTATTATTATTATTATTATTATTATTATTTTAAACAAATCTCTGCATAAGATCATATTCTAATATAAAAAAAAGGTAATTGGGTCAGGGATCACCTAATCCCAGGCCCGACCCAAACCTATAATTTTTTTTAAACTAATTCTAAACCTAACACAATACCTGTCGGGTTACAAAAAATAGTCGTTTTTTTTTTCTCCGTTTTTTATATAGCATTATGGTACTCGTTGGAAAGATAATAAAACGCTCGTTAATTTGGTGTAATTTTTTTCTTTAAAAAATCACGTATATAAAAGATATTAAAGTTTAAAAGTTATGAGAGGAAACATGAGAGAGAAAATAATAAAGTTTAATATTTAAATTTAGTAGATTATGTATTTAATAGATCATGTTAAATCATATTTAAACCATATTTATTTCTTTTTTTTAATTGGTCTAGAGTTGCCACATCACATACTATGTGTCATCTCTTAAAAGAGAGATTGTATAATATTATGACATGTCATTAAAATGTCTTTGGTTTATTATATGTATAGATATACTAGCTTTTATCCTGGGAGCGTCCCGGGGTTAAAAAAATATAACAATTCTAATAATATTAATACTAAAAGTAATAATTATTACTCTTGTAATTAAATAAATAAAAAAATAACCTTGCTATAAGGTGACACCATGTGTTGCAGTGTTGCGCGATTCTTTCTCCTAACTTCTCTTGATGAAGTATACATATGCATCTTTAAAAGAGTAAAATTCCAATGAAAGCATGGCGATTGGGCTGAATTTCAACATCGTAGATAAGAACCTGCAGTGGCGAAGCTTGGTTTCGGAATCGGTGGGGGCCGGACTCAATTTTTTTCGATCGGTAGTGGAAAATCGGTGGGGGCCGAACTCAACCCGGACTCAATTTACCTATGAAAATCGCAAATTTATACCACTGCGTCAGAAAACAGGGGGGCAGGGCCACCCCTGGCCCTTCTTATCCTTCGTCCCTGAGAACCTGGTTTAAATAAAAAAAAACATTATTAATGAATAACTTAAACACTTTGTGTTTTTTTCTGTATAAACGAAACCCCACAGAAATTAGTCTTTTTTTTCTCCGTTTTTTATATAGCACTATGGTACTCGTTGGAAAGATAATAAAACACTCGTTAATTTGGTGTAATTTTTTTCTTAAAAAAATCTCGTATATAAAAGATATTAACGTTTAAAAATTATGGAATAAAACATAGGGAGAAAAATTTAAATTTGTTTTTAAATTCTTTTTTCCTAAAATAACTCAATTTAAATTTAGTAGATTAGGTTTTATATTATTTTTTTTTTAAATTACCACATGGCATGACACATGACACACTCAAGGAGGAGAATGCCTCCTTGAATGCCATGTCATTAAAATGGCTTTCAATTATAATATATAGATATAGATATAGATAGATATAGATATAGATATAGATATAGATTTTTAAAGGTTAATTTCCTTTAAATGTGAGACTTGAACCCAAGATCTTTCATAACCTATGTGTTTTAAATGTTTTGCCTAATTGCCTTTGTCAATAGACCACCACCCCATTGATAGATTAACTTTTTATATGTAAAAATAAATGTTAATTATATGTTTTTAGTTTTTACAAACGAATAGATTGTTTGGTAATATATGTATGGAGAGAGGCATATGTGTGCGTGTCTGGCACATGCCTCTTAAAGGAAATATCTCAGGATATTATTGTAATACTTAATGTAAAAGCATGCATAATGGTGATGGTGCTTTTGAATTCTAAACTTTCGCACATCATTTTAAAACATAATCATTTCAACCCCATTTTTTGCTATAATAATAAACTATTTAAAATCTCCTCCTCATACCCTACTTTTACAAAACAAAAAAAAAACAAATAATTAAATATTGTATGTGTTTGTGGCCCCCACCATTGGATTCCAAACCGGTCCGTGATTTTCACATAAGATTTTGTTTATCTTCGCATGTTTTAGCTATTTGTGCAGTACTTTGATTTTTATCTTAGTAACTTTTAATAAGTTGGGATGTTATCAATCTATTTTCCTTTTAAGGTATATCATTGTGTTTCTCACCTACATTTGTAGATGAACCAATTCAAACTATTAACGAAAAGCATAGCATTGAGAGCCAACATGACGATGATACAGATCTATCATATTTTAGCTTTAGTGAAATATCAAAATCTACCAAGGATTTTGCAAATGACAAGAAACTTGGAGAAGGTGGTTTTGGTTCTGTTTACATGGTAACAACATTAAACAAACATGTAAGAAAATTAGAAACAAATATTACTTTTTTCTTGATAGTAATTGCTACCAGATTATTATCGATAGGGTGTGCTAGATGATGGACGAGAAATAGCGGTGAAGAAGTTGTCATTGACTTCAAAACAAGGTGTTAAAGAGTTCCAGAATGAACTTAAATTCATAGCTAAACTTCAACATCGAAATCTTGTTAAGCTTTTGGGATACTGTAATGAGGGAGATGAAAGCATGCTTATTTATGAATACATGCCAAACAAAAGCCTTGACTTATTCATTTTTGGTACGCCTCTTATTTTTATAATCTTGCATTACAAGGTTTCATTAGTTCTCATTGCTATTAGTTAATTGTATTATTAAACTATATATGTATAATGGGCAGAAAAAAATGGAAGTATAACAATAGATTGGTCTTATCGTTTTCGCATCATTCATGGGATTGTTCGAGGGCTTCTTTATCTTCATCATGATTCAAGGTTTAAAATTGTTCATCGGGATCTTAAAGCTAGCAACATTTTGTTGGACGCTGACATGAATCCAAAGATATCTGACTTTGGTCTTGCTAGAATGTTTAGAGACCAAGAAAATGAAGCAAACACAAGCACAATCGTTGGGACTTTGTAACAATTCATAACCCAAGCAGCTCTCAAGATATGATACACTTTGAATTTAGTAATATTTTTAATCAAGTATGTCTAATTGTAGGGGTTATATATCACCAGAGTATGCTGTGGACGGGACTTTTTCAGAGAAATCAGATGTATATAGTTTTGGGGTTCTTGTGCTGGAGATCGTAAGTGGAATTGCAAGTAGACAATTCACTTATGGGAAAGATAATGATAACCTTCTTACACACGTAAGCTAATAAATCTAATGCCAACATAAATTTTGGTATCCAATGGAGTTGACTCTAGTTGCACTTTTTTTCTTTTTTTTCTTTGTAATTTTAGGCATGGAAACTCTACAAAGAAGGCATGGCTCTTGAGTTGCTTAGTGCACATATGCGCAAGTCATGTGTCGAATCTGAAGTACTTCGGTCAATACATATTGGTCTCTTATGTGTGCAACATCTTGCAAAGGATAGGCCGACTATGTTATCTGTTGCTTTGATGTTCGATCAAAATGGTGCATTACCTCCACCTAAACATCCTGCATTTTTTGCAGAAGGTATTCAACCTAAGGTTAACCAGATTTCTATCAATGATGTTACTATCACAATGTTGGAACCTCGATAAATCTTATTTGTGTATGTCAAGGTGCATTTAGGATACAAATAATTAGTTTTCGTCTATACATATGCTTTTCCAAGCAAAATGCAATTTAACATCTTATTGTAAATATAAATATATATATATATATATATATATATATATATACACTTAAATTTTTATAAGATGTATGAAGTGAGAATTATATGTTTATACTTGGAGTAAAATGTCATTTTCTTTCCTAAGGTTTGATCACTTTTGTGACTTTGATACAAAAGTGTTTTGCTGAATCTGGGTCCCTGTGATTTCAAGATCTCGTCATTTTCATCTACTTCACAAAGCTCATTCATTTTAAGTAAATTAGAAAAACATTAAATCCCTTGACCCCAAATGTATTTTAATTAAATTAGAAAACATTTTTTCTGAAACGATTAAATTAAACAAGTATTTGTATCTCTCTCCCACTCTCTTTGACCAAATCCATCGCCACCACCATCTTTCCCACCTACGGCCACTAGACCCTATCTCCCCTAACCATTACCTAAACAAATAACACCATGACCATCGTGTTCTTCCCATGCCTCTAGCACCACTATGGTTTGAACAACAAACACCATCACCATTTGTTTTTCAAGTGGTGGTCCAAACCAAACCATATCTTGCCAAATCTGAATCGTCGGATCACACCACCACCACCTACTAGACTCTAACTAGAACCTTTTCACCTCGTAGTTGGTGTGGTAATGTTTTTTATAGATCCATTGTAGGTGTAGGGGCGAAGGAGGATTTACTCGGGCTGGGCTTTCTTTGGTTAAGTCTCTTCAAGTGTTCTGTTCTTTTATTCTATGTCTTTATGTAGACGATATCCTTATCAATGGGAGTAATGACAAACTGATATAATCTACTAAAGAAATGTTAAAAGCGAGATTTGATATGAAATACGTGGGTTTGGCGGATGTGATTCTTGGAGTCAAAATCGTTAGAACCCAAAATGGTCTTGTGTTAAATCAATCTCATTATGTGGATAAGATTCTTGACAAATTCAGTTCAGGAGACACGAGTATAGCTCGAGGTCCAATTGATACGACCCACCATCTAAGTAAAAATAGAGGTGAGGGTGTTGCTCAATTAGAGTACTCAATAATCATTGGCAATCTAATGTATCTAATGACATGTTCCAGACTCGACTTGGCTTACGCGGTAAGTAGGCTAAGTAGATATACTAGCAATCCAAGTGAAGAACATTGGAAAAGTATAAAGCAGGTACTTAAATACATTAGATACACACGAGATTATGGACTGCATTATACCCGTTATCCAACAGTGATCAAAGGATACATTGATGCGAACTGGATATCAGATATAAAAGATTCCAAATCTACAAGTGGTTACGTATTTACACTTGATGGTGCGGCTATATCTTGGAAATCGTCTAAGCAGACGGTTATAGCTAGATCCACGATGAAATCTGAATTTATCGCTTTAGATAAATCGGGAGAAGAAGCAGAGTGGCTACGTCAATTTGTGGAAGATATTCCAAGATTTCCAAAACCATTGCTAGCTATTTGCATATATTGTGGCAGCCGATCAGCGATTGGTAGAGCTCAAAGCTCAATGTACAATGGCAAATCAAGGCACATTCGACGTAGACATAACACGGTACGACAACTGCTCAATACGGGTGTTATCACAATTGACTATGTTAAGTCAATAAATAACATTACGGATCCGTTAACGAAAGGTATCACACCCTCAAATTTCCACTGCGGGGTTTATACCGCGAGGCGCATGACATACCAGGATCTCATAGCCATAAGTCATATGAACGAACTCTAAATGCCCAAACCATTTAGTTCGTTTTCAAAAACCAAGTTTAGTTAAGCTGCGCAAGCGTAAACTTGATTGTTTTACATGTGAAACATACGTAATAAAAAGTGCAGCCCAAGCAACCACATCAATTAGATGCATCCATCGAACACTTAGTTCGCACTGCACCCACATTTTGTTTTAAAGTTTGTAATCGTGTAGGTTTGGAATGCATTCAAAATTATATTACTATTTCTGAATGCATTTCAAACATACACGATTACAAACTTTAAAACAAAATGTGGGTGGAGTGCAAATCAAGTGTTCGCGCGATGTCGGCGCTAAAGCTATTGCCTTTAGTGCCGACTTTTGGGAGCAATATTCGAAAATTCGATAATTCGAAATTTCGGATAATCAATATAGGGATCCAAATCCGGATCCAAAATTTTGGATATCCGAAATCCAACGGATGATCTGAAACTTAAAAAAATCATTTCCTCTTATGCTAAAAGTCTAAAATTGAACCTACTTAAAACAAAAATTCAATATATATATATATATATATATGTGTGTGTGTGTGTGTATGTGTGTGTGTGTGTAGGATCCTGTAGGAAAATTGGTTTGTGTAGAAAGTATAGAAAAGAGTTATAGCCCTTGGATCAAAATTTTAGATTAGAGGCATTATAGACTTTATCTACCTTTTTGAAATATCATAATCCCACTTTAGTTTGTTAGCAAAAGTATCTGACTAATTATGAAGATCTTCAACCCCAAATAACTCAATATTCATTTTTTTTTTAAATTCACACCTTTTTCTTCTATTTCCATTCCATACATTCATCAACAAGTTATTGAAATCCACGAATCAGTAGTGTTTATTAATATATATACAAATAAGTAGTGTTTTTAAACAGATGTGAATCAGTAGTGTTTTTAAACATATGAGAATCAGTAGTGTTTTTAAACATATGCGAATCAGTAGTGTTTTAAAATAGTATTTGAGAAAGGCGTATTATGTTAGTTTAATATTAGGGTTAACTTGGAATGCATTAAATATACAGTATAAGTATAAATAATATTACATATATAATATAGATATTTTTTAATATTTCGGATTCGGATAATCCGATTATCCGAAATCTTTTAAAAATTGGATCTGAATTTGACCCGAATCCGAAATTTCAGATTATCCGATTCCAAAAATCGGATTATCCAAATTTTTGAATAATACGGATACGGATTTTTGGAAATTTCAAATTCGGATTTTTTTTAATACCCCTAGCCACTATTGGTTAGTTTTCTTGTAGTGAATAAGAATGAAAAATAGTTGAATATTAGATTAGTAAGAATAAAAAATAGTTTTAAAAAAAATAGATTAGTAATAAAAATAGATACACGAAATCTTGGGGCTAAACCTTCAAAGGGGTTCATACACCCATATAGTGGGATAATTTTTACGACTAGAATACCCATATTTTGACATAAATATTATCGAATATTATGCAAGGGAATTTTTGATTTACATGATTCTTCCTAGCTCTTTCCATATCACTACCTCTCTCCAAGCTTCATGCTTTTTCTCTAATACACATACATAAGTGCCTAACACTTCATCTTCACTTTACAATCAAGCCATTAATGTGTGTTTTTAACAATTGACTATGCATTTTTTTTCTCTTTTAGCCCTTCTTATTGTGATGCTCTGAGAGATATTCCTGATGTATCCAATTGGGTGATGGAGCTAGCTTTAGTCAAATGCGTTTACTTGGACCATTTACATATATATCAAGTCCTAGAAGAATGTTCTTACACTCTGGCATTCTAATCTCAATCTTTTTAGCGGATGTTTGGGATTGCTTATCCAATTCCAAAAGTGTTTTTAATTTGAAATGTTTATTGACTTATGACTTTTTGAAAAAAAAAAAAAGTTTTAAAAAATGTGTTTGGATTAGATTTTGTGATCGGAAAACCAATAAGTCAATAAATTGTTTTTAAAAAGCGTTTGTCTTATCTTATTTATGAAGATTGGTTGTATATGGGTAAATTTTTAATTTTTATTCCAAAAGCCAAAACAAAAAAGCCATGATTTGTGACTTTTTGAAAACATCTTTTTAACCCATATAAAAAAAAAAACAAAACAGAAAGTGCTTCTGCTGTTGCCAAATATTTTATTAATTTATTGGCTTCTTGAAAAATCCAATAAGTCAATAAATTGTTTTTCAAATCAATCCCAAACAAGAAATACAAATTGTAGGTTCGACAAGATCTGATTATCACGCGCATATTTGAATTAATGGCGGAATCAATGATCCATTACACATAGAATGCTACCCAAACACCTCTAAAACATACATACATACATGATTCAAACACTATATCTAAGTTAGGGATATAACCGTAGGGTGTACTAACACAAATTTAGTGATGTTTTGATGTCAAAAATAGATATTTATTATTAACATTGAAAAGAAGTGCATGTTTGCATGGGAGGCTATTAGCCAAACCAAGGAGACCATCCGACTCAACCCATTTTTATTGCATTTTTTTAATATATTTGACACTTAAAAGTTGAGCCCAATAATAATAAATTTAAAACTTAAATATTATTAACCCATGGCCCATAATATCTATAAGCCCAATACCTATTTAACCTACTAAATATAAAAAGAATAATAAACATCGTTGTTTCACGAATCGTCGGTTAGATAGACTATGATTTTGCAAAGTGTTTGTTTATTGCTATACAATTGATCGTACGTAAAATTTAGTTTAAAATATTTAATTCGTTAAAGCCTAAGTGACATATTTTTTTAATGGCTCGGATAGGATATGTTACTTGCATATTTTTAATAATTCAGGGTACTTAAATCCTTAGGGATGCCTCTCAACGTTTTCCTACCGAGACATCTATGACACCCTCACGAAACAACATTCAAACCAAGATATATATTAGTTTTTCTGATAGCATAATTACGACATAATAATGCAACATAACATTCAAATTAGGATAAATTAATCATATGTTAGAAAAGCATGCAGCCTAAAAGTCAAGAAAGTGGTTACCAAATACGTAATATATAATCTAGCGACAAATGACTTACAGCCAATAAAGATTGTAACTAAATATATTCTATACATATAGTGACATGTAATTTAGAATATTAAAAGACTCATGTTATACACATACGTCAAGACCTGGGGCCTACAATAACGCATCTTATGAGAAGTTTCTTTTTTTTTTCTTTTTTTTTTTTTTTTGCATGGGGCCTTCAATGTTAAGTATACTAGAATAAATAATGTAGCAAGTTGCATGATATATAATATATTGCTTGATGATAACTACTTAGTCACATTAATTATATAAAACCTTTAGTCAACTGCGTTTACTTGGACCAGTGTTATTGATGGACCAACCATCATCTTGGAGCAGTTATTCGATTATGATGAAGCTAACAATATTATTGCTGTTATACCATGCTGTTATAAGCTCAATCATGATAACTTGTGCAGCAGTTGACACAATAACAGTTGGTAAAGTCATTCGCGAAAATGATACGCTTGTTTCGGCTGAAGAAATGTATGAGTTCGGGTTTTTTAGTCCAGGAAGGTCTAGAAACCGGTTTTTGGGGATATGGTATAAAAACATATCCCCACAAACCGTCGTGTGGGTTGCCAACGCAGATAATCCGCTGACCAATGTATCGGTTGCTGTTGAGCTCAGAGTTGTCCAAGGTGGACTACAACTGCTCAACGGTAACGATACAGTTATTTGGTCTACTAATGTATCTGGAACTGTTGGTTTGGTGGCGCAGTTGCTGGATACTGGGAATCTTGTTTTACGCGATCAGGGGAATTTGATCTGGCAAAGTTTTGATTATCCTGGAGACACGCTTCTCCCGGGAATGAGAATTGGTGTAGACTTGGTAACAGGAAAAGATAGACACTTGACTTCATGGAAGAGCGAAGATGACCCGTCTGCGGGTCAGTATGTTCTTAGGGTGGCTCAAAATGGGTATCCACAACTGTTTGAGATGAAGAATGTGGATTCAAAGTCTAGATTCGGACCATGGAACGGTGCTAACTTTAGTGGCATGCCGGATTTTGGTTATAATTCGATACAGTTTGTATTTAATGAGACAGAGAGGTACTTTGAATATAAACTTGTGAACAACTCACCTGTTTCCAGGATGCGCTTGAAGGCGGATGGAGATATTATACGCTTGAATTGGATCGATAGCACACAAAGCTGGAATGAATTTTCAACTGCAACAAAGGATAACTGTGCGAGTTATTCCATCTGCGGTCCGTATGGGGTCTGCAACATTGATAACACGCCTGCTTGTAGTTGCCTGGATGGTTTTGAACCACGACGCGCTGATGAATGGAGAAGCGCAGATTGGTCGAGTGGGTGTAAACGGAAAGAGCCATTAGCATGTGGGAATGAGGATAGTTTTCATACTATTGCTGGTGTAAAATTTCCTGACACGAATAACTCATGGTACAATCAGACCATGACACTTGGCGAATGTGAAGTGATCTGCAAGAGGAATTGCTCGTGTATGGCGTATGCTAGTTCAGATAGTAGAAACGGCGGAAGTGGATGCTTGCTATGGTTAGGTGATCTAGTGGATATACGCTTGGATGACGAAACTCAACCGCTATATATAAGATTGTCTGCCTCTGAGCTAACAAGTAAGACTATATATGTAAAACATTTTACAAAATATTCATGATTTATCTGATATCAAATAGTAACATGACTATGGTGTTTATATTCGTTTGAATTGAAGGTCCTATAGCCCGGGACCAGGGCTCTAACAACAAGAAGCACACGATCATAATAGTCGTGTTAGCTGCACTAGGCTTAATTGTAGTATGTCTGATACTAGCACGGAGAAAGAAGAAAGAATCTCACAAGACAATACTAGGTGACCAAAATTATCTCTGTTTTTTTTTTTTTTTTTTTTTTTTTTTTTTTGGGGGGGGGGGGGGGGGGGGGGGGGGGGGGGTAACACTAGAGTTTAAGTACACACACTCACAATATATGAATATGTAGGTACCATACCAGCCCGCGATGAGAACAATGCAAGTGGCAAGGAAGATACAGAGCTGTCGTCGTATAGTATGTCCATAATTGCAATGTCTACTAACAACTTTTCTCTTAACAACAAGCTTGGTGAAGGCGGGTTTGGTCCTGTGTACAAGGTAATACTATTAATACATGTTAAGTGTTGCATTAAATTTAGTGAGGATTGCATTTAACAAACATGGGATCTTTAGGGGGTTTTGGAAGATGGACAAGAAATAGCTGTGAAACGAATGTCGAAAACATCAACACAAGGGCTAGATGAATTCAAGAATGAAGTTAAGTTCATTGCCAAACTGCAGCATAGAAATCTTGTTAAGCTTCTTGGATACTGTATTCAGGGACATGAAAAGATGTTAATATACGAATACATGGCGAACAAAAGTCTTGACTATTTCATCTTTGGTTAGACATACGAATTTTCACTACCCATAGATATATATTAAATCTATTATGTTCCAACTAATCTAGTAACTAACTTCTTGCCAGATGCATCTAGAGGTTTAACACTCGATTGGCCACGTCGTTTTCATATTATACATGGAATCGCTCGAGGGCTTCTTTATTTGCATCATGATTCACGCCTAAGAATTGTACATAGAGATTTAAAAGCTAGCAATATTTTGTTGGATAAGGATTGGAACCCGAAGATATCAGACTTTGGTCTTGCAAGAAGGTTTAGTGGACATGAGACTGAAGTTGATACCAATAGCGTGGTTGGAACCTAGTAAGAATAAACAAAAACTTCTCATTTGATTGATTTATTCTCATTTAAAATGCTCATTTCAAACTTCTTTGTAGCGGTTATATTCCTCCGGAGTATGCACTACTCGGGCATGTCTCAATAAAATCAGATGTGTATAGCTTTGGAGTTTTGATGCTTGAAATCGTGTGTGGGAAGAGAAACCGGGGATTCTCTCATGAAGAACACAACCATACCCTTATTGGACATGTAAGTTTTGGTTTATAAGCTTGTTTTGGGTTCTTTTATATATCAAAACTATTTTCTCACCGTCAGCTCGCATATTAAGATTAAACTTTCGTATTTACTGCATTACTTAGGCATGGAGACTGTACAAAGAAGGTAAATCACTTGAGCTTGTGAGTTCATCTTTGGGAGCCTCATGTGTTGAGTCTCAAGTACTACGAACAATACATATCGGTTTGTTATGTGTGCAAAATAATGCAGAAGATAGACCAGCTATGTCGTCAGTGGTTCTCATGTTAGGTAATGAGAATGCTTTGCCGCCACCTAACCAACCTGCATTTTTCACCCAAGATATGCCGAATCTCAGATTTTGTTCATCTGGACAAACATTAGGTTCTGTTGATGAAATCACTATAACTCTTTTACAAGCTCGATAAAAAAAAAAGTAATATACAATGTTTGTATAGGTTTTAACTATTCAGTTATAATAGGGTGATCGACATATCATGTGTTAGAATCACAAAAAGAACACTAGTTTAGTAGTTAATATGCAAGTGAACCATTTATCAAATGTTGAGCTAAACCTAATTGTATGGGTAGGTTAGTTCGACTTATTATTAGTTTGGTATCTTCTTTTCAATGTCATTGTATCATTAAATCATAATTTTTCATTTTCTCTCTTATTAATTGTTTGTCAACTTTTTATTCTATTATTCTATTTATTAATAATAATTTAATCTTTGTTACTTCAACCAGTATACTACATAGGTTTCTCACCTAACAATAATAAATAAATAAATAAGTAAAATGTTATAATTAGTAAACATTACATCAATGTTTATTTTTTAAAGACATATGTTGATGATTGTATGTGTTAATTGATTACATAACATTTATTCAACCCATGTAAGATACGAGTTTATTCAGCCCATACAATGACAAGTTTTTTTTTTAATATAATTTTTTTATTACACAACATGTAATATTATATGTATTCACCCGTGTAATACATTTGGTTTTAATCTAGTGTTGAATGAATGTAATAAATTCAAGAATAAAAAAAAATGTTTTAAAAAAACCCATTTATTTTAGGGGTTTAAACCCATCTATTTGTAATTACACAATTTCAATGAAATGTAATGAAAAATGAACTTTAACCTGACTATTGTAGTTTCAAGTTAATTTTTAAAACATTGTTCAACTGGGTGTTAGTTTTGTGCATTGATTTTTTTTTTTTTCATAAAAGCTAATTTGGTTTAAATGTGTTTAATCCTTTAAATATCCTTTTAGCTCGTAGTTAAGTTAAATTATATTCCAGTTAATATTATAACTATATAAATACTATTAAAAAATTAAGAACTAAAATTTGGTTAATGTATAATAACTATCCATAACTGAAGAGACACGATTGAGGTGATTATAGTGACAATATGAATGAATACATTTAGACAACGCTTAACAGGTAAGATTCTGTCAACAATCACGAGTATAGTGTAAGTGTGTTTTTCTTTCTGAGAGTCTACCCTTCTTCCATATGAATAGAGGGTATTTATAGTGGAGATGCCTCGTGCTCATTGGCTGATTTCAGATGACAGCTCATTCCGTGTGGGTGTCGTGCTCAGCTGATCATCATGGAATTCAACAAATCTTTGTGTTGCCCCTGCTATTGGTTGGTTGTCCTTGTTGTTCGTCCTTGTTATCCTTTCTGTCATTACCTGATTGGGAGGAGATCATGGAGCAGGGTATTCTCTCCTTTGATTGGCTAGACACTCATTTCTGGTAGTCCTTTTTTATCTTCTTGTACCTAGTAGATATTAGGTGATGCGTGAGGTCCACATAAGCTTCTTCTGAAAACTAGATAGATGGATTTTATGTGAGGAAATATAGATTTGTTGTTTTTTTCTTGAATACTAAAGCATCGCAATGTTGTTCTAACTTCTTACATTTTTTTACTTACCTTTTTTTGTATTCTAGATTTTGCTTTATTAAAATATATAGGCTATCCAATGAGATTACTGAGTGTTAGAGAAAAAAAAGTTTTCCAAAACACCATTTTAGTAAATATCTTTTATTTAACTTATACTATTACGTAAATAAGTTTTTCACCCATATTATTTTAGCGGAAAAAACTCCGAAGAAATAAGCTTGTCCAATCTAGAAGGGTAAACACTGACTTTAGGGTGACGAGGAAACATAGAGAGTGATTTTCAACTTTGCAGATTTGTTAATGGTGAGTTACTGGTGTTGGTGAGGCGGTGATCATAATCAACTTTGCAGATTTTGTAAGTAGTGCTTCTGACCATTTCCGTCTGCGACATGCAGAAGCGGACAGACATTTGGGGCGCAGCTTGTTTGTTTTTTGAAAGACCCCTCACTAAAAAAGGTCTTCCAGACCTCTTCTTGGCGCAGACTTGCACCAATGTCTTCTAAGATCTTCTCCTCCTCTCTTCTCCTCACCCACACCAACAGACATTATTATTCATCTTCTTCATTCTTCCTCCTCCTACTCCTTCATCCCTCCCTCCCTCCACCTTTCGTCGCCGCCTTCTCCTGGTCACCTCCCTCTTCCTCCGCTGCCTTCTCCTCTCATCCCATTCCCCCTTCGCCGCTACCTTCTCCTCCCTCCCCCGTCGTCGTCCCCTCATCCCTCTTCCCTTCTCCCCTCGCTGTCCCATCCTCCCCCCCCCCCCCCCCCCCCCGCCCATTCTCTTTTGTTTCTCTTTATACCATTAAAGTGGGTTGTGGTGAGTTATGGTTGGTTATGGTTGCGGTGGGTTATGGTTATGGTTATGGTTGTGGTGGTTCACGGTTATTATGGTGGGTGTTGGTGGGTTATGGTTATGGTGGGTTATGGCTATCGAGGGTTGTGGTGGGTTATGGTTATGGTTATGGTTATGGTTATGGTTATGGCTAGGTTACGCTGCAGACGTTAACAAACAAACAGTCTTCTTATTGCAAACTACAAACCTTTTGTCCACCTCTTCTCCTGCAAATGTCTGCAGATATGATCCACAGACTGCAGACCCTTTACCTCTTAAAAACAAACAATCACCTTAGACTAGTTTTCAATATTGTGCTTATTTTATAATATTATTCTTTTTATTTTACTATGAATGGAATTCTCTAACACGAGTACAACCGTAAAAGTTGAGTAAATACGGGGAATTTATCATTTTATCCTTGATTTACTTTTAAATATCATGCCATACACATGCATGTCATGACAAAAATCATCTTGTTGTGCAAGACCTATAGTCATGCTTAGCACATTATTTGTAAAGCATTGGCTTTATCATTTATTTTATATATCTTATAACCTTTATTGAAAAACATGTATCATCAATATTATTGATTCATTGTATCATAACCACATAGGGGTTGATCCACTAGCTTGTCATCCAAACTTTACATGATGAACAATTATACAAGTGATAGCCCACTTTTAGGGTGGGTGAGGTGATCTGTGATAGCTACTCCGTTATGACCGTGACTATCACGATCATCGCCCCCACCAAATCATCACGGGCGTGAGGCCAACTCGTGACAGCCATCGCGGAGAAAAGAAAAGCGAATGTGATAGTGTGATGGAACTTAGACCACCTCATGTGTTTAGTGATTAAATGTGATAGAATAAGGTGGCACAATGTGATTGGGGGGATGGAATTATGACCACCCCACCCACCCTTATAATATAAATCCAAAATCTAGTGATATATGGAAATTCTCATACATTTTAGTACAATAAATACATGTCTTTTTTGTTTTACGACAAACTAACTAACTTCTGAATACTCATAAATAAACATATAATATTTTAACTCTTCACCTCTTAGATAGATTGAAAACACCCTACCATCCGGGGGCGGACCTAGCTCAATGCTAGGTGTCGCACCCGCTGTGACATCCGTCACCTTTCACAATCAATATTGTACAACTTTAGTCCCTCTTGTTTCCTATATTTACATATCTAGTCCTTGTATTTTGAAACTTTAATAAATGTTCACGAATTCATATCTTTATATATATATATATATATATATATATAAGGTTATATTGGAAACCCTTGTTATAGTGAAAACCTTGGAAACTCTATCAAACTCTAACTTCCCGACTTTTTTATTTTATGAAAATTTTAGGGTATGTAACGTACATGATTTTAAGCATTTTGGGCCAAAAAAATCGAAAAAGCGCTGAGCCGTTTGTTTTAAAAAAAATAAAAACCGTCTTCGGGTAAAAACTGGGTAACACGTGTTAGTTTGGCTTAACATGTGTTAGTCAAAATTTTATTTATTTGTTTTAAAAAAAAGTGCTCGGCGCTTTTTTGATTTTTTTTTAGCCCAAAATGCTTAAAATCATGTATATTACATGCCCTAATTTTTTCAAAAATAAAAAAATTGGGAAGTCAGAGTTTCTAAAGTTTTCACTATAAGAGTGGGTTTCCACATTATCCTTACCCATACTATATATATATATATATATATATATATATATATATAAAGTTTTTATAAAACTTCAAACTCAAACCTTTAAACCTTACTTATTATAAATAAACCCAACCTATCTGAATAAATACCCAACCACATGACTAAGCCTAAATCTACACAGCCCAGTCCATGAGCCCAAACACCCCCTGGAACCCGGTTAACATCTGGATCAGGTTTAGACCCAAACGCGACCCACCAGCTAATTCGACTAAAAAACACGTTCAAAACCCAATCAAATCCCATGATTGGTGCGAATCTACCTTCTCTATCCTCTGTTGTTGCTAATTCCGTCCATTTCACGTAGAGGTGTACAAAAAAAACCGGTTTTTAAAACCGGCCCAAAAAAAACCGGTAAACCGGTTTGGAAAAAACCAATTTGGAGGTAAATCGGTCTGATCCTGACCCTATACATCGGTCCTATGAGCGGTTTGTGGTTTCGTGGATCGGTTTGGTTTGAAAACAGGTTTGAGAGAAGAATCAGTTTGGGGAAAAACCTGTTTTTGAGGAAAAAAAAACTGTTATATGCAAAGTATTTTGGATATTGGAGGACCGGTTTGACAAAAAAAAACCGGTTTTAAACCCGGTCCTAATCGATTCCAATAGATGGTTGTGTTTGGTGCTAAAAACCAATTCCAAAACCGGACCGGTTTGGATAAAAACCGGTCTTATCTTCATAAAAAAAACCCCGATCCGGTTTATAAACCGGACCGGTTTGGCAAAAAAAAACCGGTTTGTACATGTCTAATTTCACGTGATTTGTAGAAAAATTATCAATCTTTGACTCGTCATAAACTTCCCTAAACCCACAAATTTATTCTGCATATTCATCATTTTAATGCAATTCGATTCATATACATAGCCTAAAACATGCAACTAAGAGAACCCAGGCATCCATTTTTGTTTTCGAACTCGTTGTGAAGCACAATTGAAGCTTTTAGTCTCATTTCCTTCCGTTTCTTTAAGTCGTGTTCTAACCATCAAGCCGGTACGTTATCTTCAATCAATGCATGCTCTTGAGTCGATTTTTGATGTAGGATAAAAGCCCTATAGTTTAGTTATTAACCTGCAACGTATTATGGGTCAATTGATCATGATAGGAGTTAGGGTTTATAAGGATTAATTTGGGGATTTCGTTGATATCAGATATATTATAAATAAACTTGGAAACAATAATATTCACTAAAGTAGCACCCAGACCAACCGGTATCCCCATCGCCTCTTTCATCCTTCTTTTAATATTTTCCCCCCTTACATATAATGCTTCAAACATTTATTTTTATTTTTTTTTAAATAAAGAAGAAAGATCAACACCTCAAAAATTTATACCAGTTTTATCATAAGTTTAAGGAAATCTAAATAAAATCTCCACAATTTTATTTTTTAGATAATCTTTCATTTAATCAATTAAAATTCTATTTTGATTAAAATAAAATAGAAAATAATTCATAAAATTATTTTCCACTTATTTAAAGTGTATGCTTTTGTTTTTATACAAAAAAAAAAATACACTTTATTTGTATATAATTCTTAATTATTGCATTCGAAATGTTAATAAGTCAATTAGAAATATAAAAGTATCAAAATTGTTAGTTATCAAACTCTGAAATTACTTTAATATCTCAAAATAAAATGACTTGAAATTTCTAAATGATTTATTAAAATTCGAGTCGTTTAATTTTTGAGGCACTTAATTATTTTACATTGTCTTCATAATTTGATATCATCAATTGAGTTTATTCATTTTTTAAATATTAAAAATTATTTAAGCTCAATTATAGTTCATCAAAAAAAAAAAAAAAAACTCAAGAATTCCCAAATCTAGTCTAGAAAACCCAAAGTGCCTAATCCTGGATAACCTAAACTCTTTTAAGTTTTGACACTTATCTTGGATACTTGAAACTTTAGGTTGAGTCTTCGAGATTCGCCTCACATACATTCACGACGCTTAGAGGTTTATAGACCTTAGTGAAAGTGAGTATATTTTCCCTTTTTTTTCCGTTTTCACACTTTTAGGGTGACTTATGTACACTTATTTACTCATTCACTTAATTATGTCTAAACGCAAGATTCACAAATGCAATTCATATATGTGCCTTACTTGTTTGTCTTATGTGTATTTGTGGTAGTTATGCCTTGTCAAAATTATTAACTTATTTTTAAGCCGAACGTAACAATGAATAGTACTATAATTTATTTTCCTTGTTTGATTACCGTTTCGAGGGGAAGCTCTTGGTCATTGTTATATGATTCTTGACACTTAATTTTTTTATTCTTGATTATTATAGGTTTGATTTTGAACATTCATAAAACTTAGTTACATAATTGTAACTAGTATAGCACATGAATTGCATGCAAACCACTTTTGAGACTATTATATATGTATATAAACAGGGTATGCTCACCAATACAATTTATTTGTATTGACAAATACTATTTTCGTACATGTTTCAGGTTGATTTTTGAGACACCTTCTTTAGCTTTTGGATTTAGAGTTTAGAATTGGATTTTTGTTTAGATAAGTTTGCTTTAGACATTTTGTATCTCATTTCAATGTAATTTATTATTCAATTCAATGTATCAATATTTACACTTTAGTACCGCGAGCTATTAAACAATCGTCACTATTGTGCACCCCGATGATTCCGCCATCGATCGAAGTGTTACACCCGCCCCTCAGGTTCGTGCGCATAGTGGAAAAAAATTTTACGTTGCTACTAAAATTTAATATATGTTACTACCAAATAAAATTATATGTTACCACGTTACGTTACTCGAAAAAAATATTTACCGAACTCGAGTAATAATAACAAAAAAAATTTAACTAATCTAATTATCTAAACAAGCTTAAAATCATAATACAATTAAACAAGCCCACCCTATTACCCCAATTCAAACAAGCCCAACTCACCCCACCCCACCCCACCTTCACAGATAAAAAAAAATGTTTGGGCTTTCTTTTTGTTCAGATAGCAGCAGCAGGCATTCAACAAGAAATCAACAAACCCTACCCCGCCCTCCACCGTCCCACTTCCCTCTTGTCCTCCGCCTTCCACCAGCCCAGCCAGGCAGCGCCGGCGCCGCCCCTGCAGGCTCTGCTTGGACTTCTTTCTCTACAGCCCCGCCCTCCACCAAATTGTGAGTTATTTTTTTAATTTAACTGAATTGCTCATGTGTTTTATAATTTGTGGAGACTTTTGTTAATTTGATTGCTCATGTGTTTTAGGGAATTAACTCGAATATTGTTAATGTTGAATGTACAGTCTGTTTGGAACTTGATAACTTACCAAGTCTATTGATTTTAGGAATTTAGTAATTATAAATTAGGTTTTGGATGTTATAATTGATTATATTGTTTTTTATTAACTGTGACACCCGGCATGTTCGGCTTAAACATTTTAGTAAAACTTAAGTCTACCTTAGCAAAAAACATTTATAAACAAACTTAACTAGGTCATGTTAGGATTGCCCAGGGTTCAATGATCTGGAGGATCATTGGGAGTTGTTTTGGGAATACACTAGTACTGAGTCTCGTTGTTGGTGAAATTACATGGATTGAATTAAGTAGGATACATAAATTGATACATAGATGTGATACAATGTGCAAATACGTGCTTCAAAGGTCTAAACATGATTGTATATGCTTAACATATGTTAGGATTGCATGTTCATGTGTTAGGATGTGCCAAAACACGTTTAAACGACAAAACTGGAAAATCTGGAAAACACAAGTATTGGTTCGGCCTGTAGGGGGTCGAACCAGAGAAGGGAAATCAACATAAAGCTCATTCGACCACATAAACTCTCATTCGACCCATGCTTGAGGTCGAATGTGACTTTGGTATAAATACCACACTTTGTCATTTTTCATCATTTCACAAACCCTAGTCGCCTCTAAACACTCTCTATCGATTTTAATCACTGAGGAAGGAGTTTTTGCTCTCATTTTTCATAATCTAACCTACAAACATCATCTAATCAAGAATCTAAGGTGTGTTCTTAATCTAAAACCCTTTTTAAAGCATTTTGATTCGTTTTCATCTAACCCCAAATGTCCAGATCTGTTCTAAGGGTGTTTTCATGATTAAAAACCTTTCAAACATCTTTTTAAACAAAACCTTATCATTAAACATGAGTTCTCATATCAATAAACATATGTTAATGGTGTGTTATGTGATATTATGTGTTGTTTAATGATTTGCAGCAGTACAAATGATAGAAACATGATCTAGGGGTGCTATTGGTGTTGGATTATGATTGTTTTAGGTTACAATTGGATGGATGATGATATTATGTCTAGTTTGGGGATTTTTGATAAATCTAGGGCTCGTTACATGTTGTTATTATTGATAGAGCTATTGGGGGTTTTCATACACGCATTGAACTGAGCATTTTGAGATGATCATGAAAGTATTTCGAAAAGTTTCCAAATTGGGTAAAGTTTTCATGCATGATGTGACGTTTTCATAATTTTACCATTTTGGGTAAGTGTTAAAACGAACTGATTTTGGAGTAAAATTGGTAGGGTTTCGTAGGAATATGTTAACCATACTTGACTGCAGTGTTTCATGATGTTTCGTGGTGTTTTCGGATAGTTTTGATGCGAATTGATGCGTTTTAGGAAACTTGGAGCTGCAGGGGTCGAACCTGCAGACTGTTGGTCGAATGTGATTCAATTAGGTCAAACGAACTTGGTTTAGGTCGAATTAACACATGTTAAGGTCGAATGAACATGTGTTAAGGTCGAATGAACTTGTACTAGGTTGCATGAACTTGTGTATAGGTCGAATGAACATGTGTTAAGGTCGAATGAACTTGTACTAGGTTGCATGAACTTGTGTATAGGTCGAATGAACCACAAAAAGGGTCGAACCAAGGTTAATTGGGTTAAACCTGGACCTGTTAAATGCTGATTTGACTTTACAACTCCGTATGTGCGATTTTTTTATGCAAACTAAGCGTTTTATGCTTGAACCTTATGTGTAATCTATGTGTGCTTGATTAGTTTATGTAATGGGTCACCAACGGGATGTCAGGTCAGTCTAGTGTGTCGTTTGAACAGTCAAACACGTTTTTAAACATAGTTGGTCACGATCTGGACAATCGGGGACTAGCTAACCTTATGGTTATTAGTCAGAACACTTATGTGAACTTTTTGATAGATCTCCGGTAGTTGGGATTATCAAAGGCTTAGCTTTTATTATTACTTTGAGGAAAACGCAACCTAAGGTGAGTTTCACGGCCCCACTTTACTGCTTTTACTTTTGGGGGAGAAAATATGCGCTAAACTCATATTTTGTAACATATGTCATACTATGATCTACTTTTGAGTTGCTATACGATCTTTGGAAGTACCAGGGGAAACCATGAATGTGCGGGGATGCACAACGGGGATATGTGGATAGATCTATTGGGCGTGACCTGCCCTACTCGTCGACTGGAGATCGGACGGGTGCATGTTGTCTCGAACTTTGCTAAACATTGCTGAACATTATTCGGGCTGATCATATGCTAAACTTGCTAAACGTGTCCAGTAATGGTTTTCCAATCGTAGTAGTAACAAAACATACGCCTAGCTAGCGTACTTTGGTTTCATTTGATATAGTATTGACAGGTCTTGGACTTGGTAACATTTCGTAACATTTTGTAACACTTGGTAAGATTTTTATACAAACCTGTGAACTCACCAGCATTATATGTTGACGTCGTTTTGGCATGTTTTTCTCAGGTCGCTAAGGTAGCATCACACGGACTTGGCGCACGAGTCTGCATGGCGTCTAGGGCTTAGTTTCATGCTTTTGAAATAAACATTTTTGAACACGTTGATACTTGGTTTGTAATTTGATAATGCTTCAGCTACAGTTTTCTGATATAAGAATTATGTTTTGAGTTTACGTATTTCATATAGTGTTGTTTATTGTGACTGTTGACTTGGATCTTGGTTTGTCACGCGCCTCGCGGTAAAACTCCACAAGTGAAAATTTGAGGGTGTGACATTAACTGTCCAGTAAATGCATATGAGTATTTTGTGGGTATACATTTATTTTTATTAGTTGGTTATAATGTTTAGAATATATGCATATCAAGTGTTTGATGGAATATTCGCCTTAGGTTTCCACTTTTCTCTTGTAATTTTAATCATACTTTGTCTAAGTACCTTTGTTGCAATTTTTCTTTATTGTGTAGGTTGAGTTGGCCATGGTGAAGATTCATGTTCACAAAGGATAAAAAGACATATTGGAACTGTTGAATGCACTTCAAGTTTGCAAACTCTCTTAAAGCTTTACATATACTATCTTTTTTGCTTCTATTTTGGTTTTTTTTTTCTCCACAATTTAGTTAGGTTGATTTGGCATTTACACTTATAAAAGACTGTGACATAGTTTGGCTAGTATAAGTTAATTCTACCATGTTGTATAAGTTGTCAATTTGGGGCTAAAATAACCAACGAAGCATATTATGTTTGATTAATTCAGTAATGCACTCCAATTTTTTTGCCACGAAGCGCTTCTCAGTTGCGCTTCATGTACGTCGTGTGCCTCAGGTCACATAAGACGATGCCCTTCGCGTCTCAATACACCTCGCACCCGAGGCGCGCTTTTTTAAAACCAAGATTATATGAAACAACTGCGGTAAAAAAAAATTTGAACGTTACTCTATAAAAAATTTCAGATCTGCCACTACTACCATCATTTACAAGCACATAAATCATAAATGCAAGTCTTTGATGTATAATTTAAAGTTTTAAACCACAAGCCATGTTAGGGTCATTATCGGATAAGTACTTGAAACAAGTTAAGCAGAATTTATTGTTTCATAAATAGATGTTGATAGCCTGTGTCATACAATTGATCATTAACAAGGCTATGGGTGTGAGGATGGAGGGATGACCCTCCACATAAGCTCTGCATAAGTAAGAATGTCAATGGGGGCAAAATTTTAAGATAGAAGACTATCTAAGGGGTTAGGGGATGGTATGAAAGGCTGTTCAAGATGAAAGACTACTCATGCGAGATTTTTTTTTGCCAAAATGGAGGTATAGTAAAAAAAATTGTACATTTGCGGTCTGTCAGAAGTGAATTTGGTCTTTTGGTAAAACCGCATGATGGTGTTGCGGTTTAGGCTGAGGTGGAGGTGACTGGGAGGGAGGGTGTTGGTGAGTAGAAAAGAAGAAGGAGAAACCGCAAGATGGTCTTGCGGTTTAGTTGTCAGCCCTTCTTCATAAACCGTAAGGCTAGTGGGTATGGAGGAGGCCCATCATCCATGATGGTCCTCCACCTCAGCTGCCACGTCAGCATGGAGTAGGAGCATCAATGAGATGATGGTCCTAGGGGTGTGGAGAGGCCCATCATCATTTAATGTTATTTCTTTTTTTTTTAATATATTTAAATTTAAAGTGTTTATAAAATCAAATAATTAATCCAACTGGAGCCGGCTCAGGTGCTGTTTAACCGGAAAACCAAACTCCGGTTCAACCTTCTTCCTCAAACCCGAGTTAACAATCTCATCTTCATTTACTCGAACCGCCACCGTCTGCAACTCCGGCCTACTCTCACAAACCACCGGTTCACCACCGTAACTCACCGGCGGAAGCTCTATTACGCCAAAACTCGGATTATTATTCGACACCGGTGTCAGATCAGACGGTGGAGGATTAACGTTGGGTGTGTCAAAAACCTGAGGCTGAGATTGATGACTCTTGTGGTGTGTTGGAAGCGTGTAGTGGCGGCAAATCCAACGTTAACATTTCAAAATAGAGGCCCGGCATCAACGGCAAGGGGAAGCCGGCTATGCCGCTGCCGCCCCAGGGGGCCGGTGTAGCTTGGCCCGGCATTAGGCTGTCGCCCCCTTGCCGCCCCCCATACCCATCGGTCTAAGACCATCTTGCGGTTTCTCCTTCCTCTTTCCTACTCATCGTCCAGCTCAGCCTAAACCGCAACACCATCTTGCGGTTTCACCAAAAGACCAAATTCACTTCTGACGCCCTCCAATTGCACAAAGTTTATGTACTATATGTTGAAATAAATATACGTAACGTTTGTATATTTATTGATAGCCATTATAATCATTTATATAATGATGATCAATTATTAATATTATCCTAAGCCCAATAACAGATATGTCTTTGATGGGCGGACTATCATTAGATGGGCCTTATTAGGGTGTCCCCTGGGTATGTATAAATATGAAGAGATATTATGAGATTAGGGTTGACACATTCATAACACCATTAGCTATCCCCTATCTCTCTCTCTCAATGTGTTCATAACTCAAGAACACATAAACCATCAGAACTGCATACCCTAAAGGGAACCCAATCAAGATGATGGTGTCTTCCATTACTGAGGTTCCTGAACGGTTAATCATATCAGGTACACATGATTAATTCTTATGTTTATACTTTATGTTTTTATTAATATAATCAACATGTGGTATCAGAGCAATGTTGATTATATCAATTCGTTCATAGTGCACGATATTATTCTTTGGTAAAATATCAGTCGTGCATCATTCGCATATCAAAAAAAATTAGAATATGATACATATTAATTTTACTATGTTTTTTTTTTTGTCATGATCCGACAATTAAATAAAAAATTAATTAATAACTAATGATGAAATATTTTCGATGTGCTAAATCGATTAAATTAATAATTTCCGTAATGGCGGTTGAATAAAACCTAAACTAGTAAATTGTTATGGTGATGTGTATCTTGGTTTGAAGACTTCGAGATATATGGAATGCACATAACTTTATATTATGTTTTTTGTCAAAAGGAATGTGCATATTTTTTTTAATTCTCATGTTCTAACCCATATTATTATTTTATGCTTTTGAATTTGGGTTAAATTTATTTTTCGGTTGATGTTCTTGAAGAACATCATAAGAAAACCGAAAATTATTATGATTTTGGTTTAAAATTGGATTGAAATTATGTTTCCAATACTTTAGGACGTAACTTTATCTCCAAGAAATTTTCGAAATCAATTATGATTAAGTCAAAGATTTCAAAATCTTACGATATATTTGGAGATAGTCATCATTTAAAATTGGAAATTGATATTATGTAAATCCCTAAAATTTCTAACCATATTTATTTAGTATTAGTTCTTGAATAATAAGTTTTCGGTTTTAAAGTTAACGAATTTAGTTCTCGGATTATTAGTTAAGTTTTTTTTTATAATGGTCTTCGGTGTATAAGTTCTCGGTTTTAAAGCTTTCGATCAGGTTCACGGACAGGAGTTCTCGGTCAAGGTCTTCATCTTCGAGAACCCATAATGTTTCCAAGAACCCATCTTATTTATCGAGAACTATCATGTATTCGAGAACCAATATTTTTTTTGAGAACTATTAAAGAATCCGAGAACCGTTAAAGTTATCCGAAAACATAAGATATTCGAGTACTCATAATATTCGAGAACTCATCAGTAAATCGAGAACTAATTCTGACATTCGAGAACTCATCATGACATTCGAGAACTCATTATGATATCTGAGAACTCATTAACTCTTCGAGTACTCATGATTTATTCGAGATCTCATAAGTCTTCCGGGAACTCATCACTTTTCGAGAACTCATTAAGTCTTCGAGAACTCATAATTTCGAGAACCCCTTATGTTATTCGAGATCTCATAAGTTTTCCGGGAACTCATTATTTTTCCGAGAACCCCTTATGCTATTTGAGAACTCAAATAATTTTTTTGAGAACTCAATTCTTTGAGAACCCATTATTTCGAGAACTCATAAGCTAATTCGAGAACTCTTCTTTTTCGGGAACTCATAAGATTACTGAGAACCCATTATTTTTTCGGGATCTCTAATTAAATTTACAGTTTTGATAAAACCTAATGTATCAAGTTTATTCAGAACAGTATAAAACCTTGCTTAACTTGCAATAACATTTTGAGGTGTCACTTCTGCCCAAAGGTGATGTGTCACATTAGTTCGTTATAAAGATCTCGTTAAGCATTGTAGCTCGTTCACATAAGTGCCATAAGGTTTCACTTCTGCCCAAAGGTGATGTGTAACAGATTATGTTGGTGAACTGAGCGTATTGCATTAGGACTTTGAATGTCTCACTTCTGCCCAAAGGTGATGGGTTACATTCACTGTCAGCAATTCAATACTTAAATAAATAGCGTATAGCCAAAGCTAGAGCATGTTATTTAAGTAGCTTATGTTGGTGTTATTGTATTATCACATCTTCATATCAAAATTGATCCTCACATTTAATGATCCTTCATTAATATAATGATCATAATTTAAGTCTGCCTTACATCAATACCCGTAACTCGAAACTAATCTCACTATCTCAACTAAGTAATCCACTCTTATTATCAAAACTAAGAAGAGTTTGCTTAAATTTTGTTCTTATTAAGTAACCTCTTAAGACATGATATTCCTACGCTCTATCTGATAATGTATTACAGAATAACGTATGAGCATAATAAGTGGAATAAAAATGTCTCTTATGGTAATCAAGAACGCTTTTACTGATTCCTATTAGGTGAGCTATTAAAGATTCTGAAATTCCTAAGACTAAGGTATTATCTTTGGAAATGAAAGAATATAATGAATTCCTAAGAAGCATGAAATAAATAAGTCTAACTCTATGGTTAAATGGGATCTGTGAATACATCTTAACATTGATTAACATGACCCATAAAGCTAAGGGGTTATACATGAAAATCAATAAATTTCTAGTGCATAATAACTTTTCCATCAGTACGATTAGATGCATTATGAATCAACTAATAACACTCAGAAATATCAAAGTAAAATGAGTGGGTTGATAGCAAATTACGTACAGGAAAAAGAACGCATTAAACTAGAAAAGTTGATGTTATTCACCTTACTACCATTAAACCTAAAAGAGGAAGAATAATTACCATAGAGAGGATAATTATAAGGTCTGGAAACAAAATACAAGTACTACTTTCAGCTATAAGTTTCTCTAAAGGGAAAGTCTTACTAATCAAAACCGTGTCATTAAGAATAGGCATAAGCAATGAGATTACCCATAAGTAGAGAGAACAGCTGGCTAAGATATGTAGTGCCTAATTAAGGATATTTAACTCCACAAATGCTAATGAATTCCAATTAACACATGATGGTTGAGTCTAGTTTTATACGTTTCCTTACCAGAATTCAACAAATACTTAAGATGAGAGTTAGTGGCAAAATTAAGGGTCTATTAACCATTAATAATTGATCTTAGTGTTGAAGCTTTATGATACCTTACGATATTCTTGAGATTACTCAGAATTTAGTATCAATACTAAAAGCTACAATTTTTTGACAGTTACAAGGTTTTAATGACCAACCCAAAGCCACTATTAAGTTAAACTCTCATATTGTTTGTTGTCATTATCTGAATAGAAACCTTATGAATAAAACTAGATGATCCAATAATGTTTTCACAACTTTGTTATCATGAAAATGAGAATTCAACAAAGGAAAATGAGACCCATGCAATTCATCCACTAAGACCAAAATTTCATGAGAAATCATAACCAGGTCACTAAAGGATGCTTGGCTATCAAATCTCATTCTCAGTGACTTTAAAGCATGTGTTAAACGCCCTAAACATTAAATGGCGAAAGGAATAAATGGGTTTCCATCATAAGTCATAACTAATTGACATCAGTGGAGCTTAGATAAATATCTAATTGTATCTATTTCGTTTCCTACAAACCAAAATATCAAAGAAATCAATTCATATATACTTAATAAAATTCCCTCCAAGTATGTTCTTAAAATTTCTTATGAAATCTGGACGATAAGGGAAATCAAGTATAAAATATATGAAATATTCTCGTTCACACGCATCGTTGAAACTTATTATGTGGAGATACTAAGAGACCTAAAAGATTAGTGGGAGCATTAGATGTCCTACTTATGACTTGCAAAAGTTACAGAGGTGGGGGGAACGACAATTTGATCTATCCTCAAATTACACCTCTTGCACTGGACAACGCTCTATCACAACTTGTCTCCTTAGCATTTAACGTACTCCTAACAAAGTTTTGTGGATGCCTAAATATGGGCGAACTTAGATTTCTTACTAAAGTAATCCTCATTAAGAGAAACGACAATAAACATCATTAGGTTGTTTTCTCTATTAAAATCTATGGATCTTCCAAATGTTAGATCTTAAGCATGCTGAATTCATTAAGATCTCTAAGGTAAGTGGGAGCAGTAAAGTCCTTATTATGACTTTTCGGAAGTACAAGATGCGGGGGAGAGACTCATTAAGTTTAACTCCGAATTTAACTTCAATTATTCCTCTTGTACACCTTACTGCACCAACTCTTACACACTTAGAAACTAATGTTGCTCCTTATATACCTGAAAATAAAACACCTAACTAAAGTTAAGTTTGTATCATAATAAAGCCAATGTTCAACTCAGGAGGTCATCTGGGTCTAAAAGCCCATTAAATTTGATGATTATGTAACCTGCCTGACTAACACAAAAATGGATGTTTGGAAAGTTTACCGATCCTACCTCTTCTAATTAAATCATTAGTATCAATCAATCTTCTAAATGGAATAAAGCTATTATTAGCAAAATTTAATTCCATAAATTAGAATAATGTTTAGGATTTGGTTGAATAACCTAAAGGTATTCATAATTGAACCAGATCTGAATGGGAACGTTGTAAGATAAGATTGATTGTAAAAGATTATACTCAAGGAGGGATTAGATTATCAAAGAAACTTCTTATCTGTATTACAAAAGATTTCTTTGAGGACCATTACCGTCCTAGTAGCTCATAATAACTAAGAGCCACATTAGATGGACATTAAGACAACTTTCCATAACAATGACCTACATGTTCATTAAGCAACCTGAAAGTTCTAAACTGAAGGTTAAGAACACTTAGTCTGTAAGTCAATAAGATCCATGTATGGGTTGATGCAAGCATAAAATGTGTTGGAATCATAATGAAATTCTCTTCATCAAGAACTAAGTGGATTAAAGAACCTACCTCAAGATGAGTGGGAGCAACTAATGAAAACTTGTCCTTACATAGATGATGTTTCTCCTGACAAGTATATGTTACCTAAGTCAAAGCATTATTCATGCATACTTTTGACATGATGAATATCGGGGATTCCTCTTATGTGATAGGAATCAAAATATACCGAGATAGACCCAACGGGATATTAGTTTTATTCCATAAGTTTTACTCTAAGTGGGTCCTTAAGTAGGTAACATACAACATTGCTCTCTTTTAGAGGATAATAGGATAATTTGAGATTATCACCTTATGCTTCATTAATTAGAAGACTGATGTAAATTTAAGTGTATGCTTGTTTATGATATTGTTCGTATTGCTTGATACTAGACTTGTCTAGATTGATGAAAAGCATCTAATGGAACATTACAATATCTTTAAGAAACAAGAGACTATAATCTAAAGAAGAAGTGAGAACCTAAAGTGATTGACTACTCTTATTCTAACTTTGTTATATTCAAAGGAAATCAGGTGTTAATTTCGGGGTATATCATAAGGTCAACAGACGTAACTATCTTATGGAGGAGTCATAAGAAACTGTTAACAACAACCTAAGTTATCATGACATAATGTGTTGCTGATCACAACAAAATGGTCATTAAATGTTGTTGCTAAATTTATTAGTTGACTCATAACTTATTAACTCCATTTAAATATTATGTTGAAGACTTACTGTGATAAAGTCAGCTACCATAATTTCTCAAACAGTAACAGTTTGAGAGGAGCTGCATTAGAGTTCGATACGAAATTATTGTTCGCTTATGATTAAGAACAAATAGAGGAAATCAGAATTTTGTATCGAATGCATTCATGATATGCTTATGGATCCAATAACTAAAGGTCTATCACCCATAAGTCTCACTAACGGGCCAACTAAGAGAAAAGGGTATTACTAATGACCATGTACAACTGCATATCGTACTATGAATGACTTATGACTAATGACTAATGATTAATTTTCCTCATTATGATTTGTTTGTCTATTAGTATGCTAAGCTAGCATAATGGCATAAAGACAATAATATAACAAATCAACTAAGGGCATAACGTTAATTGATCCTAATGTTAAGTTTTAAATTTGGGTGTAGTATGATTAATGGGGGTCCTAAGTCGAATAAAGACTTAACGGCTGTATTTCTCTGCTACATTTTGGGTTTAGAACTAAAATGAGTATTAATCACTGCAGACTTACGTAATACTCATAATAAATGATTACTCGGCTAAGTGGGAGAATGTTGGAATAAATATACGTAACGTTTGTATATTTATTGATAGCCATTATAATCATTTATATAATGATGATCAATTATTAATATTATCCTAAGCCCAATAACAGATATGTCTTTGATGGGCGGACTATCATTAGATGGGCCTTATTAGGGTGTCCCCTGGGTATGTATAAATATGAAGAGATATTATGAGATTAGGGTTGACACATTCATAACACCATTAGCTATCCCCTATCTCTCTCTCTCAATGTGTTTATAACTCAAGAACACATAAACCATCAGAACTGCATACCCTAACACTATGTTCCAGAGTTTCATTAAAGGATGGATGAGAAAGGATTGGGAAGGAAGTGGGTAAAAAATGTGTTCCAGAGTTTTTTGTAGGAGGGAAAGAGAGGAAATGAGATGGATAATAAAGAGGTTTTTAAGGTAATTTTCAATCTTTCCAATTTGAAAGGAACCGGAGGAAAAGGAAGAGGAGGGAGATCCTTTCTCTTCCATCCTTTAATGAAACTCTGGAACATAGTGTAAAGGGAACCCAATCAAGATGATGGTGTCTTCCATTACTGAGGTTCCTGAACGGTTAATCATATCAGGTACACATGATTAATTCTTATGTTTATACTTTATGTTTTTATTAATATAATCAACACTATAACACCAAAAAGGCAAAAAAATCACTCACGCGATTGATCTCTATATTAAAAAAACAATTATTTTGACTCGTCCTATATGTTTTAAAATGGACGTTTAAGACGGAAAACGGTCCAAAAACAGTGTGTGCTCCATCCCGCAAATTGTGTCAGCGACGAGCCACACACCCCAACGTAACAATCATAACAACAAATTCAAATTTCAAAAAATCAAAAAGAAGAATATTAAGTGGCTCCCATGTTCACTGCTTATGAAAGCGATCCAACGTCATCACATGACCTACTATCGACGTCACCAACTAATTAGTCAATTGAATATTAATATTTTAATATAATGCATAGTCCACACAAACCAAACACATGTACTCCTGTCTGTCTACTATTACAACAAGAGTATAGTTGTTTGCGTGTTGTGTGTCTGAACCGTAGTTGCAAAGAAATTGTGTTTTTATAGTATCCGAAAATATATCAACCAATAATATCCCATTACAATAATATTAATAATAATAACACAATACAATCCTCTTGCCACAATATTATCATTATTATTATATTATTACTATTATCATTATGGGTAGAGATCGGAGGAAGCGGGGCAGGGAGGCGGACGACGACGGAGGAGAGAGAAAGAAGGAGAGAGAAACGAAGGAGCCGGTGGTGGTTACGCCGCCGACGGAGGATGAAGTGGACGAGTTTTTTGCTATTTTGCGACGGATGAGAGAGGCTTGGAAGTATTATCAGAAGAGTAAAGGTGACGGTATGGTGGTAGAACCGTCGCTAAAAGTTGATGATGGTGATGGTGATGGTGATGGTGAAGATTGTGTGAAGAAGAGGAAGGAGGTGGTGGTTTTGGATCTAAATACGGTTCCTGATGATGGGGAGTAAGGTGGTTTACGGCGGCGCGTGTGGGTGATGGCGCGTGGGTTTTGGTGTAATGGTGTGATCTAATGAATATTGAATCTATTTAACTATTGTGTACTAAGTGGGTTTTATGGATCGGGTTGTCGGGTAGGGTTTGACCCGAATGTTTCAAAGGCTGTGTTATTATTGTATGGATTAAGAATATTTGTTTTAGAAATTATAACTATGTTTATTAGTTTATTTTTGCCAACTATATATTGTTTTAGTTATTTTCATGATTTAACTGCTTATTACATTTTGTAAACGAATCATATGTATGTATTTTATGATTTTATGTTTGTGATTTGTTGTTAGCATGGGGGAGAATCTGGCTGCCCGTGATCCAATGTGAAAGAAAGATAAATGGGTGGGGAGGAGAGAGGGTGGTCGTCGGTAGAATTTCTTTTAAGGAAAGTCAATGTAGAGTGGCAGGGAGAATCGAGTGCAGTAGCAGGCTAGCTCATCTGGTAGAGCCATATATCTCTTAGAGAAGATAGTACAAATTCAAATCCTAAGCAAAGGTGTATAATTTAGGATTATGAGTGTAAAGAAGTAAGGTTCGCCGCTAAAAAAAATGAAGCAACCAATTACAATGGAGATATGAACTCGAGGAAAGAGGGCAATTTTCCATGGCTGCACCGAAAATAGGGGGGGGGGGGGGGGGGGGGTTGTGTGTGTGTGTTCCCGTTCGGTGACCATACCAACTCACCCTCACCGAAGAACATAGTGAGTCCACACCTCGGAGCCTAACTGCTATTGGTACGTCACTATCAATATGATAGAACCTTTCTTTTGGAGCGTACCAACGAATGATTATACAGGTTAAAGTTGACTACATTTAGATCGCTTAACATGTTACTATATGTGGAGAATATTAATGAGGAGGACATGTTAAAAAATTTCATGCATTAAATACATGTTAAAAAATTTCATGCATTAAATACATTCCTACCACATCAATATTCTGAAAAGTGTTTAAAATACTACCACATAAAAAAAAAGACATAAGACTGTCTGTTGTGGCCCGCGGGTGACCAGTTGCGAGCCACAATTTGTTACACGTGGATAGATGGTACCACAACACTTGGTCGTAAGCCGTTGCGCGAGCCAACCAAAGCTACCACACTCGCGTGTAGTAGCGAGTCAAATATGACCGTTGGAGGTCAAAAAAGGACCGTTGGCTGCCGACCGTGGGCAACCATGGTTTATTTTTGGCAAGATTTAATTTTTTTGGCACCCACACCACACAAACCATAAAAAAAAATTTCTTTCACTCTCTACAAAATGGCTTTGGCATAAAACGATTTTTCTTCGTCCGACTTGTCCAAAGAAGACGAGTTGTTTATAGAAGTCGGTAGGATAACAATTGAATACCTAATGGCCCGGTCTCGAAGACGAAGGACTCCGGTGCTAACCTGACAACCGGGCTAGACCATGACAGAGAGGGAGCAAACGATACTTTGTACCGGCACTACTTCAGCCCGGATCCGTGTATACTGAAGATCATTCTAGGCGACGCTTTCGAATGAGCAGACAATTATTCATGCTCATATCAAATGATTTGTCGGAGCGTTATACTTTTTTTTCAACAAAGAAAAGACGCAAGGAGCCGACTCGGGTTCACCTCCACACAACCCCCCGGGGGGTATGTGTGTGTGTGTGTTCCCGTTCGGTGACCATGCCAACTCACCCTCACCGAAGAACATAGTGAGTCCACACCTCAGAGCCTAACTGCTATTGGTACGTCAGTATCAATATAAAAGAACCTTTCTTTTGGAGCGTACCAACGAAAGATTATACAGGTTAAAGTTGACTACATTTAGATCGCTTAACATGTTACTATATGTGGAGAATATTAATGAGGAGGAATTGTTAAAAAAATTCATGCATTAAATACATTCCTACCACATCAATATCCTGAAAAGTGTTCAAAATACTACCACATAAAAAAAAAAAAAAAAAAAAAGACGTAAGACTGTTCGTTGTGGCCCGCGAGCGACCAGTTGCGAGCCACAATTTGTTACACGTGGATAGATGGTACCACAACACTTGGTCGTAAGCCGTCGCGCGAGCCAACTAAAGCTACCACAATCGCGTGTGGTAGCAAATCAAATATGACCGTTGGAGGTCAAAAAAGGACCGTTGGCTGCCGACCGTGGGCAACCATGGTTTATTTTTGGCAAGGTTTAATTTTTTGGCACCCACACCACACAAACCATAAAAAAAAATTATTTCACTCTCTACAAAATGGCTTTGGCATAAAACGATTTTTCTTCGTCGGACTCTTCCAAAGAAGACGAGTTGTTTATGGAAGTCGGTAAGATAACAATTGAATACCTAATGGCCCGGTCTCGAAGACGAAGGACTCCGGTGCTAACCCGACAACCGGGCTAGACCGTGACAGAGAGGGAGCAAACGATACTTTGTACCGGAACTACTTCAGCCCGGATCCCATGTATACTGAAGATCATTCTAGGCGACGCTTTCGAATGAGCAGACAATTATTCATGCGCCTATCAAATGATTTGTCGGAGCGTTATCCTTTTTTTCAACAAAGAAAAGACGCAAGGAGCCGACTCGGATTCACATCCGTACAAAAAATGTACGGCCGCTATTCGGCAGCTAGCCTACGGGCTTGCGTCGGACGCAATGGACGAGTATATTACGATGTCCGAAAAAGTTGCGCGCGACTCTTTCATTATTTTTGTCAAGGTATACATCTATATATAGTTTACTCACATATTGTTTTACACTTTTATTATCGAATATATATATATATATATATATATATATATATATGCGTAGGGATCATATCTATTTACTCACGAAGGTATTTGCGTAAACCAACCATGTATGATATCCAATAATCCAACACATATACGAGGTTCATGGTGAAAAACATGGGTTTCCCGGCATGTTTGGTAGTCTCGATTGTAAACATGTTGGTTGGGCTATGTGTCCTACAACCTGGCGAGGTCAGTTTCATCGAGGTGATCATTCTTGACCGAGTTTTATACTTGAAGCGGTGGCCTCGCATGATCTTTGGTTTTGGCATGCTTTTTTTGAAGTTGCTGGGTCAAATAACGACCTAAATGTTATCAACCAATCACCTTTATTCGATGACCTTATCGATGAGGTTGAGCCGCCCCAATCGTTTTACGCTAATAATGTAAATTTCAAGTATGGCTACTACTTGGTCGATGGTATTTACAACGAATGTGCGACACTTGTTCAAGCTTACTCGTCTCAACTTGAAGACAAACACAAGTACTTTACAAAGAAACAAGAGTCGGCAAGAAAGATATTGAAAGAGCGTTCGCGTTCTTAAAAAAAGATTTGCGTTGATTGCCAACCCAATAAGGTTTTGGACACGAGAGAGGATCATGGACGACGTCTACACTTGTATTATTCAACATAACATGATATTGGAGGACCGAGACTTGGCGATATGTCAAAATTACCAAGGTGATATCCCACATGCCGAGTCGACAATCGATAATAATCAAAGACTCAAAAAAAAGGGAATTTCAAGAACCATGAGATACACGAAAATCTCCACCATGAATTAGTCGAGCATTTGTGGGCTAGACGTACCGATGATCTTGTATTAGATTAGTTTTTTGTTTTTTATAGTTTATTGTAAACATTAATCTAATTTTTAGTTAAGTTTATTTTTGTATTAATATAATTTTGACAAATTTAGAAAAAAAAAAAAAAAAAAACTGGATAAAGCTATTACTCACCTCTAGCCACAACAGCATCAGGCGAGTGAGCAGAAGCTTTATCACTCTGCCAACTAAGCGCTGACATGACGCAATATGAGATGATAGAGCTTGTGGTCACCTCTAGAACAACGGATAGGTTAATATGATGTTTGCTTATAGCCAAACAAAATGATAAGATCTAAATGTGCGCTAACATATATGACTAAACTGGATGTAGTCCTCGCTGTGAATGTGGACAAGTATCAGCATGGATATAGAATAATATAATCTGTTGTGGGCACGTGGTCGAATAAAACGATGAGTTCTAAGGCGGTGATGAATCTAGAATTTTTTTTTTTTTTTATGAGTAGCATAGTGGTTCTGTGAACATGGACGTGTATCAACATAGATATAGTTGGGGAGACCTGTATTTGGACCTTTTTAATTAGGGGCTTTATATTAACACACACACACCCCCCCCCCCCCCCCCCCCTTTCAAAGCGCATCGCTTTGGCTTAAGCGAGGTGCTTTGGTTACTTTTTTAACTACCTCGGTCTGAGGTAAGTTATTCTTTCTGATTTGACCCCAAGCGCCTCGCTTTGGCCTAAGCGAGGCGCTTGGAATCCGGCTTTTATTTTTGTGGTATTTTTTGTGTTTTGAATTGGTTTTTTATTTATTTTTTATTTTTAATATAATTATTGTAAAAAAAAATATAAAAATTAAAAAACAAAATAATAACCACCAACTTTTATCGACATTGCTCCAACTCAACTCAACAAGACATTTAAGCCGAAGACACTTTCCATCTAACACAGGGATTGCTCCAAGTCAACTCAACAAGACATTTAAGCCGAAGACACTTTCCATCCAACACAGGGATTGCTCCAACTCAACTCAACAAAGACATTTAAGTCGAAGACACTTTCCATCCAACACAGGGTTCACTAACAGTGGTGTGGTCTACCTTTTTGTTTATGATCCAACACCAAATCTCATTATCTGTCAACGATGAAGGCAACCTGAAAACAACCGGATGGTTGGTAGCTATAGGTAAGAACATTGTGGATAAGGATTGTTTACCTTCCCATTGATTTCAAGTATGTTGCCTTCATCGTTGACAGATATCTCTCTGACAACAACTGAAGGCAACCTGGAACTAGGTGATGCCCATACCTACGTGAGGGTAGTCCATTGATATTAATGGCAAAGTGATTGTAAGGTAAGAAAAAGAGAAAGTTATATATGTTTACCTTCCCATTGATTTCAAGTATGTTTACCTTCCTATGGAAACTCTGAAGACCTTTACGGAGGTTTGCTAGAGGGTCATTGGTCTTCAGAGTTTCTAACCCCTAATACATTCATCAAAGGATATTCATGTGAGAATGCATAGTACAAAATCCTTTTGACAAACGTTTGGCTGATATCCAGGTGCTGGAATTGTTTACCTTCCCATTGATTTCAAGTATGTTTGCATTGTTTACGTTCCCATTGATTTCAAGTATGTTTACCTTCCCATGGAAACTCTGAAGACCTTTACGGAGGTTTGCCAGAAGGTCATTGGTCTTCAGAGTTTCAAGTATGTTTACCTTCCCATTGATTTTAAGTATGTTTACCTTCGGTTTGATTTCAAGTATATTTACATTCGGTTTGCTGTAGGACTGGCACGGTGTATGGCCCAATTGAAATGACACATGCAAAATGTAATGTCATGCACAATGTGTACTTATAGTGACATCGAACACTTTATATGAGTAAAACGATCGCTTTACAATGCCAAAAACGACTATCATCACTCTGTATGGTGTCACACCCCGACAGCGCACAGCGGAATGCTAGTCATGAGGTAACGGAAGTTGTTACCGTAAAGTTTAGCAAATCACTTGAGTATACGCATGGACATCTTGCAACCACCCTCTAGCCCAACACATTTAAGCTTTTGTTCTAAGAAAGTTTTAAAAATATGTCATAGCCAAGATGGAGCGAAATTTCATAAGGAGTGTTTTACAATTTATTTAAATAAAAGGTAGTAAAACATAGTTTTATAGTTTAAGGTCCCATTCAACATGTCCAACGTAGTGCCTGCTAAACCCACTCTTCCCAAGAGCTTCATTCATCCGTACCTGAAAAACATGCTCAAAAACATCAACAAAAATGTTGGCGAGTTCACAGGTTTATGAATAAACTTTCAAGTTTAGTAAACAACATATGATCGAATAGTACTAAATAGAGATTCAAGTGGACTTGCAAGGTTCCACAAGTATGATGTAATCCAAAGGCTCTTAATCAATCCATAACTTTATTCCCTGTGGTGGCCTCTCCGTGAGAGGTACTTGTTGGAGGTTATGTTCATTTTTCAAGCAGATTTTGACCCAGTCAAATCATGAAAACGGGGGCGTCAACCCAATGGTACTACAACATAAACAACGGCCTTTTCCGAAGGCTAATGATTAAGATGTGCTGGGAGAGAGAGAGAGAGTGGCAACCCGTCGGTTAACACTGGTGTCACATTATATCTAATGTACCCACCTGGTGCACTAACCTAAGGGCATCAATATTCTATATTTATAGTCTATCGCATCATATAAGCATGTTAATCCCCCGATTTGTAAAACGTTCAAAAACATTTAAAAAGAAAAGGGGCCGTGAAACACACCTTTAAGCTGTAATCACAATGTTTCCCTGAATCTGTGTCACGTGCTCCTTTACCAAACTAGCCCTAAACATTCATAGGGTTGTTTAGCAAATTTGCCTAAATTTAATCTAACATTTCACCAACCTTCCTCTACTCAGTTTCTCAATACTCATTTTCCACCCATTTCCCGTTGGTGATTAAATGTTGTTAAATCCTTTTAGGTTTCGAGTGACCACACAATTCATTATCTCCTTATTTCCTTGAGTCCTCTTACTCATACTTACTTATTCATATAACGTTCGTGTTTGTGTTCAACAACTCATTATGTTTCTACTTACATAAATTATGTTCTTTTCCACCAAACACACATTACATAATATCTAAAGTTTCTCATGTCTAGAGTCCTTTTGATTCCTCATATAACTTAACAAATAAGTCTAATTTGTTATTCCAAGTTATCCTTAAGTTGTGACTATTCTATGCCTCAAAACTCGCTTTTCAGCGACTTTTGGGACATAGTTTTGCACAGTAATCGTTCGTGGTTATGGTGAACATATCATGTGCCTTTAATAATGACTTTTATACTCATTTTAACCTTAATCAAGCTATTTTACATCAGCTCTAAAGTTAGGTGTTCTTAATGGGTATATATTGTCGAAAACTTACGTTTTTACGCATTTTATCTCAATAGTCTTGGAGTTTTAACCTAGATAACTCATTTTTACTTTATCACCTTTATTTTCACCTTCATAAAGCCTATGTGGACCTGTTCTAACTTATATTTAACATTCTTACATTCTGGGTCCATAGTTTGGCGTTTTAAGCCTTAATACGTGTCCTGATCGTACATGCAAGACCTCCCAAGCATGTAGTTCCTACTTATACTTGTTTTGCTCAAGTTTGGGTTCATAAAAACCACTAAAACTTATTAATATTCAGATCTGGAAATTAGATACTTTATTGTCCATTTCTTAACAAAAATCTTAGCTAAATGCTAACCCATTGTTTCAATAGTCCACTTTTTACTATATTCATCCTAGTGCTAACAATCTAAATCATCCAAGGTTACTAATCACTCTTTAAATTCAGATTTAAAGTCTTATCATAAACTTCCTTTGCAGGCCCATAAAATCCATGGATCTAACCATTTCCAACATTTTATTAAACAAAGCAACCTATTTCATGTATATATTCATAATATCGATTCATACTTGTGCATATACATATATATATATACACGCGATGCATACATACATATATATATTCATATACGACACACATGCATACATATTTACATCATCTTTTCCATTTCTCTTTTTTCCTTTTACTTGTTTTACCCAAAAATCTTTGAAGGTTTGGTGAATCTTAAATCAAAACCAAAGTAATAAGAAACTTTTAAATAAATCTTTTTTTTTTGTTTGTTTAAGAACTAACCTTTAAACTCCTTGGAAATCAATGTTTTCTTGCTCTAAACTCTTGGGTTCTTGAAAGATTTGATAAAAACTCTTATGATTCTTGAAGGAATCATCAAAACATAGCAATTTAGAGAGAGAGAGAGGGGGAGAGTTTCAAAATTAGAGAGAGAGAGAAAAGAGAATGTGTAAGGTTATGTGTGTGGAAGATGTATGGGAATGTGGGGGTATTTATAGGAAGATGTGTAGGTTACTTAATAATAATAATAATAATAATAATAATAATAATAATAATAATAATAATAATAATAATATTATTATTATTATTATTATTATTATTATTATTATTATTATTTAGTTAATCAACACTCTTTGATTGGGTGAGGTGGGCGGCGACCTAGGGTGGGGTGTTGGGTATTATATTTTTTTTTATAAAAATCTAAACATAATACATTCTCCTTTCACCTTAAAATTATTTTTCCATAACAATAACTCAAGGTTTTTATCCATTTAACCACTCATACCCCTTTTTCCTCGCGAATCGTCCACATCCAACTAAAACTATTATTATTGCGTTTCCTATCGCATAGAGTCCTCGTTCCGAAACCATCAAACTTAGAACGTTTGAGACTCTTATTATGACCCACCATTAATTCAACTACTATTTCTCTAAATGGTTTCTAATCATAATTAACACACCCTATGGGTAATATTCCATAGTCTCCGGCCAATTACCGAATTTTACCGGTTGTCACATATGGATTGCTTGTTAGCGTCGATCCTACTGTCGATTTCTTTCCACAACCATTGCTCCAACATAACTTGCACCGGCTTGATATATGAATTTGATTAGCTTGAATCTCTCTGATCCATGGTATCCACTAACTGTGTTAGTCACCCCCATAGGGAAATCTACTCTCACACTTATGCGTAGATCAAGGAAATTGATGGATGATATCGATCAAATTGCCATAGGGTCATTGGTCTTCAGAGTTTCCAACCCCTAATACCATACAAAATGACCATGTTTGAAAAACGGAGAGTTCTTATGGAAGTTACTAAAATAGTTAAACAAATGTATTTGTGAATAATACATTCATCAAAAAGACAATCTCTTTGTCAGTCACCCTCATAGGAAAATCGACTCTCACACTTATGCGTAGATCAAGGAGAATGATGAAGATATTCATCAAGACCCTTACAGAGGGTCACTATTCATATACCATTGTTGTTGGATGTTCATGTGAGAATGCATAGTACAACATTAAAGAAGGACTTGTGCTATTTCTTTTCAAACCCTTCCATCGTATACCTAACACACTACAATAATTCACTATTTTATACATACAACACACCTTCATCGTTGACTATGTTGGAGCACTGTTCTTCTTGATCTTGATCTTCACACTTGCTTTTGACAAACGTCTGGCTAACCTGAAGTTCCTTTGCACCCTCCTTTGCAACCAGGTAGAAAGGAACTAGGTTGCAAATATAAAATTCCATCACATCACGATTTGCATCCCGACAATAATGAGTAACCTACTAACTAACCCTTCATCTTCTCTGTTCAAAGTCCTAACAAAATGTAAACTAAAAGAACAAGGCTTCAAACACTACTTTTTGAAGGTCGGATCGACTGTTGATTGGTATATAGAGAGCAAATCGACGATCATTCAAAAATTTAAAGTTACCGCTAGCCTCTGGGCCATCATCGACTATAGCAAACCGACGATCTTCCTCCACGACACTCCTAATGGGCCTCTCTTTATTTCACCGTACGATTTGTGTTTTTGTTGCTTTTTAATAATAAGTTTTGTGTTTATCAAATCCTAACGTCTGAGCAATGATTTATTATTATTATTATTTTATTTATTGTTATTTTATTTATGTTTTGAGGGTGTCATGATGATGATGGTTATGATTTGACAAACGATTTTTGAAAGTATCAAGATTCGGAAATTAGTAAACATTACGAAACGCGTCAAACAGAGACCGGAAGTCCAGCATGTCGATTAGACATGCAAAAATCGTGTTTTGAAAAAATATGGGTATCGACCGTATAGTTGGAGCACCACGTAGAATGATTCATGAAAGTTGAACAAACTCGGATGTTTCAACCAAAACACACAAACGAGCAATAAACGACCGTAACGCCTCAAATGAATTAAAATTAATTTTTAATCAATAACAAGTATTTAAAATGAATTAAAACAAATTATATTTACAATACAACAGGCGCATAGCTTTGGCCAAAGCTAGGCGCTTTGGCCTTTTTTTTAAAAAAAATTAACTTGTTTTAATTCATTTTAAATACTTGTTATTGATTAAAAATTTATTTTAATTCATTTTAAAATGTTTTTAGTTGTTCCCAATACAACAAAATTCGTTTGAGGCGTTACGGGTCGTTTATTGCTCGTTTGTGTGTTTTGGTTGAAACATCCGAGTTTGTTCAACTTTCATGAATCATTCTACGTGGTGCTCCGACTATACGGTCAATACCCATATTTTTTCAAAACACGATTTTTGCATGTTTAATCGACATGTTGGACTTCCGGTCTCTGTTTGACGCGTTTCATAATGTTTAATTGATCGTTTGTGGTTTTCAGAAGTCACATCCGATCATTTTACTAATTACCAATTCTTGATACTTTCATAAATCGTTTTACTAATTTCCGATTCTTGATAATAATAATTTATTATAATAATATAACAAATGAGCTAAGTTACAAATATAATAATAAATTATTATAGTAATAATAATGTAATATAGTCATGGTTAATGATCAAAGAAGTCAACCTTTGTTGACTTCTAGAAGTCTTGAAGACGAAACGAATTTTACAAGATACTTGAAACAAGGTATGGATATGGATAATATGTAATGAGATGATTTCGTACAAGATTCCAATGCAAGCAAGTCAAATTCAATTGTTGGACCAACTTGAGATATGAGTTTGATTAGCTTGAATCTCTCTGGTCCATGGTATGGTATCCACTAACCGTAGCGATTATCGCGTGTCATGGATCCTTTGAAAGTGGATACCATGGATCAGAGAGATTTAAGCTAATAAAACTCATATCTCAAGCCGGTGCAAGTTATGTTAGTGATATCTGTCATCATCTTCTTCTTCAACCGGATGGTTGGTAGCTCTAGTTAAGAACATTGTGGATGATGATGATAATAACTTCTCTTCAGATTCTGATTGCACCGGTGGAATTGAAATTGGAATTGAAATTAATGTTAGGAATTGGAGTGGACAAACCGAGGCCTAAGGTGAATACGTTTGGTGATGGTAAACCTAGAGAGGTTTTGCTTTAGGAGAAATGTGTGGATTATCGGAATTGAATACTTTGAGATGACACGTGAAACTTTAGACTCCAAGCGGATCCCTTGATCATTCACTTATTTAATGAAATTTAACGCGCATACCGCATTCGACTATACGTGGTTTTTTTATTTTTTCTAAAAGTAGAAAAAACTATAAAAACATTAACAACTAACAAAAATATTGTAGAACAAAAGAAGAAAGTGTTTCTCTCTCTTACCAAGCATGTCAAGAAATGATAATTTTCAAATATTGCAGATAAAGGTTTCCGTTAGTACTTAACTGAATCTATTGTTAAAATCTTTGACTATACGTGGTTGATGATGTCAAGTTTAAATCATTGATTCATTTGGAAATCGGAAACGCCTATATAGACGTTTGATTAGAGTTAAGACCTTTGTTTGGGGTTGATGATGTCAAGTTTAAGTCGTTGATTCATTTGGAAATCGAAAACGCCTATATAGATGTTTGATTAGAGTTAAGACTTTTGTTTTTAATTTTTTTTTACTTTTTAAAATAATTATATTAAAAAAATAAAAAACCAATTCAAAACACCAAAAAATACCCAAATTAAAATGTTGATCCAAAGCGTCTCGCTTTGGCCTAAGCTAGGCGCTTTGGATAAAAAAAGTCAGCTTTTTCTGCCACCTCATACGATTTGACCCAAAGCACCTCGCTTAGGCCAAAGCGAGGCGCTTGGGGGGGGGGGGGGGGGGGGTTGTGAATAGCCGGAGCCTTTAATTATCATGTTTGGAAGTTGCTTGCAACGTACACATGCTTGCTAAATCATTTAAGGAATGAACTATGTCTAAAAATGTTCGATTCCAACACTAGGACACACCACCACTATGTTATGGTGTTCTGGGCTAAAGGAAGCAAACGATGCTATTGATAATATTGTAAATATGATTTGATGTTTTATGTATATACCGAATTCTTGCTTCGACGCGCCTGAGAAGAATACCACACCATTAATAAAACTGAAACCGGTCAAGGGGTCTGTTATTCATGGGATTTAAAACGGACACGCTAGCGAATATTTCAATTTCAAAAAAGTAATGTAGAAGGAGTGAAAAAATAAAACAGGTCAAAGATTCAATTAGTGACATTTAAAAGAAAAAATAAAAAAATAAAAAAAGTTCAACGGTCCAATTGGAGAATTTAAAAGACCTATATAAATGACACAGGTCAACCATCCAACTATTATTTCATGAGGCCTATAATGGGTCGTCTGAGTCCAATTATAAAAATGAAACGGGTTAAGTGATCAAGTTGTTAAAATATAAATATATAAATACAAACTATAAAGTAAAACGTGTCGTCAACAATCCAGTAATATTCACGGACTTATAACGGGCCAATGGACAAGTAGTTGAGAAAACATGTAGATCATCTCTAAGGCTCAGGGGTGTGGACTCGGTGAGGTGGCAGCGCCACTGATCGGGAACACTACCCCGCCGAGTTTGATTCGGTGCCCACAGTGAAATATCACCGTTCTCCCCGAGCTTGTTTTGGTAAAAAAAAAAATTTCTTTTTTTTTATTCCTCAAAAAAATAATAAAAAAACGAAGGGGGAGAAGGAGGAACCGTTCTCCCGACAGTGAAATATCACCGTTCTCCCCGAGCTTGTTTTGGTCAATTTTTTTTCTTTTTTTTCTCAAAAAAATAATAAAAAACAGAAGGGGGGGGGGGGGGGGGGGGGGGGGGGAGGAGGAACAATTTCCCTCATTTGAGGAAGGGGAAAGGAGAAATGACGTGACGCTGATTTGACGTTTGGGGGAGTTGGCAGAGGGTGTCACCACACCCCATAGCCTAACAGGCATCGTTAGGCAACGGTTTTAAACATTTTTGACATCTTAGTAGGTTTTCATTATGGCGGAGTTATTTTTCAGGAGATATGATGGACTGGTTTTCCACAAGAACCTCCAAAACCAACTTCTAGTGGCATTTTTTTTTTTCCTTTTTTTTTCTTGTTAGGTGAGTTTTTGATGTTTTAAAAGAGTACGTTTATTTATTTATTTTTTCTTTTTCTTAACCGGTCAAAGGTTTGATAAGTCAAGTACTCAAGAACTCAAGTTGATGAGATTTAAAACAGTTATAAAATTGGAACGGGCCAACGGACAAGCCCTCGAGCCCATCAAAGCCCAACATCCATTTGAGAATGATATCATGAGCTAGGGAGTGAATTATTGTGGAGAAAATTGTACGTGTAACAAAATTTGTGTATCACCTTGTGTCACATTTTGTAAAACAAATGGTAGAAAAGTTTTATTATTCATGAACCAAAAGATTTACAAACCAATAAAACTACCCAGAAAAACAAGAACTCAACAAAAGATAATCAATCGTCTGAATCTTACAAAGAAACATTCAACTTCTCTTAACCCAAGCAGATCACAAATCTCTCAACTATTATTCGTAACAGACTCATTAAGCCCATGACATTAATAATAGGCCCAATTGACCAGCTACATAATAACCCACTTGGACCAAATGTATAATATAAACGAGCCCAGTAAGTCTTCTATCTGCTTCAATCCATAAGTCGAATTCAACAGCCACAAGCATCCATCCAACCATAAGCCCATGAGCCGCAAATCTTCATATCTGGCCCAACTCTTATTCGACAACAAACCGGGACAACATCATGCACAAAACACTTATGCAACATGATGAAAACAAGTAATAAAATTGAATAACGAGAAGATGTAGACTTCTCAACACCTTGCTCTCGCGTACTATTAATTTTGGGAAGTAATACATTGTCGGATTCGAATATGTGTCAACTATTCTTCAGTTGATTTTCAAGATATTCTCGTTGATGACATTTTGTTTATGGGCAAATATCAACATCATAAACTGTTCATTAGTTTGATGTATTCATATGTGAAGTTAAAGCTGAATATGTCAGTCATGTTTTAGTCAATTTGGTGACTTGGTCATTTGTATTACATATTGTTAACGTTGCAAAAGTCGCTAGGCGCTACCTAGTCGGAGTCGGGAGCACTCGGGGAGTTCTCGGCCTAGTCGGAGAATACACAGGGAGTACTTGACCTGGGCCTAGAGTACTCGGGTCTCGGCAACCTACCTTGTAGCGATTACTCGGGAGTACTCGGTGATACGTTTCATGACATATAGCCATGCATGTTCACACGTTCTTTAGCAATGCTTCCATGTCTTCTATTTAGATTTCTATTTGCATTTATTATTATATGTTGCACGTTTCCTTTACATATTTGTAAAGTAGTGAGTAGTGGGTCATTACTTAGTCATGTTTAGTGGGTAGTTATCATATTTGTAAGGCTATATAACTAGCCATGGTGTTTTTAATTTTGGTTAAGCATGAATTAAATCAGAAAATTAGTATTCAATTGTCTCTCTTCTTTTGTCTAATTCTTGGGAGATTAGCCATCTCGAATCGGCTACCTATCACTCGGTCTCCGAGACCTTTTACAAGAGGTTTCCAGCTGAAGCAGATCCTGAAACTCAATATGCTAGAGCAAAACTTGCAGCCATTACCATTTCTAGGAATTAAATTAGTTATCTTCAACTGTATATCTACCAGACATAAATTTCATTTTCTCCTATCAGTATTCTACACAAGCATATATAAATGTTGGGCAGCGGATTGAATCAACAACGCAAACAACTATAACCAAAATAAGATTGAACCAAATAGAACAAAGATATGATAATGATAGAACACAAAACGAAGAATACGTAATATTGAATTGAATTGAATTAGAGGAAATCAATCTTGGTAATTACAACCGTAACAAATGAATTCTATTTATACTAGGTATTAAGTCTTCAACCGTCACAACTGTTTTCAGACGCAACACTTCACTTTTGGCGCCAAATAAACCGTTTTTAACCGTAGGGATAAGATGGTCTTTTCAGCACAAAAGACCCTGAAGCGCGCCTCCTGTGTATGGCTGCAACTTTGTTGATGTGCTGCTGTATTCCATCTTCCATTTCAATCTTGTGCAGCCTTTATTCGATCACTAATTCAATCCTTACATACACTAAAACATATATAATCCTAGTATTTACATCCTAAATACAAACACAAGTTCATACACACAATAAATACACAAATAGTCAAATATATAATTAAGTTCATAGTTTACTAACCAATAACAAATAGTTTAAAAGTCAAATCCAAAACACACTTTTTATCCTATTATTACATAGACATAGACCTACACACACACACGATACAAAGACCAATGATAACCAAAAAAAATAAAATAAAAATGAAAAAAAAAATCCTAGTCCACATAAATGGGTAGAAGAAGTCAGCTGGTATTAATGCAGGATAAGAAAGTGCCCACAATTTAGCTCAAATGTTTAATGTATTAAGGATCATGAGTATATGTTCAAATTATTATCTGTAAAGGCAATATTAGATTCTATGGAGTGTCTCAACATGATTCTATTCTACTGCTGTGGTCTGCTCTTCATCTTGATCGCAGATAGTGCTAGTGCTGCAGTAGCTACCGACATGATATTTCCAAATCAGACCCTCAAAGACGGTGACACCATTGTTTCAGCAGGTGAAGTCTTTGAACTTGGGTTCTTTAGCACTGAAAATTCTTCTTTTCGCTACTTGGGGATATGGTATAGTCTTAAGAGGGTATCACCACGTACAGTTGTGTGGGTTGCTAATAGAGAGGTTCGACTTCCTGATAACTCAACTACACTCAACCTCAATAATGAAGGAAACCTACGGCTTCTTAGTGTTGGCAATATCTTAGCTTGGTCATCTCAATCTTCCAAACAAGTAACAAATGGTAGTCCAGTGGCACAGCTTTTGGATACCGGAAATCTTGTAATCAGAGATGACATCAGCAATGACGTCATTTGGCAAAGCTTTGATCATCCTGGCGACACTTGGTTACCAGGAATGAAAATTGGCGTGGACCGTGTAACGGGGATAAGCAGGAACCTGGCATCATGGAAGACTTCTGACGATCCTTCGGTTGGTTCTTATTCAGTTTGGATGAACATCAATGGATATCCACAGTTATTTAATCTGAAAGATCAATCAAGCCTCCAACAAAGGATTGATTATTGGAATGGTCTGGGGTTTACTGGGATTGTGTCTGTGTCTGCTCTGCGACAAGAAAACCTCTATACGTATGAGTTTGTTTTGAATGATGAGGAGATTTACACTAGATTCGTACTTAGAAATGATACAATTCTTACAAGGATGACACTGGATCCGATAGGAGACTTCGTTCAGCTTATTTGGATTGATAGAACACAAGATTGGGTGGTTTATTTATCACAAAGAGAGAATGGGTGTGACCAGTACGGTTTCTGCGGTCCTTATGGAATCTGCAGCATTAATAACTCCCCGCCTTGTGCATGTTTTCAAGGATTTGAACCCAAGTTGCCTGAAGAGTGGTCGGTTGCAAAGTGGTCAAATGGATGTAAGCGTCAAATATATCTGACTCCTGAAAAAGGACACAACTTCACAAAGTTTTCCAACCTGAAACTGCCTGATTCACGGGATTCATGGTTCAATAGATCCCAATCCCTTGAGGAATGTAAGAACCGTTGCGCTAACAATGTCTCATGTACGGCTTTTGCAAATAGTGATATTACAAAGGGGGGAAGCGGATGTGTAATGTGGTTTGGTGAGCTGATGGATATCAGAGAGGCTCCAAAAGAAGACATTTCAGGGCAAGATATATATATAAAAATGGTGAATCCTAAATTAACACGTAAGTGCATTTGTGATTACTTTAGTCTCATGTCCTGCATCTCCTGGTTACTCACACATTGCAACACTAGCTATAGCATGCCATCATTTAGTACTCGGCAATATATATTAGACTCGGTGTTTAGTTTGGTTTTATTATTTAGCCACTAACATTTTGTTTTGGGGAACAGGGCACAAGAAGAGTTCACATCTTAAAATGATCTTACCAATTGTATCTGTGGTAGTCATGCTAAGCTTTGCACTGATACTATATTCTTGGAGAAGGAAGAAGAAATCAAATGGTGCGTGCAGTGTTGTAAAAGTCGGCCTAGGCGGGACTGAATATAGGAATAAGGACCTAGTCGGTGAACTAGGCGTTTTGGCCATTAGGCAGGCCTAGGCGGTGGTATTTTTAATTTTTCTTTTATTTTTTTTTAATATATTTTTTAAATATCTAAGTATTTCTTAGTATTATGTATATATATCTGAGTATTTCTAAGTATTACGTGTGTATATCTCAACATATTTTTTTTAAAAAAAAACACCTAAATTTGTGTGTGTGTATATATATATATATATAATACGTATTAAAATACCAAAACGCCTAGTTCCGCCTAGTCCCGACTAGTCCCTAGGCTGGACCTCACCGCCCGCCTAGCGCCTTATGCAACATTGGGTGCGTGTAATCGAAAATTTCATACTCCCATTTCTAAACCAACTATATTATCTATATATATATATATAGTCTATAATGAACCAAGTTGTATCATTAATGTTGTCATATTTTACCAGGTCTAGTAAGAAAGGACCAAAAGCAAGATTCAGACCTACCATTCTTCAGCTTATATGAGGTAGCTAAGGCCACTAGTAACTTCTCGATTAATAATAAGCTGGGTCAAGGAGGTTTTGGTGCAGTGTACAAGGTAAATACTATTATTGAAGTTCCAAATCCAAAGAAGAAAAACAGACCATCTACTTAGAGACACAGATCTTTAATGATATGATAGTTATTTAAGTTTTTTTATTCACATAAATGTACAAGAAAAATGCAAACTTATTTATGTATTACAAGATGGAAACAAGCAATCAAATATAAAGATGAATTGTACCTAACAAGAGTACTGATCTTCAGGGTGTGCTTGAAGGAGGAGTAGAAATTGCTGTGAAGCGGCTGTCAAAGACATCAAAACAAGGAATCGTCGAGTTCCAGAATGAAGTTATATGTATTGCCAAGCTTCAACATCGGAATCTTGTGAAGCTTTTGGGATGCTGTATACAAGGAGAGGAAATGATGTTGATTTATGAATACATGCCCAACAAAAGCTTGGACTTCTTTTTATTTGGTTGGATGCTCAAAAGATATACACATGATTAAATTATTAAACCACGTAATGCAAACTAACAGAGAATCCAAATTTGTGCAGATAAAAACAACTCCTTGTTACTTGACTGGCCTCAACGCTACCACATTATCAATGGGATAGCTCGAGGACTTGTTTATCTCCATCAAGATTCCAGACTTAGAATAATCCACAGAGATCTAAAAGCAAGCAATATTTTGCTTGATTCCAATATGAATCCAAAAATATCAGACTTTGGCTTGGCTAGAATGTTCAAAGAGTATGAGACCGAAGCAAATACCAACCACGTTGTTGGTACATTGTAAGAATCTATTAATCATATTGATAACTTTAGCTTAGCATATTTTATATATCGTTTTCACTTGAATCAGATCGTAAATTTACTACAGGGGTTATATATCTCCAGAGTATGCAGCAAATGGGCTTTTCTCACTAAAATCAGATGTATTTAGTTTTGGTGTTTTGGTGCTTGAGATCGTGAGTGGGAAGAAAAACAGAGGATTCTCTCATCAAGATCACCATGATAACCTTCTCGGGCATGTAAGTATGGTAACAAGCATATAGTCATATAACCACAAATTTGGTTAGTACTAATTAACCTGGTTTTACTGACTTTTAAAATGATTTAGGCATGGAGACTTTACACGGAAGGCAAACCCCTTGAACTGGTTGATGTAGCTTTAGGGGACTCATACTCATGGACTGCTTCTGAAGTGCTACAATCAATACACGTCGGTTTATCATGTGTGCAGCAACATGCGGATGACAGACCAAGTATGTGGTCGGTGGTGCACATGTTGGGTGGTGAAGGTGCACTGCCTCCTCCAAAACAACCAGGATTTTTTACAGAGACAAGTAAGCCTGAAGTCGAGGCTACGACAATCATGTCCAAAGTTCCCATTTCAATCAACAAAGTCACGATCACACAACCAGAGGCTCGATAAATGCCTAAAAGTGTAGGTCAATGACCAGCCTAAGTTCCTCTCTATGATGTACCAATAATAGTACCTAGAGGACTTGAAACGTCATTGAGTTTGTATATTGTACCTAGAGCCTTGTAGCAAACCTGATAACTATTGGAAACTTCATTGAGTTTGTATATTGTACCTAGAGCCTAGAGGACTTGATTGCACTAGGCTACTTCACATAATCAGATTACCCGAACCATAATGAGCTGGATGAAAAGTTCACAGAAACAACGGTCCCTAAACCTAGTGCTATCAAGCCAGGTTGTTTCGATTTAGTTAGTCATAACATCGGATCTCACATACCATTACCAACCGTCCAAACTCCAAACACGCATAAGTATGACAGCTGCACGAGTTACAAGCTACTTCCAAACTCAAAATGTAACTATATCCTAAAAGGAAGATGCTTAGGTATCTCAAGCTCCATTAGTGGCAGCATCAAACTCCTCTTCTTTATCAATGCCAATCGATTCTCAACCTAATCAATTAAACACGTAACCTAATGTCATCGATTCTACACCTATAAAACTTGATCTTATTAACTTCCTATCTTCTTCACTGTTATATCTTGCTTGTGAAACAGAGTCTGCTAAACAGATCTGAAAAAAAATATATAAGTTATTTGAGAACTTTTAACAAACAACAGGTGTGGCAGCGTGGGTTCAAGCAACAACTAGAATTTGATCAAGAAATGTTCATACTAATAACATTATTAATTCACAGATTCAATAACTAACATTATTATCTACACTAAAACGTCTAAAGTTAATTATCAAGAAAGCAACTTTATTTTGATTGATGGGGACAAATGTATGAAGGTAAAATCGCTATTCAAAACCTAATCGATTAACCCATCATCAGATTAACAGAGAAACTGCAACAAATACTAAGATTAACATTAACATAGATGTATTATAGTATTTAAAAAGAATATATAAATTAATCACCAACCAACGACGCATACAGCAAAAAGTGTTTCCAACGGTGTTTATGGTACCATTAGATAACAATATAAGGTGTTTATGGTGGTTCTAACGGTGGGATGAGGTGGTGGTGGGAGATGTTAGTGGTGGTTCTGACAGCGGGATGAGGTGGTTGTACGAGGTGAGAGGTGGTGGGGAAAGGGAGATGGGTTGGAGTTGCAGGTTATGACGTTTACACGGATCAGATTCCTATTTTAATTGTCGTGTTTGTGTCGTAAGTGGAACTCGAGAATTAATCGTGGTGGGGGAGATAGTTTGTTGTGGATGGTGGTCTGAGAAAGTAGTGATGGTGTGGTGGTGGTGACGATGGTCTAGTGTGGTGGTGATGGTGGCGGCGGTCTAGACTTGTGGTGGTGGTGGTGACGGTGGTCTAGTGTGGTGGTGATGGTGGCAGCGGTCTAGACTGGTGGTGGTAGTGGTGATAAAAAGGAGAGAGAAGGTAAATGGACGATTTTTCCCTTGACTTAACGAGGTTGAGTTAACCCCGTTAAGTAATTTGACTGTTTTGGCCTATTTCGTCAAACTCAAGGGGTTGTTCAAACAATTATTTTGATTTTGGGCTGGACTGGCAAAATGGCCCAAACCACTGGCTATTTACTCAATGGTTTAAAAGTCAAATCCAAAACACACGTTTATCCTATTATTACATAGACCTAAACAGATGAGAAGAAGACCAATGATAACCTTTAGTCCAGAAAAAATAAAATAAAAATGAAAAAGTTTTCCTAGTCCACATAGATGGCTAGACTAAGTCAGCTGGTAATGCAGGATAAGAGAGTGCCCACAATTTAGCTCAAATCTTTAATGTATTAAGGATCGTGAGTACTTAATATATGTGCAAACTATCAACTGTATAGCCAAGATCAGATTCTATGGAGTGTCTCAACATGATTCTATTCTACTGCTGTGGTCTGCTCTTCATCTTGATCACAGATAGTGCTAGTGCTGCAGCTGCTACAGACATGATATTTCCAAACCAGACCCTCAAAGACGGTGACACCATCGTTTCAGCCGGTGAAATTTTTGAACTGGGATTCTTCAGCACTGGAGATTCTTCTTTAAGCTACTTGGGAATATGGTATAGTCTTAAGATGATATCACCACGTACAGTTGTATGGGTTGCTAATAGAAAGGTTCCACTCGTTGATGCCTCAAGTATGCTCAAACTCAATATTGAAGGAGATCTACAGCTTCTTAGAGTTAGCAATTCCTTAGTGTGGTCATCTCGATCTTCCAACCTGGCCACAGATAGTAGTCCAGTAGCACAACTTTTAGATTCTGGAAATCTTATCATCAGAGATGACATCAGCAATGACATCATTTGGCAAAGCTTTGATCATCCTAGTGACACTTGGCTACCAGGAATGAAAATAGGTGTGGATCTTGTAACGGGGAGAAACTGGAACTTGACATCATCAAAGACTTCTGATGATCCTTCATTGGGTTCTTATACAGTTTTCATGAACACCAATGGATATCCACAGTTATTTAATATGAAACATGAATCAACTCTCCAACGAAGGATTGGATATTGGAATGGTCTGGGGTTTACTGGGATGGTGTCTACTGTGACACAAGACAACCTTTACACAATTGAGTTTGTTTTAAATGATGAGGAGATTTACACCAGATTCCTACTAAGAAATGATACAATTCTTACAAGGATGCAATTGCATCCAGAAGGAAACTTTGACCAGCTCGTTTGGGTTGATAGCAAACAAGATTGGGCGGTTTATTTATCAACAAGCGAGGATGTGTGTGACCAGTACGGTTTCTGCGGTCCTTATGGAATCTGTAGCATTAATAACTACCCGCCTTGTGCATGTTTTGAAGGATTTCAACCCAAGTTGCCTAAAGAGTGGAATGTTGGAAAGTGGTCAAATGGATGTAAGCGTCAAATACATCTTACTCCTGAAGACGGGCACAACTTCACAAAGGTCTCCCACCTGAAACTGCCCGATTCACGGGATTCATGGTTCAATAGATCCCAATCCCTTGAGGAATGTAAGAACCTCTGCGCTAACAATGTCTCATGTACAGCTTTTGCAAATAGTGATATTGGGGGAAGTGGATGTCTAATGTGGTTTGGTGAGCTGATGGATAACAGAGAGGCTCCAGAAGGAGACTTTTCAGGACAAGATATATATATAAAAGTGGTGAAACCGCCTAAATTAACAAGTAAGTGCATTTGTGATTCCTTTGAGTCTCGAGTCATGCATCTCCTAGTTACTCAAACATTGTAATACTAGCTATAGCATGCCATAAACTACATGCAAAACCTGATATTTAACACTTCCACTGCATCTCCTAGTACTCAGCAATATATATTAGACTTGGAGTTTAGTTTGGTTTTAATATTTGGTCAAATACCAAGGGATTAAACTCAATTTCTAAAGGAAAGTTAATACCTACTATTCTACTACTACCACCACATGTGCTACTACTTACTATCTACTACCTAGTACTTACGTCCTACCACCTACCACTACCACTATCACCGTGATACGGTTCTACGTCAAGGATTTATATCAATAGTTATATGTTATGTCTATAAGAGGTATAACAGGAATATTCTAGAATGTGTTAGTTGGTATGAGTATAAATAGCAATGTAATAAGCTAGTGAGGATAGGGATCAGTTTTGATATAGTTTGTAAGGCTCCTGCTTGGCAGTGAGAGAGGGCACAGCCCTGGAACTCTTGTATTTCCTTTTCCCGCCAAATTCCATAATTAAAGTTTCCCGCGAAATTCTCCTATCTTCTCCTAAATCAGATCTAAACCTATAATATGACTCACAAACTCTATCATTGGTCCGACCTGCCCTTCCTTTGCTCTTTCCAATCCATTTCAAGCCTCTTTATCATATCTCAATCCTATTTCTATTGCGATTCAGTTTATCCTACTGTTTCTATTCTTCCAATTTCTTATCAGTCAAGGTAAATCAGTCTTCTCGTTTGGATACTCATGAGCAACAGATCCTGCAACTTCAAGTTGATGTTAAGGAGATCAAGGCGTCTCTATTAGACGTTGAATGAAGATCGTGTGGAATCTGCTAAATTCCGTAAGGCGGTTATGAGTTGGATGAAATCACATGAGAAACGTCATGTTGATGGTTCGCCGGGTTTAGGATTTACCGATGACGGTTTCTCTGGACCTAGTCCAGTTGCTCCTCCACAGGGTTTACCATGGGCTGTAAAGAAGGTGAAATTACTGGAGTTCTCTGGTTTTGATCCTCAAGGGTGGATCCAGAAAGCTAATCTGTTTTTTTGACCTCAACCGTACTTCTGATGCTTCTCGGGTGCAGCTTGCTCAATTGAGTATGATTGATGTTGGCATGTTGCTCAACATTGGTTCACGATTATAACTCAGGTTCGACCGTCTCTCTCTTGGCTTGAGTTTCAATCGGAATTGTTGCAATGTTTTGGTGGTTTGGATATTCAGAATATGTATGAACAATTAGCTATGATTCAACAAACTGACTCGATTTATGATTATATAGACGATTTCGAGTATCTATTGTCTTTGGTTCCTCGGTTATCAGAATCTCAGGCATTAGGTTATTTTGTTGCTAGTTTGAAACCGGATGTGAACCAGTGGGTCCGTTTGCATCGGCCTACGTCTAGATTGGATGCTATGTATTTGGCTAAGGATGTGGAATCCATGTTACGCCGTTCCAGTACACCGTCACTTACTCGTTTTCGTTACCTTCAGCCATTTGGGACACAGACATCTGGGCTGGGGGTGGACTTTTCCGTTCAGGACATCCTGAGCTCCAATCATCTGTCCATCCTATCACCCCTGCTCCGATTTCCACAGGCCAATCCAACTCCGCGCAAACTAGTTCCGTATCAAAAGATGTTGTTCCTCCTCCTTCTATGGGTCAGGTTTTTAGCAGGATAGGAGAGTTCGTTCACTTTCTCGTACTGAGTGGGAGGAGCGTAGGAAGAATGGATTGTGCTACCGGTGTGGTCAACAATATGGTCCAGCACATAAGTGTCCTGAAGGGAAACTTGGGGTTTTGTTATTGGGAGAGGATGAATATGACGTAGACAAGGGGACTAACTTTCTGCTGGAAACTCAGGTTGTTCATGGTGATCATCATACTACTTCAATTGCAAGTCTTGAGATCAAGACTTAATTGAAGGGGGGAACTAGTGATACGGTTTTACATCAATGATTTATATCAATAGTTATATGTTATGTCTATAAGAGGTATAATAGGAATATTCTAGAATGTGTTGGTATGAGTATAAATAGCAATGTAATAAGCTAGTGAGGATAGGGATCATATTTGTTATAGTTTGTTAGGCTCCTGCTTGGCAGTGAGAGATTGTATTTCCTTTTCCCAACAAATTCCATAATAAAAGTTTCCAGTCAAATTCTCCTATCTTCTCCTAAATCAGATCTAAACCTATAATATCACTCACAAACTATATCACACCGTGACTAACATTTTGTTTGGATGAACAGTGAAAAAGATGACTTCAAATCTTAGGGTGATCATGCCAATTGTGACCTTGCAAATTGGGTTTGTGATAGTTATGCTCAGCTTTGCACTAATACTACATTTTTGGGGAAGGAAGCAAAAATCATATATTAAAGGTGTGTGCAAGTTTAACAAGAACTTTTCTTCACAAGTTTGAAGCTCCCATTTCTAAACCAACTAATACACATTCTACTTTTATATATTTAGTCTATAATAAACCAAGTTGTATCATTAATGTTTTCACATTTTACCATGTTTAGTAAGAAAGGACCAGAAGCAAGATTCAGACCTACCATTCTTCAGCTTAAATGAGGTAGTCGAGGCCACTAGTAACTTCTCGATTAATAATAAGCTGGGTCAAGGAGGTTTTGGTGCAGTGTACAAGGTAAATACCATTATTTAAGTTCCATCCAAAGAAGTAAAACAGCCCATCTACTTACAGACACAGTTCATTAATGATATGTTAGTCATTTAAGTCTTTTTATTCACATAAATGTACAAGCAAAATGAAAACTTATTTGAAAAAGTATTACAAGATAGTAACAAGCAATCAAATATAAAGATGAATGGTACCTATTAAGAGTAATGATCTTCAGGGTGTGCTTGAAGGAGGAGTAGAAATTGCTGTAAAGCGGCTTTCAAAGACATCAAAGCAAGGAATCGTCGAGTTCCAGAATGAAGTTATATGTATTGCCAAGCTTCAGCATCGAAATCTTGTCAAGCTTTTAGGATGCTGTATTCAAGGAGAGGAAATGATGTTGATCTATGAATACATGCCCAACAAAAGCTTGGACTTCTTTTTATTTGGTTGGATGCTCAAAAGTTACACTTTATTAAATTACTAAACCCTGTAATACAAACTAACAGAGAATCCAAATTTGTGCAGATAAAAACAATTCCTTGTTACTTGACTGGCCTCAACGCTACCACATAATCAATGGGATAGCTCGAGGACTTGTTTATCTCCATCAAGATTCCAGACTTAGAATAATTCATAGAGATCTAAAAGTAAGCAATATTTTGCTTGATTCCAACCTGGATCCAAAAATATCAGACTTTGGCTTGGCTAGAATGTTCAAAGAGTATGAGACAGAAGCCAATACCAACCACGTTGTTGGTACACTGTAAGAATTTATTAATCATATTGAAAGCTATAGCTTAACTATCTTACATATCATTTCACTGGGATGTAAATGTGCTATAGGGGTTACATTTCTCCAGAGTATGCAGCAAATGGGCTTTTCTCATTAAAATCAGATGTATTTAGCTTTGGTGTTATGGTGCTTGAGATCGTGAGTGGGAAGAAAAACAGAGGATTCTCTCATCAAGATCACCATGATAACCTTCTCGGGCATGTAAGTATGATTTGGTTACTACTAACTAACCTAGTTTTACTGACTTTTAAATTGATTTAGGCATGGAGACTCTACACGGAAGGAAAACCCCTTGAACTGGTTGATGTAGCTTTAGGGGACTCATGGACTGCTTCTGAAGTGCTACAATCAATACACGTCGGTTTATCATGTGTGCAGCAACATGCGGATGATAGACCAAGTATGTGGTCTGTGGTTCACATGTTGGGTGGTGAAGGTGCATTGCCTCCACCAAAACAACCTGGCTTTTTTACAGAGCCAAGTAAGCCTGAAGTCGAGGCTACGGTAATCATGTCCAAAGTTCCCATTTCAAACAATAACGTCACGATCACACAACCAGAGGCTCGATAAATACCTAAAAGTGTAGGTCAATGACCAGCCTAAGTTCCCCTCTATGATATACCAATAATACTATAACATTTGTAGCTTGTTAAAGCATAAACATTGTAGCAAACCTGATAACTATTTGAAACTTCATTGAGTTTGTAACTTTGTATATTGTACCTAGAGAACTTGATTGCAATATGCTACTTCATAAAATCAGATTACACAGACCATCATGAGCTGGATGAAAAGTTCACAGAAACAACGGTCCCTAACCCTTGTGCTATACATAGTCACATACCAACCGTCCGAATACACATAGGTATGACGACAGCTGCGCGGGTTACAATCTATTTCCAAACTTAAAATATAACTCTATCCTAAAAGGAAGATACCTAGATATCTGATCTCAAGCTCCATTAATGGCGGCATCAAACTCCTCTTCTTTATCAATACCAATCGACTCTCAACCTAATCAATTAAACACGTAACCTAATGTCAGTGATTCGGCACCTATAAAAATGTTGAAGATTACTTTAATCTTACATAAGTTCTTTGAGGACTTCTAACAAACAACAGGTGTGCAGTGTGGGTTCAACCAACAACTGGATTACTGGAATTTAATTCACAGATTCAATAACTAACATTATTATCTACACTAAAACGTCTAAATTTACTTATCAAGAAAGCAACATGATTTTTATTGATCGGGGCAAATGTATGAAGGTAAAATCGCTATTCAAAACCTAATCGATTAACACATGATCAGATTAACAGAGAAACTGCAACAAATACTGTGATTAACATTAACATAGATGTATTATAGTATTTAAAAAGAATATATAAATTAATTACCTTGTGTGATTATGATGGATTTCTTTTTGTTGTCATCGAAGCTTTGAAATAGATATATTGATAAACTTAAACATGAGTAGTAGCAACTCGAACTCAGTTAGACCAAACGGAGTGGGGGCGGTAAAGGGGCGGGAAGGGGGAACACCACCGCCAGGGTGGCGTGGAGAGGGACATGAAGGAGGGTGGCCTTGAGTGCCACGTGTGTGGCTATGGTTGGAAGGGGTTTTTTGACCGTTGAAAAAAAAAATTAAAAAGTAACCGTTGATTAATCAAACGGTCAATTTTTTTTTTTTTTTATAAATTATCTCCTTTTCTCTACAAAACATTCACTTTATTTTATTTCTTCACAATTTTTATACACTTCTTTAACCATTTTTTTTACAATTCTTCATATATTTTCATACTACTCATCATTCTTCAATAAAAAATGAACCCATACAACCGAGGCTTTGACCCGAACAACCCATACGCGTACGTCCCAAACCCCAATACACCACCGGTTCGCCCGATCCCAAACCGTCCACACATTCCTTCACCTTGTCTCGACTACGCGGGTTACATTAGTGGGCAAATTTATCCTAATTTCTCATTCAATGATTCTCTCGTTCCTTCACAACTGTCACTTCCTTTAATGCAAACCGTACCCGAAACACAACCCCAAAATGTTGTGGGATCATCTTCGGGTAAAAACTCCCCTGCAAAAAGAAGTCACATGAGGAAGACGCCGTAGGAGAAAGCATTAGCCGCCGCTAACCGCCAAGCGATTAAGTGGACACCCGAAGAAAAGCTTGCGTTAACGAAAGCGTGGATAAGCGAGTCGAAAAAAGGAGCAAGGTATTTCTAATAAATTTTTTAACATGATATTTTTTTTCTAATATTTCTAATACTTTTTTTAAACATGATATTTTTTTTTCTAATATTGCTAATATTTTTATTGTAGGAACTAGTCGCCACAAAAACGACTTTTGGGTCAACATAAACAATGTGTTCCATGTGTTGATGGAAAGAGAGTTCTATCGAGCAAACGATAGTCTCTCGTCCAAGTGAACACCGATCATCTTCACGGGCTAGAGTTAGAGATGACGCTACATATGAAGCGTGAGATTATGGAAAAATATAATATTAACTGATTTGTTAGTTTCTAGTTTTTTTTCGGTTTTTTTTTTATTTTTTTATGTTTTTTAATTTTCTAGGTTTTTATGTTTTGTAATTTTATAGGTTTTTATTAATTATAAATGTTATTTTAATTACTTAAAAAAAAAGATAAAATAAATGCCACATGTCACCCCCCCCCCCCTCTTCCCCCCTTCAACTCCCCACAATCCCCCCCCACAGGGGTCCCACAAGTGCCACATGACGCTTCATCCCCCTCATCCCCCCCCCCCCCACCACTCCTTATAGTCTTACTATTTACTATTGCTTAGACCACCCGTACGTTGGTCCAAGGGTTGGTTAACGCCTCACTTGTTTGTAAATTTAAGGGGCAGCTTGAATTTTTAGATGGTGAGAACTGAAAGTTACGATACCTAAATGTTTTTCAAGCACCTAATTTTTGGGTTGGTGGTCAAGTTATATACTTTCCTGTGCCTAAGTTCGGGCTGGGACGCTTGGTCAAACAATAAAAAATCTAAACTTAATCATTCAAATTATTGGTTTTACATATAAAAAATTATTTTTTTTAAACAAACAAAGACAAAATGGGAAAGAAATGGTAAGTACCTAGAAGAACTACAACTCAACCTTTAGGATTTTTGAATTCATCGATGATGGATTCTGAAACAAATTTATCAACAATTTCTTTTTCTATGTAATCACGAAGCTGTTCGCGAGATACTCATTTGCCATCTTATTGGCAAGCCGATTTTTTAATATTTTCATTGCTGAAAATCCCCTATTTTCTTGCAGGTGGAACTGGAAGTGTTACTAGCCGAACCATTCTGTCAACCAAATAGTAATTCTCACGTTTCTAAGTTTCCATAAGACTTTTGCATAGATCTGAAATTGTTGATACACCACATATGGTATTCATTTTCATTTCAACATTAAAATTCTCTACTTGATAGTGTAAATGAATCCTCTCTCACTCCGTAAAATCTTCAGGATAATACTTCTCAACAAGAAGACAGATCTGATCAACATTAATCCCTTTTGAAACTAAACTAGAACTAAGAGATAACAACTCCATCGTGTGCTTATTGAATATGCTATTCAATTCATATCTGAATATCGAATGTGGAAGTAAACAAATCTACTTGGTAATAAGGTCTAACGCCTAAACAATACCGAAAAATTCAATTTAATATCCATCCCTTTAACAACCTTAGTTCACAAACTACCTTCAAGAACTCAACAATGGTAAATGAGAACCTAAAAAAGGATTACCCAGTTTGATGATGGTTGATTCCGGCCTCTAATTGTTAATCCTTTTCCTTTGATCATGAGTCCTCGATGATTGTTGTCTGTTGATTGTTGTTGCTTGTTCTTGTTGAAATAAATTTGGAAAAATGTTTTTTCTTTTTTGAAATTGTCTACCAGTCCTGCCTTTGTGTTCACGATTTGTTTTTTTTTTTAAACAAAAAGCCCATCATGTTTAATAGTTAAAAAAACAATTTTAAAGTTTTACTAAAAGCCCCTTAAAGTTTTAAAACAGGTATGAAGAATAAATAAAAGCCTCGTTTTTCATTTTTTTATAACTCAATTCATATAAAATCTTTTGACAAGAAAATCAGTAAGGGCCGGGAATATTTACACAAAATGAAATCGATTGGGGCCGGACTCAAAATATACAAAATTTTCGGACAAGCGAGAAAACTTACACTATTAAATCAAAACACGGTGGGGGTCCCAACCCTTCATAAGCTTCACCCATGTGTAAATCAATGTGCTTGTAACAACTCAAGTACATTGTGCTAGGATGTCATTTGTTTTACTCCCTAGTGGCTGTCCATCCAAGAATTGACGGTTTTGTTTTCTCCCAACAAATTAGTCTCCATGCAAAACACGTTCTGGTAGTGAATGTTTCACCCCCTAATAAGGAAGACTTCTTACTCCCCATCAACTAATGTGGTACTTACAGTGCTGAAGGTGGTGAGTCGTGAAAACTTGAGTTTTATGGGTTTAACAACATTTTAATGTCACCGGTGATCCACCAGTAATACCCTCATATCTTTCCATCGGTATATATTCGTATGTGAAAGTCTTCTTTTTCTTGATTTGGCATTCTTCGGTAAGCTAGCAATACATTATTGATACCTAGGAATTACCAAGTGATATTTACTTTATAATTTTTTTTACGTTATCGATGAGTATTATATTAACAGTCGTTTTTTATGGGATTTGCACACAATTTGCGACTTCACTTCATCCCTTACCTTAGGTAAGCAATAACAAGTCTTCATCAACTCGCCTTTCATTTTTTTTTTTTTTTTCATTAGGATCTCGCCTATGCATTACCACCAATAGTTAATGTCCGGGTTGTTTGTGTTAAGGTCATAGAATGCAACTCTTCGGTTTGCTAGAATCGTAGTGATCAATTACTCTAAGATTTGCACTATGAAGTGTCGTAAACAAACAACTACTCTCTTTTTCTAAAGGTTTGCCATATTTTGCTTGGTGTGAATTTGTTGCTTTTGATGCTTTAAAGAATGCACTGTATAGATTCTGGTAACACAAAATCTATTAGGTTTTTTAACACATAAAGTTGATTGATTTAGTCTTTCTTTAGGTAAGCAGAAAATAGAGGTGAATTTTTAGGTAAAGTGTGTTAGACCATGACTATCTAATGTAGACATACCTCTATTGATTTACTTAACAATATATATATAAAACTCAACAAATATTCTAAATTACATTTAGAATAAATTCTTACTATATTAACAATATGAAAAGCAACTAACAGAATTAAAGGTTGCCTTTAAGATTGAATTGACATTCAAATTGCTTGTGTTTTTAAAAGCGAAAATCACAGATGATTTGACACCAAAAAAAAAATTGGTTTTTCTACTTAATTGGCATTCAAATTGCCTTTTACTTGTTCCCCATTTGTCATCTGCTTTTTCTTAGTTACCCCTTTGACAACGTAACAAAAAAAAATTGTAATAAGTATTGTCTGTGGTTTTCATTTTACATTATACTGAATCTCATATAAAAGAGAAAGAATATGGAAATGCAATGATTTATTGGTACCACAAAGTGTGGTCTATTCCAATTCTGTCCATCTTTAGATGATATTTTTGTACATATTGTCTTTCAATTTTGGAACACATGAAACCCATTAACTATTTCCAAGTTTTGATATTTAATCCTTTTAATTAATTGAAGAAAAAAAAAAGAATAATATGCATTTCCCAATTCAAGGACAACCATTGATCCTCATTATGTTCCCTTAATTAGAATCCTAGTTCTCCACTTGATAATGAAATTTGGTATTTTGTCTTTGAGGCTACATTTTTTTTTTAAAGAGAACTTCTATATCACCAGCTCGAAGTGTCCTCAAAGTAAGGACCTACAAGCAAAACCACAAAGAAACATCAATCCAAAGGACAACAACGCCATTTACACCAATCGACATCTTTATATCTAGACCTATGACGAAACCAAAAAAATGACCTCGCCTTTACATTTTCTACAATCTCTATAGGTCTTCGATTTTTATTGTTGAAAATCCTGTTGTTGCGCTCGTTCCACATAACCCAAAGTGTAGTGTAGACAATGCCCCTGAGAATAAAGCTCTTATCTTTTAGCAATCTGTTGTTCTCCGGCATGAGCATAAGGTCCGGTATGTCAAAAACAAAGTTGTGATTAATCCTACACCAGGACTCGATTTTGAACCAAACCTCTTGCGCAAACAAGCAACCTGTAAAGATGTGCATAGCTGTTTCTGTCGTCCCATTGAGGAGCACTCCTGATTCTGAACAATGACTCCTCGCTTTATGAGCTCAGCTATGGTAGGGAGCCGATTAAGAGCCGCACGCCAAACCAATATCTTACACTTGATGGGGACCCATGATTTCCAGCAAACATTCTGTCTATTATCCACCATAGAATAGGTAGCCAACAGCTTTTTGGCCGATGAAACTGAAAAGACCCCGTCCTTATTACCGCTCCAATTCCAAATATCCCTCCCACCCTGCCAATTTGTGATGAACAGATCAGAGATAAGCTGAAATAATTCAGCAATCTCCGCATTTGTAGATGGAGGGTAACGCCAATCCCAATGCAGCCTATTAGAGTTATTAACCACGTGAATTCGACGAGAAACAGTCACCCATTTATCACGTTCAAGCCGAAATAGATTGGGGTAAAAGTCAAGAAGCGGACCATCTCTAAGCCAAGTATTACCTCAAAAATTGATATTCTTCCCATCACCTAGAATCCCGATGAAATAAGAATTCAACAGTCTGCCATTTAAAAGCTTCTTCTCTCCCGTTTTGACGATACTTCTCCAACACCCGCTTGATGAAGGCTTGCAAGGAAGCATAGTCCAAGGCCTACTCGCACCATGACAACACATAATAATTTTCTTCAACAAACTACTATCTTCTTGTTTAAACCTCCATATCCATCTTCTTGTTTAAACCTCCATGTCCAACCGTTTTAAATAAAAATTTTAACCGTTTTAAATGATGTTTTTTTGTAGTAGTAGTGAAAATTAATGGAACATGTACGGAACAACACATACCTTACAATCTAATTAGGTACGTCTAAGACTAAAATAACCGATACGAGGTTAACACACTAAACAGAGACATATGCTTTTTAGAAGTAAGGTCTTAGGTATAAATCCGAACATGTGCAATATTTTAAAATATTTAATAGAAATTAGAGTAAAATAACATTTGCATTAAAAAAACACTACGACAAATTGTACACGTTATTTATATTTCTTTCTTAATAATAAGTATTTTCACAATGGTGCTTCATTCAATCTCAAAATGCCAGAATGAAAGACACCCGCATCAATAATGTTAAAAAAATACTGTTTTTATATGTGGATTGATAGTCGTAATCAACTTTTAACGTTATATTATTGTTATTCTTTTTCTTTTTTTTTCTTTTTTCTTTTTGGTAAATATACATGTCATATGTGTGTCTCTAACTTCTTTTCTAAAATACTTTTTTTTAACCATGACTTTCATTCAAAAAAACGGATCAGCCCTTAAAACAAGGACCGACCGACCAAACACCAATTACAACATATACAAAGGACAAACGACCCAATCCTTCCACTGAAGGTTTTCACGCCTTAACCTATGCTTATACCAAAAGAAAGACAAAGACTTGATATTAGCTACTACATCAAACACTTTAGACTCCTTCCTTCTAAAAATCCTATCATTTCTTTTCTTCCAAATGCACCAAAAAGCCACAACAATAACACCATGGACCAACTTCTTGCCATCCTTTCCGAACCGAGTAACTTTATACAGCTCCAGCATATCCCGAACGTCAAAAGCATAAATCGGATCCAATTTTAACCACTTACCGACTTGAAGCCACACTCCAAATGAGAAACCACAGCCCGTGAAGAGGCGCAGAGCCGTCTCCAAATCAACATCACATAACCTACACCGATCTTCAGCAACGTGAATGTTCCTCCTTGCTAATGCAGCGACTGTCGGGACTCGATCCATCTCTGCTCTCCAGGCAAGGATATTACATTTCAGTGGAACCCAAGAGACCCATTTGTATTTGAAATAATTATCAACTCCTGAATTGGACCGAAGCAAAGCTTTAACGCTGCTGACCGAAAACAAATCGTCCCGAGATCCTAACCAAACCCATTTATCAGGGCAAGGCTGAACCGATGAAGCTGCAAGCGCGTCTGATAACATAGACCATTCTTCAAGCTCTCTGTCTGAAAAAAGCTGCTCATAATCAAATGGCCTCCAGCCAAAATTAGACCAGCACTCGGCAACTTTACTCTTCTTATTTCCAGCCCTATTGAACAATAACGGACACTTGTCTTTGATCGGCACATCAAACAACCAAACATCCAACCAAAACCTGATGGAGCTCCCATTACCCAGCTTCCCTTTAATGAAATCGCTGACATGTTTATCTCCAAAAAGAACCCGATTAGCAGTTTTAACAATAACCAGCCAGCAGCCACTAACATGGGAATTACACGGTAGAAACGACCACGTACTCCTCCCCACATGACAAACCTCATTCACGCGCCTCCACAAACTATTATACTCCATTTTAAAATGCCAAACCTGTAACACCCCAACCGATGGTGGAAACATCGGGATGTCACGTATCAATGATTGTTCAGTAGCTCATGGTAAATAATAAGTTTCAAATGATTTAAATAAATTACATACAATTGTTCTAAGAATTTGTACATCAAAATAACAAATACTAGCTACGCATCTTCAAGCATTAACTCTAATCTTCGAGCAAGCTATAACCTGAAACATGTTAAGTTTGAAAATATTTTGGGTCAACAAAAGTTGGTGAGAATTACATAGGTTTTGATAATCGAATAAAGCTTGTGCAATTCAAGTGTCATGGCAAGTCTAGTCCATATGTGAAAACATATTAAAAGTAAATCGAGTGCATAATCAACTCTTGTGACTGTTATATTGTGGTCCATCCCATACGCTCATGGTTCACTCGATTATGTTATGCGATAACAATCACCCACGCTACCTTTATATGAGGCACGTATCCGGGTGGGATTATCAGTCCAATAGATCTATCATTGTATACCGTCGGCTAATCAATGTTAATGATTATGCTAGAATATTGTGCTTACCCTAGTCATGTTTAAGACATAATGCAACATAGAAAAACACATAGACACTTTATGATTGAATTGCATATAGAATGTTGTAACATGTTTCACCCCAAAAATAGTGAATAATAAAAAAAAGGGCTATGTAAAACTCACCTTAGCAAAATGTTATGTCTCGTGAAAATAGAATATGTGTTGCCCAACAATGCCAAGTATTACCCTATAATTAAGGTAATAAATATGTCTAAGTCTTTCTAGTCTACAAATATATTCTAGGGTTTCGAATTGGGGATAAGTGTTCGTTTGATTAATAAATAAAATGTTTAATAAGTAAGAGAAATTTGATAAATAAATAAACGAAAGTCTTTTTGTAAATTTTAAATTAAAGATGGTCACAATAATAAGTTTTAAGTATGAAAATAATTTTTATAAAATTATTTCCTTAAAAATAGAATATTAAATCTATTAATTTCAAATTGTCAAAATATAACTTTAATATTTAAAAATACAAAGGTTAAAGAATTATTAAATTAAAAATTGTATTTCTGTTCCAAATAAATAGAAATAATTTATATAAAATTTTGGTGCAAAAATATTGAAAAATGAATTTATTATGATTTATTTATGATTAAAACTAACAAAAATTGATTAAAAATATTAAATAAATGATTTTTCAGAAATAAAAATCATTTCAGAAATGTTTAATGTTATATAAACTCAGAATAATTTTTGTGGGAATTTATATAATCGTTTTGATATTTTTATAGAATTTTATAATTAAAATAGAATAAACTTGAAATATTTATTATATATATTAAATAAATAATTTTTGGAAAACTAAAAATTGTATGTTAAACTCTACTACTAGAATAACATAAAATATTTTTTGTAGAATTTATAAAGTTGTTTTAGTATTTTAAAAAACTAATTTTAAAATACAAGTAATTATTTATAAAGCTTGAATGTTGAAAAAAATACTTTGGTTATGCTGGGATTCGAACCCGTGTGGACCTGCTCAAAGGCACCAGACACAACCACTTGATCTAGATCAGTGGTTGTGTTTGGTTTCTGTCTGTTTAAATTATATAATCTTATTCTGAAACGTGTTCTTCCCCAAATCAAACCATTCGTGCCCTAGCTTTATAATTAATCAAATTACACAACAATAACCCAATTAATCATAGGGTTATTGTTGTGTGTATGCCGAAGAATAAAACCCACAAGAAAAACATTACTTACATACACGAATTGTGTAAATTAGCTCGGTCAACAGAAAAAGTCAAACTCGAACTATAATGCTTCGTATGATGAATAAGAACAGAAATTGGAGGTTGAGGGAGTGTTATCGGCGAGTGTAGAAGGAATTGGGAGGTTTAATTTATAGTGTGAGGCTCAGGTTAGTGAAATGGAAAGTTTGACCCTATTCAAGGCTATGACTCGATAATTGAGTGAGATTTTGAAATGTTATAACATTGATTGATGTGTAATGGACGCGTATAATCTATCACAAAGCTAATTACGTTTACTTACCATGTATGAACAAATCAAAAAGTCAAAACAAAACTTTCCTTTGTTCGGCACCTATGTGCAGCGAACCAGAAAGGGAAACAGACAGAGTTTCGTTTAGTGTTAAATAGTTTATGCATCTGGATTCTATTACAAAGGGCAACATGGACCAGTGGTTTGTGTCGTGGTATTAAAGGTTGGGCCGGTTCTGGACGCGGGTTCGATTCCCGGTCCAGACAATAATATATATATATATATATATATATATATATATATATATATATAATGAATAGAGAGGAGATTGGGCCGGGTATTTGGGTGGTTTGGGCTGGGTATCTGGCTTGGGCCAGTCTTGAAATGGGCTCAGAAGGGGGGGGGCATTGGGTTATGGTTAAGTTTGGTTGGGCTCAAGTAAGTGTGTCCAAATAATACATATATATATATATATATATATATATTTACCATTAACAAAAATATGAAATATTATTATTATTATTTTTATTATTATTATTATTATAGGTTTAGGATCCTGTACAAAGTACATTTTTCGTGAGAAGTGTGAGAAGGACTAAGAATTGACATGTAGACATCATGTTTTGGATTTAGGAATGATGTTTTAGGTTGTTTTAACTTAAAAAAACACCAAACACAACAATCTAAAACACAATACAATGTATTATAGTCATTAAATTTAAAAAACAGCTAAAACACACTACTTAACGCTTAAAACACACTGCTAATGTTCTTAGCATGGTGTTTTAAGTTTTAAGCCTAAAATACATTGTTTTCGGTTTTTAATTGTTATGTTTGGTGTTTTTATAGGCAAAACAATCCAAAACATCACGACTAAGTTCAAAAAATGATGCCTAAGTATCAATTTTTAATCATTCTCACACTTCTCACAAAAAAAACACTTTGTACAGGATCCTGACCCTATTATTATATATACATATATATATATATATATATATAAGTTGTGTGTTAGGCATATTTGTATAAAATTAAGGATAAAGATGCATAAAACGAGGGCTTCATGTATAAAAATTTGTGGGAAAATTTTGCGATGTTACAAAACCCACTTAAGAAGTAAGGCTTCATTAACATCCTTTAACCGAGAAATCCCTAAACCACCTTTCTTTTTAGGCTTACAAACCCTATCCCAAGCAACCCAGTGAATTTTTGAAGAAGTATTAGAACCCGCCCAAAGGAATTTTTTCATCATACCTTCAAGTTTTTCCGTCACAGCCACCGGATCTTTATACAATGATAAGTAATAAATTGGTTAACTTTCAAGCACCGCCTTGATCAAAGTCACTCTTCCCCCAATGGAAAGACAATTAGCTTTCCATAAGGCAAGACGAGCACTAAACACCTCAATAACCTTTCGCCAATTACTGATTTTGTTCATGTTGGCACCTACCATAATCACCAAATAATCGAAAGGAGACGAGCCGAGATCTTACAACCAACAAATTTTAGCCATCTCTAGAACTTCTCCTCCTTCCGTACCAGTCCCAAATAAATTGGATTTGTGGATATTAATTTTGAGACCCGAACAAGCATAAAAGCATCTCAAAATTCTAGCCACATTTCCAATATTATCACTCGACCAATCTCCCAATAAAAGTGCATCATCAGCGTAGAAAAGATGAGAGATCTCCGGACCATCTCTAGACAACTTCACCCCTACAAAGTCCGGACCATCAATTGCTTTAAAAATCATACAAGACAACGCCTCCATGACCACTAAAAAAAGGAACGACGATAAGGGATCTCCTTGCCGGAGACCCTTTTCACATTGAAACTCGAAGGTGGGAGAGCCATTAACAATAATAGCGGATCTAGCTGACGCCAAAATACCCTTCACCCACTTGCACCATCTATCAGGAAAGCCCATTTGGTGTAGGATACAGAGCAAAAACTCCCAATTAACGTTATCGTACGCCTTTTCAAAGTCCAATTTTAACAAAAAGGCTTTTTTATTTCTCCGCTTAATCCAAGACATGATCCCATTTATTAATAACGGCCCATCCAAAATGAGTCTTCCGCTCAGAAAACCGGATTGATTATCAGAAATAACCGAACCAATAACCCTTTTCAAGCGAATTGCTAAAACCTTCGAGATGACTTTACTAATGATGCCAATTAGAGTAATAGGACGATAATCTTTAAGCCCCACCAGATTTTTTCGTTTAGGAATAAGAGTGATAAAAGAGGAGCTACAACCTCTATTTATCACACCAGTATCATAAAAATCCGACATCAATTTAACAAAATCAGCTTCCAAATAGCTCCAAAATTTCCGGATGAAGCTGAAATTAAAACTATCCGGGCCAGGAGCCTTGTCTGCACCGCAGTCAAACACAGCAACTTTGATCTATTCCTTAGTAAATGGAGCAATAAGGCCGTCAATCAAATCACCTGGAATTTTTTTCAGATTACTACAAACCAACTTAGGTCTTTGCTTAATAGTTTCTTTAAAGTGGTTCCGAAAAAACTAGAGCACCTCCCTCTTCACCCAACTTGGTTTAGTAACCCACACATCATTGACCATTATACCCGGAATCGAGTTAGCGGCCTTTCTTCCATTAATCATCCCATGGAAAAAAGCCGTATTATCATCCCCATGTAAGGCCCATTTAATCCTAGACCACTGCTTCAAATCTTTAAGTTTGTACATTTCCAATTCCCCTACCCCTTTTTTACATTTTGTCCACACCCATTCCTCTTCTTCAGTAAGGTCCCGAGTTTCCATAACCAACTCGATCCTATCAATATCCTCTTTAAGAGCATTTAATTCCTCACCTTCGATAGTATCTAACTTATCTTTCCACTTCCTAATCACATCTTTCAAATACCGAAATTTGTTACATAACACAACGTCCCCTGGTCCAGAAGCCTGAAAACCCTCTAAAGCATTAACCACCATCTTCTAAAATACTTAATAGATTATGGATTTATGGCATTAAACTTCACCGAGCAATTAAAATATCTGTTTTATTATTATTATTATGAAATAGATCGTTAGATTAAAAAAATGATGTGTATATATATATATATATATATGTAACCATAACCATAAATATCTTATCTTACCTTACAATTATGTTTCAGAGTTTCATTAAAGGATGGAAGAGAGAGGATCTCCTTCATCTTCCTTTCTCTCCAATTCCTTTCGAATTGGAAAGATTGAAAATCACCATAAAAATCTCTTTATTATCCCTCTCATTCCCTTATTTTCCCTTCTACAAAAAACTCCGAAACACATTTTCCCCACTTCCTTCCCAATCATTTCTCTTCCATCATTTAATAAAACTCTAGAACAAAGTGTACAAAGCATGAAGCAAGGTATTAACCCGAACGCAAAAACAAATAAAAAGAATGGCTTGGGTGATACAAGATGTTTATTAAATGCGTCAAATGCACAATTCTTTTTAAAAAAATAAATTAACATGTTAACTCGTTTAAGAGTTTGTAAAATGGGCATGTTTTATTTATGTAGAGGATTATATAGAAAGTTGGTAATATTTAGAGTTTGATAATTCTATATTCTATATTCTATATATAATTAAAGATTGAAGGTCTTATGAACAGTATACAAACTAGGCATAATTTACAACTTAATTACAAAACTGACACTACCTATTTCCCCTTCTTCATCACCACAGTTGCACTCGCCTAGGCTTTCGGGTACCAATATTACCATCAGCAAGACCACCAGCTAGCACACCGAGTGAGAACTCTTCTGAATTGGCCGACGGTGATTTCCCCCACGACAACCGGTTGAACAGTTCGGAGCTAGGTGGAGAACCGGCTAACGGAAGGTTACGATCGTCCGATTGGAAATCGAGTTCGAAGATTTTGATGTTTATGGACGAGCTGAACGACATGTCGACGACTCCGGCCATGGTTCCGGCGGCGAGGAGCGGCGTGTCGGGCGCAAACGCCACCAACGCCACCAACGCCGATCTAACGGCTTTCTTTATGCATCGAGATGTATTCATGGGTTGTGGTTCCAATGGCCGTTTCAGAATCATCATCACCCTAGGTGTCCTTTTTCCCTGCCCTCTATTTTATACTTTGAGCTTATTTTGTTGCCCCGTGTCTTTCTCTACGGTAACGTGGTTTTTATTTGCCATTTGCCTTTTGATTAGGGTTTAGATTGGTTTTTAGTTTCAGACAATTTAGCTTAATTAATCTTCCATGTTCTTTTTTTTAATGCATCTCACACTGTTGTAGTAGAAGATAAATGGCAATTATTTTGCTTATGTGATGCATCAAAACAGCTCTCGCCTCCAAATAGTAAGTTCCTATGAGTATTTCTTTTTATCCGTAATAAGAATTTTCGTAGAAGGCTACGAATAGTGTTTTGTTGCTTTTTAGCGATGCTATTCCAGCTAAGTGACTAGACACAGGGAAGTTCTTTGGTCTTCATGGTTCCAGTTTTTTTCTACTTTACTATTCCAGGCTTCCAGCTAAAACGAAATTACGGAGCAATACTTTGTGTATGGCTTTTTTTTTTTTTGATGTGTGTCTTTGGTGCTGCTCTTTATGGGCATCATGTGTGTGTTAGAATATGATAGATAAAAGGTGTTGGCATTTTGTAAAGGTCTAGCCTGATCAACCGTTGTGTACTTCCTAAATGCGATTCCGACCAATGAACCACTAATACGTTGGGCCACGCAAAACCTGCAGCGAAGCGCGGGCTCTTAACTAGTTTGATTTTTAGTTTTTGCCATGACTATTAATTTTCAAAATTTAAATTAAATTTCTTCTTAAATTATTTATCAACTTTCTTTGTGGATCCTAATTACTCATTGTCAGTTCTCCATTCTCCAATCTTTTTTATCCTCTTTATATATTTTCTCTAAAGCCAAACATATAACTAAAATTTGTTTGATGTGAACGTGAGATAATAAACAAAAATAATTAAAAGGCACAAATTCCAATATATATATATATATATATATATATATATTCATTTGAGAATTTGAGAAGTAGTTATTGGTTGTTTAAATTTAAAATATTCTATTTAGTAATGTTTGTATGTAGTTGTGTGTTGTACTGCATACCTTATAGGTTAGGTTGTACATGTGGTATTAAGCAATTTGATATGCTGCTTTTTTTAGGTGTCCTGGTTTTACTGTGAGTTTTACGCGTGTATCTTTTTTCACGTGTCTCTTCCTGCTCAATACACGCCCACAAACAAAACCCTATTTTCACTAGCCACATCCCACTCCTTTTGTCTCATTTCTCTCTCTCTCTCTCTCTCTCTCTCTCTCTCTCTCTCTCTCTCTCACACGTGTATCCAACCGCTTTCTTCGCCAACTTCCGCTCACTCCTACTCCGCCCCATTTCCGATCAAACCGAAACAAATACTAAACCCATAACCATCTATCTTTCCTAAACCGATAACAACCTAAATCGACAACGGCGTCACCTTTACTCCGGTAACGGTCATATCTTCAGCAGTGGCAAGCAACGACACCCCTTCAGCACACATCAGTAAACCTCCCATCTCAGTTCTGTTCACACCTATCTCTTTTTGGTCTTCCCAGTTGACACGTTGTTGCTCATTTTCCATAGTTTGTGTCTTTCAATTGCTTCTTTGTCTCAAGTTGCTGGTGTTTGCGAGGTACGGAGTTGGGGAGGAGAACCGGTGTTTAAACGTATGATGTATTCTTTTTATTACAAGAATTAACCTTGGAATTCTGCATCTCGGTTTGGAGCGTTGCGTCTCGCAAAGACCGGTTGTGGCCGGCGCTCTAGTTGTTACTAAATCACCATACAATATTCGTACTAAAAAAACACTAGGGTTAATGTGTTTAACACGAATAGATGTGTGTCTCATTATTTTAGTTCACATGTCCAATCCATCAACCTAGAAACCCAAAATCCTAAACCTATCAACATGATATCTGCATATATATTTATTTTGAACGACAAATTTCACTCCTTGTGAGACTTGAACCCATGACCTCCCCTCCTTAGGTGTTCCTAGAAGCTTTGCTTCTACCATTGGACCACCAACCCCAATGGCAACATGATATCTGCATATACATCTTTAGTTATAGACTTATATTATACAATATTGTACATTATATTATGACAAGTGTTTAATAGATAAAAACAAATATAAGACTATGTGATGTGATGAATGTGAAAAAAGCGCACCACGTATATGGTTAAGTGTTGTTATATGTTTGGTATAAAGTCTAGGGACCTGATAGTCATTTCATTAAAGTGGTTAATAAGGGAGTTCACTTATTATCCTACTTAGTAATGTCTGTGGAAGTTGAGGGACTAAGACTGCCATAATACAAACTTAGTTTGTTATTAACGGTTGAGTCTTTTGTCAGCTTATAAAAGAGGGATAAACTTTCAATTAGGGTTAATTCTTTTAATCCTTTCAATAAGAGTCATAGCAGTCTAATTCTTGTAATCTTTTGTCTTTCTTTCTTATTCATTTGGTCTGTAATCGTATGAATCATTTGATTAATAAACTTTGGCTGCTTTGATTCATTTTGTATTCAATTGTGTTTCGATTCTGATTGTTTTTACAACAATTGGTATCAGAGCCAGGTTGCTCGAGTTCTTGAATCGAATTAACGATTTAATCGACAATTAGATGTGATGGGTTCTACATCAAAGTTTGCTCTTGAAAAGTTTGACGGTAAAAATGATTTCAGTTTATGGAGAGTTAAAATGAGAGCTCTGTTAGTCCATAATGGGGTGGTTGATGCCTTGAAGGGAGAAGAAGGTCTCCGAGGTGAAATGACAGATAAAGAAAAGAAAGAAATCATGGAGAAGGCTCATAGTGAGATAGTATTGAGTCTTGGTGACAGAGTATTAAGAGAAGTATCAAAAGAGACGACTGCTGCTGGGATCTGGTCGAAATTGGAGAATTTGTACATGACTAAGTCGTTGGCCAATCGGTTGTATTTGAAGAAAAGGCTGTATACGTTCCATATGACAGCTGGTAAATCTCTTGAAGACCATACAGATGGTTTAATAAACTCATTCTTGATTTAGAGAACATTGAAATTACATTGGATGATGAGGATCAAGCAATCATATTCTTGACTTCATTACCAGTGTCATATGAACACTTTGTTGAAACATTAATGTATGGGAGAGAAACTCTGTCTATGGAGGATGTTCTTGCTGCTCTCAATTCTAAGGAATTGAAGAAGAAGATTGATGTGCAAGATGATGGTAGAGAAGGACTTTTTGTTAGGGGCAGGAGTGAACATAGATCTTCTAAGTTCAAGAAACAAACAGGAAGATCAAAGTCCAGATTTAAGAGAAAATGTTTTGTCTGTAACTCAGAAAAACATCTTAAAAGGGACTGTCCTGAGAGAAACAAGAAGAAGAAACCAGATTACAGTTATAATTCAACCAAAGGGCAGAATGGTAATTCTTCACCAGAAGGTTCTTATGAAGGCTATGACAGTGCAGATGTCTTAGTTGTTACTGAAGAAATTAAAGTTGAAGGAAAGAATTGTAAAGTGTTGATAGTGTCAGATGGAAAATCATGGTGGAGTTGGATCATGGATTCAGGCTGCTCTTATCATATGACACCTAATAAAGAATTGTTTAAAGTCTTGCATTATGAAGTTCTTGGTGAAGTAAAGATGGGAGATGATAGACCTTGTACTATACAAGGTTATGGCACTGTGGTATTAAAGATGGATAATGGAACAGAAGTTGAGATTGACAATGTCAGGTATATCCCTGGTCTTACTAAGAATTTACTTTCTTTGGGGACTTTTGAAAAAGAAGGTTATACTGTTAGCCTCAAGAATGGTAAAGCTAAAGTCATAACAGGTTCTATGGTAGTATTGTCTGGTACTAGAGTAGAAAATAATACATACATTCTTGATGGTCATGCTGAAAAAGGTAGTGCTCTTGTAGCAGAAGAGAAGAAAGAAAGTAATGCCATGATTTGGCATAAAAGATTAGGTCATATGAGTAGTCTGGGGTTAAAAGAACTTATGAAGCAGGGTGTGATTGATGACTTAACTGATTGTGAGTATGGATTTTGTGAAAATTGTGTGATGGGAAAGGCACACAAGGTTAAATTCACAAAGGGTATCCATAGGACAAAGGATGTCTTGGGATACATTCATGCAGACTTATGGGGGCCTGCAAAGAATGTATCTCTAGGTGGAGCTTCATATTTTCTGTCCATCATTGATGATTTTTCCAGAAGAGTCTGGGTATATCCAATAAAGCACAAGAATGAAGCTTTTGGTGAGTTTAAGGCATGGAAGGTACTTGTTGAAAATCAGACAGAAAGGAAGGTGAAAAAGTTGAGAACAGACAATGGATTGGAGTTCTGCAGTGGGGAATTTAATGAATATTGTAAAAGGCATGGTATAGCAAGACACAGGACTATTCCTGGAACCCCTCAGCAGAATGGACTTGTAGAAAGGATGAACAGAACACTGCTTGAAAGAGTGAGGTGTATGTTGCATCAGTCTGGCTTACCAAAGAGTTTTTAGGCAGAAGCCATTAAAACTGCAGTTCATTGTATCAACAGGTCACCCTCATCAACAATAGGAATGAAGGTGCCTTTGGAAGTATGGTCAGGGCACAAGGTTGATGATTATGAAGACTTGAAGGTTTTTGGTTCTCTAGTTTATTCCTATGTCAATAATGGGAAACTGGAGAATAGAGCTGAAAAGTGCATAATGTTAGGATATACTGATGGAAGAAAAGGGTATAGGCTATGGAGAATTGACAATGTTAGTCCAAGGGTAATAACTAGCAGGAATGTGAAAGTGTTAGAGGAGTATTTGTACAAAGATGTTATGGCAGGGATCCTTGATTCAGATGATAAGGGTAAAAGGGTCAATATTGAGGTGGAGCCATTAACAAAGACAAGTGATCATTGTGGTACAAGTTCTGATCAAGAAATTTCATCAGAAACTCCTAGAAATGAACCTGATTACTCTATAGCCAGAGATAGAAACAGAAGGCAAATAACAAAGCCTTTGAGGTTCAGGGGTAATTCTGACATTTCAGCTATAGTGCTGAATGTTGCAGAAGAGGAATCTGTGTATGAGCCATTAACCTATGATCAGGCCATTCAATCAGTTGACAAAGGGAAGTGGCTAAGAGCAATGGAAGATGAAATGGAGTCTTTGTATAAGAATGAAACATGGAAGCTGGTTGACAAGCCTAAAGATCAGAAACTAGTTTCATGTAAGTGGATTTACAAAGTGAAGGAAGGTTTACCAGGAGAGTTACCAAGGTATAAAGCAAGGTTAGTGGCTAAGGGCTTCACACAGAGAGCTGGTGTTGATTATAATGAAATATTTTCACCTGTGGTGAAGCATACTTCTATCAGAATAATCTTGGCTTTGACAGCATATAGAGATTATGAATTAGAGCAGTTAGATGTCAAAACGGCTTTTCTTCATGGGTCACTGGATGAAAAGATATACATGAAGCAACCTCAAGGTTTTGAAGTTGCTGGTCAAGAAGAAAAGGTTTGTCTTTTACTCAGGTCTTTATATGGGTTAAAACAGTCCCCTAGACAGTGGTATCTCAGGTTTGATGAGTACATTGTGAGTCAAGGGTTTAAGAGAAGTATGTATGATAGCTGTGTTTATCAAAGGGAGTACAAAAGGGGGGAATTTGTGTATTTGTTGCTGTATGTTGATGACATGTTGATTGCTTGTAAGGATCAACATGTTATTAAGGACACCAAGGAGATGTTATTCAAAGAGTTTGACATGAAGGAGATGGGTCAAGCAAAGAAAATTCTTGGGATGGAAATACACAGGGATAGAGAGCAAGGTTTGTTGTTCTTGAAACAAAGTGCTTATGCTAAAAAGGTGGTGTATAAGTTTGCTATGGAAGGTTGTAAGCCTGTGAAGACACCTTTGGCTGCACACTTCAAGTTATCATCTAAGCAGTCTCCTCAAACAGATGAAGATAGAGAAGGTATGAGTAATGTTCCTTATGCTAATGCAGTTGGTAGCTTAATGTATTTGATGGTGTGTACTAGGCCATATTTGGCTTATGGAGTTAGCATAGTAAGTAGATACATTTCCAATCCAGGAAGGGAACATTGGAAGGCTGTTGAATGGATATTGAGATACCTGAAAGGTACATCTGATGTGGGGTTGATATTTGGAAAAGGATCAGGTGATAATGTGGTATTGGGGTATGCAGATGCAGATTATGCAAAAGATCTAGATAGTGGGAAATCTATGACAGGATATGCTTGTTCTGTGTTTGGATCTGTAGTTAGTTGGAAGGCTTCACTTCAGAAGGTAGTAGCTTTGTCTACCACTGAAGCTGAATATGTAGCATTAACAGAAGCAGTGAAAGAGTGTATGTGGTTGAAAGGCTTTATTACTGAGTTGGGAATTGATCTGGAAAAGGTTAGTGTGTTATGTGACAATCAGGGTGCAGTTCAGCTAACAAAGAATCAGATGTATCATGAGAGGACAAAGCATATAAATGTGAAGTTACATTTTATAAGGGATGTGGTTAAATCAAAAGAAGTGCTTGTTGAAGAGGTTGATACTCTTGACAATGCTGCTGACATGTTTACTAAAGTCCTGCCAGGTCCTAAGTTTGAGTTTTGTTTGGATCTTCTGAATGTTGGTTAAGACTTTTACCAAAGGTGGAGATTGTTATATGTTTGGTATAAAGTCTAGGGACCTGATAGTCATTTCATTAAAGTGGTTAATAAGGGAGTTCACTTATTATCCTACTTAGTAATGTCTGTGGAAGTTGAGGGACTAAGACTGCCATAATACAAACTTAGTTTGTTATTAACGGTTGAGTCTTTTGTCAGCTTATAAAAGAGGGATAAACTTTCAATTAGGGTTAATTCTTTTAATCCTTTCAATAAGAGTCATAGCAGTCTAATTCTTGTAATCTTTTGTCTTTCTTTCTTATTCATTTGGTCTGTAATCGTATGAATCATTTGATTAATAAACTTTGGCTGCTTTGATTCATTTTGTATTCAATTGTGTTTCGATTCTGATTGTTTTTACAACAAGTGTTTTGCATTTTGAGCCAAAAGCATGTGTATGAAGAGTTAAGGCGAATGTGAAATGTGGTACTGTATTAGTGTATTAAGGTGTCTAAATATAATTGTGTTATATACTATTTAATATTTAAAAGAAAGTTATATTTAACCCATCATTTCCCTGTCACTTCTAGTGCCTTATGTGGTAGTGTTCCCTTCCCACTATGTGGCAAATTTCTCGCCCCACAAGGAATGATGTAAGATGCAGAAATAAAAATAAAAAAAGAAGAAGATAGAAAAAACTCTATACATAACCAAAATTAATGAGTAACGAATTGCGCTAATGTTAAATGATTAGAGTAGGGAAGGAGCAAAAATCAAGGGTAGATGAATCAAAGGGTACACAAGAATGCCTCTGGAAACTGGCTACTGTATTGGTATCAACCCTAATATATTCTTCCATCCTTTTCTCAGCAAAAGATTCCCATGTTGATTTTGACCCTTCACACAATTTTTATTATTATATAAAATAAAATTATAAACCATCTCTTTCTGTGTCTAGGTACTTACCTAGAGAAACAATGAATTAAATTAAGTTATTATGGCGAGACAGGCTTTACGATTTAAAAAGGAATAGTGACGTAGCTTCTTGCTCGCTTACCCATATCTAAATGTAACTTATTTTGTATTATCAATCAAAATCACCAAAGTGAAAAAAAAAAAAAAAAAAAAAAAACCTTAAGCTTAGAATTTCTCTTTTACTTGTACTCGGCTACTCGCCAACTTTCAAGTGTTAAAAGTATATATACTACCGATTTACTATTTTCCATCATGCATATATTTTTTATGCACATATAACAAAAAATAAATTTCAATATGGTGGTTATGTTTGTATGTATACATATTTACTAAGTAGGCATACAAGCTACACATATAAAGAATAAACATACTAAAAACACGAAATCAAGCTAACATGGTCCAGTTTAGCTACATATCCAACCTCGAAAGGACATATACGAGAAAGGGACCTCCACACCGAAGGAGCAATTATACGTGGTCCTAACAATCCTCAAGCACAAATGCAAGCCAGAGGTTGAAGCGACAAGCCATAAGATTATAATTTTGGTCCCTATGGTTCTCTTTATTCATCAGCATTTTTAACGTCAGCCCGCTATAATTGATTTCCAAAGTCTTCAACTCACCCAGATATTATCAAAGTCTATGATTTTTATAAATCAAAGTTATGGTGAAATGAAAAGTCACCATAATGGTTCCTCATGAAACCAAGGGGTGTCGTTCTCGTATGGAATAATTTTTCTAGGGAGAATCAAGGAAAATAAAATAGCTTATTGGGTTTTATGGAATAATTATCAATTTTATTCATAAATGGGTAGCGGCGCAGCTTGTTGCCCGCATGCCTGCTATTTTGATGTAATTTGATAGTTATGAAATGATAAGAGTATATTCTATTTAAAAAAAATTGCTCATTTAAAGCATATGTTTCATCTCTTGCCCAAGATGTGAAATTGTGATGTCTATTTTAATTTTAAAGATTCTATTATGTTAAATAGTGTGATTTTTATTATTTACAGTCCAAAAAGAAATTTATACGGGTGATGCTAAACGTATCCTGTATATTATCACATACCTCATAGAAAAAGTAAATAAAAATGTGAGTGATTAAATAGGTAAAGTGGTCTAGTTGTTGCAAGTTGTCGTCATGATGGTCAATCAACCATTGATATTGTGTTTTTTCATTGGAATCAGTATCACCGATTGGAGTTCGAAGAAGCAAAATAAAATTTATTGCTCAATCTAGTATTGAGGCTACATATAGTGTATTAACTCAAGTAGAATTAAGGGGTTGTTTGGTTGATTAAGTGCTGAATCATTAAGAAGTCTGAATGGTTAAGAGGATTTGAATGGTTAAGTGCTGAATCATTAAGTGTTTTGTTGGACCTCTAAATGGTTAGCCTTCTTGTCCCACATTAGTACGGGAAGTAAAAACGGATTCATTCAGTGTTTAACGGTTCAGCAACATCCCAAGTCTTAATAGTTCAGCTTTAACCATTTCATTCAGATGCTGAAATAAACACGCTGAATACTGAATCATTCAGCGCTGAATGATTTAGAGACTCATTAAGAGCCTCACCAAACAACCCCTAAGTTTTTGATGAATAGCTGATTTTATCTCTTTTTTATCTTCTTACCGTGTCAAGTGGTAACAATGGACCTACTTATTTATCTGTCCATAATTTAAACATTTTAAGATCAATCTTCACAATTTATTGAGACATGATTATAGTTTAGATTCTCAAGTTATAATTCTATCACTGAACAACTTGCAAAACGGGAGACAAACAAAATACAAAGTTTTCTTACATATCTTGATACATAATGCAAAATTTTTAATAATCTCATAAAATCCATAGTATTTTGTTTGAAAAACATTACACCAAATTATTTGTTTGTCGGTATCATAATAATGAATTAGTGAGATTTTTTTATAGTTTTATACTGTCCGATTTTGGACATATATTTCAAATCACAAAAAAAACTTTTACAAGATTTATCAAAATCCTCTATTTACCCAAGTGATTTTTAAGAAATCTTAGAAATATTCAAACGATTTTTTAGCATTACACATTAAATAAAATGATCAAAATTTTCATAAATCCGCGTGAAGATGTATTATATTTAATAGTTTTAATGGGAGATATGGAGTATCACTTTAAGAAAAATATACATATATATGTATGGAGGGGGAAGGAATCATGTCTTCCAAACCACTTCCAGACAAATAAGCTTCAGAAGAGAAAAGACATCTTTCCTTTACAACCCTTAATAACAACAATAGTATACTTCAAGCCAGAAGCACCACACCAGCCACCACCATCCACCTTCAGATGAGAGGTGTGTCTTTGTGTGATTACACTTTCTCTCTATATATATTGCAGTATCTATATGTAGCATGCAAACTAAGTGGTGTTCTTTATCTTGTGAAACTTGAACCCCACATCCTTCTTTATTCCTATCTTCTTGTGTTTCATCTCAAAACCACTATTATGCTTATCTTTTCAATTTCTTGAACCCCTTTTCATTGAAAATATATAAAGTTTCAATCTTGATTTCATTTACCAAATATTTCATGCATATCTCCACTCCATGGAATCATCAATTCTTGGATGTATCATATTCTTTCAAGGTAAAAAGTACATATTAATATACATATATAGATGAGTATAAGTATATGCCTGGCTCCCTGTATGCCATTTCTAGAGCCCGCCGTATATCTGGCGGCCTCCGTGAATGGCGTATGAGGAGCCAAGCATATTCCCCATCTTATATGTTCTAATTTTATTTTATTTTGTACTATTTGCCCATAACTTGTGATTAAAAAATGATCACTATGTGTAGTTTTTTTTTTCTCCTCTTATGTGAGATTTTGTTGAAGTTATCAAAAAGCATACCAAGTTAACTAAATCATTGATCTCCATTATGAATGGAAACTTTCAGGTAGAATTTCTTCAACTTTCTTGATTATCCTAGTCACCATTTCCGTTTTAGGGTTTTCCTTGTTACATAGAATGAAATTGCTTGTGAGATTACCTTTCCATGATGTGATGTTTTTTTCTTGAATTTGGATATGTGAGAAGATTCCACGAACATTGACAGTAACACAACACAAATTCAATCTGGCTAACTCGACAATCTTTTTTAAAAACACCTTTACCTTTTCCACAAAACAAAACTTATTTTAATGTTTTTAGTTTTAATGGATATCATATTATATGTTGGTAAGTTTCACTGCTTGAACATAGGTTTGGAATTTAAGGTTTATCTTGATGAAAATTTAATTTTATAAGCACATGAAGTTTGATGATTTACAGCCTTATGGTTTCTATTCCACAATATCATGATCATCATACACACTTAATTTCACAATAGCAAAAGCTAAGGTAGGGTCTGAGGATGATAAGATGTAGACAACATTACCTTTACGTACTCCGTGAGATTAGAGAGGCTGCTTCTAGTGAGACCCTGGCTCAATAATGGTTTTGTATCAAGCCTTAGACATAAAACACATAACACTTAGCAATCGGGACAAATCTGACTGGTTCATGTATCCCTTGTCTTTTGGCTATCAACGCCACCACCTGATGCATGATTAACCGTCTGTTATTTTTAACATTATTATTTAAGCTCTTGATGACTTGTTGCATATGCATGTATACAAATTAATATAACCTTTCTTCGGAATTAGGGTTTTAGTATAACAATCTTTTTAATGCCACTCACGTCCTATGCCTTCTATATCACATAACACATCTTGTGTGTTTAGGGGCGGTATTGAACTTCCAAAACACTATTTTCAAAATATTAATTTGTTTAAAAAGATATGTTAGTTTAAAATAGTTTTCGAAAGGTACTTTTATAATGTTGTGATTAAATATTGATATATGTACTAGTTATTAAATTCACTGATTCATAATTTAAAAGCTACCAATGTACATCTATATAATATAACTATTTATGAAATTCACTGTTCCATAATTTATAAGCTACCAGTGTACATATGTATATAATATAACTATTTACCCATGTCACGAGATGAATACCCACATTATTTAATTGTGGGGTGATCAGACTTTGATAAATGTTTACTTTCTCTTTTATAAGTTTCGCATCAAGTTAAAAGATTTGGTCTTTTCATAGTTTTTTTCTTTTTAGGTTTTTACCAAGTAATTTCCAGACATAAAATCTTGGATTCCAGTAAAATGATCAACTTGTCTGGATATTTAATTTGTCTAGCACTATAACATTCATATATGGTTGGCTATAAAATAACTAAAAACTTGGTACATTTGATAAAAAAAATGTTAAATTCCTTTAACGTTGTTCATATAATTATTCTCATCCTATTTTTTATATTTGATTTTGATCGTCTCTAAAATTAGTAGGATGTTTTAGAAATTGACCATACTATATATACTCTCATAAGTTAATATGGTTGGGGGGGGGGGGGGGGGGGGTTGGGTTGTTCCACGGCAACGGGAGCGTGGTTAGATTGTCGTCACCCCTTTGGCTACCCTAAAAAATTTAACCGCTCAACAAACACACATTTTAATAATTTCGGGTGTGAGGGGGATTGGATGGGACTCGACAAATTTGCCGAGGGAGCCCTAGCCACCCTAAGTGTCATCTTTTAAGATAAATAATTTTTTAGAGCAAATACCAAAGGGCTTGAAATAAAATTGTTGCTAGGGCTGCAAATGAACCAAACGAATTTGTTCGTGTTCGTTTGTTAAGAAAACACCCATGTTCATGTTCGTTTGTTAATTTTGTTTATGAACACACACGAACACAAACAGACGTTAATGAACACAAACAAGTGTTCGTGAACACATAAAAGTTTTCATGAACCCAAACCTACACAAAGGAACATATATTAAATTTTGAATCGAATTCACATATATTAAGAAATCAACTAGACCCCCCCCCCCCCCCCCCCCCCCAAATATAACCTAACATACTTAGGGGCTGTTTGTAGTCTCTGAATAATCATTAAGAGGCAACATCTGAATGGTTCATAGTCTATTAATGGTTAAGATGTAATCTTGACTGTGAATGGTTAATAGTTAACATCTTAATGGTTGACTCTTAACCATTCAAACTTAAGGTTACCTCTTAACCATTCAGAGGTAATATCTGAATAGTCATTAAAAGGCTACCAAACAACCCCTTAGTAATCTATCTATATCTATATCTACTAATAAAAGAGTATCTAAGGTTGAGGACCCACTTAACTCGGGTATGGTTTCTAAAACCCGATCCATAACCCGGTTGCAATACCTATTTACACGCATATAAAGTCTTTTTTTTTTCGGTTTGTGAAGATCCAATATAACTTTCCATTCATCATTCATTCTCCTTCAACACAAACCATAATTGCACATCATCTCCAACAATTCTTATAGTCCAACTCAAGTAACATTCTATTCTATTCGATTTCATTTTCATCGATTAAGCTTCTATTTGATTTCGTTTTCATCGATCCAATATAGCCTTTGAAGTTCATGATTTGAATCATCAATCTGGTGTCGTTTTGATTTTATTATTAATCACAACTTCGCTTCTAAAACAACCCTTTCTTATTTGCAAATTGTTTATGCAAATCGTTCACAGAATTTCACAAATATTCATTTCAACATAATGATGCGTATAAAGAGATGTATTGAGAAATATTCCAGCTTCATGTGGATAGTTCTATTTGTTCTAAGTCGTGATTGGTTAGAGAAGAATGGATTCTTAAGACTTTTTTGAACGTGAGTGAATTAATGGCGGGAGAGAGAGGAAATTGATGGTTCATTGAAGATCATTTGCATTTTGGGTTCGATCAAACTTCGGAATTAGCAAGGTAGTATGTTAATTTTCAGTTATGAACTTCTTTTTAATCGAATTTATTTTATGATGGAAGACCGAACATGTTCATATTGATTGATTATTATTGGTAGATGATACGGGTTATGATTGTCACACCCTCAAATTTCCACTGCGGGGTTCATACCGCGAGGCGCATGACATACCAGGATCCCATAGCCATAAGTCATATGAACGAACTCTAAATGCCCAAACCATTTAGTTCGTTTCAAAAACCAAGTTTAGTTAAGTTGTGGAAGCGTAAACCAAATTTAATCCTTTTAAAACCATGCGCAAAACAACGCGCCCAAATTAAAACCATATGAAAGAAAATGTGAAAGCATAATATGTAATTTAGGTGTATGCCCAAGACCCCAAATGCAATGAAGTGTGCAGTGCTTTCTAATTCTGGCACCGGAAGCTAACTACCTGCAAAAGCATGTAAATCGTGGGTCAACAAACAATGTTGGTGAGTTCACTGAGTAAAGTAGGTGAGTAAGTAAAAGCGTAGGTTTCCCAAACCATGTAACCAAATGAAAGCGTCGGTCTCTCAGACCACATAACAGTAAGTAAGAACGTCGGCCTCCTTGGCCACAAGTAAATAGCTAATTCAAATGTCAGGGGTAGCTAGCCCACTCATGATAACTAAAACCGGCGAATACCGAACTACTAATGAACAAGTTCCCATAACCGGGATAAGGATGCCTTGCATCATTGTCCATCGACAATGATTATGTTTGAAGCTAATAGTTTACATCCGTGCTCCCAGCACGATGTGAGGTTTGTTAGACCTAATAGCGCTATCAACTAATTAACCCGCTTGCCCAACCGGCAATTGATTCGGTATTTTGAAGGACTTAAAAGATGTGTTTGGTTTAGTTCATCAAGGACATATATATGAATTAGTAAAAATAGATTCACCACGTGAACCATGCACCCCAAACCCGGGATGTGTAAAAGTAGTCCCAAACCGGACTAGAAACGTTAAGTAAGTTGTCTCAACCCGAGACGCATGCTTTTGAGAAAAGAGTAGTGAAACTCACCTTATCGCGTAAGCAAAGAATCCGAACAGCAAGTATTATATGCTACCGACACCCTAATAACAGTGTCACTACGTGAGTATAGGCGTAACATCATTACACCATATAACTCGTTTGTCCAAGGCGTTTTAATATTCAAAAGTGTGTATGCGACGCCTAGTGATTCTACATGCAATAGTAAACCCTACGGACTCGTTGGTGAATGAGTTGGTTATAATTGGTTTCTACAGCCCGTATGTGTCATAAACATGTGTACTTCCGTTATATGTCAATTTTAGATCACCTAAGACCTCAAGTAATCACATAAGCACATAATACACAATCTGTGTTTTCATGACAGATTGTGCGCCATCAAAACGAATTTATTTAAAATAGTAAACCAGTGAGTTATCCTCCCAAATTTTTACTGAATTTTCTTTGGGATTCACTTGGCAATACCTATTTTTGTTTAGTCTTAAATCCTAACACAAAAATAATTAAAATTCGTCCAACTCAGCTATGTTCAGAAACACTCTTAACAGGTCAGTTTGGTAAATAATTTCCCAAAAATTGTGTATTCATCCAAACGGGATAAATCCACTTGGAAAACTTGCAAAACTCCAATATTAACCTTCTGTAAAAATTTCAAGACTCAACTCTTTATAAAACATGAGTTATGATATTTCAAAGTTGACTCAATTTGACACCCGAAATTCTGATCTGACCTATTTTCAATGAAAATTCCAAAAACGACTCATTCGGCGTCCAAAACACATGATTTTACCCATTATGAAAAGCTAAGACCAGGTGTGACCTAACCATGCCAAGAAAACACTAAAATCATTATGTTAGAGCCGTGTTACAGCTCCTACAAATTTGACTAACCATTCTGTCCAGATTTTAGTTTCGCCTAAATCATACTTTAATCGCCTAACGTGTGCATAAAAACTATTAACAATCATCAATTATCAACACAAAACATTCCTAATACCTATTCCATCAGATTCTATGATTAAACATGTCAAGATCAAAGCTTTAAGAATCAAAACACCAATTACTTGCGCAACAAGTATCCTATGATGTTACTAAGCGTTTATGAATATGTTTAATCCATTTAATCTTCAAAAAGATTCATGCTTTAATGTTTTATAAACTCATTCAGACCTGGACAAACTTGTTATATGACTTTTATTAATGAAAACACAAGGTAGAAGCATAAGAAATCGTAAAATATACCCTTAGCTCTCCCAATCGATCAATCGCGCGCCTTGGAGCCTCCCAATTGATGATCTTGAGCCTTAGCAGGGGTTGTTTGAGTGAAATATTCGTGTGGGGCAGTAAGGGGGCGATTAGGGTTGAGTATGAGGGTTGCATGGGGGTTAAGGATGCTTAAATATGAGTTTGAGGCGGTTTAGACCCGTCAGGTTAAATGGAGCGGCCGCTCGGAGCCTGTGAGCGGCCGCTCACAGGTCCGGGTGGCGCGCTTTTGCCTCGTTTCGCCTCCCGACGCGTTATCCTTCGACGTTTTCGTTATTTCGGACCGTAACAAGTGTAACCCCATGCATTAAGACCCTAATCAACCTCATGCTCCACTTTTAATGATTTCTATTAACGTGTTCGGTTTAGGTTCACATAATCACGTATAGTTTTCACATAAGTTTGTCAGGTATCACCGAGACACATAAGTTTATTATTCACCAACGTCCGAGGCTCACTAATCATGCAATCACACATTGATTCATAACCATGCACGTATGTCTTATCTAACTAACCCTAGTTAAGTATAATGCAAGGAATGTAACTAGAGTTTAGTTAAAGTGAGAACCTGAATTTTCGGGGTATCACATCATCCCCAAGTTGAAAAGAATTTCGTCCCGAAATTCAGCAAGTAAACAGTAAAGCCAGCTAAAAAAAAATGTATGCTTGGTTTCCGGATGTCACATCATCCCCAAGTTGAAAGGAATTTCGCCCCGAAATTCACTTTGAAGGAGCTGCTTTATGTTCGGCATTTGATCAATGCACAGGTTCAGGTTCAGAAAAGAGGTGTGGATATTTGAGCCGCATCTGATCTCTGCGCTTCCACGTGTATTCCGGTCCTAGACGGGAATTCCACCGTACCTTCACGATAGGTATAGTGCTTTGCCTGAGTTTCTTGACGCCCAGCTCAAGAATCTCCACTGGTTCTTCCATGAACCGTAGCTGGTCGTCCACCTGGATCTCCTCCAGTGGCACTACCAGTGTCGTATCGGATAAGCATTTCTTCAAGCTTGAGACGTGGAATACATTATGCACTCCACTGAGTTCGTCTGGTAAATTCAGCTGATAAGCTACCGGACCAATCCTTTTAACAATCTCGAAAGGTCCAACATAACGGGGATTCAACTTCCCTCGTTTCCCAAAGCGTATCACTCCTTTCCAAGGTGACACCTTTAACAAAACCTTGTCCCCAACCTGGAACTCCAAAGGTTTTCTACGTTTGTCCGCGTAGCTTTTCTGTCGATCACGAGCAGCAGCCATCCTGTTTCTGATTTGCACTATCTTCTCAGAGGTTTCGTGCACGAGTTCGGGACCTGTTAGTTGGCTATCCCCAACCTCAGTCCAACAGATAGGAGACCTTCACTTGCGCCCGTAAAGTACCTCAAAAGACGCACACTGAATCGAGGTGTGGTAACTATTGTTATAAGAGAATTCAATCAAAGGCAAGTGCTTGTCCCAACTGTTTCCAAAGTCCACCACGCACGCTCGCAGTAGATCTTCTAGTGTTTGGATGGTACGTTCACTCTATCCATCCGTCTGGGAGTGATAGGCTGCGCTCATGTCCAAATGAGTTCCCAAAGCATTTTGGAGAGTTTCCCAAAAATGGGAAGTAGATCGCGCATCGTGATCCGATATGATAGAAGTAGGCATTCCATGCCTAGAGACAATTTTTCGTAATATAAAAGCGGCTAGACGTTCCAACATGTCCGCCTCTCTAATTGCCATGAAATGCGCTGATTTGGTCAAACGGTCAATAATGACCCAAATCATATCGTGCCCGCTGGGCGTTTTAGGAAGTTTGGTGATAAAGTCCATGGAAATACCATCCCATCTCCACATGGGATTTTCCGGTTGCTGAGGTGGGCCCGAAGGTTTCTGATATTCAATCCTAACCTTGGCACACGTTAAGCACTTACTAACATAAGTGACTTTCTCAGCTTTCATGTTTGGTCACCAGCAAAGAGTTTGAGATCTCGGTACATTTTATCCGAACTAGGATGTACCGAATAACGAGGGGTGTGTGCCCCATCGAGCACTAGTTGTCTGAGATCTCCAACACGTGGAATCCAGACTTGATTCATGAAGTGCTGAAGACCCTATGTCCTCCATTCCAGGTGCTTATCAGCACCGTGCAAGGTTTCAAGCCCGATGTTTTCCCTTTCAAAGCCACGCCCTGGGCTTTACGTATCTTAACATGAAGATTAGATTGTAGGGCAAGTTGCAAGGCTCGCACTCGTTTGGGTTTTGTTTCCTTACGACTCAGGGCATCTGCTACTACATTAGCCTTCCCTGAATGTTACTTGATGGCACAGTCATAACCATTCAGGAGTTCGACCCATCGGCGTTGTCGTATGCTTAGCACCCTCTGGTCGAATATATGCTGGAGACTTTTATGATCTGTGAAAATCGTGCACTCCGTCCCGTAGAGGTAGTGCCTCCAAATTTTGAGAGCGAAGACCTCCGCTCCCAGTTCCAAGTCGGGAGTGGGGTAATTTTTCTCATGAACTTTTAGTTGTCGTGAAGCATATGTGATCACCTTTTCGCGTGGCATTAAAACACACCCTAGACCTTGGATAGATGCATCACAGTACACCACAAAGTCCTCCGTACCCTCAGGTAGTGATAATATTGGAGCACTGCAAAGTTTAGTCTTTAGTAACAGAAAAGCAGGTTCTTGGGCATCTCCCCACTTGTAGGTAATCCCCTTCTGTTTCAAGCAGTGAGGGGTTGAGCGATTTTTGAGAATCCCTGAATGAATCTGCGATAATAACCTGCAAGGCCAAGGAATTGTCGGACCTCCGTGGGAGTCTTAGGGGCCTCCCATCTTTTAATCGCATCAATCTTAGCGGGATCGACCTGTATTCCTGCCTCGTTCACCACATGACCCAAGAATTGGACCTCACGAATCCAGAAGTCGCACTTGGAGAATTTCGCATATAACTGCTCACTTTTCAGAAGTTCCAAGATCAGTCGTGGGTGTTGCTCGTGCTCTCCCCTACTCTTGGAATAGATCAGAATGTCGTCTATGAACACTATGACAAATTTGTCTAGATAGGGTTTGCACCCACGGTTCATGAGGTCCATGAACACAGCTGGTGCATTGGTAAGCCCGAAGGGCATTACCAAAATTTCATAGTGCCCATAACGAGTTCGAAAGGCTGTCTTTGGCACATCCTCCTCTCGGACTCTCAGTTGGTGATACCCCGACCTCAAGTCAATCTTGGAATAGAAACTCGACCCCTAGAGCTGGTTGAATAAATCATCAATACGAGGTAAAGGGTTCAATTCCCGGTAATCGATACACATACGGAAACTCCCATCCTTTTTCTTAACAAATAAGACTGGAGTTCCCTAAGGTGAAGAACGAGGTCTAATGAACCCCCTGTCCAATAGCTCTTGGAGTTGGGTGGATAGTTCTTGAAGTTCGACTGGTGCAAGGCGGTATGGTGCACGCGCAACTGGGGCGGCTCTTGGTGCACGGTCAATTTGAAATTCCACTTGTCGAACAGGTGGAAGTCCGGGTAATTCCTCTGGGAAGACATCTGGAAAATCCTGAACTACAGGGATGTCCTCAATTTTTGTTTCAACTTCAGCTCGAGTATCAGAAATGTTAGCCAATATGGCTGGGTAGCCCTTCCGAATACACCTCTAGGCTTTCAGGAAAGAGATGATGCCCATCGTGGCACCACCAGGATCACCCTGGACAGATAAGAATTCTCCACTAGGGAGAGGGATACGAACAATCTTTTCCTGACAGAGAATTTCAGCGTGTTGCTTGGACAACCAGTCCATGCCAACCCCGAGATCAAAGCTTCCAAGGGTGATAGGTAGAATGTTGATGGCAAACGATTGCCCATCCAACTCGAGCTTACAGTCACGATGAATATGGGTTACCTCAACAGGCTTTCCATCAGCTAACTCCATGTTGTACGGGGTATTAAGAAAAGTAGGAACCATCCCTAGTTGTTTGTTAAGTTTTGATGACACAAAACTATAGTCCGTACCAGTATCATAAGAGTGTCGTATCCGTCACGACCTTGTTATTAGTCCTAGCTTCCCTAATGCCAATCACGAATGCTTTCCCACGAACCCCATTGTTGTTGTTCCCGTTGTGGTAGTCGTTGTTGCAGGACTTATACCTCACATTATCCCACGTTCTCTTGCTATCACCAATGGTAGAAAATGAAGCACCATGCTTCAGAAAAGTACCATGATCGGCAGTCTCATCTGTGAGTTTGCGAGTCAAGTGAAAAATTTGTAGGTGAGCTACAGTGGCCAAGCCACGAATCTGAGGGGCCCACCCTTTCGATATAAAGTTCGATCCATCTGTAAGGTAGGTTAAATAGATTTGAGCCTATAGTGGCTATCTCCTATAGCCTGGTAGTGTAGGCGTCGATATCAGACCCATCCGTCTTTATATAACAAAATTTCTGGTTTTCACCACAGGGTGCTACGTTCTCCATCCAAGTATTTGTAACTCATCGAGTGTGCATGTAGCGTACATTACTCCATCCTGCCGGGGACAAATGCACATGGCAAAGACTTATACTATCGAAGCAATCAGATGGTCTCCTTCAGTTCCGTTGGAGTTATCAAGGTTTACAGCCAATAAAAGGCTTGAAAATACGTTGTGCGTTCAAGGTATAAGAAAGTTCAAATGTGGAAGTCAGGGGAAAAGAATGATTTAGCAAAATAGATCTTTACTAGCTGGGAAAGATGCGAGGGCCTCAACCACCCTATCGTTGATCGTAAGAACTCAGTCTTATCTAAGTTAGCAAAGGGAAATGAAAGAAAAGATAGGTAAGAAAAGGTAAGAGCCAATCGTCGCCATGCTCATGTCTAGATAGTAGAGCCTTCATCCTCACTTTCCATGTGCTCGTCCTGCTCAGGTTCCCCTTCCATCTCTTATCCTTCCTCTTTTGCGATGTCAGTGTTATGGTTCTCATCACGTACAATCTCCTTCTCTAGTCCTATGTGAACCAGTTTAGTGGTAAGCTGTACCACTCATCCCTCCCATCGTGGCTATCAGCCATGTGTAGGTTTCATCTTCCCTTATGTTGTTGCACTACGTCGCAGGCTTTACATAACTCCCCTAGAGTGTGTGTAACAAGTCCTGATTTAATGTATTCCCATGAATCTACCATATACTTATGAGTAACAGGGATATGCAGTCATACGTCCGCCCGCTCATACTAGGCGTAAGGTACTAAAGTAGGAAATAAGTTCTATATGCGTAACCTAGTCCCGTCTGAGTTTCGAATGGGAGTAAGAAAGATCAAGTAACAAGGAACGGAATCTAATTGTCTCCTTGCTCAGTGACATAGGATAAGTCTCAGTATTCAAATTCCTTCATAGTTGATTTAATGGTACCACGTCATGCGCATCGTGCAGCTTCCTGTGTACATGCGCCATAACGCTCGCAAGGGCTCCCTCCCTTGTACTATTGTTGTCTCCTCGTCCATGAGGTTAGTTAGGATATTACTCCCAGTAATGCGCCACCTGGTGTAACCCTGGGTTCCCACCATTGACGTGTTAAGAATTAAGTCTAGAACTAGGAGATAACATATCTCCCGAAATCATATGTTGTAGATATATGTAGCTAATGGCTAGTTGTGCACTTAAGTTGTGAGTGTACTTATGCTATGATGATTATAGACTAGACTCAACATGCAGTCCTAGTTCACTATAACCAATGTCTCTGATACCAATCTGTCACACCCTCAAATTTCCACTGCGGGGTTCATACCGCGAGGCGCATGACATACCAGGATCCCATAGCCATAAGTCATATGAACGAACTCTAAATGCCCAAACCATTTAGTTCGTTTCAAAAACCAAGTTTAGTTAAGTTGCGGAAGCGTAAACCAAATTTAATCCTTTTAAAACCATGCGCAAAACAACGCGCCCAAATTAAAACCATATGAAAGAAAATGTGAAAGCATAATATGTAATTTAGGTGTATGCCCAAGACCCCAAATGCAATGAAGTGTGCAGTGCTTTCTAATTCTGGCACCGGAAGCTAACTACCTGCAAAAGCATGTAAATCGTGGGTCAACAAACAATGTTGGTGAGTTCACTGAGTAAAGTAGGTGAGTAAGTAAAAGCGTAGGTTTCCCAAACCATGTAACCAAATGAAAGCGTCGGTCTCTCAGACCACATAACAGTAAGTAAGAACGTCGGCCTCCTTGGCCACAAGTAAATAGCTAATTCAAATGTCAGGGGTAGCTAGCCCACTCATGATAACTAAAACCGGCGAATACCGAACTACTAATGAACAAGTTCCCATAACCGGGATAAGGATGCCTTGCATCATTGTCCATCGACAATGATTATGTTTGAAGCTAATAGTTCACATCCGTGCTCCCAGCACGATGTGAGGTTTGTTAGACCTAATAGCGCTATCAACTAATTAACCCGCTTGCCCAACCGGCAATTGATTCGGTATTTTGAAGGACTTAAAAGATGTGTTTGGTTTAGTTCATCAAGGACATATATATGAATTAGTAAAAATAGATTCACCACGTGAACCATGCACCCCAAACCCGGGATGTGTAAAAGTAGTCCCAAACCGGACTAGAAACGTTAAGTAAGTTGTCTCAACCCGAGACGCATGCTTTTGAGAAAAGAGTAGTGAAACTCACCTTATCGCGTAAGCAAAGAATCCGAACAGCAAGTATTATATGCTACCGACACCCTAATAACAGTGTCACTACGTGAGTATAGGCGTAACATCATTACACCATATAACTCGTTTGTCCAAGGCGTTTTAATATTCAAAAGTGTGTATGCGACGCCTAGTGATTCTACATGCAATAGTAAACCCTACGGACTCGTTGGTGAATGAGTTGGTTATAATTGGTTTCTACAGCCCGTATGTGTCATAAACATGTGTACTTCCGTTATATGTCAATTTTAGATCACCTAAGACCTCAAGTAATCACATAAGCACATAATACACAATCTGTGTTTTCATGACAGATTGTGCGCCATCAAAACGAATTTATTTAAAATAGTAAACCAGTGAGTTATCCTCCCAAATTTTTACTGAATTTTCTTTGGGATTCACTTGGCAATACCTATTTTTGTTTAGTCTTAACTCCTAACACAAAAATAATTAAAATTCGTCCAACTCAGCTATGTTCAGAAACACTCTTAACAGGTCAGTTTGGTAAATAATTTCCCAAAAATTGTGTATTCATCCAAACGGGATAAATCCACTTGGAAAACTTGCAAAAATCCAATATTAACCTTCTGTAAAAATTTCAAGACTCAACTCTTTATAAAACATGAGTTATGATATTTCAAAGTTGACTCAATTTGACACCCGAAATTCTGATCTGACCTATTTTCAATGAAAATTCCAAAAACGACTCATCCGGCGTCCAAAACACATGATTTTACCCATTATGAAAAGCTAAGACCAGGTGTGACCTAACCATGCCAAGAAAACACTAAAATCATTATGTTAGAGCCGTGTTACAGCTCCTACAAATTTGACTAACCATTCTGTCCAGATTTTAGTTTCGCCTAAAACATACTTTAATCGCCTAACGTGTGCATAAAAACTATTAACAATCATCAATTATCAACACAAAACATTCCTAATACCTATTCCATCAGATTCTATGATTAAACATGTCAAGATCAAAGCTTTAAGAATCAAAACACCAATTACTTGCGCAATAAGTATCCTATGATGTTACTAAGCGTTTATGAATATGTTTAATCCATTTAATCTTCAAAAAGATTCATGCTTTAATGTTTTATAAACTCATTCAGACCTGGACAAACTTGTTATATGACTTTTATTAATGAAAACACAAGGTAGAAGCATAAGAAATCGTAAAATATACCCTTAGCTCTCCCAATCGATCAATCGCGCGCCTTGGAGCCTCCCAATTGATGATCTTGAGCCTTAGCAGGGGTTGTTTGAGTGAAATATTCGTGTGGGGCAGTAAGGGGGTGATTAGGGTTGAGTATGAGGGTTGCATGGGGGTTAAGGATGCTTAAATATGAGTTTGAGGCGGTTTAGACCCGTCAGGTTAAATGGAGCGGCCGCTCGGAGCCTGTGAGCGGCCGCTCACAGGTCCGGGTGGCGCGCTTTTGCCTCGTTTCGCCTCCCGACGCGTTATCCTTCGACGTTTTCGTTATTTCGGACCGTAACAAGTGTAACCCCATGCATTAAGACCCTAATCAACCTCATGCTCCACTTTTAATGATTTCTATTAACGTGTTCGGTTTAGGTTCACATAATCACGTATAGTTTTCACATAAGTTTGTCAGGTATCACCGAGACACATAAGTTTATTATTCACCAACGTCCGAGGCTCACTAATCATGCAATCACACATTGACTCATAACCATGCACGTATGTCTTATCTAACTAACCCTAGTTAAGTATAATGCAAGGAATGTAACTAGAGTTTAGTTAAAGTGAGAACCTGAATTTTCGGGGTATCACAATGATTAGTATGGATTTTGGCCGATTATTTTCTACAAGATCCCGTGTGCATGGTGTGCACACCCTACAGCTGGAAACTATTGGCCATTGATTGGTATCATGTTGAACTCCAAGGTATGATCGTGTATTTGACATTAACTTGGTTGTATAGGGATGGGATGTCATGTTTGATGGGTCCTTTATTGTTTGCTGATTGAGTTTAAGGCTGATTGTTTGATTTGGTTGGTGATTAAAGTGCCGATTATGATTCATGCTTGATTATGATTCTGTAATCGATTTGAAGGTTCGTAGCTATTTCAAAGCATTAGACCGAACCCAAACTCCGCCATTGTATTCTGCTAAGCTTTGGTTAATCATCTCATATTTTTTCGTTCATGTTCATAAGTTCTTATTTGGCTAAGATTGTTTAAAGGGTTCAAGAATGTTCATCAATTGTTCTTAATTATTCTTGGGGATTTAATATAATTTGGATCTTCATATGCTTGAGAGAATGTTTTTTAGTGGAAATTTTTACATTGGTTGGTGATTGGATGGTTCATGGATCTCGGATGTGGCTGGGTACACCCAATTGGATGTAGATGAAAACGGAAAGGAGTTGAAATTTTTTAAAAGTAATATAATCTTTCTTATTTTCAAGCCTTTGATTTTATGGAATGGTTTGAAACTTGATATGGAATTTAATGATATTATTTAATGTGGATATAATGGATATTGACCAAGAATTAAAATGATTTGAAACCTACGAGTTGTATTACCTAACTTTCAAAAAAATTAAAATAAACTTATATATTAGAATGTTTTCTTTTTTACTTTTGTATGAATGTTGTGATGAATTGCTTAAATTGTTTTTCTAATAAATTTTTTATGTTTTGATAAACTATATTTAATTACTTTGAACAGTAATGTTAGTGTTCATTTGCATTACGTTACAATAAATATGTATTATTCATTTCATGTTTTTTTAAATCACGTCAAATCAAACATTTGTTGATTCATATATCCGTTATTGGATAACATTAAACTTTTATATAAAATTTTGGATGCAAGTAACTTTCAATAAATAAAGCAACATGTACACATGTATTTTGCACTTTTTGTATAAGGATAACAATGCGTCTTGTATGGCTAATTTAAGGATCATACCCGAATAACATTGTATAATTCTTATATCATTTATTGGGTAACATTAAACTTTTTTATGATATTTTCCTATAACCCAAATTCATAGGAATTTGTAATATGTAATTAAATTTGTATATTACAATCTTTATAAAATAACTTTCTCATTGACTCGGAGATGTACCGGGTGTACACCCGGGGCTCTAACCTAGTTAACATAATATTGGTAAACATAATAAAGGAGTATTTCAAAAAACTAAGCTCGCATCTTAAACTTGAAGTCTTCATTAATAATTTCTTTAAACTTGAACTATTCTTTAGTTAATGAAGGAATCGAAACTTTTTGTTCGTGTTTGTTAGTTTATTAAATGAACGAACATAAAAGAATTTTCCGCCGAACAGTTCATGAACAGTTTATTGAAAGTTCAGTTCGTTTGTTGTTAGCTACTCGAGTGGTTGCGGTTCTGGGTGCATAATCGCATGGTGAATAGTAAGTGAAAACTTAAAAGTGTTGAGTTTTTGTTTCTAAAATAAAAAAACATAATTAGGAAAATAATGATTAAGGTTTGACTGGTCAAACCATGAAGGTTGTCGTACGGTAGTCAAGATAAGGTGTCTCTAATAACTAGGCATGTATAGGGTAAGTGAAGCAAGTGGTACAGTAATAGGAACATCTGCCCTTAAAAGAGAAAGCTAGGGTTTTCGTCGTGTCCAGCCAGAACTAGCTTAGCTTGTTTCACGTGTTTCCTCTCTCTCTCTCTCTAGAATTTTTTTTATTGGCGAACAACTGTGTGGCAACCACCCTTGCGGGGCGTCGTGCCCAAGAATCGACTACTCGACCTTCAGCAGCCCCCGCCTTCTCCCGATGCGCGGAAACCCGAGCCCCACCCACTCAAAGGCACGACGGTGTTATAGAACTCGGTAAAACCTCGCCGCCCCTCTAATTCGAACCGGCGCCATCTGTATTCGATATTCACCCGGATACCTAACCATAAATGATGGAAGTGGAGATTGAACCTCTGATCACATAGGTGAAACAAAAGTCACTCCACCACTATGGATGGATTCTCTCTCTCTAGAATGGATACACACAGTAAAAGTGTAGTGTGTGTTTCCTTTTTGGTGTTGATAATTGGTGGTATTACTCATCATGAGAATTATCGATCCCGGTGAAAGTGTGTCCAACAGGGAATGTGTTTCAGCAGAAAGATAAAAGCAGAAATGGAATCTCTCTCTCCCTCTCTCTCCCTAGATTCATAAGTTTCAAAGTCCATAATATTTTTTTAGCAAAATTCATTTCATTCGTCACCTAACTTTTACAAAGTTTATATTAGCAAGTCGCTAGATAGAATCACACCCGCCAACATCTCCTATTCTTTTAACGATTACAATTACATTATAGATTAAGACTACACCACCTCACCCAATTGGATTTCATGTTTCTAAGCACAATTCTTTAATCACGTAAAAGTGCGCCTTGATTTCACATAATATTTGTTCTAGCTTTATCCGTTTACCTGAGAAGATATGTTTATTCCTGCCCTTCCATATCACCCAAACAATGGTGAGGATAACAACCTAAACCGCCTTTCTTTTTAATCTGCTCATTACGGACATGTTTTGAATCGCCAATAGGCCACGGAATGAAAAAGCGTAAATAGGAGGGATTTTGCACCATTCGCCAACCTTATAAAAAATTTTCAAACTTCATAAGTTATTACCAAAATTAGGAATTATATTTCCTTAGATATATAACTTTTCAAATCATACAAACTAAAGGCTTAATTCAATAACACACATTGTGTCACATAACATAACGCTCCTATAATTAAAAAAAGAAAAAAGAGAAAAAATAACAAAAAAAGTTGATTGGTTGTGACATTGTGTCACATAGAACCGATCGCGATACCGAAGTACCGATACTGATTTTCGTCAAAACTTGGTACCGATACTGAATATATACGGTACAATGCCGGTACGGTATCGGTGTTTTAATACCGACTTGATACCAATACCAAACCGAAAATACCAATACTGATTTTCGCCAAAACTTGATATCAAATTGGTACAAAAATGAACTGGTATCGTATTCTCGGTACCGTACCTGTTCGTTATCAGTATCTTCGGCATTTAATTCCGAAATGCCTATTCCTTCTAACATTTTTTCAATGGCGACCCACAATGGATGGGGGTGGGTACCATTGATGGGTTTTTTTATAAGGTGGATTGGGGCTTTATTCCATACACCGTATAGCCTCTATCAAATAATCCAAGAAGTGGAAGTTCAATTGATCAATTGTCCAATCAATAATTGGATTATAAAAACAGATCAACATGGAAGGCTATTGAATGGTGCCACAATCCAAACTGTCCTTTGAATAGTTGAGTTTTAAAGGAGCATTTGATGTTTTTTAGGTGTCGTCAGGTGGTGTGAACTATTAGGTGACATATTTGATGCATTTTGTACTTTGTAGGCTACTTTCCCGCTTGTCATGTGTTTCTTGTTTTATTTTATTTTCTTGCCATTCTTGGATTAAGTGGAGTAGTTTCATCCTGTCACACACACATATATATATATATCGATTTGCATTTATTTTCGATGTATTGTTTGTGTTTCTTTTGTTTGTAACTTCTAGCTTCTGCCTTGTGTTTAAGTGTTTAACATTGTTAAACACTTAGAGGCTGTTTGGTTGATTAAGTGCTGAATCATTAAGAGGTCTGAATGATTAAGCGCTGAATCATTAAGTTGGATCTCTTAATGGTTAGTTTTCTTGTCCCACATTGGTAAGAGAGCCACATTAAGGTTCAGCCCAGTTCAGTGCTTAATAGTTCAGTGCTTAATGGTTCAGCAACATCTCAAATCTTAATGATTCAGACTTAACCATTCCATTCAGAAGCTGAAACAAACGCGCTGAATGCTGAATCATTCAGCGCTGAATGGTTAAGAGCCTCATTAAGAGGCTACCAAACAACCCCTTAGTGAATTAATAAAATTACTCAACAATTCAAAAAACTAGTTACACCTCTTTTAATCTCTCTATATATATGTTTTTAACAACAATTTCTAGATTTATAGGATAAACACATCAATATCTAAACTATGTAATATTTAAAGTTTTAACTTTTTCCTTTGATTGTGGTCGTCTCTCTCTATATATTTGTGTATGTGTAGAGAGAATGAGAGTAGGGCCGGCAATAAAAAAAAATTAGTTGAATGCGAAACGAAGGGAGAATTTGGTGGACCACTTCCACATGTGATTAGGGTTTCTTTTTGCTTCACATATAGTGACGGGCACTAGTGTTGATCTCTAGGTGGTTTTCTATCTTTAACTTTATTCGGTTTGTAAATAAATATGTTCCACATATGCGTATTGGATAATTAGGTGCGTTCATGTTCTTGCAAAATTAAAAAGACCAAAAAGGCCAAAAATATTGATACAAAACTATAATACCGTGGTGTTTGGCCGCTAAAACTAGCGTTAGTTCAAAAATTTACAAGTGTGAGATTAAGAAATAATTAAGTGAAAAAAAAAAAGAGAAAACCATTATTAAAAAAAGAACATAAAAACACAGGGCCGTTTCCGAAAATTCTAAAAAAAATTTGGGCCTTGGGTGAAAAAAATATTGGGCACAAAATTTTGTAAACATGAATGAATTTAAAAAAAAACAATGAATATGTTATAGAGCCAATATTTGAACTTGAGACCTCTACGTTAAATTTTGCATAGTTTTTCCAACTACACTAAATAGATTTTTATGTGTAAATTTCAAATATATATCCTAAATATAGAATTTAATATATATGTATATTTTTAAAATAAGTTCGGGCCCATTTGTTGGTCAGGCTCTAAGCCGGTGACCACCCGGCCCATGCTCAGGGCCGGCCCGGTAAAAACATGTCCTAGCATAAAAATCTGAATTTGTGACGCATTTGCAATGAAGCTTTGATGATTAAAAAACCTCGTCGGAAACTAATTACTACGCATTTACTATGCAATTTTCTAAGTATTTGTTACTGTTGTATAGAAAATTTGTTAAAAAAATAGAGTTTTTTTTATCGTCACAAATGAGAAGCAGTTTTGTCAAAATTTGTGACGCATTTTTTTTTCCGTAACGCCCCACTTACGGTGTGCGCATATAATGTATATATGTGTGGCCCTTGGGGGCAAAAGTAAAGTTGCACTAGTTTTAACATTATTTTACTAATTTTGTGAAAATAACGTTAAAAACGACGAACGGTTAATCATGCATCATGAGGTGCGCGTGGATAGCCAAAAGACAAAGGGGTACATGCACTGATCGGGTTTGTCCCGATTGCTAAGTGTTTTGTGTCTTATCTCCAAGGCTTGATACCAAACCACATCGAGTCGGGGGTCTCACTGGAAGCAGCCTCTCTATTCTTATTGGTATATCCTACCGTAGCTTTGCTATAGATGGGATTAACTGAGTATGATAATGATGATGATTTTTTTTCCGTAAATTTTCTATTAGTGAAATCATTGTAATACTAATATTAAATATGATTTTTCATTAAAATTAATAAATAGATAAAGAATATTTTAATTCTCTTGCCTATAAAGTAAACGTACAAAGAGGGTGGGAAGTTAAAAAAATATTCATTTATTAAATACGGAGTATATTGTAATTATAAAAGTATGGAGGTAATAATAGAGTATTTGTGCTAGACATATTTGCAATACAAAAAGTATATATCATATTCTCAAATCAGTGTTTATATATATACATATTCCCTCTCCTTTTTAGTTTTTACAGGCTTTTTCAGTTTTTCTCTGTTCTTTTCATGTTTAATCTATTGAAAATTGTAGCAAAATTTATATATATTGTATGTATGGGACCACTAACAAGGGTTTTCTTGCTAATTAATCACCTGCAACCATCTCCCTATCATTTCTTTTGGTTGTTTTGGCATCAACAAGGAACCATTGTTATCGTCTTTTGCTTTTAGTAAATATTAAAAAAAAAAGTAATTATTCTCTTTAACAACAAATTTCATGCAAAACGGCATCTAACAAGACACTATAGCCAACCAACAACGCAACACACTAAAATAAAAGAGGAAGCAACCTGCTAAGTGTCAAGGAGCCCTTTTTTCTTGGATGAAACCATATACGTTCCATTCTTATCCTTTGTCGTACCAAACGATCAAACCCACCGATCCGGATGATGGATCGGCATGACCTGTTTAATCAAGTTTAAATATGTTAGGATCGCGGAAAGCGGACCTTTAAATGTTTCTAAGTTAACCATGCATCAACCTAAAAGTGTGTCTTGTCTCGCATCCTAGCCTCCTCTTTAATCAAGTTAAATATAAGCCTATGGGCTTATACATAAGTAATTCATATGTTGGTTATTGGGCTTATCTGATTGGGCCTAATATTAATACAATGTTAATCTGATGGCCCACTAAATAATATTCATTTGATTGTTATTACACGGCCCATGGCCCAGAGTTTGTTATAAGGTTGTTGGATAGATAATAATCCAACGGATGAGATTTATGCAGGATATCTGATCGTGTGGATGAGGTGTGTTTGGTTGTTTCGAGACGGATCAGCTATAAAAGCTTGGTTTACGAGCACTGTTCTGCTGTATCAATCATTATCTCACTCGTTCACTTTTTCTTTCTTCTTTGTATTGTGTATTAGGGTTTCAGGTCTCATCTGTTAGTCTCATCTTTTGTACTAGTTGTCTTGTATCTTCTCTGTAAGTCTTTCAGTTGTATTCTTCTCATCGTTTGGATCAACTGATATTTCATCAGTCAATACCAACAGACTTTGTATTTGTGGTTGATTGTTTGAGTTCCATATTTGTGGAACTCTGGGTATTCTGGGGGGTAAATCTTTGGGTTGGCTAAATAAGATTTTGTCACCTGTTTTGTCGCTATATTCTGTGTTCTTTATGATTCTGTTTGTGTTGTGTTTGTATTATTATTCTTGTCGATCTACAAAACTTTACATGGTATCAGAGCCCTAGGCTCTTGGTATTATTTGAGGTTCTTCTTATTCCGCTGTGTTGTCTTTGTTAGGGTTTTGATCTGTACAGATCTGACTCATTGTTCTAGATCTGTTATTCCTCATAACAGATCTGTGTTGTATTGTCTAAAATTAAGGATCTCATCTAATTCATAGGTGTTGATTCTTGGTTGTGTAAAATAGTAGATCTTATCTGATCATAGATCTGATCTACTATTCGTGTGGTGTATTGGCCCGTTTAGATCTAGGGTTTCTTTTGTTGTTGCTGATCTTGGGAGCTGCTTGGTTGGGAAGGACTATTGGAGGTGATTATTGTTTGCTTCAATTGCTCCCACTTCTCTATACCCTAAGTGAAGGTATAGGCTGTGGGATTGGAGAAACCCTAACTTGGGTTCCTCCTCTCGGTGAGATCGTTCCTCTCTTGTTCCTTATTAGTTGTATTGTGTCTGTGTCTAGGCGTCTGTTGGCCGGGTTAGGGTGGACCGACATTGTTGATCTGTGTTGTCTTGATTTGCTTGTTTCTGTGTGTTTGTTGGTTATTATATATAGCTAATAAAGAACTCCTGAGTTAAGAACTGGGTGGGCACCCTTGAGTGATGAACCCACTATCTGTACACTGACTCAGCTTCGTTCTTCTAGGAATCTGTTGCTATTGTCTGTCTGTGGTTTATTTGTTTGTATTCTCTTATTGTTTGTGATGGGTGATGCTGTTGTTAATGCTACTGCTGGAGGAGGTGTTGATCCTCCAGCAGGGACTCTTATTAGTAAACTTGATGTGAGTGATCCCTTGTATCTACATCCTAGTGATACAAGTAGTCTGTCTGTTATCAGTATCAAGTTAAAAGGTACTGAAAATTATTCTGTCTGGTCTAAGTCTATGAAAATTGCTTTGGAAACTAAAAATAAGTATGGTTTTATTGATGGGACTTGTATTAGGTCTGTTGACAATGAGGTCTTAGGTAAACAATGGGATAGGTGTAATTCTGTTGTTATGTCTTGGTTGTTGAATTATGTTAGTGAGGAATTATACCTAGGTCAGGTGTTTTCTGAACTTGCTAGGGATGTCTGGTTAGATTTAAAAGAGACTTATGATAAAGTTGATGGTTCAATTGTGTTCAATTTGCATCAGAAAATTAACTCATTAACACAAAGTGGTAGTAGTGTGTCTGAATATTATCATAAGCTGAATACCATGTGGAAACAATTTGATTCCATTGTTCAGCTTCCTAGTTGTAGTTGTCAAGCCTCAAAAGAATTCAATGAATTCAGTGCATTAATTAAGTTAATGCAGTTCTTAATGGGGCTTGATGACATGTATCAACCTGTTAGGAGTAGTTTGTTAACAAGGGATCCTTTGCCCTTTGTTAAGACCGCTTTCTCTATTGTTTTCAGGGAAGAGTCACATAGGGGTTCTAGTAGTAACTCAAAAGGAACAAATGTATCTTTTGTGTCCAATACTAATCAGTTTTCAAGTAATAGGAGGAACCTTAACAGGGGACCTAATCCTAATCTGAAGTGTACCCACTGTAACATGTTGGGTCACACTATAGATAGGTGTTATGAACTTGTTGGGTATCCTCAAGGTTTTAAAAAGAAACCTAATGTTCAAACAACTGGTAAAACTAATAACCCTGGAAACCTTCCTAACAGAAGGGCAAATGTCTCTAGTAATAATGTATCTTCTTCTAGTACTGTCCCTTTTACCTCTGAACAGATTTCAAAATTGATGAGTTTGATTAGTGAGAAGTCGTCAAGTGAGGCTCAGAGTTCTAATGTAGGAGGTAAGTGTTGTAGTGTGTCTGGTTTTTCAAACATGTCTGTTTTAGGAAGATTGTCTAAAGTCTTTAAAAACTTTTCAAGCTGTTGCAGTTTTATAAAGTATGCTTTAAAACATGGGTGGATAATGGATTCTGGGGCAAACCAACCATGGTCTGCAGTGATAAAAATATGATAAATTGTGTTGATGTGTCTTAGTATAATCTTTTGGTAAAACATCAAAATGGAACAAGTGCCAAAGTAACTAAAATTGGTGATATAAAACTGGCTAATGGAGTCATACTACATGATGTTTTTTTAATCCCTGATTTCTGTGTCAATCTTGTGTCTGTTCAGAGGTTAGCTAAGGATAATAAACTTAGTGTCTTATTTGATGAAAATGCTTGTTATGTCCAGGGTTCCAAGGACAGGAAAGTCCTGGTGACTGGTAAAGAGTGTGATGGTCTGTATTTTGTTGGAGCTGATGTGAGTATGAGTAATTTATGCTTCAATAGTGTTAGTGATAGGAGTCTTTGGCATAGCAGGCTAGGGCACCCATCTGACCAAGTCTTAGCAGTCTTAAAAGATAAGTTAAAACTGAATTTTTCTGAGTCTGAACCCTGTGAGATTTGTCATAAGGCAAAACAAGTCAGGGTTCCTTTTCCTTTAAGTGATCACAAAACCAAATGTCTTGGAGATGTTGTACATCTGGATGTCTGGGGTCCTTATAGGGTTACTAGTAAGGATGGGTATAAATATTTCTTGACTGTGGTTGATGATTACACTAGGTCTGTGTGGTGTTATCTGTTAAAAGGGAAAGGTGAGGTTTTTGAAAGTATTCAGAGTTTTTATGAACTTGTAAAAACTCAGTTTAAGAAAACTATTAAAGTTTTTAGAAGTGATAATGGTACTGAATTTGTAAATAAACAAATGACTAGTTTTTGTAATCAAAAGGGCATTATCCATCAGACCTCTTGTGTTCATACACACAGCAAAATGGTGTTGTTGAACGAAAACATAGACATCTGTTGAACATAGCTAGAGCCTTATTATTTCAAAGTGGTGTGCCCTTGTCTTTCTGGTCTGAGTGTGTTCTGACTGCATCTTACCTTATCAACAGGATTCCCTCGTCTGTATTAGGAGGTAAAAGTCCCTATGAGTTAATGTATGGGTTCCCCCCAAGTATTGACCATCTTAGAAACTTTGGGTGTTTTTGTTTTAAAACTGTTTTAGATGAAAAGGATAAACTTTGTAGTCGTGCTGATAACTGTGTTTTGATTGGTTATTCCAACTTTAAAAAAGGTTATAAACTATGGTGTTTGGAAACTAAACAAATTGAGTATTCAAGGGATGTAAAATTTTATGAAGAGATTTATCCTTTTAAAACTAATGATAAATCTGAATTGGATAAAAATGTTTTAAATCATGTTAATTTCTTTGATTTGTATGATCAGCATGACACCAAAGATTTTGATAGTCATAGTATACATAATGATAATATTCCCGATGATGAAGGGGGAACTAGTATTACTCATGAACACTCTCCTGGACAGAACTTGTATGACCCTGGTACCAGGGCTGCCAGGAGGGTAGATCACTTAGGTGAACAGCACACTGGTAGTACAGGTTCTAGGGGGAATAAGTCATCAGAGGTAGGGTGTTCAAATGATGAGTGTATTACTCCTGAGGGAAATAATCTACAAACTACTAGGAGGTCTTCTAGGGAGTCTGGTATGCCTAGGAGGTTTGATAATTTCATAGTTGAGGGTAAAGTTAAATATGGTGTTGAAAGAGTTGTTAATTACTCTAATTTGTCTTGTGAAAATATGTGTTTTGTTTCTAGTTTAAACAAAATTGTTGAGCCTGTCAGCTATTCTCAGGCTTCAACTGATCCTAGATGGGTTGAAGCCATGAATGCTGAAATGGAGGCTTTGTATAGAAATCAAACTTGGATTGTATGTGAGTTACCTAAAGGTAGAAAACCTATAGGGTGTAAATGGGTATATAAAGTTAAGTATAAAGCAAATGGTGAGGTTGAGAGGTTCAAGGCTAGATTGGTTGCAAAAGGTTACAACCAAAGGGAAGGCCTGGACTTTGGTGAAACCTTTTCACCAGTTGTCAAGATGGTTACTGTCAGAGTCATACTTAGTATGGCTGTAGAAAATAACTGGCCTCTTTACCAGCTTGACATAAATAATGCTTTCCTGTATGGGTCAATTACTGAGGATGTTTATATGACCCTTTCAGAAGGTTATCACTCTAAGAGTGATAATCAAGTATGTAAGTTAGTCAAGTCACTTTATGGGATCAAACAAGCTCCAAGAAAGTGGAATGAAAAACTTACAAAGGTATTATCTGATATGAGTTTTGTCCAAAGTGTGTGTGATCATTCTATGTTTGTTAAAAGAAGTAAAGATGTTTTTATTGTATTACTTGTCTATGTTGATGATATTGTTATTACTGGTAACAATGAGAATGAAATTAGGTCTGTTAAAAAGATTCTAAGTGATAGTTTTCAAATTAAAGATTTAGGAAAGTTAAAATACTTCCTTGGTCTAGAAGTGTTATATGAAAATGATGGAATATGTCTTAGTCAGAGGAATTGTTTGGAGTTATTAAATGATTTTGGATACCTAGGGTGTAAGCCTGTTGCTACTCCTATAGAACAAAATTATTTAGTAATAACCAAAAGTGATAAATCCAAAAGGCTTCTTGAAAATGTTAATGGTTTTCAAAAGCTTATTGGAAAGTTGATCTACTTGTCTTTAACAAGACCTGACATTAGTTATTCAGTCTAGTATCTGGGTCAGTTTATGCACAGACCCACAGAAGGACACTTACAGGTTGCTTTAAGGTTGCTTAGATACCTAAAGCATGCACCTGGTAAGGGTATAATGTTCAAAAAAGGTGAACATTTTGACTTAGTTGGGTATGTTGACTCAGATTGGGCAAAATGTCTTGAACAAGGAAATCCATTACTGGATATTGTGTGTTCCTTGGTGAGTGTCTTGTCTCTTGGAAGAGCAAGAAGCAAAACACCATAGCTCGATCAACAGCTGAAGCTGAATACCGAGCTATGTGTTTTGCATCTTGTGAAATGATATGGCTAATGAATTTGTTAACTGAGTTAAACATTAGTCATAAGTTGCCAATGAAACTATATAGTGATAGCAAGGCTGCAATTTCTATTGCAGCCAATCCAGTATTTCATGTACGAACCAAACATTTTGAGATTGATTTACATTTTCTGAGAGAGAAAATCTCTAATGGTATAATTGAAACGATAAAAATTGGTTCTGAAGAGCAAACAGCTGATATATTTACCAAAGGATTGGTAAGTGCTCAGCGTTATTATTTATGTAACAAATTAAGAATGTTTGATGCATTTCAACATATGAATTAAGGGGGAATGTTGAAATATAAGCCTATGGGCTTATACATAAGTAATTCATATGTTAGTTATTGGGCTTATCTGATTGGGCCTAATATTAATACAATGTTAATCTGATGGCCCACTAAATAATATTCGTTTGATTGTTATTACTCAGCCCATGCCCAGAGTTTGTTATAAGGTTGTTGGATAGATAATAATCCAACGGATGAGATTTATGCAGGATATCTGATCGTGTGGATGAGGTGTGTTTGGTTGTTTCGAGACGGATCGGCTATAAAAGCTTGGTTTACGAGCACTGTTCTGCTGTATCAATCATTATCTCACTCGTTCACCTTTTCTTTCTTCTTTGTATTGTGTATTAGGGTTTCAGGTCTCATCTGTTAGTCTCATCTTTTGTATTTGTTGTCTTGTATCTTCTCTGTAAGTCTTTCAGTTGTATTCTTCTCATCATTGGGATCAACTGATATTTCATCAGCCAATCCCAACAGACTTTGTATTTGTGGTTGATTGTTTGAGTTCCATATTTGTGGAACTCTGGGTATTCTGGGGGGTAAATCTTTGGGTTGGCTAAATAAGATTTTGTCACCTGTTTTGTCGCTATATTCTGTGTTCTTTACGATTCTGTTTGTGTTGTGTTTGTATTATTATTCTTGTCGATCTACAAAACTTTACAGTTAGCTAAACTCACATTAGAGTTTGTTAACTGATTTTTCAGCTTTGCAATTGAATTCCACATACTTGGGCGTTTCCTCACGTGAGGGAGAATTAATTGGCCATGATTGATTATACTTATACAATTATATTAGCCATATATTTTATTTTAGTTGATAACTTATCATTACTATTAAAATTTAAAACAATTTTTACCAAGCCCGGATTTGTAATGAATCTTGGCCATGAATCATAAAGGTATACAATTTTTAGGATCATGGGAATGAAAGGTAGCGAGTGTTATCAAGTTTTGGATGGAGTTTTTCACAACTAATGAAATTTTGAATTATGTTTTTGTGCAACATAAAAAAATAGTCTTTTTAAAGTTGATTTTAAAGATACATTAGTGTAAATTTGGATTTCTTACCATAACCTCTTGATAAATGCATCTTTGGATCAAAGAATAGGTTATGATTAAGGTGGTCGTGTGTGTATGGCCTGAATTGTTAGATTGAGTTTTATCACTTTCCAATTATGTTGAAAAGGATGTTGCAGTGGTTCTCAGTTACACATGTTTCTTCAAATTTCGTTATTCAAACACGATTTGAAATAACTTAGTGGTCGATGGTGATGGTGATTTTAGCACCGTCAATCTATTTTTTGTCAGGTTCTATTTAAATATCAAATGAAAAATCATAATAAACATTTATACAACTTTGGAGGATGGAAACATTTATACAACTTTGGAGGATGGAATACACGATTGATCAACACTATTATGATTTCAAGCACAAAGGAACGTTAATGGTTGGGCGGAACCCCTAGACCATATGAATATTGACAAATAATTATATGTTTAAAATATAATTATGATGTAAAACAACTATATGTTTTATAACAACGGGCTATTAATAACTAATTAACATACAAGATATGTAGATATAAGAACATGGATTAGAGAGAATAGAGAATGGAATGATTCATTATTATTGATGTGTATCATGACAATTACATGAAGCCTCTATTTATAAGGCTCTTACATTAATGAATATGATATGAAGAGATGAGAGTTGGAATGTGGATAGTCACCATAATAACTTATTTATAACATTACTAGTGGGGAACCCGTGCGTTGCCGCGGAGTCAATAATATAAGGCGGGAATATAATTCAAACCTTAATATGAATAAAAAAATAATGTAGAAGTTATATGTATGTATGCATGTATGTGTGTATCCTCTATTTTTTTTTTTAGGACTTTCAACCTCTACTTCTTAAAGATTTGCAACTAATTGAAAAAGACAATTGCTTTTCAACATTACTACTTATTTGGATAGAAATAAGGTGCAATTGTTGCAACATCGTTTAAATATGAATTTACTCACCTAAATTAGTTTACACACCAATGTATATCATGAAAAATACGAACCCTTCCAAAAATAATCAAATTAAAATGAAAAAAAAAACCCGAAACATGCAAATAAATCACTATTCTTAACTGTTATTCCTTTGAACATTCTTGAAATTGATACAATTTAAGAAGGCATTAACATTCATTTTTCTTTCAAATCTCCAAATATTATTCAAACCGACTTAAAGGCCAGATATAGAAACCTAAGTTTTCTATTGATCTGCACAGAATAAGGTTTCCAAAAAAAATAAAAAAGAACACCAGTTTTTGGCATCAATTTATGATGTGCAAAGCTTCTTTCACTTTGCCATATTATGTGCCAATGGTGACAACCACCCTACTATATTCCCCAAAGCTGCTTTCCATTCTCTTGAAAGAACTGAATCACTTTCTGTAAACCCAATTCCTTTAAACCAATACGTTAACGAAGACCGAATGTTATTAGGCAACATTGAGTAGATATCATCTCATGCATCAACACAACCAAGCTGAGATGATCTTGTCATCGATCCTTGATTTCTTGATCATCGGTTTTTGTTGGGTACCAGAATAGAAGTTGTGTGATGCAATTTTTTTTACTTTAATTAACCATGTTTCAATGCCTCCAGAAGGCATGATTGCTTGTTTTTACATATATAGAGAAGCTAACAATTTATACGTGTCTCGTGTCTCTTCAGATTTCATAATTCAGTTGTTAGATCATTGAAGGTTTTAACAGTTACATTGGTTCATGTTCTCCTTTAAGTTCTATCATAACTACTTGCTTTTAAAATTAAGTTAAAGAAAAAGTAACTAATGAATTTATGTTTGACATTTAAAACACATTTTGCAAACTCAATGTGATGAAGGCATTTGGGTTTTAATGAAATTTATGAAGGGGTTACATATGGAGAGGGAGGATTATACGAGTTGTATTAGTAACTTATATATGTGCCATCAAATATTGTACATAGGGGCATAATAAGAAGAAAATGATAAAAGTTAGGGATTTATGCTTGTGCCTCTTGATATACCATCTTAAAATGGTTGTGAAATTACTATCCTAGCCATCTCTCCTCCTTAATAAGATAATAACAAAACATTATAGAAGTTTTTATTGACAAAATACCTTAATTATATAAACATTTAATCATATGTATGAGAATTTTAACTCATTTAACCAATTTTGATTTATGCCATAATAATTAGTGTTATTATTAGATTTAGCTTAATGTAAATAAAAAACATGGTCTTATTAATAAAGTTAACTTTATATTTTATTATATTTTATTATATTTTAGCATGCTTTAAATTGAACAAAGCATGTATTAATTAATGTTTACTAGTGGATTCAGCCCATACGTTGTGGTAAGGACATAATGGTTATTCAGTCGGCATAGGTGTACGCGCGATCTGAGGCGGATCTACGTAGTAAGGAGTGGGTTCACTCGAACCCACTGAGTTTCGAATTTTCAGTAGAAAGTATATAGAAAACAATGAATGAACCTATAAGAAAATAATAAGTGAACCCATAACTCGAGGCTGCTTGTATGGTCAAAGTGGTTAAAGTCGTACCTTTAATCCTTCAGGTCCTGAGATCGAGGCTGCTTGTATGGTTTTATTGTCAACTTTTTTTTTCATTGTGAACTCTCTTTATTTTAGCATTCCAAATTAGATTCCCAAAACTCTTTCAAACCAAACTTGAACACATTGTTACATGTTACACATCTAAGTTCAGACAACCCCCAAATCCCACATCTGGACCTTTACGATTCTCCTCTCCGACTCCTTCTTGGGTTTTTCACTTGCCACTTAACTGCGAATCATGTTTGGGTTTTTCACTTGCCACTTAACTGTCTCTCCCTTTCGATTTCATCATTTCAAGCCCCTCAGAAGTCATAACAAGGATTTCGATTTTGAACACGGAACAAAACACGGATGTTGGGAGGCAAACTCATGAATTCTTTTATTCTTAAATATGTTTATGAACTATTAGTAGAGTTAGCGGCCAAGGATGATTATGTGAATTTGCATTAGTGATGTTGATTTTGAGAATATTAATTTTGTGAATTCTTAAATATGCCATACTTGAGGAGGTCTAGGCAAAGTTTAAAAGAACGGAAACGAGCATTGAGGCGTTTTCCTTTCGCCTCATGAGGCGTAAACCTCGAGACAAACTGAGGCGTAAGCCCGAGGCGTAGTCAAAAAATAAAAATAAAAATTATGTATCTTATAAAAAATTGAATACTTGACTTAGAAAAGTCTAAAACATAAAAAGCACACATCAAAATAAAATAATTGACCCCAAAAGTCTAAACCACAAAAAAAAAAATACATCAAAAACACCCTTAACCACCTGAGGCGCCCTTGAGGCGCACGTTTTCTTAGCGCCTTAGTCCTTTGATGCGTATGTACAATCTGAACCCCATGAGGTGCGCCTCAAGGCGCTCGCCTCACCCGTTTTTTAAACCATGGGTCTATGTACACTCTCTTCACCTCCACACAAATGATACAACAGCAAGTATGGATGAATTTGCATTTTCAGTTCACAAATGATACAAATGGTTATGGTACACAAATTGTTGTAGTAATTTATTGATACCAATGGGTTTTTCTTGTTACAGAGAGGCCATCTGAAGAGACATTTTTTTAAAAGGGAAGGTATGTTTTAGATGTTGCATATTATGTGCTTTTTACTATTGTATCATATTTTAGTATATGAGCAACCCAACCCGGTGACCTAACCCGAACTAGCGACCCGACCCGGAAAATTTTGTGTCTAGTTTTATTAAATTTGAGTATCTAAAAACAATGAACCCAATGGAAAAAATTACTTGCTCCGCCACCACGCGCGATAGCAATTGTTCAAAGTAAAATAGAACCACGGATTATTAAATCAAAAACTAAGGTTCTTACAATTTAACCGAAATAAGGTCAAACATTTGGAAAAAAAACAAAGTGCTTACTTTATGTAACACCCCAACCGATGGCGGAAACATCGGGATGTCACGTAATGATGATTGTTCAGTAGCTCATGGTGAATAATAGATTCCATTAAATGATTTAAATGAATTACATACAATTGTTCTAGAATTTGCACATCAAGTTGAATAAAACTATACACATATCTTCAAGCATCAAATCAAATCTTCAAGCAATTAGAACCTGAAACATGTTAAGTTGAAAATGTTTTGGGTCAACAAAAGTTGGTGAGAATTACATAGGTTTTTGATGATTGAATAAAATGTTGTGCAATTCATGTGTCATGTCAATCTAGTCCATATGTGAGAACATACTAGAAATAAATCGAGTGCATAATCAACCCTGATGACTGTTATAAAATGATACATACCATACGCTCATGGTCCAATATGTTATACGATAACAAACACCCACGTAACCTTTGTAGGAGGCACGTATCCGGGTGGGATTGTCAGTCCAATAGATCTATCAATGTATACCGTCGGCTGATCAATGTTAATGATTATGCTAGAATGGTGCTTACTCTAATCATGCTCAGGACAATATGCAACATAGAAAACACATAGACACATTGATGATTGAATTGCAATGAAAATGTTATAACATGTTTCACCCCAAAAATGGTGATAAAATGGGCTATGTAAACTCACCTTGGTAAAATGTTATATCTGTTGAGAAATGTGTTGACCAAATGTATCAAGTATCACCCTAAAATGAGGTAATAAATATGTCTAAGTCTATCAAGTCTACAAATGTATAAGTTTCTAGGGCTTCGAATTGGGGATAATAGCTCGTTTGATTATTATTAAAAATATTCATCAATTGAGAGAAATTTAGTAAATAAATAACTAAAAATCTTTTTATAAATGTTAAATCTAGGATGGTCACAAGAATGTGTTTAAAGTATAAAAATAATTTTTATAAAATTATTTCCCTTAAAATAGATTTTTAAAATCTATTTATTACAAAATGTCAAACTCTAACTTTAATATTTAAAAATACTAAAATTAAAGAATTATTAGCTTAAAAATTATATTTCTGTTCTAAATGATCAGAAATAATTTGTATAAAATTTTGGTGCAAAAATATTAAAAATTGGATTCATTATGATTTAATTATGATTAAAACTAACAAAAATTGATTAAAATGTCAAATAAATGATTTTTCTGAAATAAAAATCATTTTTGAAAAGCTTAATGTTATAAAAACTTAGGATAATTTTTGTGGAAATTAATAAGATCGTTTTGATATTTTAATGGAATTTTATAAATAAAATGGAATAAAACTGATTTATTTATTAAATATATTAAATAAATAAAATTTTGAAAACTAAAAATTGGGTGTTGAACTTTTTCATCAGATTAACATAATATAATTTTTGTAGAATTTAATAAAAGATTTTACTATTTAAAAATGAATTTACAAGATTTATATGTATAATAAATAATTATGAATGGTTTGTTTTAGAAAAAGAAAAATGTGGAAAAAGGGTGTTCTAGCCGGGACTCGAACCCGGTTTCCTTCTGTTATCAAACCCAGGTCACAACCACTTGGCCTAGGCCAGTGGTTGTGATATTTCTTGTTTAAAAATATATAAATACACACATGACTTCCAGATTTATCCCCAAATAATAATTATGAACCCTAGATATTACAATCAAACGATTCAGACATTATGAACCCGATTGTTATTAGGGCTTATGCTGTGTGATCGCCGACTAATAAAACCCACAAAAATATAGAACTCACAGTGTTTGTTTCGTGGATAATTGCCGGGTCAAAGATATAAGTCAACGGCGTTCAAAATCGTAATAACAGAGATGTTTCAGAAGAATTGGGGGTTAAGAGAGATGAGTGAGCGAGTTGTTAAGGCTCGAGGATCATCTATTTATACTGAGGTGCAATGGGTTTGGTTAATTGGAAGGTTGACCACGAATTATTGTCAAACGCGTAATAGTTAATTGATGGTCAATTAGTTGGTAATTAGCGTGTATACAGATCATGGGAGGCCGATAATCAAGCAAACATTCCTAAATTGGATAAATCACACGTTAATCGTGTAAATAAATTGGTCAAAAGTGGATGTTTTGGGCTGCAGCTGCTGTTTCGCGTAAAGGAGAAGGAAAAAGGAAGGTGAAGGGGTGTATTTATATAAATTAAGTTAGAAGACAAACAGATATCAAGGCTAGCTCAGGTGGCTAGCACGCGTGCGTTTGTGTGAGAGGTCCCGAGTTCGAAATCCGGGTGGAGAGACTTATTATTTTTTTTTTTAAACAGCAGAAAGGGAAAGGAGGGAAGGGGGTAAATGGGCCGGACCAAGCTGTTGGGCTGGGTTTTGTTTCCGGTTCTGGGCTTGGGCAGTAATTCTGGGCTCAGGAGCATTTGGGCGATAATGGTTTCAAGATTGTGTAACACAAAGTTTTGTGTTATATATATATATAATCTGAAAAATTTTTTTTTTTTTTTTTAAATATTATTATTATTATTATCATATATATATGTATGTATATATATATCTATATATATATAAGTTAGGGTAATGGAGACTTAGTGACGTTTGTATAAAATGTAACGAAAAATAAGGGCGTTTTAAATTAAAATTTGGGGGAAAAATTTTCGCGATGTTACAGTCTCCCCTACTTTTAGGAACTTCGTCCCGAAGTTAAAAGAAACACTAGGTTACGATTTGTCAATCACTGGAAACCTTGATAAAATTTCACACTACCTTAATGTACCTGTAAATTCATGATTACGTTCCGGACCGTAATTACCAATTTACCTTACATTAGGGTTTTGCGTCCTTTCATGACTTCACCGATTGTTGAGCAGGTCTGATAGTCTCCACCAGTCGTTGAGTAGGTGGTAGGGCCTCTCCCCGACTGTTGGAAAGACATGATGACCTCCACCAATCGTTGAGTAGATTGTTTGGTAGTCCACTAATTGTCGTACAAGTAAGCAAGTATGATTATAGATTTAGCAATTAGTTCACATTCAAACAAGCATGCACACAGATGTTATGATAATACTTGAATTTATTACTTGAATCAAATAGCGTCAATACATAGAATAAAAGCAACCAATAGTCAAATGGTGAGACTTGCGGTTAGGTAGCTGGAGGGTCTTGATCTCGGTTTAGTTTAGGGCATCGGTTACGGTAGTGATTTGGGTTTCCACATTCATAGCATTGACCATAGTTGTATCGATTAGGATTAACAGCCTGAGCAGGGTTGGTGGGTTGATTGGCATTAGGGTTTGGGGTCTCGCGGCATGTGTTGACCAGATGGCCATACCTACCACAATTGGTGCACACGCGACATGCTGAAACAGTGGGATGATGTCGGTTGCATGTGTTACACAATGGAAAGTTTCTTGTATAAGGCTTTTTGTTAGAGACTTGTGTAGTGAGGTTTACATTAGGATTCCTGGTCTTACGCTTCTGGTTTTTGGTAGTTACCGCGGCCACAATACTTGTTTTCTCGCCTTTCCGAACTAAGGTTCCGTTCTTTATGTGATTTCCATCGCCATTTCCATTTCCATTGTTGTTCCCATTCATTGGGATGACTTGAGTCAACAAGTTAGAAACCAGAGTTGTGATTTGTTGTGCCAATTGTTGAGAAATAATCGTAGCTAGTTGGGCATCACCTCCATTGTTAGTGTTGTGGTCGGGATTGTGGTTGCTGCTCTCTTCTTCATGATTGTCACCACTGTTAATGCGAGTGCTGTGGCGTGGAGACATGATCTGTAAGGAACACAATGAAGTCTCAATGAGGCATGAAATGAATGAGGTAATATAAGGAATGTAATCATTTATTCATTAATTAAAACGAATAAACGAAAACGTTGACTTATCAAAGATTGCAGATCCTAATAACATATGAAGACATGCTTTAGCCTATAAGTGAACACTCATCCCGAGAATTCCCAGGTAGGCATCCGGGTCCCTCGTCTGATTGGGATATATGCGCAATGCCAGCCTAGACAGAAGACTCAGAATACAGGCGTTCACCCTTCCAGATTGCACGTGTTCGTTATTAAAATCTAGAATTTCGACGAGATCTCAAGGGGGTTCAGGTTAAACCTGAGGATTTTGCCTTATCAGTCTAATAGTGAATCCAGTGATGGTGAGCAACCTTCTTGTAAGGATGAAAGTAGGAGGGAGATAGAGTATAGCAAGTAAAAGAAGCAAGTACTTGTTAAATCCTATGGTTATAGACTAGATTATTTTTCTAATAACCTAATTCCCTATAACCATGGCTCTGATACCAATCTGTAACACCCCAACCGATGGCGGAAACATCGGGATGTCACGTAATGATGATTGTTCAGTAGCTCATGGTGAATAATAGATTCCATTAAATGATTTAAATGAATTACATACAATTGTTCTAGAATTTGCACATCAAGTTGAATAAAACTATACACATATCTTCAAGCATCAAATCAAATCTTCAAGCAATTAGAACCTGAAACATGTTAAGTTGAAAATGTTTTGGGTCAACAAAAGTTGGTGAGAATTACATAGGTTTTTGATGATTGAATAAAATGTTGTGCAATTCATGTGTCATGTCAATCTAGTCCATATGTGAGAACATACTAGAAATAAATCGAGTGCATAATCAACCCTGATGACTGTTATAAAATGATACATACCATACGCTCATGGTCCAATATGTTATACGATAACAAACACCCACGTAACCTTTGTAGGAGGCACGTATCCGGGTGGGATTGTCAGTCCAATAGATCTATCAATGTATACCGTCGGCTGATCAATGTTAATGATTATGCTAGAATGGTGCTTACTCTAATCATGCTCAGGACAATATGCAACATAGAAAACACATAGACACATTGATGATTGAATTGCAATGAAAATGTTATAACATGTTTCACCCCAAAAATGGTGATAAAAGGGGCTATGTAAACTCACCTTGGTAAAATGTTATATCTGTTGAGAAATGTGTTGACCAAATGTATCAAGTATCACCCTAAAATGAGGTAATAAATATGTCTAAGTCTATCAAGTCTACAAATGTATAAGTTTCTAGGGCTTCGAATTGGGGATAATAGCTCGTTTGATTATTATTAAAAATATTCATCAATTGAGAGAAATTTAGTAAATAAATAACTAAAAATCTTTTTATAAATGTTAAATCTAGGATGGTCACAAGAATGTGTTTAAAGTATAAAAATAATTTTTATAAAATTATTTCCCTTAAAATAGATTTTTAAAATCTATTTATTACAAAATGTCAAACTCTAACTTTAATATTTAAAAATACTAAAATTAAAGAATTATTAGCTTAAAAATTATATTTCTGTTCTAAATGATCAGAAATAATTTGTATAAAATTTTGGTGCAAAAATATTAAAAATTGGATTCATTATGATTTAATTATGATTAAAACTAACAAAAATTGATTAAAATGTCAAATAAATGATTTTTCTGAAATAAAAATCATTTTTGAAAAGCTTAATGTTATAAAAACTTAGGATAATTTTTGTGGAAATTAATAAGATCGTTTTGATATTTTAATGGAATTTTATAAATAAAATGGAATAAAACTGATTTATTTATTAAATATATTAAATAAATAAAATTTTGAAAACTAAAAATTGGGTGTTGAACTTTTTCATCAGATTAACATAATATAATTTTTGTAGAATTTAATAAAAGATTTTACTATTTAAAAATGAATTTACAAGATTTATATGTATAATAAATAATTATGAATGGTTTGTTTTAGAAAAAGAAAAATGTGGAAAAAGGGTGTTCTAGCCGGGACTCGAACCCGGTTTCCTTCTGTTATCAAACCCAGGTCACAACCACTTGGCCTAGGCCAGTGGTTGTGATATTTCTTGTTTAAAAATATATAAATACACACATGACTTCCAGATTTATCCCCAAATAATAATTATGAACCCTAGATATTACAATCAAACGATTCAGACATTATGAACCCGATTGTTATTAGGGCTTATGCTGTGTGATCGCCGACTAATAAAACCCACAAAAATATAGAACTCACAGTGTTTGTTTCGTGGATAATTGCCGGGTCAAAGATATAAGTCAACGGCGTTCAAAATCGTAATAACAGAGATGTTTCAGAAGAATTGGGGGTTAAGAGAGATGAGTGAGCGAGTTGTTAAGGCTCGAGGATCATCTATTTATACTGAGGTGCAATGGGTTTGGTTAATTGGAAGGTTGACCACGAATTATTGTCAAACGCGTAATAGTTAATTGATGGTCAATTAGTTGGTAATTAGCGTGTATACAGATCATGGGAGGCCGATAATCAAGCAAACATTCCTAAATTGGATAAATCACACGTTAATCGTGTAAATAAATTGGTCAAAAGTGGATGTTTTGGGCTGCAGCTGCTGTTTCGCGTAAAGGAGAAGGAAAAAGGAAGGTGAAGGGGTGTATTTATATAAATTAAGTTGGAAGACAAACAGATATCAAGGCTAGCTCAGGTGGCTAGCACGCGTGCGTTTGTGTGAGAGGTCCCGAGTTCGAAATCCGGGTGGAGAGACTTATTATTTTTTTTTTTAAACAGCAGAAAGGGAAAGGAGGGAAGGGGGTAAATGGGCCGGACCAAGCTGTTGGGCTGGGTTTTGTTTCCGGTTCTGGGCTTGGGCAGTAATTCTGGGCTCAGGAGCATTTGGGCGATAATGGTTTCAAGATTGTGTAACACAAAGTTTTGTGTTATATATATATATAATCTGAAATTTTTTTTTTTTTTTTTTAAATATTATTATTATTATTATCATATATATATGTATGTATATATATATCTATATATATATAAGTTAGGGTAATGGAGACTTAGTGACGTTTGTATAAAATGTAACGAAAAATAAGGGCGTTTTAAATTAAAATTTGGGGGAAAAATTTTCGCGATGTTACACTTTACACCTAGCCAATCAACTAATATCCAAATGACCTCAAAACCAACTTAATCATCAAACATGCACATCTTCATTGAGGAGTGTTAACCCAAGAAGTTTCTTTCAACAAAATAAGCTAATTGGACGTCATAGTTCTTGTTGGATGACTCTTATAATCATATATCACAACTCATACCACAAAACTTACCATGAAGTGCACCTCCTTTCTCTGCATGGTAAACCCAGATAAGGACGATTAAAAATTGAATGCAGCTTGACTTTCTTAACAGTTTTGGACTGTTAAGCTCATTCAACCATTTTACTAATCCAAGTAATTGTAAGTTTGATCCGTAAATTACAGCTAAATTAAGGTCATTTTCAGGCATTTTTCATTGCCGATGCAAGTGGAAAGTTATAACACAATACCTAGTATATTCTAACTGCAAAGGCATATTGAACCTTAAACAACTATAGCATGTATATTTAGGTGTTGTTTGTTTTTTAGAGTTAAAAGGTCTATAGTCTGCGGATCACATTTGCAAACATCTGTAGAAAAAGAGATAGACCAAAGTTCTGCAGGTTGTTGTAACATGTAAACCCAAATACAAGTCAACCAATATACAACCAATATATAACTTAACCAAAATACATTTAAATGAGGCATCCTCACTATTTTTCTCCTGCTTTTTTTCCCCTCAATTGATGTTTTTTTAACAAAACCCTATTATTCTTTCATAGAGTTGTTGTTTGTATACATCCTTCTCTCTTAGACCTTAGGTACAACTATCAGAGCTTTTAATTGACATAATTACATCAACTTCATTAACATTACGTACGTAAAATCTATCTAATCAACGCTTTAGACAGACACTAAAAAACATTTGGATCTTTTTACTTGTACTACCAAGCAAACTACTCAAATCCACCAACAGATGCTTAATGTTTGATTAAATAAATTTTGGTACATAGTGTTATAAGTATGGTAGCAATCGCGCCAGATTAAATTGATGAGCCCATATATATTTATTGTGTTAAAGGCACTAACCCTAACATGGATACACTTCAAATCGTGGTTTTCGATGATTGCTTGCAAAACTCATTTATCTAAACGAGTCAAACAAATTGTAAGTGGTGCAAGATTATATACCAGTAATTGATTTAATTGGTTTAAAGTGGTTGTATATGGTTTGGTGGGTTTATCTTATAACTTTTGTATATTTTTTATTTTATTTTTAATTTAATTTGGTTAACAACTTAAATGGGCTATAGAGGTCAACTTGAACATGACCCACTTAATTACACATGTCAATGCAAACAAAGTCCGTTTAATATTCAAAATGATAACTCAAAACCAGATTATTTTTATAATGTGTTAGGAATTGCCATCTGCTATTTTATTTATGTATACTTTGTTACCTTTTAATTTTTAAGATTTTTCCTAAGGTCAAACAAATCCATGCTATTTTGTTTATGTATATTTTATTACCTTCTAATTTTTAAGATTTTCCTAAGGTTAAACAAAGCCATGCAACTAGCTTTAGGACGCTTCAATTCGAATGAGACGTGACCATGGTTTCACGAGGTTTCTAAGCTAAGCATAACACATTAATACCTGATGGCTTAGAATTGTGGTGTGATAACCTTGTTGTCTTTATGCTAACTTTAGTCATCTTTGTATACAACTTCTTAGATGGGATTTTGGTCTTTATTAAACCAACATGCTTGTAGAAGAAGCCCAAAGGTAGAATACTCTTATATCGTTGAACTTGAATCACTTCATCTTACATTTGTCACATTATTATTGATTTTATAATTTTATATACTCTTGATTTCTTTACTTAAATTACTACATTGAGCATATATATATTTCTTGTACAACTAACAATTATGTATATAAACCTATCTATTTTAAATATATGAACTTCATTCTTATTTATACAGAGTGCACGATTAACTGTTTTTAGAGTAAAAATTAGTCTCATCCTCTATATATCCTATTATTGGGTTGAAAAGGTATCATCTTGTGTACAAGAAAATATTTAGAGATATATATGAACTATCCTTGTTAATATTTAACTTTTTCGCTAATGTATAGTATTTTTATTAGTTACACCGTGTGTAACATGGGTCATAACTTTGTTTATGTAATAAATATAAATCTTTAAGTATACGTGTTACTTTCGGATGTCTTTTCATTCTTCTTTTCGCCTCTCTCCTATTTAATAATAATATTATATTATAATTTTCCTGCTTTTTTCATCTATTAAATCACAAAACTAAATCATTTTTTTTTGTTTCTTTCTTATAAATTTAATATTTATTTTCTTAATTATTTCCTTTATTTTTTTACTTGTTTATAGCTACTTAATATTTTCTTTATCCACCTTGTGTAATAAATTGGTTTCTAAACTAGTGTGTATATATACAAATTCATTCTTCTATAGCCATAAAAATCAAGAAAAACAAATTATGAATCCACACTTAATTTTTGAATCTTCATACATGTCTTCAGACGTATAGACATGCTTTTAATTTGCTTTAAAAATTCAATTTTTTTGCAAAAACATTTGTCATACCTGAAATTTTTGCATGCACAAAAGATTGTCTTATACACGAAAAAAGAAAAGGTTAAAGTTAGGTCACAGTCATAAGTAAAGTTTGTATGACACGAATCCTAACATTTCAAGACATACCTCAACGACAAACCAAGAAAAAAAGAATCTAACTTTGGGCCACAAATGACAAGAAGACCCTGGCCCGAAGATACCTAAAGCCTAATAATACAAGCTTATGTACACCTAGAGATGAAAAAAAGTGAAACCGGAACCGATAAAAGACCCGGAACCAAGTATTATGGGGACCGGTTATATACCCGACCCTACCCGCCAATTATATATAAGTTTCATACCCGATGAGTTGAAACCGGTTCCAACTTGATTATACCCAACACGAACTTGTCAAAATACGAAGAAGAAAAAACCGAAAATATGAACCGAAATGATCACTTTCTTCTCAAAAAATGAATACACGGTTATTGACTCATGGAATAGAACAACCCCATTTTGTGCACCTCTATATACAACAGGGTTGCCGGAAATTCAGTGGCGTATCTTGACCAAAATTTTAAGGTAACGCTCAAAAAATACTTTGTCATGCTTCCATACAATGTGAACGAAACAAAAATGCCGAAATTGTTTTTACCGTACCTTCATATGATGTTCCAAAATCTTTTTTTTACCGTACATGCATATCGTTATTAACAATATTTGGACTTGAACTTGCCTCAAGTGTAGTCATTTTTTGGAGCTTTTTTAAACAAATTGCTAATATGAGTTTGTTTAGAAAGTGGTTTCATCAAATGTAAGTCATAATCAATTTGACAATTGCACAAAAACATTAAAATCAAATGTAAACCATAATCTATTATACATAAACCCTTGGGCCTATATAATTGTACATAATCAAATGTACATAACCAATTAGGTCTAGTCTTGCATGGTTGTTAGCTGCAGGGGATAGGGGTTTTGGCTACAGTGGGTTTTTGGTTTGGTGGTCGCCAGTGCAAGGGTAATTGGGTTGGATTGTTGATTTGGTTCATTGGTTTGGGTGATTGGGTTGGATTGGTTCAATGGTTTGGATTATTGGGCTTAGAGAATTTGAAAAGTTATTTGAGCCCAAGATGAATTTAGACTTAAAAGGATTAGAGTTTTGTAAAATTTTTGTTGGGCTTTTAGAGTTTAGTAAAATTATGTGAAGCTTAAGAGGTAACGTAAAATAATTCCAGTGGTAACGTAAAATCATGTTTTCTAGTTTTAGTCACAATCCACATTGAATCATTAATGTCAAATGAGCGAAGCAAAGCTAAAGAATTAAAAGATTAAATGATTGAACATACAAGACATACACACACGAAGAACAATAATAAGATTAGACAAAAACATGTATGCAGACCATGAAAGATCTAGAATTCTTTAGTACCTAACTGAGGTGACATGTTTCAGAAGCATCTCAACGACATCATGCACAATTTTATCAGCTTCCGTCTTGAGGTGTTGAATCTTTCCCTTGGTTTCCTTCTCAAGACGCTTTACATTGGCACCCGAGTCACCACTTGACTCTTGGCAAATGGCATGTGTATAATAGTTTACGCACCACTAAGGTCATAAAATAAGCACTATTCATAGAACTTCTAAAGATTTACCCTTAAAAATCAATGAGAATTTCAACACATCGCGTAGATGTATCTCACTGTTCATTACATATTCTACTAAAATATCAGTTATTCACCAATTAATATGTCTTTGTTCTAAAATCCATGGTATGTTTGACTCTTGGAGTCAAATCAGTTGTCATAAGTATCCAAATCAACCATAAAAGGTACAAGATGATTCGCGCAAAGCATCAATGTTTGCTACATCATTGCAAAATGTCACAAGAGATATTGTTATTTACTTTGGACACTTTCTCTATCTCTCATATATATGGTGATCAAGGAAATGTTCTCTTTTTTTCAAATAAAAAAATCATTAACAGGTTGAGTTAACGAAATTTAATGATAACTTGAATATAAAAAGAGATAAATCTAGATTTGGTTATTATGTTAAATTTATTTAAATGCATTATATCGTTTGTAAGTCTCGAATGCTACATTTGAATTATTACATATTGGGATGACTATGAACCAATATATTATCTGTCACACAATCATAAATCATAATCCCACAAATCACGTATATTTTTTTTCCTCATATCGTGTAAACATGACAAAACAAAAGCAACAAAGTAAACTACTTAGAGTTGAGATCTTCTAGCTAACACACTAAAACGTGCTCTATGGATATTGCTCCTGCGTTTCATGTACACCATAGCACCAAACGCGATCAAACCCGCACCAGCCAACACTCCAATAACGATCCCAGCCTTTTGTCCCCCACTCAGTCCACCACCACCACCATCCTTAAATGGAAACATACCACCACTTGGCGTAGTTGGCAGCCGTGGTGTTGAAGGTGCAGGACCATGTTTCTCGTGTGGAGAAGGCGCAGGAGTAGGACCATGTCTCTCGTGTGGTGAATGTGCAGGAGCTTTAGCCTGGAGTATTCTCCGGGAACCTTGTAAGGCGGGGAGTGATCCCACAACCAAAACCATAAGGACGAATGTTTGAAAGTGTTTTTTCATCGTTGCAGCGTAACAAAACCGATCAAAAGCAAGGCTTAAATATGAAAATTGGGTGATGAAAACAATAGTTTTAATGAGAAAACAATATAAAAATGTGTATTTTAGCATATGTAAATCCGAAACTTTGTGCTCAAGAATTGGAGAATCAGTAAAAAAACACATTAAGAACAAAACAGGATTTATTGTAGCTATGACAGCAGGCAGAAAGGTATAATGGTATATACATATAGTTACTATAGTTAAAATAGAAAGTTGAATGTGTAATCTTTCACATACCAATTAGTGTAGTTAATAGCCAATCAAGTACTTGTTAGTTTTTTTTAGAACCGTCAACACAACATTTTATGTCCGACCCCCGACGGAAGTTTTTTCTACAAATCTTACTCGCATTGGGAGCCAGATCCCGCACGTGGTTCCCGAACTGAGGAAAACCCAATCTCTCACCCGCCCTAAGGCACGTCAGTGAGAAATTGGTAAAACCCGGGTGGGATCAAGAATCGAACCTGAGACCTCTCAGCTGGCAAATCGTGTCTTAACAGGTTTAACAGGTTTCTGACAACACGGACAAATCAAGTTCTAAACATGAACACGACTCATTTAACTACTTTATATCTCATGTTTATAACACAGTTTTATGTTTTATGTACCAAAAAGGAGAAATGAAGGATTTTTGTCTCTTAATTCTAATTATTTAAAAAAAAAAAGTAAAAAATCACATAGTGTATTTTTCAGTTAAACAGGTCTTATCGTGTCATATACAGGTTACCCATTGCCAGCCCGACACTTCCCATGCCACTCTCCCACTCCACCACAAGGGTGGGAACAACATATGCCGATAAGAAACATATGCCATGGCCAATGTATTCAATATCATGACCAAAGCTATATTTTTGTAAGATGAGTACTCTCAAGATCAGTATACTTTCCCTATGATAAACTACTGCCAATAAATATGATGCGTCGATTTTTTTTTTTTTTTTTTTTATTATTCATCTGAACACAACCCATCAGTTTATCTAAATGGGTGTGTTGATTTTAAATGAGTTGTAATCAAGTTGTAAACACGTCGTAAACAAGTTGACAAAGTTTTGTTCCAAGTTCATATTGTGTTTCTTTCTAGTACTTCCAATCTATTTTCTCATTCATGATCATAACTTCAAATAGCATAATCATAATAAAAAGCTCTAATGCAAATAGAAAACAAAATTACCTCCACATCAGTAGTAACAACAGGAGAGAACCATAAGAACATCTCTTAGAACCACAAACACACAACCGTTAAAATAATCATATTGGTATCATCCCATACGATAATTTATCTTCGTTACTGATCCCCGATGATCGCTACTTCTTGTCTTTCGCACTTTTCATCATCCGTAGATTCCATTAATCTCTCATATGGCCACAATGCATGTCACAAACTCAGCAAAAACACAAAAAAAAAAAAAAAAAAAAAAAAAAAAATTGAATATATTTTTTTATAAATTTGTTGGAAAATCAGGTCCTTTGATCGAACATAAAACACACGAGATTGAACAAACTCGTTCGACTCTTTTTATTATCAACCAAAGCACACCAAATACAATAGACCTAACCATCTATTTATACTAATAACATACTAATTCTAACCCAACTCTAACTCTATTTTAAATAATAAAATAAACTAACTAGATAAACATATCTAATTACCCCACTTAAATTATTTCTAACCTAATTAAACTTTATGGATAATCCTCCAAATCAGAATTATCCTTCAAAATTTACATCAAATATATACCCACGTATGTATACATGATAAATTCACAGTTTTTCACTAATTAACAACGACCAAATTACAAGATATTGAGATAATGATAACTATAATAAATAATAAATTTGTCATTGGGGTTGGTGGTCAGTGGTAAGGCAAAGCCTTTTAATATACTAAAAGTGTGAGGTCTTGAGTTCAAGTCTCACAAGGAGCAAGAAATTCGCCTTTCAAAAAAAATAAATAAATAATAAAGGCGGTTGACACTATCTTTACTATACTTACTAGAATATAAAACATATCACATCTTTTATGCATACATGGAAGCATTTGATGATTTTGAGCTCTTATCGAGTCGCAAAGCAAACTACAATTCATGACCAAAGCGGTCCACATACTTCTGCAAAGCGAATTTCGGCTATAAATTCAGTAAAGATGTACAAGAGTAAGGTGAATACGGGGATAATGAAGCGGATCGTGATCTATAAGAAATCGTTGATGATGAACAAAATGATAGATTGTGGAAATTGAGGTGATGATGAAGTACAAAAAGTTGGTGATTGGTGCCATGTATTTTTCGTGAGAGATTTTTTCAGTATCTCTATGTTGATTTTATAGGCATTAAGTGTGATTTACGTATTTCAATTGCTATGCTTTAATAAATAAATAAATAAATAAATAAATAAATAAATAAATAAATAAATAAATAAAGATAAGTGGGGTTTGAATCATTGAATGTTTTTACTTAAGTGGTCAATATATAGTGTTTGTACTTTCTACATTATGAAGACGTACAAAACTACATATGTATGCTGCCATTTGAAAGAGCGGTTGTCGGACTACTTGTTGTAGTCGATTGGATTTAATTTTTATTTTTTATTTTATTTTATTTTTATTATTTTTTTTGTTGATAAAATGTCGTATCTCATTTTCATTCATTTAATTTTCATTTTTTTTTAATATATATAGTTTTTCTTGTGACCAACTTGAGATTTTTTTATTGGTGTTATTCTTTGAAAATATACGTCGAATCATGTCACTCTAAGGTCAGATATTAGATAACATATAAAAAAGAGAAAATCACCAAATTGGTCATTCACTTGGTTAATTTATCAAAATAGTCACCTCAACCGATTTTGAAGAGTCGGCTCACAGGTCTCGAGGCGTCTCCATGAGACTTCAGTAGAGGACCAATGACTAAATGACACGTGTTCAAAAAATAATAAAAAATATACACCCCGACCACAAAAGTTGCACTTACCTCTGTCTCTTCTCCCTCTCTACTCTCTCTCTCTCTCTCTCTCTCTGAACCACTAGTTTTCTACTCTCTCTCCCTCTCTATTAGAAGAAGACGAAGAAGAAAACAATTCGACATTGTTATTCGTAAAGAGTCCTCCGCACCTTCTCCACAGCTGCACCGGTCACCACCATCTCCAACTCCACAGCAACCACCACCACCATCACCTCCACAGCAACCACCCACCACCAACAAAAGCAACCACCCACCACCAGCCCCACCTCAACAGGAACCACCCACCACCACTCCCACCTCAGCCACCTGGAAGGATATACGAAAGAAATTTGAAATGTGCAGAAGATTAGTAAAGATCAAAGGTGAGAGAGAGATAGATTACGTAGGGAGAGAGAAAGAGGATAGAGGTCACTCCGGTCATCCTACAATCTTCGGTGACTGGCAATCAAAGGTGAGAGACGTTACAGAGACGCCCGAGATGGAGACGTCTCCAGTGGTTTTCCAGTGACGTCTCTGGTAAGAGGCTATGACATCTCCGGTAGGAAAACGGTCGGCGTTCATGTTCATTTCCGGTGACGTTACTTAGTTACTTACTTGCTTTGGTAGAGATTTTTTTTATTGGTTTGAAGTTTTCTTGCGGATCGAACAAACGGTCGGCGTTCATTGTTTTTTTGGTAGGCTTCTTGCTTGTGCAGAGAGAGAGAGAGAGAGTAGACCTCGAAGAAATTCAAAGCAATGAGTGCGGAGAGAGAAGAGACAGGGTAGGTAGGTGCAGAGCTTTTATTTGATTTTTTTTATTATTTTTTGAACACGTGTCGTTTAGTCATTGGTCCTCCATTGAAGTTTCACGGAGACGCCTCGGAACCTATGAGCCGACTCTCCAAAATCGGTTGAGATGACTATTTTGATAAATTGACCAAATCAATGGTCAATTTGGTAATTTTCCCTATAAAAAAACTCTAACGTGACACGTCCTTGATATACATGCAGAGGATTTTATAAAAATAACTACGCTTTGATATTATATTTTCTTTTTTCCAGTAGTTATTGCATTTAATTATTCGAATGAAAATTGTAGTTAGTCTAACCATAAATTTTTATTTGGCCGATTTATAGATGGGTTTATGCCTCACTTGCGGTGTGTTCTCAAGGGCAAACGTGAAATTACACTAATTTTAACGTTATTAACTAAGTTTGTGAAAACAATGTTAAAAACGGTGGACGGTTAATCATGCATCATGTGGTGGCGTTGATAGCCAAAAGACAGGGGTATATGTACCAATCGGCCCTTGTCCAGAATGTTGACGTTTATGTTCCTTATGTCTAAGGTTTGATGCAAAACTACTATCGAGCTGGGGATCTCACTGGAAGCAACATCTTTATTCCTACGGGGTAAAGTTAAAGTTGTCTACTACGAGGTAGAGGTAATGTTGTCTATATTTTACCCTTCCCAGACCCTATTTTAGCTTTGCTATTGGTAGAATTTACAGAATATGATGATGATAAACGGTCATTTTAATTGTCATGTTTCCTGATTAATGTTCTCTTCCTGCCTAAAACCTAATTTGTTTTACGAACTCAAGTTTCATTCTTCGATTTTCAACATAAATTTTATTAACACAAGGGGTGGCTCGACTGTTCTTTAAATAAGCCTAAGCTTAGGTCCTGGCATTTAAGAGCCCGTAATTTTATTGATTATTTACGAAAATTTTACAACATTTTTCGATTATTTGAATTTCTTTTTGTAACTTTGGTCGTGTCAATATATTAGAAGGTGTTGTATAATGATTTTTGCCATTTGTCGTAGCGATCTTATTTTTTATTTTTTGTTTGTGTTTAACAAATTAGATTTAAATAGGTAATTTTCGGTTTAACTTCGTGTAATTTTCTGTTTTGACAAAGAAACAAATTAGCATAGATATGGAAATGTTTTTCTTCACTAAAACTCACTCCAAATTTCCAACTTTAATATTTTAATATGTGTGATTGTGAGCTTTTAGAAATCATATACATGGCATTCATGTGTCATGTGTGACATCATGCATTTACACGTTAAGATCTTAGGGCATGTGTAGTGGGCAAAGTTATGTGGCGTTTTAGGGCTCCATAGCGCCGGGAACACCGCCCCCTCCGGCGCTATGGAGCGTTTTCAGCTGAATTGGTTTTCTCCATAACGAGCGTTGTGTGGTATGTTATTCTTTATTATTATTATTATTATTATTATTATTATTATTATTATTATTATTATTATTATTATTATTATTAAGAAGAAGAAGATGAAGACATAGGATGGTGGGTGGTGGTGCTGTTGGGTGATGGTGGGTGATGGTGCTGGTGGGTGGTTGGGTGATGCTGCGTTTGGGAGGTGAGAGGAAGAAGAAATGTGTGTTGTGTTTTATTGAATGTTGTGTGAGTGGGTGGATATTATTTATAATAATAATAATAATAATAATAATAATAATAATAATAATAATAATAATAATAATAATAAAAATAATAATAATAATAATAAAAATACATAAAAAGCAATGATTACCCAATCATTTATAACCCCCACATAACCCTCCTTCCCACTACACCATCTTTTTCCATAACCCTCACATAACTCCCTTTCTATTACTTTTTAATATTTTAATCCTATAACCCCAACATAACCCTCTACCACTACACATACTCTTAAGCAAATATATATTCTGTACGAAAAGAGCCTTGATTTCAAAATCGGTTAGGGACCAAAAAAAAGTTGGGTTAACCTTCCCAACACGTGTGTCTAATAACTAAGGAGCTGTTTGGTAGCCTCTTAATCAGCCTCTTAACCATTCAGGTCTGAATCATTCAGCATTCAGACTGTTTGTTTCAGCATCTGAATGGAATGATTAAGGGGCTGTTTGGTTGGGTCTGAATGCCCCCAGTCAGACACAAAACATCTGATTCGGTCAGAGGAGGAGAAGATAGGTTGTTTGGTTGGGCTGGCTCTGAATCAAAAAGGGTCTGACTGGAGCTCTGAACGGGTCAGCTTTGAAGAGGAGTCTGACTGATTCAGATGTGAACAACCCTTCACCTCCTCCTCTCCTCTGGCCGACAACAACCTTGCTCCTCCTCTTCTCCACCCGCCGCCGCTCCTCCCCACCCACCTTCAACAACCCTCGTCACCCACCTTCAACAACCCTCAGATGGTTATGTGTGTATGTGTAAGAAAAAGAAAGAAAAGCAGAGTAGTGTGTCTTTGTGTGAATTAAAGATAAAGAAGCAAAAGATTGAATAATCTCAAAGAAAAGAATGAAGTATTTGGTAGGGAAAGAGCACGGATCTGTGTGTATTGTGTGGGTTAAAGAGATTGTGTGGGTTAAAAAGAAGAGGGGTGGGTGGGTAATAAAATATGTGATTTTTTTTAATTAACTATTCAGATGCTCAACCAAACACCACTTAATGATTCAGCACTTATTCATTCAGAACCTCTTAACCATTCAGACCTCTTACTGGGTCAGCACTTACCCATTCAGACGTTGCCAAACGGCCCCTAAGTGCTGAACCATTAAGCTAATAAGGGATGCTGAATGATTCAGCTCTTAACCATTCAGAGCCTCTTAACCATTCAGACCATCTTAATGATTCAGCACTTAATCAACCAAACAGCCAGTAACTATCATTTCAAAGCACACACGTTAAGGCTCAAGGATTTGAACACAAGATCAAGATTCGGTCCAAATGTCTTTTAGCTCTGGATACAATAAATCGATCTCAAACAACATAATGATGTGTAACATAAAGGCGTTCACTAGCAAATGGAAATATTGAAGAGCTCGAGTTGATGAAGATGAACAAGAAGGTGGTGATAGGTCATAGGTGCAATTGTTGAGAACTTGATCAAGTGTGTGAGCGTATGGTAATGGTCCGATGTGTGTATGATTAAGGGAATCGATTAATAACATTTCCACTAAGGATGCATTTTTAACTTTTAAAGGATGAAATAATGCATTTTTAACCAATCCAAACCACTAAGGATGCATTTTAGGCCTATAAAATTAAAATCAAAGAATGCATTTTTAACTTTAAAAAGGATGAAATAATAAGTGTGGTTGGTGTTTAAATCATGAAGATGTTGAACTTAACGTTTCAACGGTTGCAAAAATGTGAATTCACCTCCACTAAGTTAAGTATAATGGTGACACTATTATTTATAACTTACCTCCACTAAGGAATGGTGACACATGAATCATGCGTCATGAATTGATGTTGCGTTTTTTAGCAGTAGGTTATACGTTAAATGTGTAACAAAATGCCTATGTGAATTATAAAAAAGGATAAATTACGATACATATATTTTTTAAAAAGTGATTGACAAACTTTTCGCTAGCAAAATAAGAGATTTTTCATATACAAACTTAAGAGAGAGAGAGGGAGGGAGGGAGAGGGGGGAGGGAGGGAGGGAGTGAGAGAGAGGGAGAGCAAGAGAGAGAGGGGGAGAGGGAGAGAGAGAGCGAGAGAGAGAGAGAGAGGGAGGGAGGGAGAGGGGGAGAGAGGGAAATTCAAATGGATGTACAACAACAGGATGAAGATGTCTATTTCCAAGACAATTCTATTTAACATGTAAACAGATCCTCTATATGAAAATTATATTTAATGTTAAATAAATGATTAATTTTTTGTAACCCCAAACTAATTACATAAATAAATCTCTTAACTCAATTTTAAAATATATTCTTTCAGATCAATAATAATTTACAGTAAAGGTTAATTTCGATATGTGTAGGAGAAATGTAGGTTGAATTTCTATATGTGTATGATTAGCGTATGATAATCTTGATATGTGTGGGATAAACGTGTGATAATTTCGATATATGTAGTATGAATTTTGATATGTGTATGACCAAATTTGATAGGCCATGGGGTATACTCTAACATATGTGGTGTTAAAGGTGACAAGGCATGTTAATTTGCATTGTATACCACTCTCTCCTTGTGTTAAAGGGTTTTAAAGAGGTTATATGTTAACATGGTGTTAAAAGTCTACATTAAATTTTTTTTCTTTAATAAACCAAAAACCACTAAAAATATATGATTAGGTGAAGTTAATGACATTAAGCCATTTCCTTACACCATGTGGAGTGAAGCGCGATTCAGGGCGTTTTTTTCGAACTTTGCGCCCCATAACGCCCCCGACACCATTACAGGGGCGCTATGGAGCAAAAAGGGGCCAACGCGTTTTAATTTTAGCGCAGGGCATCACAATCTCCAACCAATCATCTTTCTACACCTCATTTTCTCTCTCCTCCTCTCTCATCTTCTTATTTTTTATTATTTTTTTAATTTAAAAAATAAAAAAAATAACGCCCCCCACTACACTCTCATTTTGAATTAAACCCCCATGCTGACTCAGCTGCCACGTGGACCAATCAGAAAGGGGGACGTTATATTTTTCACCCCCTACTACACATGGTCTTAGGGTGAAGTGGAGTCAAATAGGAAAAAATGGATGATGTGGCATCTAGGTGGAGTTAAGAAGTGTTAAAGTATACCCTAAGGCCTAATGTGTAGGATAAAGTGTTAATGACTAATTAAATAAATATTAACTAATAAATATTAAACGAATCGAGCTCGAGCTTGAGAAACTAACAACGAGCCGAGCTGATCTTTTCACCTATCGAGCCCGCGAGCCTAAACTAGTCTATTATTTATATTATTTTTGTTTAATATATTAAGTAATAAATAATAAATGAGCTGAGTTCGAACTTGAGAACTACCAACAGGGCAAGCTCGAGCTCAAGCCAGGTAGAGCTTAGGCTTGGCTCGTTTGCACCCCTAGTTTTGCACGGTAAAAATAAAAGAAAAGAATCAAGAGTGGGGGAAAAATAAGCAACAGAGAACTTGTCCATGGTAGAAACAAAAAAAGGAAGGAGATTATCCATGGTGATATTTTGGTTACATGTTGGGATATTTGGAAGGTTAGAAATGATAGAAGATTTAATAGTAAGAAGACCCGTGCTATGGAAGCAGTAGCGAGTATCAAGTCGTTATCTTTCTTTTGGATTAAGAATAGGTTGAATGAGAATTCTTTTGTTTGGTCGGAATGGGTTAAATACCCGTTGTATAACATGTAGTCTTTTAGCGGCTTCCTCAACTTGAGGGAGCGCGTTGTTTTGAATGAAGTTTTCTTCCAAAAAAAGAGAACTTGACCACCCATTAATAATTATCACCTTAATTGATAAATGACATAAGAAGTTTATATCTTGTTAAAAAAGGTTTTCAACCACGAGGTCTTCAATTTTAATTGATAAACTATCCTAATGGCCAATGAAGTGTTCATGTAAAATGTTTGATAAAAATAAATTGAATAGTAAAAAAATATTGCTTATGAAAGTATGGTAAAAGATTGAACATTATTTATTATCGTGATTTTATTTTTGTTTCGTTTACATTGTATGAAAGTACTTAGTATATAGTAAAAAAAAATTTATAACGTTACCCCTGAAGTTTTAGTCTAAATCCGCCACTGAACCCGACAAACGTTAGGGACTCATAGTGTTAGGGCCGGTTGAACCTGTTAACCCGTGCAAACCTTAGGGACAAAAATTGCATTTAACTCAATTGATTTAAATAAAACCCGTTTAGGTTTTTACTACTATTGTTTTTCTCATATGTTTGTTAGCTTAAAAAAAATAAATAAACTGAATATACAATTGTGTGTAACTTTTTTCTTGACGTTACGGATTAAATTTTATTGGAAACATAATTGTGCTCAAAATAAAGTATTTTTTTTATTAGAGACTATATGAGATGTCGATATCTACCATTTCCATCACGAACAAAACCTATACATGTGGAACAGTTTTGATAGTGATAGTCGTATTGTCGAAAGCGGTACAAGTTTGTTTTTTGGTTTTCGATTCATTGTAAAACATGACTTTATTTTTATTTTATGGATTACATGACTTTTGTTTGAATCATTAGACCATTTTGTGTAATGAAACCAGTGTAGATAAACCTTTTTTTTGTACCGTAACAATAGAAGTATTGGTAACCACTAACGAACCGAGTTGTGTTCAGAATATGTAATTGCCGGTACCGGTACAATGAAATGAACCGAACTGGTACCATTCAACGTTGGTACCGATATAGTATTATCAGAACCATTTTTGATTTTTTTTTTTAATAGTTTTTGGTTAATGTAGAATATTTTATTTAAAAAAATCCGTCAATAATAGGACTATTATGGGCCTGCTGTTATGTTCTATTTGGGCTCCATGAACTTGATAATTTTATATTCAATTAAACTTTTAAGCTTTAACAATGTTATATTCAATTCGGGCTCCATGTCCGTCCTAAGTAACTCCTAAAAATATATTTTGTTAAAAATTAAACTTTTAAGCTTTTATAACACGGGTCACCTCCTTCAACTACAATATATTTTCTTCTCAAACAGGGCTCCTCAAGTATTCCTATGACAATAATATAAATAAGACAATTGTGACAAAAGTATAGATAATCCCACATGCAAAGTGACCATAATGTGTGTATCTTACAAGAGTAAAAACTATACGTATAGAAGTGGTGGAACTTGGAAGGCGTAATTTGTGGCTCACATCAAAAGTGAAACCTTTTGTGAAGTGATGGATGGACATAAAATAATAAATCAAACAATTACCGTGAAAGACTCTTCGATGGATGTGTAATGTGTTTTAAAAGTTGACGTTGAGAAGACAGAGAGCTTGTATTTATTTTTCATGAGCGTTTCGCAAGAGTGTTCGTTTTTTTATGAGAGATAAGGCTAAAGGGTGTGGAGGTCTCTTTCGGTCCGCCCCAGCCCTGTCCACGTCTCAAATACCGCCCTCCTCTTACATCTCCGTCCCAAACGTCTTATTTGAGACATGGAAGACGGACTAATCATCCATTTAATATTATTACTTTTGTTGACTTTTAGTATTATTATTCTATTTAATATTATCTATATCTATATCTATAATACATTATAAAGGAAGAGTGATGTACAACATAGTCATTTTTATTTCCGTATAAGTTAAGAAGCAACATGTACAATAGATTTAAGCAACAAATTTAAGGGTATTATGGGGATAGTTGGGATAATTAAGACACTTAAAAGGGTATTATAGACATTTGACACACCATCTCCTTTGCAATATCAAAACAAATTTACAATATTACCCTTAATTTCCTATGCTGCCCCCACACTACCAGATAAAATGGCGGTTACCCTCTTAGACCATATGAACAGGTTTTCCAAAACAGCCATCAAGGAAGAGAGAGACTGAAGGAGAGAAATTGATATTGATAGGGAGAGAAGATTGAGATCGGATTAAGGTACTCTTCATTCTTCCATTCATCTTTGTCTGCCTTAATTTTATTTGTATGTTCAATTAGTTGTAGGTGCCAATGGAAGGTCGATTTTATGTGTTAGTAATCGATTATTTGTTAATAGCTACTGCTTCAATGGCGCCAGGTACTTTTACTTTTCATTTATTTGATTCATAACAATTAACATCTATAGTTAAAGTTTTGAATTAGTGATTTTCACATTTCAACTTGAAGTAAATGAATTGAGATTAACTTTTGGATTGGTATATTTTTGAATTCAGGCTATGATGAAGCCATGGATGCTTTGTCTTCTCTCATAGATTTGACTTTGTAAAGGTGACTTTTTAACTACTTTTCTTTCACATTGCAGTTTATCTTTATAAAAAAACATAGCTAAATTGATTGTTTAGAAGTGGATTGATGCCGGTGAAATCAACGGGCCCGAGAATTCAGAATAGCCTCTAGATTGATAGTCGATGCGCATAATTAGAAGCAGGCATTGTATTTTTCTAATTTCAATTTTTGGGTTTCAAATTGGGTTTTGAAATCCGAGTTGTAGGATTATTTTTGTAGTTTGGTTTGGTAGTCGGGTAGTGAGAAGAAAAGTTGTGAATCTATTTATTATTTTGGCCCTTCGTTATAAGGTTACATGTATAATTCACTCTGTTTTGTGTATCAGTGAAATATATATTCATGTTGTGTAACATTAGTCCATCAGATATACATTCTAAATCAGTAATGGCTTGAATAATAAATTGCATATGCACGGGGCTAAAAATTGCATAATTAGGCAATTGGAAGGGATGCATTTTCTGATGAATTTAAAGAGGTCATGTTTTCTAAGTTATTTTGATTGCTAAGCTACCATTTGTTTTTCTTTGGTGTTAACAAAGTAACGAAACATATAATATGCAGACTCAGTGGAAATATAGTGACGAAGATAATGTAATCAAGTTGACTGTTGGATTCCTACAGGGTTGAAAGTCACAGCAATCCCACTTTTAAAGAATTTTGTGGTAAGAAATCTCATTCTTTTGTTTATATATATTACTTTAGCTGTTTTGTTTTAACTTTATTTTCTTAAGTTTGTGTATTCATGTATCAAGATCACTGAAAAAAAATGAATTTGTGTAATACAAAGTTTACAAATATTCTTTGTAATTTGTTTATTAATATGCAAGCTACTTGCACATAAGGTGATAAATGTTGAGCAGCTCCTACCTATTTAATATCAATGGAAGGTATTAGTTAGCCAACTTGAGTCAACAGTTGCTTGATCAACATGAGATTGACATGCTGTCGGTGGTTAATTCTCTTATATTATCGATTAATGCCATGGACCTTGAAACTTTAAGAGGTGGTTCATGTAATACCAGTTGCATTAGGTTCTCTCTCTTCATTATTCATAGGTTTTTTGGTCATAATGTTGTTGTATGCACATCAAGGTGGCAGGGCACTAGAAAAGTTCCTGGAGGTGATCATTCAATTCAGGTTTGTTTGACAGCTTATCATACGGGTGCAAATTGGCTAAGACTAAAAAATAATGTAATGATTTACAGGTCAAATGGGTTGGATCATGTTGGGTTGACATGTTATCAATTCTGTGTCCTTTTTCTTTGAATTTTATAAATAACTAAAGTTTCAAATATACTATAAAAACCCAACTTTTTGGAATATAAGGATCCAGGGGAAGTTGCAACTTGAAAATGCTTTTGAGTTTTGACCCATTACAACACTGTTGTATATAGTTTTGATGCTAAGAATTTTTTTATTTTTTTTTTAAATAAAATAGTAAATTTAAAATTTTATATTGATTATCGTGAAATTCAAACACATAAAACTACTGAGGGTCAACCTAGAAATAAGAAAAGCAATATTTTGTTGTCATTATAGACCTTTTGTAGTGCGTAGAAATGATAGTGCGAACCATTTATCAATACATGGGTTGCTAATTTAACTTTTTATCCAACACTTCAGAGATAAGGTTCTTACATATTTTTTTTATCTTAACCAAGACTTCAAATCTATTTACTTTGATGTTACATGTTTGCCCTGTTAGAGATGAAACATAAGCACATATGAATATATACGTAGGTTGATAGAAGAAAGGAGAGGGAAGAAGCAACTCAGAAAGAAGCAAGGATTGCATAATCAAATCTTCCACCCATATAAATATATGTTGAGGATAAGTACAACTAACCGATTGTCCCTACAATGATAAAAAAAAAGAGGGTTCTGCTGATGATGCTTGGGATTATTAAAACACTTCAAAAGGTTTGACTTCAAAATTTATTAACAGAATTATTCAAATATGATAAAAGTAAAATGTATAGGCTGGTAGATGAGACTGTAGGAGTAGGTTGTGTATAATTTGGATTAAATTTTATAGCTAAGAATAGTACTTTAATTTTTACTTGAACGAACACTATAGTACTAACTGATAACTGATACACATGGTAAATGTTTTCCCTTTTAGTTTTTTCTCTCTATTGACTGATGTTATTAGGTTTGTAATCCATAACTTTGTTGTATTGTGATTTGTTTTGTTATCTTGTAGAAGGTGATAGTTATTTACGGTATAAGGTTGTTAAACATGTATCGACGTTTTGACGACAAAGTTAGGGCACCTTAGCAACAACAATAACTTAGGAAGTTCTGGCCTAGAGTTTCAGTGACTGCAATGGGATTACATATTCAATCGAAGCTCCGGTTGCTTTGCGATTCATATGTGTTTCCGAGCCACCTTAATTTTTTTTGTTTGGTTATTTAGGTTTTAGATGTTAGCTGAAGGATACGAAAACTCACCGATGCACGGAAAGGAAAGAAACTTAATGTAGTGAATTTTATTATAGTTGTTTATAAGTTAATTTTATATCATTGTTTTGGGTATTATGATATGAAGTATGAACATTTAATTCACCATTAGATTTCAAAAATCGAAAATCGACAAAATGGTTATTCAAATGGTTGACTCACAATTAGAAGACAGGAAGCAAGTGGGTCAATATACATAACAATTCAAAGGGCAATCCCACTTTTTCGGGTACTTTCATTGTCATCCTTCTATTCTATTTGCTAAGTTAAGCAAAAGTTTCTACAACAATTATATATAATAAAAAGTAAATTTTATCACCTTAAGTAATAAACAAAGATATCAAATTTGGCAGAGAGCAGGGTAAATTTGGTATCTAATTTTGGCAGAAAGCAGGGTAAATATGGTACCTACATTTTATGTTCTTCAATAGAAGTGTTGTTATAATAAAAGATCTATAGCACGTCTTGCAGGACCCATCACTGCCTCGCCCACGGTACGCCCCCACCTTCCTAACTCTGATTGACATTCACATAAGTTTAGTATGGAGGTAACAAAAGTGGGTATTTTGATAGTACCAGGTGGTCACTTGAGTAGTTTGATTGTGGCTTGTAACTTAAATGTAGTTGGGTCTGAGTGAAGATAAACTACATGTTGTTTTGGTAGCTTATAATATCTAAGTTTCATGTACTATTAGCTACCTAATTGTTATATAAACATTTCTTTTGTAGCAAAGTTTGTGGTGCAGTAAGCACTATGGTTTTCTTTTTCCAAATAAAAATTTACCTTATTTTAGTTCATTTATAAGCACTGATGTATAAGGTTTAACAATCAATGGTTGTATTTTATTTTAAACGCCTACTATAGCAGGTGCACCGATGCTAATGAATCCTCGACGCATTCCCGCCATGGAACAGGGAAACAGGCCAAATACAAAATTCAGTTACATCCCACAATGGAAAAAGTGAAGAAGCTCTGCACAACATGTCAAAAATATGGAAAATGTGAAAGGGTTTTATTTCATTATAATGGTCATGGTGTACCTAAGCCAACTGCCAATGGTGAAATATGGTTTTTTAACAGGGTAATATATTTTTTTTCTCCTTAAAGAGTTTTTTCATGCCTCGGTTAAAATTTAGTTTTCTATACTTTTTTTTTTGTAGAGTTATACACAGTATATTCCTTTACCTATCCGCGAACTTGATTCGTGGTTGAAGGCTCCATCAATATATGTTTTTGACTGTTCAGCTGCAGGGATGATAGTTAATGCCTTCATTGAGGTATGATACTTTTGCTACCTTTTGACATTTTGATATCATCGATCTTTTATTTTTTAGCCCTTGTCAAAATATTTAGTTATACTAGCTTTATAGCTCCAGGATTGGGTATCATCAAGTTCTTCACGGACCTCACCACGCGACTGTATTCTACTGGTGGCTTGTGAAGCACATGAAACCTTACCACAAAGTCATGAGCTGATGTGTTTACTTCCTGCCTTACAACTCTCATTAAGATTGCATTGAGACGGTGAATTTTCTTCTAAATCATTTTGTTGAAATTAAAATATTGAATCTAGAGGTAGCCAAATGGATTGATTGGGTAAGTTGGTGGTTAACAGGTAAAAATGGGTTTGTGTCAAAACATTTAGTTTTTGCCCGGGACGGGTCTAGCTGGTTAAAGGTTGGGGAATGGTGATTGGATGAATTAGGCAAGTTTGTCCTCTAAAACTTTTACAGGACTATCGTTACTAAAATAATTTTATTGTTCGATTGCTAGACTTTTTAACCATCTCTATTCCACTATTTTGTTGTTTTATGAAAAAACTTTCAACGGTTATGTTAAATTAAGCCAAAGAACACCAAAATCCGCTATGCTATCTTGTTATACATACGCACACATTAAGGTGGGTGTCCCGATTTTCATATGAACAACCAACTTCTCACTCTTATTCAATCGTCGGAATATATCAAAATCCAAAAAAATAGTCTGTATACGTAATAACCTTCAATATATGTATTTCTTAAACCCGGCGAACACCCGCAGCAACGCGCGGGCATTCCCACTAGTTATCTTATTAAGGAGGAGTGATGGCTAAGATAGTCATTTTCATTTTCGTATAACTTAACAAACAAGATGTACAACATGTTTAAGCAAAAAAATTAAGGGTATTATTGGCATACTTGTGACTATTAAGACACTTAGGAGGGTAGATTAGTAAATTTAACATAATCCAATACCTCACATCCTAAAATCTTATCTCAATTATGCCTTTATGTCCAACTTTTAAAACACAAAATATAACCTAACCTATGATGCATCTTAAATGTGAGACCTTTCAACCCCCCTCTATATTATTATATATACTTCATTATAATCAATTTCTTGAATGCTATTAGTCTTTTCATAACCCCAAACAAAATCTTAGAGCTAATTTCATGTTTTGAAACATTGTTTTATCCAAAAAAAAAACTATGTCTTCATTAGATGAGAAGAGAAAAAAATCAATGAGAAGTTAAGAAGCTTGCAAGATATGGTTCTCGAATGCTACAAGGTATAAAGATATGAGTTAATCGTTATATGCATATATACATTTTTTTCTACTTGTTCATATGTTCTTTGACAATTACAAAAATTTATCTTTATAATATATCATTGTTTTGCTCCATTTAAATTTAGTTATTTTCTATAGACAATGGGAATGCCAGTGATGTTGGATGTAATAATCAACTATGTTGGATCGTTGCAGAATCAAATTGAGGTAATTTAATTGCGCAACTAACAATTAAAACAATAAACAAACAATATTATGAATTATTGATGAGAAAATATTTTTCAAAATTAATTAGTACAGTTTTTTCTCTTCTTTATGCATTTTTAGTTTCTCTCCATGAAGCTTTTCAGAAGCAAGCATGTTCTATGACCTATTGACCTCAACTCTATTGAATTGAATGATATGGCCCCTATGAAGGGGACAAATGACTTTCCTAACTATCCTTATTAAGAAGTTGTGTATCTTGGATCATATATATTGTTAACTAAATAAAACGGACAAAATTATAAATATAACATTCTAGATTTGCTAATATGTTTCTAAAATATTATAAATATTACTTCCACTTACTGCATGGGATGAAAACTGATATTGCAGGGAATAAATGGACATGAAGGATAGATGATGGAGAGGATGGTTGGAGAAGGGTATGGAGACTTTCCTCAATTTCAATCAACATGGTCTCCTTGAACGCCATGAAATAGTTAACTCGATCTATACGTAAACTATATTTGTTCTAAGACTTTTAAGGTATTTGTTGATCTATTTAATGTTCTTGTTAAACGTTGTATGAAGTGTGGTTCGCAATATTATTTTGCTTTCGGCAATTGTATATTGTTTAAGTTCTAATTCTAATTAATAAAATAAATTAAACACTAGCATAAAGAGAAAACAAAAACTTAACTATGTGTTAATTACTTATGTTATTTGTGTTAAGAAATAAGAAATCAAAAAGCTATAAATTCATGCTCACGCTAATGAATCAACCCGAATTTTTATTTCTATACTATATTATAAAGCATCAGTGAAGGATATCTGCAAAATTTAAGTAAATACAACCTTTATTGCTTATAGTACAATGCTTATTGAAGTCATTTAGGGGTAAAATTGTCTTTCTACTTAAATATTAAATTGTTGAAAAAATTAATTTAAACATAATTATAAAATTGATGAGGAAATTAACAATAATGTGGTGACTCTTTACATTCATAACCTCCATGTCTTTATTATGTTTGTATCAATGTTATAGTCTTATAAATAGTGGTCATGTATTTGATATATAAATAATGTGGTGACTCTTCACTTACATAACTTACATATATTTCAATGTTTATAGTAAATAAATTACATCATATATTATGTATTTATATATTCTTTTTAAATTTATGTGGTTACAGGATGGTATGATGTGACACTTTTGCACACAAATGAATATGTAGGCTTGAAGTTTGCCAACACACCCAACCCATGACACGTTTCAACCCATTAAAGTGAGGGATATATGCAGGCTTGACGTTTATACAAGCAAATATGGTATATATACTTCATGAGCAACGTCATCATCTTCCTCGATGATTTTTTGTTTTCTCTGCTACTATAAGCTTCTAGGAATAGAATTTAAGTTTCTGATCTCACGAAGTCACCAATTGTTTACACATCCAAAAGAAGACAAGTTCTTATCAGTCGATTTGGTAGTTTTAACTATATTGATTACTACTTTGTTTGGTCAATTATATTTGTTACGGCGCTTGTCAAACTAACATAAAACGAGAGTATCTATGCAAATCATTGACTTCGCTGCATCTCGCGGGTGCCCTAAAATAATAGAAATATGCTGGACACTACAAACTGCATTTTAGTAATTACATCACTTCCACTACAATCTTATGGTCATTAAGAGATACAACGCCACTTCACTACGCTAAGCACCGCTCTACGATGGCATACTTATCTGCCTTCGAGATACATAAAAGGGTCCCACCAAAGGACGTAGGCCAATTTAAGGGTGTTGCAAGGAATAGTACGGCCTATTGTTATGTACCCATTTAAAATTTTCAGAAGATATACTTATGAGTTTCAGTTTTTAGTAACATATATTTTATACATCGTTGTTTTCCACTTCATCATAATGAATAACCAACAAACACGATGCACGAGGGGCAAAACAGATGCACTCGCTGCAACGCTCGGGCATTCCTACTAGTTATCTTATTAAGGAGGAGTGATGGCCAACATGGTCATTTTCACCTTTGTACAACTTAACAAGCACTATGTACAAAATATTTAAGCAAAAAATTTAATGGTATTATGGAAATGTTAGTGACAATTAAAACACTTAGGAGGGTAGTATAGACATTTCACTATCCTCCTCCTTTACAATATCAAAACAATTTTACAATACTACCCTCCTTTCCCATCCATGCCTTCAACTTCAATGATATAATGAATTATGTGGTGTTTGCTTAACCCCTCATAATCATCAACTGTTCATCATCTTCAACCGGACATATGTACCCTTTTCTGTCTTCTTTCATCCAAAGTTTCAACACTTGACAAACTAAGATGCGCCTGATTGTCTTGTTTAAGATGCACGTTTCATTTCTATCATTAGGTGAATATATTGTTTAAATGTTGAGATTTTTGTTATGGTTTTGTTTTGTTTTTGATTTGCATATAATTGATTATTTGAGTTGGGTTTTGTTCAATTTTGTATTTTTATGAATCTTTTTGGTATATATAAGTTAGTGTTTTCTTTCTGATCTTTAAACTTGAGACTATAGATGTAGGAGAATTCTTGAAGTGTGTAAACAATAGAGTATGAAACTATCAACCTTTATAGAATTACAAATAAGAATCGGGAGTTTAGGGTTTGATTCAAGGAGTTATACTAGGAGTTATAACATATAATGCGCTGAAGATCGATGCTTGATTTGGGTGTGCTTCTAGATGAGTAGTGACTAATGTCTTATTAGTGAATATGGGATCCATAATTGTTTGAGAGATTGAGTAGTGAAAAAGGTCTTATTAGTGATTATGCTTCTTATATCTCATTAGTCGAATGTCTTATTAGTGAATATGGCAACAGAAGATATCAAGGTGGAATCAGCACCCAAGTGCCAGCCGGAGACTCCCGTCAAGGAGGACGAGAAAGCCATCGTCCCTGTCGAGCCTATTGTTCATGAAGAAAAACCCGTTGATGATACTAAAGCTCTCGCCATCGTCGAAAGTAAACTAATTTCTAACCTCCCTTCTATAGTATTAATCCTTAACAAATTTTAAGGGTTTATGAAGATTTATTTTTCTAACTGTTTTGATAAAATGACAGAACCTGCAGAAGTTTGTGAGGAGAAACCTGTAGATGGATCTGCAAACAGAGGTAATCTAATCAATTGGAATACTAAGTGAACATGATTTCGGTTTGAATCCTTGTTTGACAATGAAAGAAGTTTAATGTATGTGTTTGTTTAGATTGCTAAAGTAGCAACAGAGAAGAAAGATGCACTTATTATAGCATGGGAAGAAAGTGAGAAGTCTAAAGCTGAGAACAAGTAAGACCGCACTTAGCTTTCGCAACCTGAACCGAGTTTTTGGTCTTCAGATGTTATATCTTTTGTGTGACAAAACTAACTGATTTAAATTGATTGAACAGAGCTCAGTAGAAGCTATATTCCATTGGAGCATGGGAAAACAGCAAGAAAGCCGAACTAGAAGCCGAGTTGAAAAAGATCGAGGTAATATAAATGAACTCAACCAGAAAATGATAGATTCTTTCCAAGTCAAATAAGCATCATGAACGGTTTATCAATTAGTCAATGACAAAACAGATCCATTATCTTATCTTGGTTTCTTTAAACTGACTAAAGGAATAAAAATATGAAATCAGATATAATAAGGCTTTGAAATTGGTTAAATAGGAGGAACTGGAGAAGAAGGCCAAGTTTATTGAGAAGATGAAGAACAAGATGGTTCTCATCCATACACACACACACACACACACAAAAAAAAAAAAAAAAAAAACAGAAGAAAAGAAGGCGCTCACGGAAGCCAAACGTGGAGAAGACTAGAAGAGCTTCTCAAGGCAGAAGAAATTGCGGCTAAGTGTCGAGCTAACGGAGAAATGCCAAAGAAACTCTTGGGATGGTTTTAGAGCTAGATTGTTTGTCACTGAAGTTGCATTTGTATTTTTTTTATATTTATTTCTTGAAGTGTGTTTTCTATTCTTATGGTGTCTGATTTTATTCATTATTTCATTTCCATATGTAACTGTATATTATATAACTATGCTAGCCATATATAAGGAAAAAAACATTTGCAAGTTACAGCCTTATTCCATAATGTTTTAAATATATGTTCTAATTTAAACACCATTAAATTAGAACTTGTCATGGCAAGAAGTTATGTTATTATGCAACTCACCGTATTCATATTGCAAATATTCGCCATCATATCTGATGAATTATCTGCTTCAAACGAGTTCTGAGACTCAGAAGCATTAACAATCTCCTCTGCTTCTTCCTTCACTCGGATATGCTCCTTGATAACACCATGATCCGCAAATTACCATATTGTACATCACTCCTCCTTAATATTGGTGTAGAAAAGAACAAAAATATCAAAGTGGCGAGTAGAGTCCAGATGAATGCTGCTGGGAATGGTCGAGAGCGCCTTCATCGCATCAGGAGTTATCTGAACTTGCAGACTGCACAAAGCTGATGTATTTCGTTGTTTTGACACGAAGGAAAGACGATGGTTGTGGAGTGCGGGTCGGAATGGTGACTTCTCAGTTTCTGATGTTAAAGAATGGTTAGCGCAAGTCAATTCTTATCCAATTCAAATGTGTGTAAATGCCTTTCATTGTATGTGTGTATAGCAAGTGATATGAATATACCTTCCAATAAAAATCATTCAACATGGTATCATCCTAAATAATACCTAATCATTCTGCCGTCATCTTCTTCTTCTCAATTGCTTTTATCTTCTTCTTCGGCAGACTACCTATCCGATCCTACAACCCTCTGCAACATAAACTATCTCTCCTACACATTTAATACCTCTCAATTTTCCTCTCCTAACCATTCTGTCGTCCTCTCCAATTCATAACCCACCACTCTGCTGCAACATCTACTCTGTCCCTCATTCACAGCCATGGACCAGAAACTTCATCCCGCACTCACCGTGTCGAACATCAAATCTCACATCCCTCTGGTTCTCGAAAAAGACTCGCCTCACTACAACACATGGTCCACTCTCTTCTCGGTCCATTGTCAAGCATTCGAAGTCCAAGACCACCTCTCCCCTCGCCCTCCTCCTGCTCCAACCTCGTCTGATGCAGCCAATATTGCCGCGGCAGCAACCGCTGAGACCCTTTGGCGTCGTCTTGACGCCCTCGTGTTGCAATGGATCTACGCAACCATATCTCAGCCGCTCCTCCATGCTATCCTTAAACCCGGACAATCCGCTCATGACGCGTGGCAAGCTATCCACGAAGAATTTAACGACAACCAAACAACTCGGGCCATTTTCCTTGGCCAAGAGTTTGCTACCCTCTCCTTGGACAACTTTGCATCCATGGCGGATTATTGTCAACGCGCCAAAGACCTTGCTACCCAACTCGGCAGTCTTGGTTCACCGGTGGATAATCGTCTTCTTGTCACCAAAATCCTAACCGGGCTCCCCGAGCAATACGATAGCATTTCCACCGTGTTACAAAATCGCGACCCCCTTCCTGATTTCAATGAGGTCCGATCCCGTCTCAACATGGAGGAACAAAAGAAAAAACGCCAAACCACTCGTGCCGCTCAACAATCTGCCACGGCTCTCGCCGCCACAAATTCATCCACCACTGCTCAACCATACTTCTCTGCTGATCGTGGTCGCGGAAGAAACCGGGGACGCGGCCGTGGTCGGGGCCGGTCAGCAAACTACCGAGGACGCGGCTCTCCTACTTCAAACACACAGCAACCATCTCATCCTTATATAGTGTTTCCCACTAATTGGACCCAAGCCCAGTGGGCCGGTCTGTTTCAACAGCCCACGCAGAGTTCAGTTTCAGCATCAACCAATCCACCTTGTCCCTATCCTTCTAAACAGCCCACTGGTCAAGGAATTCTTGGAGCCCGGCCCGACCAAGCGTACCACACTAGCTATACCCCGACAGATATTGAGCAGGCCCTTTATACCATGTCTCTAAACCCACCAGATCATGGAGTTATGGACACCGGGGCTTCTTCTCACTCCGCCAACGAGCAAGGTATCTATTCCCCGTCTAATTTTAATAAATGTACTAATATGAATATTATTGTTGGTAATGGCATGAGTATCCCGGTTGTGGCGACAGGCAATCAAACCTTACCCCCTCCCTTTCCACCATTAAAATTAAATAATGTCCTATTTGCACCTAAAATTATTAAAAACCTTATTTCTGTCCGTCGTCTGACCACTGATAACTTACTGTCCATTGAATTTGACCCATTTGGTTTTCTTGTGAAGGACCTCAAAACTCGAGCACCTATCCTTCGATGCAATAGCTCTGGGGATCTCTACCCGCTCACACAGCCTATACCTCTCCAACAACAAAACCACACTGCTTTTGCCGTTGTTACTCAAGACCGCTGGCATCAACGCTTGGGTCACCCCGGCAACACTTTATTGCATTCTTTAAAATTGTCATCTTTTATTGATTATGGGAAATTTCATAAAACTCATTGTGAACCTTGCATTTTTGGTAAAAGTGTACGTTTTCCATTTTATGATTCTCAAAACTCTACTCGTTTACCTTTTGACATAGTTCACAGTGACCTTTGGACATCTCCGATACTTAGTACCGGGGGTCACCGTTATTACATCCTTTTTTTGGATGACTTTACAGATTTCTTGTGGACATTTCCCTTAGCTAACAAATCACAGGTGTTTAGTGTATTTTCTCAAATTTATACTCTTATTCGCACCCAATTTGAAAGACATATTAAACAGTTTCAGTGCGATAATGGGAAAGAATATGCTAATCAACAATTCTTTAATTTTTGCAAACAAAACGGTATGCATTTTCGTTTCTCTTGTCCCTACACATCCTCTCAAAACGGGAAAGCGGAACGCAAAATTCGTACCGTCAACAACATGATTCGCACCTTGTTAGCTCAAGCCTCTTTACCCCCCAACCTATGGCACCATGCTCTAGAAACCGCAACATACCTACTAAACATACTACCTACCAAAACCCATAACTTTCGCTCACCCACATCACTACTTTACAAATGCATCCCCGAATACGAACACCTTCGTGTTTTTGGTTGCCTATGCTATCCCATCTCACCCCCCACCACAATAAATAAACTCGATTTTCGCTCCCAACCATGCGTGTTTCTAGGGTACCCACCCAATCATAGGGGCTATAAATGCCTTGACTTGTCCACCCGTCAAATAATAATCTCCCGCCACGTTCACTTTGAAGAGTCCATTTTCCCATATACTATCCAATCTCCCACTAAACCCCCATCCTATGAATTTTTAAACCCAACAATTCACCCCACCATTTGGCATCACATTACTAACCAATCTGCCAAACCAATCCAGTCGCCTTCACAAGAAAACCTAGCCCACAGCCCAGCTACTTTGTCCAACCCAACTGTCCAAACCCCACTATCCACTTCGCACCCTCCTACCGGCCCAACTCCTCCCCAACCAACAAGCCCATCTCCTCCCCAACCAACAAGCCCATCTCCTACACCTTCTGTTCCCTTACCTGACCAAACAGACCCTTCTCCACAATCAGTTGGGCCGTCCACTACCACTCAGCCTTTCAGCCCACCACCCGCACCCACTCCTTCCTACGGCCCAGCTCCAACTCAGCCCAACATACACCCACCTAATCACCAGTCACAACCCACCCGTACTATCCACACACGCTCCATGAGCGGTATATCCAAACCCAAACACCATTTCAACCTACACACCACATCTATTGTCCCTATACCCAAAAACCCCCAGGTTGCCTTAGCCACTCCTGAGTGGTACACTGCCATGTCCAACGAATTTAGTGCACTTATTAAAAATAAGACCTGGGAGTTGGTACCTCGACTCCCGGACATGAATATTATTCGGTGTATGTGGTTGTTTAAACACAAATTTAGATCTGATGGCAGTTTGGAACGATACAAAGCTCGGCTTGTTTGTGATGGTAGAAAACAACAAACAGGTATTGATTGTGGGGAGACATTTAGTCCGGTTGTAAAACCGGCAACTATCAGATTGGTTTTATCTCTTGCTTTAGCTAAATCTTGGCAGATACATCAACTTGACGTCACTAACGCTTTTCTGCATGGAAATCTGGAAGAAACAGTTTACATGTATCAACCCATGGGGTTTCGGGACAAAGTCTTTCCAGATCATGTTTGCAGATTAAAGAAATCGTTGTATGGCCTCAAGCAGGCACCTCGGGCCTGGTATCAACGGTTCACTGACTTTGTTTCTTTGCAGGGATTTCATCAAAGCAAGTCAGACAACTCTCTCTTCATTTATCATAACGGACCAGACATTGCCTATTTGCTTATCTATGTAGACGACATTATTCTTACTACTTCGTCAGATGCTCTTCGCAAACGACTAATGTCTACATTATCTAGTGAATTTGCGATGAAGGACCTTGGCCCCCTGTCTTATTTCTTGGGTATACAAGTTACACGAACTGGTAATCAAATGTTTTTATCTCAGCAGGCTTATGTCAAAGATATCATACACCGCGCTGCCATGGATTCCTGTAAGCCAGTTGCCACTCCCGTTGACACCCAAGCTAAACTGTCCGAAGACTCAGGCCCGCCTCACGATGACCCTACTACGTACCGTAGTCTCGCCGGGGCATTACAGTATCTCACCTTCACCAGGCCAGATATCTCATATGCAGTTCAACAAATATGCATGCACATGCATTCTCCTCGGGTTACTCATTGGAACGCATTAAAGCGTATTGTTCGGTATATTCAAGGAACTTCTAACTATGGTCTTCATCTTGGTCCGTTTACTGATTTCTCTCTTCGAGCATACACCGATGCTGACTGGGCCGGGTGCCCTGATACCCGGCGCTCCACTTCCGGGTACTGCGTTTACTTTGGTGATAACCTCATCTCCTGGTCTTCAAAACGTCAATCTACCATCTCCCGCTCCAGTGCTGAAGCCGAGTATCGTGGGGTAGCTAATGTTGTGGCCGAAATCTGCTGGCTTCGAAATCTTCTTCTCGAGCTTCACCATCCCCTCACACGCGCTACATTAGTCTATTGTGACAACGTCAGTGCCATATACCTATCAGGAAACCCAGTGCAACATCAACGCACAAAACACATCGAGCTCGATATCCACTTTGTTCGCGAGCATGTCCAACGCGGAAATGTCAAAATTCTTCATGTGTCCTCTCGCCATCAAATTGCCGATATCTTCACTAAAGGACTTCCACGTATCTTGTTCGATGATTTCAGGTCCAGTCTCAGCATAAGACCTCCCTACGCTTCGACTGCGGGGGAGTAATAGAATATTTGTAAATTAAGTAAATAGACCAATTCATAATTGTATTTATTGATAATTATAATCTCCCTAAAATAGGAGAGGTAGTTACTCTCTATAAATGTACTATGTATTATGATTTGGAGAGCAATGAAAATTACATTCAACACATTTCATATACAAGCTAATTACATTCTTTTCCGCTATAATAAAGATTAGGAATTTAAATGCCTAAAATTCCAATAGAGTTGATCTCCTTTAAGACAAGGAGGAGATCAACCTGCTCTAAAATCTCATCCTTATGCTCTTTTTGATACATAATTTCATTCAGGTATACCCTTTAACTATTGTACTCGTTGCCCATACTAATAGGGTACATATTCAAAAAAAAAAAAAAAAATTCAGAAATCCCGGTTGACTTAAGGCAAGACAGTTTGAGTCAATGTTTATGTCTTGATGAGACATGATGTTTCTGGCCTAGCTTTTCTAATGGAACTTTCAACAAATAATTTAGGAATGATGTAAGGTACCATTAAAGTCATATTTACAGCTAGATTCAACAATCGACATTTTATTGCCAAAAAAAGTTTGTAAAGGTTAGGAAAATGGTCATTTTCTTGTCAAAACATGGTCAAACCAGCTGTATAAAAAAATTGACAGTCGGGTCGAACAAGTCATTTATGTATGAATGTAATGTTTAATAATAACTAACTATTAATCATTTTTAATGTCTAATGATACATGCATAATATTATGTTTAATGAATTTAAAAATAATTTTTATTTTAAAATTTGTGTTTGAATTATCCCATGAGAAATGAAAATTCACCTTTTCTTACAAAGTTGGTGCCGAGCGTCTAAGCTAGCCATCATTTTCTTTGATGTTGTATGACCTATGACATTTTATCTTTTATTTTTTTAACCGATTGTTATCACTATTTTCCTCCAACTTAGGCGTCTCTTCAGGTTTGTCTTTTTGTGTTTTTACTCGGCCCAAAAACTATCTAATGCGATAGATTTAATAAATTATTACATATGCTTGCAACGGCGTAGAAAAGGTTGGTAACGACTAAAGTGGTGCAACGGTTGTTAAGATACTAATGAGTTTTTTAATGTCTTCGCCTAGGCCCATACCTCACCCTCTTGCGTCTACGGTCATAGCTCTTCACCTTTTGCTTCATTGTGTGGTGCACAAAATGTGACGCTAGAGGTGATAATGATGTGAAAGTTTAGTTAAATATTCCCATAAGAACTCCTACACGTTAATATATGGTTGGTTATAGCCTTTGTCGTTAATTTATTTTGCATTGATAATCATAATGAAGGTTAATAACTACTGACGTTTATCACAACTTTATGTTTTGTTCTTACACGGTTTTTTATCAACAATAATAGCAGTGGGATTGCATGTGGTCAGATGCAACACCAGTAATCTCGTCACACAACACGGGTGTCCCTGCTATATCTCTAAATGGGTCAAATGGGTTTAACGACCCAAATACGTCTGAAATTTAAGAAAAGGAAATAAAAGAGAAATATTAGTTGTGTTATATCTCTAAACGGGTCAAATGGTTATAACGGGATGATTAAACGGGTGAAATGGGTATAACAAGTCATATACAAAACCCGAACAACAGCTACGAGCTGGCAAAACAGATGCAGCTGTCGCAACGCGCGGGCATTCCCACTAGTTAATAATAAAAGGGGGAGTGTTGTCTCCACACCCTTGGGTTGTCTCAAAAAAGAGAACAACCCACCTTACTTGGCATCCTATGTGTCAAGGGGAATAGCCCATTTGAGTTGTTTCCACACCCACTAGCCTAATATGACCGTCCGTGAGGAAAAGAGGGTGGAGGGTTATAAACACCATTTTGAAGATGCTTTTAAGTTTATAATGTTGAAGTTTTTGCATGCAAATGTAAAATTATCAGCAAGATTTTACTTTCCAATTTCCATTACCACAATATTCGCATATGACAATCAAAAGGTAAGTATTGTTTTCGTACATGTGGTTTAGTCCATTTTGTCATTTCAATCTGAATTCTTATTTTAGCACTACTAAATCACTCCCTCCCCAAGTTAAGCTGGTAAGGCCTTTTTTTTTACTGAATTCGTATTCGATTCGATTAAAAGCTGACCAATTCAATTTGAATTTGTATTCGAATAAATTCGTTTACGGTTAAGACTTAAGTTATGGGCTTTAGTTAGGCTTGGGCTTGGTAATGGGCTAATTTATAACTTAGGTTAGAATTATAGATTAGTCCAAGTTCTAAAGTTGTGTGTGTGTGTGTGTTTAAATATGTATTATTTTTTATTAGAATTTTGAATCGAATTTAAAATCATAAATTCATATTCGAATTGAATCAAATTCGAATTCTTGATCATCGAATCGAATTATTGATAATCAAATCGAATTAAGTCGAATTTTGAATTTTTCAAAATCGAATCAAATTCTGGACCCCTTCCCATCCAAAGTGCATACAACATTAGTTCCATATGGGGGGCAAAACCGTAAATTCAAACATAAAGTACTATTTCAAAGCTTAAAATTTTGTGTTTGAAAGATACTACAACGATTGGAGAAAATAAAATCTCAAACATGGGTGTTGCTGCTTCTAAACGAACCAAGGGCTTTGAAAGTTGCACCTGCTCTCAATATAAACTGGTGGTAGAAGGCTGCAATCGCTGCACCCACGAACGGTCCCACCCAGAATATCCACTGCCAAAACAAAACATAACGTCAGAATAATGTTGTACAACCACTATTGCACGGCTTGTACGTGTTTCGTCTACTTGCAACACTTAACAATAATGCATCATTGAAAACAAACTAATAGTTTGAAGATAACTAGATATATTGTTTAAAGATGGAATGCAACATTAAGAATGAATCGAGTATTTGAGAAATATTCTTAACACAACAAATTTCAATCTTGGTTTAACAGATTTATATCTGGCGTAGAAGATCCATCCTCCTACGCCAGCTGTAATATGTTACCTGATAGCAAAATTTGTTGCATTAGTGCACTAGGGTGTGTCATGTGTAAGTTTATGACTTGGCCGAAACAATTTCTTAACTTGATATTTTTGGAAAAGAAAGAAATTAAGTGGCCATTTTGGTGATTAAAGCATTATAAATTACTAAAAGTGAAACATTTTCTTGTATAATTGATGGCCTAAGTTATTATATACTTTTTAGAACGAAAAAGTTATACACTTATTTTAGTACTAAATCCCTAATTCTTATGCACTCTCTTATTTTACTACTAAACTCCTAAATTATTAGATGAATAACACGATTAAATTATAATATATACACCATATACAATAACTTTTTAGAACGACAACTTATACACTTCTTATTTAAGTACGAAACTCAAGAAAGAAATTAAGTGGCCATTTTGGTGATTAAAGCATTATAAATTACTAAAAGTGAAACATTTTCTTGTATAATTAATGGCCTAAGTTATTATGGGGGTGTTTGGGATTGATTATTCAAAACAGATTATGCGTTTTGGAAAAGCAGGGGTGGAGCTGCTTATAGATTATTGCGTTTTGATAGCCTAAAAAACTTATTATCAGCGTTTTCAAAACGCAATCCAAACACTAAAAACTGATTATCTGCGTTTTCAAAACGCAATAATCTAAAAATCAGATTCAAAACGCAATCCCAAACACCCTCTATATACTTTTTAGAACGGAAAAGTTATACACTTCTGATTTTAGTACTAAACCCCCAATTCTTATGCACTTTCTTATTTTACTACTAAACTCCTAAATTATTAGATGAATAACACGATTAAATTATAATATATACACCATATATAATAACTTTTTAGAACAACAACTTATACACTTCTTATTTAAGTAAGAAACTCCTAATGCACTCTCCAGTTTTACTACTAAACTCCTAAACTATTAGACGAATAAAAAGATTATAAATTATAATATACCTGATATAATAACTTTTTAGAACGACAACTTATACACTTCTTATTTCAGTACTAAACTCCTAATGCACTCCCCATTTATACTACTAAACGCCTAAATTATTAGGCGAATTACAAATAAAAAGATTAAATTATAATATACCTGATCATCCCACGCTTTCTCCTTGCCGTAGATGACGGCTGCCCCAAGACTCCGGGCAGGGTTGATACCGGTTCCAGTGATCGGAATAGTGGCAAGGTGCACCATAAACACCGCGAACCCGATGGGAAGAGGCGCCAAAACCTAAAATCATAACCCAAATTCATATTCATTTTCACTCATAAAACAAACAAACTGCATCTACACGCAATCAATAACGTTAGTATTCGTACAGGAACATGCGAGTCTCGGGCACTCCTCTTGGGATCAGTGGCTGAGAAGACGGTGTACACGAGTACGAAAGTACCAATAATTTCAGCACCAAGTCCAGTGCCTTTATTGTAGCCGGCTGCTAATTCATTGGCGCCTCCACCGTAACGGTTGTAAAGGCTTTTGTTTAAAGCCTTGACCAAGCCCACACCACAAATGGCTCCTAAGCACTGAGCCACCATGTACATAAACGCTCGGATCAATGACACTTTACGAGCCAGGAATAGACCAAACGTCACTGCTGGATTAATGTGACCTCCTGCATATGATACATTAGACGTTTACCAACGTTACATTGTATGAATGGTTTGTGTAATTACCTATTTACCCTTGTGTAGTCCTACTTCATAAGGGTATTTATTGGAGGTGGTTATGAGACGAGTAGTTAAATCTCATTTTAATACCTAGTTGTAAAACTATTCACATTCCCTGAGAGTTATCGTTACTTATCAAGTATTAGGTTTGTAGTTTAATTTTTTAAATTAAATTTTACTATTTTAGTTTTTATACAAATTTAATAGTAGTGGCGGGGCATGAAAAAGAAATTTCGAAGAGGCCAAAAGTAACGGGAACTATGTATTTTCAAGGGGCCAAAAGTAACCGGACCCTTTGGGGAACTGTGTATTTCGAAGAGGCCAAAAGTAACCGGACCCTTAGACTATAAGGAGTGGTGGGGGGGGAAGAGGTGGGGGGAAGCGCCATGTGGCACTTGTGGGGCCCTTGTGGGGGGGAAAATAATTGTGGGGAGTGGAAGGGGGGGAAGAGGTGGGGGGAAGTGCCATGTGGCATTTTATTTTTCCTTTTTTTTTTAACTTTTTATATAAAACAATAATAATAAAAAAAAATATTTCATGTTATAAAAATTATTACAAATACCTTGCTCTTTTTCGGACTCGCTAATCCACGCTTTGGTTAATGCAAGCTCTTCTTGAGGTGTCCACTTAAGTGGTTGGCGGTTAGCGGCGGCTAATGCTTTCTCTTCCGCCGTCTTCCTCCTGTGACTTCTTTTTGCAGGGGGGTTTTTACCCGAAGATGATCCCGCCACATTTTGAGGTTGTGTTTCGGGTACGGTTTGGGTTAAAGGAAGTTGTGAAGGAACGAGAGAATCATTGAATGGGAAATTCGGATAAATTTGGCCACTAATAAAACCGGCATAACCGGCGTAGTCGGGACAAGGTGAAGGATGGGGTGGACGGTTTGGGATCGGGCGAACCGGTGGTGTATTCGGGTTTGGGACGTACGCGTATGGGTTGTTCGGGTCGAAGCCTCGGTTGTATGGGTTCATTGTTGGTTGAGGAAGTGTATAAAAATTGGATGAGAAGTGTATAAAATTTGGTTGAAAATTGTATAAAATTTGGTTAAAGTGGGTGTTTTGTAGTGAAATGGGGGTAATTTATAAATTTTTTTTTTTTTTGACCGTTGCTAAATTGACCGTTTGTAATTTAATTTTTTTTTTTTTTTTTTTTTTTTTTTTTTTAAAATGACCGTTGCATAGTATTCACCCAATAGAAACGTGCCACGTGGCCTCAATCTCCCCCCCACGCCGGTGACCTCCTTCCCGCCCCCACCCTCCACGCCACCATGCAGCGGTGTTCCCCCCCCTTCCCGCCCGCTCTCCCGCCCCACTCCGTATAGTCTTAGGGAGCCACACAGTATGTGACTTGTCAATTTACCATATTACCCACTATCCGCAGCCACATGGTATCTTTAGAACTTACATAAGCAGGGCTAATTTTGTAATTTTGGCACAGTAGCATAAACAAGTAAAAAAATGTATATTTTTCTTTTTATTTCACAAATGACAATAAAAATTATTATATAACGGAAGGGTAAATAGGCAACAAGTTGTGTCGCAACCCTTAAATAAACCGGAGAAAATAAAAGCTTACCAGAGATACCGGCGGTGCAGTAAACAAGAACAAAGATCATGCCACCAAAGGCCCACGCAATACCAAGAACACCAACACCGCCGCACTGGTCGGCGTTCAAGGCAGGGTCAGTGGTGCTCTTGTACCCAATGACCGTCAACACCGTAATATAAAGGAACAGAAGTGTTGCAATGAATTCAGCTATCAATGCTCTGTAGAAAGACCATTTTGTTAACTCATTTGGGTCTATGAACGGTGCCGGTGGTGGTTCATGGTAGTCCTTGGCGGAGAATGAACCGTCTTTTGTCATGGCTTCTAGAGAGAGAAATTAGGTGCCGGAGAAGTGGTTGTGAAAGATGGTGATGACTGATGAGTGGAGGGTATATAAAGGGAAGAATATGAAGGGTGTAAAGTGTGCAATGGCTATAATAAGAGTAGGTGAAATGTAATTATGGCATTGCCTAAAAACTAAACTCAACCCAAATTTTATTAAGTACGAACACAAGACATGATAATGAGGTAGCGGTAGAGTGGGTGTGGAAAAACTTAGTAATTTTTGGTAACCTAGGTTCGATTCTCACTCTCTCTATTATTTTGTGTGACATTCGGGTGAAAAACAAATACTGGTGGCGTCGATTCGACATTGGATGAGAGGCGAGGTTTTACCGATTTTCCACTGTCGTGCCTTCGAACGAATGGAGGTTGGGTTTGCGCTTATTTGGGAGAACCAAATAGCTGTAGTCGACCTTAGTCACAGCGCCCGATGTCACGGTGGTTTGCACGTCGTTCCTTGCCGTTCAAAATTTTTTTACTAACACATACACAATCGTTTTTAAACAGAGATAAATTTTTAATACAGCAATAACAACAAACGTACCCAGTACATTTTACAATAGAGCTATTTATAGAGTCTAGGGAGGGTGAGATGTAAGCATATGTCATACCTTATCACTATTCCTGAAAACAGAGACTACTTCTAGACTTTTTCATACAATAATATTAAAAAAAAAATATTTCATATTATAATGTATTTTATTCTCTTTAATTTGGTGTAATTTAAAAAAGATTATATTTCCTCTCTCTAGAAACCATTTCGAAAGACCGAAGACGGATCATCCTCCGCCAAGGACTACTATGAATAAATTATGCCCGTTTAAAAATTATTGTGAAAAGAAAAGAAGAAAATGTTACACGGCTTTTTCGTTTCCAATGTTTAGGCCAATCAGCTTGGTTAAAGTTTATATTGGTGATTTTCCCTAATTATTTTATATTTTGTTTTTTATATTACTTATTTTTATCTACGTTTATATGTAAATTCAATCTAAAAGTTGAGTTGTATTGAATTTAAAGTTTTATATTTCGTAAAAAACTTTGTATTTCATACAGCTCCGTTTTTTTATAAAATAAAAATGTCAAATTCTTCTTCTTCTTTTTTTTTTTTTTTATAAAACATGATACATTACGAGTTACCAGTGTGTAAATAATTAAAAAAAATGCAAAAAACATGTAAATAGAATCAACCTAAAATTTTCATGCTGGGTCCCTTGTTTTTGTTAAGTTAATTGGTTCGCTTTCACCGACCCATTTGACGTTGTCCCACGTGGTTTTTGTGTTATCTTCAAGCACGCATATCTGAACCTTCGATCATGTGTTTGTTACGAGTCACGATGTATCGTGGTTTATAAAATATACCAAGAAACGTATACGTAGACACGTGTCAGTATGGCATATGCATGCAAATGTTACACGCATCCTACATTTCATTATTTTAGCTTTGTTGTAAGATATTTAATTTTCCTTATGCAATGAAGCCGTTACTTTATGGACGACGACGTGGCTAGAGCATGGTGAGATCACGGCTGCACATACTCCTATAATAGATGTCTATTTTGGTTTTTAATGTTTTAACTAGTATTTTACCCGTCACGTGACGACACGTAACAATTTATACGTTAAGATATAATGCGTAGAACACAATAATTTCAACTAATTGCATAAAACACACCACCAATAACTATGTGACCACATCACAATAGTATGCCGTACTGGTTGGTTGCTGTGTAATCATGATAAGTAAAAAAAAATCACCCGTGTCATTCACGAAAAGTTTTTCAAAAAAGATTTGGTAACCTTTACCTGAGATTAGATAAGAAGGGGAGGATAAAAAAAAATCACCAGTATGCCGCTACCGCCACATATCACCACCCACCATCAGGGGAGGATTTAGGTAGCAAGGAGCGGGTTCCCGAGAACCCAGTCGGTTTGAAAATTTTAGTGTTAATATATATATAATTGGAAAGGAACCCATAAGAAGATTATGAGAGGAACCCATGACTAAAGATGGTAAGTGTTCTACTGGTTGACAGGTCTTTATCATCCGGCATGTACCCGGTTCGAATCCCTCAAGACCCTTGTTTTGTTTTGTTTTTTATTTTAACCCACTTTAGGGTTTTATAAAGAAAATAAACAGTCGCCTCCTTCACTCTTTGCCCACAGGCACGGCTCCTCTAGCCTAGTCTCCTCCAGCCTACAACTCCGTTGCAGCCGATCTTTCCACCCTCCAGCCGCCCCTCCAAACTCTTTAGCAGGTCTGTTGATTATTATTGCCATTTATGTCCATTCATTGTTCATTCTTTTTTCTTTGTGCTCTTTGTTCATAGTCTCATAGATTAAACAATTCATATATCGTGACTAGATTATGACCCGGTGACTTATGACTGGATAAAAAAACGTGTATCACGAATTGAGGTTGCTATCTTGACCTTACCTAGTGAAATGAAAGCTGCTTCAGGACTTCAGTCACTGTAACAGTAACATATATCTGTTATTTTATTATTAGCTATCTGTGTTCTTTTGTGTTTGTTGAATGCTTCAGTGGTTGTTACTCGTAATTTTTTTAACTTAGTTTTTGTAACAAGGGTTAGTGGCCCATAAATTGCTTAGATCCTTACTAGGTAAGTTTTTGTATCTATTATATGTAACTTTATATGGTTGAAATTTGGACTTAATAAATCTGTTTTAGTTAGTTGTACATTCTGTTTATAGGGTTGAAATTTGAACTTGTTTTCTGTTTTAGTTGGTTGTAATTTGTTAGTTAGTTTTTGTATCTGTTACATTCTGTTCATATGATGTGAATTCGTTACTTGTGTTTTGTGGTTTTTGTAGAGGATAGATTCACCTAGTTGACATGAACTTAAAATTTGATATGAGCTTAAACTTGTTTTTTACGGTCTTTTTGTTACATCTAGTATAGTTTGGTAACTGAACTGTTGAAAATCTAACTTATTGGAACTTCTTTCGCATTACTTATTTTAGGGATGTTAAATTTTAACCTATTGAAACCTAAACCAACCCGAACCGTCAAACCGACCCGAACCCATGTACCGAACCAGACTATTTATATTCGGTCGTATGAAATTAGAACATTTAAAAAAGGAACCCAGTGAAAAAAAATTCTGAATCCACCACTGATAGCCTTTAGGTTAATATGAACATTACTTGTTTAACTAGATTTCTAATAGTCAAATTTGCACATTTGACCAAACTAACTAGTACATGTTTGATTTGATGTACCTATTTGTTGCTTTGTTATTTTTTTTCTTTATTCATATTTTGAACCCGTGTATTTTTCATCTTTGATAAATTCGTCTCAAGGCATTTTTAATTTTTAATCCCAATTCTTTTTTATTTTCAACTTTGGCTCCCTATACTTTTCATCTTTTACAAAATTTTCGTTTTAAATTTCAGTCTACATTTTGTGAATCAACATGTTACAACATGTGTTTGTGGTTAAACATTTTTACCTCTATTTATCTCGTTCACAATGCGCGCACAGGGGGGGGGGGGGCTAAATCGATGTTGTTATTCTTTTCCATATTATACGTTTCGGTCTAATTATTCTGCATTAACACGTAGCAACGGGTATGCATGGTTCAACGTTTTTACTTCTATTTTTCGTCCGGTTTTATTTTTTTCCTTTTTTTATTTCTTTTGTTTTAAGAGTTTCCAATGTTAGTAGTTGCTGACAGTGGTGTAGCATTGGTGCTACTTCGCACAGTTCTACGCCCGCAACACTGGGCTTATACTAATTTGATCAAATGTTAGGTACCATCAGAAGAAAAAAAACTAGTGGTCCTTTTTCTCTTTTGAAACAAATAATTAAGAAACAACCTAATATTCGGCCCATGTGTTAGTAACATGTGGTCGGGAAAAGTAATTTTACGAACAAGTCTAAGTGGCAGGCCCAAACAAAACGGTCAGAAATCGTATGGTCTGAGATCAATGGACGGTCCACACCTGGACCTGTGGGTCATTTGCGCCGGAAACAGGTCACATTGGTGAGCCATCGTCGGCATTGTTGACAAGTGAAATTGCCATACAAATGTATTGTTGTTATAGCGGCCGATACAAGTGCAATATGTCGTTTACTTTGATTGTTTTACCGGCAAACTAATATATCTTACTATTATACCTGCGGCTTGTAGGATTCAAACTCTTTGCCTTTTAGATACCTGCGGCTTGTAGGATTCAAACTCTTTGCCTTTGTTATAGTTGGAATCTTACACCTAATTATTTTACAAAATTAATAAAATGTGATCTTTTAACATAACATACGCTTTTCGAGTTTAATATTAATATGATGTAGGGTTGTCAAAGCAGGATTAATCATGTTCAACAAATTAGAGACGATGGTATTAAAACGTATCAATATTAACAAGGGTGGTTCGGTTTTAATCTCGAGGGGTGGAAGGCGGAGATTAACTTAAGTCGAAGGAGTAATCAAGTAAAATAATAAGTAAGGATGATTAATTGTTATTTGAATTATCTTTTAGTATTAGATATAGTTTATATTTTATAGTTATCTCTAAGTAGCTTTTAGAATTGTAGTAGAGATAAAATTGTGGGTATATATAAACCCTTGATCTATGTTTTTTTTAATTCATTCAGAAAATTAATAATAGTCTTAGCTTTTAATTGAAGTAATTGTGCAAATCTTGTTCTTATCGATCAGTAAGGACTTCACAGGCCATTGTTAATATTTAACAAGTGGTATTAGAGCCAAACTAGAGAAGGAGAAACAACGATCGAAGATTGAAGTAAACCGATCAAGAGACGCCACTCTAGCATGATACGATCCAGTGTAACAACAACGAGATGATGGTCGAACTCCAAGTAGTAGGAGGATTTAAAATGCTGAATCAAAGTAACTACAGGACCTGGACGACATGTATGAGATCATACCCTCAGGGACAGGACCTGTGGAACGTGGTAAACGGCACCGACACCTGGGCTCTAACGAATGACATCAACAGAGCCATTGGAAAGTGGCAGGTCAAGGCTGGTCGCACTATGTTTATCATGAAGATGACAATAGAAGAAGAGATTTTGGATCACATCCTTGAAGCCTTGTTTTCGAAGAAGGTTGATGCACGTCTTCAACTGCTTGAAGGAGAACTGATGTCGACTTCTCAAGAAGATCTCACGATCCCACAATACTTTCGGACGATAAAGAACCTGTGCTGAGAGATCGACAATCTTGATCCTCAATCCAAGATTAGTGAGACTCGGCTGAAAATAATTCTGGTTCATGGATTGAAACCAGAATACAGGAGCTTCGTAACCTCAATACAAGGCTGGGCGAATCAGCCTAACTTAACCGAACTGAAAATTTGTTAGCACGACAAGAAGCCTTGGCGAAACAAATTGCAGGTGTGTCAATAAAGGCTGATGAAGACAAAGCTTTATATGCAGAATGAAGCAAAGGAAAAGGGAAGCCATGGCAGTCTCGACGCAAGAATCAGACCAAAAGAAGACTGAGAGCGATAGAAAACGAAAAGGAGCTCAAGATCAATCCGAAAAAGAACAGGCGAAGAAAAGAAAATCTTGGAATGGAAAAAAGCTTCCATATAAGGTGTAATAACTGTGGAATCAAGGGTCACATTGTTAATTTATAAACTAAACTTTATAGTATTGTTTGTAAATATATATTTGTATGTATTTATGTCTAGCATATGTATTCTGTCTCTAGTACATATATATATTTAGGAATATAAGTTGTTAATATTATCAAGAAAGGATAGTTAACTTCAAAGGCTGCAAATCAAGTGAACAAGACAAACAAGGCTGCAAATGGGTCAGACAGAAGCATCAGAAGATTGCAGCAAATTCTGATTACAAGAGGCAAAGCAAAAAACATTATACAAGACATCAAATGACCATATTACCCCTGATAGTTTATTGGTGCCAAATTTGTTAATCGGTGGCAGTTATATTTTGTCCTAACAGACATGAATCTTCGACAAGTAACTGTCAATAGTCAGACTGTTTCATTTCATATATATAGGCTTTGTATGTTATAGTTTGTCTTTACCAAAATCATTAATAATAATTCAGATCCTTTGTTCGAAACATTCTGTTCCTGTGTTCCTGTTTTTGTCCCTAAACTGAAAACATACAATCAAAACACTATCATATATTGTTCTTGTTATTAGAAGTATATCATAGTATTCATTTTGTTTCTGTCATAACATCCGCTGCATATCAGTTTGTATTCCAACAAATCAGGTATCAGAGCCAAGTCTGATCGATCCGTTATTTATCAAACCGAATCACTAAGGAATACTTTTTCGTTAATCATGTGTATGTCTGGAATAACACATCAATCAGAATCAAGACTTTCTCATTCAGTCTCTGATTCATTTGTTCCAGAAAAAAAGAAAATTGTGCAACAACTAAGAAGAAGAAGGAATATAAGAAGAATGGATAGGCAAAAGTGCTTTTATTGCAAGAAACTGGGGCATCTTATTGGAGTATGTAGCATTCGTGAGAGGGATGAGACTTCACAATTTATTCAAGATGCAATCAAAACAGGAATTTCGTATTATCCAGAAAATGATCATGAAGAAGGCGAAAAATACATTGTTAAAGGAACCGAACTCGGTTCTTGGAACAATGTTTGGTATTTAAGTACAAAAATCCAGAATCATATTTGTGGAAATCTAGATTATTTTCTGAAAATTAAAAGATCATTTGGGGTTGAATCAAGATACAAGAAAGAATTTTTATTTATAAGGGGCGTGGATGTAATCGGTTGTAATATAGATGGTCACCAATTATTGATTCATAATTTCTTTTACTCTCCGGATATTGATGATAACGTACTTAGTTTACATCAATTGAAGTTGCAAGGATATGTGGTGAAATTAGATGGACATAATTGTACAATACAAAATATATTCAAAGTAGATGGCATGATGAATAAAAATTTGAGGGTAGGTTGTGATGTAAAGGAAGAATTGTTGAATGAATTGGGTAGTGAAACTCTATTTGAAAGAAAGAAGGCTAAATATTTGAATGATTATTTTTAGAGTTTATCTCTTGATAATGATGTAAAAGGAAAAAAAAATAAAAGATAGAATGGAAAATATAGAGTTACATTATCTAGAAGATTGTATGGAATTTTATGAAGATGATAGATGAGATGGATTATCCTTGGGTTTATAGGAATGAATTAAAGGATCCCTTTCTTAGAATGGTCTCTTGGTTTGTGAATTTCTTTCTACAATTACCAAATATGCCAATTCCTCCTAAGAAAATAAGAGGGATTCAAGTGGAATTGTTTGATCTATATTTGATTATTAAGGAGGGTGGACATAAGAGGGTGACAGATTATAATATGTGGACTTTGATTGCCAAAGAACTTGGTTTGGAGTATGAAGATAAAGATCACATAAGGATACTTTATGCTTTATACCTTGATGTTCTTGAATGGCAATATAAAGTTTCTAATGTGGCAAAGATGGCTGCCCAAAATGGGATGAAAAATCAAGAAGGTTGCAGCCAAGATAGATGGGAAAAGAGTGCAAGATCTATGGAAGATATCAAAGCTAAAGATGTTCCGGTTCTCTACTAGGATAGCACACTCATTTGAAGATGACTATGCACTCTTTATGGGTGGAGATTGGAATGCGGCCAAGCGACTTATCAAGATAAGGAAGTATGATTTCAGCGAATTGGCCGAGGCACTCGACGAAGCACACAAGACCCTACCTAAGAACAAAACGCCAAGTTTAGTTTAAGGGAGGGTGTTAATTTATAAACTAAGCTTTATATCATTGTTTGTAAATATATATTTGTATGTATTTATGTCTAGCATATGTAGTTTGTCTCTAGTACATATATATATATATATATATATATATATATAGGATTATAAGTTGTTAATATTATCAAGAATGGATAGTCAACTTCAAAGGTTGCAAATCAAGTGAACAAGACAAACAAGGCTGCAAATGGGTCAGACAGAAGCATCAGAAGACTGCAGCACATTCTGATTACAAGAGGAGGAGCAAAAAACGTCATACAAGACAGCAAATGGCCATATTACCCCTGACAGTTTATTGGCGCCAAATTTGTTAATCGGTGGCAGTTATATTTTGTCCAAACAGACATGACTCTTCGAAAAGTAACTGTCAATAGTCAGACTGCTTCATTTCATATATATAGGCTTTGTATGTTATAGTTTATCTTTACCAAGATCATTAATAAAAATTCAGATCCTTTGTTCGAAACATTCTGTTCCTGTGTTCCTGTTTTTGTCCTTAAACAGAAAACATAAAGTCAAAACACTATCACATATTGTTATATTGTTCTTGTTATTCGAAGTATATCATAGTATTCATTCTGTTTCTGTCATAACATCCGCTGCATATCAGTTTGTATTCCAACACACATGGCGAACAATTGTCGACGACCCAAAGAAGAAGGGAATGTCGCAACACAAGAAGAAGAAGAACCATGGCACATGGAAGCTATGATCGCTCAGGTTGAAGAAGACATAGCCTTAACGGCTGTTATTCAACCCAAAAACAATGACCTAGGAGTTTGGTTAATTGACTCAGCATCAACAAACCACATAGAAAACGTTGCAGCCCGAAAAGTGGAACCATGGGACATGGAAGCCATGGTGGCACAGACCGAAAAAGATGCAGCCTTGACACCCATGATCCAGCCAAAAAATAATAATCTGGGTGATTGGATAACTGACTCCGGTTGCTTGAACCATATAACAGGAGAAAAAGATCGGTTGAGCAAGGTGAAATGTTATAATGGAAACCATGTGGTAGTGATAGCAGACAACTCACGACACCAAATCGCAAATGTAGGAGATATCCACTTTCCAGCCGAAAGAGGACAGAAAGAGTTTGTAATGAGTGATGCTTTCCCTATACCAGGTATGAAGAAGAATTTATTTTCTGTTCCATAAGTAAAGAAGAATTTATTTTCAGTTCCACAAGTAACTTCAACAGGAAAGTATGTTTTGTTTGGTCCAACCGTTGTAAATTTTTTTGATAAATTCGAAACCAAATTAGTTCCAATACTTCAAGGTAAGATGAATGACATGGTATACGTGTTATCGGCTTAATCGACATATGTTGATAAGGCGAAAGGGAACCAAACAGCGGATTTGTGACATGCTCAGCTATGACATGTAGTATACGATCGTCTGGAGCTTATAATGAAAAGGAACATGCTAGGAGGATTGCCGAACCTCAAAGTAAACAAAGATGTATTGTGTGCCGGGTGTCAATAAGGAAAAGCACATCAACTCCCGTATGAGTCGTCCAACTACAAGACTAAAAAGCCGCTTGAAATAGTTCATTCGGATGTTCTTCGACCAATCAAGCAAGCTTCAAACACCGGGAAACGATATGTTGTTTTAAGTTATTCAAGGAACAAGCAGAACTTCAAACCGGAAAAGTAATCAAATGTCTCCGATCGGATAACGGCGGAGAATACTTGTCTCATGCATTTGATAGGTACTTATGAGAAAATAAAATCAAGAGACAACTCACCTGCCCTAACACGCCACAACAGAACGGTGTGCCAGAGAGGAAAAATCAGCACCTAAGAGAAACATGCAGAAGTATTATACATAACAAGAATGTACCGGGTCGATTTTAGGCAGACGCAATGAAGACTGCATGCTATGTAATCAACCGACTACTGGCGCAAAATCTCAGATACAAATCTCCATTTGAAAAATTATTTGACATTAAGCCTGATGTAAGTAATTTAAGAGTACTTGGCTGCGTATGTTATGTATTTGTGTAGCACCCTAAACCTTTCTAACATGAAATACGCAGCGGAAATACGAACTAGAAAATTTCTTGCTTTATAAAAAACATTCTCGTATATTTGGAACCCATTTCTACAAGATATTATAGGTGTTTAATCTTTTGTTGTTTCTTATTACATCATATACAACTCATCTTTATTAGTTTACGTGACCGCGACCCCGTACAATCCGTGTCCTCACTCGACCTCCAACCATTTCTTGCTTTGTGAGATAGACTAGACAACCTGCAACCATCACATAACCATTTTGTTAGTTCATTAAGTGACTTCAGGCAAATATTCACAATATGGAAATAACATCAACAATACTCAATGATCATGTCCTACGCCTTTTTGCAATTTTGGATCCGATCTCCGGATCCTATCCTCCAATTTCCATGCATTCATCCTTACATACCTGCATCTTCAACAATACTACGATAGGACCACTTTCGTGTTGACTTGTGACCCCAAGCTTTGTAGCTAGCTTACTTACAAGTTAACATGCCATATTAGAATACTTAATAAGGAATTTACCAATGCAAAACATTAGTGTTCTCTCTACACCATACATTCATGCAAACCCATTTAGCAATTAGTTCAATCTAATAAGTTCCTTCCTATTCATGATCTTTTTGACCCATTAATTATTTACTTGCATGAACTAGTTGTTAGATACTTAAAACATACCACATAGTATGATACTTATCCCCTACAATCAATACCCCATGATTAATGCGGGTGTGTACGATCCTACACCTTTTCTTGATTAATATGAGATTATTAATGTGCAGCATTTTTCTGCGCAGCTGAGTTCACCGGCTTATTTGACCCACTAGATGTCCAAATCAGATCTGTATGTCTGAACATAAAATGTAGTACACTCGTAGAGCTTTCCGAGCATATAAGGCTCGTCTACATTGGAATTTTCTATGATTTTATATGACTTTTGCAAGATCAGGACAGATTCGAAGCCAACACATTTCAGCTTGCTATCAAGGCTGAATTTTTAACTTAACATGTTGTTTTGACCCACTTAAACTCCAAACTATCTTTCGATGTTTAAATATGAAGTACAGTACGTTCAAATAGCTTTCCAACCATGTATGATACACCCTAAACGGATATGTTACCGTTCCATTACATTTGTTACAAAACTGGGCATTCTGAAGCCTCTTGTTTCTTTCAACTTAGATCCGATTGTCCCATATGCCTACATTGTTGCATATAGCACCATTCATGCTCACTAATCAACATCCTATAACATCATCAACTATAAATTACCTATCCATTCATGTTTTTCATTCTATACTTACACACGAATAAAATGTACTAACCGAGAAATTAGTTCATGAGCCACTTACCTTTGCCCGTATGAGTGTTGTCGTCCATTCCATTCGTTTGACCCGTTATCTTCCAATCCATGCCATTCCTATTCCTACTTTAACAAGTCAACTTGCAAACCGTTAGAACATATAACGGGTCATTTGCCACCTTTAATACCTAAGTATTATTCACCCATCCCATTATATGTGTTCATAATCATTTTACCATTCATACTAGTAATTTGGGTTAACCCCACCCATTTGACCCGAAATCACCCATTTGTGTCTAATGAAAACATATGGCTCATTTTCACCATAAATCCATGACATCTTACTTTTAACCCATATACATAAGTTTTGGGTTAATCCAACGCATTTAATCCATTCACCCAATTGACCCGTTTGGGTGATTCTCCCATTATTGACATACTTAACAATTTCATGATATTATGTTAACACAAAACAATTAAATCCACCAATGAGTTAACATCAAGATTATACCCACTTATCTATCCTTTCATTGTTACCATTCTTCATACACATAAGAATTCAAATACATAAATGGAAGTTAAGTTTGTGAATTACTTACAAATGCGAGTAGAGGTCGAAACCATACCAAACGAACTCCGATTGAGATGATTTAGGAGTCCATGGAACCGTCTCGCTGAGATCTACGAAACCTACTAGTTTCTACTGCCTGAAACAGCCACCACTGTTGCTGAAACAGCAAAACAGTGGCTAGATTACCCATTTTCGAGCTGATGTGTTCTGGTCAGTAAAAACCCCTCTTCCAGGCCTCTAAATCAAAAACCCACCGTTGGATATGATCGTCTATATGTCTTTAAGCTTCTGTAAAAATTTTAGAACGATCCAACGGTGCAATCTCCGGGAAATCACACTTTATGACAGGCTGAAAACCTAAAAACGGGATTTTGAACTTAGATGGTGCTCTCTTTCTCTCTCACACACTCTCTTTCTAAAAATTGGTTGTGGAACCTGAATGAATCAAAGAAATACATCCTCCCTTTTTATACTACAAGTTTTCCAATTAAACAACCTAACCCTTTAATTTATAAAAGATTGTAAACAAGTCCATACACTTTGTTGATATTAGAAATGTGTCAAATATAACATAATTCCAACATTACCTCTTACTAGTAAATTAATATGCTCCACATTTAGTACTTCTAATTCACAATTAAGCAACTTATTCAACACGTGATAGACATCTTACCAATCAAATATAGAGTAAAATCTCTTAATGCATAGTTCTACAAAATCACACCATTAACCTATATTTCAATATGAATTTCATCTAACATACATTTCTACATGTTAGTTAGAGATCTTTTAACAACATAAAATCATCAACCACCCTTTATTTCTTCTATTACATGGTTTCTATCATTCATTCTTCAAACCTTCATAAGAAGCTAATCATTCGATTCTTTAACTAGGTTAATCATTCTAGCTAAGTATTCCTTGCAATTGTAAAAAATAAACATGCTAATGAATAATTATTCGGGTTTTGGGGTGTTACAATTTGTACCTACTCACCTTCGACACAAGATGGAGAAGAAGGCGATCCGTTGTATTTTTGTTGGGTACGATTCGGAGCAAAAAGGTTGGAGATGTTGTGATCCTACAACAAATAAATGTTATGTGTCACGCAATGTAGTCTTCGACGAAAATTCGTCTTGGTGGTCCGAGAGTAAAGAACTTATGCCGGATACTGAAGAGTTGAAAGAAAAACTTGAGATGGTAATAATCAACTTAGACAATGATCTTGAAGTTGACACGATTGAGGTCGAAAACATAGAAGAAGATCAAGTAAGCAACCCCCGTCAAGAACAACCGAGGAGCAACCCTTGGCAGACTGGATCTAGTAATCAGGTCCATAGGACTGAAGAAAATCCAAGCTTGAATAGCTTGGCTACCGGACCTTGGCGATCAGAAAGAGCAAGGAAGCCCAACCCAAAATATGTTGTGAATGTAGCCACTATAGAACAAATTGAAGTGGAGCCAGAAAGTTATGAACAAGCTAAGGATAAAAATGACTGGGTTGAAGCCATGAATGAAGAAATTAGTGCTATGATCCGAAACGAAACCTGGGTACTTGTACCAAAACCCGATGGAGTGAAGCCCGTAACTTGTAAGTGGGTTTACAAGATCAAACGTAGAGCCGATGGAACTGTGGACATGTTTAAAGCTCGTCTCGTTGCACGAGGTTTTTCACAACAGTATGGAATTGATTATGAAAACAATTTCTGAGACTTTTACTTCTTTTCCACTTTCTTCGCCTTCTTCTTCTTATTTATACGCTCCTCATTTGAATAGTCTATTTCCTGCAATATTACTTTATCCTTGTCGCCAGTACCCTCATCATATTTAATATCATTATTTTCAACATCATGGAATGGCATCTCTGTTTCATTCTTCTTAAACATGTACGAGATCCTTTGACGCTTTTGACCGTTCGTTTTTATCCTTTTCATTTTCCAATTCCATTATAGCAATTTCTTGATTCAACTTTTCAATTGCGCGTAATCGCCGACTTATATAATCGGATTAGTTGTTTGTTTTTCGCCTCTTCTCTTGTCTGTATTTCATTTCTCTTCCAAAATCATGTAAGGGGTTGTTTGGTAAGCCTCTTAATGAGGCTCTAAACCATTCAATGCTAAATGATTCAGCATGTGGCGCGTTTGTTTCAGCTTCTGAATAAAATGGTTAAGGCTGTACCATTAAGATTTCAGATGTAGTTAACCCATTAAACACTAAACTAGGTTGAACATTAATGAGACTCTTCTACCAATTTGGGACAAGAAAACTAACCATTAAAAGGTCCAACTTAATGATTCAACACTTAACCATTCAGGCCTTTTAACCATTCAGACCTCTTAATGATTCAACACTTAATCAACCAAACAGCCCCTAATCTGATTGTTTCCCTCTGAATTCTAACCATGGGCCCTGATACCACATGTTAGCTGAAGTCGATTTCATGTTCAAATTCATCTCTGTAATCATGTTTTTCTCTATTCTTCGGTACATATTTGCACATAATGGATAATCTAAGAAAATGTTTCTTATTGTATATCTTGATAACAAAGAAATTTAAAATATACAAATATATATATATATATATATGTATGTGTGTGTTTGTCCACAGAGGTTATAACCGTTTAACGGTTTCTTTTTTCCATCATTAACCACCGAATACTATTCTAATTCTAATTGACCGCTTCCAACCTGCATTAGTTGGTATCAGAGCTCTAGGTTGAATCAAATGGCTCAAGAACAATTGATTAATCAAAGACGATAAATCGAGCGAAATGTTCCAAAAACAAAGTTCTTAAAATACTAAAAAAAACTCAAAAACAATAAACCCATAAATCCTAATTTATTTAAGATATACTAATTACCAAAGGAAATGTGCATTGCTAGATTGTAATGTTGGCTTTAAGGGTTTCATGTGCATTGTTTGGTTGTAAAGTGTGCATTATGTGTTGTATTGTGCCATCGTAATTCAGAGGTTTTTGAGGGGTATTTTGGTTTTTTTATTATCTCCACATCATTATTACAACCTCATACGTGGCCACTTCATATTCTTTAGAAATCAAAAAAGCTTTGTGATACGTCATACGTGTAACCTGATAACCCCTCTGGTAAAAACGTGGCCACATTAAACATAATCTCTTTCCAAATTCACACACACCTAACTATCATCGAAGTGGTTACGTCGAGGACGATGCCTACACACGTCAGCTATATCGACAGTCACCGCATCGAGAGCCATCGTTGTGGTAGTTGTTCACGGAGGTCAGGAGGCTCTGAAACTTAAAGTCTATCTAAGCGGTGACTAGGGTTCAATCTGTACTTAGTGTAGCGGTGTTGGTGTTACCGGTGGTAGCAGCCGGTGACAGTGGGAGGTTCTGGGGTTCAGGTACCCAAAATCTGACGCAGTCCAGTTGTGTTTAAGCAACGAAATATTTTGACTCTCCGATCTCCCTACTTCAGTATGTTTCTCATACTCCGATCTGTATGCATGTTCCGTATTTGTATTAGATCTAGATGGATCTGTGATTGAAGTTTCGTATAACTTCAGTTTTGTGTATGATAGGTCAGTGACAGTTGGAGATACTGTTGTGGGTTAAGAATCCGGACTGTGACCGGGTATTTATTTCACTGTTGAAAATTATCTTGCATTTTAGTTGATGGCTGCATTTATTAATATTCTTGCGGCATGATGTTTTTATAATTTCATGGATCAGTGTAGTGTAGGTTGATTGGCTTAATGGTTTCATTGAATACATATGGCCTTGTCTTGACAAGGTATTGCTGTAACTTATTTATTTTCTTTGTTTTATTAAATAGCATACTCAATTAAGTTTTATATAGTTTGAATGCTGGAGGTGTTCTTGCTTTATTATTTAGGGTTAGCATTAGAATCCTCCTTTTTATACATGAGGTTGAAAGAGCTGAAACACCATCGAAGAAGTGTCAGATTCTTTACAACATGTTATGGTTTCAGATCACCATTTAAGATATTGTGTGATACCCTTTTGTTTCTTCGATCATTCGCGGGCGAAACAAATCGACAAGTAACACCACCATCACAACAATCACTTAAACAGAGGGTACAAGTGTGTCAGTCGACGGTGACTCAGATGATGGTGTTCTGTGGTGATGATAGTCTTATAGACGGTGACTGTTACGCGTTATCAGTGAGCCTATTTTCGGTTTTGATTTTGGTTTGGTTTTGGTTTTTGCTTTAGTTTTTGTTTTTTTTTTAGTTTGATTTTTCTTTTATTTTGGCTGTGATGGTAGCGGTTGTGGGTATTGGGCGTCGTTGATGTAATCGTCAGCGATACCCTTCCGATCAGCGGCAGGTAACCTCGCCGCCACGGTTGATGCCACACGACGGATAGGGCAACCTTCTCCTGCCGGTAATTAGAAAGAAGTAAGCACCAGTTATTATTTTTATTAATCTTAGTTTACGTCAAGTTATAGCTTTGTCCTCTTTCTTTCGGATGTTAGTCTTTTCTTTTGACTCTTTAACAAGATTACATAATTTTAGTATTAGTCTATATCTTGAAATGTGTTATATGGTTTTAACTTTCAAGCATAAATAGATAAACTTACACCTGATTAACCCATTTGACCCGTGCCTTTGTCCGCCTTTTCTTTTACCCGTTTAGTGTAAACATAATGAATCAATCTATTTGTAAGCATATGTTTGAAATTGCCACATGTGGCATTCCCAAATATGTTCATTATAATTTACTGTCATGCATAGGTCGTCAGATTAATAAATCTTATTGATGAGTTAAATTGTTACTTGCGTTTATTTGCAGCCATGATGATGCATCCAAATGCATCTAAGCTTCCATACAAGAAACCACAAGCCTATGATGATGCATAGCTATTTTGTGTGGCTACTACTATTGTAGCCATGGCGTAATTTACCTTTGGCTGTAATGCTTATTATTCATTACATGGCTATTGGCATTGCTTCAAATAGGCAAGCAGAGCCACCCATACTCCTGAGCCAAGTTGGAAATATTTATGCGTCAATAGCCTATTTACAGGTGTAGAATGGTAATCTGATTGTTTTTGTTAAACTTATGTTTACTTAGAATGTCATTTGTTTTAACATTTTTGTTTGAACTATTTACAAGCATATGCAAGTGGCTTCTTTGGACTTTGGTGATGAACTTTGGCCTGCTGACAAGCTCGGTCTCACCAACAACGCCATTCAGGTTGTGGTTGTTGGTCTCACCAACAATAGCTTCTAATATGCTTGCTATTGTAGCCGTTGAAGCAGTTGAAGGATGGTTCCCTTGAATAGCTGATACATTAGAGAAATTAGGTACCTTTATGTTTACGCAGATTTTATAGACTATGACATCTCAGTTTAGGGGTTATATACAAGACATCTAAACGCTATCAGGCATAACCAAACAGTCATTGGGTCAAACTCGGATAATGTTTTGGTCATTGCATTTTGTTATATATTTATGAATTGTATATTGATTTTGACAGGTTAGATGTGGTGAATTTGGCTTCTTGCCTTTTTGGATGGCATATATCAAGCTACGTGTTGGTGACGAGGAAGACATAAGCCAAGTATTGATGATGAATTTGGGATTGTTTGTAGGGATTGTTAGTACTACTGTCTGATATAAATGTTTTTTTTTTTTTTTTTGGATCTGATGAGTAGTTAATGAAATGCTATTTCTTTCTTTTGGGTATGCTGATGATGCTATTTGCGGTTCGTTTCGCTCCCCCATAATGTGTGTTTAGTGTTTTCGACAATTATTACGTATTACTTATTAGTTTTATCCACTTAGCCCGCCGTCGCGTTATCTACTTAGCCCCCGCTGCAACGCGCGGGGGTTACATTCTAATTTATACTAAAACCTAACAACTTTAGAGATAAACACTAATTAAAAAAAAAAAGATAAACATAAACAAACTTTTATGTCGCCGACAAAGGCAACGAATTGAGTGTTTTCTATTCACGTGCTCGTGGAGAAGATTAATTTTCAACTCGCAGAATCGCCGACAAAGGCAGCGGTGTAGTTGGTTCCAACCCACGGGATTTTGAGAACCGACAGGCATTCATAGTTGACTTGGGAGGAAACTGAACTAGGAGGATTTGTCAGAGACCAAGGAAGAGGAGGATCCTTTCAAAGGCGACCTTGTCTATATGTGTCACTCATGTATGATATATATATGGGGACGAGGAATGGTATTCTTGGGTCAATGATGATAATGCAGTGGCTGAAAGTGATGATTTTGTAGTTACGGAAATTTCACCCAATAAACCAACAACTTGGTAGTTAACGGTCGCCAAGTGTTTTCCATGGATGACATAAAAATCTCACCAGTAAGTTTGGCATATTTGAATATTACCTATTCCTACAAAAGTGGCAATTCAAATTGGAGATGTTTATAAATTCGATGAAGAAAGTTCCGTTTTTATTATAAACTTTCCAATAATTTTGATGGCTATACATGCGAAGATCCATTGCTTTAAAATTTCAAATAAGGGGTCCAATCAGAAAACTAGGAAGGTGATGATAGTTTTGACAAGTAAAGCTTTTCTGTTGGAAGTTCACATGGAAATAAATCTATATCTATCTCTACTACCTTATTAAGGAGGAGAGATGGGTAAGAAGGTAATTTCACCATCATTTTAAGATGGCATACAAAAGGTCTCATGCATAAATCTCTAACTTTTACCATTTTCTTCCATCTATGCCCTTATGTACAAGTCACTAATACAAATAAATTGCACAATTCAATACATTTAATTCATGTATTAACTTTTTGTTACCGAGAACCATTACCAAGTAATAGATTAATTCATGTAACTTTTTTTAATGGATTAACTTTTTTTTACCAATGGAATTTGAATTATCACCACAAGAAAAGGCTAAGCCTTATTTAACACTTTGTAACCAGTAGGCTAAAGGCTCTTTGGTTCATGTGTGTAACTAAATGTTGCAAATAAAAATTAAGCACGGATCGGATTGGATAAATGATTGTATAGTGTATAAAGTTTTGGCAATTTAAAATGTGAATAAAAATACATACTCGCGGCAACGCGCGGGCATTCCACTAGTAGTACCTTATTAAGGAGGAGAGGTGGCTAAGATGGTAATTTCACATTAACTTTAAGATGGGAGTTGAAAAGGCTCTTTAGAAATGTATAATTTTTGATCATTTTGTTCCATTTATGCCCTTGGTGTACAAGATATAATGCTGAATGTATATGTCTATAATACACACTTTATATCCCTACCCACCTTCGTAACACCCAATTCAATACTGCATTAGTTACACATCCGTTCAATCCTTTGCAATTATATATTCAATCCCCTACTTTGTTGAACCCCTTCACATTCAATCAGAGAAGCATTCAATTCGTAACCCCACATTTGAAGTTGAAACATACACTTACAATGAAGGGGATAAATTGGGATGGTTTGATAATCAGGGTTCGATTGTTGGTGATTCTCTTTGGGAGGTGGTTAGAGGCGAAGTATGAGGTAATTGGAATTCACTGAACTTGACTCAAACTAAAATTGTTGTAGGCTTTGAATTTATGAGTTTGTGTTAATAAATTTCATTTAATTTAATTTTAATGTATGTATTGTTTCTTACCATCAACATTTGTTTGCAATATGTCTTTATGTTGTTGAATCTTGTGGTTACTAATAACATCTAAGCTTTCTAAAATTGTTTCAGGAAACAAGCAGTTGGTTTAGTCGATTTGTAGGTATTCCTTTCTCAAAATTCATGTCATGCAATAATTGTTTGGTTTTAACTTCATCAATACTTCAAAGTAATATATTTTATGCAAACGTTTACTTACCATGTGTGGTACTAAAGGAAAAAACTAGAAACTGGTTGTATATATTTGACCATTTTAACATTTTCTTAATCATCTTATTTAGGAAAAGTATGTTCTATTGTCATCTATTAATGAACTATCATCTGCAATAGTGATATATGTTTGACTTTTATATTTTAGAAAGTGTTTGATTATGACGTTGCCCTGTTGTTTTTTTTTTATCAAAAACTGTTCTCCAATGTGGATTCCAATGTGGTAAAGATAGTGGCGCTCATCAAGTCTATGGCTTTCCTTTGGTATAAACATCGATTTAAAGATGGTATAGTGGATTGGGATAGATGGTCTAGATTTGAATTAATGTAATGTATTGACGTTTTGGTTTTCGCTAACAACACTATTCTTTATCTTCCAAGTTTCCAAGAGTTGAATCGTTTCCATGATTAATGGACATATAACTATTAGCGAGCCTTCTTGAACCCATTTGTTTAACGATAATAGGATGTATAAAAAAAACGTTTGGCTAATTAATTTTCTCTATTGTGGTTAAGTATTTATGTAAAAAACTAAATATCTTTATTTTCAAAAAATGGATCATTTATTATTCACACGTTTTTTACCTCATGACGATGTAATTCTACAGCTACTGCAAATGTAAAACACAAACATGGATTTAATTCCTTTTCACCTGGAATGCATGTTAGTTGTCTTGGAAAATTGGTGTTTAAAATAAATTACGTGAAATTTACCACGCAACGTGCGTAAAAAATATAGACACCCGCGGCAACGCGCGGGCCCTCTCCACTATAGTTATCTAATAATCAATAAAAAATTTAGTAGCATAATATGTTCCCATGATTGGTTGCTAATCATAATTTAAGCATAGAAGGTGATGGGTGGGGGTTGCTTGGTTACGTAAGTATTGCAAACAGATGCCACCGATTTTAATGGTCTGCCGTTTCTCTTTTATTGTTAATCTTAAATACTATTATTACTCTTTAAAAGCCTATTGTTTTTTCACTCAAATTGAATGAATTAGTAATTGAGATTTTATTAAAAAAATTGAATTCCGGTCTGGTTCATCCGGAACTTGAAATGTTTTGATATTTTTAATTTAGAAGGTAGAGATGAATAAAGATATAGAAATGTTTATTAATATTGTTGGTAAAAATAGAGGGGAAAACAGTCAATGACGTCATATTTAATGTGAGATGACTCAAGTTACAAGGTGAAAATCTATAACTTTTTTTAGAGTTTTAATTTGGCATCATGTATAATATTTAAGCTCTAACGTGTATATGATTTTCAATTCGGTAATATTTTCAATTCTTGTTTTTTTTTCCTTGGTCCGGAGACGCATTATACAACTATATTGATTTGATTATAAATGTCAATTGTAGAGGCATAATGCACGATGCATTAATATATATTTGTTATGAATGCAAAGAATATGTGGTGGTTAAATCTTGGGTAATAACCCATTCTTCACAAATGGGTTAAATAGATATTTATTTAACAACTAAAAACCACTAAATTTGTTTGTTTTATTAAAAGTTACAAATAAAGTTTTATAAAACATATAAAAACAATATTACCAGTAATGACAATATGATATTTACCGGTAATGACAACATGACATAATTTTTTGTCGTCTTCTCAACCAAGTTAGTAGTTTGTTACCTAACTAATAGTTTGTTTATATTTATTTTCTACAAGTCCAAGAACCATCTTAAAAATAAAATCCATTAACAGTATATTTACTAGATCTGACACACCTTTAAAATCAAATACTACACAATATATCATGAGAGAATCAATAAACTAACAGTAACGAGTTTCGCGCGACAAATTGTCTTCCCGCAGCAACACGCGGGTTCCTCACTAGTATTACAAAACAAGTGTGTAATTTGGTGAATACACACAAAAGGTTCTCTGGGCTCACAAATACTCACCGAACTAACAGTGGTTGGGGGCTGTTTTGTGGACTACTAATACTCAAGCTGAGTTTGGGCCTACTCATCGTTTACGTGGGCCTTTGTCTAGCCCAAGATATATTCAATTGGGCCTGGATGGTCAACTATCAAACTTGGCTCCACAAATCCAATTTGGGTTCTTTGCAATGAACGATAATACATATGAAGCTAATAATTTTGAGCGAGTCAGGTCAATAGTGAATTAGAGAAGGTCCAATGCCCCATTCGATCCAGGTGATACAAGTCTAGCGTTGGGCGAGATGACCCATGAAGTTAAGTTGTTTAGGCGGGTCGTGATGATAATAATAAATAGCAATTGGGTTGATGTTACTTTTGATCCAGGTGGCTTTGATTTGAAGGCAAAACTCGAGGACGAGCTTTTTCGAAGACGGGGAGTATGATGCAGGATTATCTTCGTATTCAAATTTTAAAAGTTTATTTATGTTTATTTTTTATTTATTAATGTTTATCTCTAAGGTTGTTAGGTTTTAGTATAAATTAGGATTTATGGGTTTATCGTTTTTTAGTTTTTTTGGTTGAATTTTAATTGTACGAACTTTGTTTTTGGAACATCTCGTTTGATTTATCGTCTTTGATTAATCAATTGTTCTTGAGCTATTTGATCGCTTCCAAACTGCATCAGGTTACTTCTGCCCCTGCTCATTATCCAAGCGTACATTTTGTTTTTAATATACATTTTCATTTTTATTCATATGATTGAAATTGTTGTTTTCTCATATTGTAGTACATTAATTTCTATATTAAATTATAACACATATTTTATCATGATAAAATTCCGAGATATAATCTAAATATAGATGTAAATGAAAATTTAAACGATGGAAACTCACTTTTATCTTTTCCCTTTCACCACCAATTAATGATTTTCTTTAGTTACAAACATAAAATTTCATTTTTTGTGACTTTCATGGGCCTAGTTGCTTGCGGGCATGTGGCTTGTGAGAGCACAACTTTCATGGGCCTTTGAACATAAGAACATGGGCTTAAGGTTGGTCTCGACTTAAAATACAGGCCTTTTTACCCAATTTGATTATCAATTATAATTTTATTAAAAAAAATACCATATGTTTTTTTATCTATAATTCTATAATACATTATAAAGGAGGAGTGATGGCCTCTTTGGTAATTTTCATTTCCGTACAACTTAACAAGCAATATGTACAAGTGATTTATGCTTATATAATAAGGATATAATTGGAACTTTATGTACATTTAAGACACTTGTAAGGGTAGAATAGTAAATTTATCAAGACATTTTAGTTAAAACTAAAAAATTGTTTCCCTTCTTGCCCTTCTTCTCCTGCTACTCCTTCCTGACTTTTCAAATTATACTATACAGACGGTTAGAAGATGAAACCGTATCCTCTCTCTTGCAACAACATCAATGAGGAATACAAATCAGCCAAGTGCATTAAGGAGATATCAATTCCCTTCGGTTACAGGTCCTAATCATAAAATGGTGAGTTAACTATTTAACCTAACATCATCATCTCCTGGTTGTTGTTGCACAAGTTTGAACCGCCTTCTTTCTTTGCGTAAATTTATATGATAGATCCGGATATTTGAAGCTATTAATATGGGGGTTTTTAGTTCGCTGTGTACGGATCTGGATCTGTTACGGTCTTGGTTAGTTCTTTTACTTCACAATCAGAATATTCCTTATGTTCTTGTTGATTTAATTGTTCATACGTTCTATGCTGATTATCTTAATAAACGATTGTCTTCAATGCTATGTTGTTTGTTATGTGAAATTTATATAGACTATGAATTTTGAAGTTCTAGCCTTCTAGGGTTGGAGTAATTAGGCCCTCATTATTATTGAACTTGATGTTAAGAAAAATCCCTCTTTTTCTTATCATTGAAATTGTATTTCTTATTGCCATGTTATTGAAGCAACAAGAACACTGGTTGGTGATGTTTTTATCATGCTTTAGATTAGGATATCTGAAGATCAATGTGGATGGAACTGGCCTAAAGGATACTCCACATCAGCTGTTGCGGCAAAAAATAATGATAGGGGACCCAACGAGACAAAACTTGCTGATCTGTCCAACTATGTTGGTCCTTCTAGACAGTCATTGGTATTTCCAGATCACCACTATTCAAATCAGAATTTTGTTCACACCCTTGATAAATGTCAATTACCAAATGGCTTCACTTAAACATCTACTATATGAATCTTCCAAAGTTGTAATGCAAACAGGCCAAAATCGGAAATTATTGGTTGTGGCAAAACAACTTGCCACCTCTTAATCAAAATCAACTTATGTTCAAAGCATTTCTTGAACTTGATTATTTTTTTTTATGACCAGAACGTGCCACCTGCAGTGCTGGTTTGGTTTCTGAGGGAGCATAGATCAGAGTGGGCTGACTCTAATGTAGATGCTTATTCTGCTGCATCGGTTAAAGCCAACTCATACAATACCTATCTCGGAATGAGTCTCACCCAATTCACTGACAGTCAAATCATTATGCCTCTTGGTCATTCAATTGAACCTGAAGAGGTATTTTTTTATATATTTTTTTTAAAAGTCTTTCAAGTTTATGATTTATAAAGGTGAGTGTACAAATCTGAGGCGTGTTTTTTTAGATGCTTGAAGTTGTAAGACTTGAAGGTCATGCACTTGGACAAGATGATCCTTGTACGTCACGTGACATTCATCTATTGCAGGTAATTTTTTCTTACATTTTATTTTCACATCAACACACCATTTTGTATGGTCCATTTTATTACATTTGGTTAGCTGAATAAGATTATTATATATCAAATAACTACTCTCTTGATAAATTAGTTCTCTTTCGAATTTAGTTATGCTACGAGATTGATGAAATGTCGTGGTAGCTTGTTAATACATCCGCCATTTTCTTAGCAAGATATATACTCTCCATTTTCAAATCCTTGTGTACGTCCCAGTCGAATTCATAATTTATCTTTTCTCTGATTATGTTGTACTAAAGGTTGTATAAATTTTACAGAATTCGACATGAAGCATTACACTAGGCACCAGCTATCTGAACTATTCGAATGTGTCAAACCTCTGTGTACACTTGTTACGGAATGCCTAAATTCGAGTTTGCCAGCAAACAAGGAAAAGTGGAGTCAACATAAGGTAAGTAAACTGTTAGATCTTTTAACAAAATTTTTTTCCTTGGGTGATTTTCACTTGGATTTGAAGTTAGTATGGTGATTTTTATGTGAAACAGTGTAAGTTTGTTGCAATGAAGTAATGTCCTCATGTAACTTAATGCTAGATTTTATTTTTTTATTTGCAATCCTATCTTCAAGTCTGAAGACTATGGTCACATACTCACGTGGATGAAATATGGGTATGGCTATGTAGGAGTGGAGAGTAAAATAGTCATGACTTGATAAATAATACTTTACCAAGATTATTATCATTTAATTCTGATTAAACTGTTGATTTGTATATATGTATGTTTAATGCATTTGTGAGGAGTATTTGGAAAACAGAACAAAATGCTACAGTGATGTGTAGCCTGCACTTTATCACCTTGTGAAGAATAAAAATGCTACTGTGACAGAGTCGTGGGAATGTGCAGGCGTCCATCTTCTGCAGATGAACTGAATGAGACGGTTCAACGGCGTACTCAGTTGTTTTGTGTTCAGTTTAATGATCGGCAAGACGTTTGGCGTTGGGAAGGCAATTCTCAAGGAGTTTTTTTCGGTAGCCGACTATAAAAGACTCTTTGCTGCAGGAAGGGATCAGCAGCGACATGTTAGATGCAGTGGATTTCATGCGTTTTTCTTAAGGTTAAAGTTTTTCTTTGGCGCGCCGGATTAAACCAAATTCTTACCCGTGTTATATCAGACGATTCCTGCGTTTTGTGTGAAGCTGACCCAGTAACGGCCCTACTTATTTTTACCGGATGCGGATATTCGTTTGGTGTGTGGGCGGCAATCGGATCTTGGTGCAAGATCGCTTCTCTATATGCTTTTGATTTGAAAGATTTGCTGCTGATTGGAGATGGGAAGAGAAATAAAGACACAAAGAAGATTATCAATGGGATTATGATAATAACACTTTGGGCGATTTGGAATACAAGGAACGATAAATTGTTTAGAAACAAAGAGGCGAAAGTGAGCGAGGTGGTCGCAAAGGTTAAGTTTGTCTTTTCTTGTGGATTAGGACTCGTTCTAGATTTAAAAAATTAGTCTAGAAAGAGTGGTCGATGTATCCTTTGTATATGTTGTAATTCGGTGTGCGGTTGTTTCCTCGCCTTGAGGGCCGTTTGCGTTTTTTTTATGAAGTTCACCTTTCAAAAAGAAAAATAATAATAAAAAATTTAGAAGACATAAATCAGAACAAGCAAATGAAGCTTAGCCACCAATAAAGTATTCAACATCAAAATAAAGTTTACAAACTAGCAAAAAATAGAATCTAAACTTGAATCCATGTTCTTTATAACAGATATAACTAGGGGTGCAAACGAGCCAAGCTACTCGAGCTCGTCTAAAAAAAAGCTCGAAATGAGCTTAGCCTAAACAAGCCTGAGCCTAAAAACCAAGCTCGTTTAGTAAACGAGCCCGAGCTCGATCTTTGTTTATAGCCTTAACGAGCTCACTATTTATATAAATTTTAATTAAGATATTAAATATGTATTTATCTATAATAATTAGTATTTATAAAACTATGAATAAATAACCAAATTATATATAAAATAAGTATTACATTTAATATAAATTAATTAATAACTAATAAACGAGCCGACTCCAAGTCAAGCTCGAGCTTGGAAACCTACTATCGAGTAGAGCTCAAGCTTTATGAACAATGCTCGAATCAAGCCGAGCTCAAGCTCGAGCTTTCATAACTTAAAAACGAGCCCGATCTCAAGCCTGGTCGAGCTCGGCTCGGCTCGTTTGCATCGCTAGATATAACTCTTCGACCAAGATCTTTGTCCATAATTGACCAGTTACAGCAAAAAAACACTTGGTTAGAGCTTATTGTAGACCCGTCACTAATTCTAAAAGGACAGTATCTTGGTGGTGTTGTCACTACAATGAATCTGTTTAATAGTTTTTATGAGGTTACGAAACAGTCATTTGGTACTAATGTTAGTATGGCTTTTACTGGGATTGATAGAGTTGATGAATTGAACTCATTGGGGATTCAATCTGTTGTTGTGCCTGAACATGTTTCTTTGGATTCGAATGATGGTCAATTTTCGCTTTTCGCTTTTTTATAAGCTTATTTCGGGTGATCATGGGTTGGTTAGGCGTAGGACGGTTAGGCAGGATGATATTGCTGCTATTTTGTATTATATGTTACTTGTCTTAGCAAATTGGTATTAAAAATAGTTTATGTGAAAGTAGCTACACAACGTTTGCCAAAAAAACATAAGTACCCGCAGCAACGCGCGGGCTTTACCACTAGTTTAAACAAAAGCAAGGGTTTGAAACTTCAACCCTTTGGTAGGAAGTCAAAACTCTAGCATTCAATGAATATATAAGTTTAAGAAAACACAATTCAACTATTTTGACATATAAAATTCTTCTACGTATCCCTGTATTTATTATGATTTTAACTTGATTGTGATTTTCTAGATATTATTATGTATATTTTTTTTAACATATAGTTAGGGTATAAGTTACAATAGTCAAAAAATTTATCGAAAATCTGAATCTCAACAATTATAAGATAACCAATTCACATCAAACCGTCTCATGCCATCGTAAGTTCATTTGGATAGCGAACCAAACCCATTTTCTCACTTGAAGGTGCTGAGGAGTAAACTCCGATTACATCTTGTATATATTATCTTCATAAATCATAATCAACTTAGCTACATGCGTGAAACATACCATATCACATTAATATCTACATGTACTTGAGGCCTATCAACAAATTCATAGACTTGAATGAGAAATGTGATACGTGTAATTTTGATAGATGTTTCAATCTTGTTTTTAATTTTGATAAATGAGTTTATAGCGTTTTCATTTTAATAATTATAGAAAAAGACATTTCATGAAAAAGAGTTTGATTTTGCATTTTAGACTGGACATCAAATAATTAAAACAAAATTAATTAGAAGACACCGTAGTAGTTGGCTTTGATTAGAGAGTAACTTTCACCATTAAAGCATTTAGTGTTGTCTTTATAGTTATTATTATTATTATTATTATTATTATTATTATTATTATTATTATTATTATTATTATTATTATTATTATTAAAATTTGCGATATTGTGTTATCATGTACAAAGTATTAATATTTTATTTTGTTAGAAAATTGGATTTAATCTTTCAAAAAAAAAAAAAACAAAAAAAAAATGGATTTAATATTTTTCCAAACTTTAACTCATTTTAATGGGTTAATTAATGTCAAGGGTTTTTACTTCTAAGACAATGGGCATTATTAGTTGGACTTTCATTGGACTTTCACTATGTTGACCAACATAGAATTCGATCGAAGAACATGCATCGATGAGTTATTGAGTTGTATTTTTAATGTTTATTGCAGTAGATTAAAATGATAATAATGTTTTTTTAAATCGTACCAAGTCAGTGACAATTAAATTGAAATTTGACCATATCATATTGGAACCAGTTGGTTTTTGATAATAAAGGATTTGATTTCGTGGGTGAAAAACTTGAAGACCCAAGTATTTACTTTAAAACTCGACATTGAGAAGACGTCTGATAGTATAAGCTGGGACTTTTATGTATTTGGTTTTGTATCAATGTATACAGGAAACTTTAGAAGGGCTTAGGAGGAGGTTTTTTAGGGTGGGATGCTGAGAGGAAAAAAATGAATCGGGTGAGATGGGGTCGGGTGATTGCTCCTCAAGATAAAGGGAGTATTGGGTTGGGGGCTTTGCAAGATATGAATGTCCCCTCGTAGTGAAGTGGTGGTTGAGATATAAAAATGAGGAGAGAATTATGTAGAGAATGGTGGTTGGAATTCTATTGTTAAAATTGAAAATGAAGAATCTTGGGTGTTTGGAATTCTATTGTTAAAATTGAAAATGAGTTGGGAATATCAAGCATCCAGGTTAGAGGTTTGATAAAGGACAATACTGGAAATGGGGTGTCAATTCGCTTTTGCATCAATTGCTTTTCGACGTTATTTGTATTAAAGGCTGATAAGAATGCAACAGTGGATAAAAGGATCACTTCCTCTAATTTAACTACACATGGGTCGTGGGAGTGGGGGGTGGGAACCTATGTTAGGGAATGAAATTATGAACCTGAATCGACCCAACCAAATGGTGGAAGAGGTAATCTTATCCGAAGGTTGCGACAAATGGTTGTGGGAATTGAGAGCTGGTAGGCCTTTTTCAGTCAAGTCATTTAGGTGGTTATTATCAGTGCATGTTGTTCCATTTTATCTGTTTATGTGGGTAAAATGGGTACCCAAGAAAATAAACATCTTTGGGTGGAGAGCGAAACAAGACCAGTTACCTACCCTTGTGGGACTTAATAGACGGAACATTTACAAGGGTCCAATCACATGTAGGCTTTGCGGGGAAGGATAAGAGACATCAGATCATCTTTTCACCTCATGTTAGTGGAAACAGTAGTTTAGAATTAGGTCGGCGAGTGGTGTCAAATCCACAAATTTTTGCTTTCTTCTTTAGAGAACTCCTAAACAGTCATAAGGTTCTCGGGTTGAATATAAGCAAAATGTAGTGCAACGCGTTATTTTGGTTGCCTGCTGGGTCATTTGGAAAAGTCAGAACGATTTAATCTTCTCGGAAAAGAGTGATCATCGATCGGATTATTGGGGAGATACAAGCAACCTCCTTCATGTGGTACGAAAATCAAGCAAAAAGGCAAGATCTGGACTCGGAAAGGTGGCGAGCTTCTATTTTTAGGGAGGTAATTTTCTAGTTTTATAGTATGGGGCTTTGATTGTAAAAGGGTGTTGGTTTGGTAGGTTGTTAAATGGGATCCTCTCTAGCGGCTTGCAGGACGTTCCCATGTTGTATATATGTGTGTTGGGTTTTGAATAAAAAGTAATCGTTAAACTTGGTACGTTATTTTATAATAGATTTTCTAAAATCGATTTTTTAGTTTAAATGTGGTATTTGACTGTCACGACAATTATTTGAAAATTTTAGTTCCAGTTTTACCGTTTGTCAAAACTCCACTCAAATTGAGAGGGAGCGTTTGCGGAATATATTTCCATATCATGTATGTTAGGAAAGTATAATATTGTCCATATTGATAGAGAGGTTAGTTAGGAATGCATCCTATATATGTATCCATTCAATGTATTGAAATAATCATCAAATCATAATACCATAAACACTTGATTATAGTATATGAGAAAGTATACGGTATAAAGTATGTTAACGTAGGAAGGATAGGAAGACACTAGGGGATGACACCTGGAAACCATAGTTAAGTTTATTTAACCTAATCCCGATTGATTAAAAGGGTAATTTAGTCTTTTTATTATTTTGTTAATCTTTGATCCAATCTCGGTTTAAAATCGATTAATTGGATTCGACAATAATTCAGATTCATTTCACAATTCAATTCACGATCGATTAACTATTTTTGATTCACAATCGATTCAATTCACGATTCGACAATACTTGTTGACGATTTTTATGATGCTCTGTTTTTTTCATTCTATCAACAATCTTTTGTTGACGATTAATTACGAGGGATGATCTTATGATTGACTTAGTTTTACATTTTGATTATATGTTGTTAATTAAAATCTAGGATCATGGAGGTATTATAGTGTAACATCCGACCCCTCTCACCACTAATATTGTTCGCTTTGCCCCCGATGGGTTGCCCATCCAGAGCTCACGGATTTGTTTTTTGTTGCCCCGGTGGAGACTTCCCAGGAGGCCGCCCATCCTGGTACTGCTCCCACCTGAGCACGCTTAACTGTGGAGTTCTCCTCTCATCCACTAACTTTAAGCCCCAAAACGCGTTGGTGATTTAAGAGGCATTGGATTACATATGAATCAAGGATCTCTTCTGGCCACAGCCGATGTGGGATTTTCCTGGGGTGTCACATATAGAGATAGAAAGATGTAAAGGAAGGAATTTTCATTATGAGTAATATGATGAAGAAGAAGATACATAAAGTGCGTTTATATTTAATCAAGGTTATTCAACGTGTGTCTGTGTAAATGAATATGTGGTTGTCATTCTTTTTATAAGTGCGTTTAATAACGTTACATGTTCGTTTATATATCAATTATTGAAAACACATGCATATTAACAAAGGTGCATCTATTATTTGTCAAATAAGCTTCTAGGAACACCTAAGGAGGGGTCATGGGTTCAAGTCCCACAAGGAGTATAAATTTTCCGTTCAAAAAAAAAAAAGTTACGGTGCCTCTGTTATTAACAAAGGTATGTCTATATTAACAATGATATTATCTCAGTGTGTCTATTATTAACAAAGACTTCCACATCACCACCTTTTACATTTTTATATATTATAGAAAACAATTTTTAATAGCATTATACTTCTATTAAAATAAAAGGGCGTAAAGTCACTGATGATCATTGTACAACATCCTCTTTTGCAAATACATAATTGTTGTGTTAGTTTGAAACAGAGCATATGTGTTCTAAAAAATAGAGCATGCTAGTTTGCTTCCACTAATGTACATCCAAGTGGTTTAAAAAGACTCATAAACTTGTTGATTTGCATAGTGTTCCTTTAAGTATTCGTGTGAAATTAGTCTAATAAGGTTGGCTTCATGGTCTTGATTGTTTGTGAATGAAAATCTTGTGTTTGTCACAAAAAAAACAGAGCAAAGTAAACGCTTCCAATGATGTACATCCAAGTGGGTTAAAAAGAGGATCTCATAAACTTGTTGATTTGCATAGTGTTCCTATAAGTATTCATGTGAAATTAGCATTGAGAATTTATGATGTACTCTAGACTGTAGTAGTTGATAACAAATTTTTAGTGATTGTAATATTAGCATAGAGTCTAGACAACGTGCGTTTAAATTCTCAATCAAGTGCGTCTAAAAAATTACAACGTGCTCTTTTAATAATGAACGTGTGTTTGTTTATAACACCCAAATAATTTTAAACGCATGTTACATATAGAACAGATAGGTACGTGCGTGTTACACCCTCTTTTATCAACATCTTCTTCATTTTCTTCCGCAACATCTGTTAACCTAATTGTTTTAGGTTTAATCGTTGTTCATGAAACACAATGGAAGGTATTTCTCAACTATAACGAGCGTTTATTCATTACATCGTCTTCTTTTATCATTTCAATATAATGCTCCGTTTTCTGATTTTTAGAATGAATCATTGTTCTTACGTTTTCGTTTAGTGTAATCGAGTTTTATTTGTGTATTTGATTGTCTAATCTTATGAAATGTTTAATCGATTTGAAATCGTTCGAATTGAAGTTTCAATGTGTAACTAAAAATATTTTGAATGTTTTTTTCCTAACTTACCCCTGGTATGTTTAAGCTGGCCATAATTAACGTTGTTAATTACCATCATGCCACCGCTTAAATCTAATGGTTGTGGATCATTCCTACACTTTTTACGTTAATAAGCCTTTGTACGTTATCTCTCCCATAATATATTAGTCTAAAGAAACATAAGAAGATCTTCAGTGCCATTTGACTTTAATATCCAAAACTTGAATCTACCCGTGTTTTATACAGTGAAAAAGAAATGAAAAGGTTATACATACATTAGAAACATACTAAATTTGGTAATAAACGTAACTTACAAAATAAGAAAGAAAACTTTAATATACGTTACAAATTATCTTGTTTTTTTGGTAGATTACTTTCTTTTTAATGGAAGTTGTTATAACCGTCTGCTTATGCAGGCCTTGACCCTCCACTTCCCAGTCTATGTTGTCTGAACCGGGTCCACACTGGTGCTAGTGTGGGCTGTTATCGGTTTCTGCCCGAAAACTGTACCGCCTCCATAAAAGCTCTGTTTTACTGTCGCCTGCTGGAGTAACGGCCGGATGAAAACCGAGTCAGTTCAGGTTCGAACTCCTTCTACCGGGAAGGTCAAGCTCTCCCCATCATTGCCTATGTCCCTCCAAATGGTTGCAATTAGGATCGAACCGGGTCTCACGAGAAGAAGCCCGGGCCGCCTACCACTACACCATAAGTGAAGGACTAGAAATTATCTTGTTAATAAACAAATATAGCCATATAGGAAATTGAATTGGAGAGGCCCTAACCTTATTCTCCTCCTTCATTCATTGTATTAAAAATACAATGCAATAGTTCAATATCAAATGAATACTGTTTAAGTCTTACTTCAAAAATTAAATATTTTACTTTTTTTTGAACGATCAAACGGGGCACTTTATTCATTTCACCACAAAAAACGAGCATCAAGGATACATATTACACCCAAAGCCCATTTAGCGAACTACTACCTGGGCCGATAAAACATGAGCTGACCCAAATAAAAACTATATACAACCTGACCCATACTTAAAACATAGACTCCTGTTATCCGTTATCAAATACCGTAAAGTCCCACCACAATGATTTGTCGAGATCTGGTTGTCTTCCTCTCTTGATCATCCACAAATACGACTCCAACTTTACTTCTTCCAGGGTCTTAGGTGTAGATTTGTTAGCGTCGTTGAATAGCTTATCGTTCCTACCCAACCACAGTTTCCACAAAGCAAGCAAAACTATCGCATAAACTGTTTTACGAACTTGAGAACAGCGGCTCAAGTTCCTGCACACCTCTATAATATGCTGAATTGAAGTGAACTCTGGAGCATCATTGATTTTCAGCCAGTTTCGCACATTCCACCACAATGCTTTCGCCCATATACAATCAATGAAGATGTGTTTCGTCGTCTCTAAATCAGCTCCACATCTCTTGCATAATCCGTCACCTACTTCGACACCTCTATACGACAGCGTTTCCGCAGTTGGGATTTTGTTTTCGAGTGCTCGCCACACAAAGCAATTGACTTTTGGAGTCGCAAGACGACTCCATATGAATTTGGATTGTTGTTGACCCGCGTCTGCATCTCTACTTAGTTCTTGCCTGACCGTTTTAATAGAGAACTCCAAAGGACCGTTTTGCCCCTGCCACAACCAGACATCTTCACCTGAACCCACTTTAACAGCATTGATAATCTGCCATAGAGATGATGAGGCGTTTAATTCTGCAGTCGAGCTGGGCAACCTACTCCAGGGGATGTCCCACCAGACCATATTGTTAACAATCCTATAACACCCGACAACAGGAGTATGCTTCACTCTGCACATCTCAAAAAGGTCAGGGAACCTATCTTTCAGTCTAATACCATTACACCAGATATCTTCCCAAAACTTTACTGTATCCCCTTTGCCGATTTTACACACGATTTTCGATTCCAACCTGATGCCGCGTTTTTGAAAGCTACTGTTTAAAGAACCAATTGTATGCCAAACACCCGCAGCTGATTTCTTTACTGGAATGAACCCACCTTTATTGCAGCGACCGTGAATTGCTTTGATTACTTTGTGCCATATTTGATCTGGAGCCGATTTGTACCTCCACCACCATTTGGCTAGTAGTCCCATGTTAAGTTCTTCGATGCTACCCACCCCCAACCCCCCTTTTCTTCTTGGTTTCAGAATGTTTTCCCATGCAACCAACCGGATTTTATTGTTCCCCAGCCCCCCACCCCATAGGAACCTTCTTCTTAATCCTTCCAACACTTTCAAGACACCAACCGGTGCCTTAAAAAGCGACAAGTAGTAGTTTGGGACAACACCTAAAACTGATTTCACGAGGACAACTCTTCCTGCAAACGATAGTGTTTTTGCTTTCTAGGCCGACAACTTCGCTTGGAAGTTATCTATAATAGGTTTCCAGCTCTTGATACTTTTCATATTGTCCCCAACCGGCAAAACCCAGGTAGATGAATACGGAACATGATCAAAAAATAATCTATATAAATATAAAAAGATAATTTGAAAATAGGTGTTAACATAATCAATCTAAAAACTAAACAGGTTATGATATTGTCGTAAAACTAAACAAAGTTTATAGTACTCTCGTAAAGATGTTTTTACTCAAAACACCAATTCATCGTAACACAAAAATATAAACACAAAATTGTCAATAAATCTTTATATAATTGGATTTAATGTATATTTAAAATTATCGTTGAAAATTAAGTCATGTTACATTTAAAAAACTGATTCACCATTCAAAAGGTAATCAATATAATCGTGGCGATTTTTAAAACAAGGCGATTAACATCAATATGACATCTATCACTATAGACGTTTCACTCTGAAATCTTTTTTTTTTTTTTTTTTTTTTACACCTAAACCAATCTATCAACTTACACATATAAGGATTTAAGCTTACATCACTTGTACGGATGACAATCACCATACCACTACGGTAACTATGCCATCAGGGACGAAGCATTGTGAGGGCCAGGGCCACGCCGTTTTTTTGGCGCAACAGTGGAAATTTGCGATTTTCGTAGGGTTGAGTCTGGCTCCCGCTGATTTGCCACTAACGATCGAAAAAAATTGAGTGTGGCCCCCTCTGATTGGCGAACCAAGCTTCGTCCCCGTATGCGATAGGTGTTATTTACTCGATCATATAATTATATACTGTATGTCAAATTCTTCTTTGACTTTTCTATTTCACACATTTATGTTTTAAATTGATAAATACACATTGACCTTTCTTTCATATAACATGACACAAGGACATGTGAGCAATTGATTTTATAACTTCATCAGTCTAGACTACCAATGTTGAAGTATTCTAACCCCTTTGACATAAGAGACACCAACATCATCATTAACCATATATGTTTTTTTATTTCTTAAGTTACCATATTTTCACCCATCATGATATACTCTAATTAATGAGTTCCATGGACTAAACACCACATGGGTAGAGTCATATCCATAACACATTGACTTTAAATTGGCAAGTCATCATTCACATACGTTGACTTTTGGCTTAGTCAACAAAACAAAGCATAAGATCCATAGAATATGAAATGTATTCCATTTATCACCATGCATCATATTAACCATGCGCATGTGTTTGATATCTTTAATGGAATCCAAAGCATACTACCTTGGTAACTTGCTTTTAACTTCATAGCATATTACCGAACTTCTAAGTTCTATGCGATAATAAATTTAGTCGTAGCAAATATAACACCTTCGATTTTGTTAATACAATCACATGATCAAAACTTAACCAAATGGTGAAATGGGTCAGATGACAAAAGGGTTAATCACATAAAGTGTTGATATTATTCACTCCTTGTATATGTAACATCCCAAAAAGTGATGGTTTTGTATATAGTCGCATGATTTGAGTTAAAGATAAATATTGATGATATGTTTTGTGTGTATATAACCGACAACCATGCCTCTTAATATTTGAAAATTAAGAATTTATGGAAATAAGGAGTACACGACTATATGAATTCATTTACGTACATAGTTGTGAATTGTGATGTGAAATTAAGAAAAACGTACAATTTATAAAAACCACGATTATGTGAATTAGTTTACATGCGCGTGTGATTTTTAGGCGTTGTAGAAAGCCATACCTAGGTAGCATTTGACTAAATGAGGGGCCAAGCATTCATTTTGTAATGTTTAAATTTAAATATAGAGATGTGTTTAAAGGGATACTTTTACTTGGTCAAAGGTATCATGGACACACAAGAACTCTATGGAGCTTCTTCATGAAGTTATGGAGAGAATAAAGAGAGAGAAGTTGAAATTTTGAGTGAATTGGAGCTGGTGGGGTTGTTAAAATATCATTAATATGTGAATTAAAGCATGCGAAAGTGTCAAAACACTTGATAAGTTTTTTTATTTATTTTTTATTTTTTTTTTAACTTTCCTTAGATTGGTAACAGAAACAAGTTTTAACATGAATTTATGAAAATGATGCTACACCAAAATTAACTTATTATATATGGATTGCTTAGAAATGATTCAAATGATGTGTAGGATTACATGCATGCTAAGTGACCAAAAATCTTATTAAACTTAGTGATAAATCACAGTTATATTATGTGGTTGTAATTAACTACACAGCTATAAATGCTTAGTAGTGCAGATTGAAATTACTGTTAGTTGATAAATAACCAAGTACTTGACAAAATGTTGAGATGTAATTCAAGTTTGCCTATTTTCATACATGCACGTGCAAGTTGTTTTGAAGATTTCAATAAGGCCGTTGGCCATAGTTGTTATGCAAATCCGAGTCTTATGGATTGTCCTGGTTTTCCTGAATTAGCCGTTAGCAGTTTTCTTATCTAAGCATGTTCTTGTTTTCAGTTTTAGTATGTACTCTAAATTATCAAGCATTAATAAAATTGTGCATTGCAGTATTTTTGAGTGTTCATCTTATTTTGTTTGTGATGTCTATTGTATGCTCATACCAACACGTGGTATCAGAGCTAGAAGATTCAATCCATGGCTGATGCAGTTAATCCATCCAATCCTGCTCACACTCCTCTTCCCATTTTCAAGGGATAAGGGTATGAGCACTGGAACATAAGAATGAAGACGATACTAAGGTCCAAAGGGCTGTGGGAATTAGTGAACCTGGGAATGACCGATCATGGGGAGAATATAGAAGAAACAAGGAAGGAACTCAAGAGAGATGCCCAAGCCTTGGCTGTGATCCAACAAGGTGTTCATGACACCTTGTTCTCACGCATTGCAGGAGCAGAAACCTCTCAAGAAGCATGGGATACTCTACGTATAGAGTTTCAGGGAGATTCACAAGTGCAGCCTGTGAAACTGCAAGGGTTAAGAAGAGAATTTGAGAATCTTGTCATGAAAGAAGGAGAAGCAGTGGGCGACTACTTCTCAAGAGTTATGGCTATTGTTAGTCAGCAAAGATCGTATCGAGAAGATGTTCAAGACCAGAAGATTGTTGAAAAAATCTTGACGAGGTTGCATATGATCTCAACACCTTGACACCTGTCAAGTTGATGGGATCATTACAATCACAAGAAGAGAGGATGAACTACAGATCAGGAGATTCAAAGAATGAAGAAAAAGAAAAATTAGATGAGCAGGCTCTTCAAGCCTATCAACCTAACAGGAGATTGAACTTTGATCAATCAAATAGATGGATGGGTCATGGATCTTATAGAGGAAGAGGAAGAGGGAGAACAAATGATGAAAGAAACAAAGGCCCCCAATATTATCAATGTAATAGATTTGGGCATCTAAAGAGGGAATGCTCGTATAATGATGAAGGACAAACACGTGTGGCTGCAAACTCAGAAGAAAATAATGAAAATGGTGATGATACTCCCTACTTGTTTATGGCTTTAACTATCGGTGAGTCTGAAACTCCAAGTCTATGGTTCATAGACTCTGGATGCTCAAATCATATGACAAGTGTTAAGTCCATTTTTGTCAATCTGGATAAAATCATTCAAGTTGGGAGTCAAGCTTGGTGATAAGAAGAATCTGGCAGTGGAAGGTAAAGGAACCATCAAGATCAAGATGAGTAATGGCAGTTTCAGGTATCTAGATGATGTTTACTATGCACCAAACCTTGAATATAATATGATGAGTGTAGGACAATTAATGAGGAAAAGGTATGCTTTGATCTTTGATGATGAAGCATGTTCAATAGTGCATAAAGAAACTCAAGCTGAAATGATGAGAGTTTCACTGGCAGCTAACAATATGTTTCCTTTAGATTCCACCAAAGTCAAAACCAGTGGTACATCTAAGAATCATGAAGAGACTATGTTATGGTATTGTAGATTTGGACACTTACAATCATAGGCCCTGCAGTAGTTACACAACAAACACATGGTGATTGGACTGCCACAAATGAAGGAATATGGTAATTATGAAGGTTGTGCACTTGGTAAACTACACAAGCTCCCTTTTCAATCCAATACCAGAAGAGCAACACAATCTTTGGAGATTGTTCACACTGATGTTTGTGGGCCTATGCCTGTGAAAAGCTTGGGTGGCAGTAAGTACTTCTTACTTTTTATTGATGATTATTCTAGAATGACCTGGGTGTATTTTCTTGAAAAGATTTTGCAAACTTTAAAATTTTCAAAGCACTTGTAGATAAGCAAAGTGGAAAGTTTATAAAAGTACTTAGAAGTGATAGGGTAGAGAGTGTTGTTCTAATGAGTTTCATGCCTTTTGTGAGTTGCATGGGATTAAAAGGCAGTTAACAGCCCCATATACTCCTGAACAGAATGGAGTTACTGAGAGGAAAAATAGAACAGTAGTTGAAAGAGCACAATGTATGCTTCAGATTAAGAACATGCCTAGTTATTTTTGGGCAGAAGCAGTATCCACTGTTGTTCACATTTTTAACATGTCCCCAACAAAGGCTTTGGATGACAAAAACCCCCTATTCATGTGTGGACTGGGGAAAAGCCTGAAGTAGAGGACTTGAGAGTGTTTGGAAGTATAGCTTATGGACCGAAGCCAAGTCAATTCAAGCACAAGTTTGTGGCCACCTCAGCTAAATGCATTTTGATTGGTCAATCAACACCAACAAAAGGCTATAGGCTGTACAATCCTCTGACCAAACATAACATCACAAGAAGAGTTGTCAAGTGTTTTGAAGAAATGGAATGGGACTTGTCAAAGGCCAAGAATGAGCAGAATAAACACTTATGGGATTTAAGTGTTTTTTTATGAATTGCTGGATTTGACAAATGATAATATGGCCCCTGCAGCTGAAACTCAGTCTGAATCTATTCCTGATAATACTGGAACCAATGAGGCATCCAACTCTATAAGCCAAAGTGATCCTGCAAGTTCAGGAAGTATATCTGGAAGTGGAGCAGCTGGTACAGTTGATGCAGCCTTTACTCTTCTGAAGACTAAGGCACTAAGTGAAATATATGAACAAACAAATCCTATGGAAGAATATACAGTTAACAAGGAGGAGTGGAGAAAAGCCATGGTAGAAGAGATTAATGCAATAGAAAAGAATGAAACTTGGAAGTTGGTGAAAGCTCCTGAAAACAAAAATATTGTTGGTTTGAAGTAGTTATTTAAAACCAAAATTGGGCCAAAGGGTAATGTGGTGAAGTACAAGGCAAGGCTTTAGCTAAGGGGTATTCTCAAAGGAAGGGTGTAGATTTTCTGGACACATTTGCCCTTGTTGCTAGATTTGAAACAATTAAAACAGTTTTAGTTGTTACTACACATCAAGGTTGGAGAATCTTCTAACTTGATGTGAAATCTGCTTTTTTAAATAGAATATTGGAAGAGGAGATATATGTTGAACAACCTAAAGGTTTTGAAGTAAAAGGTGAAGAAGAGAAAGTATATAGGCTCTATAAAGCTCTTTATGCCTTTAAACAGGCCCGCATAGCTTGGTATGCTCGGATTGATGCATACTTTACAAAGCCATGGATTTTCAAGAAGTTACAATGAGCCTACCTTATATGTTAAGAGAGTTGAAAAGATTGGTATTATCTATGTATGTTTGTATGTTGATGATATCATCTATACAAGTCATAATGCATGATTGTTACAAGAATTTAAGGATGGAATGTTGCAAGAATTTGAAATGTCTGATCTAGGACATCTAAAGTATTTTATGGGTCTTGAAGTTCAGCAGCTGAAGAATGGCATCTTTGTAAGTCAAGGAAAATATGCAGCTAATCTGATCAGAAAGTTTGGAATGGAAGGCGGCAAAGTAGAAGAAACTCCTAGGGGTGAGCATACGAAAATTGATAGCCGAAAAAAACCGAAACTGAACTGATAACCAAACCGAAAATAACCAAAACCGAATTAACCGATCAGTTACGGTTAACATATGGCCAAAACCGAACCATTCGGTTACGGTTTTGGTTTTCCCTTCTTCCGTAACCGAAATAACTGAAACCGAACCGATAGTTATATACTTCAGTATTTTTCATACATATATCCATGTATTTGGAACATATTTTCATGTATTTCCGGTATATTTCATGTATCTTTCATATACATCTATGAACTTGAAATATATCTTGTATATAACTCATGTATTTTTCATTTATATCCATATAGTTGAAGCATTTATTTATTTGTTTCCATGATATTTCATGTATTTTATTTGTGTTTTCATATATATTTGTATTCTTGAAAAAGATCCAAACACTTTACTAACTATTTTAAGTTTACAAGTTTGCACAAGTTTTATGTTTGGATATTAACCGAACATAACCGAAACCGAGCCGATAACCGACATATTAACCGAATTAACCGAACTGACGTAACCGATCGGTTACGGTTATGGTTTTTCCTAAAACCGAACTTCGGTTATCGGTTTCGGTTATATGTAAAAACCGAACCAAACCGACATTTGCTCACCCCTATAAACTTCTATGAACACCAATGAAAAATTTAGAAGTGATGATGGAGGGGATCCTGTTGATGCTGCTATGTATAGGAGTCTTATTGGTGGTCTAATGTATTTGCAAAATACTAGACCAGATATTAGTTTTTGTGCTAACTTATTGTCCAGGTTCATGCAAAGGCCTAGCAAGAATCATTTTGGAGCAGCTAAAAGGGTGATCAGATATGTTGCAGGAACAATGAAGCATGGGTTGTGGTATGCAAGGTTCAAAGATGTCAAGCTATGTGGATTCACTGATAGTGACAGGGCAGGCAGTTTAGACTACAGGAAAAGTGTATCGGCTTATGCATTCAATCTTAGGAGTGGTGTGATCTCATGGTGTACAAAGAAACAACAATCCATTGCCTTGTCCAGTACAAAAGTTGAGTATATAGCAGCTACAGGCGCTACTTGTCAAGCAATCTGGCTAAGGAGGATACTATGTGATTTGGGTATTGATCAACTTGAGCCTACCATCATTTGGTGTGACAACAGGTTTGCAATTCATTTGTCAAAGAACCCTATTTTGGATGGGAAGTTAAAGCATATAGAGTTGAAGCATCATTTTATTCGAGATATGGTTGCTCAAAGGCAAGTTTCTATTGAGAATTGTGGGACAGATGATCAAGTGGCTGATGTTCTTACAAAGGCCTTATGCAGGGATAAGTTCATTCGGTTCAAGAAGATGTTAGGTGTTAAGGAACTTGAATTAAGGGAGGGTGTTGAGATGTAATTCAAGTTTGCCTATTTTCATGCATGCACGTGCAGGTTGTTTTGAAGATTTCAATAAGGCCGTTGGCCATAGTTGTTATGCAAATCCGAGTCTTATGGATTGTCCTGGTTTTCCTAAATTAGCCGTTAGCAGTTTTCTTATTTAAGCATGTTCTTGTTTTCAGTTTTAGTATGTACTCTCAATTATCAAGCATTAATAAAATCGTGCATTGCAGTATTTTTGAGTGTTCATCTTATTTTGTTTGTGAGGTCTATTGTATGCTCATACCAACACAAAATACATGGTGAAATAATATTATAACCTATTGTCTAAAGTGCGTATAAAATGTTAAGTAATATAATCCTTGAAAGTTAAGGGCGTGTTTGATATGTGGAACTGGAGAGAATTCACTCTACAAATCCATTCTTATTATGTTTTGTTCAAAGAATGATCGAATAGGATTATGAATAATTCTAAGGTTAACATGTGTTAGTTTAGAATGAAATTGGAAAAAAAAAAATCCTTAATGTAAAGTAACTGCTCAATAATCCTTTTGAATTGTGTAGGAATTCAACCAAAGGAATCAAAATACTTTGCCACCATCACCTTTGTCACCACTGCTATAAACACCACCGCCCCGCCCCACCTACTCCTCTTTAAAACACCCCCACCCCCGCTATTGTCTCATGACTCTACCACCATTATTACCACTTGCTACCGCCCCACCAATATCACCATCCTTCCTTCTACCTCCACTGCCATCAGTGGCAAAGTTTGCCTCTGACTGCCATTAATGCAACCACCCGCACTATCACCATCACCATCACCAATACAACCACCCATTACGATGTGTTTTTATCCATGTTTAAATCGACCTGCTGCAATGCACGGCTATTGAGCTTATCTTTATATACGTTTGAGTATAATTTTTTCCTAATAGCTTGGCATTTGTATACAACGACCTAACTTTTTTGTGACTTTTGAATATACCTTCGTGTCATGGTTTTTTTATTGGCACGTACGTGATTTGCTTTTTTCTGTTTACGTTTTGAACCCATCATGGAGCACGGGTGGTAACCCACCAACTTTAAATAATTTGATAAATTTAAATTGAATCAAATTTTAACGATTTAATTGTACTTTAGAGAGTTTGACTACTTGAGTTCTTTTTTGATATAATTTCCGAATGAATCAAATACTGAGAATAATGACTATAATTATAGGATTTACAAATATAAGGAAACAAAATAACTATGAATGAACTGTAAATCTTGAGCATAAATCGGTAATGATCTTTGTAATTTTGAGGATGATGTTGGTTGACTATTGACTAATCCCATTATTATCTCAATCAAAATATTCTCCTTTCTTCTAACGCTTCCCCCAAAGTTTAATAGTGGGATTTCCAAAATTCAACTTGACCAAACATTTATCGAAGATTTTTCCATTAACGACTTTTGTTAATACGTCGGCCAGCTGGTCTTATGATCGAACAGATGGTAATTCAATAATCCGTGCTTCTAGTTTTTTCTTTAATAAAGTGTTTGTTACTATGTTAGCCTCCACATGTTTCGTCCTGTTATGTTGAACCGAATTCTCTGAAATTTGAATGGTTGCTTCATTATCACACATAATTTTGCTTATTTCCTTTTAGAAGAAACCAATCTCTTTTAGGAGTTTTTGTATCCAGATGACTTTTGCTACTCTTTGAGTTATACCGTTGAATTTAGGCTCAACTTTTGAAAGAATAACCACCTTTTGTTTTTTCTTCTCCATGTTATCAGATTTCCACCGGCTAACGTGAAGTAGCCTGACGTTGACCTTCAATCTCTGTTGTCTCCTACCAGGTCTGCATGATGTGCTAAAAGTTGTTTAATAAAACACTTAAATTAAACCTAAAACTAGACACCTAGTAAATACTCTAGAGTCTCTAAAACTAAACTACTGACAGACAATTGAACCTATTGACTCTAGTACAACTAAAGTAAGTCTCTAAAACTAAACTACTGACAGGCAATTGAAAACGTAATTAGACTCGAAAACTTATCTAAAATTTTGAAATTAAATGTTTTGTTATTTTAGGGGGGGGGGGGGGGTTTGCTAATAAAACTAAATGCAAAAGATATAAAGATTAACTAAAAGAAACTGAAATAACAACATGAACTAAGTTGAACCGAATTCAAATGATTGATAAGCTTCTATGGTTTTGGAACTGATTCGGAATCAAAATCTTAAAATACTATACTCAAGAGATAAACTAGAAACTCTCGACCATTCTTAAGGAGAAACCCTAAGATCACCTAAGAGCTATTAAATTACCGGTTGGAGTACAAACCCTCACATGTTATCTAACTCTTATGATAATGTACCTGCTAGACAATCTACCTCACAGCGCGAAAGCCTCAATACACTAAGGTGCAAGGGGTAATTATTGAAAACTAGATCTGACTCGATATGCAAGAATTGAAAGGTAAACTAGGTAGATCTTCTCACAAAGCCTCTAATTCTAGCAATCTAGACACACCGACAATCCCCTACCTCACAACTTTTGAGATTGGAAAAACACCTAGAATTTCCTAACCACCAAATATCTCTCCTATGTTAAATTCGTGACAATTGACCATAAACTAGTTGCTACACAAAGTCTGCAACCTAACAAACACTCATACATGAAAGACATTCACAAGAATGCATGTGGAGTAAATAAATGACAATTAAATAAAACTAGATGTGCATATACACCAGATATGAAATGATCAAAATATTTACAATATCATAAACTCAATATTCAAGTTCAAAAAACCAATATAAAATCAAATCAAATCAAATCATAAACATTCGTCTTAGGCTAGGTAGATCTAAAGATCCGGCCATAAATCATAATGAAAACAGTAAACAAAATGACAAATAGTTCAACAATCATGGGTTTAAAATGAGAAAACAAAGAAACAGCTAAACCGAATGATGAACACCCGAGGAAGTCTATCCCAAAGCTTGTAATCTCAAACATTGCCCTTTCCTTGCTTTGAAATCAAATCTAGCAGCTCCATGTTCATCCAAAATTGCAGAATGAGTGGAATATTTTCGGTCTACGGATTTTAAAACAACTTGGGCTTGAAAAAATAAGATTTCTCGTGGAAATAGGCCCGTTGCGCCACGCGATAGGCATATGGGAATGTTCCACGTGACGTGACCAAGGATAAATTCCGCAGAGGCACTTGTTGTAATATTTTCCAACTTCCAAGGGCATAATAGTCTTTCCCAGCCCGTTTAAACTCGCCGCGTGGCGCGATGCTTATTCAGTTCCCCGTCGCATGGTGCGACTGGAGTGTTTGCTCACCAGCTATTGAATTGTTTTCTTCTCTTTTCAACTGTGACTCATCCGGAACCTCGTAAGCACACTGTTTGTGCATAATTTAGCTCCATTTACTGTCCGGACTCTTGAAAACACACATGTAAAATAGAAAAAAAAACCCACAAATAAACAACGTAAACGGACTCGATAACTATGCAGAAAATGTACCAATAACAAATGTATTTTGCAATACATCACTGCACAATAAGTACTTGGGTTTTTAGAATTCCATTTGCTTTGAAAAGAATTCCATATCCAGTTGTTCCTTTAAGATGTCTTATAATTCTCCAAACCACCTCTATATGGGAAGTTTAGGGTTGGTGCATAAACTGACTAACCACCCTTATAGCGTAGGCTATATATGAACGAGTGTGTGAAAGATAAATCAATTTTTTTTGACAATCCATTGGTATCGTTCTTTGTCCACTAATTTTGCTTCTTCCCTATAAAGCTTCTGATTTACAATCATAGGAGTTCCTACAAGTTTGCAATCATTCATTCCTGTTTCTACTAACAAATATGAGACATATATTTTATGGCATATGAAAATTCTCTGCTTTGACCTTAGTACCTCAATTCCAAGGAAGTACTTGACTCTGGTTAAAGTATTATGTTTCAAGTAAATCAAGGTTCGTGGTGGTGTACATGTGACGAGCGTTTGGGTTATAACACCGATAACCTTTCTGATAAATTCCATAGCCTACAAACACACAGTTTTGACACATGGATCAAATTTGGTTCGGTCAATTTTGGGTATGTGAACAAAAGCGGAACAACAAAAAAAACATAGTTCAAGAGTAAAGAGAAGGGGGTTTTGGTAAACTCTTCTAGGACTTGTAGAGGTGTTTTAAGTTTGAGAATTTTTGTAGGAAGTCAATTTAAAAGATATACTGAAGTAGCAATTGCTTCTGGCCAAAGGAATTGGGAACTTAGGATTCAATTAGAAACGTTCGAGTCATCTCAAGAATTATATGGTTTTTATGTTCAGGGACTCCATTTTATTTGGGAGTGTGTGGACATGTGGTTTGGTGGATTAACCCTTTGGTTTGAAAGAATTGTTTCATAAATGAATTGACGAATTCCCCCGCATTTTCAGATCGAATTATTTGGATTTCCCTTTTAAATTGGGTATGAATCATAGTATAAAACATGGTAAATTTTTCAAAGACTTAAGACTTTTATTTCGAAGAATAAACCCAAGTCATATGAGTACAATCATCCACAAATATCAAGAAATAACAAAAGCCATGTCCTCCGATAATAGGTGCTCATCCTGATATCCTGTAATATACAAAAATTAGGGTTCATTAGCACTGTACAATTTAATTCCTTTGTTACCTGGCTGATCGATGATAAGTTATGTGACACATAAGGAACATAAAGGCAATTGGAGAGTTTTAACATTGGTGATATCTCAACGATTCCTCTACGTTCTACCGACATTATCCCCTCATTTGAGGTTTTAATGTGTGTTCTATGGGGTTTAGATGTCGAGACCATATCCCAGGGTTCATAGGTAATGGTGTCTATAGCCCTTCAATCGAAAATCCACGAGTCACTTTGTTTCCCACAGTGGTAGTTAACCATATTAACTTTTCCACATTTCACATCAGAATTATCAAAAAAGCATTCTTTAGGGTTATTTTTAAACAAAACAGGAAGTTGGGGAGTTTTGTTCACATAACAATAGATTCAAAGACGAGGAGTCTTTGGAAAAATAATCAAACCCATTGGTTTTTCTTCTTTGTTTTTTTGCTAAAGATAGCCTCCCCTTAAATCTGGCGCCATTGACGATTGACTAAGATGTGTCACAACACCATTGTGTGTTGACATGAGTAGACCGGGTTGTAGGCGATTATGGAGAGACGACCGACGAAATTAGGGTCGGCTAAAAATCATTGTGGTTAATGGTGATATACTGATATTCACGATGTTGTCTTCTGACATGGTATAGGTTTAGGGTGTGTTTGTTTTTTTTTTCTTTCTATTTTTGTGAGATTATGGCTATTTGGATTGTGAGAAAGTTGGATGAAGGATGATGAGCAATTTATGTTGTTTGATCCTAGGATCATTTACTATATCGTAAATCAAAAAGTTTAACTGCTTGAGATCTTTTTTGATATAATTTCTGAATGAATCAAATACATAGAATTATAGCCATAGTTTATAGGCTTTACAAATACGAATAGATGGAAACAAAATAACTATGAATGAGATGTAAATCTTGAGCATAAATCGGTAATGATATTTATAATTTTAAAGATGATATAGCCTATAGGTTGATCATTAACTGATCCCATAATTTCCTCAATCAAAATAATTTCAACCAAAATATTCCCCTGTTCTAAATTTAACTTCTATTAATTCCATTTTTTTTAAAATCACAAACCCAACCCACCTTTAAGATGGAGATGATTTGATTAATATGATTTTAGAGTTTATTATTAGTCAAAAATTTTAAATTGATAAAATACTTGTTGAATTAGTAGGAGTCATTCATAAAATTTCAGTGTTTTTTGTTGAATTAGTTTTCTTATAGGGATTGTTATACGTAATATCAAAGAGTCCAAATGCCAACTAACATTTATCTTCTTGAACATGTATAAATATAGTAATGATGGGTTTTTTTTTTTCCAATTTTTCTTTCGTTAATTCGATGTTGACCTAATGTACCACGCCACCCACGTTTCACTATTTTCATCTTTACATAACAAAATATTAGTGAAACTAGCTGATAGGGGCGAAGCTTGGTTCTCGAATCGGGAGGGGCTGGACTCAATTTTTTTAGGTCGGTAGTGGCAAATCGGCGGGGGCCGGACCCAACCCGGACTCGATTTACCTACAAAAATCGCAAATTTATACCACTGCGCCAAAAATCAGGGGGGGCCAGGGCCACCCCTGGCCCTCAACATCCTTCGCCTCTGCTAGCTGATTATCCCGGCAGTGTCCCGGGGTTGAAAAATCTAATATTACTTAATAAAAAATGATAAAAGAAGTAAACAGTCTCAACCTCTTTTAATGTTAAAGAAAGTTGTTCTAATGTTTATACTATCAAAAGGGGTTCTCATGTTGCGTTCCCAGCAGATTAAAAAATCTCAACCTCTTTTAATGCTAAGCATATCGTTATAGCACATGAACATGGTCAATTCATATATGTAATAGGGGTTAGGATCAAATACACAGTGAAAGAAAAATAGGAAGTCGTAGGAAGGGTATCAAACGGACTCCGATTGAACTTATTCAAGCGGCATTGGAATCGTCTTATCGAACCCTACGTTGTTAGTTTTTAGGTCTTCGTTTTTTTTGGGGGTTTTAGCTTGTAGTTTTTAGAATATGCGTTATATCATTGTGTCTTTTATGTACCATTGTGTCTTTTTCTTATTTTCATCGTTGTGTCATTTTTTCAATTCATTGTGTCTTTTTTCTTCAGCATTGTGTTATATTTTTTGGCACTGTGTTATATTTTGTGGCTCATTGTGTCATATTTGATGATCTATTGTGTTTTTTGTATCCTTCTCACCCTTCTCATTTTTTGTAGCCTTTGTAGAATAACCCAACCCTATGTAATAGTAGGTTCAAAAACATATATACTATCATAACATGATTAATGACTTGCCTATATATGATTAAAAAATTACCTAAATACATTGTGTTTTTTTTTTGCATTAACAAAAACTCAATAAAAAAACATTTTTTTCATTTTTGTATAGCACTATATATGGTGCTCGTTGGAAAGATAATAAAGCGATCGTTAATTTAGTGTTTTTTTTTTTCAAAAAAAATGTCATACATTAAAGTTACTAACGTTTAAAAATTGTGAGCGGAAAATAAGAAAAAAAAATAAAGGTAAAAATATTAGTTATAGATTTGTATTTTGTTTAAAGTATGGGTCAATTTATATCTAATATATATATATATATATATATATATATATATATATATAAAAGGAAAAAAAAAAGCCTAAAATGACATGATATTTATTGAGATTATCCTCCCCTTAGGTGTGTCATTTAACACTAAGTAAGCTTATTAAAAAAAATTAAGTGACACATTGCAATAGGTAAATAGGTAAATGGTGATTCATTCTTTCCACTCAATTCTCTCTTAAAAGTCTTTATCTCTCATGTTTCCTTCAATAATTTTTAAACGCTAATAACTTTTACATGCGAGTTTTTTTTTTAAAATACACCAAATTAGTGAGCGTTTTATTATCATTTCAAGGAGTACCATATTGTTATACAAAAAACGGAAAAATGACATTTTTTGTGGATTTTTGTTCATACAGGAAAAAAATCAAAATGTAATTCATTAATCATGTCTAGGCATAGAGACTTCATTCGAGCAAGATGTACACACATAGAATTAAAAGTAGGTTTTATGAGTTATCGAGTGTTGATCTTTTACAAAGAAAAAAAATCTAAAAAAAATGCTTATCCCTTTTATGGTACACAAATTTTATCATTTTATATTTGATTTGTCTCTCCCGGGACGCTCCCGAGGTATAAACTAGTATATTAATAAAAGAAACCACTAAAGCTGACATGTCGCTTAATGATGTCATCATCTTTTTTGGGTGTCACGTGTCATCCTCCTCTTTATTTCCCTCAAAAAATATTTCTCTCTCATGTTTTCCCTGACATTTTTTAAACGTTAATAACTTTTATATACGTTATTTAAAAAAAATTACACAAAGTTAACGAGCTTTGATTATTTTTCCAACGATTACCATAGTGCTATACAAAAAAAACGAAAAAAAAAGAACGATTTTTGTGTGGGTTTTTGTTAATACAGGAAAAAAAGAAAATGTGTTCAGGTAATTCATTAATCATGTCTAGGTAAGTCACTAATCATGTTCAAACCAGTAAATATGAATTACATTTTTGTCCGGAGCAAAATATGTTAAATTCGCTTTTTTCCAACAAAAGTCACACCTTCAAGATCATTGCCTTAATTACGCCTTATAATGGTTGTTTCTAGCTATGCTCCTCATACAAACGTACATTTTTTTAATATATATTTTTGTTCTTATTCACCTGATTTAAACTGTTGTTTTCTCATAATATAGCACATTAATTTTATGTTATAACATAACATATATTTTATCATTTCATATTATATTTTTCTATCCCGAAAAGCTTTCAGTAAATACTCTAGTTAAGTATAAATGTGTTCTTATTACAAACACTTGAACTAAATTACATAAAAAACTGACCTTTTTATCATAAAGTAACAATTTAAACATGTATAATCATACAACAAACTATTATATATATATTAAACGGAGAGGTAATTTAAATAGTTATTTTCCAATTTTTTCAGTTTGACCCTTTTTTTTTTGCTTTCTTTATTAAATTTTTTTTCTACATTTTGACCACCAACTTTTTTATTAAGTTTATCTTTTCCTGCCACATTTTTTTACTTTTCCTTTGCCACCAACTTTTTGGTTAGGTTTTTCTCCCACAATTTTTATTTTTCCACCGTTTTGGCCACCAACTTTTTGGTTAAGTTTTTTTCCCCTTTTTTGCCACATTTTATTTCTTTCTTTTTTACGTAGTGTCCGTCTACGTTCGTATAGTACTTTCATCTCCATTCGTCTGTAACACCCTTTTTGGTTAAGTTTTTTTTCCCCTATTTTTGCCACATTTTATTTCTTTCTTTTTTACGTAGTGTCCACCTACGTTCGTATAGTACTTTCGTCTACGTTCGTCTGTAACACCCGATCTTTAACCCAAGTTGCTCTACGTTCGTATAGTATTTTCGTCTACGTTCGTATAGTAATTTTTTTGTGCGGTGTTAGTCTACATTCGTCTCTGTTCGTCAACGTAAGTTGTTTTAATTTTCTTTCCTAATCTGGACACCGACTTTTTGGTTAAGTTTTTTTTTCCCATTTTGGCCACCAACTTTCGTTTACGTTCGTATAATACTTTCATCTACATTCGTGTACGTTCGTATAATTCTGTCGTCTACGTTCACGTTCGTATAGTTCTTTCGTCTACGTTCGTATAGTACTTATGCCAACGTTCGTCTACGTTCGTATAGTGCTTTCGTATACGTTCGTGTGCGTTCATATAGTTCTTTCGTCTACGTTCGTATAGTTCTTTCGTCTACGTTCGATCTCCCATTGCGTAGATCATGGCCAACGATGCAACGCGCCGTACAAACAAAAATACCGAAAACAAAACACATTTTGTTTTTTTCTAAGAACAACCAAAATACAAAAGAGGGTAAATACTATTATATACTTCATTAAAAAACGATCAAAATTCAATACATCTCATGCACAGGTCCTCATCATAACTAAAAGGGGTATTTAATTTTAATAATTTAAACTTTTATCCATTAATCGACAATAATTTTTACTTTAAAATTTTCTACTAATGATCCCAACTTTCAATGTATTGACCAACAATGAACCTTTATTAACAGAGAACTAACTCAGTTAGTGGATGATGGCATGGATGATGACGTGGCATGCTATGTCAACATCCACATCATCATCCATGCCGGTGTTGGCATGCCAACCCATCATCCACGTCAGCGTGAGCATGCCATGTCAACGTCCACGTCAGCATCCACTAACTGAGTTAGTTCTCAGTTAACAAAGGTTCATTGTCGGCCAATACATTGAAAGTTGGAATCATTGTTGGAAATTTTTGAAGTACAGATTATTGCCGGTTAATGGGTAAAAGTTTGAATTATTAAAATCCAATACCCTAACTAAAACCATGCCCTTAAAAGCATACATTTATCCTCAAACATTACAAGTAATCTGATTATATAAACAGTCTCCTACAACTAGTCGTAGGAAATGTATCAAAGTAATTCCAATTTAACTCACTATAGCGACATTAGAACCGTCTCGTTGAAATCTACCGACGTAAGATTTTAGGTTTTAACTTTTGGAATTTTAGCTTGTAGATTTTCGAATTTTTGTTTCATATCATTATGCCTTTTCATTTTTGTCATTGTGTTATACTATCAGGGTGCGTGCGCGATGCAACGGGGAACACATGCACTTCTAAGTGTGTACATGGTTTGGTTTAGTTCGGTTATTAGCCTTAACCAAAACCGAAACTGAAGTCATCATTTAACCAATCTTTCTTTTGTAGTAGTAACTGATAACTTTTTATAATTAAAAAAAAATCCATAACAAATTACAAGAGGATGACAGGTAAATGGGCAACAAGCTGCGCCACAACCTGCTTTTGAATTGCAAATCCTACCATGTTAAAAACAAAACCTTGGTTCTTGGAGGAGAATTACTATGCACAACCTTTTGTACCCAATCCAGGAATCCGATTGCCTTAAGGGCAAGGGATCTAAATGTATCAAAAGCAAATTACACAAACACGTGTTGATTGGTTAGATTGTTGGTTTTTAGTCTAGTTAAATTAATTTTGATTAATAACCAAAACAAACTTTCGCTAAAATTTATGCTTAAAAGTAGATGAAATAGAGGTATAAGACTATCCGTTGTGGCTCGCGAGTAGGGGTGTAAATGACACGTAGAGGCTCGAGAGCTACCCGGGATCGGCTCGGCAAAAAGCCCGAACGAGCCAAGCCTTAACGAGCCCGAGCCTGAAATATGGCTCGTTTAGTTATCGAGCCCGAGCTCGAGCCCTAGATACGAAGCTCGATTGGGCTCGCGAGCCCAAACATAATTATAAGTTATTTATATATCTCTTATAATTTATAGCCCACATCTCCAAAGCCCAAGTCCTTATTTCATAGGCCCATTTAATAACACTCGCGAACCGAGCTTTTGCGATCTCGAGCCGAGCTTTGAGCTCGTTTGAGATTGTTCTCAAATCACCTCGAGCCGAACCGAGCCGAGCTCGAGCTTTTGATTTTGCTAGCGAGCCGAGCTCGAGCTCAAGATTTTAGGCTCGAACCGAGCCGAGCTCGAGCTTCATAAAACCATAACGAGCCGAGCTCGAGCTCAGTCAGACTCGGGTTTGACTCGGCTCGTTTACACCCCTACTCGCGAGCAGCCTGCCGCGTAGGGCTAGCATAACAGGTTACACGAACCTGTTAAGACACGAATACGAAACTTGTAAACACGAACACGACACGAAATCTAATCGTGTCATTTTTTCAAACACGAACACGAACCTGTGTATAACAGGTTAACACGATAAGACACGACAAGACACGATAAGGAACACCTAATAAAATAAGTTAACACGACAAGACACGACAAGACACGATAAGACACGACAAAGCACGATAAGAAACACGATAAGACCTGTTAAGACACGTACACGATAAGACACGAACACGAAACATGTAAACACAAACACGACACGAAAATAAACAGGTATTAACGTGTTGACCTGTTATAGACACGAAACCTGTTAAGACCAAACACGAAACCTGTTAAATTCGTGTAGGTTCGTGTCAGGTTATCGTGTTCGTGTCAAAATTGCCAGCCCTACTGCCGCGAGCCACAATCTTTTCCACGTGGATCGCTCGGCCTATAACAACTCCAAGTGATCGGTGACGCGAGCGAGGCCAAGCGAGCTAGAGAGGACGAATTCAAAAAACTAGCCGTTGGCTGCCAGCCAACGGTCGAATTTGAAGACATACATATATATATGGTGCAACACTAATTTTTCTACCAAAAAATATTATCAATTTTCCATCTTTAAGTTGATAAAAAATGGCAAACCAAAACCCAAATCCAAATCCAATCCGCCCCCACTAAACCGTGTGCGACCACCTATGTGGAACGTGGAGGAAGAACTCACCTTGGTCAATAGTTATATTGCTATTCAAGAGCAAGGAGGAATGGAGCGAACACAAAGTTATTGGCAAGCGATTGTCACAAAATTCAATGAACAGATGGGTGAAAACAATCGTTCAACGGACGCGATATATGGAAAGTATATATCTTTAAAGTCGAAATGCACAATATTCGAGCAATTCTTCGTAAATGCGGTGAACGAAAATCCGGGTTTAAACGAAGATGAAGTGATTGAAGAAGCACGTAACCAATAGCGAAACATACACAATGATAACTACCCGAGGATTGAGATTTGGAGAGCTATGAGAGGACGATTTCTAATATAGTCGTGTTTCTACTATTTATTTATGTTTTTAAATAGTGGTTTGATGTTATGAATTGATGTTATTTTATGTAGTGTTTATTTTAATATTTATGCAATGTAGTGTTTTATAAAAAAAAATTACAAAACATAAAAAAAAAACATGATAAAGTCCTCGCTTACCTTGAGTCACAACAGGATCAAGTGAGCAGGATTGACACTTTAGCCATTGCTATGTCAGCATCCAGTTGTTCTGTTTTAATAGGATAAAGTATTCGCTAGAGGTGAGCGACAACGGATAGTCTAAAAACTAAAGATATACAAATACCTCAATGATTCATTTTGGTTTAGCTTCAGCTAACAATTCAATTATTGTTCAACCTTAGACATCGCTAATCACATAACATACTAATTTTTTGAATTAAAAAAACCACAGAAATATTATACTCAAATTGAAAAAAAAAATCAAATGCTCGTTAATGGTATATTTTATTTTAAGAAAATAATAACGTATGAAAAATTATGATCGTTTAAAAACTGTGAGATAGTTAGTTTTTTAAAATGTGAGAATTGTAACTAGGGGTGCAAACGAGCCGAGTGGCTCGCGAGCTACTCGAGATCGACTCGGTAAAAAGCTCGAACGAGCTGAGTCTTATCGAGCTCGAGCCTGAAATAAAGCTCATTTGGCTATCGAGCTCGAGCTCGAGCCTCGAATGTAAAGCTCAGTTGGGCTCGTCGAGCCTTATCGAGCTTTGCTTATTTATGTCAATTAATACTATATAGCCCAATTGTATTGCAACCCATGCATTAACTAAATTACTTTGGGCCTTGGGCTTCTTAATTGTCCAAAACGAGCTCATTAATGGTCCAAAACGAGTCCTTAATAGTCAAAACGAGCTCCTTAATGGTCCAAAACGAGCTCGAGCCGTGGGCTCGTTTAAACTCTTGCCACATACATTTTGATCGAGCTTTCGAGCCGAGCTCGAGTTCTTAAATATACTATCGAGCCGAGCTCGAGCCCAAAATACAAGGCTCGAATCGAGCTCGAGCTTCTGAAAATTTTCACGAGCCTAGCTCGATAATGCAAGGCTCGAGCTCGGCTCGACTCGTTTGCACCCCTAATTGTAACTATTAATTAAAGACGACGGAACTAATGTGTAATTAAAATGATAGTTTTAAAGTATAATTAATATTTAAATAATTAAATTATCCTATTTTAAGGTGATATTTGTATTAAAGCTAGTATTATATTATATTATATATATATATATATATAGGGTCAAGATCCTGTACAAATAGTGTTTTTTGTGAGAAATGTAAGAAGTGTTTTGGGCCCTTAGATCTTTAAATGAATGGTTGAGATTAGGTTGTGGCAAAATTGTAATAATTGGTTTATATTAGATTGATTGATTAGAACTTGCAGGGGTATAATAGACAATGTAGGTGTTTTAATGATGGTAACCGTTTTATATTTGCTAAAACCTAGCTAGATTTTTGTTTCTCTTTCTTCCTTCTTCTACTCTCCCTCATTTTCCCCTAATATCTCTCATTATGAACGGATATCTCCTTTCATCACAATCTTCACAACAAATCAACTTCATCTACACAAGTAATGCTTTATAAAATCCTAGATTTTAACTGCTGTGTTTTAACCATAAACCGATCGAACAACAGTCAAGGTTTTTTTATTCGATTGTTGCATAAACATGGGCTAGGATGAAGAAATCTTCATCGAGGTGTTTAAAGGGTGACGATGGTACGACTGACGGCGACGACGAAACAAGTAAAAACCCAAAATTGAAAGGTGGGTTTTTAATTAACCACTTAATCGGAGTGTTAAATATGCTATATTGGGTCAGATTGAGTGATTGAAAACAAATATGGTGTTTATTTACAGATTCAATGTTACCGGGTGAGAAATCAAAGGGTGTCATACGGTCCGATTTTAAGCACAAGGCAACTATGGACCTCAGGCTTGAAGGTTTGTTTTTTTATAGTTCTTATAAACACTATAGATGTTGTAATGGGTTGTTTTTTGTGATTATTATAGATGGTTAAGAAGCTAGATGATAAGAAGACTATCATTCCAGAGGAGGGGAGGCAAAAGCATATGTACACCTGGACCTTAGACTAGTTTGTACACCTTATACATATTGGCCTGTTTATGAATATGTAAACAATAAAACACTATGTCGTCATAAAACAGAATAACAAAACATGTTTTGATAATGGTTTTATATTGGTTGTTTGGTTATGTTTTTATAATATATGATGTTTATTGGTTGTTTGTTATATTATGTTGTCATCACTATAACACAGTTTGGTACTAAAACACTATAACACACTACGATAACAAAAACACTAGGGAGAAGATGATGATAAAACACACGAGACTGTTCAAACACAAATTTGAGAATATGGTGATAAAACACACGTGTATGAACGTAAAACACCTTCTGGATGAAGCAACCATAAATATGACAAATGAATAAACACATTCATTTAAAACACCCTAGTATGAACATAAAACACCACAGTATGAGATTTGGATAATTGATGTAGTTGAATGTGAATGGCAATACGAGCAGAATGATTTTTTATAAGAAATAAGTAAAATTCGTGTAAATTCAAACAAATATCCCTAATAAAACTCTTATTTAATAACAAAATTAATTACACAAATTATCTCCTAAAATAACTTAACAACCCAAATTACAATGATGCCCCTCTAGTTAAAAAAATCAGCTGCCACATGTCACATCTAGATTGGTTCTCACACTTCTCACAAAAAAATAGTTTTGTACAAGAACCTAAACCTATATATATATATATATATATATATATATATATATATATATATATATATATATATATTGGAGAGTAGTATTTCAGCGGTAAATCCTGTGTTGCAAAGCGATCACTGCCAGGATTGAATCCTATAGCACAACACGGGTTTTTCCTTTCAAATCCAAGCGGTTATTTTTTCGGTGGAGCGCGAGATTCGAACCTGAGACCAAACTCGAATAGGAACCCTCCAAAGCAGGGGCGATGCTTAGATGGGGCGGGAGGGGGCGGCCGACCCCCCCCCCCCCCCATTTTCGCGCAGAAGTTCCGATTATACAGTATTCGTATAGAAATTTTTTGAAATATAGGGTTTTGACCCCCCGAAACAAGTGACTTCCGACCCCCCGAACTTTCGGGTCAAGCTTCGCCACTGCTCCAAAGAGGTAAACCTTCCCACCTCAAACTAGCTTTGCTGGAAATCATTTACAGCTTTACTAGAGATCATTGACAGCTAGTATTATATATAGTATAGATTTACTAATTTATTTATTATAATTTAATACACTTTCTAAATTAAAAAAATTTCTTAGAATAACACAAATTACCCAACATAACAATTCCAACGTCTGGGAATAAATAATAAGCCAGGTACATATGTTATCATGAGGGCGACCCCTTCACAAACAAAACCCCCCACCCCTACATAACATTAACATACTCTCTCTCTCTCTCTCTCTCTCTCTCTCTCTCTCTCTCTCATCACTTCGTTGTTATCTAAGTTCACAAAATCTCTCTCTCTCTCTTTCTCTCTCTAGACTTTCTCTCACTATATCTATTCCCAAATATACACATATACATTTATATACACACCAAATCAAAACCCTAGCCTTTGCTCTCATATAACTCCGATCGGTCAAACTCACTATACAAATCCATGATCCGCATTATCCATCGGATTCTTCATCGCACCTAATTTCAAAGGTTTGATTTTTTTTTTTTTTTTTTTTTTTGAGTTTGATTTGTTCATTTAATAATATCCAGAAGAAATTTACAACAGATTGTGGCAACAAGATGCGTTTTATTATTATTATTATTTGAAACTTTTGATTTGTTTATTTAATAATGCCCAGAAGTTTTTTGTAGCAGATTGGGGCAATAAGCTGCGTCTGTATTATTATTATTATTATTATTATTATTATTATTATTAAAAATTGATGTGTTTGTCTAATAATGCCCAGAAGAAATTTACAGGAGATTGGGGCAACAAGCTGCGTTTATATTTTATTATTATTATTATTATTATTTGTAAAATTTTATGTGTTTATATAATAATACTCATAGGAAATTAGCAGATTGGCAGGTAAACGGACAGCAAACTGCGGTTGTGATTGATTTGTGATTGGGAGAGATGTATAAGAACCAGCTGCAGGAGCTGGCACAAAGGAGCTGTTTTAATCTACCGTCGTATATAAGTATTAGGGAAGGTCCAGATCACGCACCTCGGTTTAAGGCGACAGTTAATTTTAATGGTGAGACGTATGAGAGTCCTAACTACTGCACCACGTTGAGGCAGGCGGAGCATTCGGCTGCTGAGGTGGCTCTTAATGCACTCGCGAGTCGTGGTCCGTCGAATTCGTTGGCTGCAAGGATATTGGTATGGTTTGATTTGTGGAAACTGGAAAGTTGTTTTTGTTAATTATGTGTTTTAATAATTAGATTTGATTGATGTTTTAATTTAATAAACGCGTAGGAAGTTAATAGTTGACATGAATGTATAGGATAATTTTGATTTGGGCAAATTTAGATATAGATTTCCGATCGAAAATTGCTAGATATGGAATTATGATGAGGTTATTGTGAGAAAAAGTTTAAAATGCTATTGATGATATTTTGTTTTCGAGGGCGTAGATTTAAGGAATACATAAGGTAACGTATTAATATCGGAGTAGGTTTAGGAGTAGGATTAGAGGGTGTGCGTTAGCCGTTAGTCATTAAAAGGTAAAAACTTAATTAAGGAATATATATGGTAAAGTATTGATATAAGTGAGTACGGCGTGTGAGGGGAGACCGGATATGTGGTCTCTTGATTTGTTTTAAAAAGATAAGAAATTTATCACCTTATCCGTGTGTTTTTTTACCATGAATGATAAAATATGCAGTTGCTAGCAATGTGTGACTAGGCATGTGGTGAGTTAGGCGGTCTTTTTAAGTACTCATGAAACGAACAAGTTTGATTATTCATTGTTAGTCATGCTCGTTGTTGCTTCGGTTATTGATTTTTTTTTATAAAATTTTTATGGCCAGGATGAGACAGGGGTGTACAAGAACCTACTGCAGGAGGTTTCGCAAAGGGTAGGGGCATCTTTACCAACATATACGACTATTAGGTCGGGCCTTGGGCATTTGCCAATCTTCACCTGTACTGTTGAGTTGGCTGGTTGTACGTTTACGGGTGAACCTGCCAAGAATAAGAAGCAAGCTGAAAAGAACGCTGCCATGTCAGCTTGGTCATCGTTAAAACTTTGTAAGCCGTTTCATTTTGTAAAGTTATAGTTTGAGTCTTAATATCTGCATAATCTTGTATATGAACTTTAGGACACAAATGACCCGGTTTTCTTCTGTTCAGTGACCCAACAAACAGAAGGTTCGTCATTACAAAAAGGGATCCTTGAGGAGCAGGAGCATGTGGTTGTAGCTCGTGCTTTACAGAAGTTCAGATTTAAGGCGAGAATGTCCAATATACCCTTTCCAATCCCATTCCCGTCACCAAATCCAAAGCCACATACGGCACAGTCAACACCGCCCACGACTTCAAAGATACTTCCATTAATATGCCCGAAAACAACCCCTAGAAATAGGTCTAATGCCGCCCCATCATTAGATAATGACGGTACCTCCAACAAAACACCTCAAAACAACATACCCACAAACCCACCTCCGCAAAAACACATCAAAATCAACGTTACAAATAAAACCCCTACAACTATCCAACCCCACAAGTTCCCGGCAGTTGGAGCCGCACCCTACATCCCTGTCAGTCACTTCAGGGCTCATCACGGGATTGCACCGCCAGTCACCATACGCAACGCAATTCCCGTTTTTGCTGCTCCACCGCTTCCTATTCCACATATGGGTATTGCACCGCCGCAGTTCAGGAGCATGCCACCAACTATGTGCAATGTAGCACCGCCAGTCACTGTACGACAAGCTGTGCCCGTATACTCCACTCCCATCATCCCTAAACCCCCTATCATATCATCAGCACCCACCTCGATACCACCAATAGAAGAAAAAGGAAAATCTGTGTCCACTGCCCAAGATTCAAAGCCTCCCATGAAGCCGCCAACCGTTTCTGCTAGCGCAATCACCGGTTTGTCAAAACCAAAGGAAGAGGAGACCAAATTGGAAGAGAAATTGAACGAGTTGCAAGTTTATATGAGGTGAGAAATGACTAGAAAAGAAAACTGCAAAATTTATATATCTAGGTATCGGATTTTCGGCTACTCTTGGTTTATATATAAATATTATATGTTATTTTGTGGGAAGAGACCAGACACGAGGAGGCGGCTTGTTGTGTTTTTGGGTTAAGTTTGATCGCAAGCGGAAGATAAAAACAAGCGCTTTTGTTCTGGTGAGACTTGAGAGGGGTGTAGGTAGAATCTGAAAACCGAAATTGTTGTATAATTTTATGTTTGGCTATGGCACAAAATTGTTTTTTTTTTTTTTTTTTAAATTGTGGTTGGTGATGAAGGTCACAAAATTGCTGGTTTTAGTGCAAAGAATAAGGGATATGTTGCCTGGGATTTTGGATTTTAGACATGTGGCTGACTATCTTCATGGGTAAGGCAACTAGCCTCCTTTGACCAGAATAGTTTTAAGATTCCTAAGAGCTTCAGCAATGTGGAATGTCATGGATGGATCCATGTCAGCCTGTGACCAAAGATCGTCCCCACGACCCATCCCTGTCGTCTCTTTTTCCTCATGGACCGCGGCATCTTCTCCCTTCTCACAGAACTTGGCTTCCCCTCCCGTGGACAGCCGCGGTCACGAACCGAAAGCTGTTCGTGACCCTAAAAACTTGTGATTGCAGATGGTGTAAGGATCTAAAAATTTGATTGTATCAAGTTTATCAGATTACATGCAGATGCCAATTATTCATGAATACATGATATATGAAGCCTTTTCTTTGCACCTTACTTGGGGCATTCCTTAGTGCAAACCTTACATTTCTTTAAAAGACGTTAATCTTGAATTAGGTGATAAAGATAAGAAGGGTTATAGATAATCTTGGTGAATTATTTATTGAGTTTTTTATATTTTAATTTGGGATAATTGTTGGTTTTAATTAGATATGTTTATCTAGTTGGTTTAATTAGTGTTGAGTTAGAACTAGTATAAGGTTAGTACAAATTGATTGTTAGATCTATTGTTATCGCATTACTAAACCATGCTTTGAAAAATTAGAATTGTCTTAGGAAATTTGGTATCATCTATTAGACTAACTCCAACGCATCCGAAATTAGGTCGTCCGAGCCACGTTGGAGCCGCCCAAATTTAAATGCAGCGTTGGAGCCAGCCGCCCGATGATGTCAGAAGGTGAGGCGTCCAAAGTTAAGGGCTTTGGTTGTCTTGGTTCTTGAGCCATTTCATTTTATTTTTGATTATTTTTTCAACGATAGTTTTCGTTATCAGAGAACGGTTGTTTTAGAAAGCTTCACAGAGTTTAATGGAGACTTCTTGTTGCGGAGAAGAAGATGCCCTTTTGTTTTATTATTAAAAGTTTATAATAACCCCTTTAACTTTAGAGTAAACTACATAATAAACCTTGAGGTATGATTTGAATTTAAAAAAAAAACAACTGAAAAAATAATTTTAAGAAAAAAAATCCATTGAGTGTGATGCAAATTCCAAATTTTTATATTTTTTTAAAGTCTTGTTTACTTTTATTACTAATTTACTTATATTAATTATTTAACAATATTTTAATAATTTACTTAATTAAATTTAAAGAAAAATGAGTGATGATGTGGAAAATGTAAGGATGTTTGTATGGTTGAAGATAAAATTAAGGATTTGTAAGGATTTTAAGGATTCGTAAGAATATGATATGGAAGCTGACTAGGCAAGTAAGGGCGTCTAAGGGCCTCCTTAGCGTTGGAGATAGTCTTAGGACCATTATATTTGCACGTTTATATATGTGTTAATTATGTATCCAAGTCCTGGACCACCATCATTATCTTCAACCGAAGCCGAAGTCATCAATTAGGCTATTTTATTAATTAATTAGTTTTTGGTTATTAATTTGGTTTATTCAGTTAGATTGACAAAAAAAATTCCGGTTCGTTTGCTTTCGGTTAATAGCCAAAACCAAACTTGGGCTAAAACTTTTTATTAGAACTACAAGAATATGAGGCATAAATACAAGAAATGGAAGTATAAAATATGAAATTTATGCAATGGAGGTATTAAAAACATAAATATATGAAAATATGAATGGACTGGTTCGGTTAATTTTGGTTTAAGAGGTTACACAAAAAATTGATAACCAAGTTTTGGTTAATTCGGTGTTGGGTTGATTCAGTTCTTGGTTGATTGAGGTTCGATTTCGTCTATTTTTTGTTTGGTTTCGGTTAACGATTCAATTGTTGCTTATCCCTAGACACCATTAGTCACGTAATATATCATTTTTTTAATTAAAAAACAATATAAACGCTCGTTTTCGGTGTAATTTAAAAAAAATAAATCCTAACTTATGAAATAACAATTAAAAGGCTATGAAATAACCACTAAAAGGTTGCCTTTTAATGACCATTAAAAGTTACCAAACAGTCCCGTAATGAATTAGAATAATCACTTTCACATATAATTTAATTGGATACTGTAATAATAATGTTTCTAATTATTGATTTTATATTAAGTAGAACTTATGTAGAGTTCATCTCACGGAATGAAATGGTATCTGGATGTAACTTCATTTTGTGAAACGAACACAACTACATTCCACATCAAACTATAGTTTCCACGTGAATTCCAATTCCATGATATCCCATGAAACGAACGATACCTAACGATTCACGGGAATTTGTTAAGTCGAATGACATGAACCTCAAAACCAAAAGTCTTTTTTTGTTCAACGTTTGACAAAGACCGACTATTTCTATACACCAAAAGGCACAAAAGGCCAACTACACTCATGATCACAGACAACATTGGTGATCCGACACGTCACTAATTACATGGGAAATTCACCGCCTGCAAGCCCACTGTAGTAAACCCCTAGCTCATGCATGACATTTTATCACAAACTAGATTCTACCCGACGACATTCTCTTTAGAAAGCAATGTTTTGAAACCTGTAGCAGACCAGCCGGTCGGACCGAAAACCGGCAACTTTCCTGGTTCGATTCAGGATATAAGAATGATGTGATGAGAGCCAGAGGTCGGACCGGGATTTTAAGGTGGTCGAACTGGATTTTGATTAAAAATTTCACATGTTACCCTATTTGTTGCTATATTATTTAGGATGTGTTTTTATTGCTAAAAATCAACCATTCAACACACCCGACCCCCCTGCCGGAAACCACCCCCTGAACCCACCCCTGAAACCACCCTCCTGAAACCACCAACGGAAATCTCGCCTGAAACCTCCCTACTGAACCCGCCGACTGAAACCACCCCTGAAACCTCCTTCCCCGTAACTCCCGCCGCTCTCTTAAAACCTCCATCCCCGAAACCTCCACCCCTGACAACCTACCACCCTCCTCTCCGCTCACCCACCTTTTATCCCCATCTCACCTCTCCGTTCCTCCACTCCACCCCTAGCCTCGCCACAACGGTTACTTTTCAAACCATAAATCCTACTCGCCCCCTGCCTCCTATCCTACTCGCCTCCAATCCTTCTCGCCCCTGCCTCCAAACCTACTCGCCCCCGGCCTCCTAACCTACTCGCCTCTGTTTTCAACCAAAACCCAAATCCAATCGTCCCCTGCTTTCAACCCAAACCCAATCGCCCCTTTGCCTCCTATCAAAACCCAATCGCATGGATTCCATTCGCTTACATGTTTGAAAATGTTTTATTGATAAGGTGGTCATCAGTTTTTTAGTTTTACTTTGTTTTGTCATTGGATACATCTAATAATAATAATAATAGTAATGGTGTAGGTGTCTTGGTAGTGTGCCAGAGAGGGCGGGCAATTGCAAGTTGCTTCCCTCTCCTTTGGTTTTTCGGTGGGCTTGTCTGCGGTCTCCTACTCATCTTGAGACGGGGGTCCTTGTTTTTGGTTTCTTGGGGGGTTTTTTTCGGCTTTATATGGGTCCGGTGAAGGGGAAGCGCATTGCCTTAAAAGGCACTGATGGAGGTGTTGCTGCCAGCTCCAACGGGGTGTGGTTGTGCCCCTTTAAGGAGTTCCATGGTTGTAAAGATGGTAAGCCTAGTTCTGATGGTTACAACAGGCTGATCTCACACCTTCAGCAATTCCATTTCAAGGATGACGAGCGTAGGGATTTCTATAAGGGAGTGCTTTGCAGAGACTTTGATCTTTTTTGCAGGGTTGGGGAAACCTTGCAGACTTTTGGGTGCTGGTTATGCGGGAGATGTATGAGGACACACGCCTTTAGTAGAGGGTGCCACCATCCCGATGGTGTTTTCACATTCTCTGGGGGGTCTGGGTCAATTGGGGATTACATTGTGGGGATTCCGATGCATAGGGACCCTGGAATGGAGCCTGAACAAAGAGAAACCGATTGAGTGGTGGGTGACGCCGCCCTCCTGGATCAGGTTTTCTCTCTCCCGGTTAGGATTGTTAAAAGCATCCCCCTAGTTGTCGTATGGCTTTTGCGCATGCTTTAACAAGTGCCATTCGTAAGGTTGTGGCCTCTCCGGGTTCTGTTGACAACTGGGTCAAGCTTTTGCTTTTCCCTCGTTGTACTCTCAAAGTTGTTACTCCGTCTTCTAGGCAGGAGAGAAGGTCTGGGAACCGTAAGTCTTTGCAATGTGACAACATTCGACAGGCTTTATCTATGTGGAAAGAGGGTTCCGGCTTTGCAGATTTGGTCGCGTTGCTTTTTTCAGATGAAGGGTCCTCCCGGCGAGGGCAACGTCAACGGAGGGATCCGATGAGGTCAACCCCAACGTCAAGCATCACCTTAGGAATGTTAGTGATGGCCACTTCACTGCAACGGTTAAAGTGTTGTGTTCCAATGGGATTGCCCCCCAAGGGAATCTACCATGCAAGCTCTTATTGACAAGCACCCCATTGTCCCGCCTCCCAATCTCTCATCTCTACCCCTGACCCAACCGGCCTTAACTGTGGAAGATGAGTGTGTTTACCGGTGTGTGCAATCGTTCCCGAAAGGGACATCCTATGGGCTTGATGGACGCCCTTGGTGGTGAAGGGACAACTGCAGCATCTGGGTTACTAGCGGCCATCTCTGAATTAGTTAATCTGTGGCGGGGGGGTTGTGCCCCAAGGTGCTCGCAGAATATATTGCTTCGGCCCCCTCACTCCTTTCCATGATGATGGCTCGCTTGCTATGCTTACGGTTAATTTTTCTAACGCTTTCACTGTTATTGATCGCACTGCTCTGTTACGGGAAGTTCACTGTCACTGCCCTTCCATTTTCCCGTGGGTTCAGTTCCTATATGACCAGCCAGCTAGGCTATATGTGGGGAATGAGCGTATTGGAGCCTACGTTGGGGTTCAGCAAGGGGACCCTTTGGGGCCCTTGCTCTTTGCTCTAGCTTTACACCCCCTTGTGCTAAAGGTACAGGATAACTGCGACCTTCCCTTCCATGCTTGGTACTTAGATGACGGGACGATTATCGGGGATTCTGTTCAGGTGGCTAAAGCACTTGACATTATTAGCATGGAGGGGCCATCTCTAGGGCTCCAGCTCAATATTAGAAAAACTGAGGTTTTCTGGCCGTCGTGTGATGGGGGGAAGATCCGTCCAGGTCTATTTCCTAGTGACATTGGCAGACTGGAGCGGGGGGTCAAACTGCTTGGTGGGGCAGTCAGCCGCGACGCCGGTTTCATAAGTGATCTATCTGCTAAAAGGGCGGCGCGGGCTGTGGACCTCATGGGGCTCCTCCCTAGATTGCGGGATCCCCAAAGCGAGCTTCTATTGCTTAGATCATGTATGGGTGTGGCCAAGTTGCTCTTTGGTTTGCGTACCTGTCAGCCTCCCTTTGTGGAAAATGCTGTTTCTTGTTTCGACAAAGGCCTTCGGGAGGCCATAGAAGACATTGTTGTCTGTGGGGGGGATTTTTTTGGGGACCTCCAGTGGCGGGTTACGACTTTACCGCTTCGACTTGGTGGGTTAGGCCTCTCCTCAGCCCGGGACGTGGCTGCCTATGCTTTTGTGGCCTCCAGATCCCAGTCCTGGGGGCTGCAAGACCACATATTACGTAACAGTGGGGTTGCTCACGTTGACACGGATTATTCTGGCGCTATTGACCTTTTACAACGATCCCTTCATGACTTTGATATTGGCGGTTTCTTTAATAAGGACACCGCCCCTAAAAAGCCACAGAAAACTCCGGCGAATGCTCTTTATAACAGAATCGCACAAAGTTTGGAGGAGTATTTCCGTCTGTCCGTCCGTCAGAAGGCTGTCTTAGAATGCCTACAAAAGCCTCACGCCCAGGATTTCCTTACTGTGTTACCTATCGAAGGCTTGGGGCAACGGATGTCGGCAATAGAGTACAGGGCAATCCTTAAATACCGGCTGATGATACCCATTTCCCCCGATGATGAAAATTGTCCGGTTTGCCGCAAAGCATGCCTTGATAAGTATGGGGAACATGCGTTGCATTGTAAGGAATTGTCAGGGTTTAAATATCGGCACGATTTTGTCCGGGATGCTTTGGCAGACATCCTTAGAAGAGCGGAGATCTCCGCAAGAAAAGAGGCGTCACTTAATTTTCTCACAGACCCCGCGGAGGGGAGGTCCACCTTGCGCCCAGCTGACGTCTTAGTTTTTGGTTGGGAAGGTGGGAAACATGCGTGTGTTGATCTTACCGGGGTGTCCCCCCTTGTTGGGCTTCGAGATAGTGGGTTTGTGGTCGGGCAAGTGGTCATGAGAGCTGAATCCAAGAAAGTGGAAAAGCATGCTAAAGCATGTGAGGATAATCAGCATGTTTTCGTTCCCTTGGCTTTCGACACGTTCGGTTCCTTGGCACCGGAGGCGGTGCGGTTTTTGGCTCGGGTTCAACGAGTAGTGCACAACAACTTTTCCACCCCCAAGGGCGGGATTTTGTTTTTAGCAGAATAAGATTTTCTATTCAAAAAGAGGTGACGACGCAGCTTGTTGCCCGCCTATCTACCTACCATCCTTATGTAATTTACCCTTTTTTTGTCAATGAAAACATATCCGCTCAAAGCGATCTAGCCGGTTTGATTAGTGAACCGGTAAGAAGACAAGTTTGATGTCCCACCCGCTATCGAAAACATTGACATAAAGTCATCTACCGCCGCTTTGGATTTATGTAAGGCATACAAGAGTCGTGAAATTGGGAATTAGGGTTTCAAACACAACGATACAATCCAAATCGAATTGCAGGAGAGAATAATAATAATAATAATAAGATGATCGAGGTGGTGTTGAACGATCGTTTAGGGAAGAAGGTACGCGTAAAGTGCAACGACGACGACACAATCGGAGACTTGAAGAAGCTGGTAGCAGCACAGACAGGAACCCGTGCAGATAAGATAAGGATCCAGAAATGGTACAATATTTATAAAGATCATATCACTCTCAAGGACTACGAGATTCATGATGGCATGGGCCTTGAACTGTACTACAATTGAGGTTAAAGATGGCGTCATGGTTACGTAAGTTGATGATTGATGAATAGTTGAATAATTGAATAATTGAATTTGTATGATATTATGATTTGAATTTGATGGTTTGGTTGCTGAATTATAACGATTTGTGTGAGATTGTGGAAATATTATTGTTTTAAATTGTTGAATTTTGTGTTTTTTTGCTGGATAATGATCAGATTGGTTGATATTTGTTTGATTTGTTATTGAATTTATAGTATGATAGTGTGATCGGTTATTTATGGATTTCGATAGTCGAAGGCGCTAGCTACGTGTGATCAAGGCGTGAAGGGTGAGTGTGTCGTGTAGGCGCAATGCGCTTAAAAAGCGAGGACCTGAGATAAGCAAGCACACAGTTTAGCGGGACAATATTTAGCTGATTTAGACTAGTTTATATGCTTTTTTTTGGCTATTTTAGACTGTTTTAGACTCGTTTAGGTCATTGCAGACAGATTTTCTGCATATTTTGGTCCAGTTTTCTAGGTTTTTTGCACATGGATGGACGCAAGGCGTTTTGCACATGGATGGCTGCACCTGAGCACCTAGGTGCGCGCCTCTAGCGTCTGTATTCTGGATGTTAGAGAATTTATCTATTAGGTTCATCTGCTAATCACACATTATCTTTATTTTGTTAGTAATTTCTCGTTGTGTTTCTTTAACTTGAAGGTTGATAGCACAAACATTAATTTCTCATTCGTTTTTGTTTGATAAATAGTTAAATATTATATCTGATTGGTCCGATTGGATGTTACTTTTTTTTTTTAACATATTCATTTCTGAAGCTTGTTGAGTTTTGTTCGGCATCGTCTGGTTGGTAGATTGGCTAGATTTTTCAAGTTCTTGAGAGCAAATACTCAGATTTTTAACTTTAGGGGTGTTATTTGCGTGGTTAATAAAAAAAGGTTGTGTTGTTTTTTGGATTTTGTTGAGTTAAGAATGGTTGTTAGGACTTTCCAGTGGTTGGATTTAAGATATAGGTAGTGTAGTTTCTGGAAAGTATATACGACGCAGCATTGTTTGATCGTGTTAGAAGTAGCGCAATTGATGACTGTTAATCTGAGAATGTACCAAAGAACAAGGCATCCTGTATTGGTATGGCCTGTTAGTATGTCCTTCAACAGAAGTGGCTTTCATCTGATGAGTGATGATCACTTGATTATCAATTATTTTCCAAAAATAACGTTCAAAAGGTTTTAAAAAACATAAATTTAATAGATAGATATTTAGCTATTTCATGTATATGATTTATCTGTAAAACACCAATCAACAATTTTGTCTTGTTATCATTTTTTTTAATCTGGTTTTTGTGCATTTACATTTTATAAAGTAAAAGTTTTACCTTGCATTAGACGGTTATTGGGTGTAAAGAATCACTGTTAAAAAGAGTAAAAATCGTTGTGTCAAATTTAAACATTTTGTGCAAAGCAGAAAGTTTTGTTTATTGAAGTCTATTATACATTAAACTTGTCTATATTTTTTAGCCTATGGGGTGTGGGTTTGGGGAAATGGTCGTGGAACCTAGGTGGCACCCTCTCCCGACTGGAACCCCCCGTGCGCCGCTAAAGATTGGGTGTAACCGGGGAAGTATCCCCGTCCTCCCCGTTCTAAAAGACTTTGTAAGCCGTAAGGTGGTGGTGGTGGTGGTGGTGTTAAATAGATTAGATAAAAAAGCAAAATAAAAAATGGAAGGGGGAAGAGGAACTACACCCTTGTTTGGTGGAAGGAGAAGTGGAGGGTTACGTGGCGCTGAGGTGGAAAATGGGGGAAGAAGGTGGAAGTAGGAACCATACCCAATAGCTTCAATAGCCTTAGTACAATTCATTGACTTGAAGTTTGACTAACATAAAAAAAAAAAGAATGTTAAATACTCTTGCTTTATCATTTATGATAATGTCCCTTTATCTCATCTATTTATTTTGATTTTGACATGTCTTTTTGTCACGGCCATAAGTTAAAAGAGGACAAGGTAGACTATTGTTTACTTGTGTGGAATCTTTTTAGAGTATAAATAAAAGGTTGCCTAATCTAGGTGTATGTTGTGGTAACTTAAATCCAATGGATTTAGTCGATCAAATCCAAATTTATAACTTGTATAATCTATCAACACTTCTAACATCATACGGTTATTGTTAAAATAATTGGCCGTTTAAGTTTGAACCCATGGTAACCTGGCTCGACTCAACTCGCCAGCTAAGCAACTCTAATTTGAAGAGTGAAGTCGAAGGTTCTTAGAGTGAACCCACACAAGTTATCAGGGTTTTATCCACAAACATCGCTAATTGACTGGTAATACTTGACCAAGTTTTGGCGTTTCGTGTTCCATAAGACATGATGAAAACTGTTTCATCATTGTTTAGCAGCCTATTTTTTTTTATCAGCCATGCTGTAAGTAATTGTTTATTTGCTAGGCAACTTACTTTAAACATTTTTTTAACAACGATTCTCAGATTTTCTAGGATAAATACATCACATGCACACGAGGGTATTTGAATTTCTAGTCTTTTGGTTGTGTAGTTCACTACTTAACACCATGATGCTCCCTTGAGGACTACTTTGAACAACTCTTAGCAGCCCAACCCGATTACAAATCCAGTACCCAGCTCTTCGCCCAAAACTAATCAAGCAGCCCGTTTCTAATCCACAACACAAGAGGATTACCGATTAATGCTGAACCGAATTCACCCGAAACCAAATAACTTAAAATTGATTATCGAATTTTAACACGAGATCAAACTCATTCGCCATGCGATTGTTGATGACCTACACGTTAAATAATCACCTAAACCAAACCTTGCCAAATACAAGGACTTGAATTGTAAATTGTAAATTGTGAGATTCTGTGTTCTTAATTTACAATCTAAAAGCCCCCTCCTTTTTACAGAAAGCTTTGTTTGGTCCCCCATATGCTCGACAACGTATGCCTCCTTAAGGACGGTTATCTATAAAGGCATAAGTTTTCATTTTTCAAGTTAAATAAATAAAAGTGTTTACACTTTTTACAGTTTTGTCAACTTTTTTTTTTTTTCCTTTCTTAAATTCTAGAAAGTGTTATAAAAAATTACAGGTTTGTTAACTTAAACGATTAAATGAGAGAAACAATGAGGTAAACATGTATCAACATAACCATGTAATGTGGCATCAATCGGACGTAAAATTTAATCAAATCTTATCTCAAAATATTATTTTATAATTTCTAAATCTTTATTATTAACTAAGAGGGTGTTTGGGATTGATTTTTTAAAAGTAGCTTCTGTGTTTTAGAAAATCAGTGGTGGAGCTGCTTTTATATTATTGCGTTTTGGTAGCCCTAGAAATTCATTTTAAAACTCAACCCCAGACACTAAAAACTGATTATTTGCGTTTTCAAAACACAATAATCTAAAAATACATTTCAAAACGCAACCCCAAACACCCCAAACTATTTACTATTTTCTTTATTAAGGGGGTGTTTGTTAGCCTCTTAATAAACCTCTAAATAATTCAGCATTAAGAATGATTGTTTCAATTAAAAAAAAACATCTGAATGATTCCATTAAGCTCTTATAGATTATTGCGTTTTGGTAGCCTAAAAAACTGATTATCTGCGTTTTCAAAACGCGATCCCAAACACTAAAAACTGATTATCTGCATTTTCGAAACACAATAATTTAAAAATCAGATTGAAAACGTAATCCCAAACACCCTCACCATTTAGCTAATAAGGGGTTGAAATATCCTACCAAACACCCCCTTAATAGAAGAGAAAAAAATGAAACGAACATCTATGACTACACTTAAGGAATACATATCTCAAAGGACTTAATTTGGTAGTGATATAAATAATAATAATTGAGGGTCCTTTTCAGGAAAAAGAGTAGTATGTAACAGCAACAACAGATTATTCTACTCCCTGGATTTTTCTACCTGTAGACCAGGGACCATTACTTATTTACTCCCTCCAAACCCAACAACAAACAGATTATTGCCTCCACTCTCACTCTGTGTTTTTTCTTTCAATGTTTATGTATATAATATAATATTCCAATCACATTGCACTTAACATGGCTATTGCATGCATGAAGTTAGGATCTAAAGCAGAGGTCTTTCATTTACATCAAGATTCTAAAACTTGGTTAGTTGCTTATCCATTTTTTATGCAATTTGTGATTGTTTTCTGGAAACTGATTCATGGGTATCTCTCTTTTTTAGTTTTGATCATTACCCACATTGGTTTTTTTTTTTACACTAGTTTTTGTTGTCCACAATTATGCAATTTAGATGCTTTTATTTTATTTACTATTTTGTTATGAAATTGTCTAGTGGGTTCGTTTATATCTTGACAAAAGAACCAATTACAAAAAAAAAAAATAATAAATAAAAAATAATAGCAGTTAAACGGGCAACAAGCTGCGCCGCAACCCTTTATGGATAGCAAAACTGATCCTACTAAAGATAAAACTAGGGGCGAAGGATTGCTTGGGCCAGGGGTGGCCCTCCCCCGCCTTTTTCTTGGCACAGTGGTATAAATTTTGCAATTTTCCTAGTTAAATTGAGCCCGGGTTGAGTCCCCCCCCCCCCCCCCCCCCCCCCCCCAATTCAAAAACCAAGCTTCGCCCCTGGATAAAAGATTTCGTGATAAATGTACATGTTCTAGAGTCAAAGAGTCAAAACAAAGATATTACCATTAAAATTGATATGCAATTCCCTTATTTTTTAAGCAAAGTTGGATAACTACGCTAAAGCTTGTAAGAATTGTTACATTTGAGGATACAGTTGTTATTAAATTGTTGACAAATGTCATATAAAAGTCCATTGAAAACATATTACATTTGACTTTAGAAAGTCAAACTGTCCAGGTTATTCGAATTTCGCCATCAGAAAGGAAGCTCGGAAAGCTTTATTAGTTGTATTTCTTGTATTCTCTTTTGAGTTTAACATAATGTTATAATAACAGAATTTCAGAACATGTATTGAGAAGATAAATGATGTTTTGTGTGCTGATATGTTGGACTAATATGAATTTACAAAAAAAAATATAAAAAAAAAAAATTTGCAGGATTTGCTCAACTGGCCTTCTTAGTGATGTAACCATTGAAGTTGGAGATGTTTCATTTCAACTTCACAAGGTATGTTTTTACGCGTTTATGTTAGTATCAATAATCGCCTTTATAGTCTGTAACAACGTTGAAAGGGTTGAAAGGATCCATTGTTTGGTTAACTTGCAGTTCCCACTGTTATCTAAAAGCAAAACATTGGAATATATGATTAGAGATGCTTCTGATGATGAAAAACAATCTTGTGTTCTTAAACTACATGATCTACCAGGAGGGCCGAAAACGTTTTTGCTCGTTGCTAAATTTTGCTATGGGGTCAAACTACAAGTCAACTCAGAAAATGTCGTTCCTTTGAGATGTGCATCGGAATATCTTCAAATGACAGAAGAATATGGAGAAGGGAATCTTGTTAATCAAACCGAAGTATTCCTTGGTCAAGTTTTTGAAACGTGGATTGATACAATGAGAGCACTGGAATCGTGTGAAAAAGTGGTTGAGTTTGCGGAAAAGCTGCATATAGTTTCAAGATGCATCAATTCTCTTGCTTTAAAAGCTTGCGCATTTGATAAAGATGTGTTTAGCTCGAATGGGACGGGATCAGAAGATAACCCTTTTGCTACCGTCATCTGGAATGGAATCCGAACCAGTCAAACCCCGAATCAAGATTGGTGGTATGATGTTTCTAAGCTGAGCTTACCTCTTTACAGACGGTTCATCTTGGCCGCTGAATCAAGAAGTCTTGATCAAGAATTAATAGCTGGGTCGCTCATGTTCTACGCGAAAAAGCATCTTCCTTTACTTGGTAGAGATTCAATATTTTCAAATGGGAATCTTTATTCTGATCAAAAGATTCTTCTTGAAGAGATAGTTGACTTACTCCCGAGTCAAAAGCGAGTTGTTCCCACTAAACTCCTTCTTAGGCTGCTAAGAACATCAATGATGTTGCATTGTAGTTCGTCGTGTCGTGGGAATTTGGAAAGACGGATAGGGATGCAGTTGGATCAAGCTTCTGTTGAGGATATCCTTATTCCTAACATGGGTCATTCAAGTGAGACACTTTATGAGATTGATTGTGTTCAAAGGATTCTTGATCATTTCATGGCCGTTGATCGTGGTCAGGACGAAAGCGAAAGTACTGATTCGGCCTTCGACGAAGACAATGATGATGATGATGAGGAGTTGATCAGGAATTCTCGCTTGCTCACGCCAATAACATTGGTGGCTAATCTTGTTGACAACTATCTGGCTGAGGTGGCGTCTGATGTTAACTTAACGCTTGAAAAGTTTGAGTCTTTGGCTGCTACTGTTCCTGATTACGCAAGGCCAATGAATGATGGAATGTACCGTGCCATTGATATATACCTCAAGGTAACAGTTAGCTCACAACTAGAGGTGGAACATGGGCGGCTTGGGTAATGGGTCAAAATTGGGTAATTTTTCGGCTTGTTTGACTCTTTTGACCCATTTTGTTTTTAACTATCTTTTCTATGTTAACTGTCTGACCCATTAGAGATAAAACATAACCCGAATTGACCAATCCGTATACATCAAAACATGTAAGCTCCAGTATGTGCTTGTTGCTTTGTGATTCCCACTGTTCTGAATATCTGTAGCGTTGACTTTTGATAGTCAAACCCAACTATTTCCCGTACTCAAAACTACTGGTTCTTTAAGAAATATAAGATCAAAATATACATATACGTAGTGTTTACGACGTAAGAAACCCAACGTCTTTATTTCTCAAAACATTGTAGAAATATTCACGATTTTACTTTATGTATGCTGCAACTCAACGATGCATACTTTTCATACTTTGCAGGCACATCCATGGCTAACAGATTCAGACCGCGAACAACTCTGCAGACTCATGGACTGCCAGAAACTCTCACTACAAGCCAGCACTCACGCAGCCCAAAACGAGAGACTACCGCTTCGGTTCATAGTCCAAGTTCTCTTTTTCGAGCAGCTGCGGCTGCGCACGTCTGTATCAGACTGCTTATACATTTCTGATAACTACAACTCACAGACCAACCTGAACAGCAGCAGAAGCAGCATGTTGCTTCCAGAAAGTGGAAGTCTCCACCTTTTCGTCACTGAAGAAAACGACAGGCAGATTGTAGCGGTTGATGAGATGAGGGGACGGGTTAATGAGCTTGAGAAAGAGTGTGTGACTATCAAGAAAGAGATTGATAAGCTAGTCAAGAACAAAAGAGTCAGCTTGAACAGTCTGTGTAAGATGCTTGGACTAAGATTAAGGTTAAAGTCCAAGTCTTGTTATCATAAAGCTTGTGCTTCGAGCAAGGATCAAGGCAACAAGAGCGCGCAGGCGCAGGCGATGTTGACTTCAAGAATAAGAGATGTACAGAAAGGAAAAATTCAAGATCAAGAAAATGGTGAATTGGGTGATTGAGTTTAGAGGGTAATAAGGTTCAGGATTGAATAAGTTTTTGTTAAATTTTGTAATTTGACTGTTAAGCAAACTGGGATCAGTTCTTAGTTAATTCTGCTGTAATTAAGTTGTTGATTTTGGACCATATTTGAATATTAGTTAAGGTCTGTTTTCTTTCTTTCTTTGTTGGTTCTCTTTGTGTGATATGTAATATCATAACATAATACTGTATCCGTATATTATACAATACAAGTCTTAAATATATACGAGACAGTATATCCGACGTCGTTAATTTATACGTCTAATACAAGGGACAATATGGAGGTAGAGTTTAGAGAGCGTGGAGTGCACACTTGGTTGAGTTTAGTATAATTTTGCGTGTTTAGGAACCTAATTGGTTCTTAAGGGGCAACACCCTCTTGGCGGTAATCTGGGGATACCGCACGTAGAAGCAGGGTTCAAGGGGTAGAAAATCACACAAACAAAACACCAACTTGTTCTTAAGAATTCGAATTATGGGTTTTATCTAGTTGAATCATTCGATAGAACCATCGAATAGTTTCAATCTGAAAGTGATCTCACAACTCTCAGATTTTCTAGGCAATCGTTTATCCTGAAATTCCCCAACATTCAATCTATCATACTTTTCTATTTATATTAGTCTTGTGGCATCTTGCGGGTGAGATAAGGCTTCGGGATCATTTAGTCCTGGTTTCCATTCCCACACGGAGGTTTTTCCCTGATTTATTGGGTTTCGTCCTGAATTGAATTGGTGTATATTGCCTGGTGGAGATGGATATGATGAGGTGGTTCCGTTGGTGGCACAACAATACTCCAGTGATCCAAATTTGCCTTTAAAAAACATAAAAAAAAAATAATAATAAAGCTGATGTAAACCCATTTTTAAAACACAAGAAAGATAAGTCTAAAACAGCCAAAACATGTTTTAGAAAATAACACGTGAAGCATGAATTATACCACATATTAATAGTGCTACATGTTAATGTTATAAGCTCCAACACAAGATAACTAAAACCAGTTTTTGTGCGGCTCAATCATTTTGGGGTCTAAAGCGAAACAAGTAACTGGACCTTTTTTCGGTTTCATTATTATAAACCTTCATCATTTCTCCGGAGTTAATCGTCAATTTATTCCCCGAGGTTTGTCAAAAATTGTCACTTTCATCCATTTTTTTTTTTTTTTTTTTTTTTGTCAATTTAGTCCTTATAGTTTCATTTTTTTTTTGTCATTTTAGAGTTGGTTTGTGTTTGAGTGATCTTTAGAGCATACAAAGCTTCTCCAAGATCATTCAAACTTCAAATTTGAAAGTGGGTCAAAGTGTATTTTAAATAATTTTTTCAATAATACAGACCCTGCGGAAGGGAGATCTACCCTGCGATCAGCAGATCTGCTTGTTTTTGGTTGGGAGAGGGGGAAACATGCTTGCGTGGACCTCACAGGGGTATCTCCTTTGGTTGGGTTAAGGGAAACAGGGTTTGTAGCTGGGCTAGCATCGAGAAAAGCGGAATCGAAGAAAGTGGATAAGCATGCTAAAGCTTGTGCAGAGAACCAACATGTCTTTATCCCTTTGGCCTTTGATACCTTTGGCTCCAGAGCACCAGAAGCTATTCGTTTCTTGACTAGGGTCCAACGGGTCGTCCACAACAACAGTTCATCTCCAGGGGGACAAGGATTTGTCTTTGGTAGACTAGGTTTCGCTATCCAAAAAGGGGTGGCGGCGCAGCTTGTTGCCCGTCTACCTTCTATTGTAATGTAACTTTCGTATTTTGTTTTAATGAAGTAACTTACATTTGATTAAAAAAAAATAAAAAAAATAATACAGACTATTACATATTATAGTAACATCATATTCATAATCATGATTAACAGTTAGTTTTTACGTTAAAAAAGTTATCAAGCGACAAAAAAGTTTTGAGTCAATGCTTCCATTTGAACAATAGTTACTTATTTTTACACAACCCGATTTTACAAGTTGGGTGACTTGGATACCCAGTCAAACCAAGGCCCTGTTTGGTTGGGTCTGAATAACCACATTCAGACATACACGCCTGACTCGATCAGACATGGTGCATTTGGTCGGGCACGTTTGAACGAGAAATCGGTCTGAACAGGCACTTAATCGGTTAGACGTTTGAACCAAGGCCCTTTTTTGAAGGTATATCTAACTGATTCAGAGCTGTGGATGAGCGATTCAACCAACCGAATGCTTCTCTTCAAAGCTGTGGATGCGCGGTCCTAGTTTTCAGTTTTTCACTTGAATTACTTCAAAGGCATTGTTGAGAAAAAGATGGCTTTTCCCGGTTGAAATGAGTGGCTTGTTTCTTATCTATCTAGATCAAAGCAATGTACACTTGTAAATGCCTAATGTACAAGCTTCCATTGCATATAGTACAAGTCTCTCCAAAAAAACTAATGTTCCACACTTTCCATAAGTGAAATATAAATGCACTAATGTGCAAATCTGAGTGTAAAACCACATAACACCATCAAAAGGTGGCCATGATTATGATGGTACACCATTGTGGCATAGCATGGGCCACCATGTGTAACCAAAGGTCAAAAAGACCCCTTTTTCATCACACCCATATCCCCTCATCTTCAAACCAATCACTTTCATGCAAGGTAAACCCTTTATTATTCAAAGATAGAAATACCATACCATAACATACCATACACTTGTACCTTATGCATTACAAGTTGAACCTTACATTAAAATAACCACCAAACCAATTATCCCCCCACAATTACAAACCTTATACCCCAATAAAATAAAAACCATTTCTCCTTATGTACATCACCACCAAAAATTACACAAGGAAGAACATTTTAACCACAATAACTAAATCAAAGAACCCTAACCCCCTTATCTTTCACCATTCACCATTTTATACCCCCACTCCCCAATATTACAGTTTTACCCCCTTTAATTTATTGCTTTAAACATCTAAAGCACAAAACTATCAACACCCAAAATTGCTCTTCCTAACCCCCCAAAGAAACATATATGCAAACTTTACCTTGGTTTTGGTGATGCAAATGACCAAATAGGGCGAACCGATCTTTGAGCCGAAGGACTGCCCAAAAGAGAAGCTTGAGATCGAGTCAGTAGCTCGACCATTGATGGGGTTTGGTAGGATTGCACCAGGCTTGAACTATCGGTGGAGTCTCCACGAGCCGTGGCTCGTTGCCATGAGTGTGAGCTTAGCCCGGATAATATATAAGCCCTTCCTGATTCTTCATACATTTGTCGGCTAGTCATTCTTTCTTGCATTTCCTTGAGCTCAGCATCAAGTGCCACACATAACCGGTCACCTGACTTAGCCGAGACTGTTTGGGACAGAAGCTGTCTGCAGCTTTCGAGGGTAGAAATGGCGTGTGCAAGATCACCTTCTTCGGCTGCAGTCCTTGCTTGTACCATGGCTTCTGCTGCTTGTAACCTGTTCTTTTGTCTATCGACTTCAACGGACACAACTTCTTGACCAAGATTTTCGGGTCTTTTAATCTCGACGTTCACGCTCTCTAAGTTGACCGTCTCTTTGGTCAACAGATCGGTGTAATGACATCTCACTTGCAACAGACAAGTCTCGTTAAAAGTCAACTCTTTCGGGATGTTGACTGAAACCAGAAAATCCCTCTCTTCATCAGCATACAAATCTCCGACATCAATGCAGCCCGATTTCCCATCCGCCATCAACTGATTTTTGTAGCTACCCGCCTTTAAAGATCCAATAACAACGTCAGGATTTACACTCTCAACGATCACTCTAGCATCCTTGACCACAACACTCAAAAGTCCACCTATACACTGCGCAAATGCATCTTGAATCACGCTTTCTGTTTCAATAAACGAAAATGTTCCACCTGAAATCTCCGAAATCGAGTGCATTGAAGAAGCATCATGATCCGCCCCGAACCCGAAAGCATGGACCGGAATTTTAATCCCCAAGTTCTCATCACTACGGTAGATAGACTGCGGAAGGAGTAGTTCGTAATTCAACTGATTTTTCCGGCCACCAGAATTGGAACTTCCGTTCACAGTATAAGTATCTTGTCCATCTGATAGCAGAATTATACTCCCGACTGGATTGTTCTCCCTTCGGTCTTCCATCACTTTAGCACCTTTTCTTAGACCTTCAGCAATATTAGTACCGCCACTAGCCACCAACGAGTTGACAGCTTGGAGGGCCTGTTGCTTTCCTGTATCGGACATTTTCCTGAGGGGAAAGAGACGACGGGCTGTGGAGGAAAAGGCGATCACTGCCAGCCTATCAGCCGGTCCAAGATTCTGTATCACAAAACCCATGGCCCGCTTTAGAAGAGCGAGTTTTGTACCTGCCATGCTACCGCTGGTATCAAGAACCGTCACAAGATCAACTGGGGCTCGTGGGGTCTGGTTACCTTGGTTAAAAGCGGGACCTTGGTTAGCGTTACTAGACTTGACCCCTGAAATTGGAGCCGGGGCTTTAAGGTGAATCAAAACTGTGAAATCATTAGCAGAACTGAACCGTGGAACCGCTTGAACCTCAGTGTATGTTTTGACTGATACCCTTTTCAAACTAGAGTTTTCCGAAGAAGTTTTATTTGTCAACTTAAGGTCTAGCGGTTCATCATCATTGAAGATGGTTGGTTCAGGGGTCGAGGAAATCAGGGCGGCAGCATGGCGAGGAGCTATTGGGCGGAGCAAAGTCATAACTGAGTTGTCATGTGACCAGTTTACAGGATTTATTCTTGTCCGTCCTAACGGTGGGCCTGAATTAGTAGGTACCTGCAATGGAACTTCTTTCCATTTTGCTCTACAAACCGGGCAAATCTGATTACCATGTTTTACGTTTGATGCAATGCACTGGAAATGGAACGAGTGCGCACATTCTGCTGTGAAAATCGCTTGACCTTCTCCACGTTTCATTGAAGCTAAGCATATCGTGCATGTTTTCTGTCATAACAATATTTCTTTTTCGTTAGAAAACGTAATCAATATTTCCAAGATTCATCGTATTCGTCAACCAAATCACTACGAAAACGACATAATTGACACCAAAAAGACCAAGAATTTGACTTGTAAATGTAAACCTGCTTAAAAAAGCAGCAAGAAGTCTTAGCCTTTTGACTTTCAAAAGTCAAAACCATGTACTTGTTAAGTAAACTTAGTTTCAAAACTTATTAACAAATTTTATTATAAAGTTCTCTTTTTGTTTCACAAATACATTTCCAATAATTTTAAGTAACAATAATAATCCCATAAATTAAACAAATTGTCAAATTCAAATTCAAATCAAAATAAAAGTCAAAAAGCAAGTTGTTTGACTTCCAAAAGTCAAACCAACCCTCAATCACACAAAAACAGAAAAATACAACAAAACAAGATGTATTTGGTAACTACAAGACAATATGCAGCAGTGCAAGACAACAACATAGAAAACAAACAAGAATCAAAACTCCTAAACCAAGAAAAATGTCTCCTTTTGTTTTTGGATTTTCTTTTGTCTTTTTTTTTTTTTTTTTCCCTAATTCATCTCTTTTAATCATGAACTTAATAGTCAACAAATGAGGCCACCAACACTTCTAAATCTTTACATTTTTTCTTAAAAAGTCATCATATCTTTAATGGTTAACACTTAAAAGGAAATGTAAAGCAAGAATATGCAAATCTTTAAACTAAAAAGCATCAAAAACCACCACCAAGAAAGATATTAAAAAAAATAATAATAATAAAAAAGATATTAAATTTCTGACATATTATAATAAACAAATCCAAGATTCCAATCTTCCATACTGCATAGTCAAATTCACAACTAAAAAAAATTAAAAAAAATACATTAAGTCAAGTAACAAGTAATAAACATTAAAACAATAATATTATTAAAAACAATAGAGTAATAAACCTTAGAAGATCTGTTGAAGCTTTTGGACAAACGTAAACGAGGAGAAGACAGATGGGTGACCGGCGACGGAGAGAATAAACCGGCACCGGAAAACCCATCGGACGGTGGAGATTCATCTGCATCAACTGACACATAAACACATAAATTGGTGGCTAAAGTGTTTTTTAATTTTCTCCATTTACTCCCCATTAGAAGAAGATCTGGAAGTGGGTATTGAGCAAGAAGATGTGAGCTGAAGAATGGGAGGTGGGTTTTGTGAATAATTGATGTTTGGCACGAAAACCGATTACTGGTTGGTTTGGTTTTAGAGAGAGAAAGAAAGAAATAATGGGTAAGGAAAGATGGGTTTTTTTTGTTTTTTTTTTTTTGTGTGTGTGTGTGTGTGTGGAGTGAAAGAGATGAGGAATGATGTTGTTGTGAAGATTATTAGAGGTTAGTGGTGATGTTAATGGTGGTCATAGATTGAATTTGTTGAGGAGAGAGAGAGAGAGAGAGATGAAGGAGATGAAGGAAGGTTTGGATGATTTGTTTTCTGATGTGGTTAGTGTTGTTTGACTTTTGGATGGTTGGTGATGTGTTTTGAGTGAGAGTGATTTAGTTTAGTAAGCGGCGCCTCTTTTTATATATCTCATCACTCAGTGCTTTAAAAGTCAATAAATATCAATAAGTGTTGTTGTAGTGCTTTATAAAGTGGTATAAAATACAGAAAATAGAAAATAGAAAATATGAAACTCAGCCTCTCCAAAATAGAGATTCTTTTGAAATAAAACCATTAAAAATAGGTTTATGTTATTTTACAACCACGTATTATATTAATAATTGTTATAATTTTTCTCTTTTCTACTCACAACCACCTTCAATGAATATTAAAAAGTTATATAGAAAAATTGTTTTTCCCAAAATATTTTCAAATATCCTCAAATATATCATAAAGAGTAGATTCTCTTTCTATTCACAACCCTATAAAAAAATATAAGTTTTTGTTTCACAATATTATAGGGGTGGGGGAGGGGCAATTGTGAATGCTCTAACAAATTAGGGAGGACCAAACCCTTAAAAAAAAATTTTGAGTCCCATGTGTAGAATAGTTGGATCATTTACATGTATCTCATCTCCTAATACCATTTATTACATATTTCCAAACTTAAAAAGTCAATTATTTTCAAATAATTAATTGATTTTAAGGATTTGGTAAATATGTAATTCATAGCTTTAATAAGGTGAAATACTTTTTTGTTTTTTTTTTTTTTTTTTTTAAGTTTGGCCAAAATCTTTTGTCAAGCGGAATGATTAAATATGTATTAAACAAATATTTGGTCTTACGCAATACGACAAGTAGTTCTTGCTTGGGGTCGCAAGACCACATAGACCCCACACTCCCAAAACTACACTTAGGGAGTGTTTGGGATTGATTATTCAAAACAGATTATGCGTTTTGGAAAAGCAGAGGTGAAGCTGCTTATAGATTATTGCGTTTTGATAGCCTAAAAATCTGATTATCTGCGTTTTCAAAACGCCTTAATCTAAAAATCAGATTCAAAATGCAATCCCAAACACCCTCTTACTCGTCATTGAGTACACCCTTACGTTTATCAATAAACTTTTAGAATGTGTGTTCTTTAGCTATCTATACTTCAATACTATATTATAATGCATGAGTAAGGGGTAGTTTAAGATACCCAAAAGTTAAGAACTTATTTTTTATTAATAACCCTGAAATGAGGGTAAAATAGTCATTCATATATTATTTATATTTTAATACCCTATCTTAGTTACATTTTAATCCCTTAAATTTACATAACTTTTGCTTATTTTAAGCAAACCATCTCCCATGACTTTTAAATAGTCATATTTTTTGCATACGTTTATAAAAAAAATATTACATCATAATAATGAACATTTTATTATCTTTAAATTGAGTATAGTATTGCTATTTTTTATTTTAAAAATCTTTATGTGTTACGTGATTAACGATATCTAGGAGTGAGCAATAACTAAACCGTTCACCGAAGCCAAACCAAAAAACTGACAAAACTGAACCAAGATCTATTGAAAACTGAAAACATCTGATTTAACTTAAAATTTGTTATAGTTTTTTTTTTTTTTTTTTTTTTTTTTTTTTTTTTTTTTTTTTGAACTCTTAGTTAACCCAACTTAGTTAATTAACTGAAACAGACCCATTAATGTATTCATAACAGCATGCCCGTACGATGTGGTAGGGAACACAGACACTTCTAATGGTTCATGGTTGGGTTAGGTTCAGTTCGTTTATAAGCCTCAACTGAAACAAAAATCAACATTATCGGTTTATCAATCTTGTTAACCAACCGGTTAATTGGTTCAGTCTATTTGGTTAGATTGTCGTTTTTAGTTCGATTTAGTTAATTTTGGTTAATAACCAAAACCAAACTTTGGTTAATAACTAAAACCAAACTTTGGTTAAAATTTTGCTTAGAAGCTCATGAAATGAAAGTAATACATGTAATGGATGTATAAAAGGTATAAATGTATGAATGTTTCAGTTTTGGTTTGTTAATTTTGGTTAACTTAGGGTACAAAAAAATTAATATTAGGTTAACTCAGTTTTGGTTAATTTTCAGTTCGGTTTTGTATGTTTTTGTTCGATTTCGGTTGAGTTTCAATTATTGTTCACCTCTAGATATTGTTAATCACATAAAAAAAATCAAATTTTTAATTAAAAGTATATAGCAAATTATAGCCTAATATGGTTTGAAGATGAGTAGATGGGTTTATGAATTGTAGTGGCGGTATAAATAGAGGGGGTTTTGAATTTTTTAGCTTTTATACCTAGGCCTGTAAACGAACCGAATGTTTATTTAATTTTAACCGAACACGAACAAATAATCAAACACATTTTTGTGTTCATGTTCATTCGTTTAAACCTAAACGAACAGTTCACCAACGAACATAAACGGACGTTCACGAGCATAATAAATGTGAACGATTTTATATTACTGAAAAACCCCAATTACTAATTGGTTATATATTTATACAAGTAGCTAAAGCTCAATTTATGTTTGTATTTATGTAAATATAACTGCGTATGTAATTAATAAACTTAAACGGACATAACTAAATGAACATAAACGGACGTTCACGAACATAAATGAACAAACTCACCGTTTGTTCATGTTCGTTCACTTAACTAAACGAACTTCCCAACGAACAAGTTCACGAACAACTCATGAACATTCGGTTTGTTTACAGGCATATTTTTTTTACCTCTATATCATGTATTTATACCTCCATTTCATGTAATTCAAGGCAACAAAACTTAGCCAAGGTTTGTTTTTGTTATTCACCAAAATTAACTAAACCGGATTAAAAAACGATAATCTAACAATACTAACCGAACCAATGAGCCAATTGTTTAATAAGATTAATTAATTGATGACCTTTGATTTTAGTTTCGGTTGATGCTAATAATTAATCGAATTTAACCGAACCATACACACCCTTAGAAGTGTTTGTGTTCTCCGCTGCATCGTACGGGCACTCTACTAGTACGTACAAATACAAGAGTAAGTTATGATTGTCCATGCGGTTCGATCGTTTCTCGGTTTTAGTGTTGTTTTTTCTTTCCTTTTTTTTTTTTTGTCTTGAACACCTAAGATTTCAATTTTTTTATCATTTCATTCATGACACTAACGCCACTAAATTATTTTAAAAAAAGTATAAAACAATTATTAACACCTAACGCATACCCCCCCCCCCTCCACACGGTGTCCTTTTTCTCAACCCGGAGTTCCGTATCTTAATATCCCAAAGCCTCTCCCACCATGCATTAAGGTAAAAAACGATGTTGATTTACTAAGACTACTCGGAGTGGTGGGGGGAAAGAGGGGATGAAGCGCCATGTGGCACTTGTGGGCGACTCAATTCCTCTTCAAACTCGTCTTCATCCAAATTAACGGCTTCTACGTTTTCAGGATCAATTGAACGGTTTCTTGACGAATTTGTTTTCGACCTTTTTTCGGAGTTGGTTGCAGTGGGGACGTACGCCCATTTTGAATGGTGCTTCGCGACTTCCCAACAATGAAGAAACTTGAATTCGACACCGGTTTCGTTACGATACGCTGCTAGCGACCGGGCGAGGTTGTCGGCGTCTGTTTCACCGCTTTTTGGATTGTGCCTTGCGTAATAATAATGCGGCTGAAACACATTCATTGCCCTGTTTATCCCACTCCACTTGAACGAGAGACTATCGTTTGCTCGATAGAACTCTCTTCCCATCAACCCATGGAACACGTTGTTTATGTCGACCCAAAAGTCGTTTTTGTGGCGACTAGTTCCTACAAAAAATTAAATATTAGCAATATTAGAAAAAAAATCATGTTAAACAATTTATTAGAAATACCTTGCTCTTTTTCCGACTCGCTTATCCACGCTTTCGTTATCGCAAGCTCTTCTTCGGGTGTCCACTTAAGGAATTGGCGGTTAGCGGCGGTTAATGCTTTCTCCTCCGCCGTCTTCTTCTTGCAGGGGGTTTTTACCCGAAGATGATCCCGCAACATTTTGGGGTTGTGTTTCGGGTACGGTTTGCGTTAAAGGAAGTTGTGAAGGAACGGGAGAATCATTGAATGGGAAATTAGGATAAATTTGGCCACTAATGAAACCCGCATAACCCGCGTAGTCGGGACAAGGTGAAGGAATGGGTGGACGGTTTGGGATCGGGCGAACCGGTGGTGTATTCGGGTTTGGGACGTACGCGTATGGGTTGTTCGGGTCAAAGCTTCGGTTGTATGGGTTCATTTTTTGTTGAAGTATGATGAGTAGTATGAAAAATATATGAAGAATTGTATAAAAAATGGTTGAAGAAGTGTATAAAAATTGTGAATAAATAGGTTAAAGTGGGTGTTTTGTAGTGAGAAAGTAAGTGCATAAGTATCACAATATCCAACACCTGTTCTTGTTGCTAAATTGTCACAACCCGACCAAGGTGGGCCCGGTCGAAACACAGATTGTTACCGAACATCACGCGATGCAAGCAAACAGCGGAAGCAGTGCAATTAACTATTCTTTGATAAATAAAAAGAATAGTTTACATTTCTAAATACCGTACAATCTCTAATACAAATACTTCGGGTAATATCTAAGGTTCTCGCTTGACTTCTGATTCGTCCGCCAGGGATATTCCGAGTCGTAGCTGCTCCATCCTTCCAACTCAGACAAGTACCTGAACACATGCTTAAAATGGTTTTGGGTCAACAATAATGTTGGTGAGTCCGTGCGTTAGTTAAATGGTTTTCAATGGTTTAATCTTTCAAAAGCAAGTTCATAAGGTTCAATACGGTTCAAATCTTTCAATGGTTTTCAATGGTGATGTACAAGCAACACCTCAAACCTATCACGGAATTTATCTACTGCCATTATAGATTCTCCTGGCAAAATACGTGTCACAAATCCTCAGTGGAGGGTTATCCGGGCTTCCGGATCCACTGTGTGTGGGGGTTTCCCCAAGTAGCGCTACCCACATATTAAGTGGCCCAATCCCCTGGGTTAATGAGTGTCGGTATGGTTATTCGGCAGCTACTATCTTGTCACATCCAACAGTTTATAAAAAGGAAGCATGCATTCACCCCAAAACAGTAAAACACAAAAAGTGGGGAAGGTACACGGGACTCACCTGGTAGCATAGCATAAGTGTAAAACGGAATGCGTGTTATTGCGTCCTGGTATTCTCCTGGTCAAGTCCTATGTCGACACACATTATTAGTCTTAGGTTTATTAGTAATGGTTTCACGTGTGGGACGAGCTCGAGCGTCTGGTTTCTATTAAAGCTTTACGTTCTTTAATTGTTTCAGACTTGGGTATGTAGGTGTTAATATAATCATCCATTATATGTTCATATCTTAACATTGACTATATTATCTATGTTTCCTCTCGTCATATTCGTCTAATGTCCATGTCTGAACCTTGGTTGTCAAGTGTATTATTTAAGTGTCATGCGTTCGCTCAGTATTGATTTTGGATCGTCTTCCTACCCTATCTTAAGTAAAAAAAGGTTGGATATTCCTAACAAAATATGAACGACATGCGCACAAACGATTGACTCTTAGGAATTAGGATCACATTTTTGGGGAGTGTAGCTTTGGGGTAAAGATTTGGAATGGGGGTGGTTAAATACTTTGTTTCTGGTTTCTAAAGTTCCTCATTCAACTTATGAATTGGTTGGATTATGTTCCTTTGAGTAAATCGAAGGAGCATGGATTGAGATTATCGTTTTTATAGCTTGGTGGATTATTGGAAGAGTTCGAAATGTTGTTTGACTACCAGGATGACTCCAAGCAAGATGGTTTATTTGATTCAATCATACTATGTCTTTTTTGTCTTTTTTGTATTGTAGAAAGTCGTAACTATAAGCTTAAAGTTGGTTGAAGTGAGTGGCTTAAAAACCCACTTCTTAGCATGTAATTGTTTGTGTTTTGTCCTCGTTAGTTAATTACAAACCGCCAATGATGTCCAATCCAACTGGTCGCAGGTCCAGATGGGTTCAATTTTCATTTTATTAAGCATTTCTGGTCCTTGATAGAGGATGATTTTTTGAAGCTCTTTGAAGAATTCCACGAGACGGGTTATATCAGTAAAGAATGCAGTTTGTCTTTTATCACTCTCATTGCGAAGACCAAAGCCCCCATAGGTTTGAAGGATTATCGGCCTATCAACCTAGTTGGGGTGATTAATAAAGTGATTTCTAAGGTGATAGCAGCGAGGATTAAAATTGTCATGGGGGAGGTGATTTCCGATTCTCAATCCGCTTTTCTAAAGGAGCGCTTCATTCTGGATGGTCCATTAGTGCTCAACGAGATGATTGGATGGATCAAGAAGTATAATAAGAAGGCTTTCCTCTTGAAGATTGATTTCCAAAAGGCGTACGACAATGTGAACTGGGACTTCCTTTTATCTGTTATGACTCAGATGGGGTTTCCGGATAAATGGTGTTTGTGGATTAGAGGTATTGTTCATTCTGCTCGTTCTGCGGTTTTGGTAAACGGTTCGCCTACGTTTGAGTTCAATTGTCAAAAAGGGCTCAGGCAAGGTGATCCTTTATCCCCATTTTTGTTTCGTATAGTGATGGAGGGGTTGGCGAACTTGGTCACAAAGGCTTGTTCTTTGGGAGATATTGAGGGGATTCAAGTGAATAGGGGGGCCGTGTATTTCGCATATGTTGTACGCGGACGATGCCCTATTGATGGGTTCGTGGTCTCATCACAACATTATAATGACAAATAGATTGTTACGCATTTTTCACTTGATATCTGGTTTGAAAATAAATGTCCAAAAATCTCATATTTTTGGGCTAGGGGTGTCGCATTCAGAAGTGGCCTCTATGGCCGAAGTGTTGGGGTGTAAGGTAGGTGATTTACCGTTCACTTATCTTGGGATCAAAATTGGTGCTAACATGAATAGATCGGCTCATTGGGGTTCGGTCATTGACGCGGTTAAGAGTAGACTTTCATCTTGGAAGGCAAAGTTATTATCTATGGGTGGCCGTCTTACTTTGATCAAATCGGTTCTTGCTAGCCTCCCGATATACTATTTTTCTATTTTCAAAGCCCCTAAGGAGGTTTTGGAAGAAATAGAAAGGATGATGAAAAAATTCTTATGGGTTGGGAATAAAGTTAGTAAAGGTATTCATTGGGTTTCTTGGGACGTGGTTACGAAACCTAAGAAATTTGGTGGGTTGGGGATCTCCAAGTTGTGTGATGTGAATGTGGCTTTATTGGTCAAGTGGGCGTGGCGTTTTAAGACTAATTATGCAGGTTTGTGGAGAAAGGTTGTGAGCAGCATACATGGTGGCCGAAGTAAGTGGAAGTTTCTCCCTGTTCAGAGGTCTTTACCGGGCACATGGAAAGCTATCGTGAATCTTCTGGAGTCTTTTCAGATCAATGGGCAGCCCCTGTCTAGCTTGATTACGTGTAAGCTGGGCAATGGGGACTGTATCAGCTTCTGGAAGGATGTCTGGTTTGGCGTTACCCCTTTATACATTAGATGGCCTTCGCTTTTTTATTTGGAAAAAGATAAGGATTGCGTCGTCAGTGCTCGGGTGGTTCACGATGGTAGTTGTTATCAAATGTCGGACGCTTGGTTCTCTAATGTTCAGACGGTAGAAGGTATATCAGAATTACGAGATGTTGCATACATGTTATCTCAAGTCCGGTTAGTGGATAGCAAAGACGAGTGGTTTTGGGATAATAAAACGGCTTCTGGATTCTCAGTTGCGGCGGTAAAAGCCTGCATAAGGCAGATCCCAGTGGTTTGTTCCAGCAGAGTGTTCAGATGGATTAACTGGATTCCAATTAAGGTCAATTTGTTGTTATGGAGAATTGATAAAGGAAGAGTTCCAACTTGTGTTGAGCTGATCAGGAGAAACGTAGCGATCCCTAGTGCGATCTGTCCGCTGTGTAGTTCTGAAGACGAATCGGTGAGCCACGTCTTTTTTGGCTGTTACATCGCTACAGGGGTTTGGTCTTTAGTGCTAGATTGGTGCAAGATGGGAGCTGCCACGTTCCAGGATCTAGAGTCGGTTCTGCAATGGATTAACTCGAGCTCCAGACCTCCTCAGGAAAAGAAGATTATTGGCGGGATCTTTTGGGCCTCTTGTTGGGCGATTTGGAAAGAACGGAATAAGGTGGTGTTTCAAAACGCCCAAATAAAAGTTCCGGAGGTGTTTGCTTTGATCAAGTCTTCGACGTTTATTTGGTTAAAGTATAGGTCCAGAAATTCTAGGATTGAATGGAACGATTGGGTTAAAAACCCGTTGTATATGTTGTAAGTTTTTGGGTGCGTGGTCCTTCTTTTGAGGACTTCGCTTTTTTGTTTTGAATGAAATATGTTTTCCAAAAAAAAAAAAACTGGTCGCAGGTGAGACTGGCGAAGCTTGGTTCTCGAATCGGGAGGGGCCGGACTCAATTTTTTTCGATCGGTAGTGGCAAATCGGCGGGGGCCGGACTCAACCCGGACTCGATTTACCTACGAAAATCGCAAATTTATACCACTGCGCCAAAAAACAGGGGGGGCCAGGGCCACCCCTGGCCCTCAACATCCTTCGTCCCTGGGTGAGAGGGTTTACACGCTTGCGTGGTTTCCACCTAGGGGTCTCAGGTTCGAATCTCATGCACTTCACGAAAAAAAATTCACCGTGACGATTTGAAAGGAGAATACCGGTATGTGAGCAGAGATTTGATCCTAGATAAGGGATTTCCTAAGGCACAACTTTACCACTGATGCCCCTCCCCCCCCCCCCCCCCCCCCCACCTTAGCGGCGATGTTCCCGCCCTTGAAAGCCCCACGCCATCCAACTTCCCGCCCCACACCAGGCAGCCTAAATATGAAATATCTTAGTGGATTCAAAAGTTAAAATATTCCATACCCCACAAGACAACAATCTACTAAGAACCATCAAAATATTCATTATTTATTTCTTCTTCCAAAATTACCCTTCTTTTTGTACCACCCATGACTAACAATTTTGTTTTTATGCATAGTGTAGGTTATGAATTTGAGATACAAGGTTCCATTAACAAGGATATGATAATCCAAATCCAATATAGTAAACCACCACACTAACTCCATACTTATTTAAATATGTTTATGTATATAATTACAATTTCTTTTAAACAGTAAATAATGAAAAAAATCATAATAAAAGTTATAGTTTAGTAGGGGTGGATTGTAATATAAACTTATTGGTGAATATGAGGTTATCGACTTATCGTTGTGTCTTGTGTGCATAAATTAATGTAATTGTTTTTTGCATTTAGTTTGTTTTCTATATATAAAATGACGTTTACCCCCTTTTCTTGCATTAGCAATAACATTTAGAATACACTGATACGATGTGCTTATTTTTATCTATAATTAGATAAAAAATTTCTTTTAACAGGTCAAATATAGTTGATTTTTTCCCGTTACCATGAAGACTGACGAATCAAAATGATACGGGCCGAATAATATCGGTGTCGAAGCCGTATTCGTTTTTAGGGGTTTCTTGGTGTGGCAGTAAGAAATTAACTGAAAACATAGTTGTATTTGCAATAAAGTAGTTTTTTTTTGTACCGTAAGCTATAGGGAATGTTGGTAAGGATATCGACACTGAGCAAACATTGGTACTGGTGCTAATATCTATTTTTTTATAGTTTTGATAGATGTAGAATATGTATCGATATTCTCTTAAGCTTCTATTTCGGTTGCTATACCAAATACAGGTATTGTATATATACCGTAATAAATTGAAGCAACACTTAGTGAAGGCTTACCATAAGACTTAAAGGTGTGGCCACTACTTAATCATGTGAAATATATTTAAGATTAGTTAGTTTTCACTCTCTTCCTTTTTTTTTTTTTTTTTTAAAGCTGAAGGATAAGAATAGGATTCCCTTCAAATTGCAGACTTTTAGAGAGCTTAAGTCAACTCAAAAGCTGACCCTTTAATATACAAAATTATGCTCTAAATGGTGATTCCCCACTGGGGTCATTAATTTTTTTTTTGAACGACCAACGAATCAATTCCGAGCACTCTCGGGCACCCTTTTGGCGAATCAGGTACTCGAGAGTACCCGGGCCACCAATTGCCACCAATTCCGGGGAAAACCCGACCACTCACCCGCCCGAAGGCACGACGGTGAAATAGTCGGTAAAACCGGTTGGGATCAGGACTCGAACCCAAGCCAATGGATGGGTCATCCCTCATTTCCCATCCACCAATGTCCTCCAAATGTAGCTAGTGTGAATTGAACCCAAGCCTCCCATGGAAAACTTTAGGCCCTCAACCAACTAAGCTACAAGTGTTGGACGGGGTCATTAATTAACACCCGTTTTTGTTTTATCTTTTGTTAATAATTTAAGCAAAATACCACTTATTTTTATAGTTTTCCAATGAAATTACATCGGGTTAATCCCCTAATAATCCAGTTTTGACCATGGTTTTTGGAACCATCAATTACCATCTCAAGATCTTGAGGTTTGCACCTCTAAAAGATATATCCGACAACATAGATAAATGAATTTGGCGCACGCAACATAGTGTAGTGGTAAGGTGCTTCATTTCTATCCAAGAGATGTAACATTCAAATCCTGCAATATGCATGTATAAGACGAGTATTTAGAAGTATATGTTAGTTTGCCATTCAAAAAGAACAAAAAACGATAAAATTTGGCTGCCTAAAGTCTAACGAGTTTACAGTCCGATCGGTGAGCTTGCTAATCGAGAATAATTATGGTACTCTTAACTAATCAATATGTTGAATGGATACGTTTCTATAGGTGGACTAGTGTAGGCTTGTTTAGGATAGACTACCTGCATCGGAGGCCTTGGTTAAACGAGGAGTCCGCATTATTACAAAAGTTATGTCTAATGTGTGGAAAAGAATCATCGATCGTTAGTACGTTACACTTGCTTGTTAGATTGTGATTGGGCTGATTTGATTTGAACACAAATTGTAAAATGGTGCAACTCATGGTGTTTTCAATTATGGAAGTACTTGAGATTTCATCAACGTTTTTCTTGCATGCCTTACACAAGAAGTTATTAAGTGCAATCTTTGTTACTACTATTATTAGTACAATGTGATGCATATGGGCACTCTAGAAATTGAAGTGTTTAATAGCAAGGTGACATGTCTGACAAAGTTAAAAAAAGACATCAAGGTGTTGAGCTTCTTATGAATGAAAAACCAAGCATAGTTGGTCTAGATTCGACGAATTGGTGTGTTTAGTTTTTAGATACGAAAAGTGTTAAAATTTGAAGTTACGTATTTTGATTTTAATTTTTTCCCTGCCAACTGTAATTTTTCGGAGCGAAATTGAGTTTCCGTCTTCTAACTCTTGATCATTTCTTCATTTCTAACAAACTTATTTCGTTAGCTTTCGATTTTTTGATCATTTCCACTCTAATCTCAAGATAAATATATATGTAACTAATCTTGCTAATTGATAATGAGAGGTAAAAGGAACAAAATATAATTTGATTTTTGAGTTATTTGTTAACTACATTGTTACCAAGTTTATTCATATTCACAAATGAAAACTAAACAGGTTAACCTGAAGCACGCTTGATTTTAAGTGTGTCCCACACGAACACAACACGAATAAAATACAGGTCATGTTCGGTTAACCTATTTCAACCTGCCAGCCCGAAAATCCTTCAACCCACTAACATGAGATGATTAACACCCCAATCCATATTCATTGCTTGGGTCCGCCCTGATCATATATCAAAAACTCAAAATCAAAGCATGGTTAGGAGAAGAATCGAAGTTAAAGTGTAATGTTAGGTAATAATAGAACCATCCCCCCTCTTTTCCTAGTGTTAATCATGATGTCACATTCAATGATCATGAACCCAACCCAACTAAGTCAAACCATAATCCATGCGTTCATGACCATTATGAACCATAGTGAGTTCCTACTTCCTAAAACATCATTTCGTGATGTTGGTTCATGATTTGGCACGCACATGAGTCCCATCCACACTTTGCACAAGTAGCATACAATTAGTTTATAGATTAAAAAATAAATCTATGTATTTATCAACTATAATTAGATAAGAAAGTATATGGTCCTTTTTTTTAATATGAACCTTATGTTTGTTCTAAAAATGGCGTGGCTTCATAAAAATCACTGTTTTGTTATCTCATTCGTTTTTATGTAATTAGTCTACTTGCATCTTATGAGGACAAATATTATTACTATTAGATATTACGTATGTACGTGACTATGATATTGTGACCATAACCATGTGCATGCAATAATGATAGATGGAAGATTATGTAAAATTGTGTCCTATTCATGGGTTGGTGAAACCATACGAGCTAGAAAATTGGGAAAAAAAAACCCTAAAAATTGGGTTAGATATATGAACAAAAACAAGATATAAGTTTTTACGGGTTGACTTGAACATGCCCTGTGTAACTCTAAAAATTTATTATTTTGGTGTTTTATACATGAATGCTCTGCAAAATTACATCGACGTAAAACAAACACATATTTATACATGACCCAACGCACAATAAACACATTTCTCCAAATATTTATATCATTTTTAAATGAAGCATGATATAAACAGGTTAACACGTTTAAGTAAATGCATGCATGATCCAACTTAAAATTATTTAGAGTAAACTCAAACCCACAAATTTATAAATTTATTTCATACAAGAATTCAAGTGACAAAAGTAAATTGTGTAAGATGATAATAGAAGGATTTGATTGGGTGTTTCTTATTCAAATATAATTTAAAAGAAATGAAAGTTGCAAAAATAAAAATTTTAGTGCTTAAGAAAGCTATCATAATTTTAGCAATTTCTAGAAAAACACATCGAATATATCTTTTCCATGCTGTCGCTGATTAAAGAAAGCTATCATAATTTTATCAATTTCTAGAAAACAATATGATAAATTTCACATGTCTATAGATTTCGATTCTGAGTTGTACCTCGGTTTTCACCTGGCTGTTACTCCAGCGAAGAGAGTTGTGTGGAGGTAGTACGGTTTCCGGTGAACGCCGTAACCAAGTGTAACATACCAGCACGAGCCCGGTTAAAACAACGTAGTCTGAAGCAGACCTTGACTAGGACTGCTAATTAGGCGGTCTAACATTGAGCCACTCATATGAAAGTCATCATTAAAAAAACATATGTTTATTGTAAGTTTGAGGAGTAACCAAAAATGCAATTACAACAAATGCCATGGCTTAAAAAAAAGTAAATTAAAATATAATAATAATAAATACTATATAATTTGGGTGGGCCGTTAATATGTGCTACAAGATTGATTTAAGCCCAATATCAGTATTGGCCCATTTTAGTAAAGAGCCTTACAAATTACACGTGTTTCATGTTTTTAGTCTGTAGGCTGACTTGAGCCCGATTGTTTACATTTACGAGTTACGACAGTTCAGAATATCAGATAAGAGAATGCATTCATGCCCCATCACGGCGTTATATGTTTTGAAGTGATAGATAAATACAAACCCCTTGTTCGGTCGGAATCGTACGAAGTAGTAGAGCAAAAATATGTTACCACAAGTTGAAGTAGAATTAGTGAACATCGTAGCGTAATAATTAAACAATTGTTCAGTTTTTTTAGTAGCATAACTACCCTAGTGCTTCGATACCTCGCTCGTTAAAATCTAGTTGTACCAGGTCTCACCTTTGTTTTGAATATTTAAAAGTTGATTTACGAGCTTCAAAAGATCTTAGCTACTTTACTAGAGAAGTATTTGGGTTATCGACATGTATGACTACGACATTGGATCTGCACAAGGCAACATCAGTTAGTCCATTTAAAAGAGGAGGGTCTCTGATATGTGACCAGCATTGGATGTGAGAATCTATACATGTGATGAGTTACGAGAGAAATTTATGAATATGACATATTGACCTCATTTGGGCTTCTAAGTGTTACGTATATACCATAGAGGTGACTCGGACGGTTAAGGTGACATGGCATGGCATGTGGTCTCTCATCCGGGCTATATATTGTTACGTGGTTGTTCACATCAGTTAGCTTGTCATTTGTCATCCATATTGAGACACATTAGTCCCTAAGAGGATGACCCTATTTTTTTTTATCGGTGTAAAAAAACTATAGATCTAAACTAAACAAGATCTTAAACAAGACAAACACACAAATATAGCGACAAAAAAACCGGTGACTAAAATCTTATTAACCAAAACCAAAAAAATACCCAATCAGAACCCTGGTAGAGATCTTAAAATCAATACAAAGCCTTCAACAAGTGATTATTTAGAATAGTTGTTGGTAAGAAACAATAATACAAACTTACAACCAAAATACAAAGATCGAGACACAAGAATGAAAGACTAGACTTAAAGAGTATTCTGGAAGACGAGAGAAAGAGTGAGCAAAAAATAATGACTCAATCACACAATCTCGAAGCCTCTGACAGGTTTTTATAAAGAAGAGACTATGGTAGTGCATTAAGCCCATACAGACTAATCTGGCCCATATATCAGCAATCTAGCCCATATATTAGCATTGAGTCCAACAGCAAGACAGCTACTAGCCCATCTGCCTTTAGCCCAATTGCAAGTCCAGCCCAATACAAATATGCAAAGACAAAAAATAAAATAAACATAAGATAAAGTATCCATCCATAGTGGTGGAGTGGTGGAGTGGCTTTTGTTTCACCTATGTGATCAAAGGTTCGATTTCCACTTCCAACATTTATGGTTTGGTATCCGGGTGAAGATCGAATACGGGTGGCGCCGGTTCGAATCTGACGGGCGGCGAGGTTTTACCGAGTTTTATGACACTGTCGTGCCTTCGGGCAGGTGGGGCTCGGGTTTCCGCACATCGGGAGAAGGCGGGGGCTGCTGGAGGTCGAGTAGTCGATTCTTGGGCACGGCGCCCCGCAAGGGTGGTTGCCACACAGTTGTTCGCCGATAAAAAAAAAACATAAGATAAAGTAAAACAAATCAGTCTTGAAATTCGGCATTATAGATTTTACCAAATTCCAACTTCCCTTCAAACCCTGCATGCTTCATTCTTTCCAAAATGTCATCAGATTACGAAGGAATCCTATTGGGTATGGGAAACCCACTTCTTGACATTTCAGCAGTAGTCGATCAAGATTTTCTCACAAAGTAATGTAAAATTTTATCATGTTGATCTGATCTGACCTCATTGCATTATGATCTAGTAATATTTTCTGGTTCTTATGTGGCATTTTATTCAGATATGTGACCTCGTTTAATATTTAACAACTTATAATTTATTATACCGTCGATGATATAGCATATTTTAGCCTTATTCAAAGTTTTATTTGCAGAAGTTCTGAATTTTGAATCCAATATGTGGTTCATAACGTGTAATCATTTTAATATGCATGCTGACAGGCCGGCTGAAGGGGGAGTGAAATAAAGCAAGGGCTTTACGCCCCAAATTCTAAAAAAGAATATATTATATGTTTGTGATTTTGGCTTTGGATTGTTGACATCAAGATTAATGATCTATAATCATGCATACGTAAAGATATATATGAATCATAGTAGATCCGCCCATGGATATAAGGACCCTTTTTGATATTAGTATTGATTACTAATGGTTTCATGATCACTTGAGGACCAAGATTGTTTTCCCCTTAACCTTGTTTCTTTGAATTTTAGATATGATATCAAGGTGAACAATGCCATCCTTGCTGAAGATAAGCATTTACCCATGTAAGTATTCTTCACCTTAATTATGATTTTCTGGACATGTACCATCCTACATTGGGTTTATAAAAGTTTATGATCACATGCTGCATGTTTCTTGTTATGTTATTGATCTTGGTTGTCTTATTTTTGTCCAGGTATGATGAAATGTCTTCCAAATATAATGTAGAGTACATTGCTGGAGGTGACTTTTTTATGATTTGTAAAAAAAGATAAATTGTTTGTACTTTGTGGTATTGGGTTCTAAATTTCTATATGTTATTGTAGGTGCTACTCAGAACTCAATCCGAGTTGCTCAGGTAAGTCGTTGAACGATTGTTTTCTACTTTTATTTGGATTTATGTACATGAAGGTTCTGGCTTATGGTTTTGTGCTGGTCTTCAGTGGTTACTTCAAATCCCGGGAGCAACGAGTTATATGGGCTGCATTGGGAAGGACAAGTATGGGGAGGAGATGAAAAAGAACTCGAAAAATGCTGGTGTTAATGTAATAATCTCCTTTCTTTTGTTTGGTTTCGAGTCTCTTAGGTGGTGTTTGGATTAGTGTTTAAAAATCGATTACTTGACACCCTTAGGGGCGGATCTAGCACTTAAGCAGCGGTAACGTCCGTTACCCCTCAACTTTTTTGGCGTAGTGTAATTTTTGTGTATTTTTAATTTTTTTTACGTGTTTTGTATTATGTTACCCGTGAAAATTATGAAACGTTACCCCTGAAATCTTGGTCTAGATCCGCCACTGGACACCCTACTAGCAAATTAGTCACATGTTTTTTCTTCTTTCTAATAATGATGTTATTTAGGTGCACTATTATGAAGATGAAACCGCACCAACTGGTACATGTGCTGTCTGCGTTGTTGGTGGCGAAAGGTTAGTAATATCTTTTCATCCCCAAATATGTTCAACTGTATACATATTCCATGTTGCCTAACACCTACTTGTAGCATTATATATGTAAATTGTTTATAAATCATGTTAGTCATAAGTTTTGCAAAGGTTTCTATCGCCTTAACCGATATTTTGTGCATGCCAGGTCACTTATTGCCAACTTGTCTGCTGCTAACTGCTACAAGACCGAGCACTTGAAACGTCCAGAGAATTGGGCACTTGGTACTGATCCCTTAATTTTTGTAACCATTCCTGTGTTTTCATGCATATTTTCAAGCTTGCTAAGACAAACCTTTTGATAGTTGAAAAGGCTAAGTACATCTATATCGCTAGCTTTTTCCTTACGGTGTCTCCTGAATCAATTCAGCTTGTAGCTGAGCATGCGGCTGCAACCAACAAGGTAACAATGAAGTTATTAAACCTGCAAATGAATTTAAAGTTGTCGGTTTGTTTGGTAACATTGATGGATTGGGAATGGATGTTCGTACGTCGTTTGGTTACACTTTAGGTGGGTTTGGATGATACTCAAGAGTAGTTATTATATAATCCCTACCCTCTTGAACCAAACACTCCCTAAGTTCTTTATATTCATCTTTTACTTGCTTTAAACATGTAGGTTTTCACAATGAACCTGTCGGCGCCATTCATCTGCGAATTCTTTAAAGATGCTCAAGATAAAGCCTTATCGTGAGTTTAATCTGTTGCGCTATCAAGTTACTAGTCCACGACCCGAAAATTTCTTAATTTGTTTTGTATTAAATAATAATGCAGGTATGTGGATTATGTTTTTGGAAATGAAACCGAAGCAAGAACATTCTCAAAGGTTCATGGTTGGGAGGTACGAACCATTTGATGGTTTAACACTGCACTTAACTATATATGATTAAAAGCGTATGTAAAACTATAATTGCTCGTTTTTCAGACTGATAACGTTGAGGACATCGCAATCAAGATCTCTCAATTGCCAAAAGTATCCAGTACGCGCAAAAGGATTACTGTGATCACTCAAGGTGCTGACCCCGTTGTAGTTGCTCAGGATGGAAAAGTTACTACATATCCTGTCATCTTCTTGCAAAAGGAGAAACTCGTTGATACTAACGGCGCAGGTTTGTATAATTTTATTATATGTCCTAAATGGAAAATATGAAAGAAATAAATAACTTGTCTAATCGGTTTGTTTAAACTGTATTCAGGTGACGCATTTGTTGGAGGATTTTTGTCGCAGTTGGTTCTTGAAAAGCCGATTGCTGAATGTGTGAGAGCCGGTTGCTATGCCTCCAATGTGATTATCCAAAGATCAGGGTGCACCTATCCAGAGAAGCCTGATTTTAACTAGATTTGGTTATTTCTAGCGCCGGTTCCATAGGAGCGGGCATCATTATTATCGTCTATTTAGCATTGTTTTTAGCCTCCTACGCTAAATTAGCTAGTGTCGTTGCATTTTACTACACATGTCGAGTTTTGCTTCAGTTAGATTTCAAATTGCTGTATATTTTGAGGTCTAATCTATGTTGTGTTTGGCCTCGCAACGAACGTTTAACAACAGTTAATAAATTTTGTTACCTTGTTGTAAAGCTGAGTGTCTGATTCTGGTTTATATACACTGCATGTATCAGTTTTCTACTACCATCTTATCAAATGCATGTATGGAAAGACGGCCAGGATTTCACCGTCTCCATGAGTCCATTACTTTCGCTACGACACCATTGTGTGTAGGTAGGAGGGACAATACTATACAGGCAAACCAACCTTCACCAATATGTGATGGTTGTTGGCTAAACATCAATACACAGGCAAGACTACCAGTCTATCTCCACTAACTATTGTGTTGTAGCAAGTATCATAGGAAAACATTAAAAAATGAATACATGTTAAATGATACATTTGACCATTAAAGGGCATGCTTGATTACATTTGCTAATAATTAGTTTCCCCAAATAATGTATAAGCACCTTCTTTTATAGTTGTTATATCAAATATGGCGCGCGCGACACACACATATATATATTGTAATCAACACAAACAATCCCAGAAAAACCCACAAAGAAATCAAAAGTCCCTATTGTCACAGAAAAATCCGCAAAGAAACCAAAGGCTTCCAATGCCGAGAAAAAATAATGTGGGTCCCACAAGTGCGATGGTGATGGTTGCAAAATGAGTTTCAAGACCAAATCCGAGCTAACCCTGCATAGAAAGAACATGCATGTGTCCTCATGAAGGGTGTGGGAAGAAGTTTAGTTCACACATATATGCAGTGATCCATTTACGTGTCCTTGAGGATGACATGCCTCTAAAATGCACTTGGAAAGGCTGCAAGATGAGCCCAGACCGAGCATTTACGGGTCCACACTAGAGAGAGACCGTACAAATGCAAGGTTGAAGGGTGTGGGCTGGGCTTACCTTCAGGTTTGTTTTTGACTTTAGCCGACACAGAAGGAAAATCGGGCCATGATGTAAATGTGAAGTCTTGAAAATTGTTGGTTCTAGTTGGGCGTAAAATTTGGTGCATTTTTTTTTTTTTAATAATTGTTATGGTTAGACTGGTAAAATTGTGTAGCTAGGGAGGGATTATTCTTTCAATTAAAATACAAGAAGTTGACCAAAAGTGTTACTACATCATTTTATGATTTTTTTTTTTTAATGGCTAATTTTCACCCTCATTTTTACTCCCTTTTTATTAGGCGCGAGCCATTTGCGAGCCACGTGGTTCGCGAACACCACAACAGCCTCATGCCAAGCCCCGCGTGAGCAAGCCACCGCGAGCACAAGCTAGGACGCGAGCGATGGTCTGGAGCGAGTCATAACACCCCCACGCGAGCGATTGCCGGAGCAATTGTTTGGAGGTGGTCGCGCCCACTAGCTCGCGCACCATAACACACAGTCTTACTCTTTCTTGAACTCCCAACCTCCCTTTTACAACTCCAACACCTTTATTATCACACCACAAGGGTGGCCCACATTTTATGAAATTTATTACAACCAAAATCAAGATGTTACAAAATTAAATGACAGCTAGTTTTTTTTATAATGGCCCGACTAATGAGTTTGATCAATGGTATGGTTTTAAAAGTTGAGAAAAGCTTATAAAAGACAAGATTTGCTATACCTAATCCTGTTTTTTGTAAATGAATAAACTAAGAAAAACATCTTTTTATTCTACACCTTTGCTCGATTATAAACTAGCGGGCCCAAACTTTTACGAGTTTTGTCGTTAATAATATTTTTAATCCATGATTTTCTTTCGATGACGTGATATCTTACTTTAGTTAATTTTGTCCGTTGTTAGATTTTATAATTTCAACCTAACCCTATATTTTTGCGTTTAAAAAAAAACCTAACCCTATATTTTAGTTATATACACACACATTAACTATTATAATGACGTGGATGCTAAAAATACAAGCTTTTAAGTAAAGTAAATACCGTGAGAACTATCAAGGGCGAAGCTTTTTGAGGGCCCGAGGGGGCCTGGCCCCTACCGTTTTTTGACGCATTAGTGGAATCTTGTGATTTTCGTAGGTAAATTGAGTCAAAGTTGAGTTTGCCCCCCACCGATTTGATCTTCCGGCTACTAACGATAGAAAAAAATTGAGTCCGGCCCCCAACAATTCGAGAACCAAGCTTCGCCACTAAGAACCATACATTTACATGTCATTTTGTTTACTTTAACAACTATAAATATAATGTTGAAAGAATGTAGTAAGTTATAAAGAACTCGTTTCTTAATTCTAAAACATGTATGAGTTAAAAGATGAAGGATCAAAGTGAAATAATGATTTAGATTAGTTATTTGATTTATCTAGTAAAGTTAAGACTTGTTTGAATTATCTAAGTGGTTTAATTCGTAGAGATAAAGATGATGTGGGGTTAGTATTAAAATAGAATACAATTTGTAGAAGTATTTAATTAAGATTAGTCTAGTAGGGTTAGGATCAAATACACAGTGAAAGAAAAATAGGAAGTCGTAGGAAGGGTATCAAACGGACTCCGATTGAACTCATTCAAGCGGCATTGGAACCGTTTTATCGAACCCTACAACGTGAGTTTTTAGGTCTTCGTTTTTTTGAGGTTTTAGCTTGTGGTTTTTAGAATATGCGTTAAATCATTGTGTCTTTCATGTACCATTGTGTCTTTTTCTTATTTTCATCATTGTGTCATTTTTTCAATTGATTGTGTTTTTTTTCTTCAGCATTGTGTTATATTTTTTGGCAATGTGTTATATTTTGTGGCTCATTGTGTCATATTTCATGATTTATTGTGTTTTTTGTATCCTTCTCACCCTTCTCATTTTTATTACCTTGTGTAGAATAACTTGACCCTAGTCTAGTAATCTATAATCTATAACTTATAATAAAAGAATTGAGTTTGTATGAGGTGACATTCAATTGAGGCCTTAACCCCCCATTGAATGTGTCATGTGGCACCATGTAAGCTTTCTTTTAAATTTATTTATTTTGTATTTTTAAATAAAATCTATATCTATATTATCTTAAAATTTAAAATATGTTAATTAATATCTTTTCCTTATTTTCCTCTCACATTTTTTAATTGTTAGTGAACTATTAATTATTTTAAAATTTCAAATATGTTAATTAATATTTTTATCTTTAATTTTTTCTTATTTTCCGCTCACAATTTTTAAACGTTAGTAACTTTTATGTATGACATTTTTTTGAAAAAAAAAATTACACCAAATTAACGATCGCTTTATTATCTTTTCAACGAGCACCATATATAGTGCTATACAAAAACGAAAAAAAATGTTTTTTTAGTGAGTTTTTTTTTCATGCAGAAAAAAACACAATGTATTTAGGTAATTTCTTAATCATATATAGGCAAGTCACTAATTATGTTATGATAGTATATATGTTTTTGAAACTACTATTACATATATGAATTGTCCATGTTCATGTGCTATAACGATATGTTTAGCATTAAAAGAGGTTGAAATTTTTTAATCTGCTGGGAACGTAGCATGATAACCCCTTTTGATAGTATAAACATTAGAACAACTTTCTTTAACATTAAAAGAGGTTGAAACTGTTTACTTCTTTTATCCTTTATATTAAGTAATATTAGATTTTTCAACCCCGAGACACTCCCGGGTAATCAGCTAGTATTAATATAAATAGGGGTATAGGTTAATGCTTTTATTTGTCCCTTGTTTGTTTGTTTGATATATAAAAAGAGTCGAATGTTTGTCTCCCCAAATATCACATGTTTATGTTTAATCTAATTGTCTGGGCCAACACATAAGACAACTTTTCTTTATCATCAAATCAACAAAACATGAGAGCACCCAGTTTATTATACACCTATTACATTTCTCTACATAAAAGTGTTGGTTATTACTTATTACAAATACAGTATACGTATCTTAATTAGATGATGTTTCTCGTATCTAGCAGACTAACATTGAACAATAACTGCTCTAAATTCCTTTTTTAATAAAAAAATAACAAAACCAAACTAACAAAATAGCTTGTTCGGAGAATCAACATGTGTTTCTACATTTTGCTTTCGATATATTTTGATCTCTTGCCCTTAAGGCAGGCTTTTTCTTTGATTGAGTGTAGAAGGTGGTGCACATTAATTCACAGAGCCCCAAAAACCAAGGGTTGTGTTTAGCCGAATAAGATTTGTAATTCAGAATGTGATAGCGGCGCAGCTTGTTATTCGTGTACCCGTCATCATAATGTAATGTGTTTTGTTTGTTTAATGAGAAATATAAACGTTATAAAAAAAATGTAAAGAACTGGCCTTTGATATTTGCTTTTGGTTCCGTGGTTGGTGACAATCTCAAGGGGCGAATGTTTGTTCGAGTATTTTGTCTTTTTGCAATAATAAAATAGAAATAAAGAAGGGAAAATCACAGAACTAAACTTTGACTCATCTAAATTACCAAAATAAATATTTGTTTAGGCTAAATTGTATGGGTTTTACAACAATCAAGAGATGCAAAAGGTTACATGTGTCTCACTTGGCTAACATGTAGCCGTTTAATTTGTTGTACCTCAACCAATTAAAAACCTAGCATATTTCTTGAAACCCCTAACATATTGCTTTTTTTCATGTTAAGAGGCTAACATGTAGAGCTGAGGAATAAATAATATGCATAAATGTCAAGCCAAGAAAAAAAAAAGATAAAGGCTCCACCCTAAAATAGCTACACTATAGGGGCATGAAATTGAAAAGGCTAAAACTAAAAGGGCTACACTTCAGGGGCTCGAAATTGAAAAGGCTACACTTTGAATTGTAGGGGCATGAAATTGAAACGGCTAAATTGTCTTTACTTCAATGAAAGGTCTAGGTATTTTCCGTTTCAAGCTTAGAAGCTGTTTCAGAGGGTGTCTCAGGTGTGTCAGAGACTTTTTAGCCATTTCAGTTGTAGTGGCTTGGTTTTAGCCGTTTCACGGTTGATTGGTTCAAATTATGGTGCATGAGCATTTAAACCGCTCCACCTTAGCCACTTAAGACAGATGTCACTTAGTGCTCTTCTAATTAACCGTGAACCCCCTATGTTTTAGCCTATATGAATGTATATTTTGGTAAATTGTCTCTAGTCAATGTTTAATTTAGTGATTTTTCCCAATAAAGAATTAATCCGAGACAAACGTCCAAGTGTCCAACATCAAAACATTGGTTTATAACAATATTACATTTTATCTTTTGATAGGATAGACAAATCTAATATAAGTAATAAAATGTGTGTTAGGATGTAACATAGAAATTAATGTACAATAATATAAAAGTTAATGTACTATAATATAAATACACAACAATTTTAATCACGTGAATAAGAATAACATATATTAAAGAGAAAATGTATGTTTGGATAAGCAACATAGCTAGAAGCAACCATTGCAAAGTGCGATTGAGACGCTGGTTTTTAAGATGCAACTTTTTTAAAAACAACTGATTTTAACCTATCCTGTCTAGATGAAAACAAAACTCCCAATTACAATTCATTTGGTGTAAAGAGTTCATTAAAAGTTGTGTATCACATTTATTTTATCCATTATTAGGTTAAAAATTTAAAATTATATGAGGTAGGATTAATAAATATTAAATGGTTTTTAATAAGCGCAAAATATAAAAAGAATTAGTTAACAAAATAAATATTAAATAAATAAGGGGGTATTGAATTTAAATAATCTAAAGTTTGGGCCATTGGCCAATAATGATCCGAACTTTAACGTTGGACCTGGATAATCCAAAGCGAACATGTGGTGTCAAAAATGAACCTCCGTTAACTCTGAACTAACTAAGTTACTTCAAGATGACGTGGCTGCTGAGGTGGCATGCTAACGTGGACCAAATGTTGACGTGACAGCTGAGGTGTCATGCTGACGTGGACCAGATGCTGACGTGACAGCTGAGGTGGCATGCTAAGTCAGCTGCAACCTCAGATGCCACGTCATCTTGAACTAACTCAGTTAGTTTAGAGTTAACGGAGGTTTATTTTTGACACCCACATGTTCACTTGGGATTATCCTGGTACAACGTTAAAGTTCAGATTATTATTGACCAATGGTCCAAACTTTGGATTATTTAAATCCAATACCCCATAAATAAAAGATAAACTTGAAATTATAATTTAATAATATTATTTCATACTAGTGGGGTGCCCGCGCGTTGCGGCGGGTAACAACATTTAGATTGGTTATGCACGTTAAACAATAATCAATTGCCCGAAATATTTGTCTTGGTGTGTGGTATAATCATTAGCGGGGTTTGACTGCATTTTTGGTAAAATCAAGGGGGCATACTCAATATATAAAAAATATTCAAAATTTTTAGGTAAAAAAAATACACTACGAACAAAACAGGGGGGGTTGGCTTGTGGCCCCAAAGAAGTTTTGCCATTGGGCATAACCGAATTAACCGATCAACTTATACATAATGTATATAGATTTCAACTATTAGATTATACATTTTCAAGATATTTTCCTTTCATATATATATATATATATATATATATCCAAAAAACAAAGAGTTATGAACTATATTATAGTGTTTTTCATTAAAGAAATCAAGTAGAGAACTATGTCACAACGTGTATCTTTTCATTCAACAACTTATTACACAAAAATTTTCTACAAACACAAATGAGATAAAAATCTGACATTAATGAATAATATCGTCTGAGTAAGTGATAAACAATTTTTAAACAAAATTTTGAATTCAATAAATAAAAAAACTTTTTTTTACCACAATCGAATCCTATGTGCTAGCGGAAGTGCAAGCACATAAATATATACATAGCAATAACTTATGTGATACACTAAGCAAAAAAAATAGGGTGACTGTGAGGAAGTGAGAAGTTACATGTTATTGAGCTCGAGCTAAACGAGCTATTACTTATATTATTTTTATTTAATGTATTAACTAATTGATAATAAACGAGCTAAGCTCGAGCTTGAGAATTTGCCAACGAGCCGAGCTCGATCTCAGGCTCGTCTCGTTTGCACCCCTAGAAATAAGGGAGAAAACTGCCCACCTAATATCATGTGTCACTTAAAAGGTGCGAGGGCTAATCTAATAAGATGTGTCACTCCATACTTTCGTTTATTATATATACAGATATATATAATATATAGTTGTCTCACTTAGTCTAACCAAAAACTTCACATATTCAAAATGTCTTCCCGTCCAACTAAATCAAGAACTATCAAACCCCAAACAGTGATCTCTACTATCGGTTCCATCGCGGCTGCCGCGATGGTCATTCGCAGCCTTTCGCGCGAATACTTACCCCCAGAGTTTCGCGACTACATGTATCTAGGCTTTCGTAATTTTCTCAACAAGTTCTCCACACAACTAACCATGGTCGTTTACGAAAACGAAGGATTTCACGACAACGAAATCTACACCGCGACACAACTCTACCTCGCGGACCGAATATCCCCCGATATCCACCGTCTAAAGGTCACAAAAAAGCCTAACGACCAATATATTAATGTTGCAATGGAAATAAACGAGGAGTATACCGATGTGTATGAAGGAGTCAAGTTTAGTTGGTCTTTAGTTACCAAAAAGACTCCAACGAAAGAGTTTTACACTCACGACGAGAACGGTCGATCAACCCGAACCGATCTCTTATCGCTACAACTAACGTTTCATTGGAAACACAAAGATATGGCTTTAAACGATTACTTACCATTTATAATTAACTACGCGAAAGCGAAGAAACAAAACGTGAAAACATTAAAGTTATTCACGCTAGAGAAGAAGGCGAGTTATACGCGCTACCATGCGTGGACATCGGTGAATCTTGATCATCCTGCGACGTTTGAGACGGTGGTAATGGATAGCGGAATGAAGGAGACGGTGATGGAGGATTTGGATAGGTTTTTAGAGAGGAGAGAGTTTTATCGGAGAGTTGGAAAGGCGTGGAAGAGAGGGTACTTGTTGTACGGGCCTCCTGGGACAGGGAAATCTAGCTTGATTGCGGCTATGGCGAATTATTTGAATTTTGATATATACGATTTGGAGTTGACTGATATTAAGTCGAACTCAGAGCTGAGGAGGTTGTTGGTGACTACGGCGAACCGTTCGATATTGGTGGTTGAGGATATTGATTGCTCGGTCGAGTTGCATGATCGAAAGGAAGTAGAAGCTGAGAAAGCCGTAGCTCGAACAAGTACTAAATTACATCGAAGTAGCGATGAAGAACGACCCAAGGTTAGTTAATTATATCCCAATTATTAAGTTATCTAAACCACAAATTGTATCGTTGTTGCCATTTTTTTATATTTTTGGTAATATTTTATTTATTAATTACAAAAACCAAAAATATTTAGAAACTTATTTTTTAAGTTTATTTAATATGTTTAGTTACAAATACAACTTTTATTTTTTGTTACAAATATTTAGAAATTTATTATTTTGAAATATTTTGAAAATATAAATTATAAAAACTTAGCTTTTAATTTTTTAAGAAAACCAAAATATTTATTTTCAATAGAGTAGGTTTTGCAATACAAAAGGGCTAGCGGCGCACTTGTGGTTCTTTGAAAGCTCGTAAAGATTTAAAACTTGGTTTTTCTCTAAATATTAGAACAGTTATTTTTTATATACGGATTTATTTCAATATATATATTAGGGCGAAAATATATCTATTTTAGTACTCCTTCGTACAAAAATTTAAAAAGGAAAACAAGGAGTTGAAAATCGGCTACACCGATTCTTAGTATAATGGTTAAGAGCCCCCTCCTGATAAATGGGATGGTATCTGGAATCTGGATTTGCAAACCGGATAAAGTGTGTGCATTGGAGGAGATGAGTGAGTAGATTCGGTCCAGTGCATTGGATGCATTCGGAATTTGTGGGTGGGCCCAACTACACAAAAACACTATTTTTGTAATATATTTATTATATAAAATTGGGTGTGAGTATGTTGGAGGTTTGGATTAGTTTAGGGTTAAACAAAAAGAGATCTGGAATTATGTGGAATTATGTGGCAGAACTGTATTTTGGATATGGGTTAGCATTAGAGATGCTCTAAGACTAACATACTTGTACAATCAATGATGTGTCTACTTTAGTCCGGTTACGAAACATTAGCTTTTTTTTTTCTTTTATTTACATTAGGCTATAGTAACGGGCATGAGGTCATCGAGTATCTTGGAGACTAGGTGATTATGCGTGTTTTAATGAAGTTCAAATAAAAAAAATGAGGTCATCGAGTAATTTAGAAGTTTACAATATTTCATGTTAACTAATATCCCCTCCATTTTCAGAATATATGTTTTAACAAGAAAAAAACACATACTTATAGGAAATAAGTATAGTTAAGGTAATAACATTAATCTAAATAGCAATTTAACCCCTATAAATGCACATATTTTATGAATGGCTACTTGATGTAGTTTACTTGCTTAGTAATTAAAATATTAGTAATCTAAACAATTATTTTGTTAAGGTAACATTGTCAGGTTTTCTTAACTTTATTGACGGGTTATGGTCAAGTTGCGGTGACGAGAGAATCATCATATTCACAACCAACAGGAAGGATAAACTTGATCCTGCACTTATTCGTCCAGGTCGAATGGATGTTCACATCCACATGTCATACTGCACCTCAAGCGGCTTTCGATTGTTAGCCTCCAACTACCTTGGTATCACCGAACATGAACATTTTGAAGAAATTGAGAACTTGCTCTCCGAGGTGGAGGTCACCCCTGCTGAAGTAGCGGAACAACTTCTGAAAGATATCAACCCTGACAACGCTCTTTGTGGCCTTATTGAGTTTTTTGATGTAAAAAAGAAGGAAATTGAGACCAAAGCAATGTTAAAAGAAGAAAAGGCTGCAAAAAAGAAGGAAAGGATGGAAAAGAAGCAACAAGAAGATGAAATCAAGAAGCAACACGAGGAAGAAACTAAGAAGCAACAAGATGATGAAACTAATTAAGAAGTTTAGGTATTTACTATTGCAAGGAATAAACAATGTATCAACCATCGTGTATGCATGTGTCATGATGAAACAAGCTAGAAAGTTACAAAAGAAAACCACATATATTTTAAAATCAAAATGTACCATCTAATTAACCGAGACGAATCGAGGTAGGTTGAACTTGAATTGGAGCTCAAATTTAAACAAAGCCAACTCGGCTCGGCTCATTTATATTATCAAGCTCAAAAAGTCGAGCTCAGGCTCAACTCTCAAGCCGGTTTAACCCTCCCCACACCCCACATATGTTTTGCTTTTATACATTTAAAATTAAAATTAAATTATATAAAATAAAATAATTCGAGCCGGCTCACGAGCCGAGCTAGGTCTAGCTCGAGCTTGGCTCATTTACAGTTAAGCTGAGCCGAGCCAGATCAGTGACAACTGAGCTTTTTTTTAGTTTTTTTTTTCCAAATGAGCTTCAAGCGAGTCACGGGCTTTTTGAAGACCCTACTGCCAAGTCATATACATAGCCTTAGACCATGTTTGTTTATAAAACTTCTCTACCAAGAAATGATGGATTATTTACAATTGTTATCAAAAGCATGATGCCTCAAGATCTAGAAGAAGTTGATGATGCAATATGCCTCTTTCTTATGCAAATACAAGAATTTCATTTCATGATAGAATATAAGAAAACCTTGATTTTGATATGTGTTTATATTCATCCACTTTCAATTACGTTAACCAAGTATTTTGAATTCAAATATTATCAATAAACGTACTAGTTTTCAGCATTTATCCTCCTAACACCCTATATTAAGGTGAACAATCCGTTTGATTGAATTATAGAGAACTTCTCAAATCTATGGTTAGGGAAAGGTTAATTTGAGAACTCACATGAGTTGCGAGAACCATAGAAACTCGTGTAGGCTATTGATCTTCTCAATCCAATGGTTGAGATTAAATCTTGAGATTTTTTGTCTTCACATGTTAGTTAAATTTGTATTAAGTATATTTTAATACAATAAAGTACATTAAGGGGTGTTTATGTAAAAACACCATGGAAAGATAAATACGTAATGTAATATCATATTTTTTTAACTATATTTTATTTTTTAATTTCTTTACTTTTTTAAAACAAATAATAACCTATATTTAAAGATAAATTTGATTAGGATAATTTACACTCGTGTAAATTTACCATATACAAACTTCTACAAAATTACGCTAGTGTAAAAAATCAAACAAACATCTATACATTCGTATTATGCTAGTGTAAAATAACTAGTACGATCTATAACATTTGTATTACGCCACTGTAAACGCCCCACAACATCAACAAAATTTGTATTTACATCAATGTAAAAAACCAAACATCTATAAAATTTATACTACACATAACTCAAAGAGTTTTACACCATTGTTTTATTTACCTTATACAAAAAAAAAAAAAAAAAAAAAAACCAACATCTGCAAAACATCATCATCTTCAACAAACATCAAAAATCTTAATAATAATAATAATAATAATAATAATAATAATAATAATAATAATAATAATAATAATAATAATATACCTGAAAATCATTATCTTCAACAAACATCATCGTCTTCCTTGCATCATCATCATCGACCCGTCACCCAAGCACCACCATCAACCCACCTTCGACCCACCATCGAACCACCATCATCGAAACCCACCATCGAACCCATCGTCGTCATCGTTTCAGATATGTTCATCGACACCACCCCACCTTCGATTCAGATCTGTTCATCGAAACCACCACCACCATCGATTCAAATCTGTTCATCGAAACCACCACCCCTCGAAACCACCGTCGAAGCACCGCCCAAGAAACCACCCTTGAAAACCCACCAAACCGACCCCATCATCGAACCACGACCCGTCACCATCATCGACCCCATCCAAACCTGAAACCCACCGTCAACCACCGCCCATCACCTCCACCCACCTACCTCCACAGCCACGAACCGCAACCCAAGACCACCACCATTCAGATCCCACACCACCTTCATCTTCCGAGAGAGAGAGAGAGAGAGAGAGAGAGAGAGAGAGAGAGAGAGAGACGTGCGTGTGTGAGAGATAGAGAGTAGTGTGTGTGTGAGAGAGATGGAGGTGTGATGATGATTTAAAAAAAAAGAAATCACTAAACTATAAAAGGGGGTGTGTTTGAGTGTGGGGTGGGGTGAGGATAAATTACTTTAATATGCTTTAATACTATATTGATAAGTTGCCTATGTGTCGTCTTGTTATTGGCCTAGAACAGTTCTCAAATTCTCGCAACTTAAGTGGGTTCTCAAATGAACCATATCCATGTTGGTTATTATATTAATTATCAAAAATTAAAAAAACTTCGACAATTAATAATAAATGAAAGTTAAAACAAGTACATGAACATACTATATGCATTATGCACTAATGCACATACTATATGCATTGTGCAATTAACTCAAACAAGCACATGATCATACCATATATATGAATTGTGCAAATAACTCAATGAAAGTTTAAACCAGTTCATGATCATACCATATGCATTGTGCTATTAAGTATTAACTCAACTATTTATAATAATTGTAGTTCTTAGTTTCCTTACCAACAACTTCACATTTTCAAAATGTTTTCCCTCTCAACTAAATCAAGAACTAGCACGACCAAAACAATTATCTCCACAGTAGGTTCCATCGCGGCCGCTGTGATGGTTATCCGCAGCGTCTCTCGCGATTACTTGCCCCATGAGTTTCGAGATTACATGTATCTCGGCGTCCGTAATTTTTTCAATAAGTTCTCCACACAACTGACTATGGTCATTTACGAGTTTGAAGGAATTAGGGACAACGAAATCTACACCGCCACACAGCTCTACCTTGCGGACCGAATATCCCCCAATATCCACCGTCTAAAGGTTACAAAAAATCCTAACGAACAACATATTAATGTTGCAATGGAAATCAATGAGGAGTATATAGATATATATAACGGAGTCAAGTTCATTTGGTCATTAGTTTCTAAAAAGAACCCTTCGAGAGAATATTACGAAGACGAAAACGGTGTGTCTACGCGATCTGATGTTCGATCTATGGAACTTACGTTTCATTGGAAACACAAAGATATGGCTTTGAACGATTACTTGCCGTTTATAGTTAACTATGCGAAAGTGAAGACACAAAACGTGAAAACCCTAAAGCTATTCACGGTCCACGGAATGATTAGCTATTTGAGAGACAAGGCGTGGACTTCGGTGAACCTCGATCATCCAGCGAGCTTTGAGACGGTGGTGATGGATAGCGGAATGAAGGAGATGGTGATGAAGGATTTGGATAGGTTTTTGGAGAGGAGAGAGTATTATCGGAAAGTTGGAAAGGCGTGGAAGAGGGGGTATTTGTTGTACGGTCCTCCTGGGACTGGGAAATCTAGCTTGATTGCGGCTATGGCGAATTATTTGAACTTTGATATATATGATTTGGAGTTGAGTGATATTAAGTCGAACTTGGAGTTGAGGAGGTTGTTGGTGGCCACGGCTAACCGTTCAATATTGGTGGTGGAGGATATTGATTGTTCGGTAGAGTTGCATGATCGAGTGCAAGCACAAGTCGCGAAAGTCATGGCTACAAACAATCAACGAGGAAATGGTGACGATCGAGTGAAGGTTAGTATGAACATTGTTTTTTAAAAGGGTATGGGTGGTAAAAATATTTATAAAATGGGTGATTTGAAAAAATATTTACCAAAACAGGTGTTTATTTATTTCCTTTTATATTTATGATTTATTTTAGTTAATTACACTATTGTTTATTTGTGTTTCGTATAGTCTTAGACGTACGGTGTGTTTAGTATTGCTCCACCATTGACTAGCACAACCAAACTAGGTGTTTTCTGATCACATCACATGTAAGTAAAATAGAAGTTAGTTTAATATGTTTTTGGATCACTTCTGTGTAACATTATATTTATTAGATAGTAATTATATAACTTTATTAGTTTAAATAAACCACATACTGTGAATTAATTTAATATATATATTTTATGAATAAGAACCATCAAATTATGAACATGAAAGTATGAAACCCATATGGGATCCACCATTTTTTTCATTTCCCCAACCTAACCATCATTGCAAAGATTTGGTGCCTAGTTAGTGCAATAATATTGAAAGAATCCGGGTAATAACTCCGACAACAACACACAGTCTAACAAAAATGAACCGGTGGTGTCCGGTCAATTGACCGGTTCCGTCATGTTTATAAAAACATTGCTTTTTTTTTTTCTTCTAATTCCTTTTTTTTAATTTTTTTTAACTATACCTTGATTACTAGTTACTACTACCGGAATATGAGATCATTATTACACGTATAGCTACTAAATTAATGTAGTTTAGGAAATTAAAATTTTAGTAATCTAACAACAATTATTTTCTGTTAAGGTAACATTATCAGGTTTTCTTAATTTTGTTGACGGATTATGGTCAAGTTGTGGTGACGAGAGAATCATCATATTCACAACAAATAGAAAGGACAAACTTGACCCTGCACTCATTCGTCCAGGTCGTATGGATGTTCATATCCACATGTCCTATTGCACCCCGAGCGGCTTTCGATTATTAGCCTCCAACTACCTTAGCACCATCGAACACTATCATTTTGAAGAAATTGAGAAACTGCTCTCCGAAGTGCAGGTTACACCTGCTGAAGTAGCTGAACAACTTCTAAAAGATGATGACCCTGACATTGCTCTTGGTGGCCTCATTGAGTTTTTAAATGTAAAAAGGAAGAAGATTGAAGAGGCCAAAGCAAGGTTAAAAGAAGAAGAAATGGCTGTTAAAGAATATAGCAACAAGCAACAAGAGGTTAAAATGAATAATTAAAAAGTTTGGGTATTTACTATATGACTATTTCAAGGAATAACAATGTATCTTGCATGCATACATGTGTATCAAGAACCATCATGAAATAAACTAGAAATTACATATCTTTGAAAATCAAAATCCAACATCTTTATATACAAACCATGTTTATAAACTTCTCTACATGGCCTCATACCATGTTTCCTTATAAATTTCTCTACCAAAACTGATGGATTATTTACAATTCTCATTCTTACAAGATATAAAAAGCTTGAAAAATATTTAAAAAAGATAAGCATCCCCATCTACAACCCTATCTAGGCCCTATCTTGTTTTTACCAAAATGATATCAAATGTAGAATACCTCAAGATCTAGAAGAAGTTGATGATGCGATATGAACTTCATGAGAGGATATAAGACAGTCTTGTTTTGATATTGTGTTTGGATTATGTTTCTCAGGTACTAGAGAGAAAAGTTTTTTCCACATGAGAAACCATACAACAACAACCAACAACCATACCCAGTAGATCCCAGAAATGGCAAAGCTATTCGTAGGGTCTGGGAAAGCTGGGATGTAGGCAAACCTTAACTCTAACCGAATGTTTACCAAATATTTATTGTTTTAGAGCAGCCAATTGACCTTTATGCGTGAGGTGAATTCACAACTTGAGATTTCCTACTTGTCATGCCTCATTACCATATTGGTCTTTTGCTAGAGTACAATCATATTTCATGATTTCATCCATTATAACTTGTGTATTTCGATCATCATAGTGCTCCAAAACTCTTTGTTAATATCAAATATGATATATATTTAACAAGTGAGTTTCTGATGTAAATAGATGTTGAAATTTTTTTTATTCGTATGACTCGAGAGCCATATAGATGCAATGAAACATAAACGACTTGCATAAAGAAAGATGAAATTATGAATTGAGTCTGATTTTGAAGCACACATTCAATAATACATAGTTGAATAACATGATTACCATTTTGATCTCGAAACGAAACGCGTTTCATCACTGACCCATTAAGCACACTAATCATTTGATTTTCTTGGTCAACATTAACCACCTCCAGTGCCTAATTAGAGATGATGTTAGGAACATATTATTTAAAATAATCCTCAAAAGAACTCAACCAAATGATCTTTGTTACAAATAAATCTTGGGTAAATGATCAAACACCAACAAGTGTTATCAATATATGATCTTTGTTAAAAAATCGGTAGTTTTTTGGTAATATATTCACTTTTTGAATGACTCTGCAACCATACATTAGAAGATTAAGAGGGAAACATGACCAATGTGAGTTTGAAATGAGCAGATGATTAATGTTTAGTTTCTTATAGCTCAAGCAAATTGCATGACGATCAACCATACATTAGAAGATTAAGAGGGAAACATGACCAATGTGAGTTTGAAATGAGCAGATGATTAATGTTTAGTTTCTTATAGCTCAAGCAAGTTGCATGACCTAATCTTGTTGTGACGACGATCTTGACATTTTCACAATGTTATCATGATAATGTCTTTTGAATAATAAAACATGTTTAATCTTTTTATTTTAAACTCTGTATTCTAAACATATACATAAAAAATAATGTCAATGCTATAAAAGAGGAGAGGTAAAGTTCCACACTAACAGCAATTACAAAATTGATTAATAAAATGTTTGTTCTATATTTATGGTGATAGCAACAGCTTGATTAAACAAAGGTAGGAAATTAAATTGACATGATCAGGACAACTGATGAATGATTTCCGATATGGATGTGTAGGTTCCAATAGCTGAAGAGATGACTCCAACAATGATGATCAATACACAGAATGATCCCTACCAACAAATAAAACAAAACAGGATACTTAATTAATAAATGAACAAATTACGCGTTAATTTGAATGCTAACTTATACCTGAAACCGAGTTATGTTTCCCTTAAGGATGCTCAAGAAACAAACGCAAGGAAGTATCAACGTCTGTAACCAGTCATGTATATATAGTCAGTCACATTATTTCATGTAAATTACTGTTTGAAAAAAAAAGGGTCAGGTATTTGCTACTAAATGCGTTCGGTTCAGTCAGTTTTCACTGCAGTTTCTTTTATAATTTTTATTAAAAAAAGAATTAGTGTCATAACTTAATTTAAGATATAAGCAAAATTGCATAGGGTTTTATAGTTTAAATGTTATTGTATTTGTATGCACTTGCATTTTTTTTGTTATAAATTATAGTTTGTTAAATGGCCCGTTTAGCACCTATACTATGAATGAGGGTATTACCACTAGCATGGTCAGTAAAGATCCGACGAGTGACATCACAAGACCTGGAAAAGAAAAAAAAATCAAAATCTTTAGTTTAAACAAGAACCTAAAAGGCATTTGTATGGTAATGGAGGATGAACTTACCAAAGAAGGGAATGGTGAGTGCTACAACCAAAATAGATAGCACCAAACCCGTTCTAATGAAGATGGACCAGGCACGAGACTTCGCACGATGCGCTGGTAGCAATTCCTCGAGACTCATAGCCACCGGAGATATGGTCAAAGCATATGTAGGTCTAGTTAAGAAAAAACAGTTAACTGATTGCCTGATCTTTTCCAATATAGTTTAGTTCTAATAAAGGAAGATCTTAGCTCATTATACAATTAGTTCAAGCAAAAGGATATTTGGTAAATGGATTGATTACCTGCAAAAGAATAAAAGGAAAATTTAAGTACTCTAAAGTTTTGGAAATAAATACATGATTTTACTATAATCTGTAGTTAACTTACTGTTGTCCACACAGCAATCTTGGATGCAACTAAATTGGTTGGCAGGTTAAGAGTGAACTGTGATTCTGTTGATTCGCCAAACATTATGTATCCCATTATAGCGACTATAGCATAAAGAATAGCACATATTCCAAAACTGCAGAAGAAAACATATGACAATTCAACAATGGCTATAGACGCATACGTTGACTTAATTCATGGTCAACTTAGGTACTTTACCTGGCGAACAAGACCAAAGGAAATTGCTTCCTATTCTCCATTGATGTATAGATATTAGGAAAGATAGCATGTCCTGAATAGCAGTAGCCATAAAGCCCTATAGCCACAGGGAAACCGGAGAGGTTGAAGACCTTGGTGGTTTCAACTTGAAAGCCAACTTTATCAACCAAGCCGACCCAAAACAAGCAGATTGCTACTAGAACCGATGCAATAACTCCCCCGGCTGGATAAAAAGCATTGAAAAAGGTTAAATCATTTTAAAAGGTTAAAAGATTTGAATATATTTCATATCCCTTACCAGAGATGTAACTGAGAACACTCATGTCACGAAGCCAAACTGTAGGAAGCACGAGAATAGTGATGATAATAGCAAACAAATAATGTGCATCAAGCATTAATCCTCCCAGATTTAAATGTGCATTTGGAAACAAAGACGATAGGTTATCACTCTCCAAGATTATATATTCAATGCAACATGCCTACAACAAATTCACATAAGTTTAACCTTAGGTGGCTTAATATTCAGACATATCCTTGCAATTAACTTTAGACTGAAATAATTATAAATCTTCTAAGTCACCTAACTGATATGATTAAATTCATAAGGATCAACAGATATAAATGTAACTTGAGACGAATATACTTACATATAACTCAACATACAAAATTACCTACACCAAAACAGAAACAAAAAAAGGAAAAAATAGTCAGCAACTAGTCATAATGTAATTTCTAGCAGTGATATGAATGTTCTTTTCAATAATTAAAAGAAAACTATGGCGGTTGATAATAAAGTAAGCTTACAGAAACAATAAGACGTCCTGTGGTTCCAAAGGCAGCCTGGCCGATATCTGGATAAGTCTCAAGGCCAGGATGACTATCCAGACAGTATCGAAGTAGTATACCAGTGTAGAAAGCTAGGACGGCAAAGACAAACAACAATGATAATCCAACCCATCCTCCTTCTTTGACTGCATAAGGAGTTGAAAGAAGTCCTACTCCACAAAGAACATTTATGCCTGCACAAAATTATAATGGGAAAGATTGTAAATATTATGTACAATGCCACGTAAATAAATGTTTCTTCTTCTAAGTAATGTTTCAGAAATAATTTACTTTACCAAAATTAAAGATACGAGTCCCTCTGCCTCTCAACGTGCGTAGTGGAATTTTTTTTTACGCTTTTTTAAAAACGTTGCTACTGAAATATAATTTACATTGCTACTAAAATGTAATATACGTTACTACTAAATGAAATTATACGTTACCCCTTACCACATTATCGAACTCGAAAAAATCTACGTTGCTAATAACCCAAAAATATTAACTAATCTAATTAACTTTTATAATACAATAACTAAACAAGTCACCATTTATGTCTTTAACCCAAGCCCACCCACCTTTTTAACCCAAATCCAACACAAGAAGCCCACCCATCACCCATGAGTCCATGACCCACCTCCGTTCACAAAAAAAAAAAAAAAAAAAAAAAAAAAAAAAAAACCCGGGTCTACTCTACACAGCACCAACAAGAACCAATCTGAATTTCGAAACCCTACCCCCTGCTCCGCCTTCCTTGGCCCTCCACAGACTCCATAGGTACCGAAAGTTATTTTTTTTAATTTCATTTGTTTTATAATTTGTAGAGGGTTATGTTAATTGAATTGATTATGTGTTTTTTTGGGAATTTGGTGTTTTAGGAATTTAGTTGATTATATTGTTTTTGAATGTATTATATATAGTTAGATGATTATGTGTTTTTTGGGAATTAACATGATTGTTGAATTTGAATGTATAGTTAACTTGATTGTTGAATGTTATAATTGGTTATAATGTTATATTGTCTTTGATTAATTGATTAGGTTTGCGATTATAAAGATGAAACCACGTTATAAAAATGATGAAATTGATTCAAGGGATCATTTCATGCAATAGAATGGGTGAAGACAATTTGAACAATGCTTTGATTTACGCGGTTGAAAGAGACACTTTTGATAAAGTAAAAGAAGATGACGTAATGACTCGATTTCAAGCTTTTAAGAACCGAAGGGGCGAAATCTATTAGGTATGTGTCTAACTTTATCTATTATCATGTTGTTATTTTTATTTCCTTTACATTATATGAAACTATGGCGAAATTTTTTTTTTTTAAACCTTGCTACTCAAAATTATTTCTAGATCCGCCACTTGTAACAACTTATAAATCAAATCTAACATAGTATTAACTGCACTGAACAGTGTGCTGTGAGAATTTAAATGTGTGTGGTCCAACAATGTGTGATAGGATAGAGAATGTGTGGTAGACCAAACCATGGATCAATCTTGTCTTGGTTAAATGCTTTGTTGGGGACCAAGAATTAAACCAGCCATCAAACTAGTTTAGCAATCGGAATTTGGGCCCTTCAGATTGACGAACATGGAGTAAACCTAACACATAAATGGGACCAAAAGTAATACTTTAAAAAATCCACATACGATACGGAGTTGATCTAGGAGCTAGCGGACTCATACTTGGACCACTCAACTTAAAAGGGGCACGATGCCCATAAGTAATAGACCAAATGGTCTCGATAAGCCAAATCGTCGTCCTGTCCCAAATCCATCTTTAGGAGCCCAAATTTCGATACAAACGAGGTTTTTTTTTTTTTTTTTTTTGATCGGCGAACAACTGTGTGACAACCACCCTTGCGGGGCGCCGTGCCCAAGAATCGACTACTCGACCTCCAGCAACCTCCGCCTTCTCCCGATGCGCGGAAACCCGAGCCCCACCCGCCCGAAGGCACGACAGTGTTATAGAACTCGGTAAAACCCCGCCGCCCGTCAGATTCGAACCGGCGCCACCCGTATTCGATCTTCACCCGGATACCAAACCATAAATGTTGGAAGTGAGGATTGAACCTTTGGTCACATAGGTGAAACAAAAGCCACTCCACCACTATGGATGGATGATACAAACGAGTTTTCTCCAATTTCTACAAATTTGCTATATTTCTTTTTTTTTTTTTTTTTTTTATGAAAAACGTCTAAATCTTTTACTTGAGTGATCTTTCAGACAGTTGAAAACGGTCTCTGAGACCAAGTTGACTAAGCAAAAACGAAAGTTGATGTTGTGTAAACATCAAGGTGTTTGGTATACACACAAAACTTACCTTCATGTAGTTTCTACTAGACTCTACATTTCATGTATCAACTATGTACTAAAAAGGTACTCTTATATTAATTGGTTCCAATATTATAAGATCATAAAACATAAGTATATTCATGTTGCATACGTACCATTAATCACCGACTGACCGAACGAGCTCTGCCTAGAAAGAGGAAGCCCATGTGAAGCCTTGGAAGATTTCTGATAATGTGACAACTTCTTCGCCGATGATCCTCGTCGAGGAAGAAGAGAATGTGAACTCAGTCTTTCTTGTGGCTGCTGGTTGTCTGTCACTTGTGACAAAAAAGGTTTGCTAATACTTGGGAGTATCTCAGGAGTATGCCTATGTGTCAATGATGATGAAAAAAACGAACTGCCAAATCGAGACAGCGTGGGAGTGCCAAGAAAGTTTAGACTCGGCGATGGCACACTACTGTACAGATCAATCGATTGCCTGAAACATCATACATGAAAAAACTTTAACAACTTTCTTCCTTATCAAAACTATATAATTAGCTGTTTGGATACATAATTATTAGGATCTTCTTACCAATCAATCTATCACAAGAAACCTTAGTGAGAATCAATATTCATATTTGTTACGGCCTAAACAAGAGAACTCAACGTAAAAATAAATTTGGTGTGTGAGATTAGGGGCAAGACCAGTTTGGGGCCAAACCGATTCAAGAGTCGATTTTTGACCCGGTTTTGGTTCGGTTCCAAGCTAGTAGAAGTATGGACTTTTTAAAATTATATAAACTACATAACATTTAACTTTTAATAACTTTTAGAGTTTTGAACATCCAAATTGAAAATCAATACAAAAAACCATAATTTAATGGCCAAAATCGGTTTTTTCCTAAATCAGTTTTGGTTCGTTTTTTCCGATTCCAACTGGTTTGGGTGCCGGTTTTGGTTGGGTCATCGATCGATTTGGCCAGTTATACAATTGGTTTTTTACCCGGTTTCGGTTGCAGTTTTTGGTACCGGTTTTAGCGTGGGTTTCTTAATACCCGGTTTCAGCTGCAATCGAATGCATCAATATTTTAAAACTTTTGATACTAAATAGATGAAAAATAGTATTGTTTTAATATATTTTTCTTTATTTTCTTTGTTCACTTTTTTTATCTCAGGCCCTCGCAGCCTCGGTGAGGCCTATGCGCCTTGGATGTGCCTAGCGCCTTTGATAACTATGTTTTTGGCTGCCTCTAGGTGAGAGAGCCTATTTGGCCTACAAACCCCACCTTTGCTGCCCATACAACGCATATGGGACAATTCTCATACCTTACACGATTTGATAACAATAACAATATTCATATACTTACTTGTAACATCATATATTATCAATCAATTATTACCCACAGAATAAACTTAAAGAGATAATATAGTGACATACCTGTAACTTTGCGGCCATGAAGGATTCAATGAATTAGGTTTGCTCTGTTGTTGAATATTATCATCTGAATAATTAGAACAATCTGATTCACTCCCTTCATCTTCTCCCACAATAGAATCATTAACATCTTCATCATCATCACTCTCAATGTAGAACGCTTGTTCTGATTCCGAATTCTTCATCTTATTGCAAACTTCGTAGCCTTCTTTTCAGATCTCTAATATTTCAACATAATAAATCACTAAATTAGCTTCTTTTTTTTTTTTTTTTTGGGAAGGCAAATCACTAAATTAGCTGTGCGTGATTGTGTAAATTAAGCTGTCAATTATGTAAAGAAGATAAAATCACGTGCGTATACATACATAATGCATATGAATATACGATACTAGACGCTAAATTCGCTGAAAAATGTAACGGATACGCAGATTTATTAGGATATCATATATTCACGCATTGACTACGCAAAATCTGGTTTGTATCATAATTTGAAAATTGATATATAATTTTTTTTTTTTTATAAATCTATACATATAATAAACCAAAGCCATTTTAATGACATGGCATTTAAAGAGGGTATTCTCTTTATTGAGTGTGCCATGTGTCATCCCATGTGGCAAGACCTTTATTTTAGGAAAATAATAATTTAAAATTTAAAAATAAAATTAGATTTTTATCTTTAATGTTTCCTTCCATAACTTTTAAACGTTAATATCTTTTATACACGGGATTTTTTAAAGAAAAAAATTACACCAAATTAACGAGCGTTTTATTATCTTTCCAACGAGTACCATAGTGCTATATAAAAACGGAGAAAAAAACGACTATTTTTTGTAACCCGACAGGTATTGTGTCAGGTCCTGGGATTAGGTGATACCCGACCCAATTACCCTTTTTTTATATTAGAATATGATAACTTATGGCAGAGATTTGTTTAAAATAATAATAATAATCATAATAATAATATTCATTAATCATATATTGGCAAGTCATTAATTATGTTGTCATATTAGATATTTTATTATGTCATATTAGATATTTCAACCCGGGACGCTCTCCAACAGGTAATTGCTATGTTTTCTTTTTCTACCATATTCTGAAATAGCTTAAATCTTATTGTATGCAGTTAAAGACCTTTGACTGAATGTATTGGTGCTAAACAATCTATGTTCCCTTGAAGTGCTTAGGATCTTAATATTCTGTTTTAGGTGTTGATGTTGTAAGGTGAAATAGATCTTTTGGTATTTTTTTTAAAGTATCTAATGTAAATTGATACATAGATGTCATTTTTATAGTTTAGATACTTCTAATTTTATTCACTTTACTTAGATTTTTCAACCCGGGACGCTCCCGGGGTATAAGCTAGTGTTAACTATTTTATTTCATGACTGAGTAAATTACATCAAGATGGCGGGAAACAAGCTGCGCCGCCACCTCTTTTTAAATGGCGAACTCTTTTTTTTTTGGAAAAAAGCTTTCATTCACAAGACGTCAAAACCGGACTTCAAAACGAAGATCGACGGCTCACAACAATTACAACATATACAACGGAAAACGACACCAATGGCAAACTCTAATCTACTAAAAATGTACATTTGCTCACCCGGAGCCGTGACACTATTATGAATAACTTGCTGGACCCTGGTTAGAGGAAACGGGTAGCCTTCCAGCCTCTAGGTGTACGAAAACGTGTTGGAATAATAATCGAATTTTATTAAATATAAACTAAACTCGTCGATTGGAGTCTACAAATAAACGCAATTGTTAATCACATAATTTACGTAAAACTGTTCACAACTTTATTTAATAATAATAATAATAATAATAATAATAATAATAATAATTAGCTACAAATACGAATATAGATGAATAAAAAATGAGCTATTGATGATTACCGTATGAAGTAGAGACACAGAGGTTTGAATTGCAGAGAAAGGATAAAACAGCAGAGTGTTGTGTTTGTTCTGGTGATAATTTATATGGTCTGTTAAAGTTGCATGTTATTTATAGTTGCAGAACCATTGTTAGTCACATCTCTCTCTCTCTATCATACACAGAGTTGTGGGTTCTCTCTCATGGGATTGTAGCTCATGGAGAAGAAGACAAGATGAGCATGTGATTGGTTAGTGTGTTGTTTTCAGTATTTACAGAACCGAAAATGAGTGAACGTATAAACTGTATAGCATACCGATTATGTCGGTGCGGTACCATGAGAGCCGCTAACACTGAAATACCGAAAAATACCAATACCGAACGATACTGAAACCGAAAACATAAATAATAAATAACGAGTATTAATATCGAACCCAATTATTTTGTTTTTAAATTTTAAATTAACAATACGTACTAAATTATTAACATGCAAAAATATATATTTTGGATTAGGCCAGTGGCAGAGTTTAAACAAAACTTTCGGTGAGGGCCGAAAGTCACAGGTCGTTTAAAATGGAGGGGGCCGAAGCACTGTTCGGCTCCAACAAAGCTTCACCCATGAATTAGGTGAGTCTGTTTATATTAACAAGTGAAAACTTAGGTTTCACACATGTACATAATTATAAAAGGGAAAAAAATTGAAAGGTGAATTCTTTAAACCTTGCTATGGGTGAGACTTGGACCCATAATCTCTAAACCTAGGCGTTCTAAACAATTTGTCTCGCTTTTAGGCAGGCAGTTATAAATAATTATATCGAGTTATAATAGATAAGATTGTCCAACTAATTTTTTTTTTCTTCAATTATAAAATATTGAAAATAACAATAAGGAATGGTTTTAGTCAATGAAATTGAGAAGATAAAATATGATAAAATAAAATAATATATCTAAATATTGAAAATAACAATTTAAAAAATTGTATTCATGTTCATGACATGTTTATTCATATGAATGAATATACGTTGTCAAGTACTTGAAAGCAATTATGTGGAGAGAGATAGATGGAAATGAGTGAGACATATGTCACATGCTTAGAAATTGCTAGTAGTTATAAAACATTTGGTAATCGATATCGATTCTCCACTTCACAAGCTTACATTTCAAGATTAATTATTATTCAGGATAATTATACTATCAGAATTATTAAAACAATTTATGTATATTTTTAGAACAAACTAGTATTAAGCCCTGCGCGTTGTGGCGGGGGTGTAAAACCATGCTAAGTAGCACTAATGTCATACCACCACCAGCGACCACTAACACCAAAAAGCTCATAAAAGTACAATAAATAAAAAAAGGAAATGACACCGAATGAAAAGAAGGCGTAAAATCTTAGAACCACGCACGCTCGTTGCGATGTGTTAATGCCAAAGGCGTAAAATCGATAAATTTTAATAACTATGGTTAAAGTGAAGTAACTAAGTCGGTCTAGGACCCGCGCATTGCGACGAACTTGTTATAACTCACAAAATTTAGAACGGAACTTAAAACGAAAAAATCGCGTAAAATGAAAATTATGTGGGACCAAAGTTGTAAGAAAAAAAGTGTTAGGGTTAAATTGTAAAATATGAAAATCTTAGCGTTAAAAGTAAAAAACAATGAGAAGTTTTGGGTTAGAAGTGGAAAATCAAAATTGTTAGGGTTAAATTGTAAAAGATGAAAATATTTGTGTTAAAAGTAAAAAAGAAAAACATTTGGGCTAAAAGTGTAACATAATTTTTTTTTGAAAAATCCCCTAAGCATAAGGTACAACCCTGCTTGATTCAGAAGCTGCAGATAGTCTAGTTTGACCGTTTTTGGAGAAAGAAATAAGGGATGCGGTATTCGAATGTGGGAGTGACAAAGCCCCTGGTCCAGATGGATTCAACTTTCGTTTTATTAAGAGGTTTTGGTCTTTATTTTCGGGTGATTTTGTTGAAATTTTAAAGAGTTTTGCGGAGACAGGGAAGATAAGCCGAGGTGTTGGTTCATCATTTATTATATTGGTCCCTAAAGTGCATGACCCGGTGAACTTAGGTGAGTATCGTCCAATTGATTTGATAGAGGTGGTGAGCAAGGTGATATCGAAATTTTTGGCGAATAGGTTGAAGAATGTTATGGATAGGATAATTAATGAGACGCAATCAGCTTTTGTGGCGGGAAGATATATTTTGGACGGCCCGTTAGTCATTAGCGAGGTGCTGTCATGGGCGAAAAGGTGTGGGAAAGAGTTATTTATGTTTAAGATCGATTTTGAAAAAGTCTACGACAATGTTAATTGGGCTTTTTTAATTTCGGTTATGCGTAGATGAATTTTCCGGACATCTGGTGTAAGTGGATTGAAGGTATTCTAGTTTTTGCGAGGTTTTTCATATGTGTTCGGGCCTAAGAATTATCAATTACGTAATTATCATGTACAAAGTGACACTTCGCACACTTCGCATGTTTTCATTACTTTGTATTTGAACCGGGCCCTATATATATATATATATATATATAGGGCAATTATAAAATGAAAACCCTCTTGAGTTGAGAAAACCTTGGAAACCCATGTAAAAAATCATTATTTTTTTTTGAAAAAAATAACCAATGTAAAATACATGTTTTTAAGTGTTTTAGGCCAAAAAAATAAAAAAAGCGCCGAAGGAATTTTTTTAAAAAAAATAAACAAAGCTGCGAAAACACATGTTTACACCTGATAAAAAACAACAAATAGCTGAAAACATATGTTTTTTTAGCAACTTTGTTTATTTTTTTTAAAAAAATCCCTTCGGCGCTTTTTATATTTTTTTGGCCCAAAATGCTTAAAAACATGTATTTTACATTGGTTATTTTTTTCAAAAAAAAAAATTGATTTTTTACATGGGTTTCCAAGGTTTTCTCAACTCAAGAGGGTTTTCAATTTATCCTTTCCCTATATATATATATATATATATATATATATATATATATAATTTTAATTTCAAATAGTGGAGAGTTCAAATGAGAAGAAAATGTTTTATAAGAAGAAAAAGAACAAATTCTAACAAATAGAAAGCTTTCATTTAATAATTGTATTGAATGTTAAATTAATTATTATTTTTTTGTAACCCCTTTAAACTAGTTAAATAAATGACAGTTATAATTCATTTTTAAAATATATTCTTCCAAAGCAACCCTTATTTGGAGTGAAGGATAATTTCAATATGTGTAAGGTGAATTTTTATATGTGTAGGATGAATTTTTATATGTGTAGGATACATGTATGCTAATCTCGATATGTGTAGGATAAACATATGACAATTTCATTATATGTATGATGAATTTTTATATGTGTAGGATAAGGTGTTAATGACTATTGAATTAGATAGATGATAATTAATGTAAGAAGAGTTAAACTATTAATATTTAACTATTATGTAACTTTTTCTTTTTGTTCTCATATGAAGTTTCTTCTCATTTGATCCTGCATGTTTCAAATATGGCCACTAAAAAATCAAAAGTAGAAAAGAAAAGTATATTTTATAATAATATCAAACAAGTCACATTATACAATCATACGTTTTCGAAAGTTTTTACTTGGTTGTCAAAAGTTTGATTCATATATAAACTAGCATTGTTCACATGTAAACATGCAAATTAGGCTAAGTTTTTTTTTTAAACGTTTGGTTGAAACTTAATGCAAAATTCATATATGAGCTACAATTTGTTAAAATTAATCAATTAAATAGTCGTATGGTCTCATTTGATTTTAATCTCATTAATTCTTGTGATAAATGTTACATAAACGTCACATGATCAACAACATAATTAAGAAAGAATTATACAAGGATGTCAGCTTATAATTAATAACTTTAAGAAGTAATACATCTGTCTGGTCACTAAAATACGAAATGGCTCATGAGGTTCATGATCTATAGTGAATCCATAACTGATGACCCTACCCATTCACCATCTTTGGATGGTTGAAAACCTGCAACGTTGCCTTGGAAAAATCAATTAAAAAATGGCATTATTGTAACAACAATGGCCCATAATTGATTAATTCCATACTATGATGCACGGGGAAGATGTGGTATGGCAGGGCGCCTCCTGCCAACTCAGCCCAATAGCACCTCCACATTGTTTCCCGAGTATTATTGGGGGGCGTTATTCTCCAATTCGCCAAGCAAATAACGAGCGCCATGGGAAGATGTGGTTGGGCTCATGTGGCCTTGCATTAATCAGATTTGTTTTTTTGTTGTTTTTCTTTATATTTTTTCATTAAAGATGTTTTATTCCGCTGCATATGTATTAAAGAGAAAGACAATTAAACCCCTTATCTATGTGGTGCAGACGTGACGCTGATGTGACGCAATAGAGCCCGGCTCCATTCCATACCTGGCACCATATATGTCTACTCTTCTTGTTAACTTCACTTCTGCCACAAATCAAATACCAAAAATACATAATACATAATCGTCTTAATGTACAAACGAGGACCAGATAAAAGAAAGTTTTTTTGTGCGACATGTACGAAGTGCTATTGGACCCCTAATCAAGCTTTATCACAAGCAACATGTGACTAACTCACTTGGTAGAGGCAAATGTCTCTTAAAGGAGTGATCCACGGTTCAAACCTGGGTAAGATTGAGGTGGTGTCAAGATCGTAAATACTAAAAAAAATGGATTGAAGGTAACTAATTGTTGGTGTTGTACACTATACAAACATACTGATAATGTGTAATATATGATTGGAGGGTGCACAATTTTAGTAGCAAGTAGGTGTAGATATTGTAGTAGAATAACACGTTAAGTTTGTAATCAATAACTATATGGTGTCATCTATTGTTTTAAACTTTGGGTTACTTTTACGTCGTATGATATTGATTACAAACTTAACGTGTTATTCTGCTACAATATCTACACCTACTTCCTATTAATTGTGCACCCTTCAATCATATATTACACATTGTCAGTATGTTTGTATATGTTTAAAAAAAATCAGTATGTTTGTATAGTGTACAACACTAGCAACGTGATTGACCAAACACAGTGCAGCCCCGCTACAACGCGCGGGTTCCTGCTAGTAAGTAATAACAACGATAAGTTCAAACCATAGTACATGCATCTAAAACAACACTTGTAACTGAAACACGCAACTACCATTTATTTAACTAAAACTCACAATGCATCGCCTAAATTCCACATAATCGAAAGTGATTTAGATGATGGCAGTGGGGACGTACGGCTGGAAGGATATGGGTTAATCTTACGTGTATATTGATGATTGATGGACTATCCGGGCCCCTGACTAGGTGTTCTTATCCTTGGCTCCAGTCATGTCATATTATAAATAATATCCTGTTGTATATTTTTGTCTTTCACTCTTTAGAATTTAAATATTTATTTATTTATTATTATTATTTTTTTCATGTGGAAATTAGATTGAGAAAAAAAAACATAAATATAAGAAAGCAATACTAGAGAGGTAAAAAGCCGGTTTGGCCCAATGACCCACTCCCCGGCCCGATTTTGTAAAGAAAAACCGGTTTGGCAATTGGCCCAACAGTTTGGGTCTAACCCAACCTATCGGTTTTGGACCAGCTTGTAGATTTGTTTAAAATGCCGGTTCATCCTGAACCATGGATGCACGAAAAATACTCGTTCGGTTTTTACTGTTGAACATATCGACAGCTATGTAGCCGTTAAAATGACCGTTAGGGTCATTTGTAACCGTGTGTATATATATATAGGTTTTTCTGTTTTTTTTTTTGCCCCCCTAACCCAGTATTGATTTATGGGGAGATGTTTTGGCGGAATCACAACAATTAAAAAACTCTTCGTTAGTTGTGGACCATCTAGCGAACATACAGTGATTCGCAAGCTACTTACAAAAAGAAATCCATAAATATTGCGAAATGTCAACTCGTTGCAAGTTTTGTGATAATTTCTTATTTTTAAAAGACGCACATACAACTTTGAAGAGCCATATATAATTGAAATATTGCAAGGCTTTGAAAAAAGAATCGGCCGAATGTCAAGCTTCCAAGTCGAACGAATGAGATTTACAGGTTTATGACGTTGAAGGGGTTTCAGAGGGCATGGTTTGGGCTTTGCCATTTCGGCTTTTTTTTTTTTTTTTTGTGTGTTATTCAATGATTAACTAATTATTACACATTTAGACCTAAACTATATGGGCTACATCATTTGCTAATTTATGATAAATTACTATAATTACTAAAATTCATAAATTCAAGGGGAATTAAATTTTAATAATTCAAATTTTGTCTCATTGACCGAAAATAATCTGTATTTAATAAATTCTCATAATAGTAAAAAACTTTCAAAGTATTTTCTTCCAATGAGCTTTTGTTAACCGAGAACTAACCCAGTTAGTCGATGCTAACTTGGAGGCTGTCAGGGCTTGGCATGTCCGCGTCCACTAACGGGGTTAATTCTTAGTTAACCAAAGCTTATTGGAGCAAATTACTTTAAAAGTTAGGACTGTTGTGGGGAATTTCTTAAGTACAAATTATTTACGGCCAACAAGACAAAATTTGGATTATTAAAATCCAATTCCCCTAAATTCAATAACAAACATTAAATATAAACGGGTTTTCCGTTTTCGGAAAATACAATACCCGTTTTTCGGACAATACAAAACCGAACCGTTGGTTTTTTGTGTAGTTTATTTGTTTTAGTTCGCTTTTATCGATTAATTTGGTTTGTATTCGGTTAATCAGCTTTCTCTTCACCAAAATCGTGATCTACATAATTGTTAGTTTATCCGCCATGCGTTTCTAATATATTATGTCCTTTTATACTAGGAGTATAGGATTTAAATTGTCTCAACTATCATCATTCGGCCGTCACCAATCCCAACTATATATAGGAAAAAGATCAAATAGGAACCAATACCCTAGTTAGAAACTTAGGAACCAATCTGAGCCATCCATTTATAATTTTGATCTAGGGGGTATTTGTGTAATTAGACAATTAAATATTATATTTTTAATTGATTAAGACTTTTTTATATATGGCAGTTGTTTTAATTAAAGATTGGGTTTCCTTAAATCTCTCAACCATTATCATCTCTAATTCCTTAATCATAAAAATCATGTTCATAGCAATCAGAAGATTTAATTCAATTTGATTGAAAAAACTTGCGATTAAAAAGAAACTAAAATCGTCCTACGATTCATAATTCCAAGTTATGGATAATAATTCTATACATGAAACCATTGAATCACAATCTCATGTGATAGAAGATCATGAAACACCATCACAACCTTTGTTACTAAATAGTGTTGAAAATCAAGGTATTTATGTATTGTTTTTTTTAACTGTATTTCATTTTCTCATATGTTTTTTTGTGATTTGTATCGGATGATCCGTATAGTTTCGTTTTATTTTTGACTTTTGAAAAAGTTTGTTTTGTATTCTGGAATTCATACTTACGTACAGTATTGGAATGATGATATAGTTATACACTGGTGTATTATATGTAGTTATTGGGTTGTACAGCGATGAAAAGATTTGTTGTTAGTTTATTAGTTGTTATACACCAGTGTATAACAACATATCTATTAATTATTATACACAAGTGTAGTATAGTAGGTAAATGACGTTCTAAATGTTACGTTAAATATACACAGGTGTATATTCATTAGGAAAAATGAAATATATATCTGTGTTGATGATGTTGAATGATGACGAATGAAAAAACGAATATACATCAATGTATATCTTGTGTTGATGATGTTGAATGAAAAAAAAAGTGATATACATCAATGTATAACTGATGTACACCGTTGTATATATGTATATCACTTTTTTCCTTTTCATTCAACACCAATGAACAAAAAAAAACTGATATACACCAATGTATATTTTGTGTTGGTGATGATGATGAATGAAAAAACGAATATACACCAATGTATATCTGTGTTGATGATGTTGAATGAAAAGAAAAAAAGTGATATACATCAATGTATAACTGATGTACACTGTTGTATATATGTGTTTGATGATGATGATGAATGAACAAAAAAAACTGATATACACTAATGTACACTGTTGTATATATACCGAGATATAATTTTATTAGTATATATTCAATAAATACGTTTGGGTATACCATAAACACTAATTTGTTGTTTTCAAATATACATGAGTTTCTTATTAATTACCTAATAACAATGATATTGAACAAAAAACATTAATACCCCTTTATTAAAATAACAATTAATTAAAGTTTTACTTATTTACAATCATGCCATTGAAGATGGATGGCTCAGATTGGTTCCTATAGTTCCTACTTAAGGGTTGGTTCCTATTTGAACCCTACCCTATATATATAATGTGTGTGTATAAAAAGAATCTCCACCCACCACTACCATCAGCCACCACCACCCTAGACAACTAGTGAAACAACCACTACAAATCCATTTATCTCTGTTTCTCTCTCTAATCGGTTAACACCATCAATCACGCTACCACCAACCAAATTTGAAAACCTACAACCTCAAATCAAAAACCCACAACCTTAGATCAAAAACCCAAATTATAAATCCCCATTTTTTAGTTCAGATTAACTTCTGATGATAAAAGAGAAGGAGCCGATTTTGAAGATGTGGTGAACGATGGTAGTGGACGGTGATTGTTGGTGGTGAACGAATTTGATATTCGGACATATTTTGAAGGCTAGATTTTACTTTTGATTTTAGGTTTTTAGTTGCAGATTTGATTTTAGGTTGTTGGTGATGAACGATGGCGGTGGTGGAGAACGGGTGGACGGAGGCGGGTGACAGAAGTTAGGTGCTCAACTTAGATATGGAGGTGACAATAGTGGACTGAGGGGGGTTGTGTTCGAAGTGGCAAGTAATGATGGTGATGAAGGTGGAGGTGATGGCACGTGGGGATGGTGGTGGGTTGTTTGTGAAAGTACTCCTACACTGATTTTGAGGAAGAAGATCGTTAAAGAGCCTACAATTTAGGTCAAATAGGGGTTTTTTTAAGTCAATAGTAGGTGAATAGACCATTTTCCCTTGGTTAAATTGAGATTAACTGAGTTTAGTGACTGTGTTGGTATAAAATGACAAAATATGTTAGGAAAAAAAGAATTTGAACATAAATTAAAATTTTATTTTTAAATGGCATGTGTAGTGAGCTGTGGTAAAACCTCATTTAGTTCTTAATCGGCTATTAATTCTACATCAAACAAAAATTAGATAATAACACATCTATGGCAACCGAAACTCAACCGATCAGCTGTTTGTTGCATCCCGGGAGACTCGCTTATAAAATTGATATAAGTTTTTTTTTTTTTGAATAGAAAATTTCACTCCTTGTGGGACTTGAACCCATAATCTCCCCCTTAGGTGTTCCTAGAAGCTTTGCTTCTACCATTGGGCCACCACCCCAATGGCTAAAATTGATATAAGTTGGGGCTCATATTTAAGGGCCCATATTTTAATTTGTTTTGATTGAGTTGATTTTGTATTTGATTATTCATCTCTGATAATAGTCAGCTGCCAAATCGAGAATCAAACCGAATAGAAAAGTAATTAGAAAATAATTGTCATTAAATGGTTTTTATAAAATCATTAACTTTTTTTTGTAAGTTAACTTTCAATAAAACCGAAAAACCGGATAATCTATCACCAATGCGGAGATAGAAAGCCGAAAAACCACAAGAACGGATCCAATTGCATTACATCAAAACTACTCCATCTAACCACTCTACTAGATCTCCTTTGAATCTATGTTTATATATACCAAAGAAAACATATCGCCTTGACATCCGAAATCAATTCTACCACTTGCGAATCCTTGCCATTAAAAAGTTTTTCATTCATCGCTTTCCAAAACCGCCAACACGCTGTCACACCCCAACCGATGGCGGAATACATCGGGGTGAGACTTAGTGGTAGATTGTTCAAAGACTTCATGACACTAGATTTTGTGACAATATAGTTTAAAGATAGAATTTCATTTATTGTCTAAACTAGAAATACAAGTAGTTCAAATAACGAAAAATACAACAACAAGAACATGATAACTTGAACTAGAGTGAGTTTCTATGTCCAATCCTAAGTAGTTTTCTTGAATGTCCTGCAACATGTATAAAATATCCGTCAACACATAAAGCATTGGTGAGCATACTAGTTTTGACATACATACATAGTATAATAAAGTTTTACTTATAGGCATATGCAAGAGAACCATACAAACGGCGACTAGCCACGAAGAATTTTGCTTAACATGACCCATTTAGGGGGCGGATAGCCAATCCTATAGCGCTATACATGCAAGGTGGGTTGTCAACTATATGGACATTAGTATGTTAGAGTAAATAATTCTACATAGTATAGCGTACAAGCATATAATAGACTTTAGATTGCACATGATAGAATTTAGAATATGATAGACTTTAGACTAAGCATAATAGATTGTAGAGTTTAAAATCGTTTGAGTTTTGATAGTGATACATGTTGAGCCCCAAAGAATAAAGGATAAAAGGGGGACAAGTATGAACTCACCTTTGGGTGCGTTTTGATAGAGTTCCAAAAGGTAAGTCTTGGAAGATTAAGCTTTAGCTCTGATGAACTAGCATTAAAGAATTAGAGTCTTAGGTTCGAGTTTTAGATTATAGATTCACGAGAGTCATGCAAGCCTTTTAGGCAAACCAAGCACAAAATGCCTTTAGGGCAATCCGGATGGTCATGAGATTAAGTTAGACCAAGCACAAAACCATCATAGATGATTCGGATGGTATAAAGTTAGGAATGTGAATCCATTTGATAGGTTCATGTCATAACCACTTCGCTTATGGAATAAACGTGGGTTTTGGACACGGGATTTCCCCTTTCTAGTGTGGATAAATCCATAGCACAAGAAGGGTCAAGAGAGTTGGTAAGGTAGGGTGTAACCACAAACCTTCCAAAGATTAATAATAGGATAATAAGATAGAAGATTGAAAGTAAGTTTATAATAATACATAGTATAACCAATACCATAGCACAAATCCATCTAACATTAGATTGTTAGTAGACTTGGTTGGTTCCTTCACAACAAACATCCTTAGGACATAAAAAAAAAAACAATTCAGAAAAATACCCATTTGAGACCTCTTTTAGGTGCTCTACCCTTATCACACTTACGTGGATAAACATGAGAAAGATCCTAGAGGTTTCTTCAAGGAGTTTTGGATAGAAAAGAGAAGGAAAAACATAAAAGAATTGAAGGTTTGAGCCTAGAAACTTACTGATGTGTTTTCAGGAAGTTTGCTCAAAACCTTGAAGATTAGAGAGAGTTTTAAAGAGAAAAAAGATGAACAAGAGATTATGGAGTGGGGAGGGGTTGTATTTATAGGTGGGGTGAGTTGATTGGGTATTAAATAGAGTAAATGGGGTGGTTAAGGTTAATTAAAAAGGTGGTCTTAATTGTTTTAATTAGTTACTGTTGGATATCTAAATTTTTTTTTTAAAAAAAAACGACGATATGTTTTTAACTTAAATTAATGTTATTAATGTGGAGTTGTAGTTAACACAACACATTGACGTTCGTTTTCTATTTCCATTTTGTTTTCTTTTTTTTTTTAACTTAAATTATTAATATTATAAGTCTATATGTTTGTAAAAATAAATAAATATGTATTAAGATCTTAATTAAAAGAGTTTCTTGTTATAACGTCTAAATTGAATAGGATAATTATAATGACGACTCGTCATGAATTGGTAGAAAAAAAAGAAGCGGATAAAGGCGAACTTGAAATTTGTTAAACATAGAATTTAAAATATATGTAAAAGTAACAAAATCACGCGATGTTACACACGCAACCCATGAATAACTGATAAGGAAATCATTAAGATTACGGGTAGACGGAAACAAGCTGCGCCACCACAGTTTCTATTTTTTTAAACAAACCAGCGAGAAATTTTATTACCATCTAAACGCCCTACTTTTTAGCTAGCAAGGCACTCAAAAGAGGAAAACTACACCCAAAACACCAAGAAACGATACATGCCAAAACAAATTTACATCAAATTTCAACCATGTATCTGTCATTAATGCCTTCCATCTTGCCCGAATCTTCATATTGAGGTAAGTGCTTTCTTTGATTTCTTCAACTAGCTTTGTCACATATTTATGTTTGTCCTAAAAAATATGCATATTTCTATCTCCCCAAATCATCCAAATCGTTTTCATCGCTATCATTAGAACCACCTTCCTCCTCATTTGATTAATCTTCAAGTTTTTTACGACCCCTAAAATTTCCTTAACCGTGTCCACTTCCGTCACCCCCTTCTGAATTGTAACTTTGATCAGGTTACGTAGGATATGACTTGATTACAATTAAAGTAGGACTTAACTTTGACATGACTTAGTTGCAATTAGAGTATGACTTAACTTTTTAGTTAGAAAATAATAGAATAAACTCACATGCTTATCTATTGTATCTTTATAAATTAAGTATAGGTCATTTATTTATCTCTAATTCACTTAATTAAATGACCATATTAATCCATATGCTCGGTTTAGTTCGGCCCATTGTTAATCGCCCATGTGGTCAAGAATTACGTCCATCACATTATTCACATAGCTAACTTAGCTCTCAATTTCTCGAAGTTTTTGTTGAAATTCTTATATTTCTTTGTGTTTTTTTTTCCATTTTCACAAATTTGATGTGAATAGGATATTTGAGTTCATATTTGTTTGATTTTCAGGCTTGAAAAGTAGAACAAAGAAGCAGTACACTTGAAAAGTTGTAAGACGTTTATTTTCAGTTTTCACTGACTCAATTAACCTTGGATAAACAATGTGTGTTATGGTATTCCTACATGTAAAGATCCTAAAAAAGAAAAGATTATAAAAGGATCCTGATATAGAATTCGTATTAAACCCCAAAATACGCCCACCCAGGTGACATCTTGTTACATTAATCAAATGTTCCGTCTTTTATTTTATTTTTGAACGATCAACAAAAGTCTGATCACACGAGTAAATCTCATTGCAAAAAGCCACTCATGTCCACGAATGGAGACGACGCTGATGACAAAGCCCATTGGTAAATGTTCCATCAAACATGCAAATGGCGATTATATATACACAGATAAATTTGCAAATTGTAACCTGTCGTCACGTACAACTTGAATACCCAGTGCATATAACATTTTATCAGTATTATAATTTATAATTTGAAATTAAAGTAAAAACTAGAGCAAACTAGTAAAAGTATCGTCATACTTGGTTACTTAGTCAAAACACCAACTTATATTGAGATATACATGTATTATTCAATTATTTGACCAAGTAAATTGTAACAACGAATCATCCTAATCCGATAAGTTATTTGTCTTCTTTCTTTCATTCAAATTCTTATGATTTCATAAAGATTATTGCATGCCATGTGTGCATCACAAATTCATATCATTATCAGGAGATCAAAATCAGTGTTACACAAGTAAAGTAAATAGGAATAAATTAATTAACATCAAAAGGTTTGAGGATTAATAGGATGAAAATTTAATAGCAATTTTTGTTAAAAATTGTATCATGTCTACTTAGCCCACTTTGATTCTATTTCCATTTGCACATGTTAATTTTATATTCATAAAAAAGGTTGCGGCGTAACTTGTTGGCCGTTTACCTGTCATCCTCTTGTAATTTGTTACGAGTTTTTTGATTAATGAAAGTAGAGATATGGCGTTAATAAAAAAATAAAATTAAAATAAAAAAAAATCTAACACTTATATTCTAGTTTTGTTATAAATGTAACTGCTACTTTGTAATAAAAACAATAGTAGTACATATGTTTTGAGAAGTGAGGACGGAGGGCATCTTTACGAGTACATGGTATAAAAAGCTGCTAGGAATTTGGTTTCTTTTCTTTTCACAAAGATCATGAAAATCTTGAGTAGGGCACCAATTTGAAATTAAATAACTAATTGTTTGGACAAGAGCGTTTAATATCTGGATATAAATTACTTATAATTATAATACGTACATCCTAAAGTTGTAAATTTATCGACACATTTGTGACAAAACTTCGCAAAGATTTTTTAATCTCAAAATTCCTCAGAAAGTTTTGCGGCTACAATCGACATATTTTTAGTCGCAAAAGCATGTAAAGATTTAGAGTTTGTGAAGGTTTCCCATCTAATATATGATGCGAGCTGGCAAATCGTGTTTTAACAGGTTTGGCATTTGACGACGTGAACAACACACAAGTTCTAAACTTGAATACAACTCTTTTAACTACTTTATATCGCATGTTTATAACACAGTTATATGTTTTATGTACCAACATGTTTATAGCAAAGTTATATGTTTTATGTACCAACAAAGAGATATAATGGATGAGACTCCTAATTCTAATTATTTTTTTAAAAAGTAAAATTTCATGTAGTGTACTTTTTAGTTAACAGATCTTATCGTGTCTTATACAGGTTACCTATTTGTCTTAACCAACCTACTTGTGACCTAGATATTTAGCCGCAAATCCGTCACAACGAAGGTCTTGGCCCCGGGTGTCGCATATATCCATAATCCATCTGTGATCTATGTATAGTATATAGTGCATGCAATGCAACGCGCAATTCCTTATCAAAATAAGATCCTTGAAAATTATTATCTAACCCCCACCCCACACACACACAAAAAAAAAAAAAATAATAAAATAAAATAAAATAAAAATTCTTTGAACATTATTTGTACTACTGGTGATTCACATGTGTATATTATCATTGTATTTTTTAAACAAAGGCGTGTACAGATTTATTTTATTGTGTTTTTTTTAAAGTGATTCACACATTTGTCTGTTTATTGGTCATTATTGGTCCCAACTAACGAAATGTGTACTGTCGGTCCAACCTTTCAACATATTGGTCACCGACAGGTTGTGACTAACAAAATCGGTTCCATTTATATAATCTGGCATTATTTTGTTTATCATAGTTCGTTGGTGACCAATATGTTAAAAAATGAGACCGTCATCACACATTTTGTTAGTTGAAACAAGTGGCAGCTAATTATTGATAATTGAGATTATTTAAATCTAACACTCATTTTTTAAAACGCAAATGTGGTTTTGTATTTGATTGTGCTTTTTTTTTTTTTTTTTACAAAAACGCAATTGTTCATTGTTTTAACAGAACACAAGGTGAAAAACACAATTCATACACATATCTATGTCAAACATATACATATACATACACACATACCAAAACAAGGGTCATAAAACTAACACCAGTCGAAGCAGGAGAAGCAGAACCAGCGGCGGTTATGCAACTGCTAAGACCAAACGTATTGGTCAGCCAAATTTTACGCCCCTCATCCACTTGGAGGGTATTCATTGGCTCAGCAAAGGGTGTCCACATTCCACGCCATTTTCAGCGCGAAACATTTCACACTTCGAACGAAAGGAGGCCTTTCACGCCCTTGGGGGCGGTGTTGCAGCGCTAATTGGGGCGTGAATTGCCTCTTTCACGCCCTGTTCACACACCACTACACTTGGTTTAAGACCAAACGTACTGGTCCGCCAAATTTCACGCCCCTCATCCACTTGGAGGGTATTCATTGGCTCGGCAAAAGGTGTCTACATTCCACACCATTTTCAGCGCGAAACATTTCACGCTTCGAATGAAAGCAGGCCTTTCATGCCCTTGGGGGCGGTGTTGCAGCGCTAATTGGGGCACGAATTGCCCCTTTCACGCCCTCTTCACACACCACTACACTTGGTCTAAGGAGTTACTCATAGGGAAGATTTCGTGGCTGCGTGAGATGGTGGTTACGATGGTTGGTCATCGTCGATTGGTGGTGGGTACAGAAAGGAAGGTGGTGGTGGAGGTAGGGTGACGGTTGTGATTACGTTGGCGGTGGGCAATGGAGTGGTGGCAGTGGGTGGTAGAGTGGTGGTGGTGGGATGAGCTATAAAGATATACTGGTTTCTTTAGATCTAGGATTACATGAGACTAATTTGCGTGAACTAAAATGGCCCTCCCTATGTTTTTTCGTCTTTTATCTACGCGTGTAAGCATGGATTTTTGTAAAGTTGTTTTTAGACTGACCGGTTATTTTAAACGTTTTATATACTACTCAGTTTTTTAAACAATCTGACGCTCATCTATAAATACATTATCAAGACGTTTTTTATCTATGTTTAAACTAACCCGCTTTAATGTGTGGCTTTCTTGCTTATCTTTATACACCACCTTTTTTTGTTGTTGAACGACCAACAATAGCCTGGTCATCGGTAAAAACCCAATAACAAAAGGTCACTCATCCCCCACGAACACAAAGGACGTTAATAAACCACTGGCTTAACCCAGAGTAATTTTTTCTATGTAACACTTAAACTCATCACCTCTACAATCTACATTAGTAGGTTAAGTAGCTGTTAATAAACCATAATTTTGGTGTAAATTTGTTTAATAGTAGCCTTTGTGTTTTAGTGGACAATATTCATTTAGACCTTCATCTTTAATAAGTTTCATATATTTGGCCCCTCAGTTTTAACAAAGTTATATTTTAGGTTTTTTTAGCCGATTACCATAGCCCTGAACTTCAATAACGTTGTTTTTTCTTTTTTATTTAATTGATTTAAACTAAAACCCCAAAAAATTACTAAACTCATCATTTTGTGTTCAAATTTTTCGCTACGTCACGTAGGGGTGTACACGAGTCGAGCCGAGCCCCAGCTTGACTGGGCTCGAGCTCGGCTCGAAAGTAAAACCAAAGAGCTCGAAGCTTGGCTCGAAATAAATTTAGAACAATTTTAAAGGAGATAAAAGCTCGGCTCGAGCTCGTTTCAAAACTTAAATGAGCCAAAACTCGGCTCGAGCTCGGCTCGCCAATGTTAAATAGTAGGTATACTATATATAAAATAATTATAATATAAAATTTGTTTGGGCTCGTTTAGGCTCACAAGCCTAAACGGTCTTTGTGTGAAAAGCTTGAGCTCGATAACTAAACGAGTCATGTTTCAAGCTCGAGCTTGGACTCGGGCTCGTTAAAGCTCGGCTCGTTCGAGCTTTTTACCGAGTCGATCCCGAGTAGCTCTCGAGCTGCTACGCATCATTTACACCCCTAGTTACGTGAATTTTGTTAACATAATCATTTTTTGAATCACCGCTCCATGAAAGTTTAATTTATCTATGTTTCAGCATAAATTTTCATAACGTTGTTTATAAACCGTCTGGTTGTTTTAAACCGTTCGGTTTCTTAGACTGCATGGCGCTCATCTCTAATACACCATAACGACATGTTTTTCTTATCTATGTTTAAACCGAACCGTTGTAATGCGCGGCAATCAATTGACGACTATTAACTTTAAATCATCATGGAAAGTGACTTGGATTTTAATCCATGTTAAATCCTAAAATGGTCATGTACTAAACTAGATGTAAAATGAGCTAATGAACTAATCATCCAAATTGGTAAACAATCGTTTGGTATGTACTAAATAGACTCATTGTAAAATGAGCTAATTAACCAATATTGATTAACAATCGTTAGGTATGCCCTGTGATCCTTTACTAAATGTCTCTTTAACCTTTAAAATGCATATGGGAGTGGCCAAAGTAAATTAGGTGATTTTTTAAGTTGATTAGACTCAAATCGACCCTTAATTTTTTTGGGCTTTATGCATTTGGTGTGTAAGTGTATTGTCTGATAAGCCCAATGAAAGTTGAATTGATCAACATGGGATTAGTAAAATTGTTCGTTAGGTAAGTTGGTTGAGAATTTTGGGTTGGCTTGATATTTAAGTAGTCAATATGCTCGGATAAAAACTTGCGCACAATTGGAGGATCTAAATGTAGGGTGCGCAACAAATCGAATTTCAAATGCTTGAATTATTCATATTTTGAAATTTGATTTTATTTGATGTATATATACTTTTACATAAAATTAACACCACAGAATTGAAAAACCAAATGGCCAATCCCTATGACGCCTCGATTTGAATGTTTAATACATTCATGTATTATTGTGATGAGTTTATTTTGACTGTAGTTCGGCTTTAACTTACAGACTCCATACTAATGTTTCTTAAAATTTGTTGGGCACTTGGGCTAGCATCAAGTTACATATTTGAGTCCACTAATCATCATTTTAGTTGGACCTCTTAATGGTTAGTATTCTTGTCCCACATTGGTAGGAGAGTTTCATTAAGGTTCAGCCTAGTTCAGTGCTTAATGGTTCAGCAACATCTCAAATCTTAATGACTTGGCTTTAACCATTCCATTCAGAAGTTGAAACAAACGCGCTGAATGTTGCCTCATTATTTAAGAGACTTACCAAACAACCCCTAAGTGTATGCCCCATGAAAACCACTTCGGTTTCTATTGAAAACAAAGGTTAGACTGACGTCATGTTGTTTACACAACTGCATCATCAAGTATCAAGTATATATATAAAGAGAGAGATATATAGAGAGAGAGAGAGAGATTGAAAAATTAAAATGTAAAGCTGGTTGGAGTTTGAAACAAACAGCTATCACCATCATTTAGTACCCAGGGTCAATAATTTGGAACAAAAGAACATCACAACCACATGTTCTTCCTTCCAATAAAATTTAGTTGATTTGCCTGCAAAATCCATCATAAGATCTCATAATTACATCAGTAACATTAATTTATTTTCAATTTTAATGTGATATTGCATGCGAAATATGATTCAATAAGCACATTTTATGTTTATTTATCTCTTGGATATCGAAAATACAACCACCACATATAGTAAAATCCACCGATAACAAAGCTATTGGTAGAGTCTAGAGATGGCGGACAACGAAAGTATATATTGATTTTACAAACCGAGTTACTTTGACGAAAACTCATTACTAAGGCTTCAGTTAAGTTTAAGATTGTTATGAAACATTAACCTAGCTAATCTAATTCTATATACTCGCTACTAAGAACATATATGTATGTGTACACAGGTACACCATATACACATGAGTATGGAGGTATGATGTATAAAAAAATCAGGTAGCTTATGTGTTAGGAAGACAAACCAAGATTGCAAGATTCAACACTTACCAAAGATTGGCAAGTTGTTGATCACCGTAGTCTATCCATAAAGGGTGCTGCACGATCTAGACATGTTTCATGTAACACAAGAAACACGTCTAGATCGTGCAGCACCCTTGGCCACAACGCCTGGAATCACGGTGGTTAGCACGTAGTTCCTTGCTCTGGTATCACGGTGGATAGCACGTTGTTCCTTGCCGTAAAAAAAAGGTAGAGTTTACATTGATCCGTACAGAAGATCTGTAACTTAAGAAAACAGAAAGCAATATATTGACTCATACATGTTAACAAATACTCAAAGCAAACTTTATAATATAATACAGCCCGAGATGCAATATATCGACTCCATCGAAGTATTTGTATTTGATATCCTTCTATCACTACTTTCTTTTAGCAGATCTTGTAATTAAATAGTGTTATGTTCGTGACAACTTAAGCAAATCTCACATCGTTATATTTCGTTCAACAAGAGACTAAATAAAGAGAGATAACATCCAGCCTCAAATACTCACTCACTAATTCTTGAACGATGACCTTTTGGTAAGTTTCCACTCTAGATAACCAAAAAACAATCCGTAAGCTCCTCGCGATAAAAGCAGATAATATTGATGGTACGAGAGACCAGATGTTTTAGTCGTATAGCAAGAAACAAATATTATTCAACATCTAGCCTTGGTGAACAAACTCTTAGCATCATGTCTTTTGATAAACTATATATAGTCTAAGATCTAATATTTTTTACATACATAAACTTCAAAAACAAATGTTTGAAACACAAATGAATAGCAAGAGATAGATCAACCATATAAATTTGAAATAAGAACATCAATAAGACTTGATCAATCAAACAAATTATCATATAAAAAAAAACTGTAATAAAGATTACCGTTTTGTATAAGATCCATCATAATCGTAACCGATGCATTGATTATTAAAGCAGTCAATTGATTTCCGATGCAGCATCATCAAGATTCTCATAACCAAGAAACTATAGAGTTGAACGGCATGTGAATCTTGAAGATGCCGCATCAGTAAGCAATGACAGTCGATGTTAAGATCTAAACGGCGGCTTTCATGTGCAGCCACAAAATACTGACGTGGCATATTTTGATTGGGTTAGTTATAGAAAAACCCTAGTTTTGTTTAGGAGTGAGGTGTGATGAAGAAGTGATGAAGGGTTACGGTTGGGTGGAGAAATTATATAGAGAAAAAGTGCTTGGATGATGGGGCCCATATGTACCGGATTTCAATTTTATATTTTCATAAGATTCTTTTTTAATTCAATGACTTTATTTCTCTTTAAATTATTATTATATTTCATTTAAATTTTAAAAATATATGTATTACATAGGAGCTCTTTGGTTGATTAAGTGCTGAATCATTAAGAGGTCTGAATGGTTAAGAGGTCTGTATGGTTAAGTGTTGAATCATTAAGTTGAACCTCTTAATGGTTAGTTTTCTTGTCCCACATTGGTATGAGAGTTTTATTAAGGTTCAACCTAGTTCAGTGTTTAATGATTCAATGCTTAATGGTTCAGCAACATCCCAAGTCTTAATGATTCAGCCTTAACCATTCCATTCAGATGCTGAAACAAACGCGCTGAATGCTGAATCATTCAACACTGAATGGTTAAGAGCCTCATTAAGAGGCTACCAAACAGCCCCATAGTCATTAAGATTTGAATTTAAAAAATAAACATGACTATTAAAAATTTTCTTAATTTAATTTTTAAAAATTATTTGTTTTAACTAGGTATTAACTTTTATTTGATAATTAAGTTATATCCCGGGTAAGACAAATCTAATATGAATTGACAAAATATGTGTTACGATTAGTATAGAAATTAATATACTATAATATAATAAATCAACAATTTTAATCATGTGGATAATAATGAAAATGTATATTAAAGAAAGAATATATGTTTTGATGAGGAGCAAAGGCATAAACAACTATTGCAGGACATGATTGGGGCGGTGGTTTTGATTTTTGAAAAGGTATATTAAATTTTAAAAGTATATATTTAAAAATTCAATCAATCAATCAAGCCCAGTAAAATCCCACAAATAGCAAAGCTATTAGTAGGGTCTGGGGAGGGTGGATGTAGGCAAGCCTTACCTCTACCCCTAGGGATAGAGAGACCGCTTCAAGAGAGACCCTCTGCTCAAAAACACAACGAAAAAAAAAAAAAAAAAAAAAAAAAAAAAAAAAAAAAAGGTATACACACACACAACTACTGGTAACATCATAAACATTGAGAACAATGCATCGAAAGAATAGATACTATACCACCATAAAACAATCTATGCACATACATATAAAATCCATATAACGTGAAAACAAAAAAAAAAAAAAAAAAAAAAAAAAAGACCCTATGAAACACCTAAAATACATTTTCCCATATCCTAATAGTCCTTAACCTTTATCCTTCGCCTCCATAAACCCCTATCATGGACCATGTCCTCAGAGAGGTGCAACCCCAGTAAATCTTGTCTAACCCGCTCATCCCACGTCAATTTCGGTCTGCCTCTACTCCTCTTACCTTCCACAGTGAGACCTTCTACCACTCTAACTGGCGCAGTCGTCTGTCTCCTCTTCACATGCCCAAACCATCTCAATCTCCCCTCTTTTATCTTATCCGAGATACTAGCTACCCCCAATCTATCCCTTAAAACCTCATTTCTTATCCTGTCTAACCGTGTGTGTCCGCACATCCACCTCAACATCCTCATCTCAGCTACCTCCATCTTCTGTACTTGCAGTTTCTTGGATGCCCAACAGTCAGAGCCATATAACATAGCCGGTCTAATAGCTGCCCTATAAAACTTCCCCTTTAAGTTCGTTGGAAATCTTCTGTCGCACAAAACCCCAGTAGCTGCTCTCCACTTACACCATCCAACCTGGATGCGGTGGGCTACGTCACTATCTATCTCTCCATCCCTTTGTACAAATGATCCTAAATACTTAAACTTAGTTACCTGTGGCACCACCTGTCCCTCAATGGTAATCTGAGTGTCCTCGTCATTGCCCACGCCACTAAAGTCACAGTGCAGGTACTCCGTCTTGGATCGACTAATCCTTAAACCTTTACTTTCTAGCGCTACACGCCACTCCTCTAGCCTCTCATTCAAACCTTGTTTACTCTCGGAGACTAACACAATATCATCTGCAAAAAGCAAGCACCACGGGACCGTCTCCTGGATCAACTTTGATAACTCATCTAGGACAACCGCAAACAGGAAAGGGCTCAAGGCAGACCCTTGATGGAGTCCTATTTCTACAGGGAAAGATTCAGTTTCTCCTACAGGCGACCGAACGCTAGTCTCCGTCCTAACATACATATCTCTAATTAGGTCTATATACTTCCCAGAAACCCCTCTACTCTCTAAACTGTCCCAAATCAGTGTACGAGGCACGCTGTCATATGCCTTTTCAAGATCAATGAACGCCATATGCAAATCTCTCTTCTTCTCCCTATATTTTTCCATCAATCTCCTAAGGATATGTATAGCTTCTGTAGTAGACCGCCCTTGCATGAAACCAAATTGGTTAACCGTAACTTGAGTTTCTCTTCTAAGTCTAGACTCGATTACTCTCTCCCATAATTTCATAGTATGTCCTAGCAGTTTAATCCCTCTATAATTCCCACAACATTGGGCGTCTCCTTTTTTCTTATACAAAGGTACTACTACACTAGTCCTCCATTGATCTGGCATCCTTCCAGATTTGAAAATAAGATTGAATAACGTTGTTAGCAATTGAACTCCGACTTCTCCCATACACTTCCACGCCTCAATCAGAATGTTATCCGTCCCAACCGCTTTAGCCCTTCCCATCTTACTAAGTGCTGCTCTTACCTCTCCTTGTGTGATACGTCGACAATAACAATTATTCCTTTGGAGCCTTTGAGTAGACGAGTTGTCATTTTGTTGTTGGAAATCCCTCCCATTGTTGAAGAGATTTTGGAAGTACGTTTGCCACCGCGACTTAATGTCATGTTCCTTGACTAAAACGCGTCCATATTTAAAAATTATATATTTTAAAATGAAAAGGCGACGACATCCTCTTACAGTGGTGCAACAAATGGAAGGTCAAAAGGGTTGGCTTTTCTTGTAATACGTTGATATAATCCTACTAGCTATGTTTTACACCAAAGTATTACAAAATACTACCCTTTCTCAAGTTTGAACATTTGATCTCTCCCCTAGAAAGCATTTCCCGATCAACGGAGCTTGATGGTTTTTTATACATAAAACTGAGTTTTTTTTTTTTTTTTAAAGAAACATGAGCTGGATTCCTAGGTTTTAATTGGTGACTTATAGAACCTTATGGGATCCCCTGACTATATAGCTCTAGTTTCACTACCGCTTCTTTAGTCTAGTGACATCTGATATTAGACTTTACAAATGATGTGAGTTTGAGTCTTGTAAAATAAACAATGAATAAATTTAAAGAGTAGATTTATCATTTATGTTAAAAATAAATAAGCCGAAGCAATTACAACTAAACACGTGTCGCAACACTTGCAATATGTTGTGACAAAAGCATGTAGAACTATGTGTTTTCTTTATTAAATTGTTTTTCTTTATTATTATAATAAGTAGTAATAAAGTATTTGTTTAATGTTGGTTGTCCCGTAAGATCTGTCGAGTGGCAAACATTTTCAGGTGAAATGAGTCCGAGGTACTGTGGTCAACTAATCGTTCCCCTCTAAAAGTGAAACAGAAACATTTTACTTTCGAGAATTCATATATTGAATTTAGGGCGAGGCTAACGTAAAATAGGAGGTTAGCGTAAGAAGTATAAAAAATTATTAGTCATAGATTAAATTAGATAATCAAGGAGGATGATAATTTTGTTGCGTCATTAAAGTTTCACCCAATTTAAAAAAAAAAAAAAAAAAAAAAAAAAAAAAAAAAAAAAACTATATCATAAAAACAAATTTTTCATTCTCTTTCATTTCCATACCATATTGCTATATTTTTTTTAAAAAAAAATTGTTGGGTTGATAACTTACGTTTTATTGAGGGTATACTTGCGTTTTAGAAACGCAAGTTATAAAACTCCTGAAGGGTTTCACTAGAATGCCAAAAGTTATAAAGAATCAGACATTAAGATCATGAATGTTAATCCAATTACCAGAGGCCAGACGATATAAATAACATAGAGTGATGTTAAACGACAAAATCAAACTTCCATAAAGTCCAAATCTTTGATCTTATAAGCATCAAGAACCTCATGGCATGATGAATATGATATATGTACATAAATCAATCCTTACATGAAAGAAACAAAGTTAAATTAAGCACTATAATACTTAAATCAATGCAATGCAGGTGCTAAAGATTAACTAACAGTACAATTTACTCCTTACCAATGACCATTTATAGGATGTTAAACCAGAAAATTACATACATACATCATCAAAAGGCTACTGCTATACAAACATCATTGACTCACTAACCATACATCACTAAAGTACAGGCGTGTCATCTACAAGAAGGATTTGTATCAACACTTACATGAAGTTTTGTTATTGCTAAGAAAACGTAACTTGTGTGCGAATAGATTGTAGCTTTAAAGCTAGTAAATTAATCATGAATGCAGGTATATCTTCGTCTATACGCAAGTTATAAATGATAAAACGTAAGTTATACATGCTAAAACGCAAATTATACATGCTAAAACGTAAGTTATACCTAATAAATTTATAAAAAAAAAAAAAGATGCAAGTTATATCTGATAAAAAAATATAGGAGTTAAATGCCAATTTCGTCCCTGATGTTTGGGCCAGTTTGCCACTCTAGTACAAAAGTTTTTTTTTTTGCAATTCCTTCCCTGAGGTTTGGATTTTTTTGCCAAATTCGTCTTTTTCACTAACCCAGTTAAAAAAGCTCGTTAATGTCAGGGGTAGTGTTGTCTTTTTACCTCAGGGACGAATTTGGCATTTAAAATTCAACCTTACCTCAGGGACGAATTTGGCATTTAACTCTTAATTTAAAATAATTGTTAATTAAATAATTTATTATGAATTTATGATGGTTAAAATAAGTTAATTGATAAAAAAAATTAATAAAACTTTTTCCAAAATTAAATTTAGTTTTATAAAGTTTATTAATTTATAAGTCAAACAATTTTTGTAGAATTTTTATAAACCGTTTGGTGATATTTCTAGAATTTTTTTATTTATTTATAAATAAACTTGTAATATCCGATTGTATATATGCTATTATAACCCGATTAAACATGCACCCAACCTCTGAAACTTGCGACTAAGAAAACCCCTCTATCATATTCACCTTTCCGTCACTGGAACTCCTCGAATTTGAAGCTTTGGGGTCACGACTTGTGCTTAGATTTGCACCATCATTCGGTAACATTTAATCTTTATCTGGTCCCTTATGATCGATTTTTGATAGAGTTTAAAAGCCCTATGTTTCTGTTTATTAACTGTATCAAAAACATTTTCAATTGTAACGATTTAGGGTTAGGGTTCATATCAGCTTAATTTGGGGAAGATGACATAGATCGTTATTATGTAAAAAGTTTCTGAACTGAGATAAAACACCAACAGACATGTGGAGCAGAGGGTATTCTGTTTGTGCATTCATACGCTTGGTCTTGGGATCGAAACCGAGCTACAACATTTTTTATAAGCATTCATTCTATTATTTAAACATACCATATAACCAATTAAATCTGAAACCATCTTGTTCTTAGGGTCCGGACCAACTGGTCGAGGCTTGTGATTTAAAATCTCCAAACCGGGTCAGACCCAGGTTCGATCCTCCCTAACAATTTGATTTCGCTCAATATTGGTTTAATCTAAAAATAGTACTAGTGGGATCCCGCAAAATACAACAGAATTTGATTTCGTTCAATATTGGTTTAATCTAATTCTGTATCAGCAGTTGGTATAGCAACGATAAGTGAAACCCAAAAAAATAAAGTCTTAAAAAGAATTTGGTACCAGTTCAGTTCATTATAGTATCAGTAGCGTACATGCGCTCAGTATAGAAATTGAGAGAGAGAAACCCCAAAACAAATCTCGAAATGATATATACATGTGTGTTTGCTAATGATACCGGTATCGTAACACCCCGAATTGGTTGTGGTGTTACATGTACGGTATTGGCATGTTGGGTATCGGTACACTATTTAAAATATTTAAGGCCACTGAAGCTTTGGTCTAGTGGTGTGGGGGGTGAGGGTGTACAAGGTGAGGTCAGGAGTTCGAATCCTCCCACAGGTAATAAGGGTGAATATTAGGGGAATATTAGGTGATGATGTAATTAGCCGTTCAAAAAAATTAAAATATTTAAGCAGCGAAAACGTGTGTACGAACCAATCCAGACCAAACTTTGGAACACTATAATCTCAAACGCATTCAACCACAAACAAATGGATCCAAGAAAATTAACGGGTGTCGCAAAGGGTGGAAGGAGATCCTCTAAATCAATAGGAGGGGCTTCAAGTAGCAAGGGTAGGAGATCGGGCTCAAAGCCGGTTTTGGTTTCGGGTACGGGTGAAGATTACTGGTCCGTGATCAATTTTCAACAAACACAACTACTCTCATAGCACTACAACCACAACAATTTTATCAATACCAACTATACCAACAACCCAAACCTCAACCAAATTATTATGCACATTATTTTATACCACCTCAAATACCACAAAAAAAATCGAGGACTTCGATGTGTTTGCAATAATGAGTCCAACTGTTCGTCAAGCAATTGATGAGCAAGAGTGAGACCTCCACCTCTATGATGATGAGGAGGAGGAACGTATACCAAAAACACAATACGAGGCATATGGTGATGAAGAAGGATATAACTTGGGCAATGATGTTGAAGAACTGCTTGTTGTAGAACGTGAAGTTGCAAAAGTTGGAAAGCGGGGGGTGGGGGGATTAGGCTCACAAATAAAGGCTACAAAGTGGATAACGGCACAAGAGGTTGCTTTGGCAAAATCTTGGTGCTATATATTGAAAAACCGGGAGAAATTTAATCAAATGAGCAAGGAGAGTTTTTAAAGGGCAGTTCTAAAATATTATAACGAATTGTTAGGGGGAATTGATCGAAGCCTCGATCAAATTACTTCAACATGAACTTCCATGAACCCACAAATGAATGAGTTCAACGGACTTCTTCAACAAGTGGTAGTATTTATACTTAAAGTATACTTTTATTTTTTTACATAAATTTTACTAAAATAGATTTTTACTTACTTGAATATAGGAGCACCTATGAGGCAGTGGATATAGTGATAATGCAACGATCATTGAAAGGTTACAGAGAAACTCATCCTTTCGATTTTAATCATTAAGCGGCTTGGGATATTGAAAAAGATCACTACAAATGGAAAAAGTAGTGTTGATGGGTCAGGAACCGTCCAATAGTTATTCCGACAAGAGACAGAAGTCACCAGAAGGCCGCAACTATTATGTGTCTACTACACCGGACGACTCCACCCCACTAGTAGGATTCCGGATCTCAATGAAGATAACAAGGAGAAAAGAAATTTAGCATTTTTGGAAGAATAACGCAAATTATTAAGGCAAAGACAGTATGACCACAACTTTAATATGTATTCAAAGCCATACCACCTCAAAGGTAAAACCTTGAAATTGGTTTTCAAATGAAAAGAAGAAGTCGCGGTGAAATATGATTGGGATCGTTATTGGATGGAAGACGAAGACGACGACGAAGGCGACGAGTAGATTTTTTTTATTTTTATGGTTTTTTTTTTTCCTTTTAAATTGATGTTTCTTGTATTTTTTTAATATAAGTTAATGTACTTTTATTTTTATTAATATAATGTTATTTTTAATTAAACTCTTTACTAAAACAAAACTAAAAAAAAAACTTCAGTATAGTGCTGCCTATAAAACTGTGTTTTAATTAAGCGAATAAGTAAATTGATATGACAGTGCAGGATTAATGAAAATCATTGAATTTGAAATATTTTAAGTGTAACGCCCTCCCACCTTTATCTTTTAAAAATTTAAACTCGTATAACTTGGAACAATCATATCACTAAACCATCAAATCAACCGAACCCGCTTCTACAATAACAATCCTACACACGTATAGAGATATTAACTTCTCCAAATTAATTATTGTTGTGCTGAAAAGTGGTAGTGAATATGTACGACGCTTAAATATAACACTTTAAACAACTGAAAAAGGAAACACTTTAGGTGATCCAATCCACTCCTCTGTTTGTGGCCAACAACCTTGTACCACTTTGACGTGTCCATCTTCTTAGGTCATGGGGTATACTCTAACCATCTTTAGCTCCACCTAGATTCCACATCCTTCATTTTGTCTCTTTTCACACTAGCTCACTTCAAGGAAATGGTTTAACGCCCCTTAACTCTACCTCATCCCTTAACTTTCTCTCTTTTAAGTCATGTTAACATGTTAACTTAGTGACAATTTAATGCTCCTTAACATGGGAAGGGAGTGGTGCACAATAAAAGTTAACATGCCACGTCACTGTTAACACTCTTGGTGTGAAGGTATACCCCATGGCCTTATGAATACATTATGTTTAGTTTTTTTACAAGCGGCACCATCCATGTATGGGTAATTTCCTTTTAAGTCATGGGGGTGTTACAAAATATTTCTGTATTCTAAATCCGATAAACTTGTTTTTTTAGGGAAATTGGATTTTAACACCCCGAATTATTGATTATTGGTCGCTGAGACACTGAACTATAAAATTGTTCACCGTCACATTGTACTTTCAACTTCTTGGCCTTGTCACCCTCGGACTAACCATGGTTGGTTTTTTGCTGACGTGGCCATTTTTACTGACGTGACATGGTGACGTCACCATGCCACATCAGCAAAAATGGCCACGTCACCATGCCACATAAGCAAAAAATAGCAACGTCAGCAAAACGATCACGTCAACCAAAAAGCTAACCATGGTTAGTCTGAGGGTGACACACGTCAAGAAGTTGAAATTACAGTGTGGTGGTGAACAGTTTTGTAGTTTAATGTGTCGGCGACCAATAATCAATAGTTCAGGCTGTTAAAATCCAATTTCCTTTTTTTTTTATTTTTATGTATATAATATATTTTTTGAATTCTAACTTAAAGAGAGTATAAAGGTGGTGTAGAGTAAGTGAGTAACTTCTCAACGACCAAGGACTCAAGTTTTATTTTTAATAGAGTAGGTTTTTCCATTCAAAAGGAGGTAACAGTGCAATTTATAGCCTGTTTACGTACCGATCACTTATAAAACTTGTTGGTTTTAATGAATATACAAGTTATTATCTAGGGAATAAAAAACTTACGCTATTCTATTTTAATTTTATTTTACTTTCAAACTCAAGAATACAATGCGAGAGACATGATGTATGGTTGACCCAAATCGTAGAGGATAAGGACCTCAGCGACGAGAGTATTTATGGGCCGTTGACGGATTTTTTTTTTCATGGTAACCCCTCGGAAATACTGATTTTTATTACAAATAAATTATAGTAAATATATTCTTAACTAGCTGATTACCCTGGGAAGGTCCCGGGGTTAAAAAATTTAATGTGATTTAATAAAAAATGATAAAAAAATGATAAAAGAAGAAAACTCAAATCACGAAAAGCGTAAATAACTTAAACATAATCATTCTTAGTTAAAAAAACATTTATTAAAAAAGTTAAAAAAATAAAAAGCATAAACCATATTAAATATAATACAGTATTAAAAGGATAACCTTCAACATATAATCATCTTCACGTAATTTAAAATATGTTACAATTTGACTTTGACTTATATAGATGTAGAATTCATGATGAGGGTTGAAAAATATAACAATTCTAATAATATTAATACTAATAGTAATAATTATTACTCTTGTAATTAAATAAATAAAAAATAACCTTGTTATAAGGTGACACCATGTGTTGCAGTGTTGCGTGATTCGTTCTCCTAACTTCTCTTGATGAAGTATACCTATCCATCTTTAGAAGAGTAAAATTCCAATGATAGCATGACGATTGGGCTGAATTTCAACATCGTAGATAAGAACCTGGTTTAAAAGAAAAAACATGATTAATGAATAACCTGAACACTTTGTGTTTTTTTTTTCTGTATGAACATAACCCCACAAAAAATAGTCATTTTTTTCTCCGTTTTTATATAGCACTATGGTACTCGTTGGAAAGATAATAAAACGCTCGTTAATTTGGTGTAATTTTTTTTTAGTTAAAAAATCTCGAATATAAAATATATTAACGTTTAAAAATTATGGGAGGAACATAAGAGAGAAAAATTTAAATTTGTTTTTAAATTCTTTTTTCCTAAAATAACTCAATTTAATTTTAGTAATTGAGAATTGAGAGATAGAGAGATAAATTTAGGGTTTTATGTTTATCTTTTTTTTAATTAAAAAATGAAATAATTCAAAAAACATTAAAATCTTTCAATTATGATGCCACGTGGCAGTTTTATGGAGAGGATGAAGGCACCATTGCACGCCACGTCAGCAATGTTCAATTCTTTTATATATATTAATAGATTAATAGATTTCCTAGAAAAGTTGTTGTGCACTACTCGCTGAACTCGAGCCAAAAACCCGACCGCTTCTAGTGCCAATAAACCGAACGTGTCAAAGGCCAGGGGAACGAAAACATGCTGATTATCCTCACATGCTTTAGCGTGCTTTTTCACTTTCTTGGATTCAGCTCTCATGACCGCTTGTCCGGCCACAAACCCACTATCGCGAATCACAACTAGGGGGGACACCCCAGTAAGATCAACGCACGCATGTTTCCCACCTTCCCAACCAAAAACTAGGACATTTGCTGGGCGTAAGGTATTGACAGACCTTCCCTCCGCAGGGTCTGTGAGAAAATTAGTTGACGCCTATTTTCTTGCGAAGATCCCCACTCTTCTAAGGATGTCTGTCAATGCATCCCGGACAAAATCGTGCCGATATTTAAACCCTGGTAATTCTTTACAATGTAACGCATGTTCCCCATACATATCAAGGATTGCCCTGTACTCTACCGCCGACATTCGTTCCCCCAAGCCTTCGATAGATAACACAGTAAGGAAGTCCTGGACGTGAGGCTTTTGCAGGCATTCCAAGACGACCTTCTGACGGGAAGACAAACATAAATCATCCTCCAAACTTTGTTTGGAAATAAAGTAAAATGGAGAAAAGCGGGTAGTACCATGTCCATGTCGATTGTTGCTCCCTCGCCATACAACATAAATCCAAGAAAGCGTAAGGTACTGTATGAGGAGAGTATAAGGTCCTGAGTTCGAATCTCACAAAGAGGGTTTTCTCATAATTATGAGTTTCCTCCTGAATTGGTGACTTGGTGGTGGAATATGAGCGCGTGGCAACATTGGTGGCACGATGATACTCAGTGTTCCGTGAGTGATTCCAATTTGTTGGCCGTTCAAAAAAAAACTGTATGAGGAGAGTTTCATCAAAGTTGTCCGAATTAAGATCGCCAGGGTTTTCTCTCTGAAACAACTTCTAATTGGACTTTCAAAATACTTGTATGTTATTGAGTTTCTATAACCGGTCCAACCAATCAAACGAATCAAACCAATAAACCAACAGATCAATCGGTTTAAATGTCTAAAATCAGGCTTATATAGCATTATATAACATAACATAATACAATCTCATTCGGCTAGTAATTAGTTGTGTAGGTTCATATAGTAATATTGTAGACTATTGGAATCTTAATGGTGTCATGTTACACCTAGAGCTTTTATTAATAGTCACAAATATTTTTTTTTAAGATGTGACTATGAGGAGAATCTAAATGACATAGTACTCCATTATCCGGTAAAATATTGTTGTTAATTTAATTATATTAATATTTATTAAAGAGAAAAGTGTAAATATATAAATAAACCTAAACCTCTTGTTTAATCAAATATTCATAATGCTAATCTTATCCTGTGTAGTGGTTTCAAGATTTTATATGTGAAGTGATTAAGATTCTGGATTACGTATAAATGATGCAACTGTAATAGTGTTGCTATAGTGACATGTATTTTGTGCATTGCTATTCGTACATTGATCTAGGTTTGACAATTTAGGCTTTGGAAAGGAGGTTAACCAAAACCATGGGCGGATTAAGCATTATTTAATCACACCATATACCTAATCTAATGTGAACATCCTTAAAGCACATTTTCTTTACCGGGGATGGGGCGCTATCAGAAAATGTCACAGGTACCCCATTACAAGCACGGTGATATCGCCGCCACCAATGTTGGTAGGGGTCTCGTGAACCAAATACGGGTTCTTCTTACCATGCTGATTCTAGAGAAGAGAGAATGTGGGAAAGATATTATTAAAAAAAAAATGTGTGGTGTAAGTGAGTTATAAAGGAGAGAGATAGTGAGAAATGTATTATTAAAAAAATGAGTGGTGTAGGTGAGTTCTAAAGGAGAGAGAAAGTGGGAAAGGTATTATTAATATTATTATTACTTGTCCCAACACTTGTAGCCCAGTTGGGGGCCTAAAGTTTCCTATGTAAGGTTTGAGTTCAATTTCCACTAGCTACATCTGAAGGACATTGGTGGAGGGAAAATGAGGGATGACCCGGCCATTGGCTTGGGTTCGAGTCCTGATCCCAACCAGTTTTACCGATTATTTCACTGCCGTGCATTCGGGCAGGTGAGTGGTCAGGTTTTCCTGGGAATTGGTGGCAATTGGTGGCCCGGGTACTCTTGGGTACCTGATTCGCCAAAAGGATACCCGAGAGTGCTCGGAAATTGATTCGTTGGCCGTTCAAAAAAAATATTATTATTATTACTATATATGTGAAAATAATTAATTATTGGGTAAAGAACCAGTGAAGTGTTGCTTCTAAAAAACTGTTTCAATGATGTGACAATGCAAGATTGGTATAAATCATTAAAGTGAAAAATAAATCTAGGAGCGTCCCTCCCCCTTATGTTTTTTATATTATTTTGATTATTTAAGGTTTCGGTTATGTAATGATTGTGCTTTTATGTTTAAAAGGGAAAGAAATGTTATATGCTTTTAAATATCTTTTTTTCTACACAAATTATGCATCTAATTATATGGATACGATGCGTTATTAATGTGTCTCATTTGTGTAGGATCGATTTCCGGAAGAACCAATCATCACGGGTTAACAAACAAAGTGTGGAATCCTTTGTTTGAGGTTTGGAAACAAGTGCAACAATGAAAACATTAAACACACGCAAAAAACGAGTTGCTCAGATATGGGCGGACATACAATATAACAAGGGGTGGTGTCCGTGACCCCTCAATTTTTCCTGCGTAATATAAATTTTTACGTATTTTATATTAAGTTACCCCTGAAAATTATGCGACGTTACCTCTCATTTTTTTTAAACCCAACACACCCTCAAGGCTTTTAATTTAAGCCTAGCATAAGAAAAAGATAGAAACATATAGGCCATAATCCATTTCATTTGTAATTTCTTGATTAAAATACACAAGCCCATTGACCATGGTTGAAGTATTTAATAGGATTGCAAACGAGGCGACCAACTCGCAAACTAGTCAAGCTCGGCTTAATAAAAAAACTCAAAACGAGCCGAGCCTTAGCGAGCTCGAGTCAAGCTTGAGCCTACAACAAAGCTCGTTTATTTTTCGAGCACGAGCACAAGCCTAGCATGTGAAGCTCGTCATGCTCGTAATATTAGTTTTATTAATATATTATATTATTAACCCCTCATTTAAAGTTGTTTAGGAAACGAGTCGAGCCGAGCTTTTGACGGACTAAACGAGTCTATATATATATATATATATATATATATATATATATATATTAACTAATATATATTAAACGAGTCGAGCTCGAGAAACTACCAACGAGCCGAACCGAGCCGAGCTTTTCACTTATCGAACTTGCGCGCCTAAGCGAGTCTATTATTTATATTATTTTTGTTTAATATATTAACTACTAAACTAGCTGAACTCGAACTTGAGAAACTAACTACGAGTTGAGCATTTCACTTATCGAGTTCGTGAGCCTAAACGAGTCTATTATTATATTATTTTTATTTAATATAGTAAGTAATAAATAATAAACGAGCCAAGCTTGATCTTGAGAAACTACCAACGAGCCGAGCTCAAGCCTGGTAGAGCTCAGGCTCGGCTCATTTGCACCCCTGCTTATGACAGTATGGTAAAAAAATGAACATTTTTTATTATCGTGCTTTTATTTTTGTTTACATTGCATGAAAGTACAGGAACAAAAATTTAAACGTTACCCCTGAAGTTTTAGTTTAAATCTGTCACTGTGCTCAGATATGATCAAAACTTCATTAAAATCAGAGCTCGAGTGATTACACAAATTTTCTAACCAAATACACCAAGTTTCTCTCAAAATGAACCAACTAATGGGCTAGGGCAACAACTTGAACTATTTATACTTCTGATACCCCTTCGCATGAGGCCAGAGGGCGAAGGGCTTTTGTTGCTCGAAGAGGTCCAAGAGAAGGAGTCATTCCTTCGCTTCTAAAACCACAAGAAGGGGTGATCCCTTCGTGTCTAAGGGACCTCTTCGCCTCTAATAATTACAAAACCGTCCCTAACATATAAACTAGATAGAAACAACGTATTAACATACAATGAACACCTATACTAGACTAGATACATACAATAGACATGCACTAATAATTTGGTTAATAGTTTAAATCTTACATATAATATGTAAGACCGTCACAAGAGAATTATCTGGTAAGACTATCCGTTGTGACTAGAGGTGACCACAAGCTCTATCCTCTCATATTGCGCCATGTCAGCGCCCAGTTGGCAGGGTGATAAAGCTTCTGCTCACTCGCCTGATGCTGTTGTGGCTAGAGGTGAGCAGCAGCTTTATCCAGTTTTTCTTTATTATTATTTTTTTAGACTTTCTAAATTTGACAAAATTATATTAATACAAAAATAAACTTAACTAAAAATTAGATTAATGTTTACAATAAATTATAAAAACAAAAAACTAATCTAATACAAGATCATCGGTACGTCCAGCCTACAAATGCTCGACTAATTCATGGCGTAGGTTTCCGTGTATCTCACGGTTCTTGAAACTCCTTATGTTGTCGAATCTTTGGTTATTATCGATTGTTGACTCGGCACGTGGGATATCGCCTTGGTAATTTTGACATATCGCCATGCCACGGTCCTCCAATATCATGTTATGTAGAATAATACAAGTGTAGACGACGTCCATGATCCTCTCTCGTGTCCAAAACCTTATTGGGTTGGCAATCAACGCAAATCTTTTTTTAAGAACGCCAAACGCTCTTTCAATATCTTTTCTTGCCGACTCTCGTTTCTTTGTAAAGTACTTGCGTTTGTGTAACACCCTAGGCATATCCCACATCTCCCGTGGATAGGAGAGATCTTGGTTCATAAGTAATGTCCTGCCTCATAAATCACCAACGCGTTTTGGGCTTAGTTGGCTGTGGAGCACATGAAAACTCCACAGTTAAGCGTGCTCAGGTGGAAGTAGTACTAGGATGGGTGACCTTCTGGGAAGTTTTCACTCAGGCAACCAAAAACAAATCCGTGAGCTTCTAGTGGGCAAAGCGGACAATATTGGATGATATTAGAGGCGGGGTGTGACAGTTTGTCTTCAAGTTGAGACGACTAAGCTTGAACAAGTGTCGATCATTCATTGTAAATACCATCGACCAAGTAGTAGCCGTACTTGAAATTTACATTATTAGCGTAAAACGATTGGGGTGGCTCAACCCAGTCGATAAGGTCATCAAATAAAGGTGATTGGTCGATGACATTTAGGTCGTTATTTGACCCAGCAACTCCAGAAAAAGCATGCCAAAACCAAAGATCATGCGAGGCCACCGCTTCAAGTATAACACTCGGTGAATGCAAGCTTAGTTATAGACTAGGCTAAAAGGCAAGCTTAGTTATAGACTAGGCTAAAAGGAATTCTAATAACCTAATTCCCTATAACCACAGCTCTGATACCAATCTGTAACACCCCGACCGATGGCGGAATCATCGAGGTGCCACGTAGTGACGATTGTTCAATAACTCATAGTACTAAAGTGTAAAATTGATATATTGAATAAATAGTTTATTATATTGAATGAAATATAAAGATACAATGAAGACAAGTCTAAATATAAATCCAAAAGCTTAAAACTAAAGTCTCAAAATAACCTAAAACATGTACAAAATAATTTTGTCAACAATGTATTGGTGAGCATACCATGATTTGAATACATATAATAATAAAAGTGTTTAGCAATTCATGTGCGGTACCATTTGCAATTATATAATAAGTAATATCCGCTCAAAATCAACCCTAAGAATCAAGTATCAAGAATCAAGAATAAAACAACCACTTTGAAAAAACATTTTTTAGTATAATGAATCACATAACAATGACCAAGGACTTAACTCGAACACGTAAGTCAACAAGGGGTATATACCATAGGTTAATGATTCATTGAAATGCCAAGCCCTCAAAGGTTAATGATTTTGACAAGTTATAGACACACAAATTAACATAAAGCAAACAAACAAACATGAGAATTGCATTTAGTGAAAGAATAACATTTAGTCATAGTGTACATGAATAGCCCCAAAAGAGTAAATCATGAAAAGGGGAAAAGATATACTCACATTCGCGAAGCTGAATTATCCTCTAAGCGTTGTGAATGTATGTGAGGCGAATCCCAAAGACTCAACCTAAAGTTTCAAGTTTCCAACATAAGTGTCTAAGCTTAAAAGAGTCTAGGGTTCCTAATCTAAGGCATCTAGAATGTCTAGTCTAAATTTTGGGGTTTTAAGTTTAATATAAGGATGAGGTGCCACAACAATTAAATAGTTTATCAGAATCTCAATACACGAATCCATGAGGTAAATCGAGAGTATAACTTGGGTTCATATTACAAATATAACTAAGTTAAATAATAAGGATCATGATGAGAGAAATAAATTTAATAATCTTAAACTATAATTATTCATATTTATTAAATTAAATATAAATAATTATATTGATTATTAATAATATGTGAAAGATAATGTACTTGAGTTTACAAACTAGATAATTTCCGAGCTAAAAAAACGAATTGAACTCAGAAAATATCTTATAATATATATAAAAGTCTTTGATGAAATTATATGCTTAAAAGTTAATTTATTCAATAAAATGAGATATCATATAAAGATATTTTAAAAAAGAGAAAAACTGATGTGAACATGATTCTAACATGATGAAATATTTTTACACAAATTTTCATGTTAAAATAATTAAATTTTGATTTTATATGATTTAAATATGATTAAAACCACATAAATTCAAAATAAAATACAAAATGCTTTTAAAGATAAGAGTTTCTATGAAAACTCAATTTATTGACTTAAAAAGGCTCACAATAAATTTTATATAGTTTTTATGATAAAAATCTAGTTTATATGAATATTATTTATTTAATAGTAATATAACAAATAAAAATGAGATAACATATAAAACCGAATCAAAACAGAGGGAAAATGGGATGAAAATTATTCTAACATAATAAAACATGTTTCTACCAATTTTTATGTCAAAATACATTTTATACGAATTAAACATGATTAAAGCATTATAAAATAATTAAAAAAAATACTAATCGGCTTCAATAAATCCCGAAATAATTTTTAAAACTTCTAATTAGTTGTAGGAGCAAGTATACCAAGTTTCATAATTTTTGGATAAGAAATGAGTGAGTTATGAATTTATAAGGTTGCATAAACTTTTAAATCAAAAATCCCCAAATCACCTAGAACACCCTAAACCCTAGATTATCCAACTGAAACCTTTAGAGACAATAATTGACAAATTAAATAGAGGGCTATTGATCTACAAATATGAATGAAATATCATGCAAAAATAATTAGAAAAACTTACAACGTAGCTAGTCCAATTTGAAGAAATAAAAACCGAAAAAGAAAGAATATCAAGCTTCCAGTTCGCCAATTACAAGAGCTTATAATCAAAGCTTCAATTGTAGAAGTAATAGACTATAGAAGAAAGGTATGAGGGAGAGTTTAATGGAATAGAAACAATCGATTTAGAGGTGCAAAGTGTAATGGGTCATATGTGGGTTTTTATACTAGTTTTGGATTCAATTAGACATTAAAATTGGTCAACACCATAAAGTAAGGTTTTAAGATAAATTGACTATTTGACTAGGACTTTGACTTTGACTGAGACTTTGACTGTTTGACTGTCTTCGCAGACCGCGAGAGCTGAAAAATCATTTTTTTCTAATTTAATCAATTTTAAGTTCAGGACTTGTTTTCTTCTGTTTCTAAGTTGTTTTAGGACCAAAAATTAAGGGTTTTGAGTATCAAGGTCTGAAACATACGTACTCGGGTGGACGAGAGAGAAAATGTTTTCGTTCATCGGTATATATGGGTAACAATGTTCCCTTGCGTTTATTTTTTATTATTTGTTTTAAAGTGATTGTGAGTGAAGAAGAGAGAAAATGTAAAAAAAATATTATTCAATTGAAATGAAGAGATAAAATGAAGTGCGTTTTAGTGTAATATGTGAATTATGGGGATAGGTAACCCAGTGTGAATGTTCTTACAATTTTTAACGTTGATAAGTTTTAGTTGTTAATGAGTCCATGTGAATTGGTATGGGATGAGGCAGTCACATGACTTTCCAATTTGGAGTTTAAGGGTTCGAGTCACACTTGGTGCAAGTAGGGTTGTTCGAGTTTATCCGAAACTCGAAACCCAACCTGTCACAACCCGACCAACGTGGGCCTGGTCGAAATACAGATTGGTACCAAACTTGCACAGCGGAAGTAACAATTATTATATTAAAGGTTTTAAATACAATTTCTAGTTCCAAATATATATATATATACAATACTTAATGAATGGTTCAAAGGTATGCAAAGACGAAGCGCAGCGGTCGTCGAAGCAGTTGATGATGTGCAATCCTCAAATCCATCCAATCTCTAGCCGTGCTTAGCTCTATACGCTCTATCCCGCAACAAATATAGTATACCTCGCCTTCGCCATCCATACATGAGTTGTACCTGAACATATGCTTAAAAATAGTTTTGGGTCAACAAATATGTTGGTGAGTCCGTGGGTGCATTAAACTGGTTTTAAAATAAGTTTATCGTAAAAATCCGGTTTATAAGTTTACATGGTTTTCCACAAAATAGTTTATAATTCCAAAACAGGTTTACAAGTTAATATAGTTCAACATATGGTTGCACTGGTGATGTACAAGCCACACCTCAAACCTGTACGTTGAATCCATCTACTCCCATTATGGATTCTTATGGCAAAATACGTGTCACAAACCTCAGTGGAGGGTTCCCCGGGTTTCCGGGTCCACTGTGTGTGGGGGTTTCCCCAAGTAGTACTACCCACATATTAAGTGGCCCAATCTCCCGTTGGGTTAATGAGTGTGAAGGTTTGGTAATCGGGAGCACACCTTGTCACATCAATGGTTTATCATACCGGTTTTACATTGGAAGCATATGTTCACCCCAAAACAGTTTAAAAACAGAAAAAGAGGGGATGGTTCACGAGACTCACCTGGAAACGATGCACACGTATAGTTTATAATAAATGAGGCGTCTGACGTCCGGTATTGATATTCTCCTGATCGATCCCTAAGTTAACAACATTATTAGTGTTTGTGTTTCGGTTACATTAGTTATACGTGGGGACGAGCTCGAGCATATGGTTCTATTTATCACAGTTCTAAATATGCTTGATCATGCTAATTTACAAGTATATATATATATATATATATATATATATATATATATATATATATTCGTATCTTAATTCTTGGTGTTCTACATCATCAGTAACATTCGTTCTAATATGTGTATATATATTCCATCGACTTATATACTAGGACGGATACTAGTTTGTGACATCTGGACAATGAGACTAGACACGGACTTGATTCCAACTGACATACGATAAGGTAATTTATGTAAAATTGTATATCTTAATATATGTCGGTGACTGTAGTTATGTCTGAACCTTAAGTTCCACTCATCAAGTCCGCATTCTAGTCATTCTTAACATATGTCGAATATTATCAAATACATATCCTAAGTCTCAATTGTCCAAGTCCATGGTCTAAGGGTTTATGTCTAAGGTTTTTATGTTCAAGTACCAATCCTATGAACCATTTCAATATTATATGTATTATATAACATATCTTAGCGTATGTCGGTTGTCTTGTCCCAATCAATATCCGAATTATGTCTTAGTATGTTTCGAATCTAACTATATACGATCCTTAGTTTCTAATATCCATAGTCCACATCTCATCCATATGGTCCACAAGTTTATATCCTTTCCAATGTTTGGTTTATACACTAGTCGCTAGTGGGTATAGATTGATCGTCAATCTCTATGTCCAAATTTATGGATCAACGCTCAAGTTGTCAAGTTCCAATGCTTAATTCTCAACGTCCAATTGTCCGTAATTAATGTCCGAATCTGTAGTCTAATACTCAAGTCTTATGTTATAATGTCTAACTCCCTACGTCAAGTTTAAGGTATACGCTAACGTCCGGTCTACTCGTGGTTCGGTCTTAGTCCGTATATGCTCGTCAAGTCCCACACATAATTAATAAATAATGTACATCTGTAATTATCAAGGTTCGGGTTTGGTTATACCTCTGTTCGGGTTACTGTTCGTGTTGACCGGGACTGACCCGGTTGACTATGGTTGACCATCTGATTGACCATTGACTTTTGTTGACCATCTCTGTACCCGTCTCTGGACCTGACCGAACCCCTGACCATCCTAACCTCACCGCAGACACTTTGAACCATCATCACATCGTTACCGCCACTACCACCTGCGTCCACCGTAACGTCACCATCTGGAACCCCACCTTCGCTATTAACATCCATTAATGTTCCTGACACGATTCTAGCATCAACAACCAAAACGAGCTACTAAATAGGGTAAAACAGTATCGGGTTTTACCTTGCGTTCGTTAATACTCCGGTGATGGAGATGCCACCGCCGCCGCCGACCCTCTCCATTTCTTCCTTTCCGGTTGCTGCCTCTCTCTCCCTCTCTCTTACTCTGCGTCTCTCTCTCTTTATCGATCTCCTCTTTCTCTCTGAAATGATAATAATCACAGATCTGGGAAGAGGTGAAGGTGAGGGTGTTGGTTGTGGGGATCGACGGCCGGAGCTCCGCCGTGGATGGCGGAGGTCCCTTGCTCTTCCTCTCTCGGTTTCCCTCCCACGCGTCTCTCTCTCCGACTTCTGTTCCATCTCGATCTCTGCGTCTCTATATCTCTTGCTCTTCGATCTGACTTGGTAGGATGATGGTGGTGTGGATGGCGTTGAGGATCCGACGGCCGGAGCTCCGCCATCAGCGGCGGCGGGAGCCTCCGGCTCCTCCTCCTTCTATACTCCTCTGCTTCTCTCTCTATTAGTATATGTATGTGTGTATATCATGTGTGGTTGGGTGTGTAGGTAGATTTTATAATAGGTGGGTGTGTGTGTGTCAAAGTTTTAGGTGGGGCACATGTGTGACATCCGCCCCTTTAATCTCATCATTAGCACAACTTTAGCCCTTCATGTATTTATACCTTTTCAAGACCGGTCCCTATATTTGTTCGTATATTCTAATAAACTTTGGGGTTACATTAACGATTATTACTATTATTATTATTATTACTATTATTATTATTATTATTATTAATATTATTAACATTAAAGTTACAAAATTTGTAATTGTATAAGAGGTATTTAAATTTAAAGTCAAAATAATAAGCTCTTGAAACTAGAGGGACTTAAAATGAAATTTTTTTAAAAAAAAAACAAAACAAAAAAAAAAAATTCAAATACAGCATCTCCCTCGTCCCTCTCGTCGTTCCAGCCAGACTCGCCGGCGGCAAGTCCGTTTTTCCGGCCAAACATACTTAAACATCCTTTAGATGCTCTTAAACTCAATTTTAATGCGCCAAACGTTTTCTCCAGCGTTATACATTGAAATTCAATTATTATAGCGAGCATTTAACACGATTTAAACGATTTTTAAGTTGGGTTTAAATCTGAAACGGCCGGAAGTTTAAAACCTAGTAACTAACGCGTTTTGGTCGAACCCTTGTATAAATTGATGTTACTATCTTGTCTCTGCATCACAATACATCATAAACCCACAAACAAACCAAACAAAACACGTCCAGAAACCTATCAAATCGTGATAAAGAGTTCGGCACTTGCTTTTCAGTTTCAAGTGTTTAAACGTTATTGTAAGTATCAAATTTTATTGCCGTTTTATTATTTCAATCTCCCTTGTTATTAACCCTATGAATTCAGGTTGTTATACTATCGATTTGGGATTGATTGAAATCGGGTCTAGGGTTAGGGTTCTTAGGGAATTTGGGGAAGAAGATGGAAGTTAGTTCATATATAAATATTTATAACTTTCAAGTAAAGCCAGTGTATTACATGATGGTGTAGTGGTTATTGTGTATGTTTGTGAAGATCAGGGTGCAGGTTCGATCCCCGCTGGAGGCCTCACTTTTGAATTCTTTTTGTTACATTAATTATTTATTTATTTGTCTAATTCGTTTTAATTATAATAAAAATCATATAATATGTTTAAACCTTTAAATATTCATAACTAATTCGTTTTTGCTTAAAAAAATATGAAAATTTAGGTGTAGTATCTTGACACCTCATAGAAAATTACCACACTTTAATTTTCTGGAAAAAGTCTTATTTATATATTTTTATTGATTTAAATTGTTTTAATCATAATTAATTGATAAAAAATCCATTTTTAATGATTTTAATCTCAAAATGTTAGGATAATTATTTCTAAGCATTCTAATCTAAAATAAAAATTATTGATTCAGAAAACATTTGTTTTTATTAATTTTCCTATTTTTAATCATTTAAACATTATTTAATATCATTAAATCAGTTTTAAATATAGATAAGTTTATAAAAATTATGCGAAAATTATTTTCATTAATTTACATCAGAAATCATCCATTTTCTATAAAAATAGCATTTGTGGATCATGTCTTGAATTATTAGTCTTATTTATGATTAATTAGACATAATTAATAATTTATTTATTTGTAATATTAAATATCTATTTTATGAATACTTTTCTTATAAAATAGAAATGTTTTATGTTTGAAAATCTTAATTACCATTTGTAGATCACTGTGAAACACATAATTATTTATTTATACATTTATAATTATAGCATTTATTTATAATAATTAGTTAAAGTAATTAACTAAATTATTTTGTCATAACTACTCAAATATATATTTTGATCTAAATATTTAATTGGTACATTTACAAACTTTGGTATATTATTTTTAATATACAACTTTTACATTAATTCGACAAATCATAAAATCTCTAATTCCCCAAATCGACTTAGCAAACCCTAATGCCTTAGACCCTAGATACCTTAGACTTTGTAGACTTTACCTTACTAGTATTCATATACGTTATAGGTTGAATTCCTCGGAATTCTCACTACTTAGCTCACAACCGCTTAAGTGGATTTTGATCGCTTTCGCAAACTGTGAGTATATCTTCCCCTTTTACTGTTTTACTATGTTTGGGGTGATTCATGTACTTATTTTCAAGTTTCTATTACTTCTTACTAAAATAGCAATTCTCCTGTGTGTTTGCTTTATGTTAATTTGTGTGTCTATGACTTGTCAAAATCATTAACCTTTGAGGGCCTGGCATTTCAATGAATAGTACTATGGTATATACCCCTTGTGACTCTGTTGAGAGACCTTGGTCATTGTCTTGTGATTCATATTACTAAAAATGTTTTGATTCTTGATTCTTGATACTTACTACATAGGGTTGATTTTGAACGGACAATACTTAAATTACATAATTGCAAATGGTATACAACACAGGGATTGCGAAACGTTTTATACTATATATATATATATATCCAACGGATGTACTCACCAATACATTATATGTGTTGACAAAATTGTTTTGTACATGTTTCAGGTGACGTTTGATGTTTCATGCTTTCACGCTTAGGCTGGACCTAGTGCTTAAATAAAAGATTGAATATTTATTTAACTATGTTTTGGATTTCTATTAAGACTTTTGTATTTCCTTTTTGGATAATGGAAATTAATTGCTATTAATATTTACATTTTAGTCCATGTGCTTTTGAACAATCGTCACTACGTGACACCTCGATGTTTCCGCCATCGGTTGGGGTGTTACAGATTGGTATCAGAGCCATGGTTATAGGGAATTAGGTTATTAGTAAATGCTTTTGACCTAGACTATAACTAAGCTACCCATTATATGCTTTCTTTTATCCTCATATTTCTTTAGATATATTTTCTCCTTTTACTTTTCATTATACTCGGAGAAGATTTTTATTCTACAAATGGAACGAAAACACCAAGTTAGGAGTGATATCCATACCTTGGTGAATAGTTTCACTCTTTATATGTTTTATTTATTTATTTTATTTATCTTGGAATATTTTCCTTTCGAGATAGGAGACGTCCAAATCTCAAGGAATCTATCCCTCCAAAAGAAACTTACTCACTAAGCTAGGAGTGATATCCTTATCTTAGTGACCAGTTTCACTCCATCATATTTTTACTATTTGGAAGTATATCTTTGAGTTAGGAGTGAAATCCACATCTCAAGGATATATATATTTCCATATCTCAAGTTCCGCTAGAGTTTTGCAATTTATTTGTGACGGGGCACGTGCAATCTGGAAGGGTGAGCGCCTGTATTCTGAGTTTTCTGTCTAGGTTGGTAATTCGCATAAATCCCAATCAGACGAGGGACCCGTTTACTTACCTGGGAATTCTCGGAATGAGCATTCACTTATAGGCTAAAGTACGCCCCCACAAGTCACTAATAATATTTCAATTACTTTAGTCAGTCAACAGTTTCTTTGGAAACACTCTTATATCTCGTTTTATACTTGGTATTGTTTTTCATTTGAAGTTTTATCATGATTTTCCTTATGAGGTTCATAATTTTTCTTAAATCAATTTATAATTACTATATCTCATGTTATGTGTTACTTGTCTTGATATAAACTATGGCATTTCCAAGATTTTTGGAATCAAATCTCATAATTGTTGTTCACTTTTGTAGATGTCTGATCGCGAATCTCGTAAGAGAGCCTCGAAGCGTCAGGCTAAACTGAAATCTGATCAGCGTATCGCGACCATGCTCAATGACAAGTTGGAAACACTTGTTCCTAACATCATTAATGCTATTATTCCGAACCTTAACCTGAACGGTAGCTCGAATGGGAACTCTAACGGGAATACAAGTGGAAATGGTGGGGCTAGTGAGAATAAGTGCACTTTCAAGCACTTCAACTCATGTCATCCCAACAAGTTTAATGGCACTGAGGGAGCCACTGGGTTACTTGAATGGTTCGAAAGCATGGAGAATACGTTCATTAATAGCGACTGTCCGGCCAACTTACGTGTTCGTCATGCCACGGGTGTTCTTCAAAAGAGAGCGCTCACTTGGTGGAATGGTGAAAAACATGCTCGAGGGACGGAAGCTGCTTTAGCTATGTCTTGGGATGATTTCAAAATCGCCATGACTACTGAGTTCTGTCCTCGTAGTGAGATGAAGAAATTGGAGGATGAGTTCTATCACCTCAAGCAGGATAGTGGAAATAATGTTCCCTACAACAACCGTTATCACGAGTTGAGCTTACTGATTCCTCGTATGGTAACCCCGGTATCTGATGGGTTGATTTAAGGATGTGTATAAAAACACCCATAAGATGCATTTTAAAGATTATTCAGTGTCAAATGGTGTTGCTTTGATCTTGTTATGTCGTTTCAGGATTTGACAACAAAAAGGAAGCAAAAATGACGTTTTGGAGTTGCCCGGGCGAGAAACGGAGGCATACGCGAGTTGGAAAACCAAAAACGGACGCCTGAGGGAAGTTAGCGTAGGATACGCCAAAAATGGCGTATCCTACGCCATTTGCGTAGGGAGTGACCAGACAGTTAGCGTAGGCCAGCAGAATTTTGGTGAGGCTGAACAGCTTTTGCGTAGGGTACGCCAAAATTGGCGTATCCTACGCTAAAAGTCAAACAGGTCCAAATGTTTCCTTTTTCAAGCCAAAACTGATGGGATCAAGTGTTAATGTCGATTTTATGATCTTTGACTGCGGGGGGAGCTGTTTTGATCTCATTTTTCAATATAAAAATCATCACCATTGAAGAGAAATCATCACACAATTATTCTACAAGCATTTTCTACACAATTTCTTGGAAGATTGAAGAACACATTTTGAAGATGATGAACACCATAGCCATGTTTGGCTAAAACTCTTGTATTACACTAGGGATGTAAGTTTTTGATACCTAGGGCTTTAACATTTGGGCATTGCATTGTTTAAACTTTTGATTAATGTTTGTATGTACTTGAATTACCAGTGTTGATTAGTGATTAATCTGATGTTGAAATCATTTCTAGTTAATTGATCTTGTGCCAATTTCTAAATGATATGAACATGGTTCCTTGCATCAACACTATCATAGGATTGTATGTTCTAAATGATGAAGTATAGTTTAGTCCATTGTGAATGTTGATAAAACTTGATACCTAAGTTTATTGAGCAATCAATCCGTTAGTACCAATTGCATTATCATTGTTTATCCAATTATGTCTAATTGTTGAAAGCCTTAGTGTTCAATTACCCAAATCCTTAGTGTAATCATCTCTATCTTATTGTTACAAGTATTATTAATCATTTCTTATAAATTTCATTTTAAGCTTCATATTAATCAACAACTATTCAATCAATTCTAAACATCAATTCATAACTCATATAAGTAATTAGCACCTTCATAATCGACAATTTCAAAGTTAACTAGGAAATACTCACTAACCACACGCTCCTTGGATTGATACCCTACTTACCCTATCTACATAGGTTAATTAGGTTTTGCATGACCCTAACGACAGGTCATCATATGGCGCCGTTGCCGGGGAGCTAGTGCGCTTAGTGTTTATTGAGTAGTTAATAGTGTGATAATCTGTTTAAATTGTTGTTTGGTTTATTTTCTACTTTTCCTTGTTACGCGGGGTGTGTTACTTGTGCAGTTTACAGGTAGTGCATGCGTACGCGACATTCGGGGAGAACTTCTCCTTTAGTGTTTGAACCGGAAATTGAACGAGTAGCAAGAAGAAACCGACAACACTGGTTAGAGGAGCCGATTCCTTCTAACTCCCAATCACCACCCATAATTCAACCTTTGTCCTTTGAAACCATTCAAATGGCAAGCTCAAACCCAAATCGCCGTTCAGGTGAAAATAGAAGACCACCCACTCCACCTCATCCAAATCAAAACCAACAAAACCCACCTCACCAACCAATTCACAACCGAAATCCCAACACCCGAAATGTAAACCAAGGTCCTTCCATGTCTAACTGTGGCAATCCCACATTTGATCCGGTCAATCGGTACAATGAAGCCGGATATGAAGATTATGTTGAGAACATTGAAGAATTGAGGGCGAACATTAATGATGATGATCCATTCAGTGTACCAAGTTATCAATCATCAGACAGAGTTAGTGTTCATTCCTACCACTCGGGAGAAGATGAATATTCCGAAAGGGATTACAATGAAGATGATGAGGATTGGGGCTATAGAAATGTTAGTGATGAGTATGGAGATGAGGAAGAGTATCACGGTGATAATAATTCTAACGTGGGTGCAAATCGAAACGGGGACAATGATGGTTATTACAATCACGTCATTAATAATCATCAACCAAGACAAAACCCAAGAAGACATCAAATTCCCAATATTCACCAAAACTGGGGTGAAAATTTTGTGGGCCGAGCAGAAAGAAGACCTAATGGGGGAAGACAACATAGAGGTGAAGAAGTGAATGCTCCAAGACGAAGACCCCCAGTTCCAATGCAAGGAGTCAATGGTCGGTTTAGACCACTTGCATCCGAGAACGAATCACCTATTGTACCACCACCTCCAGGGAGAAGATCCTTTGATTGCAAGCCCAACTACATCAACATCATTCCGCATTTTCATGGGATGGCTAATGAAGACCCGTATGATCATTTATCCGAATTCAAGGCAATGTGTGGTACTATGGGAGGTCATAATTTTTCACTAGATGAGGTACAGTTGAGGTTATTTCGGTTTTCTCTCAAGGATAAAGCAAAGACATGGTTCCTCACCTTACCCGCACATAGCATTTACACTTGGGGAGAAATGCAACAAGTATTTTTGGATGAGTATTTCCCCAGTTTTAAAACAGATGCGGTGCGGCTAGAAATTCGTTCTTTTCAACAACTACAAGGGGAACCGCTTCATGAAGCTTTTACTCGTTTCAAGGAGTTAATTCGAAAATGCCCACACCACAATATTGACCTTTGGGAATTAGTCAGCAGTTTTGTTAATGGACTGAGCAAGGAGGAAAGAAAATATCTCAAGTCTACTAGCAATGGAACATTGTTATCTAATCCAGAGCAAGAAGATTGGGATTTTTTCGAGCTAATGGCGAAGAATTCAATGTCGGAGGAGGCAGCTGATCGAAGAACCAAACACCCGGTCTCTAAATCTCTTCCCGATGCAGATTCAAGTTCCAAGGACCGAATTGCTCAGTTGGAGAGAGAGTTGGCAAGAATGAAGAAACGGGAGGTGTCATCGGTACAATACCCCGTGTGTGATAATTGTGGAGATTTGGGGCATAAAGCTAGTGAGTGCTCCGGCGATATGGGTCAAGCAACCGAAGAGGTGAATCAAGTGTATGGAGAAAGGAAGTATGACATGAACTCCAACACTTACCACGCAGGCTTGAGAAACCATCCTAACTTTAGGTATGGTAATCCCGCTAACCAAATGAACCCGAATTTCCAATCGGGAAATCAAGGCGGTAGTGGGCAATATCAAGGTCGCCAAGGTGGTAATCAAGGTGGTTACCAAAGAAACAACTACAATCAAGGTGGTAACCAAGGATACAACAACAATTATCAAAGAGGTTACAACCAAGGCGGCTCTTCAAGCAATCAAGGAAACTCTTCTGGAAATCAAGGTGGTGATGAATCTTTGAGTTCAAAAATGGATGCTTTAATGAGCATGATGAAAGACGCCAACAATGACATCAAGGAAATAAAGAAAGGGAATGAGGTGAGGGATAAGTCTCACGAGGCCTTGGCTAAACAAGTGGGCAAATTAGCGGAAGAAATGGCTCAATGGAGAGGAAGCACGGGGAAGCTTCCTAGTGATACCACTATCAACCCGCAACATCAAGGTTCGAGTTCGAAGAACACTCGCAATGTTCCCATTAATAAGGTAACCGTTCTTCGTAGTGGTAAAATTATTGATAATAAAATTGAAAATAAAATTGAGCCACCATCTCCCCAATTTGTTGAAGGGGAGGTGGAAGATGTGAGTGATGAAAGTGAAAGTGAGGAGAGAACGGGTCAAAATAAAAGTAAACAAAATGTTGAAAGTTCAAAACCCGTTGAGAACAAACAAGCTCCAAAGGCTAAGGAAAAGGGTATGGAGGGTAATACCGTCCCTTATCCCGAAGCATTGTTGGAGCCATCTAAAAAAGTGGTCAAGAAAAGAGGCCCGCAACAAGAAGAGTTGTGGGAAATTTTTAAACAAGTGAAAATTAATTTACCACTTTTAGATGCAATCAAACAAGTCCCCTCATATGCAAAGTATCTAAAGGACATGTGTACCCAAAAGAGAACTCATAAAATACCCAAGAAAATTGATTTAACTGAAAATGTGAGTTCTATTCTTTCGGGTTCACTTCCACCTAAGTTACAAGATCCGGGAACACCTATCATATCCATTCAGGTTGGGGAATTTAAAATGACTCGGGCGCTCTTGGATCTTGGAGCTAGTGTAAGCATCTTGCCGGGTAGTCTTTATGACCAATACGAATTTGGTCCACTTCAAGAATCTAATACCACGATGGTATTAGCCGATTTGACTCCTAAGCTACCCCGCGGGATGGTTACCGACGTGATAGTAAAAGTTGAAGATTTTTATTATCCGGTGGATTTCTTAGTACTTGATTATGTTTCCATGGACCTAACCAAACAACCAACGGTTATTCTTGGTCGACCATTTTTAGCCACATCTAATGCACAAATTAATTGCAAGACAGGCACGCTTGACATGACCTTTGGTAATCGTAGGGTCCGATTAAATGTTTTTTCAAATGGGACTGACCCTCTAGTCAATGATGAATGCTATATGGCAGACATTATTGACGAGTGTATACCTCTATACGACACTGTTGTAGACGAGGAAAACACAATAGAGGAGTGTTTTATGTTTGACAGGTCACAGGAGGAAATGTTGAGAAGCATAGCTGAGGAGGAGAAGAAGCAAGAAGCAAAGGCGGCACAGGAAGGAAGACCACCATGGACTCATCAAGTGGAAAACCTTCCGGATCATATTGACACAAAACTGAAGCCATCATTGGTTGAACCGCCACAAGTAGAATTGAAGGAGTTGCCTAAGCATTTGAAATATGCTTATGTCGGTGAAGGCAACACGCTCCCAGTAATCATTGCTTCAAACTTGACTGGAGAGCAAGAGGAAAAATTGATGAAGGTGTTGGTGACCCATAGAGCTGCTATTGGGTGGACTGTGGCGGATTTGAAGGGTATTAGTCCGTCAATTGTGATGCACAAGATCATCACAGATGAGAAAGTAACTCCCGCAAGAGACGCTCAAAGGAGACTAAATCCTAATATGCGGGAAGTTGTGAAGAAAGAAGTGCTGAAATGGCTAGATGCGGGTATCATTTACCCCATTTCAGATAGCCAATGGGTTAGTCCAACTCAAACCGTTCCAAAGAAGGCAGGTATTCAAGTCGTGAAAAACGACTCAGGTGAGGAGGTAGCTACCCGGCCGGTAACCGGGTGGCGGATTTGTATTGATTATAGGAAGTTAAATGCTGCAACTTCCAAAGATCATTTTCCTTTACCTTTTATTGACCAAATAGTAGAAAAACTAGCCGGACAAAAATTTTATTGTTTCTTGGATGGGTATTCAGGTTACAATCAAATTGCTATTCATCCCGAGGATCAACAAAAGACCACGTTTACTTGTCCATATGGCACATTCGCATTTAGACGGATGCCATTTGGTCTTTGTAATGCCCCCGCCACCTTTCAAAGGTGTATGATGAGTATCTTTTCGGATATGGTGGGGGAGTCTTTGGAAATCTTCATGGATGATTTTTCTATTTTTGGGTCATCATTTAACTCTTGCCTAGGCCAATTGGAAAAAGTGTTACAAAGGTGTGTTGAAACAAACCTGGTTTTGAGTTGGGAAAAAAGTCATTTTATGGTCCAAGAGGGGATAGTGTTGGGCCATGTGGTTTCTAGTCGTGGGATTGAGGTTGATCACGCTAAAATACAAGTCATTTCAACTTTACCTTATCCCACTAGTATTAAGGGCATTAGATCATTTTTGGGGCATGCCGGTTTTTATAGGAGGTTCATTAAAGGTTTTAGCGACATAACAAAACCTTTGTGTAATTTGTTATTGAAAGATGCTCCATTTAATTTTGATGAAAAATGTATTGAAGCCTTTAATATTTTGAAAGAAAAGTTAGTTGGGGCCCCAATTTTGCAATCACCCAATTGGTCTTTACCGTTTGAAATCATGTGTGATGCAAGTGGGTATGCGGTTGGGGCCGTGTTGGGCCAACGGGTAGAAAAGAAACCTGTTGCTATATACTACGCAAGTAAGACTCTTTCGGAAGCACAATTGAATTACACAACTACCGAAAAAGAGCTACTTGCGGTGGTATATGCGCTAGACAAATTCCGGTCTTACGTATGGGGTAGTAAAATTATTGTCTATACTGATCACAGTGCTGTCAGGTATTTAATGGACAAAAAGGATGCTAAGCCCCGACTGATTAGATGGATACTCTTACTACAAGAGTTTGACTTGGAGATACGTGACAAGAAAGGCACGGAAAATGTGGTTGCTGACCATTTGTCTAGATTGATGATTGAAGAGGAAGACTCAACGAATGAAATTAATGAGTTGTTCCCAGATGAGCATTTATTAGCAGTTTCGACATTACCTTGGTTTGCTAACATTGTTAATTTTTTAGTGACAGGTACAATGCCGGAACATTGGGTGAGGAAGAAGAGACTCCATTTTTTGTCCCAAATAAAACACTACATTTGGGATGATCCTGATTTATTTAGAGTGGGAGCGGATCAAATCATTCGAAGATGCATCCCGGATGAGGAGATCATGAGTGTGTTGAAGCACGTGCATTTTTATGCATGTGGAGGGCATTTTAGTGGCCAAAAGACGGGTCACAAGGTTTTATCTAGTGGGTTGTATTGGCCAACAATTTTTAAGGATTCGTTTGAGTATGCTAAAAATTGCTTACATTGTCAACAATTAGGAAGCATCTCAAAACGTGATGAAATGCCAATGCAACCCATTTTGGTTGTTGATGTGTTCGATGTATGGGGAATTGACTTCATGGGACCATTTCCCAATTCTTTCGGTAATCTATACATTTTGGTGGCGGTAGATTATGTTTCTAAATGGGTTGAAGCTATCGCCACCAAAACCAATGACCATATTGTTGTTTGCAATTTTATACAAACATATATTTTTTCAAGGTTTGGGTTACCCCGCACAATCATAAGTGATGGGGGATCTCATTTTAAAAACCAAAAATTCGGAAAATTGCTTAAGCGATATGGTGTTGACCATAGAATTGCCACCCCATATCATCCACAAACTAGTGGACAAGTTGAGGTGTCCAATAGGCAAATTAAAGAAATTCTACAAAAAACGGTTCGTGCGGACCGAAAGGATTGGTCAACCAAGCTCAATGATGCTTTTTGGGCCTACCGCACGGCCTACAAAACGCCTATTGGAACAACTCCTTATCGACTAGTGTATGGTAGGGATTGTCATCTCCCGGTCGAATTAGTTCACCGGGCATATTGGGCCATAAAAAATGTTAATTTACAATATGATGATGCAGGCCGAGAAAGAAAACTCAAATTATGTGAGTTAGAAGAGCTAAGAGATGGAGCTTACGAAATCGCGTCAAAATACAAAGACCAAATGAAGAGAGTTCATGACGCAAAGATTCGCAAAAAGGAATTTCAAGTGGGTCAAAAGGTTTGGCTCTACAATTCCAAGTTGAAGCTCTTCCCGGGAAAGCTCAAGAGCAAATGGACTGGCCCATACATCATAACAAGGGTTGGAAAATTTGGCGAGGTAGACATCGAGGACCCAAAGGATGGGTCAAAACAAACTGTGAACGGGCATCGATTGAAGCCCTACGTGGAGCACCCCACAGAACATGGTAACATTGTGGAGTTGGTAAGTTTTGTAGAAGGCTTACCAACTTATGAAATCAACTAAAATGTAGGTGCAAACTCCCATCCCAGGTACGTATTTTAATTAAAGTATTGGGGACAATACTATTTTTTTTCGGGGGGTGGGAAGTTGTAAATTATTTGTACAAATATTTTTATAAGTCTTTAGCAATTTTTCATAAACTTTACTTTAAAACCCTTGTTAAAAAAAATAAATAAAAAAAAAAAAAAAAACTGGGAGTTAGCGTAGCCTACGCCAAAAGTGGCGTAGGGTACGCCAAAGGCAATCTTCCTACGCAAGGGGCTGCTGGCCTACGCAAAAGAATCACTCGTTGCCTACGCTAATAGCGTTGCCTACGCCAAATTTGGCGTAGGATACGCTAAATCTGGAAAAGCTCTTTTAACTTGGCTGTTGACTCACTTTGACCGGCCCCACTTGCACAAAAACTGATTTTTCTCATCTTTATCACCTACCAACACAATCAAAACACCTTAAACTCCCAAATCCTTCATCTTCTTTACCCAAAAACCTCTCAAACCCTTATAAACTTCAATCCACCATAACTTCTTCAATCCTTCACCAAATCTAACAAAACTTATATGAAAATCATATAGTTTTTCGAGACCTACAAAACCCCTAACTTAAAATTCGTTAATTTTAACGTTTTGAGGGACGAATTGAGGGCTTAAAAAAACGGTTTCGAGGGATTCTTGTGTTATTTTCTTATTTCTTGCTTGTGGTTATTTCTCTACTCATTAATTGTCATGAAGGTATGTATTCTTTCACTTTTACTTTTTAATTTCATCATTTATATATTAGGTGTTCATGAATGTCTAGGAAATCAATGATGTGAGTATTAGTGTTTAGAATGATTGTTTGGGTAGAAGCCTTTGTTGTGAAAAAAAAAAAACGAAAATTTTACAATAAAAACAAGAAATAAGTGTGGGGAGGGGATTGTAGAGATATAGAACTTATGGTTGTTGAATTTAAGCGATTAGTACAACATCCTTAATCGTTAGTGTATATTCATAAACCATAGGGTACCGTGTTTGGGTAGAATGTAGTTAAGGTACATGCTAGTCTTATTGGGATTAGACAACTAATGCTACATTGTTGTTGTTGAATGTTGTTGCAGAATATCTTTAGAAGAAAGGGTAAGGAGCATGCCGAATCATCTTCTCAACCAAAAAGGAAAAAGGGGAAACGAACCAATCTACGGGACGACTCTGACGAAGAAGTTGATGAAATCCAACATGAATTGGATCGTAGCGAAAGGGCGGAGCGTGTTGAAAGAATGGATGTGGACCTTCCCACATGGACCGAAAAATCTAAAAGACTGTCAGCCTTTCCTGAAGCAATTAGACCAGCCATCTGGTATCAAAAAATGTCAACATTGAAGCATGATACCGAGGGAGTGTTGGTTTTTGAGAGATCATATGATAGGGAACAGTTGCGGTTAGTGGGATTGACACAGAAGTTCGAAAGAATCGGTTGGGAAGCGGCTCTAGATTATTGTGCAAATCGCGGGAAAAAGATCTATTTGAAGGCAATCGAGCAGTGGATGTCCACAATTGAGCGGGACTTTGGTGATAACCCACCTCTCACGTTGAAGATGACTGGTACTGTGGGAAAGAAAAAGATGACTTTATCCTTCGAGACATTACGTCAAATTGCCAACTTTGACTCTTGTCCGGAGAATGAATATTATTACATCCCCGAGGAGATCTTTTGGTCCAAAACCCAAAAAAATAGCGACCCACAAAACATGTTTGATAATGTGGTCCCGGTTAAAAGGGGGAATAACTACCGCAGAGAGGATATGGCATGCGAGGCCAGATTTCTTTTAGGTATTTCGTATGAAAACCTAATGGCGAGGCTTTGGGATAGATCAAAGGTGAGAGGTTGGGATGTTCGGGTGCTACACGCACTCATGTATGGTACACCACGCATATCTTTTAGGCATCTGGTCATGATGAACGTCTGGGACAGTCGCGAAAGCCAAGACCGGAAAATGATTCCACACGTTAGGCTCTTGTCATATCTGATGGAGGCACAAGGGGTAGTGACAAGGTCAACTCCAGCCATTGAGGTAGATGTCATGAAGATGAAGTGGGGAAGTTTTGTCAAGGCAAAGTTCACTTATGAGAAGACTGCAGAGTATCATGTGTTGCTAGATAAACAAGGCAACACAAATATCATGGCATTACGAGAGGATGTGGAACAGGAAGATGATGACGAGGTGCACACAGATGAGGCTGAAGAAGAAGAGGAGGAGTTACAAGTTGTGAGAGAGAGACCGGTGATTCGGGAGATGAGCAGGGAGGAGGCAGAGATGGTAGCAGAGGTCAAACGGGCAAGACCCGGTGGTTATCAAGGTTGGACTTCATTCAAGAAGTCAATTTGGGATCGAGGGACACGAAACATGGTATTAACACGTCAAAGAGAAGACGCGGCAATGAAAAGGGAGCAAGCGCGAATCGCAAGGGAAGAGCAGCGAGAAAGAGATCAGGTGGCGAGAGAGGAGAGAAGAGAAGAGGAAAGAAAGGCACGGGAAGATAAACATTGGTGGGCAGTTAATTATGCCCGAGAGATGGACACGGCCAACAGGTTCTTGGAGAGTGAGCAGGTTAGACACCACCAGGACCTAATAGCAGGGCGTCCTTATGAGCCATTTGTTCCCTATGTTGATTATTCAACTATAAGGGAACAACCACATGAGGTGATCAACCAGGTCAGGTGGCCCCAAGGGATCTCATCCAGTTATCTTCCCATTCCGCAGCCGCCACCGCCACCACCACCAGCTGAAGGATCTTCCTCTTCTGCCGACCCACTCAGTGACTACCATGGATGGATGGATGCAATTTTCGGGCATCCGAACGCGCCTTATCCACCACCGGGTCCGAATGATCCCTACTACCGCTGATGGATGGTTTTGGTAACATTTTATGTGTATCATTGTAGACTATTTATTTTTATTGTTTTTTCTTTTATTTGGTGTGGTTGACTTTATTTTGGGTTGCTTGAGTATGTTAGAATTTATGTTTTGCATTCTAGTTTTTTTTTCTAGTTGTTTTGTATGTGTTGATGATTTGAGAGTGAGCCTAGGATATGCATCACCGGTGAGTGTTCAGTGAAAAGAAAAAATGGAGGATGGGAAGCATTCAAGTATGGAGAGCAAGGATTCATCGAGGAAATGGAGACATCTTTTGTTTATCAGGTGCTTTCTATTCTTTAATCTTTTATGTGTTGTTGAATAAGGCTTGGGGTGGAACTTTAATGTTCATGTTAGAAAAAGATGTAGTAGGATGAAACAAAAACATCCTCGCACTTGTGAATTAATCAACTATTTGGTTCCCTTATTCGTGCAAAAATCCCACATTGAGGACAATGTAAACTTTAAGTGTGGGGATGGGGGAATAGCCAAAAAAAAAAAAAAAAAAAAAAAAAAAAAAACCAAATTCTTTTTCACCATGATATTGGATCACAAAATTCGACCCCTAGTCATGGTCATAATTCTTTAAGTTCCTTGATGTGTTTTTCCAAGGATGTTTTTGCAAAATATGGATTGCCTAGTTAGAAAAGATTAAGAAGAAATGTAACACTTTTGCATGTCGGCAACCCATATTTCCTTTAGGTTCAGGAAGAGATTATTGAGCCACCACAACATGCCAACACCCTACAAATATTTGTCCACAATCTCCGGCATGTTGTGTTCATTTGATTTGAGTGTGCTATTATAGGCGCATAAGGTAGAACTTGCAATTTTTGATACGCCTACTACTCTAGATCAATTGTGGACACAAGAATGATTAAGGCATTAGGTTAAACCTTTTATTTTTTAAACCAGTTTTATCATCCTTGAACCATTCCAATATTCCTTAGTTAACCAATCTTGAGCCTGAAACCTTTTCAATTGATCACCCATATCAACCTTTTGACCCATTTAACCTTTTCAATTTTTAAAAACCCAGCGTGATGAAAATTCGATTGTAGGATTTTGCTTTGTATTGTATATGATTTGCAATGTTAGTAAAAAAAAAAAAAAAAAAAACTGAAAAGTATGAGAACAAATACGTTACAAACAAATGAGAGTTCTCATAGAAAAGCACAAAAATATGCTTGAGTTAGAGATTGAATAAAAAGGCGCAACATTGCCTTAGAATTGAGAAGTTAGTTAGTCGTTAGAATAAATGTCGAATTTTCATCACCCTAGCCACTTAAAATATCCCTTTCCATACCCTTCGCCTAACCCCATTACAACCCGTTTTAAAGACCTTTTGACTTGTGTTCACGTTTGAAAAATATTGTGGAAGGTGATTGAATTGCAAGCTTATGCTAACATGCCCTATGATCGGTTTCGAGTGATTGATACGAAATACTAGCACATTATTTGCTAGCCGAGATAGTAAACCGAGTGGAGTGAACCATTGTGAGGGGTGTGCAAAAGTGTGAAATCGAATCTAGTTGGATTTAGCTAGGCAATTGTTTTAAACATATAAAAACCTTGGAATGTAAATCTACTGACAGGCGTAAGTCTTGTGAATTGGAGTATGACTAGGGGCCAATTTTGAGAATCGATAAAATGGTTGGAAATTAATTAGATTGTTGATTGAGCATGGTTTATTGATTTGCTTGAGGGCAAGCAAAAGACAAGTGTGGGGATGTGATGGGTTGATTTAAGGATGTGTATAAAAACACCCATAAGATGCATTTTAAAGATTATTCAGTGTCAAATGGTGTTGCTTTGATCTTGTTATGTCATTTCAGGATTTGACAACAAAAAGGAAGCAAAAATGACGTTTTGGAGTTGCCCGGGCGAGAAACGGAGGCATACGCGAGTTGGAAAACCAAAAACGGACGCCTGAGGGAAGTTAGCGTAGGATACGCCAAAAATGGCGTATCCTACGCCATTGTGACCAGACAGTTAGCGTAGGCCAGCAGAATTTTGGTGAGGCTGAACAGCTTTTGCGTAGGGTACGCCAAAATTGGCGTATCCTACGCTAAAAGTCAAACAGGTCCAAATGTTTCCTTTTTCAAGCCAAAACTGATGGGATCAAGTGTTAATGTCGATTTTATGATCTTTGACTGCGGGGGGAGCTGTTTTGATCTCATTTTTCAATATAAAAATCATCACCATTGAAGAGAAATCATCACACAATTATTCTACAAGCATTTTCTACACAATTTCTTGGAAGATTGAAGAACACATTTTGAAGATGATGAACACCATAGCCATGTTTGGCTAAAACTCTTGTATTACACTAGGGATGTAAGTTTTTGATACCTAGGGCTTTAACATTTGGGCATTGCATTGTTTAAACTTTTGATTAATGTTTGTATGTACTTGAATTACCAGTGTTGATTAGTGATTAATCTGATGTTGAAATCATTTCTAGTTAATTGATCTTGTGCCAATTTCTAAATGATATGAACATGGTTCCTTGCATCAACACTATCATAGGATTGTATGTTCTAAATGATGAAGTATAGTTTAGTCCATTGTGAATGTTGATAAAACTTGATACCTAAGTTTATTGAGCAATCAATCCGTTAGTACCAATTGCATTATCATTGTTTATCCAATTATGTCTAATTGTTGAAAGCCTTAGTGTTCAATTACCCAAATCCTTAGTGTAATCATCTCTATCTTATTGTTACAAGTATTATTAATCATTTCTTATAAATTTCATTTTAAGCTTCATATTAATCAACAACTATTCAATCAATTCTAAACATCAATTCATAACTCATATAAGTAATTAGCACCTTCATAATCGACAATTTCAAAGTTAACTAGGAAATACTCACTAACCACACGCTCCTTGGATTGATACCCTACTTACCCTATCTACATAGGTTAATTAGGTTTTGCATGACCCTAACGACAGGTCATCAGTATCCTTGGCTATTGAGAAGTATATTGAGGGACTGCCACCTCAGATCCATGATTCGGTTATGGGAAGCAAGCCTGCTACTGTAGAGGATGCCATTCGTCTCGCAGCATCTCTTACTGACAAGCATGTCAAGGATGGTACTCTAACTCGTAAGGGTACTAAAAGACCTACTGAAACCACTTCAAACCCTGCCACCACTGAACCTTCCCAAGAAAACTCTGCCTCTGCCTCTAATTCCAATAAGAAACGAAAAGCTGGAAACCAAAACTATGCGGTAGTTGCACCTCTTAACCAGGTTCCTGTTGCAAACCCACCTGCTGCACCTCAAACAAACCCAAGGGCTTATACTGGGAAACAACCTCAATGTGCTACCTGCCACTACCATCATCCCATCAATTTACCGTGTCGTAAGTGTGATGCTTGTGGAAGACTGGGTCATACCACCCCTTTCTGTCGTGTTGCCAATCGACCAATAAATAATCCACAGACTGCTATCCAAAACCAGGAAGCTGGTCAACCCAGAGTCTGTTACGCTTGTGGTGATCCTAACCATATGCAAAATAGATGCCCTCATCTTACGGCTTTCATCCAGGCTCGTCAGCAAACCCCAGCAGTCCCAGCAGCCCCAACAGTTCCAGCAATACAAGCAGCTCCAGCTCGTGGTCGTGCTTTCAACATCAACGCTAACCAAGATCAAGCTACCAACGACGTTGTCAATGGTACATTTCTTATTACTAACTTATATGCTTCGATTTTGATAGGAGTTTTGTCTCATTAGAAGTTGAACCTTTGTTTGCTCATACTTGTCCTCACTTTACCTATCCTTTTACTATGGAGGTTGCTAATGGCAATCTTATTCTTATAAAATTTATGCTCCATAATTGCACGTTGAACTTAAACTATTATAATTTTATCTGTAATTAGAAATATTATGAATCGAGTTTGTAAACCTTTCTTGAACCAGTACGTAAGTGTTTTTCGTCGATAATATCCTCATATATTCCACAACCAGAAATCTTCACTTGAAAGAAATTTCGAGACGAAATTTTCTAAAGTAGGGGACACTGTGACATCCGCCCCTTTAATCTCATCATTAGCACAACTTTAGCCCTTCATGTATTTATACCTTTTCAAGACCGGTCCCTATATTTGTTCGTCTATTCTAATAAACTTTGGGGTTACATTAACGATTATTACTATTATTATTATTATTATTATTACTATTATTATTATTATTATTATTATTATTAACATTAAAGTTACAAAATTTGTAATTGTGTAAGAGGTATTTAAATTTAAAGTCAAAATAATAAGCTCTTGAAACTAGAGGGACTTAAAATGAAATTTTTAAAAAAAAAAAAACAAAACAAAAAAAAATTTCAAACACAGCATCTCCCTCGTCCCTCTCGTCTTTCCAGCCAGACTCGCCGATGGCAAGTCCGTTTTTCCGGCCAAACATACTTAAACATCCTTTAGATGCTCTTAAACTCAATTTTAATGCGCCAAACCTTTTCTCCAGCGTTTTACATTGAAATTCAATTATTATAGCGAGCATTTAACACGATTTAAACGATTTTTAAGTTGGGTTTAAATCTGAAACGGCCGGAAGTTTAAAACCTAGTAACTAACGCGTTTTGGTCGAACCCTTGTATAAATTGATGTTACTATCTTGTCTCTGCATCACAACACATCATAAACCCACAAACAAACCAAACAAAACACGTCCAGAAACCTATCAAATCGTGATAAAGAGTTCGGCACTTGCTTTTCAGTTTCAAGTGTTTAAACGTTATTGTAAGTATCAAATTTTATTGCCGTTTTATTATTTCAATCTCCCTTGTTATTAACCCTATGAATTCAGGTTGTTATACTATCGATTTGGGATTGATTGAAATCGGGTCTAGGGTTAGGGTTCTTAGGGAATTTGGGGAAGAAGATGGAAGTTAGTTCATATATAAATATTTATAACTTTCAAGTAAAGCCAGTGTATTACATGATGGTGTAGTGGTTATTGTGTATGTTTGTGAAGATCAGGGTGCAGGTTCGATCCCCGCTGGAGGCCTCACTTTTGAATTCTTTTTGTTACATTAATTATTTATTTATTTGTCTAATTCGTTTTAATTATAATAAAAATCATATAATATGTTTAAACCTTTAAATATTCATAACTAATTCGTTTTTGTTTAAAAAATTATGAAAATTTAGGTGTAGTATCTTGACACCTCATAGAAAATTACCACACTTTAATTTTCTGGAAAAAGTCTTATTTATATATTTTTATTGATTTAAATTGTTTTAATCATAATTAATTGATAAAAAAATCCATTTTTAATGATTTTAATCTCAAAATTTTAGGATAATTATTTCTAAGCATTCTAATCTAAAATAAAAATTATTGATTCAGAAAACATTTGTTTTTATTAATTTTCCTATTTTTAATCATTTAAACATTATTTAATATCATTAAATCAGTTTTAAATATAGATAAGTTTATAAAAATTATGCGAAAATTATTTTCATTAATTTACATCAGAAATCATCCATTTTCTATAAAAATAGCATTTGTGGATCATGTCTTGAATTATTAGTCTTATTTATGATTAATTAGACATAATTAATAATTTATTTATTTGTAATATTAAATATCTATTTTATGAATACTTTTCTTATAAAATAGAAATGTTTTATGTTTGAAAATCTTAATTACCATTTGTAGATCACTGTGAAACACATAATTATTTATTTATACATTTATAATTATAGCATTTATTTATAATAATTAGTTAAAGTAATTAACTAAATTATTTTGTCATAACTACTCAAATATATATTTTGATCTAAATATTTAATTGGTACATTTACAAACTTTGGTATATTATTTTTAATATACAACTTTTACATTAATTCGACAAATCATAAAATCTCTAATTCCCCAAATCGACTTAGCAAACCCTAATGCCTTAGACCCTAGATACCTTAGACTTTGTAGACTTTACCTTACTAGTATTCATATACGTTATAGGTTGAATTCCTCGGAATTCTCACTACTTAGCTCACAACCGCTTAAGTGGATTTTGATCGCTTTCGCAAACTGTGAGTATATCTTCCCCTTTTACTGTTTTACTATTTTTGGGGTGATTCATGTACTTATTATCAAGTTTCTATTACTTCTTACTAAAATAGCAATTCTCCTGTGTGTTTGCTTTATGTTAATTTGTGTGTCTATGACTTGTCAAAATCATTAACCTTTGAGGGCATGGCATTTCAATGAATAGTACTATGGTATATACCCCTTGTGACTCTGTTGAGAGACCTTGGTCATTGTCTTGTGATTCATATTACTAAAAATGTTTTGATTCTTGATTCTTGATACTTACTACATAGGGTTGATTTTGAACGGACAATACTTAAATTACATAATTGCAAATGGTATACAACACAGGGATTGCGAAACGTTTTATACTATATATATATATCCAACGGATGTACTCACCAATACATTATATGTGTTGACAAAATTGTTTTGTACATGTTTCAGGTGACGTTTGATGTTTCATGCTTTCACGCTTAGGCTGGACCTAGTGCTTAAATAAAAGATTGAATATTTATTTAACTATGTTTTGGATTTCTATTAAGACTTTTGTATTTCCTTTTTAGATAATGGAAATTAATTGCTATTAATATTTACATTTTAGTCCATGTGCTTTTGAACAATCGTCACTACGTGACACCTCGATGTTTCCGCCATCGGTTGGGGTGTTACAACATGGCACCTTAAAATGGTGCCATGTGTCCCACATGGTGAGTAATCAAGGGTCGGTTCGGGTTTGTTACGTATATTAGTTCGGCCACGAACGCGTGTTATTATAATATTAATTATATTATTCGGTTCGGTTTTCAGTTTCGCACCTAACCGGCTCGCTCATTATTGGTTTTGGTTAAATTAAACGCGAAAAATTTTGGGGTCCACTCTGGGTTGTTACACAACCCAAATTCCAAACAACCCGAACCTGAATTATAGAAAATCCAAAAAAACCCGAGCCCAAATAACTCAAACCCGAACCTTAAATAGATCGGGTATCGGGTCACTCTTTCCCAACAAAGAACCTGAAAACCCAAAATCCAAAACTCAAAGAAACCCGAACATTTAATGTCTTATTTTATAGATACATTTAAGATTAAAGTTATTGGTATGTTTTAAACATTAAGTTTTAGAACTTTTAAACATTTTTATATCATACTATCAAATAATGTTTGAATTTTGTTAATATTTTTTAAGTAACATGATGAAATTTGATTACATGTAGCGAAAGAAAACAAACATTTTTCTATTACATCTAAACCCGAAAACCGAACAACCTGACCGACTAACCTGAACCCAAATAACCCAAACCCGACCAACCCAAACTTTAAATGGTTTGGTTACCGGGTCACTTTTTCTCTACTAAAAACCTAAACAACCCAACCTGAAAAAAATAACCCGAAGAATACCCATAGGTGCAAGCTTCAGTGGGTAGTGGCTTTTATCTTACTATGCCCGTAGGCGGTGAGTTTTTCCTGAATTGGTGGGTGAGCTGGGTCATCAGCACTATATGTGTTCGCAAAGCATGGGTGACCTTTCGCTAATAAGCTTACCTAGGTGACCGGAATTGTATAATATTTCGTTGGGAGTTAAAAAAATGAATTTTAACTTTTTATCATCAAAAGATAATATGTCGAGAATAAATAGAATCCAGTTTTTTTTAATAAGCAAGTTACTCTATTAGTCCTTCACGGGTAGCTCAGTTGGTGAATGGACCAAGGATAATGGACCAAGGATCTCTATTGAAGGTCTCAGGTTCGATTCCCACGAAGGACATAATGAGAAATGATGGATGACTCATGGCCTATGGCCATGAGTTCGAGTCCTGATCTCGCCAGGTTTTACCGGTTCACTACTGTCGTGCATTCGGGCGCGTATGCGGGTCGGGTTTTCCCTAGAAGGCTGGAAGCGGGCTGTCGGGCGGGCTAGGGGCTTCGTGCGTCCGGGATGGGCCGGGCTGTGCCCCTGTCTTTGCTACTGGGGGCCACGTACGAAGTACCCGGCGTTGTTTAGTTGGCCGTTAAAAAAAGTTACTCTATTAAATAGTTTAAAATAAAAACAAAACTGTTTTTATTATTATTAAATGCCCGATTTGATTAATTATTAATTAATATTCTCCTTTTGTGGAAATATGGGGAGAGCAAGGAATATCATCTCAGTTATGATTCATTGATTTGGTGCTTGAAAGTGATGAGGTTTGGTCTGGGTTAGTCAACTGGATTGAGACTTTATGGATTAAGATGTGGCCGTGTGGGGATCTTTTATCCTCTGTTTATTAATCCAAGTAGCCTTTTTTTTTTTCACGCTACATGGTGGGAGTTTAGTTATTTTTCTGTTATCATACGGCGTGACTTTGGTCATTATTGGCTAGGCTCACAGAAAACCATAAAAGCAAAGACTAAATTACAAAATTTGTCCTTTATGTATACATCAAGTTTCAACACAAGTAATTTGCCTTAAAAATTGAAGAGGTTTGTACTTTCTGTTTGTAAATCTTGCGTGATACGTCCATTGACCCTAACCTAGCTTAACTTTGTCATTAACTTAGATCATGTGTAAGACACATAAGACCAGGTTAGTCTTTTCACCTACCTTTATGTATACATCAAATTTCAAGGCATGCTATTTGCCTTTAAAGTTGATAAGATTTGTAGTTTATGTTTGTAAATCTTGCATGTTACATACTCTAGTCCTAACCAAAATTATAAAATACCAAAGTTTAGCTACAAGCTAACAAACCTTAAAGTTTACTAAAAAAGACAAAGTACCATTCCTGTTAGACTATTACATTTATAGTATTTGTAACTTATTGTGCTAGATTATTCATGTATTCATTCATGTGTAGTTATGATCTATTCATAGTTTCATCCACTCAAGAGGTGGATCATTAAGAGACTAAGAGTTCATTTTATGGTATCAAGCCAAAGGTCCTTCTCATCTCTTTAGTCTTTGCTCTCCCACCCTTTCTTCTTCCCTCAACCCTATGGGCGGCGCCATTAAGACAACTACGTTGTCACAGGACTATAGTGATTCGTATATGAAGATGTATGTACGGATTTTTCGAGTGACAACAATGTTTCTTGAACGATGACATCATTCGAAAGAAGAGAGGACGTGAGATGAAAAAATAAGAGTGATATTTTCCGGTTGACCTCAACTATTGCAGGTAGAATTGACTCTGCTCCTTAAGTAGAAATGAAGAAGTTCAACAATTTTTAATTGTTGATAAATGACATGTAGAGAAGTGGACACATATTCCTGCAAAAAAGCATAGGGTGTGTAATATATCAAGTCAAAATTCATGTTTAACCCTTTATTTAACTAGTGGTATTCAACCCGCGCGTTGCGGCGGGAATGTGGCAGAAATCCAATCGGTTTCAGCCCATGTTCTGTTGGCTGCGACAACTCAATTCTGCACATGTCGCCTTCGCTTCTTCCCATATATGAATTCCGAAAAAGTATGTTTACGGTTGCTTTGTTGTACATCAACTGGTCTGACTCAGGATCAGGAACCATATATCTCCAACAGCTACATGACCTGTATAATTGTACGAATTTACTCAGCACAGTTCAATTAGGTGGCATAATGATTCATGGTAATGGGTCGCAAACTCAGACGGGTCTTTATCAGTGAGTTCTATTAGGTCCTTGTTCTCGTGATAATTTGCTGGTTCTTTTTGACCAAACTATAACATCTGTGAATACTGATATATTTATTATCTCAATAAATATATGATTCTATACAATTGAGTATCCAATTAATTGAAATTGTAACACGTGCATTTACATTTATTTATACTGTTGTATAAAATTCTAATATCCAGTTATTTAGAAATTGACATATTTACTGTTATTACTTTTAATTTAATAATAATTAAAGTTAGTTAATAATAGATAATAGCAAATCAAAATATAATATATGTACACACACCTGTGATTAGTTTGAATGATCATGTTGAACCTCAAGTTCATCATAGGTGGCGAAGCTGAAGTACTAAGTCAGTATGTTGGTGTTATAGAGGGGAACACATCCTGCGCTCTTTTCAATCCTGAGGGATGTGTCATGTTGTAAGGTTGGCATGATTTTTTTTTTTGATTCGGCTGATATGTAATTGTTGATTGAGTAAAAATATGTTTGTTCCTTTTGGGCTGCTATTGCCTCAATAGTATCACCCTGCAGTAAATCAAAATTGTTAGTTGTATCATACAACAGGTTTATTGGAGGCTCTATAGGAGGCTTTATGTGAGAGGTTTTATGGTAGTTGAACTTGTCTCTTTATAAATCAAGCATATCTATTGACATTAGGCAAGACTCTAGCATATCCAAAAAGGCAATATTCCATAGAATGGGTTAGTCTTTTGACCCAAAAACCACCCGCATCAAAGAATCTGTTGATAAGATTTAAAAATGAAAACTACCACCATCACCAACAACAAAATTAAGTAATATAGTCAACAACTAAAAACATACCCCTACAGCAAGCATGAAAGAAACAACTTTGATACATGATATTTTTTTTTTAAATAAAACTCCAAAAGCAAATAACCAAACAGAGATTTAGTGTAGCCTAACAATTCAGCGAGTCTAAGAAATTAATCTTAAATCATTGTGTTACATCATTTGGTTTCGAATGATTCATCTTCCTTATGTTCGGCCCAACAAACCATACAATGCACAACACACAACAGGTCACATATATGAGGGTCCTCGCCACGCCATAATGACTGAAGAAAATCCATATCACAACACATATATACAACACGCTTTTAAACATGTCTACAACCCAGTCAGTGTAGGAGATGTGCAGCTGTAAAAACAAAACCAATTATGCTTTAATAATAGGAATACACAACCATACAAAGCATAACACTTCACAAACAATTAATCATTGTGATACAAACAATGTATCCAGATTTTAGGACAAATTACACAATTCGTCCTTTAGGTTTGGGCCATTTTTCAGTGGATGTCCTTTCGCGTTTGAGTTGATGTGTTTCGTCCTTAACGACCTAAAATCCTTACACCCACTGTCCTAAGAGCCTAACTTGGTTAAAATTTTCAGTTAACTTTGGTCATGTGCAAGGCACATGAGGGTAGGATGGTAATTTTACTTAATATATAATTATGAATTTTAAAAATTATAAAAAAATACATATATAAAAAATACTAGTTGCAGCAGCATCCTTTCTAGTTGGTCACCCCCCTTCTTCTCTCGTATTTGACAACCCACCACCCTCCCTCCTCAATTCCTTCTTAGTACTAACCATCACCTCTCTCCCACCTAAACTCCTATCTCTCCTAGTAATCAGTTGACCGAGGAAATAGACAGTTGACTTTTTGCAGGATACCATGACTCTCCGGTTACTGTCAACGGTAATAAGTGTACGGAGATCCCGAATGGCGTCGTTTCCGGATTGAATAAGGTTATTGAATTCAAGTTCAACAGTTTTTTAATAAAGTTTTATACCCTCTATTTGGTATGTATTGTTGGAGGTCGATTATTAGGTGGAGTTTGGAATCAGGTGGGGATGAAACGGCGTCGTTTGTAGGGATGTGGGTGGTGTTAGTTATTGTTGGGGTGACGGCGACGGAAGTGGCGGCGGCGACGAAAGGAAGAGAAGGTGGTGAGGATTGTGGGTTTTGGTAGGTGGTGGTGGTGGTGGAAGGGTTTGGGTAGGTAGTGGTGGTGGAGTGGGTTTAGTGATGAATTCATTGCGTTGACCGACAGGGTATTGTTGACCGGTGGGTGGTGGTGGTGGTGGAGTAGAGACGGAGAGTGTGATGTCTGGATTGTTGGTGGTGGTCGGTGGGTGGAGCTGCCCATAGGGTGGTGGTGGTGTGGTGGTGGAAGAAGGGTTTTGAGGAGAGAGAGAGAAGATGAAGATGAAGATGAAAGGGGATTAAAGCTTTATTTTTATATATAATTGAAATTACCAGAATACCCTCATGTGCAAGGCACATGACCAGATTTAACGTTAAAAACTAACCAAGTTAGGCCCTTAGGACAGTGGGTGTAAGGATTTTAGGTCGTTAAGGACGAAACACATCAACTGAAACGCGAAAGGACATCCACTGAAAAATGGACCAAACCTAAAGGACGAATTGTGTAATTTGTCCCAGATTTTAATATTCGCATTAGAGAAGATACATGAAAACACAAATAAGATGCACAATCCAAAAATGAGGAACCTGTTTTTAGGCACCCAACAAACGACATGAGGTCGATCATCGCCAAGGTGTAGAGGATACAATCCTTCTTTAACATATACAAAAAGACTACTCCAACAAAGCATGTTAATTATCTCCTCTCATCTATCCAGTGTAAAATTTCTACAATCACAACCACAAAATATCAAATTTCAGAGGTAACCGTAGAATTTAACGGTAAAGGTAACCAATGTGACTGTAAACCTTAATAATAAAAAATAATAATAAATTTCCATAAAAAGTAGAGAATAATGCATCTTAATGATTTACCTAGCACGGACAGATAGTCGAGATGAAGCCTAGGGGCAGGTGTGCCGATATCAGATCGTTCAGGAATAATATTATCCTGCCCTGGGTTTCGATGACAGGAATCGCCAGAGAACCGTTGTCGGGAGGCGGATATGTGGGAGGAACTGGCTGCATGGATCTCTGGCCAAGTTGCAACCGCCACTGTCGCCGTCGAACCCCCGTTGTCTCCTTTCTAGCACAACTTCTCTCCTCGGCGCCTACATCTCATCCTTCAACCGATTCTCTCGTCTCATGGACCAGAAGAAAATGTGTAAACACTTAAAAGAACACATAAACATCCATGATTTTACAAAAGTACCCCAAATACTATCCATGATAGTCTCAGTCACCATCTCTGGCAGAGATTGGCGTTGATTATTCGTTTCGCTGGAAAGAGGACTAGGTCGGCTTATGCCTTCGCTGCTGCGTCTATTTTACCTAATGAAGAAAAGTGAGGAAGAAAGGTAGAAAGTAGATATGGATGCAGGACTGGAAAACGAAAACGCAAAACAGGGGATGGTAACAGACGGTGGTGAAGCGTGTAAAGAAAATATGGTGTGTATGGTAGAGACACGTGTAATTCAGATTTGGGCGGTGGAACACACGTGGGTTGAGGAGCTGCACATACAATAAATAAAAAAATATAAAAGAGGCCAAGACTCGAACCCGGCCACATATCATTACAAAACACCAGCCTAACCAACTGAACTGGGAATGCTTTTGATATCTTAATCAGACTTAACAATATATATAGAATGATACAATGCTCTAAATAAAAAATTACTGTTCAAAGTACTTTGCTTATTAATATAGTATAATTTTTCTATATTTGCATTTAGTACACAACTTTTACTATTCGTTTTCTTTTTTCTTCATTCATTTATCCTTTTAATCAGTTTAATATATCAAACACATGTAGGTGGTTTGTTTAAAAAAGATATTTTAACAAAAAGATTGTTATCTATAAAACCACCAATTGAAGAAACATGAAAAAAAAAATAACAACCTTTTCGTGTGTGGGACTTCGATTGTTAAATATGACCAACATGACCCGACCCGACCCGACCCAAACCGTTAAACCCACTTGGAAATATTTTGGCTTACGTGAAATTGTAGCATCTAAACACAGTGACATCATTGAAATAAATTTCCGCATCCGCCACTGCTCAATCCCTTGATATCCTGCTCTTCTCCATCTCACCATTGCCTATGGCTTTTTCCTCTTCCACCTCTGATGCAGTTCCTAATTCACCCCACCTCATCATTGTTAAACTTTGCTACACAAATTACCTAACGTGAGTTTACCAAATGGGTCTTATCTACCAAGATCTATTCCCGTGTCGATGCCTCTTCAACATATCATCCTTCCACCATTACCAACAATTATAAAACTGTTGACTACCCTGAATATGCGACCTGGCTCATTTTTTAATCAACGCACCATCATCATCCTCAATGTTTCATTAACAGTAGAGATTACCGTTGTTGTTGGGTTACCCACTGTTAGTCAAATCTGGTTAGCTTTAGAGAATGCTCATGGGAACTCTTCCATTGAAAGCATTCATAATCTTCATGACCAGCTTCGTCTTCTTCAGAAGGGCTCCAAATATGTCGCTCATTTTGGTCGAATGTTCAAGAATTTGTGTGATCACTATCGGCTATTGGAAATCTGGTTGATTCGAGCATTTGAAACCTTCTCCATTACCATCCGTTCTATACGCCCGACTCCATCTTTTTCAGATCTTCTAGCTCAAACCACAAGTCACAACTTCTTTACACGATCCATCCATGGAAACACCACTTTGCATTTGCGGCTAAGTCTCATCAGATCCCTACTTCTTCTAAAGGTCGTGGAGGTAGGTTCTCTCGTGGTAATTATTCTAGTGGCTATGGTGGACGTGGTCATGGTCGTCATCCACCGCATTGCCAACTTTGTCGCCATGATGGTCACTATGCTAACACATGCCTGAACTTTTCCACGTATGAGTCCCAAAGTTCTCTCTCTAAAGTGAAGACCGGAAGAGGAAGAGACAAAGACGAAGAATGGCATGATGTTCTGTCAAGACGCAGGCAAAAATCTGGGAACAAGGGGAAGCAGCAAACGCTAGAGGTTATCAAGTTCTACATCTCTAATCTCCCTTATGGTTGTACCCCTTTGTCACACCCCGAAATATGCATTCGATCGTGACCCGTTGGTACCTTTACTACGTAGCGGAATGATAGATCTAAGACTTCAAAAGTTAATGAACGCCATCTAAAAGCTTTCCAGGGTATTGAATTCCATTAATTCCACCTAATCCAACCGTGCCGTGCCAAATAATACCTGAGAAAAACATGCTTAAAAGTCAACATAAAGTTGGCGAGTTCATGGTTTTATATTTGTTTCTTGTAAAACTTTTTTCCTTTACATCGTGGAAAAATAATGGTAAAGCATTTGAAAAAGTTTAGCTTTATTACTCAAAATCAAATTTGAAGAAATTATTGCAAAAAGTCCACTTGGAATCCTCGTCAGGCATTCCACAATAAGTTTTGAAAATTGTTCTTATAAAACGCTTGGAAACATAAGTTGTTCCTTTGGAACATAAATGAAAATCCCTGCATGAGCCTATAACCAACCCCAGGCTAGTATGTGCCTCACAAAGATCGTGCTCTCGCTACGATGCCACTAGCAGTTGGTTATAGTAGTGAATAGTTGTGAGGACTTCACTGTACAGTTAAACGATGACAAGAACCCTTTAACCCTTAGAAGTGTGATTAAGGGAAATTCGGTTATATGAAATGAACCAGGACAATCCACCCCTCTAAAGCAAACAAGGACAACCCCGTCCTTAGCGACAACTCATGCATGTTTGCAATTCACGTTTACTTGTATAAAACTAGCGTGTTTTAATGTGAACTTTGTATGAACCGTTTGTGAGAATCGAAATCCATTTGTTAATATGGTTTAAGAAAAGCTTAAGTTATTTATTGAAATATCAAATGCTTTTGCGAAACTTGCATGCCCCCCCCCCCCCTCCCGAAAACATTTTCAAAACAGTAAAAAGTGGGGTAATGAACTCACCTCGAATCCGTGTGAAAGCTAGCAAAGTAAACTCAAAGTACTAGATCCGTCCTACACGTGTTCTATGTACAAGAGACATCTTAGGTCCATATATTACCATTTTGAAGACTTCTTATTGTTTTTCTACCTTCTTCGGCTCTGTTTTCCGCACCGCTTGCCCTGTTACAAACCCACTATCTCTCAACCCGACTAGAGGAGATACACATTTCAGGTCAATACAAGCATGCTTCCCCCTGGCCCACCCAAAGACAAGGAGATCTGCTGGACGCAGGGTGGATCTCCCTTATGCGGGATCCTCGCATGCTAAAGCCTGCGAGGAGAACCAACATGTTTCCGTACCCCTAGCTTTTGATACCTTGGCTCATTGGCACTGGAGGCTACCCGTTTCCTTACCAGTGTCCAGCGAGTTATTCATAGTAGTGTCTCGGCTTGGGTGGGCAAGATTACGTTTTTAGTATATTAGGGTTTGACATTCAGAAAGGGGTGGCGGCGCAGCTTGTTGCCCGTCTTCCCGCTATCTTAATGTAATATTTTCATTCATGGATTAGTAAAATTGAAGTGTATATTTATTGTGAAGCAAAAAAAAATCTTATTGTTGGTTGTTGTTGACTTCTTGTTGATAACAATATTTGTTAGGTAAAACTGTAAAAGACTAGTAATTAATCATATACTTATGTATTTAACTAATACACAGCTTTAAAAATTGTTCATGTATACAAACTGTGCTATTTTGCAGACATGTGAGAGATCATACACACGGCATTGACTTCAAAGTTCAAACTATGTGTTAAAAAGTCTAACGTTTTATCTGTTACTCCAAAACTCAGACGAACAAATATCGGCTGCTGGTGAGCTTTGATAATTATTAGCTAAAAGAAAAGCTGATAATCCAGTAGAACTTAAGAAATACCCTTTCGAATTTACCAATAAAGAGGCTAAAAGGTGATGATAGATAAAAAGACAAGGGATAAAAAAAATAAAAAATATCGCCATCCGTGGGACTCGAACCCACGACCACGTGGTTAAAAGCCACGCGCTCTACCAACTGAGCTAGAACGGCTCTATGCTTAATTGTGAAAATACTTGAAAAAGAATGTACGTTTTTAAAGCCCAACCTTTTGGTACTGGTAGTATGATAAATTTGTACAAAATAATCATGTTTCGTTCATAAATTTATTAAATAAGTTTAAATGTGCTGTTGACTGTCGAAGGTAGCAGCTCTGTTGAGGGATGGCGGTGGTGCTAACTGTGATGGTTAATGACCCGAGAGATGGAGATTGCATTTTTGGTGAATCGTTTCGCTACCCAAAACAAAAGAATTGGCTTAGAATACACAAAACACTACCCAAAACATAAATCTTTATACGTTATTGATTTTTGTACTTTATTAGACTCGGCCTCCATGCAAACGTGCATATAAAAACAAATCAGAACTGAGACTTCAATACTTTTTTAAATAAAAATTCATCCCGATAATAGCGGAAATTGTAACCCTTGTCGCAATCAATTTACACGAAAATACATGCTACTTACGATGGTTTCTTGACAGCCAGACCAAAAGAAACCTTATACCAAAAGTACACAGAAGAATACAAAATTGATACCTTCGGAAAAAAAATTATAAAAACAAAACAAACGACAACAACCTCTGAACATCTAAACAAACAAATATGCCATCCCAGCACTTAAATTGGTAATATATCTGCCATTCTAGCTTTCGCATCGTCTGGAACTTCACGTCCAGGAACTTGAACCTTTAGAAGGTTGTAGTACCTAAAACAGGTAAACAAAAGTCAACCACCATAACCGGTAGTTGTAATGAAATTGTGATACGAGTACAGAAACAAGATAGACATACTCTATGGCAGTGAATAAACGGTCATGCTCGGTAATGAAGGCAAGCAAGGCCTGCAAATTAAAATATTAAATATACATGTTTAGTTAATTTCCAAAGAAGATCAAAAAGGATTAAGCTACATTTGGCTGAGAGAACGAGTGTTTGTATTGATATTACCTCAACTGGCATATTTAGCAGCTCGTAGTAGTTTCGGACATGATCTAATCTTGTTTGCACAGATTCACTATCAATTGAGGGTATGGCTGACAGCGCCTGTTACAGCATTAATTATTTGAATTCTTGGGTTAGGATCAAAATTCAAATACACAGTGATAGAAAAATAGGAAGTCGTAGGAAGGGTATTAAACGGACTCCGGTTGAACTCATTCAAGCGGCATTGGAACCGTCTTATCGAACCCTACGACGTTAGTTTTTAGGTCTTCGTTTTTTGAGGTTTTAGCTTGCAGTTTTTAGAATATGCGTTATATCATTGTGTATTTTATGTACCATTGTGTCTTTTTCTTATTTTCATCATTGTGTCATTTTTTCAATTCATGAGTCTTTTTTCTAAACATTGTGTTATATTTTTTGGCACTGTGTTATAATTTAGGGCTCATTATGTCATTTCATAATCTATTGTGTTTTTTGTATCCTTCTCACCCTTCTCATTTTTGTTACACTGTGTAGAATAACTTGACCCTTGAATTCTTAGATGTAGTTTTGATAATTTTACACAATCTATCAATCTTGTGTACAAACTAACAAAATTCAGAAAGAAATGGCAAACCTGTTCTAACGCGATTGTGTTCCTACATATCTGCTGAACACCAAAAAGGTTGATTTGTTTCATCTCTGCCAAAGCCTGAAGAATATATGGAAACTTTGTATATTACAACCAGGGAAAAAAGAAATACAATTATCAAGTATTGTGACACGATATTAGAAACCTTGATGGAAGCATGCGAGGCAACAGCACAGATTCCGCCAAATATATAGTTCCGTTTGCTTGGAGCAATGAAAGGAGCAATCACTTCGTCTCTACGAGTTATCTATAACATGAATATATGCAATTAATATCTTCATTATCCAAAATAAAGTTACCCAGTAAAATCCCACTCATACCTGGTACAAATAAAATTATTACATGAATGACATACTAGAAAGAAAAAAAAAACCCTCACCTGCGTGATTAAGGAAATGATATAATCATCAGGTTCCTCAGCATCTTGGTCCTCCAAGTATTCCCTTGTTGCCATTACCTGTTAAAAGCAATATTGAAAGGTTAAAAGATAATTCATCATTTAATGATCGATTTTTATTTCTTTTAAATGTGCCAAACCTGCATATTGAAAACTGTTTCTAATTGCATTTCTACACGTAAAACCTTTAGGCAATCGATTGCCAGCTTTCTGTAATCCTCTGCAAATGATGCTAGATCCTTAGGAGGTAAACTGCTATTTCGTTTATGATGGCCAGGTGTCGGCTTCAAATCAACTTCTGTTTGATCAGATGCTTTGGGTGATACATTCCCAAACCTGTATGGCTCACAATCAATATCAAAACTATTTTCAATCTTGTAGTGCTTGCTAATTGGTAAGGTGGCACTTTTTTTTGTTGCACTTTATATTATGCGGATAGTGCTTCTAATCATTATAGACAGCATTAGAAAATTAGAAATAAGTCAATAACTTCTTTTATTTTTTAATGCCCACATTTGTCCACCTCTTTTGATCTCTTATTTCTATATAATATTGAAATCAAAAGTTAGAACTAAAACCCTTGCATAAAACAAATAAACCAAAAATATCGTCACTCATATGGCCAGGACATATAGTTTAGCACCCAACTGCTTACTGCCCATGAAAAGTGTAACAAATAGATTTTGAGATATTGCAAATTAATATTGTTGCTCCTTTCTTAAAAAAACTTTAAACTCAAATTACTTAACTGTCCCTCCCAAAATATATTTCAGGAGTAACTAACATTGATCTCCTTATTTTCAAAACTATAAGTTAATCAAATTGGTAGTGTGACGGTAAATATAAAAGTTAATCAAATTGGTGGCGTGACGGTAAATGTCGGTACTTTTTTTAAAGATAAGTTAAGTAAGAACTTGCCTTTCTATAGAGTCAGCAATGTACTCCAATGAATCACTAAGGGATGCCAACAATACAAGCTTGTTGTTATCACGAATTAAAGACTCCTGCAAAAGCAGATCCTTGTAAGTGCTTGCTTATACAAAATTAGTGTTCTAGATGATTAAAGCTAGGAACATTACTGTCAAGTAGAGCCGTAGATGTGTTTATAAACTGTTGAAACTACCCGAACCAAACCACGTCGACCGGTTTGAGATTTTCAAGTTTCAGTTTGGCAGTTTAACAATCCAGGAAACAGTTTGATACTTAGAACCCGCGTGTAAACCGAACCGGCCATTAATTTTTTTTATTTATTTAAATTTCAGTTTTGGAATATGCATGAAAATGATAAAGATGGTTCACGAATAATCGAATATAATACAGGTTCTAATAGCCTCCCCTTTTTAATAGAACAGTATGAACCAAAAAGAAAAACCATTAAGCACCATAAAAGCAGAACCTGCAAACATTCAAAGGAATAAAAATGACCTGTTTTATTGGCCTTAGTTTCATCAGTAATTCACTAATTTGTAGCTCAACACCATCATTTTCCGCATCAGCAATATAGTCATCTGCATTTGCATGGGCAAGTGAAGTTGGTAAAAAAGCACTTGCTGGATCACGTCGCATCAGATTCTCAACATCATGTCTCCCAATAAGCATATAACTTTGCTTCTCAAGAACTGCCTGATATATAACCAACCACATAAAACTAAAGAACATTACCAATAAAAACATGAAATTATCTCATAACTCATAAATTAAATATATGAAATAATAACTATCAGTTGGCAAATGAGAAGCAAGAAAGTAAAGAATAAGCCCTGCCTCAGTGTATGATGCGCGGCATCTTTCATATGTTCGTTCAAGGAATGTTTGCACATACTTCACAAGGTCACCAGAAAATTTTGGCATTGCTTGGGCCCACCCAAGAACCTACAATAACATTATGCAAATTAAGACAAAACTGTAAAATCAAAATCAATGACATGGTAATGAAATAAGGAGAATAGACTCTAAATAAAAGAAGCATGCCTCTTTAGCCAGAAAATCTATGGTCAGAAGTCCTTGTAAGATAGGCCGTCCCTTAGAAACTGATGGTGTGTAAGCAGCAGTGGGATTTGCTCGTGGGCGAAATGCAGCTGGACCTAAAAGAGTTTGACAATTTCTAGTGTCAACATTTAATGTTACTTTATTTTATGACCAAACAGGCTATTTTACAACTAAATACCATGAAAATATTATAATCTACCCCCCCCCCCCCCCCCCCAACAAAAACAAAAAAAGAAAAGAAAAACTAAGTAATGCATAACATAGAATCTATGTCCATGGTGGACACAATTAGGGCTGGCAATTTAGACACGAACACGATAACCTGATACGAACCTACACGATTTTTACAGGTTTCGTGTTTGGCCTTAACAGACAGGTCGACATGTTAAGACCTGTTTATTTTCGTGCCGTGTTCGTGTTTACCTGTTTCGTGTTCGTGTCTTATCGTGTACGTGTCTTAACAGGTCTTATCGTGTTTCTTATCATGTCTTGTCATGTCTTATCGTGTCTTGTCGTGTTAACTTATTTTACTAGGTGTTCCTTATCGTGTCTTGTCGTGTCTTAACGTGTTAACATGTCATACACAGGTTCGTGTTCGTGTTTACAAGTTTCGTGTTCGTGTCTTAACAGGTTCGTGTAACCTGTTATGCCAGCCCTAGACACAATGTTAAACATCAAACAGTTCGTTCATCCCATCCGGGCATCTTAAAGAAACACAATAACTATAACGTACTTGATATTGCTTGTTGCACGCCTTTCCTGTAATCAACAAACATAGCTGGCAGGAAGTGATCTTTTACAAAGTTCTCAAGAAAAGCCAGCAATCCATCATTTCTGCAGCATATGAATAATGGTGCATAAAAACATTCAAATTGTGCATGATACACTGAAATACAGAATCAGCAACAAACTTACCCTAGTTGAGAATATTTTTGAGGCAACATTGTAGCGATTTTATCTGTGAACTGCAGATGCAAAAAGGTCAATAGAGCCAAAAAATACAGCATGCTTACACACTTAATAAAAATTAAAACAGATCTAAAGTGGGTCAAACAGCCAAACCTGTAGAACAGGTCGGTATACAGATGCTGCTAGGTATATTCCCTGCTCTGGTAGAATGGAAGCTGAACCATAACCTTCTTGGACATTTTGACCTTTTCTATTTCGTCCTTGGCGAATCAAATCAGCACCTGTATTAGTTAAATTAACCAAACCAGAGTTAAATTTCATGGAAATTCAGCAAAATATCATATGCAAAGAGCAACCTCACATACCCTGGCTGGAAACTGTAGCATCGGTGAAGCGAAAGGCAAATGTAAGGCCATCTTCTGACTTGTCCCTGCAACGAAAACTTATAATACTCTTTATTTAGTCTTTTCTCAGTATATTAAAAATAAAAACAAATTTAAACTATAGTTGTTTGCCTCTTTTCTTTTGAAGGAGCCTTGCTTGCAAGTCTAGCTGTTTGAACAGCTGCATCAGCAGATGCAGCCTCAGGTGTTGCTCTCAGAATCTCACATATGAGTTGTTGGCACTCACTCTGTGATATATACAACGCAGCTTGACATAAGGGACTAAACATTAATATTCAAAACTTGTTAAAATCAACTACCTGTAAAACCGTCATGGAAAAGCCGATAGTGTAGCCACCTGTGGCCTGAGATAATTCAGAATCAGGGTTCCCAGGCATCTCACGTACCATAGACTTTGATGCTTGTTGAGAAGATTTTGATTCAAGTAGCTCCCCAACAACAATGTGATTATCTGAAAAATATAACACTTACACAACATTAGCAAATAAAAACTTATAGTGAGTACACACAGAGCAATGAGCAGCAAGGTTACTTATACGAACCAAATATTCGAACAACAGTATCTAGAATAAGATCAAGAAGTTCCTTTGCTGCACATTGTGCAGCACCCATTGGAGCCATGACAGGTGTCACAGGGCTGACTGCCATTAGTGACCCAGCTAATGATGTCCCATTTTTATGTTCTTTCTGTAACTGTCCTTTTACATACTGAAGACCTGTTGTAGCAGTTCGAGCAGCATGGCCCACGCCAGACCTAGAAGAATTTACATATTCTGCCTGAGCTTTAATCTTCGATGTAATGATATCATGAATCGTTGGTCTCAATCTTTGGCTGTACATGAAATAAATAACAAATATCAATATCGGTGTAATACTTTTAAGACCAAGAAGATTTGAAAAGAGAATACATAGATGAAGCGAATACCAGATTATTGCACCAGCAGCTGCAACTTTGTCAAGCATGCAAAGGCATTCAACCATAGTCTGCAAATACTTCACGTGAAGAGGAGATTCACTTTTTCTCATTGTTTCCTACAATTAATCAGTAACCCATTATTATATTATTAGATATAATAAACCTTTTTTTCAAAATGTATAAGGTGTGGTTACATAGCATGCACAGTACATACAACAAATTCATCAGGAGTGGATTCAGAAAGCCATGGTGGAAGACGGGGAATATTCTTAGTATTGTCAGCACCATCATGAATGTCATCCTCATCATGGCCATCATATGAAGAACTGGAAAACATTAAAAAAAAAAAAAAAAAAAAGATTATCTATGTGTTCTATAGTGATTCATAGTTGAAAGGGATCCACAATAAAATATCAACAAAAAAAATTGCATACAATTTCCAGTAAGAACTGAGATTTCATCTTACCCTCCATCAACAGAACTAGCAAATCCAGATGCACCCACGTGACTGTCACCTTTTTGCAATCTGGTTCTCCGTGAGAGAGACTGGGAATGATTCATTGAAAATGCGGCAACAGTTGTGGTTGGAATAGCATCATCCTTCTCATTCATGCTAGGAGTAGCTGAGCTGCACTAAAAAATATCAGTTCTAAAAGAACATTGTATTCTTTTTTATGTATAGCTGCAGCCAAAATACTTACATCCATGATAAAAACTAAAATAAAGAACACTCAAAATAAAGAACAGTAATGAAGATGAGACGATTCTTAACACTAATTCAACTCTTCCATCCACATTAAAATCAAAATAAAGAACAATAGAGCAGAATCCAAGATGAGGCAAGTAATCATTGCTCCAAGTGATAACCAGAAAAGAAAATTTACCTATATTCACCAGTATTATAAAGATGGGCGTGCAAGGCTTCCAACACTTTGTAAAAAAGAACTCCTCGCAGTTTTGCCAACTCAGATCGGACATCTTGAAGAGCACCAACCTGGCCAAACCAGCAAGGATTTAAATATTCCAACTTAAACTTAAACATGTCTCGAAAGGGAACTAAGTATTAGGTACTTAAAGGCATGTCTCCTTAAACATTTTAGAACCAAGAATAGCATAGTCTCATTGTCATGTACACTAAAGTTATGATGTGTAACTCACCAAATAGATCAAAAGGCTAATTTCTTTGTTCATCTCTATTCTATACACTTGATTTACAGCATGTAATAGTATATTAGCTGTGCTAAATCTAGGATTCCAGCTTGAACTACAGCAAGACATCATATTTGGGATCTCTCCGCAAAGAAGGGCAACCTAGACACTATCTGAATTTTTAAGTTGACTCACCGACTGAAGTCCCTCTCTTTCAAGCATTCTAGCTGATTGAACGTGTACTTGAACTGCTGCATATAGCTGATTTTCATCAATAAGCTTGTTTATACGAGTTGGAACCTGAAACATATGAACAGTTGACTCTCTTTAAAATCTTGTCCAGCATTACTCATGGTCATATCTTTCTTGAAGCAAATGAAATTCTGAATTGAACAATACATAATAGTTACAAGGTGAACAAAAACCTGAGCTATGTTCTCAATTTGATCTAATAAGGAGATTATATGCCTCAATGTCATGGACCGATACCAAAGCTGATGCAACTGCTTGTTACGAGCACCAATCACTTTTTTCGCATTACCCAAATCAACTTTAAGTTTTCCTACGCTTTGAGTAGACTCACTGAACAACCGCAATATCTGTGAATAATTCTGAATTGCCCTGTTGAATCCACCATGATAAGTTTGAACAACTTCATCCACAACTTCCTCAACAATGTCACTCTGGTCTTTCAATGCTTGGATTTCACCATCTCGATCTTTCGAAGTCAAGATATGTACAACATGAGGTAACGAATCAAATCGTGCCACAGTCCAACTCTCATCTACATTCTCTAGATCCTCTCTTAAATACTGCAATGAAAACAAACCATACAATTAATATCAGATCAAACAGCACCACAACCCCATCTCTCATCTCTTATAACTAACTCTTGCTAAAATCGCATACAATTAACCCTTATCAATACCATTATAAGTGAAATTAGTTGTCACGCGTCATATGATCCCAAATGTGTTAGTATCATACTTAAATCAGCAAATTTCCAACGAAATTTCTAAAATTTTAAGAACCTAAAATCCTTACCAGACACATGAGATTATCAACATTATCAACACATGAGATTACGCCCCACTTACGGTGTGCGCATATAATGTATATATGTGTGGCCCTCGGGGGGCAAAAGTAAAGTTGCACTAGTTTTAACGTTATTTTACTAATTTCGTGAGGGACGGTTAATCATGCTTCATGTGGTGGTGTTGATAGCCAAAAGACAAAGGGGTACATGCACCGATCAGGTTTGTCCCGATTGCTAAGTGTTCTGTGCCTTATATCCAAGGCTTGATACCAAACCACATCAAGCCGGGGGTCTCACTGGGTGGGATTAACTGAGTATGCCTCTCTATTCTTAGGGGTAGAGGTAAGGCTGTCTACATCTTACCCTCCTCAGAGCCTACCTTAGCTTTTCTATGGGTGGGATTAACTGAGTATGATGATGATGATGATGATGATGATGATGATTTATTATAAGTGAAATTAGTTAACACTTAACACACATCAAATGATCCCAAATGTGTTGGTATCATACTTATAGCGATAGGTTCAAATGAAATTAGTAAAATTCTAGAAACTTAAAATCCTTTGACCTACCAGACACATGAGACTACGAATATTACTATAAGTGAAATTAGTTAACACACATCATATGATCCAAAATGTGTTAGGCTCATGCGTAAATCAGCAAATTTCTAATGGAATTCCTAAAATTCTTAAAACCTAAAATCCTTTGAACTACCGGACACATAAGATTAGCAATATCACCATAAATGAAATTAGTTAACACACATCATATGATCCCAAATGTGCTAGTCTCATACTTAAATCAGAAAATTTCTAACAATTCCTAAAATTATTGAAACCTAAAATCCTTTGAACTACCGGATACATGAGAATATCAACATTACTATAAGTGAAATTAGTTAAACACGCCATATAATACAAAATGTGCTGAATGTAGCATACTTAAAGCGACAGATTCGCAATGAAACTCCAAAACTTCTAAAAACCTAAAATCCTTTAAACTACCTATTACATGAGATTATCAACATCACTATAAGTATAAGTGAATTTAGTTAACAGTTAACACACATCATATGATCCCAAATGTGTTAATACCATACTTAAATCGGCAAATTTCCAACGGAATTCCTAAAACTTTAAAAACCTAAAATCGTTTAAACTACCGAACACATGAGATATTAAATATTATTATAAGTCATATTATGTGATCCCAAATGTGTTAATACCGTACTTAAATCAACAGATTCGCAACGAAACTCCTACAATTCTAAAAACCTAAAATCCTGTAAACTACCGGACAGGCATACACATGAGATTATTAATATCATCATCATAATAATAAAAATAATAATAATAATAATCGTTGCAATGCTTAATTAGAACACACTAACCTCTTTATCTTTAGGAACAGGTAATCCATCAAAGAGTCCCATAGCTCAAAACAACTAAACAATTAAAAATTCTGCAAGTAAACAAGAGATCGGTTAAACATGAATTGGAATCGCGTTTGTACGGAAAAAAGCGTTGACGGAAGGAGAAGAAGGAATATTATTGATTGTTTACCGGAAAATGGTACGGAGATGGTTGTGATTGGAAGATCTGGACGGGAGCTCCAGCAAAGGGGAGGAAAGAGGCACTGATAATAATAATAATATTATTATTAATTATTATTATTGTAATATTGTTTATTGTGACTAGATGTGTTTGTTTAAGTTCGTAACCATGGTTGAGTTTTCTACCAATATTATTGTGACTAGATGATATTATGACCCACCTCCACATCTGGAGGTTGTGGCTTTCTACCAAAGCGCGTAAGTGGTTAGGGGTAATATCGTCATTTTCAAATTTGATTTGGATTTTTTTTTTTTTTCGGTAGAGGTGGTATTCCGATTAGGGACGGCAATTCTTGACATTACTTAATACTGACAAGAAAAAAAAAACAGATTTGGGTCGTCTAACATGACCCGTTTTCCAAACAAATTGTGTTCTGGTTGACCCGTATTAAAAATAGATCGGATTCGGGCTGACAAGTATAAAAAATGGTTTGACCCGTTAACCCATTTAAGTATTTAGAAAAAAAAATGTTTTTTTTTTTTTTGCATTTATTTTACATGATTACCGTAATAATGTTAGTTTTGACAGACCATATTATTTTCTTGTCATAATCATACTAACAATAAATAAAAAATGTTGTCGATAACCCGTTTACAATCCAACAACACGCTTATAACTCATCAACATTTATGACTCATTTAATAATACGGGTTAAACGGATCGTGTTCGGTTTGACCCGAAGTTATGTGTGTGCGGATTAGGATTAAAATCTTTAACACGAATAAATGTATAATGTCGCGGAGTCATCTTTTTGTAATTTTTGTGTGGCATATAATTGCATACTGAAGATGATGCAAGTAAAAAACCATCTGTATTGTCATAAGAACTTCGCAAAGTATTTTGTAATTTAAGCTCAACTGTTTTGTAGATTGTGTTTTAGGGTTATAATTAAAATGATATTGTGCAAAGAAAATCAGGTTAAACGAGTCATAATGTATAAAACCGCGAAAATGTTTGGGTTCGTGATTAATTCGACATGTCACCCCGTGAACATGACCCCATTCAACACTCTTGTCGACAGCCCTCGCTCGCTGATGTCAATAAGTTCTTCATACAAGCACAACTTCTTCGCTTTCTAATGATCAAGACTAGACATGTAGGACGTTATGTGAACGCAATTAGCGTTGTAATCTAAAGATCAAATTTCTGGGAAGATTAGCCTTTTGGTGAGTGAGTGAGTGAGCGAGCGAGCTAAGAGCATTAGCGAAGTAATCTTTGTAGCTTACTGTTACTCTCATGTTCTTGTTCTTTGTAATCTTTAGAATTAGACTAATCTCATAAGATCAAGTATTATAGTCTGTTGGTGATTACTATAGTTAGTCACTTAGTCCATCTTACTTGTTTCAATCCTATTTTATGTATAAAGATTACTTTACAAGTATTATTGTTGAAGTTGATTCATTGCTATTTGAGTGGTTTGGGACCTACACTGTCACACACATATGCAACTCAAATTAGTCAAAGTCCTATCCCAAAATTGCTAGTATGTTTGTCACATCAGCCGAAGGGGTGGACAGAGATAGGTGCGACGTTGTGAGGATGGGTCGGCGAGATGATGGCCCGGATGATTCGTTTAATATACATATTCATTACTCTATGATTTCGAAAGCAAGTAAAACTTTTTTGAATTCATAACATTTTATAACATGTAGGTAAAATTCATTACATTTCAGTGTAATTCGCCCCAATAATATCTACTGATTTAGAAGCGAATTTGCAGTTGACAGAAAAAAAACCATGGAAAATTCTAGCAGGTGATGCTCTTATTGTTCAACTCGGTTAAGACCACATACAATTCATTTACAAGCTGTTAGACGCACCATCAAGCCGGCTGCTGACAGCACATTACATGGAAGAAACAGCGGATTCAGGCTCGTCTGCACCTTCAGAAAGTGATCCCTTCATCCACCTCTTTAACATGCTTAGAGCTGCCTTTGGTTGATCCATAGGAACCATATGTCCAGCATCATGAACCTGTTGTATGTACAAATGTCAAGTTTGACTTCCATAAGTCAAAAGCCAATACTTCCTAATCCATATTTCTCACAACCTTTAATGTTGTTTTCTTTTCAAACCAGTGTTTCTTTAACATTGTAGTGTAGCCAGTGGCGGATCCAGGATTGTTTTTCAAAGGGTGCGATCGGAGGCTTTTTCCAAACTTTCAAGGGGTGCGATCAGGATTTTCGCCTATAAAAATACACTAATTTTTTTTTTCAAGGTGTGCGGCCGCACACCTTGAGTTGTACTTGGCTACGCCCCTGAGTGTAGCTATCTTAGTCTTTAACTAAACATAAACGGGTGCGATGTTTTTTTCTTTTCAAGTCGGTGTTTTTTTAGCGATTCGGAAGTTGAAAGTAGTATGTTAACTAAAAATAAAACGCGGTCTACCTTGAGGAAACTGAGTGGACCATGGTTTTTGAGTAAGCCTGCTTCAGAACCGTCAACTTCAAAACGAACATCAGCAGACGCAACAAACTCTTTCTGACCGCTCCATTCCATTGCATGAACCCATCTTGAATTGCCTAAATTTACAAAGATGAACACTAATTAAGTTTAACTAATTCATTTCGTCTAATGATTTAAATACGGCCGATGAACACTAACCGAGCCAGTTGCATATAAGATCATATTCTCCGGCATATACAAGCAACTTAATCCCATCTTCAAGAAGGTGGGGAATACCGACTTCAAGATTCCTCATCCAATCCATGATCATAGCTTGATATACAACAGAACTACATGAAACGAAATCGATGTCTCCAACTCCAAGAGCATCTTTAACAGATTTCTTGCTAAGGAGATTCTCCATGTCCGAGAAATCATAGCATAGGCTGCCCTCACACTGCTTTCTAATGTCATAGTGCTGCAACATATTACAAAATGATTATAAATCTCACAATAAGTTTAAATTCTGTTGACTAGACTAAAATATGAGATTAAAATTACGTTGATATTTCCAGCAATAGATTTGATTGAGTTGAAAATGGCGTTGCAAGCCAAGTATGCAGCCATACAAGCCGTTGTTCCATCCGTGCCTGATAAAAGAGCATAAAAAACATTCAATTAGCCATTCAAGCAACAATTTAAGATACGTTTCATGTGCTTGTTATGATGTAGGAAAACACTTACCACAAAGTTTAATAGCTGTCTCGCAAGCTGGAATTTTCCGGTTAATGTTTTTATGATCAGACTCCTGAATTATTCCCATGTCTAGCGCGTAATCAGTGTACGCTTTGTATTGAATTAGCGGATCAGTGAGTCCATTTCCAATGGCAAATCCCTATATGACAACTCATGAGGTAAATACACCAACTCAAATGACTAAAAAAAGCATATGTTAGTAGAATGTAAAGAAAACATCAAGACAGAAAGAGAGATACCTTGAGGTTTATGTGGATTCCTTGCTTGGCTTTGTTTCCTTCATGAACTCTAGCAGCAAAAGCAGGAATATAGTGACCAGCATATGATTCTCCAGTTATAAAGAAGTCATTTTTTGCTAATTCGGGATGCTCTTTGAAGAAGGCCTGAATCATAACATAATCACTATTATGCATAAAAAAGCAGCCATATAGGGGTAACAATACTTGATACATGTCGTATTCTGGTGACCCGTTTAACAAACATGTCGTATTCTGGCAACCCGTTTAAACCCATTTATGACCTGTTTTTATAAGTTGATTATATCCCAATTAAAACCCATAAAACCGACACGATTCTATATGACTTGCTAGCACCCTTTCAATGAATGTGTATTGTTGCATAGTTGCGTATAATTAAAAGCAACACAAGGAACAAACCTGTAAGAAGTCATATAGGTCGTTACTCACACCCTGCTCATCATGGCGAATGTCTCTTTTGTCACTGCTGTAACTAAAGCCGGTTCCAGTAGGTTGGTCAACAAACAAAAGGTTGGATGCCTGAATATAAACAAATAATAATCTTGACTGTTAGTCTGTAAGGCATAGCATAAACCAATAGATTGAGCATTGCAAAAACACCAAATCTCAATCATGTATCATCTAACACTAAGATATTACATAAACAAGATATGTATGTTACCTGGTCCCAGCCATACTCATTCCAGACAAGCGAAGAATCCTTTTGAATTTTAAACGGACCGTTTTCATAAAAGAGCGCAAGCTCACTGCTACATCCTGGCCCTCCAGTCAACCATATAACAACAGGGTCTGTTTTACGACCCCGTGATTCAAAGAAGAAATAGAACATCCTACAAAACTCAAATATGTGTACTTAGATGCTAATAGAGACAGCATAAACCCCTTTCAAAACACCAAACATATAATATAAAGTGCTTGTATAAGAAAATACCAACAGAATTAGCTAAACGGTAACAAATCATCTCAAGAAAATTCCATCATCATTATTTTACAGTCACTAAGCACACATAAAAGAAGGCTACATATTAAGACTTCCATCCGGACCCTATGACCAATGAGCCTTGGTGCACTTAAATCACCCATTTTAAACCGGTTAATCCCGAACCGAACCAGGAAAAACCGGTCAAATCCTCTCAAACCCGGACATAAAACTCGTCAAAACTGGTCAGGTCAACAAACCGACAAAACCTGAGCCGACTTGAAACTCAACCCGGTTTTGACTTTTCGTTGACCAATCCGAACCGGTTTGAAACTCAACTTGGTATTGACTTTTCATTGACCAACCCAAACCGAACGAGTAAAAAACCAATCAAAACTGCTCAAAATTGGTAAAAAAAAAACCTTGTCAAAACCTATCAACAAAAAGACAAAATTTGAACCAGGTTGAAAGTCAACCCGGTTTTGACTTTTCGTTGACCAACCCGGTTTTGACTTTTCGTTGACCAACCCGGTTTAAAACTCACCCGTTTTGACTTTTCGTTGACCAACCCGAATCTAATTCAAAACGGGTCAAAAAACTTGTCAAAACCAGCCAACAAACAAACAAAACCTGAACCAGTTTGAAACTCAACCCGGTTTTAACTTTAAGTTGACTAACCCGAACCAGTTTGAAACTCAACCCGGTTTTCACTTTTCATTGAACAACCCAAACCGGTTTGAAACTCAACCCAATTTTGACTTTTCATTAACCAACCCAAACCGGTAGAAAACCAATAAAAAGTGCTCAAAACCGGTCAAAAACAGACAAAACCCAAACCGATTTAAAACTTAACCCGGTTTTTTATAAGAACATACCGAGCAGCATAAGAGTGTTCAATCTTATAATAACCAGCATGATGACCCAACTCTTCAACAGATGCACCATTCGGGTCAACAAAATCCGGAAACATAAACCGTTTTTCAACCAGCTTCTTTTCGCCTACACCCACTGATCCCAACACATCATATAAATATTCATCCTCCAAAACATTAACCAATCGTTCAGGAAACAAATTAAACTCTCTGATCATCTTCTCCGCAAAAGTTGATGGGAAACTGAAGTTTTCCAAACCGACATTCGACGTCGAAGCGATCGGGAAAAGAATAAGAAAAAGAATAAGAGGGAATGTTAACAACAGTTTCTTCATTGTTGAGAGATGGTTGAAGATTAGTAAATGAATGATGGTTTATATAAAGATGATGAAACAGTGGATGATGAAAGCATAACGGAAAAGAGTGTAGAATAAGGGTGGTGAGATTGAAACGGTGTCGTTTTTGAATGCTTTTGTAAGTAACTGCTTTTGCTTTATGTGGCGGGAACGGGATTGCTTAGAGTGTGAGTGTGCCACTCCTTTTTACGTTTTGAGTCTCCTTTATGTTTGTCACCCCAACAAACTTTTTTTTTCTTTCTTTAATCTTTATTGATATAATATAAGTTTATTACATAATTAATATATATAGTCAGCGGCGGCCGGCGGAGGTTGAAACTTTTTTTTATGGGGCTGAAAGTTGCAGGACCCTTAAAACGGTACGTATAAAATTTTCAAACCAAAACGTTTAAATTTACACTACGGAGCAAAAAAACAACGAGAGCCTGGTGCTATCATTCGTAATATATATTTAGTGTATAACAATTAAATCTATAAGTAATGTACCATTTTTGTGATGTTCGTTATTTAAAATTAGTTTTGCATTATAGTTATCTTGAAGCATAATGATACTTTTAATAGTTTTTGACCTTGCTTTGGTTTCGAGATTCAATCTGAAACCTTTTATTCTTACGACAACATTTATGACGATAAGTGAGATAAAACTCCTTGTTATGAGGGGGGACGGGGCGTCACCAGAATTGGTTACGGGTACCCACTATCAGCATGGTAACATCGCCGTCATCCAGTGAACCAAAATCTGGTTGTAGTTAACGGGCTGGTATCTGTGAGTTTTTCTATCCCCCTTTTGTCTTTTTCTCTATTTTATTTCAAGTGGAGTACTGCCTCCTCCAAAAAAAACTGTTTCAGTGAAGTGATGTGGCAGTACAGGATTGATAGAAATCAGTGAAGTTGAGAAAAACCTAATAGAGCGTCCCGTCGCCAAGTAATTGTTGGAGCTTGAAAAGGAATGATTCGTTGGGATACCTAATTTGGTACCTTAAACTCCACGTGGATGTAGTTAGATAGAGATTTGTTGCATTAACAAAGCTTGTATAATATATTTGTTCGCGTTACGCCACAATCCCTCGAATTCAAAAGTGAATCATATCACTTTGTTTAGTAACGTGTGGATGAAAGTGAGATATGATTCGGGTGCATTAGAACCATGAGCGATTCGTGTGTGAATGCAAATGATTTGAATAAATTAAAACATGGGGCTATGATCAGGATTTTTCTCACCAAATGTTGAGCGACGAAGTTTTCTTCTTTAAATGACCAAATTTCATATGAGGAAACTTTTTTTATTATCTTTTTGAGTAAATTACATCAATAATCAAGATATTTTGTCATAAGGGTAAAATAGTAATTTTGCACAGATTTAGAATACATTTTAACGGAAGGCTAAAACCCAAAAAGCTTACTAATTAAAAACTGTAAAACTCAAACATGTAGTTTTTAAAATCAAACCTTAAATGTGTTAGTTTCATCAAACCATATAGATTGTTTAACTAACATACTATTTACGTAGTATAACGTTACTAGATTGATTACAAAAACACAAACTGACATGATTATCCTATATAGAAAAAGTTAAAAGAAAATAACTAAAACCACAATTTATCATTTTAGTTGTTTATAGTACTAGTTGGTAACCCGCGCGTTGCGGCGGGTCTAAAAACTACATCAAATTGTATCATTTCATTAAGACGTAAAATTCATCGAAAACTTTTTATTTAAATGATATATTAAATAACGAATACCTGTAACAACATAAGATAATTATTCTTATCTCAACTAAAGTATAATAACATCCGTACGAATTATTGAAATAAATTGATTTTAGGTGGATTCTAGTAATAATCCATTCAACAACTCGTAAGGTTAGTTCCATAATACATTTATTCTCAAGACTACACTACCTCACACGTAACACTTTGGTCACGCCTATCACTTAATGATATATACTATTAAATGATACAAACAACTTTGCCAAATAACTTTACGTTTTGTTTCATACGTGACATACACACATGAATTCACCAAAGTTGCTCCATGTAATAAATAATAAGTAGGAGAGGGGATGTACAAGAGGATTTTGCATAGAAGGGTATTATTGGGAAAAATTTCATGACATTTTGGGTGTGAAGCACTAAACTTTTCATATGCCATCTTAAAAAACATAGGAAATTACTAATGTAGTCATCTCTCCTCCTTAATAAGGTAACATAGATATGACACCAAAAAGGGGCTCAACAACTATTGATTGATATGAAGGGTTGTGTGTTATAGTATGTGACATCAAAAGTTTCAAGTTTGTTTAATTTCATTTTTCAGAATGTAAAATAAATATTTATAGTTTACACGTAAAATATTATAGTTACTCGAAAGAGGATCAAATAATCCATAAATGGCACTTCGGCCCAAAAGTGAAATAATATTTTACGTACACTCCATTTGAACACCCGTTCCAAGCCCATAATCATGGGAAGAGTCCAATACGGCATCAATATTACTAAATTCTGATTACTTTTGAAAAAACAGTTGTTGAAAAGCATAACAGAAATGATAAGAAAATAAACGTTTAAAATACTACTAGTTTATATATAGACCGTGTATTACACGGGTTGAATAACAGAAACGATATAATTTAAAAATCTCTAAATAGTCTTATGACTGACTTTACGCGTTGCTAGGGCTGTCAATTCAGACACGAACACGATAACCTGAACCTGCATGATTTAACATGTTTCGTGTCTATAACAGGTCGACACGTTAAGACCTGTTTATTTTCGTGTCGTGTTCGTGTTTACTTGTTTCGTGTTCGTGTCTTAACAGGTGTTATCGTGTATCTTGTCATATCTTGTCATGTTAATCTGTTTAATAGGCGTTCCTTATCGTGTCTTATCGTGTTAACCTATTATACACAGGTTCGTGTTCGTGTTTGAAAAAACTGACATGATTAGATTTCGTGTCTTGTTAGTGTTTACATGTTTTCGTGTTCGTGTCTTAACAGGTTCGTGTAACCTTTTATGCCAGCCCTACGCATTACATATATTAATGAAAACGAAAAAGTTATAGTTATACTTCACAACTCTCCAGATACTTCTTTGTATACAACATGTTGTATAGAAGATACGAATAACGTATCGATAGATAAACTATAATAGAGTCCGTAAATTTATATAAAAAAACTTTTATTTTATAGTTGTCAGATTTTAAGCTTTCACTCTAATTATTAAAAGAAATATTTAAAGTTTAATTTTTTAGAGTAACACATGATCAACTTTTAATAAATAGTATTTTGGAACAATGTTTTCTATAGTAGACTTTGGAAAAGAAAACACAATCCGACCTTAGCTCAGTTGGTAGAGCGGAGGACTGTAGTGTGAACATGGCTATCCTTAGGTCGCTGGTTCGAATCCGGCAGGTCGGATATATATTTTTTTAACCTAAAGGTTATTTTATAAGTTACAATCAAATGGTACCGTCTCTCTTCCTCTCACCTATCGAACTTCGATCCATAGATTCTGAAACCGTTACATATCATCAATTCATTTCCATGTTGCGACTTGCGACTGACAATATCATGTATTTGTAGTTCTAAAAAGATGGTTTAAAAATGATTTTCCTTCAAATTTTGATTATTAGTTAAATATTGTAATCAAATTTTGATTATGTGATTTCAGAAGCGGAACAAGGTCTTGGCACAGATTGATTCGTGGAGTTCAAAGGAACTAGAATTTAAATATATTTCGTTAAAAATTGTGTTTGGTTGGTTTTCGATGAAATTAAATAATATTCCATCGAATTCCAACAACTGAAGGAATTTTTACAATCCTTCTTGTATGTCATGGAATTATAAACATTACGTTTAAAGATTACCACAATACCCTCTTCTCGATGATTTGAAAATGCACTTAGCGAATAAGATGAAGACGGAGAAGATTATATTGGTATAATATTGAAGGAGGGTGTGATCGTGATTCATGAGATATATCACAGAAAAATCCCAGTCGTTCATTCAAGTATATGATCAAAAAGAAAAAAAAAATTATAAGTTCTAACAATTATCTGTAAAGTGACTAAATTAAATTGATAAGCTTGATATATTGGCCAGGTTTAGCTTGTAAATTCTAATATTTGTTTTCTACTAATGGATATTCAATGTATATATAATTTATTGTCACATGATATATTGATTGAAAAAAGAGTATATAAAAATTAAATTGGACGGTGTAAAAACTGTACCATGTAAAATGTATTTGTGTAGACAAGAACATCCCATGTTACTCTATGACGCCATTGATGGTTGCCGCATACCCACCCTATAACTAAAATCATGTCATAATATAACTAAAAATATGAAAATGATAGAAAGAGATATATACACTGTCATTTTTGCCAAGACAGTGGTTTTGGCAATGGAGAGAACATGATGATGACGATGGGCAGCGGTTATGACTTATGAGGAGTGACAGTGGTGGTGTGAGCTGCAGTCAGGGATGCTGGACAAAAACTCTCAAGCTACGCAATCGAGTGTTGCTCTAGTTAAATTTTTTTTTCGTGAACTAGTTTATTGTTGCTAACCAGCAAAAATTCCGCTGACTTGGTGCAAGATCTTTAGACCATGAATTAGTCTGCTTTTAATGTTTGGATCAGTTGACGAATATCTGGTCGCGAAGTCTTTTTCTGACTTTTTAAGTTTTGATACGTTTGGTTGCGAATTTCTGGTCGTGGTCAGTTAAGGACTTGGTGAGCGGTTAAAACTAGTTTGTTGAAAGTTAATCCTATAACGCGTATAAGTTGAAAGTTGAAGGACCAAAGTGAAAGATTGGTTTAGATTAGTTTGAATATTTTAGAATCGTCTTATTTAAGAGATAATGATGTTTTGTTAGTATTAGGGTCTTTTGGTATGGGGTAATGGAATGGGGAGGGAATGGAATGGATCATTACCATTCCATGTCTTATTTGGTTGCCATGTGGGAATGAAACAAAATATTACTTTGTGTTGTTGGATAGACATAAAAAAACGAAGGAATAAAATCGGTGGTGAGTGGTTGTGGTGGTCGATGGCGGTGATGGTGGGTGGTGATATGTGGCGGTGATGGTGGGTGGTGATATGTGGTGGTAGCAGTGGTGTTGGCGACGATGGAAGGTGGAGGTGGATGGATGTGATGGTGGGTGGGCGACGATGGTGAGTGGTGGTTGGTGGCGGAAGCATGGTAGTGGGACGACGGCGATGGTGGGTGATGGCAACGACGGTGGTAGGTGGTGGCAACAATGGCGATGGATGGAGGTGGATGGAGGTGATGGTGGGTGGGTGACGATAGTGAGTAGTGGCGGTGATGGATGGTGGTGGGTGGCGGCGGTAGTGGTGGGTAAAGGAAATTATGGTGAGTGACGGTGGCAGGTGGTGGAGGCGGCGGTGGGCGGCGTTGGTGGGTGGTAGCGGGTGGGGCGGTGGTTGGTGGCTACGGCAGCGGTGGAGGGCGACGGTGATGGGTGGTGACGGCGGTGGTGGGTGGTGGCGGCAGCGGTGGTGGGTTTTGATGGTGGTGGTGGGTGTTGTTAGTAAAGAGTGAATAAGGGATGGAATGGAAAAAAACATGGGGGGTGGATGGAATGGTTTTGAGAGAATGGAATGCCTTATGGAATGAATAATTCCATTTCTTTAACGAACCAAACACACTATTTTTCATTACCTCGTAATGATCATTCCATTCCATCATACCAAACGCTACCTTAGATTATGATTGTTAGTAGTATTTGAGTAGAATTAGGGTATGTTGGGCAAGGAGCTTTTAGGAGCTTCAAGCTTTAGGGGCTGTTTAGTTGATTAAGTGTTGAATCATTAAGATGGTCTTAATGGTTAAGAGCTGAATCATTCAGCATCCCTTATTAGCTTAATGGTTCAGCACTTAAGGGGTGTTTGGGATTGATTATTCAAAACAGATTATGCGTTTTGGAAAAGCAAGGGTGGAGCTGCTTATAGATTATTGCGTTTTGATAGCTAAAAAAACTGATTATCTGCGTTTTCAAAACGCAATCCAAGCACTAAAAACTGATTATCTGCGTTTTCAAAACACAATAATCTAAAAAAATCAGATTCAAAACGCAATCCCAAACACCCTCTTAATCATTCCATTCAGATGCTGAAACAAATAGTTTGAATGCTGAATGATTCAGACCTTAATGGTTAAAAGGCTGATTAAGAGGCTACCAAACAGCCCCTTAGTATAAATAGGAGTCTAGGTTAATGGTTTTATTTGTCCCTTGTTTGTAAGTTTGTTTGGTTGAATAGAAAAAGTCGCGGGTTCCTCCCCCAACTATCTCGTGTTTGTGTTTGATCTAATTGTCTAGGCCAACATAGTTGTAACCGTTTTCATTCATAAATGAGACGCCTAGTTTATTTGACAGTTATTATACAAATTAATTGCATGTTAAAGTTCATTAGTTAAAATCAGTGTTGTAAAAATCGGGATTAATCGGTGATTATGCGGCGATTAATCGCTAGTCGATAGATTACTGAGTAATTTTTCGTTAATCAGTCCATTAATCGGTAGTCGGCCTAGTCGGGATTAGTCGGACCTAGTCAACCTAATCGGCCGGCAACAAATAGACGATTCTATCTAGATTTTGGCAAAAATCTGTAATTCCGGCCAACTTCCGGACAAATTCTGGTTAATACCTGCAAATTCCGGCAAGTTTCCAACCAAACGATGTAGATTCTTGCAATTAGTCATGTATACTTAAAAAAATGGGTCGATGAAGGTTTAAAACATGTCTATTTAAAACAGTTACCTATTAAAATATGCTTTATATATATAAAAAAAAAACTGAAAATTGCATATGAAAACCCCAATCCGATTAATCCCGATTAATCTTGATTAATCCCGATTAATCGCTAGTCCCCACCCCACCGGCCGACTAGCGCCTAACGAGTTCTACAACACTGGTTAAAATTAAAAAAAAAACGATTCAGTTTTCACTTGGGTTTGCTAGGAAATGAACTTGTTGATCATTTTGTAAGATACACAAAATATTAATATACATAAGACATAAAATAATAGGGGATACTTTTTAAGTAGTATCCCATTCCAATAGATCAAAAGGTGGAGGCCTTCTTTTCGTTAACAAACTACTACTCATTGTTCTTCTTCTCCACATACAATTTAACATATGAAATCTTGGTCCTACCATGGATTCAAGAATCCATCTCCGAGTTAGACTCTAGAAAAAAGTTTCGTCAAAAAGCTGTTTAACACAAGCTTCAATCAATTAAAAATTTAAAACGTGTCATATTATTGTAATACGTTTTGTCAACAATATTGAACTATGATGTTTTTTATAAATATAGTATCTGTATATTTATTTATTTATTTTTTATTTTTTAAATTTTTTTTTTTTTTGAAAAGTAAATTTCATTAACAAAAAACTCGAAAGTCCTCAAAGAGAGGACTTACGAGAAAAAAACAACCGAAAACAATCACCCTAACGGGTATGTACACCAATCCTTCCAAACAACATTATTCCAACTAGACCTATTTCGAATCCCCCCCGAATTGCCAAAGGCGTTAACGCTCTCAACATCAAAACCCAAACCTCCCCAGTAATTAGACGCCAAAGACATATTAATGTCACTCACCATGAACTCCTGCATACCAATAAAAGAAATACCGAACTCTTTTTTTATTTTGTTAATCCACGTCGCTTTACCTGCCACCCCAACCCCTCTAATATTGATTGATAGACAATTCATTTGAGAACACCTTGTAATCCTTCATCCAAAATCGCCTCGTGAATCATATCCGAAAACTCATTGAGCTGAACACCCAACAGTGCCCCTAAAGCAATAGTAGCCTTCACCTCATTATTATGGTCATGCAAAACACTTGTGGACCCTTCCAATGTATAATCGGCACTATGGAGATCCAATTCAGGCCCATGACCACAAATGGGAGTGTTAAGGTCCAGGCCAGAGTCAACATGGGCTTCTCCTTCGACATCTTCCAAGCCCACCACGTTATCCGACCCAGCAGCTTCCTCCATACACTTGGACTTTTTACTAATCTTGGTTCTTTCCAGGCTACTTGAGTAAGCTGGATTGGGCTTGCCCAAAGTTGCATCACCCCCTTTTTTTTTTCTCTTGTTTAAAACGAACCCAGTGTCCCCACCTTCTAAAATAATTGAGTCATAATTGTCAAATTGAAAAAGATGCCCAGGAATAAAATCATTCCCATCAGTTTCCTTAATAATTTGACAATCAGTTTCAACTTCCTCCATAGATTTCTCCTGCAATAAAGGAGAGTTAGTGTCTGCATTAATCATCCGCGGAATTTCCGGCGCGTCTTTAATTGTGTCATCCAACGGAATTTCGTCAACCACAGGCGAAGCATTAACCGGCGAGGACGTATGACCAACATCATCACCATCAAATAAAATAGCATATTCGGTTTCCCTAGACAATAAGGAGATGCAAATTACTATAAGTGCTAATATAAACACAGGAGATTGATATGATAACACTAGACGAGATAATAGAATGGGGCATTATCATTCAATTGTCTTGTTTGGTAAACACGTAGAAGGAAATGAATCTATAATGATATCAAAACTTGATGTGTTTCATTGATGTAAAAGGTCCCATATATACAAGAGATAATAACAAGAATGATGAAGATAATATCTCCTCTGTACATAAATACATGATTGACTAATAATGATAGTCAAAGGTAGTAAAGAGAGGGAGGATATGTAGGCATAGTTATAGACATTTCCTAATACCCCCCGTCAATGCAAGATGGAGGTGGTCTGAGACGAAGCATTGTACGAAATTTCTCAAATAACGGCTTGGGAAGACTTTTCGTGAAAATGTCTGCAACTTGGTTGTCTATGGAAATGAACCGAGTATGAAGCTTGCCGACGGCGACCAATTCTCGAACAAAGTGGTAGTCGATGTCTATGTGCTTTGCTATTTTATGAGAGATGGGATTTTGACTCAAGAACAAAACACTTTTGTTGTCACATAATAATGTTGGACGTCCAGGAGGTAATGCGTGAAGCTCCCGTAGAAGATTGGTAACCCAGATGATCTCTGCTGCTGTATTTGCCATTGCTCTATATTCGGACTCACAACTGGATCGTGAGACTGTAGGCTGTTTCTTAGCACTCCAAGATACCAAGTTTCCACCTAAATATATGCAATAGCCGTAGGTGGATCTTCGTGTGTCAATGCATCGAGCCCAATCTGCATCTGAAAAACCAAATAAAGTAGTGTTAGGAGGTCTATCAAATGTTAGACCGTGTGATAATGTGCCTTTAACATAACGAAGAATCCTTTTGACAAGTTGGAAGTGAGAGTTGGTGGGTTGATGAAGGAATTGGCTAGCTTGGTTGACGGCATAGGAGAGATCGGGACGAGTGATGGTTAGATATTGAAGAGCACCCACGAGAGACCGATAGAGAGTAGGATCATGGAAAGGTTGGCCTTGAGAATGAAAGATATCTTTAGAGGTGAGAGGTGTGGCGACCGGTTTGGAATCTAGTAAGCCTGCTCGTGTGAGGATATCATGAGCATACTTGGATTGATTGAGAAATAGGCCGGATTTGGTGTGTGTGACCTCAAGGCCGAGAAAGAAATTTAAAGAGCCAAGTTCTTTGATTTTGAACTCTTTGTGAAGACGAGAGGTGAATTTGTTGATGAAGGAGTTGTTATTGCTGGTGATAATGATATCATCAACGTAAACGAGGAGGTAGATTAAGGTACCTCCGTGGGAGTAGACAAATAGGGACGGATCGGACCGACTGTTTTGGAACCCGAGGGTGAGCAAAAAGGTGCTTAAGCGTTGGAACCAAGCTCGTGGCGCTTGTTTTAAGCCATAGAGAGCTCACTTAAGTTTGCATACATGTGTGGGATTTTTTGGATCTTCAAATCCAGGTGGTTGTTCCATGAAGATTGTTTCAGTGAGATGGCCGTTTAAAAAGGCATTGGTAACGTCCAATTGACGAAGGTTCCAATGATTGATGGTGGCAAGACTGAGGACAACTCGTATGGTTGAAGATTTTACAACCGGACTGAAGGTGTATGAAAAATCAAGACCCGGTATTTGAGTAAAACCTTGTGCTACAAGTCTAGCTTTGTAGCGATCAAGGGAGCCATCAGATTTATATTTTATGCGATAAATCCACTTGGATCCAATGATGTTGGTACGAGTTGGACGAGGTACAAGATCCCATGTTTGATTGGTTTGTAAGGCACTTATTTCATCATGCATGGCTTGGACCCATTTGGGATCTTTGAGAGCGGTTTTTATTCCCTTGGGAACATGTGATGAAAAGAGAGAGTGATGTAGATTATGGGTGGAAACTTGGGAAAGGTTAGCAAAGTGCTTGGGTTTAAAAATGCCATCTTTGGCACGAGTGGTCATGGGGTGAGTGTTAAGTGGTTGGTTTGGATTAGATTGGTTATTTGGGATAGTTTCAGGAATGAAGTTGTTATGGGGCAGGTCAGATGATATGGGGCTGTTGGGTGGGTGCGTTTGTGGTGAGGCATTTTTGTATAGTCACGAAGATAAGGAAAAACACGACAACCAAAAATGCGAAGATTTGAATAGGATGGTGGGTAACTAAAGAGAACCTCAAAAGGTGATTTTTGGTCAAGAATTTTTGTGGGAAGGCGGTTGATGATGTAAGTGGCGGAGGTGAAGGCATCGAACCAAAAATTTGGTGGGGCATGAGCATTAAACATCATAGCAAGACCGGTTTTGGTGATATGACGGTGTTTCCGTTCGGCCCTCCCGTTTTGTTCGGGTGCGTAGGGACATGATAGTCTATGATGTATGCCATGGTTTTTAAAACAAGTTTGCACTTGGTGATTTGTGAATTCGGTTCCACCATCACTTTGAAAGGTTTTAACCTTTGTTGAAAATTGATTTTGAACAAAAGTTAAAAAGGTTGTGAGAATGGTGAAAAATTCCGATTTAACTTTTAAGGGGTAGAACCAAGTGAAACGCGAATAGTCATCAATAAAGACAACATAGTACCGATATCCATCGGTAGAGGGCACGGGTGCGGGTCCCCAAAGGTCACAATGTATAAGGTCCAAAACATGTTGTGCGCGTTTAGGATTTTCAATAAATGGTAAGTGTTTAGCTTTTGATAATTCACAAGAGTCACATAAACCCGGTTTGGGTAACAAAGATGTAACAAAAACATGACCAAGTTTATTTAAAATGGAAATAGTATCAAAAGAGACATGTCCTAAACGACTATGCCATTTATTGAAAGAAGCACGAAGGTGCGAAGCAGAAAGTGCAGCAACAAGTGACTTGTGACTTTGAGTGAGAACATAGAATCCATTTTCACACGTGCCTCTAGCAAGAACCTCTGCTGTTTTTCGGTGCTGAATTTGAAAATAATCATTAGAAAATAAAACATCAACGGGTGAATCATTGGTTAGTCTACTAATAGAAAGTAGATTTTTTGTGAGATTGAGAACAACTAAAACATTTTGTAAAGATATGGAATTATTTAGTTTAGTGTTTCCAATATGTGTGACAAGTAACGATTCACCATTCCCAAAGGTTACCCGAATACCATTAGTTTGAGATTTAGCATTTTTTAAACCATGGTTTGAGGGTAACATATGTGTGGTGGCACCTGAATCGGCGGTCCAATCGGGAGTGTCGGTTGCTACATTGCATTGAGCAAGAAATGCATCGGCAAGATTTGCATCAAGGGACGTTGATTTTTGAGCAAAAGAAGCGAGTTGAGGGCAAGTACTCGCGTAGTGTCCCTCTTTACGACACAGTTGACAATGAGGAGGTCTTTTGGAGTAGGAAGAGCCACGGCCTTTCAACGAGGAGGCACGGCCACGGCCACGGGTTGAGGAGGAGCGAGTTGAATGATTATTTTTGGGTTGATGGGCATAAAAGGCGGCTTGGGGAGTTTGAGAACCATGAAGTTTTTGAAGGAATGTTTCTTGATTTTCGGCATTAGCCAAAAGAACACGAAACGAGGGAGCCGGTCGAATGGTTCGTTGAGAAGTGGAGAAATTTTCAAAAGAAGCGCCAAGGCCACAAAGGAACCAATGGCGTTTGTCCTCGTCATTGATAGGATGCCCTATAGCGGTGAGTTGATCGACCAAAGCTTTGAATTTTCGGCCAAACTCGGAAACGGAAGAAGTGCCTTTTTGAAGGGTACGAAGGGTATCTTTGAGATTATGAATACGTTCAATGGAACAATGGCTATAAGCATCGGAAAGGGCTTTCCAAACAGCAAGAGCCGTTGTATGACCGATGGTTTCGGCCATAGCTTCTTCGGTTAAGGTAGAGTTGATTAAAAGGAGGACTTTTTGGTCGGCATTTTTCCAGGCTGAAAATTTAGGATTTAGAGATGAGCTTTCAGCGGTGGTGATGGTTTCGGGAGGAGGGGGTTTGGTTCCGTCAACATGACCGATAAGGTTGAGATATGTGAGGACCGGGGTGATTTGTTTCTCCCATGGGAGGTAGTTTGTAGAGTTGAGTTTGATGTTGATTAGGTGACTTAGGGAATGAAGGGGAATGGTTGAGAGATCGGTTTTGCTGGAATCGGCCATGGTGCAGAAAAAACGAACGGAGACAGAAAAAGAAGGAACAAAGCAAGAGAAAGAAACAAGAAGGAAGGATCTAGTTATGTGGCTGATACCATATAATGATATCAAAACTTGATGTGTTTCATTGATGTAAAAGGTCCTATATATACAAGAGATAATAATAAGAATGATGGAGAGAATATCTCCTCTGTACATAAATACATGATTGACTAATAATGATAGTCAAAGGTAGTAAAGAGAGGGAGGATATGTAGGCATAGTTATAGACATTTCCTAATAGAATCATTACATTATGTTGTTTGGTGGCAGGATAAAACGAAGGAATGAAATCGGTGGTGGTGAATGGAGCTGGTGGGGGTGGCGGCAACAGCCTATTGTGGGTGATGGCGGAAAGTGGTGGAGACGGTGGGTGGAAGTGGCGGTGGTGGCGGTTAGTGATGGGTTTGGTAGCAACGGTGGGTGGTGGTGACGGAGGGTGTTCGCGGTCGGTGATGAGTGGTGGCAGTGGTGGTGGCGGAGCGTGGTGGCAACGGTGGGTGGCCGTTGCCATGGTCGGTGATAGTGGGTGGCGGCGAGAGTGATCGATGGCGACGTTGGGTGGCGTGATCAGTGTTAGTTGGTGGGTGTGGGTGGCAACGGCCGTGGTTGGAGGGGACGATGTTCGATGGGTGGCGAGGGCGGGTGGTGTTGGTAAGGGCGAGTGGTTGTGGTGGTCGGTAATGGTGATAAAGAGTGATAGAGGGGATGTGATAGGAGAATGGACCCGAATCACCTACTCAAATAAAACGGTAAAATAAAGGATAGATCTATGATCCGTTTGTGATACAGAAACACCACACAAACGCACAATAGGGCGACGAATTTCTAACCAAGGATACAAATACACCACCACGGTCAGAAACTCAGGACTAAGAACACCATCCAATTTACCATAGTTGAATTAGCATAGACACATATCAATCTAATTCTCATACTAAAAAAGTTTAATACATATAGGAAAAACGTAGCACTACTTCATGTCCTAAATTAGAGGAATAAAATAACTAGGTACTACATAGAAAGCATGGAAAACAACTTGATAAAACATAAAATAAAACCGTTAAACTAGTGGTGGTGGAAAACTGGGAACGTGGGCATGAAACTTTTAAACTTGCTTCATTTCATGCAACCATAATCCACGGGTATTGGCCCACCCGTTTCGAAGACCCGCAAATTATTAAGCCAAAAAAAAAGTATGAGGGTTGACGGAATGAATATGAAGCTTTTTAGATAGAAAGGAATAGATCATGGATAATTCCATTTCTTTCGCCTCTCATTCCTACAATCAAAGACTACCTAATAGAAAAATTAAACGAATTATGGTATTGTTAGTTGTTAAGTTTTAACAAATGAGTTGTCCACCTCCATGGGCCATAAAATATGGGACCAATATGATCATTTTTTTCATCATGCATTTCTTGCCTTCTAAAGAATCAAATCCCCCAATTAATCACTATAGTAATAATAATAATGTTGAAAACAAAGCACCATTGTTAGTGCTAGTAATTATGTATATCAATAAAGTAATAAAAAAGATTGTAATAGGTGGTAGCGGTCTTGCATCCGCGCCACCACCAAACATCATCCCAAAATAGTCATCATCACCACCGCCACCACCTCTTCCAGTGTTCCCACTTGCGCTATCTCCGGTGATCGTCCCATCAGTGAATGACTCGCTCCCATCATCATCCCTACACAAATGATAAATTAGGTTAATCACTCTTAAAAAAAGAAATTATATAGTTTTTTACTATAGTAACATATGGTTTAAAAGTAGACATTCATAAAGAGCATTACTTTTTTTCTTTTTTTTACTTTTGTAAAGTCAATTAAAGGCCATTGTTGAAATCAATGACGATTACACAATGATGGAAGACAGTTAACTTCTCTAAGATAGCTAAACACCTTTAGGAATAGCTAAAATCTAATAAAGTTATCTTTTAAGGGGGAGGGGTGTTCCACTGGAAAAAAAATTCACTTCACTAATTTCTCTTAATCCTGTGCACTGCCCCCACATCACTGATTAAACAATTTTTTGAAGGCAACACTTCACTAATTTTTTACCAACAATTAATTATTTTCACACATAATAATAACAATAATATATTACCCCCCCCCCCCCCCCCTCCCCCCTCACACAATAATAAATGGGTCTGACACTCTCTCTTCCGTGAAGGATCCCGTTAGATAGAACCAGCAAAAGGTCCACGGGACCCCTACAAGCACTACCGGTGGTGGTATTACCGTGCTGGTAGTGGAGTATCTGTGACCAAATCTGGTGGTGTCCGTCCCCTAATACAAAAGGTTATTTGTTTTGTAACATAAATAAACGTTTAGAGGACTAAGTAGACATGAGTGGGCCAGAAATGGGCGACAATGGAATAAGACCATTTTTTTATATAAGAAAAAAAGTCTGGATCAAGTGGACAGTAGTACAGTACCACCACCAAATCATAATTTCTTTACAAGTCCAGACAGAAATGCTTTTGACATTTTCGACCCTTGAAAACGAGTTCCCATTACACTTTGGTCAGGTTTTGATAAAGCTAACTCCCCTTTGTTTAATTTAATGAGATCCTTTTGTCCATATGAAAACGACACCATGCCCTTTAGCTGGTTTTTCAACATAATAATCTCCTCCTTTGTTAAATTATTCAATCGTGTGACTTAAGAGGGCATTTCCGTCAACATGAGTAGAGCTTCGAGATCAACTCACTTAAAGCTCAAGTCGAGGCAAAATTAAATGGGTTCAAGCCCAAGCCCGAGCACAAACTGGAGTTCAATTAACTAGCGAGCTTGAGCCTGAGCTTTGCATACCATGTTTAACACGATCCAGAACCTTAATCAATAATCATACTAAAGACCTTTCACATATAAGATTTGGGCATGACTTAATCATCAAAATTTTCCTTTGCTTAATTTGTAATTAAGAAAAGACAAGATTGTCCTTTTCCTAATAGTAAGATATTATTGGTTAAGATCTAATCTAATAAACCATTTTCCATCATGTGAACCCTTTTTGCTAATATCCAATTGGAACCCTAATATCACATGATGCCAATAGGACTTTAGGGCCTTAAAATAAATGGAACTTTTTTGAACAGCATACGAAACACATCTGTCCGACTACCTAAGGAACACCCAGTCCTTGAATGGGATCAAAGGCTTCCACAACGCCACATCAGATGCTAACATTGGGTAGCCAAGGCCTGCCGTGTAGTACCCGGACGGGGGAAAACCCAATCCCCCACTCGTCCAAAAGCACGACAGTAAAAACTTTGTAAAATCCGGGAACTTAGTTGTCCCATTGGCCTTTTCTCTTTGATACCCTTTTTAAGTGGGGACTCTAAACTAAAAAATAAACTAAAATAAAGAACCTTAGTGCCATAACCTGGATTAGAACAGCATTGGGATTGGGTTCTAACACTATTATTATTTATATTTTCACAAAAAAAAGGTTGAATTTTGGGGCCAGATGAGTTGTACATCTAGAAGTACAAGTTGTACATTGCCATGAATATGAAAAATCGTGAATACAACTCATATAACCGTGTCGTTGTTGTCATTTTAGATTCCCGCGCATCATCACGTGCACCCATGTAAACTTATTGAGCCGTTACATCTTATGTCTCTAGTTTTACTTATTCCACTCTCCATTTTACTACTTCCATTTCATTACATCATATGATAAAAAAATATATAATAAGGGGTGACGGGCCCACCACAAAAGGTTATGGGTACCACACTATCAACAAAGTAATACCGCCGCTACCAGTGCTAGTAGGGGTCCCGTGAACCAAATACGGGTTGTTTTTACCGTGCGGGTTCACTAACATTCTCTTTCCAAATAAAAAAAAATAAGTGATGCAGGTGAGTTCTAGAGAAGAAAAAGAGTGGGAAAGAGATATATTATTATTATTACTATATGTTTGAAAACAATTAATTATTGGGTAAAGAAATAGTGAAGTGCTGTCTCTAAAAAACTGTTTCAGTAAAGTAATGTGGCAGTGCAGGATTGGTTAAGAGCATGTTTGGATAAACTTATTTGAGGCAAAAAGAACTTTTTGTTAAAAGGACTTATTAACTTATGACTTTTTAAAAAGGAGTTTTTAAAAAAAGTGTTTGGATTAGCTTATGTGGTGGGGAAAAACAATAAGTTGATAAGTTAGTTTGTAAAAAAGTGTTTGGTTTAACTTATTTAGGTAAAATGACCAAAAAGTGTATAAGGAGGGAAGGTGTAAGGATATAATAAGGGCATGTAGATAAATAACCATCAATAATTTATAAGGAGGTTCAAAAAGTCACTCCTCCCTTACTTTTCCAAAACAACTTATCATAGGCTTACAAAAAGTTAAAACAAAAAGTCCTTTTTCTTTTGCCAAACACTTTTTGTAACTTATTAACTTTTTGAAAAAGTAGAGCCAAACATGCTCTAAAATCAGTGAAGTTTAAAAAAAACCAGGGTAGCACCTAGCCCCCCCTAATAATTGAGGCATCTGATTTAAATCATTAAATAGGGATACAATGATTTCAAATAATGTTACTAACTTTCAACTTGCATATGCATTATCCATAGACATTGATAGGCAGTACAAGAGAGGTCGCGGTAGGGGTCGCGAATCAGGGTCCACGTCTGTGGACCCTGTGACGTGATATTTAACGTTATAGTTTGACCTTCTAAATTATTGTCTGTGTTACTTTGTTACGTCAGATAAAATGATTGAAAAAAAAGTGTAGCCTCCTAAAATGAAGCATTTAAGGGGTGTTTGGATCGGTAAGGGAAATATTGTATACTCCTAAAATGGATGTGAAATTACTATAAAACCCAAGCTAGCATGTTTGTTGTAAAGCAATGAGTATGTGAAATTACCTTGGGCCACCAAAGACTCCAGCATACATGGTCAGTTGTGTCACCATGGTAGCTGACTTGGGCTCATAGCTTGACGCCTTTGCGTAGGTATCGCTCAAGCCATCGCCAGATGGCACGAAGAATGCACCGTTTACCATTATGTCACCATCCGTTCTCCAGTTCCACCCTGCCCAATGTCCCTCATCCGTGTCCACTCGCTTAGTCACCTATTTACGAGCATAAAAAACACCATATGGTTAATAAACATTTAACAAGTGTTACATTTGAATCTTTCAAACCAAGAGTACAAGACCCACATAAAATGTTATAACATTAATCCCACATGGCTCAAGTGGGAATTTGATAAAAGGGTTTTAGGCCCCCACTTACAAAAGGCCTCAAATTCGGTAATTTGGCTTTGATATTTTTGTTGGGGACTTTATGATCAAAAGCATTGTTTTTAGGAAAAAGATGCATGTCCCTTTTTTTTTTTTTACGGTCAACAAATCAATCCCGAACACTCTCGAAGTACCCACTGAACAAAGGAGTACTCCAAGAGCAATGTATAATCCCGATGCATGTCCTATTATACACTTTGGGCCTTAAAAAGCTTTTGACAACCAAGGGTACAATAAACACATCTAACCTCTTTAGAGTCGGCATCCGGTGGAGCAATGTATCGGTTCCCCTGACTATTAATCGTCGGGTCAGCACTCCCACCAATCGCGTACATCTTCCATTCCGTAAAATCATTATTCACCACATGAAAATACCCGTGTCTACACCTTGGCATTCTTTGTATCAACCCTCTCCCAAAATGATTAAACGCAATCGTAACCTACAAAACACACACCCAATAAGATAATCAACCCAATTGAGGCTCAGGATAATAGCACACCCCTTATGGATCTTTTGACACACTGACAAGTATTTGAGCCGTATACAAATATACAAGTCGTATATCCATTTTTACATGAACTATACGACTCATATACAAATACATGGCCCAATTGAGGCTCAGGATAATAACACACCCCTGATGGATCTTTTGACACACTGACAAGTATTTGAGTCGTATACAAATATACAAGTAGTATATGATATATCCATTTTTACATGAACTATACGACTCATATACAAACACACGAGTCGTATATCATTATTTCATGAACTATACTACTCGTATATAGACACCTCACTCAACAAAACGGTCTTAAAAACTGACCTGCATCCCTTTATCAGGCGCGTAGCCATCGTCATGACCCATAAGCATAACCTCATTATGTCTCGTAAAATAGCTATTCGAAATAGTAATAGCAGTAGACCCGAGTACAGCATCAATCAACCCATCAGTACAATGCGAAAGAGAGCAATGATCTATCCATATATTCCGCGATCCAGCTATCGATATCCCATCACCGTCCGATCTGCCTCTATACCCAACATGCGTTGGACTCGACCGTATATTAACATTCCCTGATGGCTTACAATCATACACTCTAATATTATGAATAATAACATTACTAACATACTGTATTGTTAAACATCCGTTACCAGTAATTGCCACGTTGGCACCACGACCATCAATAGTTTTGTAACTATTAATAATAAGTTCGTGTTTTAGTTTTATTACCATATTGGATTGGAATATTATCCATAAGGGTTCGGGTTGTAAGACAGCATAACGGAGGGTTCCTGGTGAGGGGTTTACGACGTCGTGGTCGGACGAGTCGGTTACTATGTAGATCTGGCCGCCTTTGCCACCGGCTGCGGATTTTCCGAAGCCGATGGCGCAGTCGGCCAGACGCTGGCGGTTTTCGGCCCAGTTTGGGTCGCACCGCCAGCAGTCATCTATTGGGTTGCCGGTTAGGCAGCTTGAGCCTGTGTTGTCCAGAGTTTGTCTTCTGTATATTGATACATTTAGTCTCCTGTGACAAAAGATAGAGATATATAAGATAACTAGCAATTTTACCCGTCGCGCGTTGCGGCGGCGCACGACGGATTGAACCGTGAAACAAACATTGCCGGTGCAACCGATAATAAAACAAAATAAATGTAGGGGGACTGAAGTTGCAATTAGCTGAAACATGAGGGAGTGGCAGTGGAAAGTAGGGAGACTAAACTTGCAATTAACTGAAATATAAAATAGGAGGACTGAAGTTGCAAATAGCTTAAAGTTTAGGGGGTGGGAGAGGAAATGTCAGCCGACACTCTTCTTTAGTATAGGTAATAATTGTAAAATTGCATTGAAACAAAAGATAGACGGGCAACCAGTTGCGGCGCAAGGGTATGTTTGCAAATATCAAAAAAATAAAAAGTAAAAAAGAAAGTAACTTTTGGATAAATTGAAGACACCCAGATGGTAAAATGTGACAATGAGCAAGTAAATCCAAGATTGTGAATTTTTTTTTAATTTTTTTTCTTGATAATCATGTTTCTTGATTTTTTTTTATTATTTATTTATTTATTTATTATTATTATTATTATTATTTGGGAAAAAGAATGGTACCCAGATAATGGAATGAAGTAATAAGCAAAACCCAGATGGGATTTTTCCTAATTTGACATAGAATGCAAGAATCTTGTGTAAAATGGGGAAGATATTGTGATGGGGACATAGGGTAATGCTTTATATGTAATGCATTAATAATTTTTATTTTTTTTTAATTTATATATTATTAAAAATAAACCCAGTTAGTGGAACAAAGTAATGAGCAAAATCCAAATAAGATTTCTCCAAATTTAAGCCAATATGCAAGAATCTTGTGTAACCTTGTGCAAGATACTATGATGGGTTATGCAATATGCAAACATTATTTCTTTCCTTTTTTTAGTTAAAATTAAAGAGAATGATACCCAGTTAGCAGAACACATTATTGAGCAAAACCCAGATGAGATTTCTCCAATTTTTGCCTAAAATACAAAAATCTAGTGTAAAATTGGAAGATACTATGATAGGGTTATGCAATATGCAGCAATATTTTTTATTTTATTTTATTTTTTTTCTGTTAAGAAGAAAGATAACCCATCAAGGAGAACACAGTAATGAGCAAAACCTATATGAGATTTGTCAAAATATGACCCAAAATACAAGAATATTGGGTATGTTGTGAACATATTATAATGGGCTAATGCAGTATGTCAATATATGAACAAAGATCTAACCTTTGTACTTCTTGAACCACAGCTTCAGGATTAGGGTGTTGGTGAGGGAGTGTGAGGTTAAAAGTGGCTCTAATAGCAGAAAACAGGGATGTTAATAGGCAAAATAATAAAATGTAGGTGTTGGAAGTGTGAGCATGAGGCATCTTTTGTTTGGATTTTGATGGAGTGGATGCAATAAATGGTAGGGGTTAAATGGGTTTGTCAAGAAAGCTCAAACAAGACAGCTGGGTTCAACATGAATGGCAGAGGAGGGAAGGAGGCGACCTATGGGAAATTTGATAGATATTTATATAGGTATATAAAGTTAATGGGTTTGAGGATGGGCCTCCTCTAAAGACTACCCTCCAAGTCATCAAAAAAATCCAGTCCTTTTTAAGAGCATTCGCAGTTTGTTCATCAAATTAGGGCTGTACACGAGCTGAGTCGAGCCGAGTCAGGCCCAGCTCGAGCTCGAGCTCGAACCTAAACCGAGCCAGCTCGGCTTGACTCGTTTTTCTGATCGAGCTGAAAAGTCGAGCTCGAGCTCGGCTCGTAAATGTTCGAGCCGAGCTCGAGCTGGCTCGAGCCAGCTCGATATATATTTTTTTTTATTTTTTTTTATTTTTTTACAAATATTTATTAAATAAAAAACAATAAAATTAAATAAAATTACACATAATCATGTATATTTTTTTTATTTTTCTAAGTTATGGTTTATTTATCATGTATATTTTTTTTATTTTTCTAAATTACACAAGCCTAAGTCGAGCCATATGTCGAGCCATCGAGCCGAGCCACGAGTCGAGCCATCGAGCCGAGCCACGAGCCGAGCCACGAGCTGAACACCCCTGGCTCGAGCTCGGCTCGATTACAAAACGAGCCAGCTCGGCTCGGCTCGAAAACAAAATGAGCCTCTTCGAGCCGAGCTTTTTTCGAGCTTTTTTCGAGCGAGTTTCGAGCGAGCCTCGAGTCGCGAGCTTTTTGTACACCCCTACATCAAATACTCTCCATCAAATTACATTAAAAATTATCAAAGAGTATAGCCCTCCAAATGCTCCATACGGCCGTGAGGATAACTGCATAGAGCACATTTTGACATTTTTTAGACTCAAACGCCATCACATGCATCTTGAGCAAGTCACTAACAAGGAACACAAAAAACCTCGGGACTTTACACCATAGGGAGATCTGTTGCCAAATACCGGGTGCAAAGGGGCAACCAGTGAAGACGTGCTCCGCCGTTTCGATTTGCAGTTCGCATATTCTACAAAGAAGACACCGTAAATGAATATTTCGTCGCGCTAGAGGTGCTGCCGTTGGAAGTTTTTCCAGATTTGCTCTCCAAGCCACAATGGTAACTTTCTTTGGAACCCAATTATTCTAAGTGAAAGGAGCCCAACCTTAAGAATAATGCGAGTCCAACGTCCTCTGCTTCAAACTCTTGACCGAAAAACCGTCTTATGTATTCAGGGTCCATTGCCAATTGTCCCGAGCCGTAGATAGTGTCACGTTTCTAATAAGCTGCAGCAAGTTTTCCAAATCCGCTACCTCCACAGTTGTCAAGGTTTGTCTCCTCCATTCCCATCTAAGCAAAGTACCCTGTGGGCTAATACTAATTCTGTCCGAAATAACACAAAGTCATAAATAAGTATAAAATTAACAAAAAAATAAACTTAAAAAAATACGAGGTTTCCTAAACTTTTAAAAATCTAGAGCCACTTTTGATGTATTTTTTCGTGCATTTTTTTTTCCAAAACTCGACGCCTTTTTTCGAAAAAATTCGAAACGTCGGTCGACATTATTTTGAATTCCTCAACCGCTTTAGCTTCTTCTATCAATTTGAGCTTTTCGTTGTTCACTCGTAGCTTTTCGGTTTGTGTCCGGGTTGTTTGGGTTGTATGGGTTGAATGGATCCATGAGTTTTGTTAGAGTAGAGATTGTTTTTATATAAAAAAAATAGAGAGATTTGGGTTGAGGTAGAGCGAAATTTTGTAAAAATTGTGATGAAATGGGTTGGTTTTATAATTTAAAAAAAGTTTTATTTATTATTATAAAGTAGCAGTTGGAATCCAAAAGTATAGCGTTAATTGTATTCTGCTCATCCCAACGTCTCCGCTAAGCCGTCTAAGACGGAAAACACTCCAACGGGATGGTGTGGGCTATCCCAAACGACCCAAAACAGGGGAAAGGCCCACACCCTTTAGCCTAATAATTCGAACTGGGGTCATTGACAAATTGGCAATAGCCAATGGGACATGAGGTAAGTAAAATAATAGCAACCAGCAAATAAATGTGGTGTTCAAACAAATTGGAGGTACTGTTGTTGGGTACGTTGTTTGGTTGTGTATTTTTACTTTATATAAAACACAATAAATAAAAGGAATCATAAATATCATAAAATATGAATCGTATCTATAGAATAATTAAAAAGTCGATAATGTCTATTGTTATATTTTATTAACCAACATGTAATGAAAGAATACGAAGCTCGAGAGAATGGTCGACATACACCAATGGTCGACATACACCAATTTGAGCTATTCGTTCTTCACCCATCAACCCTTTTAACGAAAGAATTTTATCTATATTATACACTAGCTGATTACCCCGGGAGTGTCCCGTGGTTGAAAATCTAATATTACTTAATAAAAAATGATAAAAGAAATAAATAGTCTCAACAATTTTAATGTTAAAGAAAGTTATTCTAATGTTTATACTATAAAAATGGGTTCTCATGCTGCATTCCCAGCAGATTAAAAAATCTCAACTTCTTTAAATGCTAAACATATCGTTATAGCACATGAACATGGGCAATTCATATATGTAATAGTAGGTTCAAAAACATATATACTATCGTAACATGATTAGTGACTTGCCTATATATGATTAAGAAATTACCTAAATACATTGTGTTTTTTTCTTCATAAACAAAAACTCACTAAAAAAACATTTTTTTCGTTTTTGTATAGCACTATATATGGTGCTCGTTGGAAAAATAATAAAGCGATCGTTAATTTGGTGTAATTTTTTTTTTAAATGTCATACATAAAAGTTACTAACGTTTAAAATTTGTGAGCGGAAAATAAGAAAAAAATAAAGATAAAAATATTAATTAACATATTTGAAATTTTAAAATAATTAATAGTTCACTAACATTTAAAAAATATGAGAGAAAAATAAGGAAAAGATATTAATTAACATATTTGAAATTTTAAGATAATATAGATATAGATTTTATTTAAAAATGCAAAATAAATAAATTTAAAAGAAAGCTTCATATGATGCCACATGGCACATTCAATTGAATGCCACCTCACACAAACTCAATTCTTTTATTATAAGTTATAGATATCATAAAGGGTAAATTACATAAGCATAGTAGGTTGGCGGGCAACAAACTGTGCCGTCATCTCTTGCTAAATTGAAAATTCCAATCTGCTAAAAACAAACTCCCGCCCTTGGGGGTAGAAAAGTTGTTGTGCACTATTCACTGAACCTGAGCCAAAAACCGAACCGCCTCCGGTGCCAAGGAACCAAACGTGTCGAAGGCCAAGGGAACGAAAACATGTTGATTATCCTCACATGCTTTAGCGTGCTTTTCCACTTTCTTGGATTCAGCTCTCATGACCGCTTGCCCGGCCACAAACCCACTATCCCGAAGCCTAACTCGGGGGACACCCCGGTAATAAAAACACACGCATGTTTCCCACCTTCCCAACCAAAAACTAAGACGTCTGCTGGGCGCAAGGTGGACCTCCCCTCCCCGGGGTCCGTGAGAAAATTAACTGACGCCTCTTTTCTTGCGGAGATCCCCGCTCTTCTAAGGATGGCTGCCAATGCATCGAAGTCAAAATCGTGCCGATATTTAAACTCTGGAAATTCCTTACAGTGTAACGCATTTTCCCCATACTTATCACGGCATGCTTTGCGGCAAACCAGACAATTTTCATCATCGGGGAAAATGGGTATCATCGGCCGGTATTTAAGGATAGCCCTGTACTCTACTGCCGACATTCGGTGCCCCAAGCCTTCGATAGGTAACACAGTAAGGAAGTACTGGGCGTGAGGCTTTTGTAGGCATTTTAAGACGGCCTTCTGACGGGCGAACAGACGGAAATCCTCCTCCAAACTTTGTGCGATTCGGATATAAATAGCATTTGCCAGAGTTTTCTGCAGCTTCTTGGGGGAAGTGTCCTTATTAAGGGATCGTTGTAAAAGGTCAATAGCACCAGATCTGTGTCAACGTGAGCAACCCCACTGTTACGTAATATGTGGTCTTGCGGCCCCCAAGACTGGGATCTATAAGCTACAAAAGCATAGGCAGCCACGTCTCGGGCTGAAGAGAGGCCTAACCCACCAAGTTGAAGCGGCAAAGTCGCAACCCGCCACTGGAGGTCCCCAAAAAACGCCCCCCCCCCCATAGACAACAATGTCTTCAATGGCCTCCCGAAGGCCTTTGTTAAAACAGGAAACAACATTTTCCTCAAAGAGAGGCTTGGAGGTACGAAAATTGAAAAGCAACTTGGCCACACCCATACATAATCTAAGCAATAGAAGCTCGCTTTGGGGATCCCGCAATTTAGGGAGGAGTTCCATGAGGTCAACAGCCCGCTTCGCCCTTTTAGCATAAAGATCACTTATGAAACCGACGACGCGGCTGACTGCCCCACCGAGCAGTTTGACCCCCCGCTCCGATTTGCTAATGTCACTAGGAAACAGACCTGGCCAGATCTTACCCCCATCACACGACGGCCAGAAAACCTCAGTTTTTCTAATATTGAGCTGGAGCCTTATAGATGGCCCTTCCAAAGCTAATAATGTCAAATGTTGTAGCCACCTGAACAGAATCCCCGATAATCGTCTCGTCATCTAAGTACAAAGCATGGAAGGGAAAGTCTCAGTTATCCCGTACCTTTAGCACGACGGGGTGTAAAGCTAGAGCAAAGAGAATGGGCCCCAAAGGGTCCCCTTGCTGAACCCTAGCGTAGGCCTGTAACACCCCAACCGATGGCGGAAACATCGAGGTGTCACGTAGTGACGATTGTTCAAAAGCTAATGGTACTAAAATGTAAATATTTGATAATTGAATATCATTTACAACATGTGAAAATAAATACACGACAACAAAAATAGAGATAGTTGATTTATTTAATCTAAGTCCAAAGTCCTATATGAAGCGTCAAGCAGCTTATCCTGAAACATGCACGAAATAAATTTTGTCAACATATGATGTTGGTGAGTACTACCTAGCTTTGTACATATAGTATAAGTTTGAAAAGTAGTACAATTCATGTGTCTAGCATCACTAAGGCATTATGTAAACACATAAGTAACCAAACAAGACAAAGATCAAATGTAAAGTTGGTAAGATAAAATTGATAATGAGAACCCTAACACGTGTCAAGTCTAAAAGAGCACCATAACATAAGTTATGTCTAAATGAGCACCGTAACATAAGTTACGTCTATATGTAAAGAGCACCATAACATAAGTTATGTCTAGATGTATGATTTTGTACGTAAGCTACATTCATGTTCAAACATAAGGCACAATGATAAACAAGACACATATATGAATTGTAAATGAAGAAAATGTATGTATAACTGAATGTGAAAGTTTTGTATACTTGTGCATGAATCACCCCAAAAGTGTAAAACGAAAAAGTGGATAAGTAATACTCACATTGATTGTAGTGGGCTTGCTAGAAAGTCAACGGGTATCAACGAAATTTGCTTAGACCTAATTAAAGGTGATGTTTTAATATCTATTGTTATAGTGTTCATGCAAAATGTGTAGATATTAATTTACCAATTATTATTATTATTATTATTATTATTATTATTATTATTATTATTATTATTAATAACAACGATAATAAAAGCAAACTATTGATAAATTTTATTTGGGATTCATTGTATTGGGTGCAAGTGGCTACATGCATTTGGGCTTAAATTTATGTTAAAGGATATTTAACATTTATAATGTTCAAAGAGCTAGTGATATTTTTTGACATACACAAATAAATTATCTTAAAATAAGATCGTGATAGTATATAGAAAAAAAAAACGACAAAAAGTTAAATTAATGAGTTTACTTTGAAAATGCCGATTGATTATGTATAAAATTTGGTTTCAACTAAAGTCAAAATTATTGGCCAAAAGTTTTGATGAAAACTAATAGTATACAATAAAATACTTAATACGTAACTATAATTTACAAAACCCATTTCTTTGTTCCTACAACTTATGTGATATAAGCCTTCCTTCCTCTGTGATTGTTAAATTAAACATTGAATGCATAATATTTTTTTTTTATGAAAATATATAGATATATAATTCTTTTTTTTTCCTTGTTAACAATATATATTCATATATTGCGAGAGAAACTAATCCAAACTATAAGATTTTGATTGCCTAATAAAACACTTAGGATGATAAAAGAATTACCTCGAGTGAATTCTTTATATTGACAACCCAAAGCTTTGTCGGAGTATCCGCGGCGACGGTGTCAATGGATCTAACACAATAGGGACCGGTTTAGAAAAAAAAGACGAATGGTTACTAGTGGGGAAAGAGAATGGTGGTGGTGTTGTAAAGGATATGGCTTGAGTATTTATAGTGGGCTGCGGTGATATGGTTGAACTTGATGGATTATTATTGATATAAAGGCAGTCAAAGTTTGACTTATTTTTGCTTAGAATTTTAATTAATTTGATCATCTAAATGCTTGAATCTTGCTTTGCTTTGATCAGTTTGTAAACGATTGTTTTGGAAACCAATTAATTAGAATAAAATTGTTGACTTTGTGTTCAATTGGATGCAATATTCATGGGTTGTTTGACCGATAAAATCAAGAGTTGTTTAGTTGTTTTGAATTGAAGTTACTATAATTGTCATAATTAGCTGATGTGGTTCTCTCTTGTACATATACGATTTTTTTTATGTTATGTTTTATAATATATAATTCACAAACTTTTTAAATCTCAATGTATTTCTTATAAAACATGAAGTGAAAACTTTTTTTTTTTTAAACCATCTCAAACCTTTATTATTATTAACTTTCGAAAACGATATTGGTTCGAGATAATAATTAATTGTCGTAAGAAATAGATTTGTGAACTTTTATTATTAATAGAAGCTTTGAAACACAAGGGTTATAAATGTAAATGTAAATACAAGAAACGATTAGGACTAAAGTTGTACGCTCATGATAGTGAAAGGTGACGGATGTCACAAGGCCCCAAGACGCTCATTCCCCACATACAACCTAGTTGGCTGAGCATACAGGATTTGAACCCATGGGAAATGGAAGGGCAGTGACAGTGAACTTCCCGTAACAGAGCAGTGTGATCAATAGCATTGAAAGCGTTAGAAAAATCAACCGTAAGCATAGCAAGCGAGCCATCATTATGGAACGAATTGAGAAACATGTTCGCACTACGAAGCACAGCCTCCTCCCTATTTGGAATTCCAACCCTAAACTGAAAGTCCCCTAAATATTTAACAACTTCTTTCCCCACTTTCTTCATGGCCACCTTAAAGACGAGTCTCCTCTATATAGCCCCTACGGAAATAGGGCGGATTCCATTGTCAGGCTTAAGCAATGGAGTGAGGGGAGCCGAAGCAATATATTCTGCGAGCACCTTGGGGCACAACCCCACCTGGCCACTGATTAACCAACTTAGTGATGGCAGCTAGCAACCCAGAGGCCGTAGCTGTCCTTTCGCCACCAAGGGCGTCCATGAAGTGTTGAGCCCGCAGGCCATCACGCCCACAACATCTCCCTTTCGGGAATGCTTTCACACACCAGTAAACACACTCATCTTCCACAGTTAAGGCCGGTTGGGTCAAGGGTAGGGAGGGGAGATTGGGAGGCGGCACAATAGGGTGCTTGTTAATAAGAGCTTGCATAGTAAGAGGGCTGGCATAACAGGTTACACGAACATGTTAAGACACGAACCTATTAAGACACGAACACGAAACTTGTAAACACGAACACGACATGAAATCTAATCGTGTAATTGTTTTCAAACACGAACACAAACCTGTATATAACAGGTTAACACGATAAGACACGATAAGGAACACCTTGTAAAACAGGTTAACACGACAAGACACGATAAGACACGACAAGACAAGACATGATAAGAAACACGATAAGACTTGTTAAGACACGAACACGATAAGATACGAACACGAAACATGTAAACATGATCACGACACGAAAATAACACAGGTCTTAACGTGTTGACCTGTTATAGACACGAAACCTGTTAAAATCGTGTAGGTTTGTGTCAGGTTATCGTGTTCGTGTTTGAATTGCCAACCCTACATGGAAGATTCCCTTGGGGGCAACCCCATTGGAACACAACACTTTTACCGCTGCAGTGAAATGACCATCACTAACCTTCCTAAGGCACTGTCTGACGTTGGGGTTGACCTCATCGAATCCCTCCGTTGACGCTGCCATCACAGGGAGGACCCTTTCCCATTCATCGGGAAAAAGCAACGCAACTAAATCCGCAAAACCAGAACCATCTTTCCATATAGATAAAGCTTGTCGAATGCTGTCACATTGCAAGGACTTACGGTTCTAAAATAAATACGAATTTTATTAAGTATATTCAGATTGCAATACAGTAAAGAAAATAAACATAATACAAATACAAGAAATAAAATTACAAGAAGAAATAAAATTACAAAACAGGTAAAGGAAACTCAAATTGACTGAGGCACGTGTAGAACACGCTTCCTTTAAAACAGATTTCGGGCCACCCAGGTGAACCCGTCTGTTTTTCATGGTACAACAGCCTAAGCAGATTGCACTGCCGGAGTTACCCAAGCACCTGAAACAAGAGCCTGCAAGTCTGAAAAGTTAGGAAAATTTTCTGAAAGTAAGTGATGGTTCGAGAACATGAAGTGAGGAGAGTTTTCTATGTATCTAAACAGAGCTCACAACTCTGTGTTTATAATCATAACAGGAAGCAAGCCAAGAGTTCATATTCAATACCGAATTCAATTGTATTGAATTCACAATAAAACGCCACATTACGCCCATCGCCCTCGTCCCGGTTCCGTGCCCGGGCGCGGGCGCGTCGGGTGCTTCGCACCCTCTTGGCTGCCACTGGGTGTGTCGTGTTGTATAGGAATACATTCCTCTACAGAATTCTACATATAAACCAACACATGATTTATATCTCCACCAATGTGGGACTAGCATAAATTCTCACAACACTAAAGTTTCACCACACACACTTAAAGCTTAGATTTCTTATTCATCTAGCTTTATAATTAAATATCATTATATTAATCATTAATATAATATCTAATTATCAAATTTCCAACATATTTTTTAACGCTCGATAAACTAAATATAGAGTATCATACTGTATATTATCGCTTCCACAATAACCCGTGGGTTTCATACTAATTTTTATCTACGTTTCGATAAAAGTTTTGTTCAATTTCAAACATGTTAAATTTAATTAATTTTTTTTTGTTCACCATAAACAACATCAATATTGACATCGGTACCTGTAATTAATAATTAATAGATGTATAAGAACTTGAGAGATAACTTGTCTATCTATTAGTGTTAAAAACTCGTTATACAGATGTAATCAACATCACAAATTATTTTTCATGTTTCTTTCTTATAAAAAATAATAATATAATTTCAAAGACAAAAACGGAGACAGAATTATGTATTTATGAATCTTATTTATCTACAATATTTAAGTTTTATTATAAAAACTACATATTAAATTTTTCTCCACTTAATTAAACTATCATATTAATGTTCTTAAACTAAAAAAGTGTAGCAAAAAAGGAGGGTAAAGGTGTATATTGGGTCTCTTGAGAGGTGGTGACGAAGAAAAAAAAGGAGGGTGGTTTGGGAATTGCCAAGCTCCTTGATGTTAATACGACATTATTAGCTAAATGGGCGTTTAGATTCAAAGCTGAAAATGAAGGCATGTGGAAGGAAATTATCGAGCGTATTCATGGGAGCAGAAAAGGCTGGTTGTTTTTGCCGTTAAAAAATAATTTGACAGGATATTGGAAAAGCATTGTTCGTGTGCTGGAAAAATTGGTTATTAACGACATTTCTTTCAAATCCTGCTTACGGGGGAAACTTGGAAATGGCAAGAGGATTCGGTTTTGGAGAGATATTTGGTTTGGGTCAACTCCACTTATGGATAGATGGCCGAATTTGTATCAGTTAGACAGGAAGAAAAATGTCACAGTAGCAGATCGAATCAAGGAGGTGGATGACAAAGTGGTAACTGCTGACGATTGGGTTATGAGTACTACGACTGTCGAGGCTATTTCAAAAGCTCAGGATGTTATCTTTGTGCTGTCCAAAATTTGTTTTGCAGGTGGTATTGTTAAGTGGATATGGGAGCCGGATAAGAATGGTATTTTCTCAGTTGCGGCTGCGAAAAAGTGGCTGCGAAAGGACTATTTTGTGCAGAATGGGTCAGGTATAATTTGGGAAACGTGGTTGCCTTTAAAGGTAAATGTCTTTATCTGGAGACTGAGACTCGATCGCATACCGACACGTGTTGCTTTGGAGATGAGGAGAGTTAACATCACGGACACTTCGTGCCCTCTTTGTCTTTCTGCTGAAGAAACAGCCAAGTATCTGATGGTGGACTGCGGATTTATTGGAGTGTGGAGCAAGGTTAGACATTGGTGCAGGTTAAATGGGATGATAACAAATTCGATCTCGGATTTGTGGGATATGGAAGGATGTTCGTTTAATTCTAAGTGGGAGAGGAAGATTGTTCGGGGAATTGCCATGGTTACTTGTTGGGCGATTTGGAAAGAACGAAATAATAAGGTGTTCCACGACTTGAATCCGCGTGTCATAGAGATTGTAGCGACTGTGAAGACTTTATCCTTTTTATGGCTTAAACATAGATCTAGGTTCAAAAATGTGGATTGGAAGGAGTGGGTGAAGTACCCGTTGTATATGTTGTAAGGTTTTTCCGGCGGTCCTTATTTTGAGGACCGGTCCGTGTGTTTAATGAAGTTTTTGTTTAAAAAAAAAAGTGTAGCAAAAGTTCCTATTTAAACAATTAAACACGTTATAATATTTACACCTTCGGTTTTTAATCAATTCTTTTTATCAAACATTGTATATTACATTCATTTCTATAGCAGGTATCATCATATTGTGTAGGTAAGTATTATTTTGGATATTTTAAAACTTATACAGATATTTATACATTTAATTATAAAAATATACTTACGCACCCGCCACAATGATTAAAGATGATTTGATCATATGTTACAACTATATAAAATTAAATTTTATACCATCTAACCGGTTTTACATGATTAATCTATATTGTATTTAAATGATTGCCAGCATTTGATTAACAAATGCCAATATAAAAGTCCCAACGCTTTTTTTGCCATCCTCAGCTTCCTCGTCATCCGGAAAAATGTTTTTTTTTTTTTTTTTTTTTTTTTTTAAATTGTTTTCTAATTTTTGTTCAAATTTCATTCGTTTTCTTTCGGAACTTTGAATCAGATTCAATTCTCATAAATAGATTTCAACTTTCATTCACTAATCTCAATTTTACTTGTTTCTCTGAAGAAAAAAAAAACACACACACACGATATTTCAAATGAGGAATTGATTTCTCAAGTCTACACAAATGGTGAGCAATTCTTATATTTGTGAAATTTCGAAAGGACATAACAATGTTTATATTTATAAGGAATAAAAAGACAACCACACAAATGCTCTTAATATAATCCACATATCTAATACTTTGTCGATTAAATCTTTGCAAATTGGTGGGGTGGACAAGTGACGTTTCAATACGGGTTTGTAGCAAAATAAGTTTGGATCAAAATGTGCGGTTTTATAAAATATTACTTTGGTTCGGGCCAAAACGGGTTTTGAGCAAATTGAATCGGTTTGACATTATTCGTTATAGGAAAAAATAGGTAAAAAAGGTTCAACTTCAACAACTGCATATGTTTATGGTGGCTTGTGACAACGAGTTATGTGTAGAGACAAAAAATTGTTTTGGTGGTGGTAACATATCTGAAGCTTTTGAATTTACAAGCTATGTTATAATTACCCATTTTAACTCGTAACTATTTGGGTAGACCCAAATTAACCCGTTACAAATAAATCTGTTTACAGTTTATTTTTCTCAAATCAAACCATTTTATAAAGTACGAGGCATGTTTGCCACACAAACTCTCTTAATTCCTCAATTTTCACATATACTAGTAGGAGTATTGAATTTAAATAATTACAACTATAAGATATTGGTCGTCACTGGATCTGACTAACAAAATATGTGCCGGTCCCAGCTTTTAATATATTGTCAATCAACATACCATAACTAACAGAATCCTAAGAGGGAACTTGACACACAAGCATGCCACATCAGTGGGGACGGTTTTCGGCCAATAGCTGATAGTTAAAAGGTGGGCAATATGTTAGTAATGGTTCGTTGATGGACAATATGTTAAAAGTTAGGACCACTAGCACACATTTCATTAGTTAGGACCGGTGACAGCCAATAGCTGATAGTTGAGATTATTATAGTTATGATTAAATTATTAATACTAGCTTGCAACAATAAATTTAAGAATTTTACATAATTAAAAAAAACAAACTATAAGGTAGGGTTCCTATATAAATGATGTTTTTTTAGAAAAGTAAGAAGTGTTTTTGGCCATTAAATATATAAAAGCAGGGTGGATATTATCAGTGACACAAGTGTAATATGTGTTATAATTTTGATTAATTGATTTGACTAGATAAGGTTATAATAGTAATTTGGTGTGTTCTAAATTTGAAAACTCACATGCAAGACACATGTAACTTCCTCCATTCTTTCTACGCTAAAAACTTTTTTTATATAACTATTTTTTTAATACACAATATTAACGACCATTTATTATCTTTAATATGAGTATTATATTGCTATATATACATATAAAAATTACGTTTAATTTTGGTAGATGTGTTTTGTTTTATAAAACACAGTAAAATTAGTCAAATTCTTATAAAACATAGTAAAGTAAGTAAAGTAGTCTGATTTATCTAAAACACACATTTACTGAATAAAAACAAGCTAGAGTGTTTTATAACAATCACTTAATAATTTGCTTATTTGTTTTTATAGGAATCAAATTCATTGTCCTAGTAAGTGTTTTATGTCAATAATATGTATTATCAAATTACCTTAATACAATAATACCCTTAAACCTCAGACTATGTACATTTTAGTTGCAATAAAAATAATCATAACGATAATTGAAGGGATAGGGAGCCTAATCTGAAAGGCGTCCCTATCCCCACTAAGTAACAACCCCGCGCCATATCACGGCGCGGGAGCATACTCGCGCGAGGACAGCCAATCAACATCCTCGCGCGCCAGCACAGATGATAAGCAACAACTAATACCTGATACGCGCGTGCCATCACACGCGGAAGATTCCCTTGGCACGTCAAAGGAGGTACAAGGGATGACAAAAGGAAGATTCATAAGGATCTGTGTCAGAGCACACACCAACAGAAGAAGGACATGTGGCAGATAGTACAAAAGGGGAACGGCTGCACTGTACACGCTGTCGTGAACAGTGACCCGCAGGCATTACTTCCCCCACTGTCAGGCGTCAAATCAGCCAGCAGAGATAGCCTGGACACTGTAGCAAGTACGACGTTACTGTGCACCACCAGAAGGCGGACACGTGTCCAACTACAACAACGACCACACTGTAGGCTGACGTCATCAACAGTGCCTCGTCCTTTCCCGCCATTTCCAGAAAGACCATGGGCTTGGGCCCCGGTTGGGCCCAAGCCAATGGTGTCACTCGTGGGCCTCTCCATGCGGTCCACTACTAAGTCTATAAATAGCATCAGATACAACTCATGTAGGCATTCACAAATACAACCATCACTACTGTACTCATTACTTGTAATTCTATCTTGTTAGTAATAATATTCCGGTGCCCTTACAGTGGACGTAGGTCATTAACGGCCGAACCACTTAAATCTCTTGTCCATATCACACACAATACATATCACACTCACCTTAACGAACTCTCGGGTTGTCATAACGGTTTGGGTAAAGGATTAAACCTGTAGTTACATAAGTATTAACCCCCCGGAGGTCAGTCTTAATCTCCGGTATACTTATTGTTTCTTCATTGGCGCCATCCAACGGTTAGAACAGCTATTTTAACCCATCTTTTAACCCACCCATGGCTGAACCCAACCCTAATACATCCGGCATGCACCAAACAGGAGACGAGGACCTCCGACAGCCGGATAACCAAACCACACCCAACACTGTCGTCAAGCAGACGACGTCTAGGCTCGACGGGTCAGCCGTTGAAATCCGTGACGTCGAATCCGACGACGACAGTCAAGAGCTCTCCGAAGAGGATCCGGATCGTTGGCTCCTCCGTCAGAACGCCAAGAGTGCTGCAATCTACCAACGCAAGCTGTTGCAGCAAGCGAAAAAGAAAGGTAAGACGCTTGCTTTCGATACTCCGTCGAAAGCAAGGTACAAGAAGAAGGATACGGCTAACCACGGTGAGGGTCGTAGCGGGGAGCTCGGCGGAAACGTCAGAGCTCGGGGCTACGCCAAATCACGTGGAGAGCCAGATGGTTACGAATCGTCAAGCAGCGACTCCGATCACAGGGGGAAGAAACACACTCACACGTCGCAAGACAGTGAGATAGACGATGACTTGGTAAAACCGTTTCGACCGAAAGCTTTTGCTGAGAAGTCCAAATTCGTCGCTCGCATAGCGGCTGCAAAAGTACCAAGAAAGGCCAAACTCCCAAGCAGCATCGGTAGATACGATGGCCTGCGTGACCCAGATGACCATGTGCACGATTTCGAATGCGCAGGTGTATCTGTGGATTGGCCTGTTCAAGTGTGGTGTCACCTTTTCGCCCAAACCCTCACGGGTGCCGCCAGGGTATGGTTTGATAGCCTCCCAGCGGGAAGCGTGAAGGATTTCGACGACCTCACAGAAAAGTTCGGTAGCCACTTTTCGCACTTACGTAAGCATAAGAAAGACAAAGCGGACATCCTGCTATGCCGACGGTATGACAGGGAAACGATCGAAGATTACATAGTCCGGTTTAACAAAGAAGCACTGCAAATTGGATGCGGGGAGGAGCTCACACGGGCCGCGTTCATTCACAATGTGCGCAGTCCAGACCTCATGAAATGCCTCACCGGCAAAGATGGCATCCCAGAGTCCTGGGATGAGCTCATACGCTCAGCCAAGATATATGCCTCCTCCGAAAAATCTTTCAACCAACAACACGGCTTCCAGCCACAACACCATAATAATAATAATACTAGACACAAAAACAAATCCGTCTGGAACCGCATCACAGGCACCACCGACGAAGGAAAATATTCCCCGGCCGGTGATGCCCGCCAGATAATCAGCTCCAAACAAACGCGGGACCAACGCGGACACTCCAAGAAAAATCACGACTGGACCCCGTTAACAAAAACTCCATCTCAAGTTCTGAAAACCGAGCAGGTCACCCTGAAAGAGCCCAACCCCCTAGGGAAGCGCCGAAACGTGGACCGCAGCAAGTTCTGTGAGTACCATAACGACTACGGCCACCTCACGGACAACTGTTACAGTTTAAAAATGGAGATAGAGGCAGCGCTGAAATCAGGCCAGCTCGGCCACTTGGTCAAAAATGTTCACCGAGCCGGCAAAGGGCAAGGCAACGAAGAAACCCAAGGTGAAGGGTCGCGGAAGAAGATCCGGGACCTAAACACTCACGCTGCAACTCTAATCCCCCGCCACCAATGCAACATGACATGGCGGAGCAAGAACACCCAACATGGGAAGCGCACCCGGGTACAGCCACTAGACGACTCATGGAAGGAGGCTGACATCCTCATGCCAAAGGTCAGAGGGGGTGCCTCCTGCACAGCTCCATTGGTGATTACTGCCGTCTTCGGACATTACCGCACACGGTATATGTTTTTGGATGGCGGCAGCAGCACAGATATCATGTACGACCAATGTTTCCAACAGCTAGATGAAGAAGACAAGGCAAAGCTCATTCCGGTCAATGAGCCAATCTCTGGTTTCATCCATGAAACCATCATGCCCCGCGGCATGCTCTCTTTGCCTGTAACATGGACGGATGGTACACACGAGCGCACAGAAATATGCGACTTCATGGTCCTACCAGCCACATCAAACCATGACATACTCCTAGGAAGAGAAGGCATTGCCCACTTCAACGCCAACGCCTCCACGGCGCATGCAATGGTTGGTTTTCCCACCAAAACAGGCGTTGCCTTCATCCGGGGGAACAAAGATTGCCATGTCGCGGAGACAGCCAAACCGCCAAAGATGGTCAAGACAGATGCCCGCACAGAGCCGGAAAAATGGGCGCTCAACCCCAAATTTCCGGAGCAAACGGTGACCATTGGCCATGTAATCTCCGAATCCATACGAAATCATCTGAAGCAACTTCTGATCAGCAATATAGACATTTTCGCATGGCAACCGGCAGATATGGTGGGTGTTCCACGGGATATAGCGGAACACAGGCTTAACGTATATCGTTCCGCAGAGCCAATTGTACAGAAGAAGAGAAGTATGGGCCCGGAGAAAACAAAGGCCATGAACGAACAAGTCACCGAGCTGCTCAATGCGGGCATCCTCCGCCCCATCAGATATCAAACTTGGGTGGCCAATCCCGTCATGGTTGCCAAAGCGAATGGAGGATGGCGCATGTGCGTGGATTACAAAGACATCAACAAGGCATGCCCAAAAGACTGTTATCCCCTACCAGAGATCGATTTGAAGGTGGACTCCCTCGCCCCTTACAGATTCAAGTGTTTCCTGGACGCCTACAAAGGATATCACCAAATACAGATGGCGAAAGAGGATGAAGACAAAACAGCGTTCCGCACGGACGCGGGTATCTTCTGCTACACAAAGATGCCTTTCGGCCTGAAAAATGCGGGCGCCACATACCAACGCCTGATGGATACAGCGTTCGTGAAAGAAATCGGCGTACGGCTGGAAGTGTACGTCGATGATTTAGTGATCAAAAGCAGGGAGGAAACCGACATGCTACAAGACATCCAACAAACATTTCATCAGCTACGAAAGGTCCGCATGAAGCTAAACCCAAGCAAGTGCTCGTTTGGAATGGAAGAAGGGAAATTTCTGGGAGTCATCGTCACGCGGGACGGGTTCCGCGCCAACCCAGACAAGGTACAAGCAATCGAGCGGATGCCATCTCCCGCCTCCGTCAAAGAGGTGCAGACATTGATGGGCCGCCTGGTCGCCCTAAACCGGTTCCTATCCAACTACGCTTCAAAGTCATTTCCTTTTGTCGACACCTTGAAAAATTGTCTGAAGAAAAGTAACTTCCGCTGGACAACCGAAGCTGAGTCAGCTTTTCAACAAATGAAGCAGTGTTTGATGAACCTTCCTACACTAACAGCCCCGCTCCCTAAAGAGCCACTCACGCTCTATCTTTCAGTCACGGAGCGGGCAATCGGCGCAGTTCTAATGGTCGATCGTAAAGGCGTGCAAACGCCTATCTATTACATCAGCCGCACGCTGTTAGATGCGGAAACTCGGTACACCATAATGGAAAAGCTGGTCCTAGCTTTAATTCACGCTTCCCGAAGATTGCGCAGATACTTCCAAGGTCACCCGATAAACGTCCTCACGGACTATCGGATCAACGATATCTTGGCCAAGCCAGAATTGTCAGGAAGACTGGCAAAGTGGGCTATTGAGCTCGGAGAGCACACAATCAGTTATAAACCCCGACCCGCAATCAAGGGACAAGTACTGGCAGACTTCGCAACCGAGATCCCAGCCGACAAGGTTCAAGAGTGCCGAGAAGAAGAATCACCTGCGCCAGCGCACGACCCATCACAAAAGTGGTCCTTATACACTGATGGCGCCTCCAACGGAGACGGTGCTGGCGCCGGTTTGCGCCTCATCAGCCCAGACAAACATGAGTTCACATACGCCATCCGCCTCGAGTTCAAAAGCACAAACAACGAAGCGGAATACGAAGCGTTGCTGGCAGGCCTCCGCATAGCGGAAAAAATGGGGGCCAGGCACGTAGAGGCACATGTAGACTCTTTGTTGGTAGCACGGCAGATCAACGGGATATACGATGCAAAAGACGAAACCATGGCTCTATACCTGGAGCAAGCCAAGAAACTCATGCGCAAGTTCGACACATGCACAGTCGAACACATCCGGCGCAGCGAGAACAAACCCGCTGACGCACTCAGCAAAATGGCATCCACGGTTTTTGAGCACATGGCAAAAGAGGTCCGCGTCGAAGTACGAGATAAACCATCGGTCCCCGTGCGCCAGGTCAACGTTACTCAAACAGGCAACGTGTCATGGATGACACCGATCAAAGCCTTTTTATCATCGGGAGTTCTGCCCAACGACAAACTTGAGGCCCGGAAGATAAAAACCAAGGCCCTGCAATATCAACTGACCGATGACATCCTGTACCGCCGCTCTTACTTGGGGCCACTCTTGCGCTGTGTTGACCCGGCCGAAGCCTCCCTTCTCCTCAAAGATATACATGAAGGAACATGCGGGCTACACGCAGGCCCAAGAATGGTAGTGGCAAAGCTGATGAATGCAGGATATTACTGGCCTGGCATGCACGTCGACGCAGTTACCGAGATACGCAAATGTGACAGCTGCCAGCGCCACGCTCCAAACACCTTGCGCCCAAGGAATAATCTCGTACCAGTTACCGCGGCCTGGCCCTTCCAAAAGTGGGCTATTGACCTAGTCGGACCATTCCCGGCGGCGCCGGGCAATGTCAAGTACTTGGTTGTCGCTATCGACTACTTCACTAAGTGGGTCGAAGCGAAACCTCTGGCAAAGATCGATGGCGCACATGTCAAGAAGTTCATCTGGGAGTTCATTATCTGTCGGTTTGGATTACCGATGCAACTGGTCAGTGACAATGGGACACAATTCGAAGACCAGGCCCTCCAACAATGGCTGGCTCAAATGGGAGTCACGCAAATCTTCACATCCGTTGCGCACCCGCAAGGCAACGGTCAGGTAGAAAGAGCCAACCGCACAATCGTTGAAGGCATCAAGACAAGACTCGGAACCAGGCGAACACGGTGGGTAGACGAGTTGCCGCACGTCTTATGGGCCTACCGTACCCTCACAAAAACAAGCAATGGCGAAACCCCGTTCAGCCTAACATACGGGTCCGAGGCGGTAATCCCAGCAGAAATAGCTTGCCCCACGGCAAGGGTACTGATGGCAAACACAACCGACAATGATAAAGAACTCCGCATGAACCTTGATCTGTTAGAAGAACGCCGCAACCTCGCGGCAATAAAAGAAGCAAGTTACAAGACCCAACTCGAGCAATACTACAACAAACACGTAAAGGAGCAAGCCTTCAAGATTGGGGACTACGTCTTCCGCAACAATGAAGCTTCAAACGCCGAAAAGCCTGGGAAGCTCGCCCCAACTTGGGAAGGCCCTTACAAAATTCAAGAAGTGCTCGGGAAAGGTGCCTACGCATTGGAAAAGCTCGATGGCACCCCTATTCCAAGATCATGGAACGGCGCTCAGTTACGGCGTTGTTATTTATAATCAAAATGGCTACACATGCCATATTATTAATGAAAACGTTTCCTATATCTGTGTTTCTACTTATACTTTCCGCGCCAAGGTCTTCAAGACTTAGGCAAAATCACGTCGGACACGCTAGCAAGGCATGCCTTCAAGACGCGCCACGTGCGCGTCGGGCGCCTACTCAAGCAGCGTAGTCTTCAAGACGGATTTACTCGCCGGACCTACAACACCGCAACATACGCCTCAACTCTTGTCTTCTAGAGTCATTGCAACTCGGACAGAGTAGCGCGCCACATAAACGCGGTAAACGGGTCTTCAAGGCGAGGCGATCACGCGCCTAAGTCGGACTCAATGGCACAAGTCGCCTCCGCTACGATCTTCAAGGCGAGAAAGTGTTGTAACACTTAGACGTCGGATTGTCTAGCCGAGCGCGTGCTCTAACTCTTACTTACACACCGGGTGACGACTTGGTTAAATAAGTAAATTAGAGACGAGACAACACGATATAACAAACAAAAGTTTCATTAACAAAGGGAATTAAAAACCCTTCTATATTTACAAGGAAAAGAAAAGTTACAAGTATTAAAAGGCCTAATCATTGGTCAGCTGCGCCGGAAGGCCCCTCGCCAGAAGCTTTCGCCAGCGCATCAGACGTTTCTATAAAATATCTAAGGGCCGCAGGTGGATCCGCGTTCTTGTTGCAGTCCGCAAGCACTCGGAGGATGGGGAACTCTATCTTCTCGAACTTTTGGAGTTCCGCCTCATACTCATCCTTCAGTGGCTTGCCATAGTGTTCCGCGTCCACGATGCGCCCATCATTTTGCGCATGCAAGAAACCGTCTTCATAGCCCTCGCCATAACCATAGGCTTGGGCACTGGCAGCAATGGCGGCAATCTGGTCTCCGAGCAAAGGCTCCTGCCAAAATCTCTTGAAAACCTGCGCATAGAAACAAAGTTAGCATATGGAAAAGACAAGTCTCAAAAGCAGAGAAAGCGCGAAGACTTACCCCAGCCATCCCGTCTGTCATCAACCATTTGATGGAGTCCTGCATCTGGGACTAGGCGGTGACAGCTTCATCCAGCAGCAACTTGGCCGCCTCACCTTCCTTCACAGCAGCAAGGCGAGCCTGGTCACAAGAATCCAGGTCTCGCTCCAGGTCCTCCTTCGCACTAAGGACCTGGGCCCTCTCCCGCTCCAGCGAAGAGACGCGCTCAGTAGCCGCAACAAGAGCCTCGTCCTTAGACTCGAGCTCCTTGCGCATCTCTACATATTTCGCCGTCCTCTCCGTGAGGGCCCTGCTCTTCTCCTCAAGGCTCTTCACCGCCGTCCGCCGCTCCTCACGCGCCACTGACAAAAGCTCCTTCAGATCGGAGATGTCAGTGTTGGCCTTCTTCCAGGATTCTGACCAACGGCGCCTTTCAGCAACCGCGTCTTCTTCAAGTTTGGCAACCTTAGCCTCCGCGTCATGGGCACGGCGGCGGTATTTGGCAATCTCGGCTTTGAAGGCAGCCTCTTTTTCAGCAAGACTGGCCTTCTCCGCCTCCACCTGCTCCATGTCCCGCCACAACGCCGAGTCACGGCGCCGCAGCGAGTCCATCATGGATAGTTGAGTCGCCTGGTTAACGCACAAGGCGGCTATTAGGTCTTCACGACTCAACATATCCTGGTGAGTGCGCTCATAGGGAGGCACCACCTCGCTGACAAACTCCTCGGCAGCCAAGGAGTTGGAAAACAATGTGTTTTCCCTTATCGCCCAGCGAGGGCGCCAGATGGCGTCACCACCAGACCAGCAAGAGCCGTCATAGACTCCTGCTGATTCCCCAACCCTGGACGCCTCGCGCCGATCCCGACGCGAGCCGCTCGCACCAGCTCCAGAGGCGCCCTGCTGGAGCAGAGCCCTCTCAAAAGCATCCCCTCCATCACGAGCCATTTCCTGGCTCTCAGCTTCGGCACGCTCCCTTGCAGCGCGCTCCTCAGCCAGCTTGGTTTTTTCCTCCAAGAACTTCTGCTCTTGGAGGCGAAGGCGGTCCGCCTCAGCCTTCTTGTCTGCCTCAGCCTTTCTTGCGGCTTCATCGGCAGCAGCCTTCTTCTCCGCCTCAGCCCGGCGGCGGGCTTCATCGGCTGCCGCTTGCTTGGCAGCAGCGGCCTTCTCAGCCTCAGCCTTTTGCAAGGCTTCATCGGCCCGCGCTTGCTCCTGCGCAAGCTCCTGCTCCTTCCACAAGGCATCCTCCTCCCTTCCACCCGCCTCGGCGGAAGAAGACAAAGGTGCAGTGGGCACAATCTTCGGCGCCACTACAAATCAACAATAACTTATTAATAATAATACAACCAATGAAAATAGAAAAGAAGAGAGAGGAGGAAAAAAGAACTTACCAGGAGTCTTCTTCCTCAGTAACTTTTGGAAGAGTGGTTGGCGCGCAGGGGCGGCACCAATGCCCATGCTGAAAACGGGCCCGCCACCGCTACCACTTCCAACAGGACCCTTGTAGACATTAACTGGGTCCGGACCAGGTACCGATCCCTCACCACCTCCAGCGCCAGGCGCGACTGGAGTCTCCTTCACCGGGCCAGCGGTCCGCGACCTCTTCCTCTTCTCCAGCTGAGAAGATTCCGCCTCCTCGTCATCCTCAGAAGGTGGGCCATCCTTCCTCCGCCGACGCCCTTTCACAGCTTCTCCTGCTGAAACGGAAGAACCCGAGTCAGAAAGGGTAATCATGGCTCGGTACCTGTGCTTCCGCGGAGCGTGCTTCCAACGACCACGCCTCGCGGACGAGCCTACCGGCGGAGTCTCCCCTACAGTATCATCTCCGAAAATACTATCAAATAAAGGGCTGGGAGACTCACCAGTTGTAAAATAAGGTTTGGGCGCCGCAGCAAGGTCAGGATAATAAAAACGATCCGCCAACGCATCCAAGCACGAGGTCTGGCCCTCCGCCACTGGCCTCCACTTAATGCCCTTTTCCTGACGGGCAGCGAAGAACTCAAACTTGCTTACACCTGCAAATGACACATCATAAGGACAGGAACGCGGGAGGCAATAATGATAATAACTAATATAAAATACTTACCCTCCTCCGCGATGTAAGGCTCTTTACCCGCCCGGATACCGTTCCGGCTCATCCCCAGAAGGAAGAAGATTCCCTCTGTCAAGTTCTGGAACTCCAGCCTAGTGGCGTTGGCGGTAAGAGCAACGAACCAATCCTGCTTCTTGTAATCTTTAAGCAGAGGCATGTCCGCCACGCGCTGACCATCCCCTATTATCTTCCAAGGGAGGCCAACAGGGATGACCCCCTTCTTCACAAAGAAGAACTTCTCCTTTGCCCAGTGAAGGCACTTTGGGGTATGGGTGGCCATGGCGGGCACCTTGGGGCGTGGCTTAAAAGAAAACCACGTTTCATCCCGCGCCATGAAATAAAACACGTTGAACCGCTCAACAGTCGGCTCAATGTCTAAGGCGCGGCACGACGCCTCAAAATGAACTAACCTCAGAAGCCCGAAGGCGGTTAGTTGGGTAGGCCCGACGCCATAGGCAACCATGGTATCTATCTGGAACCGGGTGCATGGAAGCCGGAACCCACACTTGGCAAAGTGGGCTTCATAAAGGGCCAGCTGGTCGCTACCAGCAGATAAGACGGTGGTGGTCGGAGGAGGAAGCGTGGGCTCCCACTCCGGGAGGATCCCATACATAACACAAAAGCGGTTAAAAGCCTCCTGACCCCAAACACAGAATGTGTTGGTCATGAGTTTCCTCTCCTTCGTTCGGCCATGCTCGACGATGGGCTCCTGCACCACCTCCTCCGTCTCCTTACCCAGAACTTCACCGGAGACACTGTGACTATCAGACATTGTGGGAGTTTCAAAAAGAAAAAAAAAAAACCTGGAAATCTCACCGGAAAACTTGAAGATCAACCGGAATCTTCAAAGAAGATGAAAAAGAACGGTTGATGGAAGGATCAACAAGGAGAAAACAAGAACAGAAGACACTCTAGCAAGGAAGAAACTTGAAGTTTCAACAATGAATCTTCAAGATCAGGGAGATCTTTGAAGATTAAACGGAAACTTCAACAGAAGAATGACCGGAAGTTGAGAGAAAATTGAGAGCAAGAAGGAAAGAAATAAGAGAAGTAACCGTTCATAGCAACATTGCTGATCCTTATATACTCATCGCATTAATGACAGAGGGACCCACCGGGGAAGTGTAAACCGTCACAACTTTTCAAATTCCATTCACAAGATGGTGGCACGTGTCCGCAACACAAACGAGTGGCCTGGATGAAAGTGTATGACAGTTGTACACTACACCGGCGCCGGATGATCGACACGTGTCAACAGATCTCACAATATCAACCATTCAAGCGCGTGGCAACCCACGCGCCTGACAGACAACACGTGCCTATCGACACGTGGCACGATCTCAACCATGAAGACAAAATGTCAGACGCGTGAAACCCCACGCTCCTGACACAGACGATATATTGATAACTGCAACCACGATGGGACGTGTATCAGTCTGTACACCCAGACAGTCACTGACACATCAGCAACCACTAAACTTCCCTCAGAAGTAATTGATCATTCGAATTCCAGGCGCATTTATTCCAATTTATGAGAGACAAATTCAATGCTAATGATTTAGAATTTATCACAACTCCAGACCCGCATTAAATTACTCCGGCAGCAGTAAATTTCTCAGCGGAAAGTTGACGTAAACTTTCAAAAGACGTTCCCCGCCCAACCACTGCAACGTTGGGGCGGAAAACGCCCCTCCTAGCGGAAAGTTGACGTAAACTTTCAAAAGACGTTCCCCGCCCAACCACTGCAACGTTGGGGCGGAAAACGCCCCTCCTAGCGGAAAGTTGACGTAAACTTTCAAAAGACGTTCCCCGCCCAACCACTGCAACGTTGGGGCGGAGAACGCCCTCCTCAGCGGAAAGTTGACGTAAACCTTCAAAAGACGTTCCCCGCTCAACCACTGCAACGTTGGGACGGAGAACGTCCTTCACGGCGCAAATTTGACGAAAAACGGAGAAATACGTTTCCCGCCTATATTTTCTCAAATCAAAATAATACCCCCGAAGGCCACAACGCAAGCAGATGAGCTTTCATCCGCGACTTCTACATTTCGAGTCTAGCACTCCACCTCCTCATCAGAGAGCAGGAGAAGCCCTAGACTAGGGGGACTTGAAGGGATAGGGAGCCTAATCTGAAAGGCGTCCCTATCCCCACTAAGTAACAACCCCGCGCCATATCACGGCGCGGGAGCATACTCGCGCGAGGACAGCCAATCAACATCCTCGCGCGCCAGCACAGATGATAAGCAACAACTAATACCTGATACGCGCGTGCCATCACACGCGGAAGATTCCCTTGGCACGTCAAAGGAGGTACAAGGGATGACAAAAGGAAGATTCATAAGGATCTGTGTCAGAGCACACACCAACAGAAGAAGGACATGTGGCAGATAGTACAAAAGGGGAACGGCTGCACTGTACACGCTGTCGTGAACAGTGACCCGCAGGCATTACTTCCCCCACTGTCAGGCGTCAAATCAGCCAGCAGAGATAGCCTGGACACTGTAGCAAGTACGACGTTACTGTGCACCACCAGAAGGCGGACACGTGTCCAACTACAACAACGACCACACTGTAGGCTGACGTCATCAACAGTGCCTCGTCCTTTCCCGCCATTTCCAGAAAGACCATGGGCTTGGGCCCCGGTTGGGCCCAAGCCAATGGTGTCACTCGTGGGCCTCTCCATGCGGTCCACTACTAAGTCTATAAATAGCATCAGATACAACTCATGTAGGCATTCACAAATACAACCATCACTACTGTACTCATTACTTGTAATTCTATCTTGTTAGTAATAATATTCCGGTGCCCTTACAGTGGACGTAGGTCATTAACGGCCGAACCACTTAAATCTCTTGTCCATATCACACACAATACATATCACACTCACCTTAACGAACTCTCGGGTTGTCATAACGGTTTGGGTAAAGGATTAAACCTGTAGTTACATAAGTATTAACCCCCCGGAGGTCAGTCTTAATCTCCGGTATACTTATTGTTTCTTCAATAATCATGTCACTTTTATTTTTGGTGAGGTTTCTTTTTCTTGACCACCGAATTCAAGATAACGATAAGTAATGTTTTTTAAAAATGTTTTTAGGATAAAACGTTTTATGTCTTCTTATGGAAAAGTCTACATTTGATTATCAATGGCCGATCTTTTAAAATGCCATGGAACATTATTTGAAAATGATACCTATATGGTTTTGTGTTAATTTATATTATTTTTGATAAATTGTAAAAAACTATATAGATTTTTTGTTTAACTGTTATTTTATTTAAATAAATTATGACATTTAGTGATTAATATTATAGAACTTTTATTTTAGTGTTACTTGATATGAAGGTGAACCTATTTCAATTTAATTGTGCTATGAGTTAACATTTAATAAGATTTGAGTTTTAAATTGACCTTTTTTAGATCCAGTTTAATTGTTAAATGGATTTTATATCTATGCTATATATAATATGCATATAAGAGGGGTAACTTAGGTCATTTGTCACCTTTTTAATTGGTACAAGCTTAAAAGCATGAAGTACTATGTTTTAAAGCACGTCTCTAAACAATACCCACATCCACATTCACGCAGTCAACAAAAAGCCAATATCTAGTTCAAATTTCAAATCCACGCGGCCAACAAAAAGCCAATATCTTGTTTCAAATTTCAAATCCATAGGCCTTTCTTTTTGTTCTCTCTTTTTAGTTCACCATAACCCTAAATCAATATTTTTTTCTGAATCTGTAGTGAAATGCTTGGTGTTGGTGCAGGTGCTAGAATCGGTATGCCTATTGGGTTCCCTAGGCCTTGTGTTGGAGGTGGTATTTACAGCATAAAAAGATCCAGAAGCAATGGCTTCTTTGAAAGTTGGTATGTTAATCTCGCCCAATCTCACCTAGCATTTTCAGATCTGAAAGCTCTCTCTCCAAAAAAAAAAAAAACCACCTCATCTTCTTCTATGGTGTTTTAATCATCGTTATGCAATTTAATTTGAAGTTTGTTCGTGTTTGTAGGTGTTGAGTATCAGTCTACGTAAGGATTTGAAGATATGGGTGGAATCTAGAGACGCTGCTTCGATCGCTCTAGTAGGTACTGTTCCTTTTTAGGTTTGTTAAATCTAAGTTTAGGTTGAAACTATTACTAACTTCTTCAATGTTCAAACAAAAAAACGTCCCTCTATTATGTGACTCTAATTGTATAATAATCTTTCTTTTGTCTCCCTTTTTTTTAATCAGGGGTTTAAGGATAGATTGGACTACGGTTGGAGTTGCAGATGTGGTTCAAATCTGATTAGGGTTCCGGTGAACTTGCTACTGGTGAAGCGGTTTAGGAAGGTACACTTCCAAGAGCTTCTACAACACAAGCAAATGAGCTTTCATCCGCGACTTACATATTTTGAGTCTAGCACTCCACCTCCTCATCAGCGAGCAGGAGAAGTCCTAGACTAGGGGGACTTGAAGGGATAGGGAGCCTAATCTGAAAGGCGTCCCTATCCCCGTGAAACAACAACCCTACGCCAGATCATGGCGCAGGAACGCACTAGCGCGGGGACAAGCAATCAACATGTCTCGCGCGCCAAGACATACGACAAGCAACAAACAACACCTGATACGCGCGTGCAACCACGCGCGGAATCTTCCCTTAGCACCTTTCATACGAAGTACAAAGAACGGAAGAAGGAAGATTCATAAAGATCCATGTCAGAATACACACCAGCAGGAGAAGGACATGTGGCAGATAGTACAAAAGGTGAACGGCTACACTGTGCATGCTGTCGTGAACAGTGACCAGCAGGCATTACCTCGCCAACTGTCAGACGGCAAAGATAGTGTAACACCCCAACCGATGGCGGAAACATCGGGGTGCCACGTATTGATGATTGTTTTCAGTAGCACATGGTATAATATAAATTTTAAATAATTTATTCAAACATAATATCCAAAATGTGAAATGATGTCTAATAATTCAAATACATAATATCAAATAACAACTTCAATAACTTCAAATAAACTTCAAGTAAAATCCTCATGCTAACTCAAGCCTCAGCTTCATTGTTACCTGAAACATGTTAATTTTGAAAGTATTTTGGGTCAACATACGTTGGTGAGAATTACATAGGTTTTTGATAATAAAATGAATAAAATGTTGTGCAATTCATGTGTCATGTTAATCTAGCCCATATGTGAGAACATACTAGAAATAAATCGAGTGCATAATCAACCCTGTTGACTGTTATAAAATGATACATACCATACACTTATGGTCCAATTGAATATGTTATGCGATAACAAACACCCACGTAACCTTTGTAGGAGGCACGTATCCGGGTGGGATTGTCAGTCCAATAGATCTATCAATGTATACCGTCGGCTGATCAATGTTAATGATTATGCTATAATGGTGCTTACTCTAATCATGCTCAAGACATAATGTAACATAGAAAACACATAGACACATTGATGATTGAATTGCAATGATAATGCTATAACATGTTTCACCCCAAAAATGGTGATAAATAAAAGGGGCTATGTAAAACTCACCTTAGCAAATGTTAAACTTGTTGAAAAGATGAAATAATTGTGTTGCCCAAAATGATTCCAAATATCACCCTATAATAAGGTAATATATAATAAGTCTAAGTCTAATTAACTTACAAGTGTATCCTAGGGTTTCGATTTGGGGATAATCAATTGTTGAATTTAAATTAAAATGTTAATTAAATAAGGAAAATTTGATAATTAATGAAAGAAAGTCTTTTTATAAAATTTGGATTTTGAATGTGCACATTAAAGTGTTTGAAGCATAAAAATAATTTTTATAAAATTATTTCATTTAAAATAGATTTTTAAATCTATTTATTTATAAATAGCCCATATTTAACTTTAATATTCAAAAATACTAAAATTAAAGAATTCCTATTTTAAAAATCATATTTCTGCTCTAAATAATTAAAAATAATTTGTATAAAATTTTGGTGCAAAAATGATGAAAATTGGATTTATTATGAGTTAATTATGATTAAATCTAACAAAAATTGATTAAAAATATAAAATAAATGATTTTACTGAATTAAAAATTATTTCAGTAAAGTTTGACTTTATAAAAAGTCAGGATAAATTTTGGAGAATTTAATAAAATTGTTTTGATATATAAATGGATTTTTATAAATATAATAGTATAAAAATGATTTAATTATTATAAATATTAAATAAATGAATTTCTGAAAAATAAAAATTGTAAATAAAACTTTTATCTCAGATTAAACAAATATAATTTTTTTAGAATTTATAAAATAGTTTTGATATTTTAAAATGAATTTAAAAGATTAAAAGGTTTAATATATATATATATATATATATAATTGTTGTTTTAAAAAAAAAAAAAAGAAAAGAAAAGATCAAAAAGGGTCAGAGCCGGGACTCGAACCCGGGTAACCTCTGTGGTGGACCAAGGTCACAACCACTTGGCCTAGGCCGGTGGTTGTGATGTTTTCTGTTTTGAATTTAATAAATACAATACGCGAAATCAAGTTTATCCCCAATTCAATACGGACGAACCCTAGATTTTGCAATTGGACAAATCAGCCAACTTGAGCCCGATTAATGTTGGGGCTTTTGTTGGTTGATCGCCGATAAATCAAACCCACAAAAGAACGAAGACTCACAGTGTTGAATTGAGTATGATTGCCGGGTCAAAGCAATAGTCAAACTACGAACAAGATAATAATATTTAGAGTGTTTCAGAGAGAATTGGAGGTTAAGAGAGAGTTGTGAGCGAGTATACAAGGTTCGCAGAGGGTCTATTTATACTGAGGTTCAATGGTTATGGTTAATTGGAAAGTTGACCTTCGATTCAATTCATACGCGTAGGGTTTTAAAAATTGGTCAACGATTAGGTGCAATTGACGTGTAATCAAGTCACAATGGGCCGAAAATCATACGAATTTACCAAATAAAGATCAATTACGAGTTAATTCGTTGGATTGATCAACAAGCTAACCCACAGTTGACTTTCTTTGTCAACTGTGAAGGTTTTAAAAAAACGCGCTTATATTATATAATGAACCAGGTTTATTTCAAGTTGCAAGCTAGCCCAGCTGGTTAAGTGTTTGTGTTGCTAGAGCTTTGGCGCGGGTTCGAACCCCGGCCAAAGCATATTATTATTTTTTGATTTATATACAATCCAACATACATATATTATATTATATATATAGTATTAGGGTTCCACAATCGCGACAAAATAATTAAATGCGAATATAAGATGAAAACTTGACGTTTTTATTAATGACGAACGTGTACGTACAAGTTTTTAATGCGTAATGTTACAGTCTCCCCTACTTTTAGGAACTTCGTCCCGAAGTTGGAGTTGGAGAGTCTGGTGGAAAAAGATGTGGATACTTCGACTTCATCTGGTCTTTACGTTCCCAAGTGAACTCTGGGCCTCGTTTAGATTCCCAACGAACCTTAACGATCGGAATACGACTGCGCTTGAGTTTCTTGACTCCAGTGTCAACAATCTCGACGGGTTTCTCGATAATGTGCATGCTTTCATCGATTTGCACATCCTCAAGAGGAACATGAAGGTTCTCATCTGCTAAGCATTTCTTGAGATTCGAAACATGGAAGGTCGGATGAACATTGCTTAGCTCAGGTGGAAGATCAAGTTTGTAAGCCACTTTTCCAACTTTGTCAAGAATTTTGAAGGGGCCTACGTAACGAGGAGCTAGTTTTCCCTTTCTACCAAAACGAATAACTCCTTTCCAAGGGGATACCTTAAGTAGCACAAGGTCCCCAACTTGAAATTCCAAGGGTTTACGACGTTTATCAGCATAACTCTTTTGGCGACTCCTAGCCTTGAGAAGATTATCCTGAATAAGCTGAATTTTGTCTGTGGTTTCCTGGATTAGTTCGGGTCCTGTAATACGAGCTTCACCAACCTCAGTCCAACAGACAGGAGAACGACATTTCCGACCATAGAGTGCCTCAAAAGGAGCCATGTTAATGCTGGCGTGATAACTGTTGTTGTATGAAAACTCAACCAAAGGAAGATGAGAATCCCATGCGCCACCAAAATCGATGACACATGCCCTGAGCATGTCCTCAAGTGTCTGGATGGTTCGTTCAGTCTGACCATCCGTTTGAGGGTGATAAGCAGTGCTCAGGTTCAACTTGGTACCCAAAGCATCTTGTAGAGATCCCCAAAAGTGAGAGGTGAAACGACCATCGCGATCAGAAATAATGTCCAAAGTTATACCGTGACGACATACGATTTCACTTACGTACATCTTTGCCAACTTTTCCACAGAATACTTCTCACGAATAGGTAGAAAGTGAGCTGACTTGGTCAAACGATCGACGATTACCCAAATACTGTCAAAACCCTTGGGTGTGCGAGGGAGTTTGGTGATGAAATCCATAGCTATGCTCTCCCATTTCCAGACAGGAATCTCTGGTTGTTCAAGCATACCAGATGGTTGTTGATGTTCAGCCTTAACCTTGGAACAAGTGAGGCATTTTGCAACGAATAGAGCAATGTCTTTCTTCATACCAGGCCACCAATAAGAATAACGAAGATCTTGGTACATCTTGTCAGCTCCAGGATGAATAGAATAACGAGACTTATGAGCCTCGTTCATGAGAAAAGTACGAAGATCATCACGGTCGGGAATCCACAGTCGGTTAAGGAAATAAAGGAGACCATCGGGTTTGGTTTCAAGTTGAGTCTCAGCACCACAAGACATTTCATCGTACATGTTACCTTGGGTGACTGATGTGTGTTGAGCCTGGAGAATGCGATCTTGAAGATCAGTACGAACTCTCGCACATTGGAGTTTGATACGCTCTTTACGACTAAGTGCGTCAGCCACAACATTCGCTTTGCCAGGATGGTAGCGAATTTCGCAATCATAGTCGTTAAGTAATTCAACCCAACGTCGTTGCCTCATGTTAAGATTCTTTTGATCGAAGACATGTTGGAGACTTTTGTGGTCCGTGAACACCACACATTTGGTCCCATACAGATAATGTCTCCAAATCTTGAGTGCAAAGACAACAGCGCCCAATTCAAGATCATGGGTGGTATAATTTTTCTCGTGAGTCTTGAGTTGTCGAGACGCATAAGCAATAACCTTTCCTCGTTGCATGAGAACACAACCAAGACCTTGGTTTGATGCATCACAGTAGACCACGAAATCATCATTACCATCAGGTAGAGATAAGATAGGAGCTTCACAAAGTTTCAGCTTAAGAGTTTCAAATGCTTCCTCTTGCTTAGGTCCCCACTCATAGGGTTTACCCTTGTGAGTTAAGGTAGTGAGAGGAACAGCGATCTTGGAGAAATTGGCGATGAATCGACGATAATAACCAGCCAACCCAAGAAAAGAACGGACTTCCGTTGGAGTGGTAGGAACACTCCAATTCTTCACAGCTTCGATCTTTGCAGGATCAACATGAATTCCGTTCATATCAATGACATGTCCCAAAAATTGAACTTCCTTAAGCCAAAATTCACATTTTGAGAACTTGGCGTACAGTTGTTCTTTCTTTAGGAGACTCAAGATAGAGTGAAGATGTTGCTCGTGATCGGATTTTGATTTAGAGTAAATCAAAATATCATCGATGAAAACGATCACGAATTTGTCGAGATAGGGTCTACAAACCCGATTCATCAAATCCATAAATACTGCGGGAGCATTGGTCAACCCAAAAGGCATAACCATGAATTCATAGTGTCCGTAGCGAGTGCGAAAAGCTGTCTTGGGAATATCTTCATCGTGGACTCTAAGCTGATGATAACCAGAACGGAGATCAATCTTCGAGAAGTGGGTTGCTCCTTGAAGTTGATCGAAGAGATCGTCAATCCTAGGAAGCGGATAACGATTTTTTATGGTGAGTTTGTTGAGTTCACGGTAGTCAATACACATCCGAAGAGAACCATCCTTCTTTTTAACGAATAAGACAGGGGCTCCCCATGGAGAAGAACTAGGGCGAATGAACCCTTTATCAGAAAGTTCCTGTAATTGACTAGCAAGTTCTTGCATCTCAGAGGGTGCAAGACGATAAGGAGCTTTTGCGATAGGATTAGCACCAGGAACAAGATCAATACGAAACTCCACTTGTCGAGCAGGAGGCAAACCAGGTAAATCCTCTGGAAAGACTTCAGGATAGTCTCGAATAATAGGAATGTCTTGGATACTTTTGCCTTTGTCCTTCTTCTCTATCACATTAGCTAAGAAGGCTGTATACCCCTTTCGTAAGTACTTTTGGGCAGTAGTACAAGACATAAGCTTAAGCTCACCACAGGGTTTCTCACCATAAATCTTTAAAATCTCACCAGATTCGAGAGGAATGCGTATGACTTTCTCGAAGCACAGAATTTCGGCACGATGAGTTGACAACCAGTCCATGCCTACTATAACATCAAAACTACCAAGATGCATGGGGATGAGATCGATAGGGAAGGTATGATCATCGAGATTCAACAAGCAGTTACGAATAATAGAGTCGATCGAAATAGACTTCCCGTTAGCTACCTCTACCACGAAAGGGTCTTCTAGATTAGTGTGGGGTAAGTTAAGTAAAGGTTCAAACTTCAGTGACACGAATGACTTATCAGCTCCTGAATCAAATAATATGGATGCATAGTGGTTATTAATGAGAAACGTACCATTCACCACTTCGTTGTTGTCACGAGCCTGGTTAGCGTTGAGATTGTAGGCGCGACCTCGAGCACCTTGGTTCTGGTTGCGGTTCTGGTTTTGGTTTTGGTTCTGATTTTGGTTTTGGTTACGGTTGCGATTAGGGCAGTTGTTGATGTAGTGATTAGGGTTACCACACTCGTAGCATTGACCACGAGTAGGCCTGTTGTTTTGTTGGTTGGGAGCTGGGTTGTTGTTGTCTTGGGTAGCAGAAGATCGACAGACGTTCACCAGGTGACCATATCTTTGACACTTAGTACAAAATCGACATGGCACCTGCGTGGGATGGTGGTACTTGCAAGTGTTGCACAAAGGGTGAGGTCCGGTGTATGGTTTCTTGGCTGGGTTTTGGGCAGCAGGTGGAGTAGCAGCAACCATATAGTTTCTAGCCTTGCGCTTTTTGTTGCTTGAGGTCTCAGGCTTGACTTCAATTGCAGGCTGTGGAGTGTCTTTGGCAACAGTCTTCTTAGTGCCCTTGCGAACGAGAGTACCGTTCTTCACGTGATTATCGGTAAGAGTGGCCGCTAGACGTTTGGCCTCTTCCAGAGTTGCAGGATTTCTACCCCAAACGGTGTCCTGGATTTGCATGGGCAGACCACCGATGTACTTCTCGATGGCTACCGGCAGAGGAGTAACTTTGTGAGGCAACAATAAGCTAAGCTCATGAAAGCGGGTGTTGTAGGCAAGGTTTTCCCCACTATCTTGAGCTAAGGTGTGGAACTCATCCTCAAGCTTTTTAACTTCATTGCGAGGACAGAACTCCTCTTTCATGATCTCTTTGACTTGGTCCCATGTCATAGCAAGAGCAACCTCGGCCCCACGAGTACGCTTTTCTTCATTCCACCATGTGAGTGCTCGTTTATGGAGAACACTCATGGCGTAACGAACCTTGAAATTGTTGGGGCACTCACTGTTGATGAAGGTATTCTCAATACCCTCAAACCATTGGAGGAGTCCAGTAGCTCCTTCTTCACCGCTGAACTTTGGAGGGTTACAGGAGTTGAAATGTTTAAGGGTGCAGGCTTGGGGTCCATTTCCATTGCCATTGCCATTCCCGTTCCCATTGTTGTGACCATTCCCGTTGCCGTTCAATTGGATGACCTGAGCGAGTAAATTGGGAACCAGTGTTGCGATTTGCTGCGCCATTTGTTGAGAAATGATCGCAGCCAGTTGAGCATCGACCCCATTGTTGTTGTGGTTAGGAACTTGGTCATGGTTGTGGTTATGGTTATCACCACCTTCTTCGTGGTTCTCACCATTGTTGTTGCGAGTGCTGCGACGAGGAGGCATGATCTGTAATAGACACAATGAAATGAATGAGAGTTTATATAAGGAATGTAATCATTTATTCATTAATTAAAACGAATAAACGAAAACGTTGACTTATCAAAGATTCTAAATTCTAATAACATATGAAGACATGCTTTAGCCTATAAGTGAACACTCATCCCGAGAATTCCCAGGTAGGCATCCGGGTCCCTCGTCTGATTGGGATATATGCGCAATGCCAGCCTAGACAGAAGACTCAGAATACAGGCGTTCACCCTTCCAGATTGCACGTGTTCGTTATTAAAATCTAGAACTTCGACGAGATCTCAAGGGGGTTCAGGTTAAACCTGAGGATTTGGTCCTACAAATCTAATGGTGGATCAGGATTGCAGCAGACAATTAAGAGTAGTCACATGTAGGTTTAGGGTTATAAGGCATAGGATAAGGATAGGATTAGGGAAGCAATTAGGGTTACAAGTAGGAGAAGCAAGTACTGTTTTAGTCCCTAAGGTTATAGTCTAGATTATTTCTAATAACCTAATTCCCTATAACCAAGGCTCTGATACCAATCTGTAACACCCCAACCGATGGCGGAAACATCGGGGTGCCACGTATTGATGATTGTTTTCAGTAGCACATGGTATAATATAAATTTTAAATAATTTATTCAAACATAATATCCAAAATGTGAAATGATGTCTAATAATTCAAATACATAATATCAAATAACAACTTCAATAACTTCAAATAAACTTCAAGTAAAATCCTCATGCTAACTCAAGCCTCAGCTTCATTGTTACCTGAAACATGTTAATTTTGAAAGTATTTTGGGTCAACATACGTTGGTGAGAATTACATAGGTTTTTGATAATAAAATGAATAAAATGTTGTGCAATTCATGTGTCATGTTAATCTAGCCCATATGTGAGAACATACTAGAAATAAATCGAGTGCATAATCAACCCTGTTGACTGTTATAAAATGATACATACCATACACTTATGGTCCAATTGAATATGTTATGCGATAACAAACACCCACGTAACCTTTGTAGGAGGCACGTATCCGGGTGGGATTGTCAGTCCAATAGATCTATCAATGTATACCGTCGGCTGATCAATGTTAATGATTATGCTAGAATGGTGCATACTCTAATCATGCTCAAGACATAATGTAACATAGAAAACACATAGACACATTGATGATTGAATTGCAATGATAATGCTATAACATGTTTCACCCCAAAAATGGTGATAAATAAAAGGGGCTATGTAAAACTCACCTTAGCAAATGTTAAACTTGTTGAAAAGATGAAATAATTGTGTTGCTCAAAATGATTCCAAATATCACCCTATAATAAGGTAATATATAATAAGTCTAAGTCTAATTAACTTACAAGTGTATCCTAGGGTTTCGATTTGGGGATAATCAATTGTTGAATTTAAATTAAAATGTTAATTAAATAAGGAAAATTTGATAATTAATGAAAGAAAGTCTTTTTATAAAATTTGGATTTTGAATGTGCACATTAAAGTGTTTGAAGCATAAAAATAATTTTTATAAAATTATTTCATTTAAAATAGATTTTTAAATCTATTTATTTATAAATAGCCCATATTTAACTTTAATATTCAAAAATACTAAAATTAAAGAATTCCTATTTTAAAAATCATATTTCTGCTCTAAATAATTAAAAATAATTTGTATAAAATTTTGGTGCAAAAATGATGAAAATTGGATTTATTATGAGTTAATTATGATTAAATCTAACAAAAATTGATTAAAAATATAAAATAAATGATTTTACTGAATTAAAAATTATTTCAGTAAAGTTTGACTTTATAAAAAGTCAGGATAAATTTTGGAGAATTTAATAAAATTGTTTTGATATATAAATGGATTTTTATAAATATAATAGTATAAAAATGATTTAATTATTATAAATATTAAATAAATGAATTTCTGAAAAATAAAAATTGTAAATAAAACTTTTATCTCAGATTAAACAAATATAATTTTTTTAGAATTTATAAAATAGTTTTGATATTTTAAAATGAATTTAAAAGATTAAAAGGTTTAATATATATATATATATATAATTGTTGTTTTAAAAAAAAAAAAAGAAAAGAAAAGATCAAAAAGGGTCAGAGCCGGGACTCGAACCCGGGTAACCTCTGTGGTGGACCAAGGTCACAACCACTTGGCCTAGGCCGGTGGTTGTGATGTTTTCTGTTTTGAATTTAATAAATACAATACGCGAAATCAAGTTTATCCCCAATTCAATACGGACGAACCCTAGATTTTGCAATTGGACAAATCAGCCAACTTGAGCCCGATTAATGTTGGGGCTTTTGTTGGTTGATCGCCGATAAATCAAACCCACAAAAGAACGAAGACTCACAGTGTTGAATTGAGTATGATTGCCGGGTCAAAGCAATAGTCAAACTACGAACAAGATAATAATATTTAGAGTGTTTCAGAGAGAATTGGAGGTTGAGAGAGAGTTGTGAGCGAGTATACAAGGTTCGCAGAGGGTCTATTTATACTGAGGTTCAATGGTTATGGTTAATTGGAAAGTTGACCTTCGATTCAATTCATACGCGTAGGGTTTTAAAAATTGGTCAACGATTAGGTGCAATTGACGTGTAATCAAGTCACAATGGGCCGAAAATCATACGAATTTACCAAATAAAGATCAATTACGAGTTAATTCGTTGGATTGATCAACAAGCTAACCCACAGTTGACTTTCTTTGTCAACTGTGAAGGTTTTAAAAAAACGCGCTTATATTATATAATGAACCAGGTTTATTTCAAGTTGCAAGCTAGCCCAGCTGGTTAAGTGTTTGTGTTGCTAGAGCTTTGGCGCGGGTTCGAACCCCGGCCAAAGCATATTATTATTTTTTGATTTATATACAATCCAACATACATATATTATATTATATATATAGTATTAGGGTTCCACAATCGCGACAAAATAATTAAATGCGAATATAAGATGAAAACTTGACGTTTTTATTAATGACGAACGTGTACGTACAAGTTTTTAATGCGTAATGTTACAGATAGCCTGAGCACTGTAGCAAGTACGACGTTACTATGCACCACCAGAAATCCGCCACGTGTCCAGCTACAACAACGACCACACTATAGCGTGACGTCATCAACAGTAACCTGCCTTTTCCCGCCATTTTCAGAAGAACCATGGACTTGGGCCTCGGTTGGGCCCAGGCCAATGGTGTCACCTGTGGGCCTCTCCACGCAGCCCACTTCGGTGCCTATAAATAAGATTAGATACAATCCTTGTAGATTCATTCAGAAATAGCCATAACAACTACATACTATCCTTGTAATCTCTCATTATTAATATCATTCCGGTGTACTTACAGTGGACGTAGGTCATTAAAGACCGAACCACTTAACTCTCGTGTTCTCACACACTTCATACACACACCCACATACACTAAATATCCACAAGGGTCACCGTCACGGTTTGGGTAAAGGATTAATCTTGTAGTTACGTAAGTATAAACCCCTCGGTGATTAGTAATAATCACCGTGTTACTTATTGTTTCTTCAGAAGATATGGGTGGAATCTAGAGACACTGCTTCGATCGCTCTAGTAGGTACTGTTTCTTTTTAGGTTTGTTAAATCTAAGTTTAGGTTGAAACTATTACTAACTTCTTCAATGTTCAAACAAAAAAACGTCCCTCTATTATGTGACTCTAATTGTATAATAATCTTTCTTTTGTCTCCCTTTTTTTTAATCAGGGGTTTAAGGATAGATTGGACTACGGTTGGAGTTGCAGATGTGGTTCAAATCTGATTAGGGTTCCGGTGAACTTGCTACTGGTGAAGCGGTTTAGGAAGGTACAAAAGATTTGATTAACACATTTTTATTTATTTAATTTTTGAAGCTTCAATATGTTATCTGTGGCATGATGTTCCAATAAATGTTATTGTAATTTGTTTCTCATTGATTTTTGGTGTCTATACTTTAAAATTGGTATGGATTCTATTAATTTGGTATAAAATCTGGTTATGTTGAAGTTTAGAGAAGTATATTTGACTTGAAAGGGTCAATTTATACAAAGTCGCAAAAAATATTCAATAGTAATAATTAATATTTACTTCTCTGTAGTCAGAGGCTTGCGCCTAGGTGCCCGGACAGTGTGAGCCATTCTAAAAAGCTAAGTACGTTGATTGGGTGGTCCATTCTAAAAGCCGGATTGGACGAGTCTCATACAATTTCACTTGGTCTCAACCAGCCTAAACCAGCCAAAAACATGTGCCCCTTGCTTGCCTTGGGGCTTTGCTTTTTAAGTGCCTTACGACCAAGTTCATGTCAGCATGCGAGTATCTGTCGTGTTCGGTTTATGTGCATAGTTTGGAACCAACATAAGTTAGGTCATTTACATCATTCATATTCGAAACATTAAGCGGGTCAAACAATTTTCACCAATTTCCAAATTTTAAAACAATCATTTGTGGTTCTTATTAGTTTTTATCAACCAAACCAAAACGATCGTGCTTTAAAAATGACCCATTTGGATCCATTCCTAAATATGGGATTGAGTTCGAAGATAACTGATGCAAGATAACAACATCAAATACCAACAAGTAACGTTTAACATATTTCATGTTTATTTGATTTGTTCAAAACAAAGACGTTTCGGGGCAAGTTTATTTTTATTTCTTATTGGTTCTTGAACAAAAAGAACAAGAATTTGGTGGCTTATGAGGTTTGTGATAATATTCAATCACTCCAAATTATTCAACAACATAAAATACCAATTGAGCATTTTCAGAATCTTTTTTAATATGATTTTTGCAGATATTTGAGTTACAATGATAATAAAGTGAATTTATTCGGGGAATAGATTTTGCTTGGGCGACATAAACCAGAAGTAAAAAAAAGATGATGCAACTACTTCTTATTCTAAAGATACATCATCACAACCGTGGTTGTTGCAGAACATGATTGAGAAGCTACAATTGGCTCACCAAGAGTTTTCACAGTGGCTGGTATGACAGGACCGAAACAGTTACCCAATGAACTCTTGTCTGACCTTGCAGTATCCACCACAACAAAACTACAATGCTTCTGGGTAAAGACTAAGATACCTTTATAATAAGTTACAATAAAGTATATAAAAATACACTCATTTATAGGTTCTAAATAACATGATGTCACATCGTTGGTTGAAGGTGAAGAAATGCAGAAGCAATCATATTTTCCAAACAGAATTAGTTCAGAAATTCTTCTCAAATAGTTATTTCATGAACACATGTTTGTTTTAGACGTTACAAAATTATGCAATTTGGGTGCGTATCAAGAGGCTTTCAAGTAAGTATTTATGTCTCATTTCTGTTTATTTTTTGACAGCGATTAACTGATTTTCAAATTATCATATATTGAGCTGTTAGTTTCTAAAGGTGCTGAGATATCAAAATGGTCAGAGCTAATGCTACACAGTATCAAAAAAATTAACCCATTTTGGAAGTAGATGCAATATGATGTTAATATGTGGTCACATAAACACAGTTTCAACCTGACCAAATCTAAACACATTTTGGAATTACAAGTAATATGATGCTTACAAAAGCAAGAACCACTAAAGAACAACATCTAGGTGTAAGACAAAAAAGAAAGTACGAATTCAAAAACTCTTTTATATAAATTTTACATTTTCATGTTGGTAGTCGCAAATTGATGCACACCTTATATAGACGTCGCATTGGCATTTACAGGACCACATCGTTTCATAACTTTCTTCCTGGCATAACTTTCTTACAGGACCATATTGTTTCTATTTTTTATTTGACGTGGCATTTACATGTTTTATATGTTGTTTGACACGTTCAACCCATTTGATTTGTATTAGTACTTGAGTTTATGTTTTTCATTTCACTTTTTATATAGACGTTGCATTGGCATTTACAGGTAGAGGTGCAAACGAGCCGAGTAGCTCGCGAGCTACTCGAGCTCGGCTCGGCAAAAAGCTCGAAACGATCCGAGCTTTATCGAGCTCGAGCCGAGCTTGAGCCTAAAACAAAGCTCGTTTATTTATCGAGCTCGAGCTCGAGCCTGGCATGTGAAGCTCGTTAGGCTCGTCGAGCCTTATCGAGCCTAGTATAATATTAGTTTTTTTTTAATATTTAATAATATTTACCATTAATTTAAGTTGTTTAGTAAACGAGCCCCGAGCCCGAGCTTCACTTATCGAGCTCACGAGCCTAAATGAACAATTATTTATATTATTTATATTATTTTTATTTAATATATTAACTAATAAATACTGAACGAGCCGAGCCCGAGTCGAGCTCGAGCTTGAGAAATTACAAACGAGCCGAGCTCGAGCTTTGAAAACAAAGCTCGAATCGAGCCGAGCTCGAGCTCGAGCTCTTATAACTTAATCGAGCTCGAGTTCGAGCCTGATCGAGCTCGGGCTCGGCTCGGCTCGTTTGCACCCCTATTTACAGGACCATATCGTTTCATAACTTTCTTCCTAGAAAGTGGAAAAACTCATTGTGTTGGTTCCTTCAAGTTCGTAATGTAACATCTGAATGATGAGACAAAAAGTTTTGCATTTGTAATGTGCTTGAATGATTATTTGAGTGAAGACCTAGAAAACAAAGATCATATGATGATAGTATTGATGATTTTGGTGTACTTGATCGCTAAGTATAGAAGCTTTGTATTGTTCTCTTATTACACTAAGATAGGATCTTCACATTCTATCCTAAACCCACTCCCTAGGCCTACCCTTTCCTTGTTTACACCCATGAACAAAAAAACAACCTCCCTTCCACTTCTTGTCATCGAATGAAAGCCACCATACAAGAGATCTCTATGACAAACACCATTATACCATTTTATACCGTTATCAATGACAAACCAATTCCCAAGATGATATTATAACCAAAAATGTGGGAGCTCTCCTTGTCTCTTGACTACGGCCAAAACCCCAAACCCAACAATTACATGTCTCTTTCAAAGAAGTTGTCAAACTCTTATGCCAAAATAGCATAGGACAACTAACTTAAACACCTTCTTATGAACAAGATCATCCCTATGTATACACTACACCTAATCGGATTCAAGGAAGCAAGGAAGGAACCATCACTATCACCAACAGGGCTGGACAAAAAGCTTGCAACTCGAAGCTCGCTTGAAACTCGCTCGAAAAAAACTCGAAAAAAGCTCAGCTCAAAAATAATGAGCCAGCTCAGCTCGGCTCTATTGTAAACGAGCTAGAGCTCGAGCTAGGCCTGTCTCGGCTCGTGAGCTCGCGAGCCGGATCGAAATATTTTATTTATATGTATTTGTTTTATTTTTAAGTGTTTAATTTAAAAATATGTGAGAGGAGGTTGAAGTGTTAACATTTTAAGTTTAATTAATCAATAAAATATGAAAATTAATAGAAAAAAACACAGATTATACATATAATACTTTTAGTATGCCTTCCACTCTTTAAAATATTAGAAAAATAAAAAAAAACATACATGTATATGTGTAGTTTTATTTTTCTGGCAATTTATTTTATTTCTTTGTTTTTTATTTAATAAATATTTGTAAAAAAATAATTAAAAAAATAACGAGCTGGCTCGAGCCAGCTCGAGCTCGGCTCGAACATTTACGATCCGAGCTCGAGCTCGGCTTTTCAGCTCGATCAGAAAAACAAGCCAAGCTGGCTTGTTTAAGTTCGAGCTCGAGCTTAGCCTGGCTCGGCTCGTATACAACCCTAATCACAAAGTAGAGTCAAATCTTTGTCTCAAAGACAAGTTACCATCACCCTTACCCATCTTGGCGATCCACACTCCCATCTACACATATATCTTGATTCACATTCCAAACTTGTATAAAACACATGATCAATCGACCAAACTGATGCAATGTCAACTTATACCAAAGTAGGTAACATGCAAAACTTGATTCAATCCCCAACACAAGTGAACACACCCTTGTTGTTTGATTTGTCCACCCTAATAGACCCTTACCAAATCTTACACCAAGTGATGCTTAAAACCATTAGTCACTACACCATTCAAGATAATTAGACTTACCTCTTATGTTTTGTCCTCACACCACTCGACCACTATATAAAGAAACACAATGAACTCCCAAACTCACACACTATCTCTCTCTTTCTCTCGGCACATAACCACCAAAACCCCAACCATTTTCCCACTTACAAGCACCAATTGGTCAAGGAACTCGCACACTCAAGGTTCGAGACCAAATCACTCTTGTTGGAAGAAGTGTTAGTGCATACACTCGGGTTCAATATAGTTTTAACTAGGTATGATAACTAACTATAACACTACTTTGATCCATAATTCTTTCGACCCATTCATTTGGACACCCGACCCCTTGATCTTTGGCCTAACTAATCGACTAATGAACATATTAAAACGATGGTTTGGTAATCAAAACAAGTGATGTGGTAATTTGTTTTCTAAAGTTAAACTTATGATGACACATACACACGCATGAATACACATACATTATCTACATTGTGTTAAAATCAACCTAGGTGATTGAACACATGCCCACGAAGCTTGAACAGGTGTAATATTCCAAATACATAAACAATGGTTCGACTTTTGAAATCAAAACATATGTATATATAAAGATCTGAACCTATCTTACACATTGCATGTAGTTATATACCATTTCAAGAAAATACACCTACACACTCATGATCACTCCTTTATACATTGGTTGACACAAGTGAGTCGATTGTGGTATGTCAAACAATTAGATTTTGAGTCAAATATCCTTCAAAGGCTTCGGCCATAAAGTTAAACATACGTTAAGAAGGATCAAACACATGTTAATACTAGTTTAACACTATAATATAATATAACATATGCTAAACCTTTGATTTTTTCCATAAATTGCACCACACACGTTAGAATGAGGAATATTACATTACCTTGATGACGTGTGGGGCCCGTTTTGTTAACAATGGATACGTTTTTACAATAACATGCCCGAAATGCACGGAACTGTACATATTACAAAGTACACATGGAACACGTAATAATGGTCACATGCACAAACAATGGCCCACATATAACAGACACAAGGGTCCACAAGTCGGGTGAATAACTTGTATGGTAAACGACAAGAACGTACAACTTACTATGTCCTTGATAATCATAGGGCACTTATTGTCGGGACGGTAGTTACCTCACTTCTATGCTTTACTAGACCACATATCCAGTCACCAGGTGATTTTCACGGCCCCGTTTTACATTTTTTTGGGGATAAACATGCTACATTCCAAGTAAATTACATTCTGGGTGATATTCTATCATGACAACCATGTGGAACATGAGATATTCGGTTCATGAGCCTCAACAGTCCTCGTACCTACATTTACACTGTAACCATTAGCTAACAGTAGCCATGGAACACTTAAATAGATCTATTGGGTTGACACCCCCACTCTTGGTTAGTCGCTCTAACCGGTTACATACAAGAGAGTGCTAGTATTCTACTATATATACGTTGTCTTTATTGTACAATGCGCGAGGCACAACGATCAAGAGGTTTGATTATGGGACTCATGGTTTGCACAGTAATCATTTGCTTAGCTAGCTTTGATTGGTCATACACGAATTTCACAAGCACTTTACATAGTACATTAAAACCTATGAACCCACCGACATTATGTTGACAAATCTTTTATGCATGTTTTCAGGTAATTGAACATGGGGAGCAGGAACTTGAGAGTGGGGGCCGAGCGCACATTTCGTGGTATCATCATCTACACCGGTTGAGACTTAATAATGTTGGTCATGTTATATTTTCGATATTTCGTCCATTAATTTCAGACAATGTTACATTTATCTTAACCTTGTAAGACTTAATTTATCGTTTGATGATATCTATTTAAAACTATATCTTATGTGTTGCTCGAACCTTGTGTTTGAAAACCTTTCGAATCACATCCCCGTGTTTCCGCCTTGGCGGGGTGTGGCATAGGTCTTGCTTGAATCTTGGAAGAATTAGTTTGTGACCATTGAGAGACGTGTGGAAGAGTTCTAACGGTTATGAAGATAGTATAGTCCATCCCGGATTTATAGGAATATTTGTTACTTTCCATTTTTTGTATAAATAGGGACCTTAGATGATCATTTAGACTCAATCTTTGCTTTCTTAGTCTAGATGATATCCTCTTGCTACACTCACTACACACTTGATATTTGTAACACACTTAGTTGATCGTCCAATCGTTTTCAAAGTTGTACCACAAAATTCTTTTAATAAAACAACAAGGCAGGGGCGTTTGACTCCTCCCGATGTTTTATGCCGACAATCTAGATTAATCAAGGGCTTTCCTCGTACATCTCGTATTCTTTATTGCATTATTTCCTTTATTTTTGTTTATTTCATCTTGAGGATATTGTTGTGATTAGATCTGACATTACAGTGATATTCCGAGGATATTTATTGGTAGTTGTCAAAGTTTTGTCTTCATCATCTTTATTACAATTTAATAAGGATATCTTTAACTTTCAATTTAAGATTTTATTAAGAATATTACAACACACTACCCCACTTTATTAATTTGGAATAAAAAAATTAATTGTTAATTTTTGACCAAAACAATCAAATTATTTGTTAACAATCAAACCCATGCAATAAGGTTCAATTGCCCAAATAACTTAAATATTTAAACCCAACAAAATAAGCCCAACCCAAATCCACTTTAGAACTTTAATTTAAAATTGATTAAAAAACAACTTTGTGGGCCAGGGTGTGAGGTCGTGAGGAGCGGGAAACTGGACGAGCGGAACAACAGAGGTGCACAACCGAAAACAATTGCACAAAGGAGGCTAGCAACCCAGCGATCGGAACTCAAAACAGTGAACACAGCCAAAGCATCACCGATCGGGACGACACAACCCAGGTCTGGACATGTTTGATTTTTTACGTCTTTTAGGGTCTGTTTGGTATGGGGTAATGGAATGGATGAGGAAATGGAATGGACTAGGTAATGGAATGGACAAGGTAATGGAATGGATCATTACCATTCCATGTCTTGTTTGGTTGCCATGTGGGAATGAAACAAAATATTACTTAGTGTTTTTGGATAGGCAGGAAAAGACGAAAGAATAAAATCAGTTGTGAGTGGCGGAGGTGGGTGGTGATATGTGACGGTAGAGACGGTGGTGGCGCTGACGGCGCTGGCACCTGTGGAAGGTGGAGCTGGATGGCCGTGATGGTGGGTGGGCGACGATGATGGTTGGTGGTGGCTTATAGTGTTGTTAATGAAGAGTGAATACGGGATGGAATAAAAAAAAACATGGGGGGTGGATGGAATGGTTTTAAGGGAATAGAATGTCTTGTGGAATGGGTGATTCCATTCCTTTAACCAACCAAACACACAATTTTTCATTACCTTGTAGTGATCCATTCCATTCCCCCTTCCATTCCATCATACCAAACGCTACCTTAATGTGTCATAGTATATTACTTTGAGGGCCCGTTTTATTTTTAGTAGCCCCCGGCCTAATACGTTTTGATACTTCTCAAAGACTCCCCATACTTTCTTACCATTATGGACTAGTGGGAAACCTGCGCGTTGCTGCGGGGCGTTCTTGTGAGCTGGGGGTAAATTTGTATTGTTTTTGCACCATTATCTACGTAACTTTTGGTTATATAAAGGGTAGTTACACTTTTGCCCACTCATCTCTATTCATGTATTTTTTTAATTTCATTTTTGAACCAACAATATAATGCCACATGACACACCCACAATAATGTCTTTATTTTTTGTTTGCCATCTAGTAGGGTGCCGCGCTTCGCGGCGGGAACACGATGCATTTGTAAGTTTAAAGGTTTCCGAATACTAAACCAAGAATTCGACATTACAACATAAACTATGCAAGTGGTTCAATTTGTTTTTTAGTTTACCTCGTTTATTGGCAGACAATTCTTTACAACGTTCATTTAAAGAGAATATCTGGCTTTGGAGTTTGTGAGTAGGGGTATAAATGGAAGAAAGTGGATAAAATTTAGTGATTTATACTTGTGCCTTTTCACATGCCATCTTAACTTTGACATTTTGGACATATTTGCCCATGTCTCCCCTTTATCTCTACTACATTATAAAGAGTGAGAGATGGACAAACTTGTCCAAGTTGGTAAACTTAAGATGGCATATGAAAAGCCATGTGTTTTAACCCTCAAATGTCATATAAATCTTCCCTAATTTACCCTTCAATGCATTAAGATACTTGTACCATGTAACCCAAAGAAATCATTTCATCCCTCTTTAATTTCATCCCTCTTTATTATAATTTCTTCCCTCTTTTTACATTATAAAGGGTGAGCCATGGGTAAAAAGGTCCAAAATGTCCAAGTTAAGATGACAACTTAAAAGTCACAAGTGTAATTCTCTAAACTTTACCACTTTTTTTTCCTTTTATGCCCCTTGTGTACAACCTTTTATGGCAATAGTACAAAATATTAATCCAATGCATACCAACTTGTGTTTTTGAAACCGTCTCCTACCTTTAAGTTACTATTGAATGCTATAACCGTCATACATAGAAAGGTTTCATTACATTATTATTTATTTTATTCTTTTTTTTATATTTACATGACAAATAAAATTAGTTGTCAAGAGTTGCATATTATTATTTTAGATTAGGTAGTTTCACAAATTAGTTCTCATATTATAATTATAATACTAAATATAATATTGAAATACAAAGAATTTTACAGATTTTAAAATTTATAAATGAATAATCAAATATTCACAACAGATAATTTGATAATGTAAAAGTTTAACTATCGTATGGAAACCATCGTTTTGCATTCAAAGACAAATTCATATACATCGTTTTGCATTCAAAGACAATGGAAGGAAGACAATATATTTTTACACTTTTCCTAAAACTTGGTGGGCTAACATGATTACGTTTGTACATTGTTCAAAAAAATATATTTATCTTAATCGTCCCGCAGCAACGCGTGGGTTTCCCACTAGTAATGTAGTATAGATGATTATCTCATAACAACATGGACTCATTTACTCTGAATTAAATACAATATACAAATATACAATGGTGATGGAACTTATTGAGTTAAGAGTGTACATAAAGAAAGTGAACTACTGAAGTTTAGATTTACTCTAGCAATTAAAATCCCTTTGGGTTTCAAAAGCAACAAGTTGGGTTGGTAACAATAATGATGTTAGTTCTGAAGTTAAGGAGAGGTACCAAGTTCAAGTCACACTTGTGGTATGAATAATGAGGGAACTTCCTCGGACGACGGGGATTCGATCCTCAGTCTCTATGCCCCTCGGTTGCGAGGAGCTGGTATTCTTTAGAATTATGGAAGGTCTCACCGATTCTTACTTGAAAGCGCCCTTGACGTAAGTGAGCCGTACTAAACCCAGGTCTTGTGGGAAATAAATAAATATATAAATGAATCAAGAATTTTTTGACAGCAGTAATATTAGGCCATGGGGTATACTCTAACATATGTGGTGTTAAAGGTGACATGTCATGTTAACTTGCATTGTACACCACTCCCTCCTTGTGTTAAAGGGTGTTAAAGAGGTTATGTGTTAACATGTTAACATGGTGTTAAAAGTCTACATTATTTTTTTTTCCTTTTATAAATAAAAAACCACTAAAAATATATGATTAGGTGAAGTTAATGAGATTAAGCCATTTCCTTAGGGTGAAGTGGAGTCAAATGAGAAAAAATGGATGATGTGACATCTAGGTGGAGTTAAGAATGGTTAAAGTATACCCTAAGGCCTTATAGATATATTCCCCATAGTTATTGGAAATTAATGCCAATTTATAGATAAACGAATTGATTCTTCTTATGCTTGTTTTCCTACCTGTAATGATTAATTGTCCATCCTTTCTTACTAATTAAAACAATTATTTAGTGCTTAAGTTACAAATTTAAAGGTTCACTTTAATATATTAATTCATTGTAAGATATCTTTGGATGCCACAAACTCAATGTCTTTTTTTTTATAACGTACAAAAAGTCAAATAGCTTTCTATAATGTTAACAACAAGAAATTGAATGTTTTGATATCCATACATTAAAACATGAAGATTTTCTAACTCCCAAATATCATTGCTTTTAATCATAACTAGAAACAAAGTTAATCTGTCACCTATAATTGCAATGTTTTAGTCGTCCTACCTGAATCATCATCAAAATTCTCCAATTTTAGTCAACTTTCTTGTTGAAGATCTCAAACTATGGCTAAAAAACCAAGCTTGGGTCGCCAAAAGATCAAAATCGCGAAAATTCAGATAAAAAACCATCTACAAGTGACATTCTCAAAGAGACGGTCTGGGCTGTTCAAGAAGGCTAGTGAGCTTTGCACATTGTGTGGTGTTGAGATCGCGATTGTGGTATTCTCTCCTGCTGGGAAAGTTTTTTCCTTTGGTCATCCTAAAGTTGAGTTGGTCATAGACCGCTTTCTAGCACGAAATCCTAATCTTAACACAACAAGTTTACATATTGTGGAGTCACATAGGTTAGCTAGCATTCCTGAATTAAACATGCAGCTAACGTACATGCTTAACGAGCTAGAAGCCGAGAAGAAAAGAAGCGAGGCGTTAGACGAGATGAGAAAGGATGGCCGGAGCCAGTTTTGGTGGGAGGCACCAATAGAGGACTTGAATTTGCATGAGCTTGAACAACTCAAGGATTCAATGGAGGAGCTCAAGAAGACTATTGCTATACAAGCTAATAAGCTTTTTGCCGAAACTTCTGATTCTATGTCGATTTTCGGTACTAATATTAATATTAGAGGTGGTGTTGATCGCTATGACATGAAGCCTGATTCTATCATTTCATCATTTTCTGGTGCTTCTCATGTTCATGGTTATGGCTATGGCTATGTCCATGGTATGTGAAGAAGTCCATTAAATTTCTTGTCATGAGAGTTTTGCTAGTTAGTGCCTCACTAGCTAGCTACTTTTATTTATTTACATGTATAACTGCCCAAAGAAGCATGATGATTATATGAAATAACTACATCATTGTGTTAATCATAAAAGAGAGTTTCATAGAGTATAAATAAAATACAATAATGATGTTTCCGAGCTTTAAGTGTTTTAAATCAATAATAACTGAATGTTCATAAGTTACATATTAATTTGTTGATTAATTGTAGCTAGGAAAATGGGTTAGAGTGTTACAACTTAAATATTTGATCATAAGACCAGGAAGGTTTCATTTGAGAGCTATGATCTTGTGCAAGTTGGAATCGAAAAGAAAGGTCTTAACTATGATTCTGAAAGGTTATGAATGTAGGATCGAGTGTGTCATTGTGCAAGTAATTTTAGTAGGAATTCTATGTATAAAGAGTATGCATAAAAACTTGGTTTCCGAATCATAAGCTTCAGGAATTAGCTTATCGACTCCATGAACAGTACTATAAGAATCGGTATTGAACATTCCCCTGTAATTGTACATGATCCCATAGCAATAACATATTTTGGTTCATGCATTTGCTCGTATAATCTCACTAAGGAAGGGGCCATTTTCAGTGTTACTGTTCCGGCTGTTAAAATGAGGTCCGCTTGTCTAGGACTCGATCTTGGTACTAGTCCATAACGATCAAAGTCGAATCGTGATGTCTGAAATTGGTGGGGTTGGGTATATTCTTATATGTTTATATACTGTATACACTTACTAAAGTATATTCATGAATTATGAATACATAAAAGAACTTGACAAATGGGACGAAATCTGGGCTTTGGACAAATAGCTTGGCTGTGTAGCGTTATGATGCATCATGCAAGGACCATAATATTGTATGTAGGGCTGGGCCTGGGATTTAGATGACCAGTGTGAGTTGTAAAATCGAGCTTGTTCCGATTGCTAAGTGTTATGTGCCTTATGTCCAAGGCTTGATACAAAACCACTATCGAGCTGAGGGTCTCACTGGAAGCAGCCTCTCTATTCCCACGGGGTAGAGGTAAGGCTGTCTACATCTTACCCTACTCATACCCTACCTTAGCTTTGCTATCGGTGGGATTAATTGAGTATGATGATGATGATGATATAAACAATTTTGGGGCCTGCTTTTTTTTTTTTCCTATTCCACATGGGACGGCCCAGCTTAAAAATTTTAATATATATAGAGAGTAAAGATCAAATACGAATGAGCTTAACTATGAGAAGTGACGGGAAAATTTTGTTTTCGCATCTGCTTAACATGCTTTCTAGATGAATAATATAAAAAAAATATTTTTTTGGCGTAGTTACGTCATTAGAGTATTACTCTACAACAGTAATTACGTAATTACTCTACACTGATTATTTTTTTTAGATTTCAGTACTAAAATACATGTTTAACAATATTTAAAAAAAAATTCCCCCCTCCATTTATCACGTTAAGGGTTATTTGTAGGATAAGACCCATTTATATAAGAACTTTTCTCTATATATACACACACATATATATATATATATATATAATATATATATATATAGTATCATTTTATACCAAATGGTTTTTTAAATGTTGAATTTAATAATTAAATAAATTTTATACATGCATGTAAAAAAGAAAAAAAAATATTTTGAACCCCTCAAAATTTTGAACCATTTGTGATTATTAGGGATAAACTCAGGACGAGATCACTACCTTACCGATACCATTTTAACTTAGTGATTGTATTATTCTTGGACTTAAACTAAAGTGGTATAATTTATGAAGGAAGAATTTGGAGAATATTATTCGTAATATGTGTCTAAATAATTAAAGTTCTTGGTGGATAAGGGGGACGGGGCGTTATCAGAACTGATCACGGGTATTCCACTATCAGCATGGTAACACCGCCGTCACCCATGCTGGTAGTGTAACACCCCAACCGATGGCGGAATCATCGAGGTGCCACGTAGTGACGATTGTTCAAAAGATCATGGTACTAAAATGTAAATATATGATTATTGAATATTGTTTTACAACATGTGAAATTAAATACAATACAACAAAAGTAAAGATAATTGATTGATTTAATCTAAGTCCAAAGTCCTATGTGAAGCGTCAAGCATCTTGTCCTGAAACATGCACGAAAATAATTTTGTCAACATATGATGTTGGTGAGTACTACTTAGTTTTGTACGTATATTATAAGTTTTGAAAAGTAGTACAATTCATGTGTCTAGTATCACCAAGGCATTATGTGTAACACCCTAAACCATTTTACGAAAACTTGCAGCGGAAAAACCAACCGAAAAATTCTTTTCTTTAATAACAACCTTGAACGTTTAGAAACCGATTCTAATATGTATTTTTGGTGTTACATCTTAAAATATTTCTTAATACATTCTACGTGACTCATCTCCATTTGATTATGTGACCGTGACCACGTACAATCCGCCTCCTCGCTCGATCTCCATCCTTTCCTTGCCTCTCAAGATCGACAAGACATCCTGCAATTCACCACAAAACCATTTCATTAGTTCAATAGGTAACCTCATGTAATCTACTCATGACGCGGAAGTAACATCCAACAATACTCTGTGATCCTGTCCAACCGCCTTCATTCGAGTTCGGGTGGGTTACCCCGATCCGAACCTCCACGTCTCCTGCAATCATATGTACGTACCTACGTTTCCTATCATTCACATAACAAAGGTTAATAACCCTACAATGCGTCCAACATACACCTCCCCTCCATATAATTTCACAATACATACAAGCATACACTTCCTTCATATAATTCTACAATACATACAAGCATACGCTTTGTATAATTCTACAATACATACAAGCATACACTCCCTTCATATAATTCTACATTACATACAAGCATACACCTTATATAATTCTACAATACATACAAGCATACACTTTGTATAATTTTACAATACATACAAGCATACACTCCCTTCATATAATTCTACATTACATACAAGCATACACTCCCTTCATATAATTCTACATTACATACAAGCATACACTTTGTATAATTCTACAATACATACAAGCATACAACTCCTTCATATAATACCACCATACATACAATCATACAAGTCCTTCATGTAACTTACTTGACCCGTTCAGTTACTCTTTCTTCGCTAATCTCTACGAAAAATATGACGTTTCCAGTCCTATACTCAATCTACTCATAATTACCAACCCTTACATGCATGAAACTCTCTCTCAAACCCGAGCATGTGTACCCATATGTACAGCACATTCTCAAACTACTTAATCATGACAATCTACTTATCGTATTTGATACCATCGAGCAACGTATCAATTAAACTACACGCACTTGTATCATTCCGTATTATGATCATATTACAAAACTAACATTAGTATTACATGCTACACCCTTACATAGCCTTACATGAGGTCCAACAATATTAATTGATGCGTTAAACGCTATTACGAGTCGCGTACGTAAGCGAAACATCAACATACGATAGAATAAACTAAAAAAAAAATATAATTTCCAGGTCCCACCGTAAGGGAACGGTGCCACCGTACCCTTACGGTGGACCACAAAACCCAACGGTGGTACCCCTCTGCCCTACGGTGGGAAAAACGTTGCAGGGGCCACCGTAAGGGAACGGTGCCACCGTACCCTTACGGTGGACTCTGCACATTCCCATTTTGTTTCTCATTTCCACCCCTTCTAGACCCATCCACGCCGATCCATTCGAAGCCACGTTTATTCCATTATAAACTCCAATTCAAGCCTTAACCTCGTTATTTACGTTCCATCATCTCACGGTCCTCATACTACTTACAAACACATATACATGTTAAGATTCATTATCCTAAGTGGAATAAGAACCACTTACCTTATGTCTTCCAAGTTGATGCTTGCTACTTGCCTCCACTTGACCCATTAGCCACTCATGCTTGAGCCCATGTTGCCTACGCATTCATGTTATCATTCCCACCATTCCGTTAGCATACACAACCTTGCATACCATCAATCATATTACATTTACTTGTTCCCATGACTTTCATTGGTCAATTACTAATATGCATATCACATAATTAACTACCACATTGTTTATCAATCAAGCGATCCAACATATCATCATGTACGACACCTAGATAATTTAACATATATCACATGATTTCCTTAATCCCATAATCATGTTAGGAAACATACCACATTATTCCCACATCAGTTGACTTTCCAGAAAGTCAACTTTCAACAATACAACTTCCTTTTTACAAACATATGTGTGTATATCAACATACTAGGTCATGTGAATTTCACCATAAGCAACATATTAACATCTCACTAACATACAAGATCATTCATCATACCAATTAAGCATAGTGTACACACTACTAATGCATACTTCTTAGGAAATCATACAATCAACTAGATTCTCACATGAATACTTTCTAAGACACAATCTTCATGTTAACCTACTATCAAGTATATCTACTATCACCTTACTTCGCATTTGTCATGACTTGCATACAAATTCATACATCATACTCATCTAGACATTGCATCAAACACATGGTGTGCGTACAACCTTCTAAGCTCAACGTACAAGCTCCTAATACACGCATTCCACCAAAACGCATAATCACCTTCAATCATGACCAATTTTTCACATGCATATCATCAACTACACATTATTCCTACAATTACATGGATTTACAACTAATTTAGCAACATCAAGGTTCTAATAAAAACCCAATATCATCATCTTTTGCAAACAAGCAACCTCTAGTGATTAGCTCATCTCTAAACCATTAGAGATGATCAATATCATTTACAATCAAGCAATAATACGAATTTAACATGTTTTGCTCAAAACCCACATGTAGGGTTCGAAATTCATACCAAATGAGGGTTAGGGTTCTTACCAAAGCTCCAAAACTTGTAGAAAACTCTAACTTTGCAACCCATCAAGTTTACCCTCAAAAACCCCTTTGCATCTTGCATCAATTGTGGTATTTAGGGCTTTGTTTGGTCTTGAGAAGACCTCCCCTTGGCTGAATTCGTTTATGCCATGGGGGTGTTTTCTTGAACTTGTTATTAACCCACTTATTTACATGAATGACCCTTCAAATATCCCCCAATGTCCCCTTTTTAAGAAACTTAACTAACTAAGTTAGTTTCTATTATTATTTGCCCACTTATACAAACAATAGCATTTATTAGTTTATTCCCATATTAGAACATAACACTCATTCTTATGCTCTATTTTCCGTTTTATTATTTTGCTAATCGCGCCTAATGGCGAACTTAAGCAAAAATGGATTTTTGGGGCGTTACAAGTCTACCCCCCTTAAAGAAGGTTTCGTCCCCGAAACCTCTTTCATTACTACCCTACTAGGCATTCCCTACGTACTTATTTACTCTGACGCTTCATTCAAAGTTTCATGCCGCATCGCAAGTCTGCATTATAGACTATACTACAACTTTAACCGTGAATAGACACAATTATATGCCCACGCTTCCTAACATTAACAACAAGCCTTCATGCAGTATCAAACATACCGAACTATCATTGCCATCTTTCACCTCATCAACCCTACCGATCTTTTATTATTGCATCATTCACAATTAGTATTCATCCTTATCTTACTTCAGTATTCCACTATCATAAATTCCTTTTTAATTACTTCAATCATGTAATTAGTTAGACTATATACCTGCGTATATCCCAAGTCCTAAGATCCTAGTTATCTCTTTCGCAACATACATACCATTTCATTCCTCACTCACTCTCACTTAACTTGAGAGTTAGGCATAATTACCTAGGCACTACTAAATCGGTACATCTACTATATGCACCACTTACTGTAACGCGTATGTCCGTTACTAAGCAACACCAAGTCTAACAAATATTCATTCATCTTTTGACCTTTAAGAGTCAACTTTCCAACTACATCGTGCTTGAACTTTCCCTCATTCATACGTGGGTACATTTCAACCTATATAAATTTCTATTTAACAATCACGAAATATCTAAGTTTACTAACCTTCCTTTTTACAACGTTATCCATCCAGCTACGTGTCGACTTAGCTTGCTTCTTCTCAAGTCCAAGCCATACTTAGCTTGCTTTAGCTCATTCATCATGAGTTCCAACTTGTCAACATCATATCACCTATCCTGTGGATTGCATTATATCCACAAATTCGACCATTCGTATCTACAAAACCATTGGTTGTGCATACCTTTCTCATTCATAACAACTGACTTTCAATAGTCCATACAAAATTTGTTTCAATTAGAAGGTCTAATTATATACATCTTTCCTTTACAATCTGTTTCTATCGTTAACTACCGTATATTTTTTTTTTTTACCCATCCTCACACATCAAGGTCCTTCCAACCTTGCCCCATTAAGGTTCTCCTACCTATCATACATGATTTCCACCCTATGAACCGTTAAGGTCCTCCCAACCCTTATGACCCGCTAAGGTCTTCCCATCCATTTTGACCCACAAGGGTACTTCTACAACTTTGACCCATAAGGGTAGTCCTACAATTTTGACCCATCATGGTCATTCTACCATTTAACCCATAAGGGTATTTCCACCATTTTGACCCATCATGGTCATTCTATCATTTTAACCCATAAGGGTATTTCCACCATTTTGACCCATCATGGTCATTCTGCCATTTTAACCCATAAGGGTATTTCCACAATTTTGATTTAATCCGTACTTATCTATGGACTCAAACCTTTCGTTCCAACTATTCACCCACACGACCACTTACTTTCCAATTCTACCAGGCATACCTGTAATGATTCTCATGGTCTCACGTGTATCGCATGCTTCTTGTGCACTGGCCAGGTGTACAATCCACATGCTACCCACGTGCCTTCACGTAATCATTACCTTATGCCTAGGGACTGGTTTTCAGCTTCGTGCCACATTTCAATTTACTTCCTTAACAACATGGTCACTTTCCTTCTATGTTTTACCATCCCAAAGGATTTTCCTCCCACCGGTACCAATAGTTAATTATCGCGTACCTGTGATTATTCCATCTTATCTACAATTTCCGCGACCTATCTTGAATCGTGTCCTTGAGACCTCTTCATTATCCACCAAAAGCTCACCTTAACATAAACACCACACTTAGCTTTTAACATGTCATGTGAGTTAATATTAAATTCTACCTTTGGGCCTTGATCGAGCCTTGGATTGTACGGGTCACTATATTTAGGAGCACATAAGTTTGAGTTCAAGTACATACTTCCTTGTACTAGATTTCACTCAAACCAGGGCTCTGATACCAACTTGTAACACCCTAAACCATTTTACGAAAACTTGCAGCGGAAAAACCAACCGAAAAATTCTTTTCTTTAATAACAACCTTGAACGTTTAGAAACCGATTCTAATATGTATTTTTGGTGTTACATCTTAAAATATTTCTTAATACATTCTACGTGACTCATCTCCATTTGATTATGTGACCGTGACCACGTACAATCCGTCTCCTCGCTCGATCTCCATCCTTTCCTTGCCTCTCAAGATAGACAAGACATCCTGCAATTCACCACAAAACCATTTCATTAGTTCAATAGGTAACCTCATGTAATCTACTCATGACGCGGAAGTAACATCCAACAATACTCTGTGATCCTGTCCAACCGCCTTCATTCGAGTTCGGGTGGGTTACCCCGATCCGAACCTCCACGTCTCCTGCAATCATATGTACGTACCTACGTTTCCTATCATTCACATAACAAAGGTTAATAACCCTACAATGCGTCCAACATACACCTCCCCTCCATATAATTTCACAATACATACAAGCATACACTTCCTTCATATAATTCTACAATACATACAAGCATACGCTTTGTATAATTCTACAATACATACAAGCATACACTCCCTTCATATAATTCTACATTACATACAAGCATACACCTTATATAATTCTACAATACATACAAGCATACACTTTGTATAATTTTACAATACATACAAGCATACACTCCCTTCATATAATTCTACATTACATACAAGCATACACTCCCTTCATATAATTCTACATTACATACAAGCATACACTTTGTATAATTCTACAATACATACAAGCATACAACTCCTTCATATAATACCACCATACATACAATCATACAAGTCCTTCATGTAACTTACTTGACCCGTTCAGTTACTCTTTCTTCGCTAATCTCTACGAAAAATATGACGTTTCCAGTCCTATACTCAATCTACTCATAATTACCAACCCTTACATGCATGAAACTCTCTCTCAAACCCGAGCATGTGTACCCATATGTACAGCACATTCTCAAACTACTTAATCATGACAATCTACTTATCGTATTTGATACCATCGAGCAACGTATCAATTAAACTACACGCACTTGTATCATTCCGTATTATGATCATATTACAAAACTAACATTAGTATTACATGCTACACCCTTACATAGCCTTACATGAGGTCCAACAATATTAATTGATGCGTTAAACGCTATTACGAGTCGCGTACGTAAGCGAAACATCAACATACGATAGAATAAACTAAAAAAAAAAATATAATTTCCAGGTCCCACCGTAAGGGAACGGTGCCACCGTACCCTTACGGTGGACCACAAAACCCAACGGTGGTACCCCTCTGCCCTACGGTGGGAAAAACGTTGCAGGGGCCACCGTAAGGGAACGGTGCCACCGTACCCTTACGGTGGACTCTGCACATTCCCATTTTGTTTCTCATTTCCACCCCTTCTAGACCCATCCACGCCGATCCATTCGAAGCCACGTTTATTCCATTATAAACTCCAATTCAAGCCTTAACCTCGTTATTTACGTTCCATCATCTCACGGTCCTCATACTACTTACAAACACATATACATGTTAAGATTCATTATCCTAAGTGGAATAAGAACCACTTACCTTATGTCTTCCAAGTTGATGCTTGCTACTTGCCTCCACTTGACCCATTAGCCACTCATGCTTGAGCCCATGTTGCCTACGCATTCATGTTATCATTCCCACCATTCCGTTAGCATACACAACCTTGCATACCATCAATCATATTACATTTACTTGTTCCCATGACTTTCATTGGTCAATTACTAATATGCATATCACATAATTAACTACCACATTGTTTATCAATCAAGCGATCCAACATATCATCATGTACGACACCTAGATAATTTAACATATATCACATGATTTCCTTAATCCCATAATCATGTTAGGAAACATACCACATTATTCCCACATCAGTTGACTTTCTAGAAAGTCAACTTTCAACAATACAACTTCCTTTTTACAAACATATGTGTGTATATCAACATACTAGGTCATGTGAATTTCACCATAAGCAACATATTAACATCTCACTAACATACAAGATCATTCATCATACCAATTAAGCATAGTGTACACACTACTAATGCATACTTCTTAGGAAATCATACAATCAACTAGATTCTCACATGAATACTTTCTAAGACACAATCTTCATGTTAACCTACTATCAAGTATATCTACTATCACCTTACTTCGCATTTGTCATGACTTGCATACAAATTCATACATCATACTCATCTAGACATTGCATCAAACACATGGTGTGCGTACAACCTTCTAAGCTCAACGTACAAGCTCCTAATACACGCATTCCACCAAAACGCATAATCACCTTCAATCATGACCAATTTTTCACATGCATATCATCAACTACACATTATTCCTACAATTACATGGATTTACAACTAATTTAGCAACATCAAGGTTCTAATAAAAACCCAATATCATCATCTTTTGCAAACAAGCAACCTCTAGTGATTAGCTCATCTCTAAACCATTAGAGATGATCAATATCATTTACAATCAAGCAATAATACGAATTTAACATGTTTTGCTCAAAACCCACATGTAGGGTTCGAAATTCATACCAAATGAGGGTTAGGGTTCTTACCAAAGCTCCAAAACTTGTAGAAAACTCTAACTTTGCAACCCATCAAGTTTACCCTCAAAAACCCCTTTGCATCTTGCATCAATTGTGGTATTTAGGGCTTTGTTTGGTCTTGAGAAGACCTCCCCTTGGCTGAATTCGTTTATGCCATGGGGGTGTTTTCTTGAACTTGTTATTAACCCACTTATTTACATGAATGACCCTTCAAATATCCCCCAATGTCCCCTTTTTAAGAAACTTAACTAACTAAGTTAGTTTCTATTATTATTTGCCCACTTATACAAACAATAGCATTTATTAGTTTATTCCCATATTAGAACATAACACTCATTCTTATGCTCTATTTTCCGTTTTATTATTTTGCTAATCGCGCCTAATGGCGAACTTAAGCAAAAATGGATTTTTGGGGCGTTACATTATGTAAACACGCAAGTAACCAAACAAGACAAAGATCACATGTAAAGTTGTACAATGTAATTGATAATGAGCACCTCAACACGTGTGAGTCTAAAAGAGCACCATAACACAAAGTTATGTCTAAATGAGCACCGTAACATAAGTTACGTCTAAATGAGCACCATAACATAAGTTATGTCTGTATGTAAAGAGCACCATAACATAAGTTATGTCTGTATGTAAAGAGCACCATAACACAAAGTTATGTCTGTATGTATGATTTTGTATGTAAGCTACGTTCATGTTCAAGCATAAGCACAAAGATAAACAAGACACGTATTTGAACTGTAAATGAATAAAAATGTATGTGTAAATGAATATGAAACTTTGGTATACTTGTGCATGAATCACCCCAAAAGTTGTAAAAGCGGAAAAAAGGGATAAGTAATACTCACCTTAGCAAGGTGGTAAGTCTTGTGTAATTGAATAGGTATAATCCAACGTTGCCAAGTATCACCCTATGTATAATGTAACAAATAAGTCTAAGTCTATTTGGTCTATGAGTATTTTCTAGGGCTTCGAATTGGGGATAAACGTTTATTTGATTAATAAACAAATTGTTTATTAAATATAAGAAATTTAATAATTAAATGAATAAAAGTCTTTTTGTAAAATTTAAGTCAAATATGGTCACAATATAAAGTTTTAAGTGTGAAAATAATTTTTATAAAATTACTTTCTTAAAAATAGAATATTTAATCTATTTATTTCAAATTGTCAAAATGTAACTTTAATATCTAAAAATATTAAAATTAACGAATTTTTAAATTAAAAATTGTATTTCTGTTTCAAATGAATAGAAATAATTTATGTAAAATTTTGGTGCAAAAATATTGAAAAATGAATTTATTATGATTTATTTATGATTAAAACTAACTAAAATTTATTAAAAATATAAAATAAACGGTTTTTCTGAAATAAAAATATTTTCTGGAATGTTCAAGAATATACAAGTTTAGTATAATTTTTGTGGAATTTTATAAAATCGTTTAGATATTTTTATTGAATTTTAAAATTTTAAATGAATAAACTTGTAATATTTATAATATATATTAAATAAATTATTTTTGAAAAACTAAAAATTGGATAATGAACTTTATCATTTGGAGATCATATGATAATTTTTGTAGAATTTAAAAACCACTTTTAGTATTTAAGAACTATTTTAAAAGTTAATGATAAAAATATATAATAAAGAGCTTATCAAAAAGAAAAAAAAAAACCTTGAGTGTGCTAAGGTTCGAACCTGTGTGGTCTTGCTTAACAACAACAAACACAACCAACTGATCTGGATATCTGTTGGTTGTTACTTTCGTTTTGAAACGATTATATACGTTATTCGAAATGGTGTTCTTCCCCAATCTAGATGAAGCGAGCCCTAGATCTTGAATTAAGCAATTTACACAACATTAACCCAATTAACCATAGGGCAAATGCTGTGTATAGGCCGATTAACAAAACCCACAAAACAAAAACGACTTACAAACACGATTACGTGATTCTTGTGCGGTCAAGCCAAAAGTCAAAACGATCAAGAATGCTTCGAAATATGATGTTAGAACAGAAATTGAGAGTGGAGAGATTGTTTTCGGCACTTAGGGTCTGTTAATCTATGTTCAATTTATAGGTAAAGCTCGGATTAAAGATTTAGCAAGGTTTGACTCGTGTTTAATGATAAACGCGTCAATCTTGCTTGTAATCGAGCTGGAGTCACGTTTTTAAGAGCTGGTTCATTGCGTTTATTATATTCGGTCAACCAACAGCATTTAATTGTGAAATTCCTTTCCAAAACAATAATAATAATGTGGTAAAAGCAAAAAAAAAGAGGGTGCTTGGTCATTCTTGTTGCAGCGAGCAGGAGACAAGAATCCTCAAAGTTAGAGTGGGTTTAAATAATTAACGTGTTGGGATTAAATCAAACGTGAGCCTTGGCTCAGTTGGTGTTGTGCGTGGATGTTGTGTCTGACCCGGCTCACTGCCCGGGTTCGAGTCCCGGCAGGAGCCTTTTTTTTTCTTTTTTTTTTAGCTGAAACAAAAGGAAGGGGAGATAAGCTGGGCTTGGGCTGGTTCTACTGGGCCGGCTCCTTGATGGGCTGCAGTCTGGTTTGGGTTTGGATGCTAGGCCACTGGGTTTCAAAAAGAAAGGAAAGGGGGTTGGTTGAACTTTTGTACAAATGGAATTGATTTAGTTAATTTTTTTATAAAACCATTAAAATTATTATTATTATTATTATATACAAAATAAAATAAGGAAAAGTGACGGATGTCACAGGTAGTGGGACCGTGAACCGTTTTCTTGTTCTATTTAACGGGCGGTAACTTGGTTTTTTTATTTTGATTTAAAATAATACTGTTTGTTTTATTTTAACCGTTTGTTTAATATTGTTTTATTATTTTAACCGTTTGTTTTAATATTGTTTAAATTTAATTAAAACATAAAAATAAAACCTAATTAAATAAAGAAACATAAAGAAGAACATAAAAACTGAAATTTATTAATATTAAACATAAAAAAAATACATTAAAAGAAATTAAAAAAAACCTAAAGTTGGCGCAACAGTTGCCATGCCGAGACATGGTCAAAACTGTTGTTGTATCGAGCCACATAGTCCACATGCATGAACTGGATAGCCAACTCCGGGTCGATGCCCGGGTTCTCCCTCAACGTATAGGAGTGGAGGGTGGTTCACCGATTACACTTATTGTTGAGATCTGTCCACTTCCTCTGCAGGCTCTCGATGGTCCGGTCGTTGATGCCGACTTGTTGATTAAAGTCGGCCAACACGCGGTCCCAGAACCCTTCAGGGCACGACCCCTACCGCGAACCCCTCCCCCTGCGTTGTTGTAGGGCCGGGTCCCTTTCGGCGTCTCTGTAGCACACCACCAACGCCATCTCTTCTTCCTCGTTCCAGCGAGTCATCTTTGTGTGGGTGTTTGTTTGTTTAAACCGTGGTAAAAGTGTGAATTTTAACCCCACGGTTGTGTGTATTTATATAAAAATTTGGGGATGGTTAGGTTTGTAGAATTTATTTTTTGGCACGGTTTCCATGTAATAATTAAATTTTACTGGGATGGTTACAATGGTATTTAATTTTTTGAACGGTTTGATCGATGGTTTTAACGCTAATTTGACGTATTATTTGACCGTATAAATATTTGAAACAGTGGTAAATTAAAAAAAGTTTAGATATATATTTAAATGAAAATAAATAAAAGAATCAGTGAAGTGTTGCCTCTCAAAAAGTGTTTCAGTGAAGTACATCAGTGAAGTGATGTGGCAGTACAGGTTTGGTTAAAATCAGTTAAGTGAAAAAAACTAGGGTTGCACCCCTTCCCCCTAATGTTGAGACCGAGAAAAGTCAAATAAGGTGTGTAATTTTGCGGATGCTGGCAGGATGTCGTGATCGTAAGCTGCAGCTATGTGCAAAAGGCATGTCAACAAAGGAGGCTTGTACGTTTTTTCTTTGAACATTCAACTTCATTAACACACAGAGACAGTCCTTGAAATGAGGTCTGCTGCAAAACCAATTACATGAAGTACATAGGGCTTTTACACCATTCAATCCAACATTCTTGCATCCATATCTATGTTTAAACCAAAAATAGGAACTAGCTTTGATGTTATGCACTATGTCCATTACCAAAGCCTTTCGATGATCAGACACTTTTCGATTTCGATGATCAAAAGGCATGTCAACAAAGGAGGCTTGTAGGTGGACGGCGATGATGATGATAATGATAATAATGATAATAATAATAATAATAATAATAAACAAAAAGTAAATACTCAGCATTGTTTGTGGGTTTGCAGTCAACAAATTTGAGCATGTGTTTTCTAAGAATGTGTTGGGAAAATTATTTACACAGGTCTAGTTAAAAATTATTTATCAAAATGAGTTTTTCTCTCTTGCTTTGTTATTTTTACCAACTGAATATCAGAATTGAACGCATACAACACTAAAGTAAACTACTGATGGCAAAATTGATGGTGAGGGCGATTGAAAGCTATGTCGGCTGGGGCAATGGCCGATTCATCAGTTCTAGAAAAATAGAGAAGTACATTAGGTTTAACCCATATTGATAAACATTTCTCAATTGCATATTTTTGGTAAATATTTTATATGATTTCGCGCTTGGTGGAACGGTGGTCTCTAGCCTATTGGTATAAATGTAGGTTTAAATCTCATAATGAATAAAATGTGTAGATTTAAAAGTAGGTGTATATAGTAAAAAAAAAAAATGATGGATCGGTTTTCTCACACATGGGCCGGACTTCGAAAAGTGGATTGAGCTCGAATTAAACAATGTTGATGAGGTGAGCGCCCACGTGAAAGCTTAAAGAAATTAAACAAAGCCTAAAATAGTGGGAGCCTATAGAACAACACATGGATTCTCATCGATTCAATAATTCAACAACCAATTAACAATATGTCCATTGAATCTTGCTACACCGATGAAGAGTAAAGTAGTAAACACTTAACTTGACCTTTTCAAATAACAAATTTTATTTTGATACGGTGAGTCGGTGATTAACTTTTATTATAGAGAAGCTAAGGTGCTGTTTGTTTTTTTGTTCAGAAGCACTTCTGACCTCTTTTGTCTGCGCCACATAGACGCGTGCAGACGTCTGGGTCTGCAGATTGTTTGTTTTTTGGAAGACATTTCACTTAAAAAGGTCTTCCTGACCTCTTTTTGGTGCAGACTTGTTCCAAAGTCTTCTAAGGTGTTCAAAGGTCTTCTTCACTTCTGTTCTCCTCACCCACCACCACTGTCCACCACCACCACCACCACCACCACCACCCACTACCACCACCAACCACGGTCCACCACCACCTACCATGGTCCACCACCACCGTCCACCACCACCACCACCACCACCACCATCACCCACCACCACCGTCTACCACCACCACCACCACCGTCTATCACCACCACCATCCACCACCACGGTCCACCACCACCACCACTGTCTACCACCACCATGGTCCACCACCACCACCACCACCAACCACGGTCTAGCACCACCACTGTCCACCACCACCACCACCGTCCACCACCACCATCCACCACAACCTACCACCTTCCACCACCTATCACGGTCCACCACCACCCACCATCGTCCACCACCATCCACCACCACCATCCACCACCACCGTCCACCAACACCCACCACCACGCACCACCACCATCACCACCGTCTACCACCAGACTGCTGTAAAAAATCAGTTTATTTAAATTTCAGTTTATTTCAGCAGCCTGTAGACATTAACAAACAAACAGTCTTCTTCTTGCAGACTGCAGACCTTTGGTCCACCTCTTCTCCTGCAGATGTCTGCAGATGTGGTCCGCAGACTGCAGACCTTTTCCTGCAGAAAAAACAAACAACACCTAAGAGTCATGGAATACACCAAAAGATCTAATCCATTAAAGATACAATCAAAATTAAAGTTTAGGTAGCGTTTGGTATGATGGAATGAAATGGGGAATGGAATGGACCATTACGAGGTAATGAAAAATAGTGTGTTTAGTTGGTTAAAGGAATGAAAGTACCCATTCTACAAGGCATTTCATTCCCTCAAAATCATTTCATCCACCCTCCATGTTTTTTTTTTCATTCCATCCCTCATTCACCTTTTATTAACAACACCATAACCCACCACCACCATCGTCACCACCCACCACCGTCGTCGCCGCCACCAACCACCGCCACTCACTACATTCACCCACCCAAACCGCCGCCATCCACCACCGTCACTCACCCACCACCGCCGCCATCTAACACCACCCACCGCCGTCCACCACCATCACCCACCCACCGCCGCCTCTACCACCTGCCACCGTCACTCACCACAATTTCCTTTACCTACTACTACCACCGCCACCCACCACCACCACCACCACCACCCCCACCACCGCCAATACTCACCATCGTCACCCACCCACCATCACCACCATCCACCTCCACCCATCGCCACCGTTACCGCCACCCACCACCACACTACCGCCACACACCACCACCTACCATCACCACCACTACCATCCACCACCGCCACTACTCACCATCGTCGCCCACCCACCATCCACTTCCACCATCGCCACCACCACCGCCGCTACCGCTACATATCACCACCACCGCTACCGCTACATATCACCACCATCACTGTCACTCACCACCGCCACTAACCACCGATTTTATTACTTCGTCTTTTCCTGCCTATCCAACAAGACATGGAATGGTAATGATCAATTTCATAACCTTGTCCATTTCATTCCCTCATCCAATCCATTACCCCATACCAAACATACCTTATTCTAGAGTTATGAGCTTGGATCTATTCTAAAAGTAACAACTAACGTGAAGAAAGCACGAGACTCTTTTCACCCGACACCACATGTGTCACACACTTGAAGACGGGAATTGGCAATTTATCCTGTAATTATTAGAATTAGGCTAACATAGTCCCTCTCAGCATTAATCCTTCTTTGGTACCAGTTGCTATCAGACAACTGGTGCCGATATAGAATTTCCTTGATGTTATGTTTTGACTCATTCAATACATTATAACTTATGAACTACGGCTTTCTAAACTGATTCAATACATTATAACCAGTTGCAAGAATTATAACTTATATTATCTATTTATAGTTTTTAGTGACTACTTTTATGGACAAAAGGTTAGACTTTACGCCATTCATCATGTGGTGCATATATATATAAAGTCAACCAAAGCAACCTCGTGACACCATATGACTAATATATATATAAACGTAACACATTCTGCACCATTGCAATATACATATTATCACTTGAAAAACAGCCCACAACAAACAACCAAATATCCACAACATGAAAATATCATTCATAGCTTTCATCCTCATGATCTCCACCATCTCACTTTCATCAAGCCAATCTCCCGTCCTTGACACTAACCAAATGCCACTACTAACCGGCATCTCCTACTACATCGTGCCCGCCATTAGCGGAAGTGGTGGTGGCGTAAAACTATCCCAGACAACGCTAAACCAGACATGCCCACTAGACGTAGCGCAAGAAAACAACGAACAATTAAACGGGCAACCATTAAATTTCCAACTAGCCATCCCCAACCGAGGAGGGGTCATTCGTGATAACGCGAATCTTATCATTAGATTCACGGGTGCAACAACATGTGGCAAGCCTGCGATTTGGCGGATCGAAAAGGTCAATGGGCAACGGGTTGTGACGAGCCGTGGGACATTAGGGAACCCGGGCAGAAAAACCTTAAATGGGTTCAAGTTTAAGAAGTTTGATAATGATTACGAGATTGTTTTCTGCCAAGGTGTTTGCAACACTTGTAGGCCAATTTGTGGAACTATTGGTACTACTATTGCTAAAAATGGTCGTAGAAGTTTGCTTGTGAGTAATGAGCCTCTTAAGGTTAAGTTCATAAAGGCATAGAATTTAATGGGTTGATATTAAAGTTCTTAATCTTATTATATCAATATCAATAAAACGGATGGTGTTTGAACTGAATTTTTTTATTTATTTATTTACTAGATTATACCCCGGGAGCGTCCCGGGTTGAGAAATTTAATATGATACATCAATTTTACATAAGAAATAGACTTATGTATAACTCTAATATTACTATTTAACCTAAAACAAATTAACAATGTACAACTCCAATGCTAACACCTAACCTAAAAGAATGTAGAACTTTAATGTAACTCTAATATTAACACTTATCCTAAAGACTAAACAAATGTACAACTCTAACATACTAATATTGATACCTAACTTAAAACAACGTATAACCCTATTAACCTATTCGTACTGATTTAAACATAATTAGTGACTTGTCTATACATGATTAATGATTTACCTGAACACTTTGTGTTTTTTTTCCTGTATGAACAAAACCCCACAAAAAAAATTCTCCGTTTTTTATATAGCATTATGGTACTCGTTGGAAAGATAATAAAACGCTCGTTAATTTGGTGTAATTTTTTTCTTTAAAAAATCCCGTATATTAAAGATAATAACGTTTAAAAATTATGGGAGGAAACATGAGGGTGAAAAATCAAATTTTGTTTTTAAATTATTTTTTTCCTAAAATATCTCAATGCCACATGGGATGACACATGTCACACTCAAAGAAGAGAATGCTTCTTTGAGTGTCATGTCATTAAAATGGCTTTGGTTTATTATATGTATAGATTTTTTTTGCCGTGACTTAAATTTTATTAATTAGATGAAATAAACTACTAGCAAGAAGATAAAACAAACCCAAACATTGATAAAACAAACCTAAACATTGTAGTAGGATGATTTGTTTAGCAGTTATGTAACACTCATTAATTACCTTAAACTAGCTACTAGCAAGAACTACATCACATATCTCATTCTATTGAAAATTGGACTAGATCGGTTAAGCTAGGAGGCGATTACAAGATGTATTATCGATAATATCTATTTGCTCATATGAATTGATATTCATGTTTTTTCCTGAGCATTACAATTACTTAATTGGGAGTTTTGGATGTCCATACCTAGGGAGAGAGAATTTTATAGGAGGTAATTTTAATGGTTAGAGTGGTAAGGATAACGATGACTTTTATTCGTTACATGAGGCTTTTGGTCTATGTGATAGGAATGAGCCTTGTAGGAAGCTTTCAGAATTTGTAGTTGCCCATGGCGTAGTTATTATAAACTTGTTCTTTAGGAAAACGGATTCAATTAGGAAAACAAAATCAAATTTGATTACTTTTAGGAACAGGGGGCACAACACACAAATCGACTATCTATTGACGAAGGGGTTGATATTGCAAGGTTATACAACGAGTACACTTCATTTTTCGTATACTGTAGGTAGTTAAATGTAATTTGATTAATTATTGGGTGAAATAATGATTATAAGCTGAATGAGAAAAATTATCAAAAGTTATTAAATTGGTCTAAAATAAACTTGCCATGCTTGTTACCTGATGGGCTCCAAAGTTAAAACCCATGTGAAGAGGAAAATGGAACAAAAGAATAAATAAAATTAGTGGTATCGATGGTTGTGCGATGCGCGCCTTGCACTTTTGTCATCAACGAAACACAAATCCGATCTCTTCCATTAAACATACAACTCTTGGAACAGAAACATAGTCATAAAACATAATATAAATTCGTGTAAGAAAAGAGCCGAGAAAACATAGACGAAACCATCATTGTAATAAATAAAAATAATTATTGTTACAATTGAATCCATAAAAATACAAAACGTATTGTTACAACTCAATCCATAAAAAACACAAAACATCATTTCTTATTAAATGCCTAATGCGATCAAATGACGTCTTCACGCATCACCTGACACAAACCAACACTAAGCAACCCTCGCTGCAGCTATCATTGATGTTCAAACCTGCATTAGTTAAGATGGATGATTGGCTTAATTGGTTTAGAGTTTTGCAGAAGCATGGCTGCAAGGCGTATTGCAGGTCAAGATCTGTCATTCAACGACCTTGCCAGACCATCGTCATTAGTTGTACAAAAGTATGTGTTACTCATCATAACCAAGTTAAACAACTAATAACTGTACGTCTTATATCAGTAAAGCAAACACAGATTTGAACATCAAAATTCATGAAACCCCCAAAAATGTAACAAAAATAAAGCGGATTTAGGAAAATACATGAAGAACCACGACAGTTGACAGATTTGGCGAAGCCGCGTTGGTGTCCAGGTCGTTGATTCATCACTCATAGGTGTCAACGCAAGTCCTAACGCGGAATCCAGTTTGAAACTACATAATTACAAATAAGGGTTCATCACAGAAAACCTGTCGACTCTCTAAGGCTCAGAAAGGGTGATCAATTGTGGCTGCGACCAAACTATCGCCTCGCCATAACAAGACAATCAACCCTTCTTTATCATCATCGCCTTAAGCCCTCTTTTTTCCAAACTACAAAACTGCATAAGAAAACAGAGAATGAGTTTTAACAGAATGCATGTTTTCTGAATTACCTTTAAAAACCAAATGCAAATGCCACCAAAATGATGATCACTAATGCAAGCATCAACCATGCATCCATTAAAACATACTAATTTTTGAATAAAAATACCGAAAACGTACGAAGCTCACAAAACCCACAAGAACGACAACATGGGTTTTAACAAAATGCATGTGTCATATTATACCTTGAAGAACAGAAAGAAAAAAAACCCAGAACAAAATAATCGAAGGTTCTTTGGCAGAAGAAGATGATGATTATATGAAATAACCACATCATTGTGTTAATCATAAAAGAGAAAGTTTCATAGAGTATAAATAAAATACAATAATGATGTTTTCGAGATTTAAGTGGTTTAAATCAATAATAATTGAATGTTCATAAGATATATATATGGGTGGGGTTAGGGTACAAAAGATGTGTTTTGTGAGAAGGGTAAGAAGCCATGAAAACGTGACAAGTGGCAATATTAATATTTTGCAATAAGGGTAGATTAGTCAATTTAACCATTAATTATAATGTGTTGGGTGTGTTGTTTTTTATCATGATTATACTTTTATATGAAAATGGAACTCACCCAAACTAAATAAACACACAGGATAACAATATTTTTGAACAAATTTCATATAATAGCGATGATAGATAATAATTTATGTTATCACAATAAATAATCTTATCTCAGCTAAATTGTATGAATTTTAAAACTTTAAAATATAGTGACTGAATTCTTCCTAGAGTTAAAGTCAAGCCAGCCAGAGCACCTTTTTTTTATATCATTCAACGCAATCATTTTTGTTTTCAATTTTAATCTTGATAATTACGTGAAATTAGGCTCTATAGCTCTTATTAGTTGATTAATTTGTAGGCGTTTTATGATAGATTGATGATATGATATATGTGTTGTTCATTAGGTATTGGTTAAATGATTGCCTGTTTGTTTAGAAAATTTAAGGTTGGTGTAGTCTTTTATTGATCTGCTTTGGTAGGAGAATTTCCATGGTCTGAAAATTATTGTTTTAAATATATCCAAGTTCAGTCTTTGTTTTTGATGATTCAGTCTATGTGAACAACTCATCTTCACCAGTGAAACATACTCTAATTACCAAAAAAATGCCTAATCGATCATTGTCTTGGATTACAAACTTGTAGAAGATAATTAGTTTGGAAACAGTAAAAAAAAAACTCAAAAGTGTATTTTTAATGAACAAAAGTACACAAGCATATATGCTACACCAATTATTAACAAAAATGTTTCTAATCTACATGTTCGACCAATTTCAACCTGTACGCTAGCATCTTTTAGCCTGCTAACATCTCTTAAAGATGTTATAAGGATGCCAACCCCCCTCTCTCTATATACACACACACACACACACACATATATATTAGTTCTTTTTTGCATCAGTTTTATTCCAAATTAGAGAGACAATAAGCATTTGAGGTAGAGAATTCAAGGGAGGTAAGAACCAAGGTAAAATTTCTATGACCTTTATTAGTTAATTTTTTCATCTATTTTCAGTTTGAAGTTCATATTTTGTGTTAAAAATGAAGCAAAGGAAGCAAACCTGAAGCAACTCTAAAAGAGTTTGTTATTTAAGGCAAACCCAATTCCAAGCTTCTACCATGAGGGTCCATTGTCAAAGGTTGTGCAAAGAAGGTAATTAATAAATCATTTAGCTTCTAATGGTTTGTCAACACACCATTTGTGGTGTGACACCCCGCACAATTACGTAAACCGGATACCCAAACCGTTAGTGATTCAATTAAACAGAAATGGATAATTTCGTGAAACTGTGATTACGTGCTATGTGATTTATGTGATTTACGTGTCTAATTTATGTGGATATTTAGCAAGCCCAAAGTATGACCATTTTGAGCCTAAATGAACTTTAATAGTGGTTAAAACCAAACCCAAGGGCCCAAGACGCACCGGCCCAATGTGCTGGTCCATTTTGGATATTCGCGGTACGCGTGTGAGGAGGAACAAGTCACACGGTACACTAAGTATTTAGCGGTACGCAGACCCTATGGGCTGAACATTCGTGGTACGCGAAAGTAGGTCTGACGGTTCCTTTACCTTTTTTCTTGGAGATTAAGTTTGCTTAGCCTATTTAAACACACTTACATCAACCCTAATCACCCACTACACCCCCTAGCCGACCCTAGCACTCTCCCAAACTATTCCCACATCAAAAACCATCAAATCTAGCCTAGGAGATTTAAGGTTATGAGATTGATTTGCAAGAAGGTTAGTTTTCCATGTTCTTGATGCTTATCTTATGTATTGCACACCAATCCTCTTTGTTAATGATTAATTATGATGAATTTATCTGAGATTATATAAAAGGAATCAATATAAACATGTTTGATGAATGATTGAATGAGTTATGATTAGGTTACATGTTAGAATCACTCATTATTGTGGTTGATGCATTCTTGATTGTTAAAGGTTGAAGCTTGATGATGATTTTGGAATAATTGAATGTTAAACATCTGTAATTAACTTGTGGATATGATTTTTCAATGATTCATGTATGATATTTGATATTAGGGTTTGTAGATTGTTGGTTTAAACATGTGTTGGAAACTACAGATTCGTAACAGAAATTTTTTGACTTGATATCTCGAAATTTGTATGTTAAAATCGTGTGATTTATGGATTGGCGGCTAGGGTTATGTGTTAGATTTTCAAAGAGTGCTTATTTGCGTGATTTGGAGTCCGTTTGATATTTCTTTTCAATTTTACGCCACTGAAGATCTGATCAGAGTTTTCTGACAGAATCAGTGTGTCGACTTTCACGAGCCATATCTTGAGTTCTATAAGGTTTCTAAGTGTGAAATTTTGTCAGTAAATAGATATGGGTGTTTGTGAACTTTTCCCACTAGATTCACCTAAATCGGACGTGTGTATGATTTATGGTGATTTTTCTTGTAAACTGACTCTGATGAGATTTATCATCAGAATGGACTGAACAAAACGATTTTTTTTCATGATTAATTGGTAAGGTTTTTAGGCAAACTAAAAATATCTCTGAAATCCTTAAACATGAGGCTAGCTACTGTAATTTTTATAAGATGTAAAGTTGAGGTTTTCTATTTTATAGAAAAAAAATTGGTTTCTGTGCTCTAAAAACCGGCACTGAAAAAACAGATTCTGACAGGTTGTGTTTCTACATTTTTGGATGGTTATGTGATGATTTGACATACATGGTTTAGTGTAACTGCTTGTAATCTTATTTCTTGTGACTTAGCATCTAACTTGTGAGGTTTCGTGTTCAACTGTTAACTGTTCACTATGTGCAAATTTATACGAATCACCAATGGGGATGGTCGAGTTGGTTAACACAAACGAACAAACATGAGGATTGGTTGTGGCACGTGTGCGAACAACTCTCACTTGCACGTCTATGTACTAGGAAGTCTGTAGAGGTCCTTATATGTTCCAAGTCAGGGTCCTTGGATTTTATTTGTTGTGCAACCTAAGGTGAGTTTCACTACTCTTTTCTCAAAAGCATGCATCTCAGGTTGAGACAACTTACTTAACTTTTCTAGTCCAGGTTTGGGACTACTATTTTACATCCCGGGTTTTGGGGTGCTTGGACTCCTTGTGTGGGGTCGGATTTTACTAGTTCACATCTTTTTCCTTGATGAACTAAACTACATACTATCACGGAAGTCCTTCGCTATACCGAATGAGTTGTCGGGTTATGGCAAGCGGGTTATGCGCTATTAGGTTTGACAAACCTCACACCGTGCTGGGAGCCAGGAGTGAACTATGACCTTAGATTTTATCATTGTTGATAGGCAATGATGGGAGGCAAAAACCGGCTCGCGAGGCGAGTGCATCGTTTAAATAGCAGTTCGGTACTTTCATTGTTTAGTTATCATGAATGGGTTAGCTACCCTTGGCATACGCTGAACTAGTGGTCATTGATTATTATTTTTGGGTTTGGGAAACCTAACTGTTGTTCTTGGTTTGGGAAACCTACACTTTTGCTTAACTTACCTTGTGAACTCACCAACTTTATGTTGACACACGATAGCATGCTTTTGCAGGTCTCTAGGTTCGGAGCACGATAGGACATGCATCATTGTGTCATGGGTTATGAACATTATTGAACTTATACTTTGCTTTACATTCAATGGTTTTATTTTGGGCGCGTTGTTTTACGCATGAACTTAAACGATTATGTTTGATTTACGCTTCCGCAACTTATCTAAACTTTTGGTTAAACGTTAAAATTATATTTTTGAAAATGAACTAAATGGTTTGGGCATTTAGAGTCATTCATATGATTTATGGCTATGGGGATCCCAGTATGTCACGCTCCTCACGGTATAAATTCCGCAGTGGAATTTGAGGGTGTGACATATGGATCCCGCTGTAACGCGCGGGTAAACCCACTAGTATTAACAAAAACATGTGGAAAACTAGAATATAGTTCAACCGGACTCGTTTGAATTAAAGCCCACTTTGTCAGCCAAAAAAAACAACTGCATTATTATAGTATACGGCTATAATTGTCACCTCTGACAATTGGTGATCACGGACATCACTAAAAAAGCGCATCATTTCCCTTGTCCGCATATGCTTCTGTATTATTGATATTGAGTACAAACAGAAAATAAAATATAAAATTTTTTATCAACTATTAAATGAGAAGAAATGATCAATATTGTAATTCAGTATAAAACTATAAACTTGTAAGAGAACATTATTGTTAAAAGGCCATGTTCTCTAACTTTAATGCACAGAGCATGACATGATTCAAGTGCAGACACATGAGGAAGTATCAACACCATCTTTCCTGATAAATGCATCCACAAAGTCTTTTTACTTGACTGTTGACTGCAAAACATTCTTGACTATTGATGCTAAACTTGGAGCCCTAATTATTATATTCAGATTTTAAAATATCATCTTGATAACACACACTCTCTTTAAGGACTCTAATTGTGACCACTGTGATACTAAAAACTTAACAAACCACATAAAAAATTAACTTGCTGAAATAATGTAAAATTTACCATAGATCGAATACGCGGAGCTCACGTAAAAGCAACAAAGTGGTGAGCATGGTGAACGGAGATGAGAGTCAGAGCAACTCTTTACTTCCTAGTCTTCGTTATGGACCTAAGGATAAATTGATTACCTGGTTCTCTATTGTCGGAGAAAGCAAAAACATCCAACCGCGAATAGCATAGGGTATGATTATGTCATGAAACTGAGGATAAATTTATTAATTACCTGGTTCGCTATTGTTGAAGCAATGCCAATGAGAATCAATGAAAGAAAAACGAAGGATAATGTGAGGCTGAATTTCTTCAGTTCATCAACTATATCAGTGAAGTTGTACCAAAATTCTTTGAATCACTAAATCATATCAGAAGTTTTTTACAATAAACCCTAGGACCCAAATATCATCAAATCAGACATAATGATACAATAAACTGAGACTAAACAAAATAACCTCATCAATCCACCACAATATAAAGCCGACAAATGTCAGTTTATGATCTGCCAAACATTGGACTCCATTTCCGATTAATAAAATGATCTACTTCCCTTTAAGGGTTGTAGGGGTATTGTAAATAGGCCGATATAGAAAATGGAAAAGAAAATTTAGTGTAGGATTTAAAGTGGTCATCAATCATGGAGTTTATGAGATTAAATGAAGACAACGATTCATTCTCCGAGTTCAAGGTTGTGCGCAATTCATTCTCCGAGTTAAATCAATAAGACAACGATAAAATGTATTAATGTGTAATAAATTTTCGTTATATACAAAAGAATGTACCATTGGATAATGCAACAATAGGGGTAGTGTTGGAAAAGTTTTTATGACATGTAACACCTGTAGATTCCCGCATTTGTGTCTCTTGTAGAGTTTGTACACTTGTATTTTTTTCATTATGGCTTTATTAAGGGGGCTCCTTGCACTTTTTCTAAACCCTTTTGAGTAGATTTGGAAACAAGTTACAAGGATATCAAAGTGGAGGGACCTAATTGTGAAATATTACAAGATGAAAAACCCTAAAATGCTCCTCCCCTTTCCTATTGTCCACGGCACAAAAAGAGAAGACAAGGTAGCCATTTTCGATCATCCTAAGCATCTCCCAAGGCTCCTACATCATCAAACAAGGTTAGTATATCATGCCCTAGCCGAAATCCTAATCAATTGACATGAGAAATCGATTAATTGTTTTGTTTTGCAATTAGGGTTCATATTCGAATTGAATCAATTGAACCTCAATTGAAGGATAATAACTGGGGATTTTGCCTCTAAATCATCCTACAAGGTGAGTCTATTAAGTCTCCAAACGATTCGTTGTCAATTATTATGCAAAACTGAATAATTAAATGATGTTGGCTACTTAGGGTTTATAATCGGATTTAACCCATTTTAGTTGAATTGAGGGTTATTATTTGGGGGGGTTTTGCCTATAAATCATCCTACCAGGTTAGTATATCAAATCCCTAAGTGAATTCATGTTTAATTTTGATGTTATGATCGATTAATTGATTGAATTTAAAACAAGGGTTTTGAAATCGGCTTAACTAATTCTTGGACGATTTGGTGGATTTAATTGGGGTTTTTGCTTCTAAACCATCTTAACGTATGTGATTAACATCATATTCGAAAATGGGGGCCATTGGTGAAGGTTTTGTGGGTCAATTGATTGAATTGTGATTCTAGGGTTCTTGTTTTGGGAATTTTTGAGTTCTTCGTGTTAATAAATTAATTAGGTGTTTAATTCTGACCTAAAACCCTATTTAGGACCTGTTTTAATGTAAATTATGTGTGAGCTATTGGTTGGAGTGGGAGATGTCTCGAAAGACGTCTGAGACGTCTTGGAAGGTGTGACCCGTCTCTCCAAAGAGACGGGAGGTGGCCATTTTTGTAAAGACTCCGGACAACAGGCTATTTTGGTGATTTTCCCTTAAAACAAATGTTGAGGAGGTGGGCGCCCACGTGAAAGCTTAAAGAAATTAAACAAAGCCTAAAATAGTGGGAGTCCCATAGAACAACACCTGGATTCTCATTAATTCAATCATTCAACAACCAACCAACAATATGTCCATTGAATCTTGCTACACAGATGAAGAGTAAAGCAGTAAACACTTAACTTGACCTTTTCAAATAACAAATTTTATTTTGATACGGTGATGAACTTTTATTATATAGAAAATGACATTCTAACAAGAAGCTAAGAGTGATGGAATACACCAAAAGTCCTAATCCATTAAAGATACAATCAAAATTAAAGTTTACACTAATTATACACTTAAATCTATTCTAAAAGTAACAACTAACGTGAAGAAAAACACAGGCAACTCTTTTCACCCGACACTACATGTTTCACACACTTGAAGCCTTGAAGGCAGGAATTGACAATTTATCCTGTAATTATTAGAATTAGGCTAACATAGTCCCTCTCAGCACTAATCCTTTCTTGGTACCAGTTGCTATGAGACAACTGGTACCGATATAGACTTCCCTTGATGTTATGTTTTGACTCATTCAATACATTACAACTCATGAACTACGGCTTTCAAAACTTTTCTAAAGAAACTACAAGAATAATAACTTATATTATCTATTTATAGTTTTTAGCGACTGCTTTTATGGTCAAAAGGTTAGACTTTACGCCATTTATCTTATAGTGGTATATATAAAGTCAACAAAAGCAACCGCGTGACACCATATCATCATCCACAATTCTACTATATAAACGTAACACATTCTGCCCCATTGCTATATACATATTATCACTTGAAAAACAGCCCACAACAAACAACCAAATATCCACAACATGAAAATATCATTCATTGCTTTCATACTCATCTCCACCATGTCACTTTCTTCAAGCCAATCTCCCGTCCTTGACACTAACCAAATGCCACTAGTAACCGGCATCTCCTACTACATCGTGCCCGCCATTAGCGGAAGGGGTGGCGGCGTAAAACTATCCCCGACAACGCTAAACCAGACATGCCCACTCGACGTGGCGCAAGAAAACAACGAACAAAGAAACGGGCAACCATTAAATTTCCAACTAGCCATCCCCAACCGAGGTGGTGTCATTCGTGATAACGCGGATCTTAACATTAGATTCACGGGTGCAACAACATGTGGCAAGCCTGCGGTTTGGAGGATCGAAGAGGTCAATGGCCAACGGGTTGTGTCGAGCCGTGGGACCTTAGGGAACCCGGGCAAAAATACCTTAAGCAATTGGTTTAAGTTTGAGAAGTTTGATAATGATTACAAGATTGTTTTCTGTCCCGGTGTGTGCAACACTTGTAGGCCATTTTGTGGAACTATTGGTACTACTATTGCTAAAAATGGGCGTAGAAGTTTGCTTTTGAGTAATGAGCCTCTTAAGGTCAAGTTCATAAAGGCATAGAATTTAATGGGTTGATAACTAAGGTCATAAGTCTTATCATGTAATGATAGTGGGTTATTAAAGTTCTTAATATTAGTATATCAATAAAACGGATCGTGTTTGAATTGGCAATTTTTTTGTCGTGACTTAAATTTGATTACTTTTAGGAACAGGTGACGCAACACACAAATCGACTATCTATTGAAGTAGGGGTAGATATTGCAAGGTTATACCAACGAGTACACATTATTTTTCGTATATTGTAGGTAAATGTAATTACTTATTAATTCTTGGGAGAAATAATGATTATTTGCCGTCCAGAAAGGGGTGGCGCAGCTTGTTGTCCACATGCACACTATCTTGATTTAATTTTTCGCGGTTATGTGGTAATAGAATTATTGTTTAATTTAAAAAAAAAAAATATGTTCAAGTTATAATTGGTCTAAAATGAACCTGCCTAGTTTATATGTTTGATTTATTTGCTTGTTAATTCCAGCCTACTTGCTGGGGTCCAAAGTCAAAACCCATGTGAAGAGGAAAATGGAACAAAAGAATAAATAAAATATATTTGGTTTTATTGAAATCCTATGGACTCTTGTTGGGCCAAACATTAACCCACAAATTGGATAGAAAGGAACCGCAGCAGTAGCGTCTTGGTTGTAGGAGCAACGAAAGCGTTTTTGTCACCGTAACGCAGAGACTAGGAGTTCTAGGCGGTGTACGTTATGCCAGGAGGGGTGTAGCTTACACCATACGGCATGTTTTAGGGTTTTTAATCGGTTTAACACACCTACATAACCTGATACTCTAGGATTTCGAAGGGAACCAACCCTAGGGGTTGGGGAAGATTTTGGTCGGTTAGGGGTGATTAGGAACAGGGATGAGCTCGCTATCCATACCAATCTTAAGATTCACCAAGCATGGTTACCGATACGGTATTTAAGGGAAAATCAACCCAAAATATTGGTACCTAACTGAAAATACCGATCCTAAAAAACGTAAAATTTCAATCTGAATTTTTCAGTATGGTCACACTCGGTGCCGGTTGGGTACCATTTCCTCATCACTAATTAGGAAGCAAAAATCATTTTTCCAATCCCGACATCATTTCCGAAATAACCAAGAATCAAGATCAATCATCAGCATGAGATGCTAATTCACTTGTAATCAACCCTGAGTATCGGGTTAGTGCTATTGTACTAATAGTTGTGTTCAACCTTAACTTTACCTTGTTTTGGATTTGAACCAATCGTTTGGTTTATAGAATTTAATTGTTTATTTGCTTTAATTAAACAATTTGGTTTTTATGAAACTCAATTTGATTTCTTTGTTTATTTTGCCTTGTAATCATTAACAATTTGGATTGATCTATTTATCATCAATCAAGTAGTTTAACATTCCTTTGTGATTTTAAATTGGTAAAACTAGGTTATTCGACACACTTCACATACCTAAAACCTAAGTGTAAGTATCTTTTAATTAATTGCAAGTTAAGTGTTGACTTTCGGCTTTTATTAAAGCTTAATCAAATCATATAAAAGTTCAATTTTAAATTAAGTTATTTATATTTAGTTTCATTAATCAAGCCAAACGTGTGCTACTGACCACATGCTCCTAATTGTGAATATGATAGTCTATGTACTCTAGCTATTTAGGTTGATCAGGTTTTGCATGACTTGAAAGACGGTCATTAATATAGTCATGAATGCAAAGCAGGCTGAGAGGGAGAAGAAGTTCAAATTAGGATTCGATGGGGAAATTTAAAGGACGACAAGATTGCAGTGTTTAGGAATAAGGTCATCTCTATGACATTGGCTAAACTAGCCGGGGACATAAACCGAACGTGGGAGGCTATGGCGACTACCATTATTGTTATAATGAATTAGACTCTAGTGGTCACAATGGGACAGAGAAATGGGTGTAAAGAGTCCTAGTGGTGAAGTGATCATGTGAAGACCAAAACAAGGGATTGACACGGGAGTCTTAGCGATCTTTTGAGGTGCACTAATGAGGAGAAGAGAATGGGGTTAAGGAAGATATACAAAAGGGCTAGGAGGGAGGCGAAGAATGAAGTGACAGAGGCAAAGAACATAACCTTTAAAAGGATTTATGAACATGTTGAAACAAAGGACGGGGGATCGTGCAATGTTCAATATTTCTAAAGCTAGAGAGCATAGAAGTCATGATCTAAAAGTAGTGAAGTTTATAAAATGAAAGGATGCACGTGTTTTAGTCAAAGAACATGACACTAAGTTATGATGACAAACCTACTTTCACAATCTTTTCAACGACTAATTGGCTTACAGGTAAGAAAGCGACAACCCTATTACTCAAATGTAACAATGGATTGACTGCTATGGTTGGGTATTACACATAAATAGGCGAGGTCAACACATGAGAATATTGTTAGGGCTAAGGCAATTGGTCTGGGCAACAACCAATAGAGGCATGGAAATGATTAGGATAGGAAGGAGTTCAATGGGTAACAAGTTTATTCAATGTTATTTTAAATATGCAAAAATGTCAGATCAATGGAATATTAGTTTTGTACTACCTTTATATAAGAACAACCGAGACACCCAAAGTTATGGGAGTTATACATAAATTAAGCTACTAGCCCAAGTTATACTCGTTTAAAGTTTAGGTCTTTTCTTCCTTGTTTTCCTTTATCTAACTAAGCCATGTACGAATATGCTAGTTCTTGGACCAGCTCCTCATCATTATGTCGGCGTCTATTTTTTTAGTGTACAATAGAAATGTTTACCGTCGTGTTCAAGAACCCAAGTTCAACTCATTTCGTTATTACTTAGCTTTTTCTAAGTCACTTCCAAGGTGTTTCCTAGCTAGGTTATCTTAGAGACTTCGTGTTGTTTCTGCAATATGCGAATCACATCTGCAGAAGAAGAAGTGGACCAAACCTCTGCAGTATGCAAGAAGAAGACTGTTTATTTTTAACGTCTGTAGACTGCTAAAATAAACTGGTAGTGGTGTACGGACGGTGGTTGTGGGTGGTGGTAGTGGACGGTGGGTGGTGGTGGTGAACAGTGGGTGGTGGTGTTTAACCCTCTGCAGACCTTAGAAGATCATAGAAGTGGTTGGGTCAAGTCTGCGCCAAGAAGAGCTCACGTATACGTTTTTTAATGAAACGTCTTTAAAAAACAAGCAGTCTGCAGATGGCAATGTTTACGCGTGGTCTGCGCAACACATACAGAAGAACCTGCGCAAACATTTTTTTAGAAGAACAAACATCACCTTAGACGCTTAAATCTCAGTCTATAATCAATTCCTTTTCTATTAGTGGCTCCTTTCGTAATGCTTACTTGGTCTTCATAAGTGTAAGATTTGTAAGATTGTAAGTGGCGGTTTCAACTAGTTTAAGAAATGAAAATTTCTCACTAGTAGTAACTGGTCTTGATTATATCCTATTTTTCTGCTTAGTAATAAAACTTTGATCAGTGGTAACTACTCGATCAACAACTGAACAACATGTCAATTACAATTGTGTTTCCTTCTGCAGTACTGCGATCTTTGTCAATATATAGTAACACTCTAGTACATTGGCGAAGCTTGAATTTTAAGATTGTGAGGCCCAGAAGTCATGAGACCCAAATTTACGTAATATCATATCACATCGGTGGGGGCCCAGACTTAATATATACAAACTTTTCAGACAAAACCAAGAAAATTTATACTACTGAGCCAAAAAAACGGTGGGTGCCGCGACACCCTAGGCCCTTCTTAAGCTTGTCCCTGCTCTAGTATAAATTGATCTTTTCTAGTTCTTACTTATGCTCTTCTTTAGCAATAACACCAACAGTGGATCATGTTGCTAAATAATCTATTACAACTTTCAATCTATTGCAATTTTTTTTTTTTTTTTTATCAAAACAGATTTGGGACCTAACAACAAACATGAATGAGCCAGTAATATTTGTGATATATGACAAAGGATTATAACCTCCAATGGAGGTTATAATTTATGAGTTGGACATTATGAGAAACAATGAAAAACCCAGTGTTTTGGAAACCGGACCGGATAGCAAACCAGGGGTTGGGCTGGTTAACCGGCAGTGGACCGGGAACTCGTCTGGTTGAACCGGTATATTTTTTTTTTTTCAAAATTTATTCTATTAATTGTACGACACTATCCGATTCTTACATCCAGTCCGTTTGGACTAGTGGACCGGTAACGAGACCGGTTTTATGTTCGACAGTGGCGGATCTAGAAATATTTTTCAGTAGTAATGTTTTTCATTTTTTTCATTTTAGTAGCAACGTTTTTCAAATTTCGTAGAAAAAAACCAAATTTTCCACTAATTTTCCACTACGCGTGCGAAGTTGAGCCGCAACGTCCGCAACCCCTCCTCTTTAACTGGATCCGCCCCTGATGCTCGATCCAGTTCTGAAAACATTGAATACTAAGAAAACAAAATGAATTGAATAAAATAGATCACAAATCATGTTGCTTAACAAGCAAATAAGCAACAATTTCTTGATTACAAAAAAAAATCGGCTTTTTTCTTGATTTAAATATTAACATAGAAATATCTAAGATTAATTGCTTGGTAAACCAGGAACTTCATGTGGTATATATGATCTTACGTTATATGGAAGTAGTAAACTAGAAAAAGGCCTACGTGTACAATTAGACCATACCAAATGATAAAATTATAAGTAAAAAAAATTTTTGTTATGGAAAATCACAAATCCGCTCTCTTTCTCCTTTCCTTACCATGTTAAAAGTTTCTTAACTGCTAATCTCCAGACGTGTCCCTAAAGATTTAGGTGTTCTATCTAATCCATTTAAAAAAATATGCATCATAGATAGTACGTAGTAAATTTTGGATTTTAAATGAGTAATAAGGTTTTTAGTTTTAAATGAGTTTTCAAATATATAGACATTTTATAATAAAAAAAATGTGCCCCGAATAAGACGGACCTTAGCCATGGATCCTCCCACCGAACTTAAAGGTCTCCCATCCTAATCAGTAATCTCCCACCATCATATACATGTATATTCGTCAGTTTTTGACCAAATATGTATATTCATAATATATTAAGTGGATCACATGCCTAACTTCCGATTTCGTTCAAAGATGACAACGATACATATAGGATATCATTGCCAGACATCAACTTATAATTTATACATGCACACAATTACGTGCAGCCTCCAACTGTTCCCAAACTTCTATCCAGACCCTCTATAAATACATTCCAATCAATGCAATAAAACACACCCCATTACTAATTCAACACACAACATCATGAAAACAATATTTTCATTTCTTCTTTTGTCCATAATATTCTCATTTTCTTTAGCCCAACCCTCTCCAGATGCCGTTCGTGACATCAATGGCAACTTAGTCCGGTCGGGCACAAACTACTACATCCTCCCCGTCTTCAGAGGACGGGGCGGTGGCGTAACACTAGCCCCCACACGAAACGAGTCATGCCCACTTGATGTAGTCCAAGAAGGCTTCGAGCTACAGAATGGTCTGCCCTTAACATTCACACCTGTGGATCCCAAGAAAGGCGTTATACGCGAATCCACGGATCTTAACATTGTTTTTTCGGCTTCGTCAATCTGTATTCAGTCGAATGTTTGGATGATTGAAGAGTACCAAGGGCAACTTATTGTTACGGGTCATGGAACGGCTGGAAACCCTGGTCAGGGAACATTAAGCAACTGGTTCAAGATAGAGAAGTATGAAGATGATTATAAGCTTGTGTTCTGTCCTACAGTGTGCGACTTTTGCAAGCCTGTTTGTGGAGATATCGGTGTTAAGATTGATGAAAATGAAATTAGACGTTTGGCTATAAGTGATGTGCCTTTCAAGATAAAGTTCAGGAAGGCATAAATAATATAGCTGCCACTTTATTATTTCTATTAATAAATAACAAATATACATGTCTAAGTCATATGCCAGAATAAACAACTATATATATGCTATAGTTTTGTAACCATAATTCGGATTGATTGTTATATTTTGTTCACGTACTTGTGTGATTTGATACATTTGAGATGTCATTGTACTAATTTAAATGAATCAAGTTATAAAGATCATAAACAAATGTAAATCAAATAAATGATAAAAGCACATATTAGTCCTTAGCATTTGGCCGGTTTGATTTATACAGTTTGGAAAGATATACTACTTTGTTCGTTGTTTAGCAATGATGGACAGACACTTAGGGCTGCAAACGAACACAAACAAGACCTTGTTCATTAGTTTTCTGTTCATGTTTGTTTGTCAGGAAAATACTCATGTTCGTGTTTGTTTGTTAATTTTGTTCATAAATACACACAAACACAAACGAACATTCACGAAAACAAACAATTGCTCAAAGAGTCAAAGCAAAATGGCTCAAGCCCCAAGTACCCTTATGTTTTCTGTTTGATAGGCCCAAGTGTGGAATCAACCGGATGAAGTTTTTTTTCTTAATAACATAGTATCATGCTACCTTATCATATGTTGTTCTTCATATCATACTTAAAAACTCGTTTACTAAAAAAAAGCCTTTATGTATGCTTTTATTTCAATTTCTTAAACTCCGTATCGTTGTTAACAGATTTTAAAAAAGTTTGAAATTGTTGTATGCTGTGCTTCCATCACAAAATAATTTTTAGTCTTTGTACAAGTTTCGGAAGCAACATGATTAATTGTGGTCTATTTTATTCAATACATTTTGTTTTCTTACTATTCAATATTTTTTTCAATGTTTTCAGAACCGGATCGGACGTCGAATCAGTCTCGTTACCTTGAATGATGAATTAATCTAGACAGTGGCGGATCTAGAAATAATTTTGAGTAGCAACGTTAAAAAAAAATCGCCATAGTTTTATACAATGTAAAGGAAATAAAAATAACAACATGATAATAGATAAAGTTAGACACATACCTAATAGATTTCGTCCCTTCGGTTCTAGAAAGCTTGAAATCGAGCCATTACATCATCTTCTTTTACTTTATCAAAAGTGTCTCTTTCAACCGCACAAATCAAAGCATTGTTCAAATAGTCCTCACTCATTCTATTGCGTAAATCCGTCTTGATAAGCTTCATCTTAGAGAAACACCTCTCAACGGTTGCGGTTGCAACCGGCAAAACTAATGCTAACTTCAACACCCGATAAACCAAAGGAAAAGTTTTATGTTTTTCGATTTCCACCATTACACTTAGACTTGGTAAGTTACCAAATTCCCAAAAAACACACAAGTAATTCAATTAACATAAGCCTAGACCTGTAAACGAACCGAACGTTCATGAACTGTTCGTGAACTGTTCGGCAGGAAGTTCGTTTGTGTTCGTTTATTTAAATAAATGAACGAACACGAACACAATTTTTTGTTCATTTAATTAAACGAACGAACATGAACACACGCTTTGTTCGTTCATTTATGTTCGTTTATGTTCGTTCGTTTATTTTTGTTCGTTTATGTTCGCTTAATTAAACTTAACTTTATTTATATTATTTATTTCCTTTTGTTAAGTATCTTAATTCATATGTTCTAAAAATTTAACCCTAAACCTAATATTATAACCATACCACTTATCAGACGCTATCCATACTTCACATCCACACCTCCTTTCTTCTCCACACTCCGCAGCGTTCTTCTACTTCCGGTCGACCACCTCCACAGCCCCGCCTCCACTCTCCACCTCAACAGCGTCGCCGTCTCCCCCATCCCCGTATCCACAGACCATAGTCTCGCCGTATTTCTCATCCCGGCATTTGGTTTTGGTTGCATTGTGATGAATCATTATTAACTTGTTCTTGTTTGTGTTCGTTTATGTTCATGAACAGTTCGTTTAAGTTTTAAATGAACGAACATAAACGAACACGAACACGACAAATTTCTTAATGAATGAACACGAACACAAAAATGTGTTCGATTATGTGTTCGTGTTCGTGTTCGGTTAAAGTTAAATGAACAAACACGAACACGCCTGTGTTCGTGTTCGTTCGATTCGTTTACAGGCCTACATAAGCCTCCACAATTTATAAAACACATGAGCACTTGAATTTAATTTAAAAAAAAAATAATAACTCACAAGACCTATGGAGTCTGTGGAGGGCGGCGTAGGCAGGAGAGAAGGCGGACGCAGGGCGGACCGGCGGAGGAAGTCAGACGTAGGGCAGGGGTAGGGTTTCAAATTGGATGCTGCTTTGCTGCTACAACAGACGTTTTTTTTTTTTTTTTGAAGGGAGGTGAGTCATGGGTGGGCTTCTTGTGGTTGGATTTAGGTTAAAGGGGTGTGGTGGGCTTGGGTTAAATACATAAATGGGTGGCCTTATTTAGTTATTGTATTATAACTATAAATTATAAAGTTAATTAGATTAGTTAATATTTTTGGGTTATTAGACACGTAAATTTTTTCGAGTTCGATAACGTGGTAACGTATAATTTCATTTAGTAGTAACTAGGGCTGCAAACGAACCGAACGAACACGAACAAGGCCTTGTTCGTGTTCATTTGTTAAAAAAATTATGTGTTCACAAACAGTTCATGAACACTTACCGAACAAGATTTTCTGTTCGTGTTCGTTTGTTAAGAAAACACTCATGTTCGTGTTCGTTTGTGTTCGTTTGTTAATTTTGTTCATGAACGCACACGAACACAAACGAACATTAATGAATACAAACAAGTGTTCATGAACACAAAGAAGTGTTCATGAACGGAAACAAACACAAACGGACATATGAACACAAAGAAGTGTTCATGAACGGAAACAAACACAAACGAACATATATTAAATTTTGAATAACATGGAATTCACATACATTAAGACACTAGCTAGATCCACCTAAAATATAACCTAATTGTCCAGACATATTTAGTACTGAAGAAGGGCGTTGGAGGTGGAGGGCATCAACACTAGAACGTGGAAACATGTAATGAGCTTGGATACAAAAGTAGTTTTATTGATCTCATATTGTCATATATTTACCTCTTAATATTATTTATTGGGTAAAATAAATAAAAATAAAGGAATATAAAAAGATTATAAAAATTAAAAACCTTAATAAACTATTGAACACAAAGGAACATAAACGAACACGTTACCGAACGTTTACGAACATAAACGAACGAACGCGACCTCTGTTCATGTTCGTTCGTTTAACTAAACGAACGGAATTTTTTGTTCGTGTTCGTTCATTTATTAAACGAACGAACACAAACGAACTTCCCGCCGAACGGTTCATGAACTGTTCGATGAAAGTTCAGTTCGTTTGCAGCCCTAGTAGTAACGTATATTAAATTTTAGTAGCAACGTAAATTTTATTTCAATAGTAACGTTTATGAAAAATCGTAAAAAAAAAAATCCACTACGCACCCGACGTTAAGGGGCAGCGGGCGCGGCTCCTAGCTTGTTGCTAGGTCCGCCCCTACATCTAGAATAGGAATATGTTATAGGTTGATGACAAATGTTAGGAGTACTCGCGATAGTGTTGTAAAAGACACAAATTTTGCTACCTTGAATGATGTAGCCGACCTTGCTAAAGGTGACGGTGAAGACAAGGAACAACTATCTTATCATTTGGTCTATCGGCTATTAAAACTAGCATTAGTCTGCCTGTTCCAACCGCATACGTGGAGATGTTTTTCAGTGATGAAACGTGTAAAGTTAAGTTTGCGCAATCATAGTGGTAATGATTTCTAGAATGCTTGCGTAATTTTTGTTGTAGAAGTAGAAAAAAGTTCTCAACGTTACTAATGAAGATGTAATTGAGCGTTTAGAAAAGATGAAAACGTGTAAACAACAAATGTAGCATTGTCTTTGGTAGACTAGGGTTCGCAATTCAAAAGGGGGTGGCGACGCAGCTTGTTGCCCGTCTACCTTCTATTGTGATGTAACTTTCGTATTTCGTTTTTAATATATTATAATTTAAATTTAAAAAAAAATAAAAGTAAAAAAAATAATATTTAATGAACTATGTTATTTTATCATCATTTCTTTCCTTTTTTTTTTTTTTTCATTTGGCTCATATTTAGTCAATCGGGTCCAAGGTAGATCCGGTTCTATCTTAGACATTTAAAAGAATACCTTTGGACCCATTGACCCAAAAACCGACATGGCCCAACCTCAAAAATTGGGGCCTAACCTAATTCACCGATTTGAGACCAATTTTTTTTTTCTTTAAATTTCGGTTCGTATTGAACTAGTTTGAGACCACAACAATGTTTCTACCAGTAGAATTTGTTATGAATATGAAAGTAGTTAAAGAAATTCACTTGAAAGTTGATAAGATTTGGTATCAACTTTGGAGTCAAAAGTAGATTGTTTGACCTGAAAACTCAAATTTTGAAAGGAAATCACAAATTTTTTTTTGAAGGTTAACTTTCATTAAAAACACAAGGCACCTTATTCTAAGAAGGAATAAAGACCCGAAAACAAGTACATTTACATTCAGTGGCGAAGGATAAGAAGGGCCAGGGGTGGCCCTGGCCCCCCCTGTTTTCTGGCGCAGTGGTATAAATTTGCGATTTTTATAGGTAAATTGAGTCCGGGTTAAGTTCGGCCCCCACCGATTTGCCACTACGATCGAAAAAAATTGAGTCCGGCCCCCACCGATTCCGAAACCAAGCTTCGCCACTGTTTACATTACATCATAATTACACCATTTCTCCCAATCTAGAATTCCGTGACACGCCCTATGCTTGTACCAAAGAAAACTCAAAGCTTTGATGTCGGATATAATCTCCATCACTTTTACATCCTTATTTGAAAATATTTTCTTATTTCTTGCTTTCCATAACCTCCAACTCGTAATGATGATAATGCCTTGCAAAACATTCTTCCTTTCTCCACTAATACCATAGTGTTCGTATGCCTGAACAATGTCTTTAACCGAAAACGCGAAAGTTTGTGTGCCAATTATTCTTATTCATGCCAAGATGACGAGACGCATAACCTGCTTGTAGAGTACAGGTAGGATATGCATGCCAAAGTCAAATTTGGATATGCGGATTGTTTTGTTAGACTTTTAAGTACTAATTATTAGTATTATTATTAATTAAATTTCTGAAAGTCAGCTCCTGCTTAGTTGTGTGCATTGCTGATCACTTAATTGAAGTGGCTTAGTTAATTAATGGTGTTGGGGTTTTGATTAGTTGCAGCTGGCATGTCATGTTGAGTTGCTTGGAAGCAACACACTTGAACACAAGTAGTGGAGTGGAGTAAAGGGAATAAAATACTAAAACAAGATGCATAAAATACTAAAGAAACATGTACTTGTTCAATATCCATTTGCCAAACATATATTTATGTTTTTTTTTTTTTTAATTCATATACTCTCTAAACTTATATCTATACTTATGTCATCTTCTAAGGTTATTTATAGAATTAGCTCAAGTCCAGTCTACACTAATTTTGGCTCGAGCTAGTCATACTATACGGCTAGCTAGGATCTATATTCCCAACCGAGTCTGAAACAAAACTCATATTTGCTAGCTTGCCTCCATGCTCCAGCTTGTGGCTTAACAAGCTCACGTGTCTTTTTCTCAATTTTGATGACGTTGTGTGTTTATTATTAAAAAAACTTCATTTCTCAAATAACATGTTACAACAATCTCAAATTATATAAATACCAAAAAATAGATTACCAAACTATCATTGTACAATTCAACAAGCAATTACTCAACCCAAATGAGTTGAATTTTTGTACTAGCAAGCTACCTTTGGCTTGAACTCGGATCATGCATTTATACAAGCTAATAAGCTTGTTAAAAACAATGTGCATGCGTGTTGCGCCATGGAACACAAACACAGATAATCATGTAACATGTTAAAACAATTCAAATTTAGAAAAATATAGCAGCATCAATTTCAAATTAAGGAAAATAAAATCATCGTTTTTATGATGATTTTTTTTAAATATTAACGTATGAAAAAGGTTATGACCTTGTTTAAAAACCGTTGGGGTTTTAAAATTCAACAATATGTTTTAAAGTTTGTTCCATATATGTTAAAATTTATTTAAACTCTTAAAACTATCTAAAAAATGAGGTTTTTGTTTTCCGTACATGTGTTAAAATTTGTAATTATTTAAACTCTTAGGACTATTTAAAGAAAAAGTTTTTGTGTTTCTAATATGTGTTATAATATAATAGAGATTATAGCTTAGATGGAGTTTGTAAAGTTAATTGAAGATAATATAAAGTTTTTCAATTAAGATCCTTTACAAGGAGTGGGGAGAAGGTGATGAAGGGAGGGAAACCATGTTAAAAGTGATTCTTTGCTTGGCCTTAAACTTAGATACACGCACCATTTGGTGCTTTTACGTGCCTCACACACACAATCACAACCAACCAACACCTCAATAATTCATTAGTATGCACACTGGCTTCTTCCTGTGGGGTGCATGTAACATATCATTATTAGCTAGCAATAGATTTGGTACGACTTAAGAACAATAAGTGAAACTTAAATATTAATAATTGGTTTGTAGGGATCATGTAGGAAAATAGGTTTTTGTGAGAAGTGTGAGAAGGATTAAAAATTGATATGTATGCATCATTTTTTGGACTTAATCATGATGTTTTGGATTGTTTTGCCTAGAAAAACACCAACCGTAACAATTAAAACTCAAAAACATTGTATTTTAGGCTTAAAACTTAAAAACATTATGCCAAGAACATTAGGCAGTGTGTTTTATCTGTGTTTTAAATTTAATGACTATAATACATTGAGTTGTGTTTTAAATTATTGTGTTTAGTATTTTCAAGCCAAAACAATCCAAAACATCATTCCTAAATCCAAAACATGATAGCTACATGTCAATTCTTAATTTTTCTCACACTTTTCACAAAAACCAGTTTTCTTACAGGATCCTCTATGTATATGAGACAAATTTTACTTATTTATAAATGAATTTGATTGTCGCGATTTGAACTTTATGTTTGAACCGTAATCTGTAGAGCTATCGTGAACCACGAGTTTGAGGTAAAGCTGTGAAGAAAACACAACTAAATAACATGTCTTTGAATTGCAAGATTATTTTTAAAAAGAAGAGATCTGATGTTTAAGCAATAATCAAACATTTTACTAATTTAAATAATGTGAATATTAATGTAACAAAACGATTAATGACATGTATAATAAGATATCATTAAAAAATAGCACGTCTTTATGAAGGTATACAGTGAAGTAGAAGCAAATGATTGAAGGAGTTGGAGGGTTGTACTTTGCGCTAAAAAGTTGTAAAGTGCTTACATATATAATGTGGATGGTTAATTGCACATGAAATGATTCATTCATTATATAATGCAAATATTTATTTATTAAGATAGCATAGATTTCAATACAGACTTCAAGTTATTTTAAATTAAAGAAATGAATATATAAATAATGTTTTTATTAGTTTAAACAGTTAATGATTTGATCATTGTTTCGTCCCCTTTGGGTGACATCTTCCATGTTGCACTCAAGGATACACTTCTATATATATGATCACTATCACCTCAATCATCGGCAACCGCCCGCTCTACTTCTTTGATCTCTATCTAGTGACGAAATCAAAACTTTTTTATCAGTCAGAGATTAACATAAGATTTCACCGGATACAAACAGTACAATTAGAGGGCACAACAACTTACAAGTCATGTTTTTTTCTAGAAAAATATTAGGTTTTATATATTAAAAAGCCAACAAATTTCTATGATTGAGAGATCAATATCCACCCCTGCCGGTCATCATCAACTAACAACCTCTTCGATTAGCCAATGTGGGGCTAGCCCACTTGGTAGAGACATATGTCTCTAAGATGGGAGGTTCAAGGTTCAATCCTAGGCAAGAGTGTTGTAATTTAGAATTATTGGTGTAATAGTATAGGTGATGTAACGTTTGCCGTTAAAAAACAACCTCTTCGATCAGACAATCAGTATAATTTTAGACATTTTTATTATTGTATAAATATTAAATTAACAACAAAGATTTGTATATGTTAGATGTAGAGTGTTAGGAAAACAATTAATATAGAAAAAAGTGGAGAATCCGTGTAAACAGGCTAGCAATAGAGAGTGGTGGTGAAGTAATGGCTTGCCTTGCTTTTCTTCCAACCACCCTGGAATCTCTCTTGCACTCACTCTTATGTCTCTAAGCCTCTCTCTCTATACATATACATATACATATACATATACATATACATATACATATACATATACATATACATATACATATACATATACAAGTTACAATATAGTTGCCAATTATGCATATAAAATTATAAATAATACACAATACATGTATGTATAACATAGCGAGAGAGAATCAAATACTCCATCCGTCCCCTTTTAAATGTCATTGACCTAAAAAACACACATAATAAGAAATATTTTGTTTGTATGTTGTAAAATGACAATAATATTCTCAAATCTTTAAATTGGGAGTGATTGAGTATAAAGTAAGTTTTTATCTTAAAGAAGTGTAAAAAGATTGATTTTAAAGTTATTGATAACCGACATGGTAAAAGAGGAAATTTGCATTTGTGTTATTTCACTTGTATTCTAAATTTAAATGATTTTTATATACTATATTATTTTCTAGACAAAAATTGAAGAGGCCATAAATTAGAGAATATTAATCTATTTAATATGAATATGCATTTTTATGATATTTCTTCATAAAAAGTATAATGTATTACATGAGAACTATATTCTTTTTACCATTATAATTGTGTTGTTTTATAATATATTTGTGTTTTTTACCATTATAATTATGTAAATATACCATTATACCAACACAATTATAGGGTATAAAAAACACAAGAATTAATGGTATAACAATACAATCATAACATATAATTATGTTGAACCAATACTATGTTTTTTTTTTTTTTTTTTTTTTTTTTTTTGAATAAACTAACCTGTAATTGTCTTACATCATGATATAAGATGATCGAAGTGGTAGAGAGAAAGTGTGACAGTTATGCAATTGTCTTACATATACCCTTTAAAGCACTACCTTTTTTCTAAAACGGCTAGCTAAAATACCTACAAATCTTACTCACAAAGGCCCTTTGGTGTCAAAGCACTACGCACAAATGTATTATACAATTCTCGTAGTTTTCAATATATTATCGGTTCTGAAATGAACATTTATCTATATATATATATATATATATATATATATATATATATATATATATATAGTGAGATCTAAGTAGGATATTATCTACTGCCAGAAGATATATAACAAAATGAACAGGGCCGTCTTCGAGAATCTCCGAAACATTTTGGGCCTAGGGCGACCGTAAAAAATCAGGCCCCTTATAAAAGTTAAGTTTTAACTTTCAGTTTTTAAATATAAGTAATTCAAATTTCAACTTTTGATTATCAAACATCAATATCTAGAATATGTATTATATTAAAAAAAAAAATAAAGAAAAGTTGGTCTTTTTCGTTAAATGCATTGTTATACAAAAATTAAATGTATGAAGTGGGATTTGAACCCAAGTTCTCTATCTTGAAATATAATTCACTAACCAATTCATTTAACTTGGCTTTGTTTTCACTTCCCGCACCAAAATAATTTAAATACACTTTATACATAATATATATTTTAAATTTTTAAAATTTCGGGCCTCCTGGGAGTTTGGGCCTTGAGTCGTCACCCACCCCGCCCATGCCCAAAACCGGGCATGAAAAATGAAACTTTTAAACTTTCACATCTTAAATAATTTTAAAAGTGTAAAAAATGGCAATTTTTATGGCTTCTTACTTGAAGGGATAGGGTATCTGATCCCGACGCAGATAACGTCCCTATCCCAAAAACACCTTCCATGAAGACCCCGCGACAACGCAATCCGCGAAAGGAAGCCTCCACGTGACTAGTCAGATTACCGCAGAACCAATCTTGTGCGTGGTAAACAGTTCATGCGCGAGATAACTTCAGCTCTATGACGTCACCAATGAAAGGGAAGCTCTGCGCGTGTATATACGCGCGGAATATTCGTCCAACCTCAGTTTTTGGTACGAGGTACGGACGATCAAGAATTAGGAAGATTTGGTCAGATCTGAACATGTCTTGCGCCACTCAGATAACAACACGTGTCTAGAGTGGTCCAACGACCACTAACAGATAATGGCAACTTTACTGCTCACATGCTTCCACCATGCTGCTGTGAACAGTGCTGGTCAAAGCACTGTACAAGCATGTCTGTCTGCTGCCAGACACCACGTCAGACGCCAGCAGGTGGTCAACCATGCTGTGCCAGAAGGAAGCGCCGCCTGCGCCCAATCAGGAGGCGTCACGTGGATTTTCTAGCAGATCAAGCCATACATTCTCTCACATCAGCATTAATGGCCACCTGTTCCCGCCATTTTTCTAGGCTTATGACATCTGGGCCTGAACCAAGGCCCAGATCGGTGACTCGTCTCTTGGACCAAATCGGTTGGCCATGCTTTTCCCTATTAAAAGGAGACTTCCTCTCCTTTATAAGGGATCGATCACTTCATGCAAGAAATAGCTTAGAGAGAAAAATACTTGTAATCACCTTGTACGATTTCCGAGCAATAATATATCTCTCTTTACAGTGAACGTAGGTCGTTCTAGACCAAACCACTTATATTCTTGTGTATTTACTTTCACCACACACGACACACTATTTCTCATCTCCTAGGGTTTCGGTTTCGTCATTAGTGTGAGCGAAAGATCATACCCTGAGCAAACACGAGTATCAAATCAAATCTATCCACTTTCCGAATAGGTTATACTCGTTGTTTCTTCATTACTCATTATATTTTGTTTATTAAAAAAATTGTTTGAAACTTTGTTTATAACCATTTGTAGGTTAAGTTATGTCAAGGTCATTTTGAGTGTTATCACACAAAAAGTATATATATTAACTTAATTCGATCATACGGATAAATAACATGATTGTTTGGTGAATGTGAAAAAATATCTACTTTGTCATTAAATTTAGCAACTTTCTTGCAAGCAAAATAACTGTTTCAAATGAAGATTCGACTGTCTTCCTAAACGTTACAACAACCATTTAATAAAGCCATTTATTTAATTACGAATTTATAAAAACATGCTTCAAACGTAAATTACAAGTAAGACTATTTTTCTTTAAACTTATCAAGAATGACATGAAAATAACTAGGGAAAACCAACTGCTGGTTTGAAACATATTGTGTACATAGGGCATGTTTGGATAAACTTATTTGAGGCAAAAAGGACTTTTTGTTAAAAGGACTTATTGACTTATGACTTTTTAAAAAGGAGTTTTTAAAAAAGTGTTTGGATTAGCTTATGTGGTGGGGAAAAATAATAAGTTGATAAGTTAGTTTGTAAAAAAGTGTTTGGTTTAACTTATTTAGGTAAAATGACCAAAAAGGGTATAAGGAGGGAATGTGTAAGGATATAATAAGGGCATGTAGGTAAATAACCATCAATAAGTTATAAGGAGGTTCAAAAAGTCACTCCTCCCTTACTTTTCCAAAACAACTTATCATAGGCTTACAAAAAGTTAAAACAAAAAGTCCTTTTCCTTTTGCCAAACACTTTTTGTAACTTATTAACTTTTTGAAAAAGTTATAAGTTATAAGGAGGTGGAAATAAGGAGAGCCAAACATGCTCATAGTTATCAAAAGAACCTATTAATTAGATATCAATCAGTTACCACCATGCCTTCTTGTTGACCAGTGGTCTCGTGACTTTTTAAACAAGGGGTTATAGATTGAAGTCACGTCTAAGACAAATTTTGTTTCGGGTTGAGCCAAGGGTTTTTTCAAGTTGTAGATTTCCTACTTGTTGGGTAGGCTGAGTCACCACGTTCTGTTTTTTGAGCATTACATAATCAAATTAACATTTAGCTATATAATAATGATCCGCGTCATTATGTAAGAAAAGTCCAGTTCTTGTATAAAACCTTAAAAGCTTAAGAAGTAATGAAAATGCAACAAGCATATGCATCAGACTTAGTTCCATCGACTTTTTTAACCAAAACTTTTATATATTCGACTGTTTTAATATGTTTTAATAAAGTATACCGTAAAATCGAGCATTTTTTCTTTATAAAATGTATATAATAATATCAAGCCAGGGTTTTCTAATCTCTAACTCGACTCATTAAAAATGTGACAATCTGAACTCAAGCTCTGCTCGTTTAACTTACGAGAGCTCGAGCTCGTTTTAAGCTCTCTTCGACCTTCACTTGTTTATTATTTATTAATAATAATTTATTTGTATAAGTATTGGGGTTGGTAGTCCAATGGTAAAAACAAACACCTAAATTAGGGAGGTCATGGTTAAGTCCCATTAAGCCAAGTAAAAATAAAAATAAAATTTGTCATCAAGCAAAAGAATTTATTTGTATACATTTATAATTATTTTTATTATTATCCTTCCCATAATAATCATTGGATAATTAGTATGGCCATTTAGTTTCGCGAGCCTACTTGTCAGGCCTCGATTAGTGAAGTTAAAATTCGGTTAGTTTAGACCTTTGGGTGTGGAAGGGGGTGGCATCTTCATGATGACTTTCAACATAGGCGCCACGTAGGAGTGGGGGAGTGGCATCTTCATGATGGGCCTGTGTGAACCATGTTGACGGGCTTCCTCATTGGCCAGAATTATTAAAAATAATAAAACAATTAATATTATTAATTGGAAATGATGGCCCGACACCAAAGTCATCCCTCTGCCACTCATGCCGTGCCGGGGCTAAGGGGGACGGTGTTGCTCGCCCCATGCCGGCTCACACCAAAGGGTCTTATTAAACATGCTACTAGGTTTTAAATAGCATATTTCAAGTTGTTTACGAGTGAATCTGGTCCTTTCTGGTAATAACTTATTAAAGATTATGATACACAATTATGATTGATTTCATTCCTTATTTAAAATATGATTTAGTAACAAAGATAAAGTCATTAAAAATTTAAACCAATCCATAACGAGCGTTAAATTATTCTACAAAGCGTAAAATAAATGAGAATGATCGGAATGATACAAAAAACACAATTGATCACAAAATATAATACAATGCGGAAAAGTACAACATAATGTGTGGAAAAAAGACACAATTGATCACAAAATAAGACATAATGACGAAAAAAGGCACAATGTCAAATAAAAAGACAAAATAATCTAACAAAGATTCTAAAATTAACAAGCTAAAATTCCAAAAACAAAAACCTAAATCTATGTTTGATGAGAGTGAATGTTCTAATACCGCAAAAGTAAGTCTAATCAGAGTCTGTTTGATAAGTAATTTCCTAGAATTCATGTGGAAGATTATGTCTCCTAAACCAATCCATGTAAAAAAATATTAAGAAGAATATTAGTGGACTAATTCACACTTAACATACATCATCCACCCTCTCCCTCTCTCTCCCCCTTTATCTCTCTTATCCACCCACACAGGCAACCCTATATAAATATATCCACTAGTCACCACCACCTCTTAATTACTCTATTCCTCATTCCTCCTTTTTTTTCTTTTTTAGGTATCCTCTTCAACCACCCATGGATCCTCCCATCACACCCCAAACCACCACCTCCAGTAACGACATCGACGGTGGTCCAACCGATCCCACCACCATCATCAAACGCAAACGTACAAAACGTCAAAGACCCACAAATATTATTCTTTCCAACCCTTCTCCTACGTCATCTTCTGATTTTCCTACGCATAGCACCACCACGGAAGACGAAGACACCGCCAACTGCCTCATTCTTCTTTCCAAAGGTGGTCATAATATTACCATGCATAGCAATAATAATATTAATAATAATAATAATAATAATAATAATAATAATAATAATATGGGAGAGTCATCTGGTTACAAGTTTAACAGCAAAAAATACATACAAACGTCCACGGACGATGTGAACGGGTTGACCGGAATTTATGTCTACGAATGCAAGACATGTAGCCGTACATTTTCATCATTTCAAGCACTCGGAGGCCATCGAGCGAGCCATAAGAAACCCAGATTGATTAAAGAAGTCGACAACCGAAAACCGCCACCTTACATGGCTTTATCTGACGAAGATGAACCGGTTCAAGTCCAATCAAGGAAGAACCATTCATCATCTTCTTCATCACTCTCTCTTCAATTAAATTTCGTGCCAATAAACCCAAACAAGTTCATGTCATCAAAGCTTCATGAATGTTCGATATGTGGAGCGGAGTTTAATTCCGGACAAGCATTGGGTGGCCACATGAGGAGACACCGTGGTAATATTAATAATATTAATATTACCACCACCACGGCTGCCGCGGATACTGTAACCAATACCACGTTGTCTTTGGTTCCGTATAGCGCGGTTGCAGCCGTGGTGACGGATGATAGGGGTTATCAAAAGTCAACGGATGATGGTTTAGGGTTGGATTTGGATCTTAACCTTCCCGCGCCACAGGAGATAACTGTAGCGGTGTCAGATCTTGATCAAGGTCAACAAAATGAGCCGAGCTTGAGCTTTAAATTTTTAGACGATCATAATAAACAACAAGCTACCGTTCAATTGTCTGCAGCTCCTACATTAGTGGATTGTCACTATTGAAACATATTAAGGTGCAAATATTATAGTTTGTATTTAACTAATTACGTATTAAAGTATCAGTCTACTGGACGGGTATAAAACTAGTTATTCTTCGTGGAGGTAAGATGTAAATTTGTTCATCATACCCACAAATTTACAATTTTTTTATTGTGGATTAAATTCTTTTGATTAAATGATAAATTGTTGATACATGTTAACTTCTTTTTCAATTGAATTGATTTTTTATTTTATTTATTTTATTTATTTTGTGGCTTTTAAGTTTGTGAAAAGTGGCATTCTTTTCTTGCTTCTCTCTCTATTGGTTTCCTTGTTTTTCAAGTGAGTAAAAGAGAAAGGTTGGCAAGGTATTGTCATTACCGTCCTAATCAAAAAGTCAAAATGTATGTTATCCTCTTAAATTATGCAATTAATATCGGTGTCCAGAAGTCTAATTATAAGTATTATTATAAGTAATAGCATTATTAATGTTGTTAAAACCAAATTGGACCACTAACCAGTTCGGTTCGCTTGGATTGAACCAAGAATTGTTGGACCGGTTGGTTTTTGACGAGTGACGGTTGAACCATTTTGGTGGTTGGATGATCGCTGAACCGTTGGTTGGTTCAAATATTCAATAACCGGTTCAATTTTTTAAACATTATACATTATATTTATAACTTTTAGTTTAATTAATTCATTGGATTGGATGTTTTGTATATATAATGGTGTGTTAATTAGAAACATCATATAGAATGCTTCTGCTAGCAGAAAAAAAAATGTATTTTTTTTTATTTTGCAGAAACATATTAATAAAATGGTGTCGCTCCTATATCCAAGAGGTACGTGGATTGTTCAAATCCTGAAATAAACAAGTTTAGGTGGTTAGTGACATATCGGTAGTTTAGGATCAGGAGTCATTAAAAAAATGTTTTGAAAAAAAATGTTAAACCTTTTAAAAGCATTAAAACAAAATAGTTAATTTTATAAGTAACACATAATAGTTACATTGAATCATATCAGGGATGAAATTAGATACGTATTTGAAAAAATAAATCCTAATGTGATCCAACTGCACGTGTAAATCATGTGATTTCTTAGTGTCAAGGTGTGGCAATCATACATCTTTTAAAGGCTCATCACAAGCCACCATGTTTAATCTGGCAAAAGTATACTATAATACCCAATTTTGTGGTTTATGTTTCCATTCTGCTTGTTGTATGTAAAGCTTGAAAAAGCTCACCATCACATGTTTCAAGCATATGACCAATTTGTAATGTTTGATCTTTAACCTACTTTTCTTGTTCAAATGGCTTTGAGTCGTGACTCGATACCTACAACGTGGGTATCAACTTGATCTCCATAGATCCGTACGTAGTTTTTTTTTTTATCAACTTTACACTCGTGTGTGTATGTACACATACAAGTGTAACGTAGATGAATTTTTAACACATATTTGTATGAGTGATTGAGGAAAAATGTGTTTAGTAAGGCTATTAACAATGTACCAACAAGATTATTGATTTCAGTCAATGAACCCTTGAAGAATACATGTTTGAGATAACGTGACATTCCACATGTTGGATGTTCCTTGTGGATTTGGGCTTGTTGCTCATGTGGTCAAGTGTGAAATAATTTTGTAAATGAGTGATCATAGAATGTATTCTTGCACAAAACTGCAAGTTAATCACAACTAGATGGGTGGATGCAAAAAGACCATATATTGTAGATTATACATGACGGAAACGAAAATATTTGTGTAATATGTAAGTAAGATGATAAGTATTTTTTATTGGATTTTATAATTGAGTGAAAAATAGAAATAAAGTGACGTCATTTTGCTAATATACAATGTTTTGAAAATGAATTGGCATTCAAACCACTAGTTCGATCGATCAACAGGCTTCTGCTAGGTTTCTTGTAGTTTCCACCGGTTTTGCCTAATTCGTTCAAAATCAGTCGGTTCATATGTGCATAGTCCATTAGCTCATAAACGATGGCATAGACGATTCCCAGTTAAAGCCATCAGTCTGACCATTCCAATCCAAATTTCAAAACACTGCTTATACTAAATTAAGCTGTATGAGTAAAATAGAGAAAGCCAACCACGTGATCAAAGCAGGGGCAAAGGTTTTATAGGACCGGGGTGGCCCTCCCCCCCCCCCCCTGTTTTTTTTTTTTTTTTTTTGGCACAATAGTGGAAATTTACGATTTTCATAGGTAAATTGAGTCCGGGTTAACCCCCCCCCCCCCCCCCCTCGATTCAAGAACCAAACTTCGCCCCTTGATGAAAGGAGGTTTATGCATGTTATTTAATTCTAACATGTATAATGTCATTTGTAATTGTAAGTTTGTGACAACCTTTTCGATTTTCAAACAGAATGGGCCGATGAGAACGTCATTGCATTATTTTGAACTTTGAAGTTTGAACCCAAGATGCAGAAAGTCCGATCGCTGAAGGGCCCGATCACAAATTACATATGCACAATTGGGCCAGAAGAGGTTAAAACATGATCACCTAAAGATGGGCCTCAGTGCCTCACTGTCCCAACTCCCAAACACAATCTATTATAAAAATTTTGTGATAACAAAAGTGTTTAAATTATAGAAGGCTGAAGATTTTTCAGAAATAAGTTAATTATAAATCTGATTATATTGCATACAAAGTTTCTATCAATACTGCCTAAAAATGTAAAATAAAATAACAAATGTCGATCACCTATTTTTTGCATTTTTAAAGTTTTTCCTTTTGAAAATTATTATAGATAAAAAAAATTAAGTATACCCCTAGAGATTTAAAGAAATCACTTGTTCAAATATACGATATTTTGCTTTGGTATACTTTGCTAGTGGATATTTGAGACATCTAAAAGTTTTAATATATAGGTAAACTAGTGACACATAACCAATTCTAAGTAGAGATTAATACACGTGAACGACATGTTTAACGTACGAAGGAAAAATTAGTAAAGATAGATTTGACTTTTATACGAAAAGAAGCATATTGAAGAAAGACGCAACAGATGAAATATAAGTTTATCTCGAGTTTGATTTCTTTGACTTTCAATTCAAAATAAATTGCATGATATCTTTCGAGTATATTATTAGTTGCACTTGAAAATGAAATTAAAATCATATTAAAAAAAATGTATTGCTCCAACAAAAATGTGATTACCTATAGCATTAAGATCTCATCTCGATCCCAAACTTCATTCTTAAATATGAAGAAAAAACAAAACAAAAGAAAAAGGCTAAAATTAGAAAGGATTTATATGAGGGGTACTATTAAAAGGATTTATATGAAATGAGTTTGAAGCAAGAAATGCTTCACATCCCATCTTTAAAATTAGGTGATTTTACAATTTTAGCCGTCTTTGTCTCTTAATAAAGTAATAATATACAATAAATTACTACCATAAATTACACTTTGGAGGATCAAGATAAGGTAGATCATACTTTAAGCAAGAAAACAAATTTACTTATAAACCTAAGTGTAACACCCCAACCGATGGCGGAATCATCGAGGTGTCACGTAGTGACGATTGTTCAAAAGCTCATGGTACTAAAATGTAAATATATTATCATTGAATATTGTTTTACAACATGTGAAATTAAATACAAGACAACAAATAAAGATAGTTGATTGATTTAATCTAAGTCCAAAGTCCTATGTGAAGCGTCAAGCAGCTCATCCTGAAACATGCACGAAAATAATTTTGTCAACATATGATGTTGGTGAGTACTACTTAGTTTTGTACATATAGTATAAGTTTTGAAAAGTAGTACAATTCATGTGTCTAGCATCACCAAGGCATTATGTAAACACGCAAGTAACCAAACAAGACAAAGATCACATGTAAAGTTGTACAATGTAATTGATAATGAGCACCTCAACACGTGTGAGTCTAAAAGAGCACCATAACACAAAGTTATGTCTAAATGAGCACCGTAACATAAGTTACGTCTGAGTGTAAAGAGCACCATAACATAAGTTATGTCTAAATGTATGATTTTGTATGTAAGCTACGTTCATGTTCAAGCATAAGCACAAAGATAAACAAGACACGTATATGAATTGTAAATGAATAAAAATGTATGTGTAAATGAATATGGAAGCTTTGTATAGTTGTGCATGAATCACCCCAAAATTGTAAAAGCGAAAAAGGGGATAAGTAATACTCACTGTTCACGTAGTAACTTGAATTTGGACTGGACAACGAAATATGAACTTGAGATTTCTCCCAAATGATTAACCTAAAGTAATTGATAATGTGTGAGTGAAATAACTCTAGGCTACATGTATTCCTAGGGCTTCGAATTGGGGATAATGTTTATTTGTTTAATAAACAAATTGTCTATTAATTAAGAGAAATTTAATAAATAATTAAATAAAAGTCTTTTAATGAAATTTGAATTTAGAATATACACAATAAAGTGTTTGAAGTATAGAAATAATTTTTATAAAATTATTTCATTTAAAATAGATTTTTAAATCTATTTATTTATAAATAGCCAACATTTAACTTTAATATTCAAAAATACTAAAATTAAAGAATTTTTATTTTAAAAATCATATTTCTGTTCTAAATGAACAGAATTAATTTATGTAAAATTTTGGTACAAAAATATTGAAAAATGAATTTCTTATGATTTATTTATGTTTAAAACTAACAAAAATTGATTAAAAATATTAAATAAATGATTTTTCAGAAATAAAAATCATTTCTGAAAAGCTTAATGTTATAAATACTCAGGATAATTTTTGTGGAAATTAATAAGATCGTTTTGATATTTTTATAGATTTTTATAAATAAAATGGAATAAATTTGATTTATTTATTAAATATATTAAATAAATAAATTTTTGAAAACTAAAAATTGGGTGTTGAACTATTACATCAGATTAACACAAGATAATTTTTGTAGAATAAATAAAAGAGTTTTGATAATTTAAAATGAATTTATAAGATTATATGTATGTTTAATTCTTGTTTAAAGTAAAACACCAAAAAGAAAGAAAATAATTGCTACAGCCGGGGATCGAACCCGGGTAGCTCTGATATGGGGCTCCAGACACAACCAGCTGGTCCAAGCCACTGGTTGTGTTTGGATTCAGTTTATTAAAATTATAACATATATGTGAGTTTAGTGTTCTTCCCCAAAATTAATACTTGCAAGCCCTAGATTATCAATCGTTCAAATCACGCAATGTTAACCCAATTAATCATGGGGTAAACACTGAGTGTTGGCCGATCATTAAAACCCACAAAAGAAATTAGACTTACAAGTTTGTTTGAACACGATTTGCTCGGTCAAGTATAAAAGTCAAACACGAATTAAAATAACATGAACAGAGGTTATATGAAGAAATTGAGAGTTGAGAGAGATTGAGTGGCGAGTTGTAATGCTTTGCAGAGGGTCAATTTATAGGGAGATGGCTTGGTGTTCGAATTGGCAAGGTTTGACCGGGTTATTAAAGTCTACGCGTAAATGGTTTTAAATTTGCATCAATTAATCGTTAATAGACGTGTATCATGGTCATGGATGGCCGATAATTATGAGACTTACCTTGTATGTGGGTTTGATTGCTTATCTAATGGGATTTGGTCAAAAGATACCTAAATTCCTGCTGCTGCGCGCTGTTCGCGTGGAGGAGGGAGCAACAGACAGGATTTAAAAAAGTGATAAATACATTACGAGTTGGGTTTAAAACAGATAGTGAGTGGTGGCTCAGGTGGTCTGGACGCGTGTGGATGTTTGGTTCGGACCGGCTCCTGCCCGGGTTCGAGTCCCGGCAGGGCCAAAACCTTTTTTTTTTTGTTTTAAAACAGTAAGGGAAGGGAGAGGGGAGTTGGGCTTGAGCTGTTGATGGGCCAGATTGTTTGGGCTGGTTTGTGGATCAGAAAAAGGGATATGGATTGGGTTTGGTAATGGGTTTTAAGAGTGGTTAAAAAGTGTATATATATATGTAATAAAATCTGAATTTTTATTATTATTATTATTATTATTATTATTATTATTATTATTATTATTATTATTATAAAAAGTGACGGATGTCACAGCATCCCCTACTTTTAGAAACTTCGTCCCGAAGTTATTGGGAACATAGGGTTAAGGATGCTTGGGTACAAAATAAGATAACTGTGGTTTGAAAAATTTTGAATGATTTGGATATGAGGTTTGATAGATGTGAGTTAAGGATTTGCATTAGGTTTGTCTCGAATAATAAGGAGAATAAGAATCTAGTAATTTACTAAGTTTCAAGTTTTAGGAATCCTATGATAAATGTACGAGTTGATTGACCACAGAAAGACTAAATGAACTAACAAGCAAACAGAGTTTGTTCCTGGTTCGACTTCCAGTCTCACTTTCAACGCATCATTAGTGTTTGTATACAGGGTGTACCGCAGCTAACCCACCACACCTTTGATACCTCGAAAACGTACTAGATGCCTACCAAAAACTCTAATAGAATTTCACACTACCCTAATGTACCTGTAAATTCATGATTACGTTCCGGACCGGAATCATCAATTTACCTTACATTAAAGTTTTGTGTCCTTCTATGTCCCCATCGATTGTTGAGCAGGTTCGATAGCCTCCGCCAGCCGTGGAGTAGGTTGTAGGGCCTCTCCCGACTGTTTGAAAAGGCATAGTGACCCCTACCAATCGTTGAGTATGTTCGATAGCCTCTACCAGTCGTGGAGCAGGTTGTAGGGCCTCTCCCGACTGTTGAAAAAGGCATGATGACTTCTATTAAGTGCAGCAATTATTGTTCAAATAGATTGCAAATTGATAGCATGTTTATGCAAGCAAGTTTGTAAGTACTACAACCATTAAGTGTAAGTGTTATCATGAATAATTAAATGTTTACGAGTATCATGAATAATTAGATGTTCAATGCGTAGTCAAATTAAGGGAAAAATCTAGTTTCAATCAAGCAATGATGTTTTCTTAGAAAAACATTTGTAAGATCAAGTATCTAGTCCAAACGTTTCAAATAAATGTAAGGTAGAGTCTTCGTATGATAAACGTAATATAATAAATTTCCAAATTTGTGTTCGTACACAATAGTATGCAAGGAAGTTTCTAGATGTTGTATGCTAATGAGTGCGACAAAATTGGATACAAAATGAAAATAGAATTATGAAAATGAAAACACAAGTATTGGATTTCTCGAGTCTTGGGAAGATTTCATCCATGGCTTAACTAGTGGGATTAACGTCATCCTGATCAGTTGTTTCGTTGGTATTGATATTGAAAGCTCGTCCATGTGCCACCAGGTTTACATTATTCAACTTAGGGCATTGAGGTCGCATGTGGTTAGGGTCTCTACAATGATAACACGCCCGACCGTTAGTAATCTGTAGTGGTTCCTGAGCAGCTGTTTGATGATTACCCTGTGTTCCAACCATTACTCGACAAGTGGTGACAAAGTGTCCAAACCTTCCACATCTAGTGCATTGACGGCATGGAAGATTTGTAGGGTGATGATACTTGCAAGTGTTGCATTGAGGATGGATTCCCGTGTAGGCTTTCTTGACAGGGGGTTGAGTCACAGGATCCACAACAGTATGGTTCAAATTATCGCCCATTCGTTTCTTGGAGTTCGAAGCGGTAGTGGCGGCCTTTGCTAAAACAGTCTTAGATTGTTCAACAGTATCGGTGGTTTTCTCAGTAGGTGTCTTGGTGCCCTTCCTAACTAAGTTTCCTTTCCTTACGTGTTTGTCTGTTAATGTGGCTGCAAGTTGGATGGCTTCTTCTACCGTAGTGGCTTTGCCTCCAGTGACAACGTCTTGAATCAGGTCAGGTAATCCCTCGATATATTTTTCGATTGCTCGAGAGACTGGGGTGACCATGTGTGGAACCAGTATGCTAAGTTCGTGATATCGAGTATTATACGCTAGATTCTCACCACTGTCTTGTTTCAACCCATAGAACTCTTCCTCTAGTTTCCTGATTTCGTTCCTAGGGCAGAATTTGGCGATCATGAGTTCCTTAACTTCAGCCCAAGATAATGATAAAGCAACATCCATTCCTCGATTGCGTTTTTCGCCATTCCACCAGGTTAGCGCCCCCTTTTGAAGGACACTAGTAGCATAGCGAACGCGGAGTTCATCAGGACATTCACTGTTCACAAAGGTACTCTCCATGCTTTCAAACCATTGGAGGAGGCCAGTAGCACCCTCCTCACCAGTGAATTTTGTGGGGTTGCAGGAGTTAAAGTGTTTGAAAGTGCACCGAAATTGAGTCGTACTCCCTGTGTTGGCACTGTTACTATTCTGGGTTATCTCACTGACAAGGTTTGGGATCACTGCAGCAATTTGTTCGGCGACTAAAGATGCGAGGCGACGATCAGAACGTCGTCCAGAAGCACGAACAGGGCGTTGGCTGGCATCACGGAGCATACGGCGAGTTGACATCTATGAGGTAGTCAATGAATAATCATGAGATTAGAAAATGTGAGTGTATAACTGTACAAATGATTATGAAAGTATGACTTGTAAGAAATATATGAAAATCATGATATATAGGATTTTGTATATGAAACGAGGGAGTATTATTGGAAAAACTTGTACAAAATGCTTGGAGTGCCCTTGTCTAGCTGTAAAGCTCAACAAGGACGTTGACTTTTCAAAGGAATTGAACCCAATGGTGATCAAAGAAGACATGCTTTAGCCTATAAGTGGACACTCACTCCAGGAATCCCCAGGTAAGCATAACAGGTCCGTAAATGGATTTATGCGCTATGCTTGCCTATGCCAGAAAACCCAGTGTACAGGCGTCCACCCTTCCAGATTGCACGTGTCCTTATCACACTCATTAAAGTTCAGCAACTTTGAAGGAACAAAAGTAAGGCATTATGCCTAAGAGTGTCTTCATGAAAGGTACTGTCCCTGTTCCATGATGATGTAGACATTTCCACTCCCTGTAGTACTTCATCTCTATGCACCATGATGAAAGATAAGGAGGATAGAGAGAGAGAAGAAGGGAAAGATAGAAGGAGGAAGGTAGGGAGGAATGAGGAGTAGGGTAATTCAGGAAATATTATGCATGCAAGTTGTAGTTCGGTTATAGTCTAGGCCTTTTTATCTAATAACCTAGTTCCCTATAACCATGGCTCTGATACCAATCTGTAACACCCCAACCGATGGCGGAATCATCGAGGTGTCACGTAGTGACAATTGTTCAAAAGCTCATGGTACTAAAATGTAAATATATTATCATTGAATATTGTTTTACAACATGTGAAATTAAATACAAGACAACAAATAAAGATAGTTGATTGATTTAATCTAAGTCCAAAGTCCTATGTGAAGCGTCAAGCAGCTCATCCTGAAACATGCACGAAAATAATTTTGTCAACATATGATGTTGGTGAGTACTACTTAGTTTTGTACATATAGTATAAGTTTTGAAAAGTAGTACAATTCATGTGTCTAGCATCACCAAGGCATTATGTAAACACGCAAGTAACCAAACAAGACAAAGATCACATGTAAAGTTGTACAATGTAATTGATAATGAGCACCTCAACACGTGTGAGTCTAAAAGAGCACCATAACACAAAGTTATGTCTAAATGAGCACCGTAACATAAGTTACGTCTGAGTGTAAAGAGCACCATAACATAAGTTATGTCTAAATGTATGATTTTGTATGTAAGCTACGTTCATGTTCAAGCATAAGCACAAAGATAAACAAGACACGTATATGAATTGTAAATGAATAAAAATGTATGTGTAAATGAATATGGAAGCTTTGTATAGTTGTGCATGAATCACCCCAAAAATTGTAAAAGCGAAAAAGGGGATAAGTAATACTCACTGTTCACGTAGTAACTTGAATTTGGACTGGACAACGAAATATGAACTTGAGATTTCTCCCAAATGATTAACCTAAAGTAATTGATAATGTGTGAGTGAAATAACTCTAGGCTACATGTATTCCTAGGGCTTCGAATTGGGGATAATGTTTATTTGTTTAATAAACAAATTGTCTATTAATTAAGAGAAATTTAATAAATAATTAAATAAAAGTCTTTTAATGAAATTTGAATTTAGAATATACACAATAAAGTGTTTGAAGTATAGAAATAATTTTTATAAAATTATTTCATTTAAAATAGATTTTTAAATCTATTTATTTATAAATAGCCAACATTTAACTTTAATATTCAAAAATACTAAAATTAAAGAATTTTTATTTTAAAAATCATATTTCTGTTCTAAATGAACAGAATTAATTTATGTAAAATTTTGGTACAAAAATATTGAAAAATGAATTTCTTATGATTTATTTATGTTTAAAACTAACAAAAATTGATTAAAAATATTAAATAAATGATTTTTCAGAAATAAAAATCATTTCTGAAAAGCTTAATGTTATAAATACTCAGGATAATTTTTGTGGAAATTAATAAGATCGTTTTGATATTTTTATAGATTTTTATAAATAAAATGGAATAAATTTGATTTATTTATTAAATATATTAAATAAATAAATTTTTGAAAACTAAAAATTGGGTGTTGAACTATTACATCAGATTAACACAAGATAATTTTTGTAGAATAAATAAAAGAGTTTTGATAATTTAAAATGAATTTATAAGATTATATGTATGTTTAATTCTTGTTTAAAGTAAAACACCAAAAAGAAAGAAAATAATTGCTACAGCCGGGGATCGAACCCGGGTAGCTCTGATATGGGGCTCCAGACACAACCAGCTGGTCCAAGCCACTGGTTGTGTTTGGATTCAGTTTATTAAAATTATAACATATATGTGAGTTTAGTGTTCTTCCCCAAAATTAATACTTGCAAGCCCTAGATTATCAATCGTTCAAATCACGCAATGTTAACCCAATTAATCATGGGGTAAACACTGAGTGTTGGCCGATCATTAAAACCCACAAAAGAAATTAGACTTACAAGTTTGTTTGAACACGATTTGCTCGGTCAAGTATAAAAGTCAAACACGAATTAAAATAACATGAACAGAGGTTATATGAAGAAATTGAGAGTTGAGAGAGATTGAGTGGCGAGTTGTAATGCTTTGCAGAGGGTCAATTTATAGGGAGATGGCTTGGTGTTCGAATTGGCAAGGTTTGACCGGGTTATTAAAGTCTACGCGTAAATGGTTTTAAATTTGCATCAATTAATCGTTAATAGACGTGTATCATGGTCATGGATGGCCGATAATTATGAGATTTACCTTGTATGTGGGTTTGATTGCTTATCTAATGGGATTTGGTCAAAAGATACCTAAATTCCTGCTGCTGCGCGCTGTTCGCGTGGAGGAGGGAGCAACAGACAGGATTTAAAAAAGTGATAAATACATTACGAGTTGGGTTTAAAACAGATAGTGAGTGGTGGCTCAGGTGGTCTGGACGCGTGTGGATGTTTGGTTCGGACCGGCTCCTGCCCGGGTTCGAGTCCCGGCAGGGCCAAAACCTTTTTTTTTTGTTTTAAAACAGTAAGGGAAGGGAGAGGGGAGTTGGGCTTGAGCTGTTGATGGGCCAGATTGTTTGGGCTGGTTTGTGGATCAGAAAAAGGGATATGGATTGGGTTTGGTAATGGGTTTTAAGAGTGGTTAAAAAGTGTATATATATATGTAATAAAATCTGAATTTTTATTATTATTATTATTATTATTATTATTATTATTATTATTATTATTATTATTATTATTATTATTATAAAAAGTGACGGATGTCACACTAAGTCTATATGTGAAATTGATGGTTTCAATATTGTTAATGCTCTAAATATACAAGAAATAATTCAATTAACCACATAAAAACTTACCACATTATTCAGACATGTGTTGCTTGATGTATTTATATGGCAGGCAATGGCCTAGAAAGCTCATCCCGCAAGGATGAGAAAGATAATGAGAGTGAACACACACGTGCATAATATGCAATGGAATAGATAAAGAAAGGATGGTATGTATACTGTACACACCTAGGAAGGTAACCCAAGCATTTAGGTATGCTTCCAACAAGAAAGTTGTAAGAGAAATCTGCAAGTTTTAAGGAAGTCGAGCAACAAAAATTGAATCTAGATATATTTGAAGGAAACCTAAGATAACACATTCTTCATATCAGATGTTTATATTGGAATGGTTAAGGAAATGCACTCAAGAAACTTGTGGTTGATGATAATAAATACAATGGCATCACCAGTGTAAGGAATAATTTCTTACATTCCTTGCGTGTTGGAAACAACTGAAGCATTGCCACCGGGAACATTGCCACGCAACTTATTTCTGTCCAACCAGAGTTCTTGAAGGTATTTAAGATTGCCAAGCTCTAAAGGCAGTTGACCGGTCAACCCATTCGTCTGCAGGTTTATGAACATATACAAACAAGCTTTCACACATAAGAGAAATTATCATAAAATGGGAAAGGAACATATTTTTGTTCAAAACAATGAAGAATTACAATATAACAATGTTAACCAAATTCCTGATTTCATACGGAATAGGTCTAGATATCTGGTTCATCCCCAAATCTAAAATTTTCAGGTTCTTTAGCGTTCCAAGTTCTTTTGGTATTGAACCAGTGAGGTTTTTTGCCATGTAAAATCCTACATGCAAAACCATTTGTAATTAAATATTCAATTTTCATTAGGTTATTTAAGGTGAAATAAGATGTTTAAAGGAAACATACAATTATTGTAAGGAAGCAAGCTGAAATAGTTCACGAGCAATAAATCCTGTTATAGATGGGTGAGAAATGTTCTTGTAGAAACAAAAACACACACAACAAAAGAAAAACATATTAGATTCATTGCTTAATTAATACTGAACCATATAATTTGATGTACCAACTCTCATCTCGGCGAGACGGGTTTTCACATAATCATTCAAAATAGTGATATCTCACGTATGAAGGGGAATCGGCTGTTCCAAGGAAGATGATAGGTGAAGTGTAGGAGACTATGATGGATTAGTATAGGAAAATAATGGAGTCTAGAAGGTTAAGAGTGAGATGAGTAAATTGCATTGAAGTTTCTATAATAACTAAAAATGGTTTCATGTGTTTGGAATTTTTGTGATCCATCTTCAATTCACTTAGGCTAGGAGGTGTGCAGACGGGGCACCACCCCCGTTCTCCTCTTTTCCTCCGTCTCAATTGGGCTACACTGCCCCCTAGCAGATTTATGAACATATACAAACAAGCTTTCACACATAAGAGAAATTATCATAAAATGGGAAAGGAACATATTTTTGTTCAAAACAATGAAGAAAACTTACAATATAACAATGTTAACCAAATTCCTGATTTCATACAGAATAGGTCTAGATATCTGGTTCATCCCCAAATCTAAAATTTTCAGGTTCTTTAGCGTTCCAAGTTCTTTTGGTATTGAACTAGTGAGTTTTTTTGCCATGTAAAATCCTACAAGCAAAACCATTTGTAATTAAATATTCAATTTTCATTAGGTTCTTTAAGGTGAAATAAGATGTTTAAAGGAAACATACAATTATTGTAAGGAAGCAAGCTGAAATAGTTCACGAGCAATAAATCTTGTTATAGATGGGTGAGAAATGTTCTTGTAGAAACAAAAACACACACAACAAAAGAAAAACATATTAGATTCATTGCTTAATTAATACTGAACCATATAATTTAATGTACCAACTCTCATCTCGGCGAGACGGGTTTTCACATAATCATTTAAAATAGTGATATCTCGCATATGAAGAGGAATCGGCTGTTCCAAGGAAGATGATAGGTGAAGTGTAGGAGACTATGATGTATTAGTATAGGAAAATAATGGAGTCTAGAAAGTTAAGAGTGAGATGAGTAAATTGCATTGAAGTTTCTATAATAACTAAAAATGGTTTCATGTGTTTGGAATTTTTGTGATCCATCTTCAATTCACTTAGGCTAGGAGGTGTGCAGACAGGGCATCACCCCCGTCCTCCTCTTTTCCTCCGTCTCAATTGGGCTACACCGCCCCCTACCCCCCGTCCCTCCTTCCCCCGTCTTCATTGGGACGAAAAGGACGAGTCAATAGGCTTTTTTCTTTTCTTTTCTTTTTTTTTTTTTTTTGGGTTTTGAACATTGTGTAACGAGCCAGTAGGCTTTTTTCTTTTCTTTTATTTTATTTTATTTTTTGGTTTTGAGTGTTGGTGTCTCCACACCTCACTCATGTCTCAAAATGCTTGAGACATCAAAATGTTGAGGTGACATCCTACATAGCATTGAGACTAAACCTTTTGGTGTCTCCACACCCACTAGTCTTAAAAATCTACTTACTTTGGTTTATTAATCACTAAAATTGATGTGGGCTTTAATGGGGGTTTTAATAGGTGAGTATTAATAATATAAGTTACATGGTGGAAAAGATCTTTGGTATGTAGTACACACATATACAATGTGCATAATATGTTATACATAAAGGGCAAAAAGGGAAGAAAATGACAAAATTATAGAGATTTGTAAAGAGTCTTTTCATATGTCATCTTAAAATTGATGTGAAATTACCTTTAAGGACATCTAGAATGTATTATATAGTAGTATAGATATAGATAATGTATTATATAGTAGCATGGATATAGATATAGATAATTAAAACATAAAACATTACTTAAATGAATAGAGAGATAAATATGAAGAATAGGATGTGACTTTTTGTTAAATCATACATGTGGAAATGAGGGTTGGATGTGAATGCTTTTAATGGCTAATTTAGCTATGAGTGACCTTGGGTTTCGTCTAATGGCACAGACACCCTGAAAATCAATTTCAGTTACCTGTAAGTTGTCCAACCATTTATCCTGTTACAACTCCCGTCTGCAGACTCATAGTTGGAGCCGTTTGATCTCTATTTGCGTTTCAAAATCATAGATACTTTGACAGAGTCTTCTAAAATCAATATCCTATGGATCACGTTTTTAGCTCACATTGTCTCATATGGTGGATCCACGATCACAATTAACCTAAATGATAGAACTTTGTGCCATGTTCCCCCATCTCGCTACCTCTTAATGTGGATCTACGGTCACGGTTAAATCAATTCTCATGAACAGCCATTTGATTAATCATAGCTTTGATACCACTAGATGCAAACGAAAGCACAATTATACAGCTAGGAACTTGAAGATAATATCAAAAGCTTGAATCAACCCAGTGGTTATAAATTAAGAAACCTCAAATGTGTTTATACAATAATCAAAATTAATTTTTTTTTTTTTTTACTAAACGATAAAGCTTAGATCCCAATTTATAGTTGGGGATCATAAGTCAAATCGAAAACTAATTAAATGATTAGAAAATTCAAATTCAGATAAATAAAAAGATATTGTGTTGATATCTTTCAAATAAATCGCAACCTTCCTACATCTTCCACATTGGTTGCCCACGAACACTAGTTCAATTTAGTCTTCTTACTGGATCAGAGGCTCTTGCATCAAATTGTCTAAGAAAATCCGATTTAAATAATCCAAACCATGGCCAACTGGTCAATATAATCCATACTTTCAGTTTTATCAATGGCACTCCCAACTTTCATTTTTGTTACCAAAACCAATCTTAATAACATAATAATCATATACTTCATGGGAGGCTCTTAGGATGACCGGGAGGACCCACGGCTAGGGTCCGTTTTATTTGGAGGCACATTTTTTTATATAAAAGGCCTATATACATATGTTGTGTGTGTGTGTTTTTAAATAGAAAACTCATTTAAACTCAAAACTTGGCCCATTGAAAACTCGTTTAAAACTCAAAAACTTATTAGCTCATTTATAAGCCTATTACTCATTTAAAACTCAAAATTTAATGTCTAACGAGCATATTTTTTAATGGCTCGGTTATGGCGCCTAAACCTGTAGGGACGCCTTTGATACACTTATACTTGATTTATGCTCGATTTCTCCCACAATAATGATTATGAACGAAATTGAGAAATGTACAAGTGAAATCGAGTACAAATTAAGTGTAAACCAATTGTGAGTAAATGATGATTACGTTATTAGGGTTGCCTTAGGCAACATAAATGAAAGTTGAAAATGGCAGTGATCAAATTGTAAGTACGGATAATTAATTAAGTATCAGTTATTGGGTCATAGTTTAGCTTATTAAAATATATTGATAATAAACCTGATGATGTACATTTAATAACTGAATTACAAGTTTACTTTTACTTTGATTTAAACGACCTAAAAATTGAAGATATATGAGTGGAAAAGAGTCGATATGCAGACAAGGGTGTAAAAAGAGTATGTTGTAACATCAAGCCTTTCGTATCACTAATGCTTTTTGTTTTGCCTCCGATGTATAACTCGTGCAAGAACTAATAGATTTGTTTTTTGTTGCCCGGTGTAAACTTTCAATGAGGTTATGCATCAAAATTGAAAAACACAATGAATGAGAAAAAAACACAAGGAAAAGACGAAAAACACATTGTGTTTTTTTTATGTTGCAGATTTGTGTTTTTCTTGTACCGTGCATTGTGTTTTTTTTTTCTGCATGAACATAAAACCATTAAAAAGGTCGTTTTTTTCTCGTTTTTTATAGCACTGTGGTACTCATTGGAAATATAATAAAACATTCGTTAATTTGGTGCAATTTTTTTAAATGCCGTTTTAAAATAGTTATTAACGTTTAAAATCATAGGGATAGTAGAGAGAATAAAAACAACTTTAATAGTTTTGGAGAGAATTCAAAGATGATGACCGCATTAAGTGCAATGTGTCCTCACCCCAGTTGCTTTATTATATATATAAAATAAACCCGAGATGATTTGAGTTCTTGTTGAGCCGGTTTCTTTGAGCACATCTCGGCAGGGCTCGACTTGCTCTAAACCCTAAATGTATCGTGTATATTTTTGCTTAGCATGTGAAAAAGACACATAATTTGTTGATTTTAGAGAAAATAAACACTATTTTTTGAATTAAAACATCGAGATAGAGATTACTTATGTTGTTGACAGGCTTTGGTATCAACATCAAGGCGTTTCTTGAACGATGGGCAATAGGTTTGCTTTACTTGCACTCCAAATGCCAGTAATTAATATGCGACTTCTTTAATATCTCTTTAGCAACTTTAGGTAAACCCTTTATACATTCAAATTATTATTTTGGTACCTATAAAATCTATAGTTATAACTTTCATGCTTTTTGTATTTTTTCTACTCATGTGTCTTATTTACAAAATTTCGTCAAGATATAAAACCCACCCAAATGTTAATCAAATAGCATTAAGATGTAGGGATATTCGTGTACCATCTAGAAGAGAGAGAAGATAGAGGGTAGAGTGTACGCATTTGTTGAGAGAATGGGTTATATGAGTGTGTAAGTAGTGAGGTCCTAAATGAAGAAAGAGCAAGAGAAAAAAGAATGAAAAGTGAGATGACGTGATAAAAAATTACAAAAAAATCATCTTGCATTGATGATACTCTTAAACCACATTAAGGTGTAGAGACATCCGTATACCCGTGAAATTTTCCACATCAAGAGAGGCCACACTTAAAGGCTTGGAGGAGGAGGGTTTCATCAAGGCGTTTAAGGCCCCCTCTCCGATTTTCTACGCTCCACACTAAAGTTTTAAAGAATTCATCTCATACCATCCAACTTTATTTGTGAATGTAAATCCCTTAGGTTCAGGGGCGGATCTAAGGGCTTCGGTTTGAAAAAAATAGTGAAATTTTTTGAAAAATTAGTGAAAATCTACGAAATGAACCCCTGAAAATTCGTCCGGGATACGCCACTGATACCTTTTCACAATAGTCTAAACAAAGCATAATATGTAATGATGTAATCTCATACTTATCCAATAACCTTACAAAAGAATGATAATTACTTTCTCACCAACCAAATCTAAAAAACAAAACAATACAATCAAAATCCACATAATCCTCAACCTATTCTTCCAAGTCATAACTTCCCAAACACAACTCACATTACATGTTCCACTCCACCATGTACATACACTACACCAGTTACAATTTACAAACATAATCTAACGACTTCAACTCTGTAAAACAAAATCATACAACAAACCAAAACCTCTGATGCACGGAAACGCCTAACAGGTGCCGTACCCCGTACCCGAAACTCGCCGGGGACGGAAACGTGTACGGGGACGCCTGGAAACGTTTCTAGGCCGTTTCTTGACCGCTTCGAAAATTCAAAGGGCGTTTCTTGTACCGTTTCTAGTTTTGGGGACGTTTTTTTAAAGGTTGAAGCCGGAATTCCGACGAGAATTCCGGCGCCGGTGCTGGAAGTTGCCGGAAGGGTTGAAGAAGTCAAGAAGATCGAAGGAGGAGGATGGGTTGTGGTGGTAGGTCAGAAGGTGGTGGACCGGTGGTGGTTACTTTCACTCTTTGTCTTATTTAAAATAAATAAATAATAATAGTAATAACGATGAAGGCGGCGGTGAAACTAAAGAAGAAGAAGAAGGACTTGGGTTTGCTATGTTTGGTGGAATAGGGTATGCTATGTTTTTTATTTTTGTTTTATTCACTTTTAATTAAACAAAAACAAAAAAGAATTGATTTTAATTTTTAGAGTTAAAATAAGTTTAGGTTTTTTACATTTAACCTCTTTATTTTTCACTACTTTATATTTAATCTCTAAACTTGTAAATTTTACATAAAAAGTGTAAAATTAATTTGGACTTTTTAACATTTTACCCCTTTTATCTTTACTAGTTTACATGAAAAATATTTACATCAACGTATGAATATATTTTGGGGTTTGTGGTACATTGTCTATAATATATATATTTTTTTTATGTATTTATTTCCGTACCCATGCCGTACCCGTTTCTTGATTTTTTGAGTTTTGCCGTTTGCCGTTCCCGTACCCGTACCCGTTTCTCGTTCCCGTACCAGTTTCCGTGCAACATAGACCAAAACATATGCACAAAACATGTTTCAACAGTGTTACACACTCTCTCTCTTTGTCTCGATTTCCGTGTCAAGCAAGCATCCATTCATCAACCATCATTGGTTGGTACTATTCCTGTACCTCACTTGCTTCACCAACAATCTTAATTAATTTCCACAAATAAAATAAATCACTATATTTCTTAATCACAATAGAGTGATAACTGATACCCACAAAACAGAAAAAAAAATAAAAAATGAGTCATGACTTGATGGTGACGTCATCATCGACGCCGCCGACGTCACTAGCACCTGGGTTCAGGTTTCATCCTACAGATGAGGAACTTGTGAGGTATTATTTGAGGCGGAAGGTTTGTAAAAAAGCGTTTAGGTTTGAAGCTGTGTCTGAAGTTGATGTTTATAAATCAGAGCCTTGGCAACTTTCTGGTAGGTATATATATTTGTTTGTTTGTTTTTTTTATTTGATATATTATTAAAAACCATAACAAATTATAAGAGGATGACAGGTAAACAGGCAACAATTTGTGTGGCAGTTTTGTGGTCAGAATAAAGTCATTGTTTATTATTTAGCAGTTTTGTGAGTATTTTTAAATTTGATTAAATTATCCGAATCTCTAGTTGTTAATTTGGTTGGTTAATGTGTATGTTGAAAATAGTTGGAACTTAAATTCATGTAGCTTGGTGTGCAGTGGCGGATAGCAGCCACGTTTTCCAAATTTCGTAAAAAAAAAACAAATTTTCCACTAATTTTTCACTACGCCCGCGAAGTTGAGCCGCAACGTCCGCGACCCCTTCTTATTCCCTATGTCCGCCCCTGTCGGTGTGTTAGGCAGCGTCGGCTCAACCGTTTTTTTAAAGCTCAAAGCGGATAAAAAAATCCAAGATCATTTCGTTTAATAAGTTTTTTTTGTTCGTAGCACGTGGAAACATGATGACACACATGTTATGTATATGATTTGTGAAATGCGCAAAATCACACGTATTGAAATTATGGCAGTCTCTTGGGTAGGGCGGATCGGGCGACAGCCCAAGGCCCAAATCTCATAGCGGCCCGAAATTAAAAAAAATGATTTTTTATCCATTTTTCTTATACATTTTAAGCTTTTTAACACATTTAATCATTTTTATAAAAGAATTTTTTTTAATATGTATATTTTAGGGCCCGATTTTCACTATTCGTCCGAGGCCCAAATATTTTTTAAGATACTATTTCTTATATGTTGTCACTAGCTTTTATCCCGGGAGTGTCCCGGGGTTGAAAAATATAACCATTCTAATAATACTAATACTAATAGTAATAATAATTACTCTTGTAATTAAATAAATAAAAAATAACTTTGCTATAAGGTGACACCATGTGTTGCAGTGTTGCGCGATTCTTTCTCCTAGCTTCTCTTGATGAAGTACACCTATCCATCTTTAGAAGAGTAAAATTCCAATTATAGCATGGCGATTGGGCTGAATTTCAACATCGTATATAAGAACCTGGTTTAAAAGAAAAAACATGATTAATGAATAACCTGAACACTTTGTGTTTTTTTTCCTGTATGAACAAAACCCCACAAAAAATAGTCGTTTTTTTCTCCGTTTTTTATATAGCACTATGGTACTCGTTGGAAAGATAATGAAACGCTCGTTAATTTGATGTAATTTTTTTATTTAAAAAATCTCGAATATAAAAAATATTAACGTTTAAAAATTATGGGAGGAAACATAAGAGAGAAAAATTTAAATTTGTTTTTAAATTCTATTTTTTCTAAAATAACTCAATTTAATTTTAGTAATTGAGAATTGAGAGATAGAGAGATAAATTTAGGGTTTTATGTTTATCTTTTTTTAATTAAAAAAAGGAAATAATTCAAAAACACTAAAATCTTTCAATGATGATGCCACGTGGCAGTTTCATGGAAAGGTTGAAGACACCATTGCACGCCACGTCAGCAATGTTCAATTCTTTTATATATATTGAAGTACACCTATCCATCTTTAGAAGAGTAAAATTCCAATTATAGCATGGCGATTGGGCTGAATTTCAACATCGTATATAAGAACCTGGTTTAAAAGAAAAAACATGATTAATGAATAACCTGAACACTTTGTGTTTTTTTTCCTGTATGAACAAAACCCCACAAAAAATAGTCGTTTTTTTCTCCGTTTTTTATATAGCACTATGGTACTCGTTGGAAAGATAATGAAACGCTCGTTAATTTGGTGTAATTTTTTTATTTAAAAAATCTCGAATATAAAAAATATTAACGTTTAAAAATTATGGGAGGAAACATAAGAGAGAAAAATTTAAATTTGTTTTTAAATTCTTTTTTTTCTAAAATAACTCAATTTAATTTTAGTAATCGAGAATTGAGAGATAGAGAGATAAATTTAGGGTTTTATGTTTATCTTTTTTTAATTAAAAAAAGAAAATAATTCAAAAACACTAAAATCTTTCAATGATGATGCCACGTGGCAGTTTCATGGAAAGGTTGAAGACACCATTGCACGCCACGTCAGCAATGTTCAATTCTTTTATATATATTAATAGATTAATAGATTTATGGATTGTTAGGTTATTCATGCATGAAGACAAGAGACCTTGAATGGTACTTCTTTAGCCCTGTAGACAGGAAGTATGGCAATGGTTGTCGACTGAACCGTGCTACCAGTAGTGGTTACTGGAAAGCAACTGGGAAAGACCGAGCCATTCGCCATAAGTCCGAAACAATAGGGATGAAGAAAACCCTGGTGTTCCATATTGGGCGGGCCCCGGATGGCAAGCGTACTAATTGGGTAATGCATGAATACAGACTTGTGGATCAAGAACTGGTGAGCGCTGGCGTAGCACAGGTTGGAAATCTGCATCACTCATGGTTATTGTATATCTATGCAGTTATATAGATGCATATGTCATGCATGGTGATATTATATTATTACAAAGTTGTGTTAAAAGTACTTTGTGTTCTTGTTTTGTGGGTGGGGAAAAGGATATGTTTGTGCTATGCAGAATTTTTCGGAAGAGTGGTTTAGGGCCGCCCAGTGGTAACCGTTATGCACCGTTTGTAGAAGAAGAATGGGAAGACGACGCAGCCCTTTTTGTTCCTGGTGGAGAGACAGAGGATGATATGGCCCCTGTTGATGAGACTCAGGCTCAAGGAAATGACATTGTGCAGGTACTATGTTGTATTCATATTTGTTGTTGTAGCTTTGTATTATGTTCTTTTTGTGCCCTGTATTTTAATTTTTTTAACGCAATTTTATTAGCGCGGCCCAATCTATTTTTTGGCCTAAAGCGAAGATCAAATGTGAGGCTTTTATTTGTAAAAAAAATAGCTAACAACCATTTGGGCCGACAACGATAAACTGAATAGTTTATAGTTTTTTTTTGAAAATTAACTTTTATTAAACCACCAAAACGACTACTATCTCCAAGGCGGAGAAAGCAGACGAAAACCACAATACAAGAAAACGAAACTACATGATATCAAATCTATTCCATCTATCCCAATCCACTACCCCCTTTTTGAATCTATGCTTGTACCAAAGATAACCGAAAATCTTAATATCCGCAATGACTTCAATGATCTTCACCTCTTTGTTCTCGAATATCTTCTCGTTCCTAGCTTTCCACAACCTCCAGCAAGCAATGATCAAAATACCATGAAACACCAACTTTTTATTCCCAACCATACCATAATAATCCTGCAAAGCCACGATGTCCTTCACATGAAAACGTATAAGGCCGGAATCCCACACCAACTCGCTACCCCACTCCAAACTCCGGAAGCGAACCAACAACCCGTAAGAATATGCTCTGTCGACTCTTGCACCCCATCACACCACCCGCACAACGGGTTATCAACCATGATACCTCTACGAATGAGAGCCACCTTGGTAGGAAGACGATCCAAGAAAGCCCGCCACATAAAAATATTACATTTGTTTGGCACCCACTTACTCCAGGAAAAACCAAAACGCTCTCCTGAATTAACCGGGCCAAGCATCCAACGTTTCACCGCTGCCACCGAAAACTCGTCCCCCCTCCCATCTTCCCATCTCCATTCATCATTAGAGTCATTCAAACAAACCAACTCTAAAAGATCTTCAAGTTGTTGCCTTCCTTGAATCTCTTCCGGCGAAGCCGGCGCACGAATCCACTCCCATCTAAAGCTCTTATTACTACCTGACCCAATAATCCGGTCCTTGACAAAAACCCGCTTGTGCCGATCGAGAGCAAAAAGCATCGGATACACATCCTTGAGCGGTTGAGACCCCAACCAAGAATCTAGCCAAAATCTCACAATCTTCCCGTCACCCACCTTGGCCTTTATCAAACTATGAAGACCCATCCCTTCAATCTTGTGCATATTCCAAAACTTAGCCATGTTCTTCCAGGTTCCCGTAAGAGCTGAATTGGCCGGAACCATGCCCCAACCACGACTAGACCCATGCAAGGAAACTATCACCTTGCGCCACATCGCAAATCTCTCATTTAAGTACCGCCATATCCATTTAGCTAACAACGCATCATTAGACACCTCTAACTTTACAATACCCAAACCACCATATGTGATACCTTTTGTCACATTATCCCAAGACACCCAATGAATTTTGCGAACGTCCTCAGAACCACCCCACAAAAACCGCCGCATTAATCCTTCTAAAACTTGTAGAACCGCTTTAGGCGCCTTGAAAAGAGAAAAATAATATGTTGGTAAACTGTGGAGCACAGATTTAATCAACGTAAGACGACCAGCTATCGATAACGTATTAGCTTTCCACTTCGATAATCTCTTCTTGAAAGTCGTCACCACTGGCTCCCAATTTGCAACTCTATTCATATTGCAACCCACCTTAATACCCAAGTAAATAAACGGAATAATACCGGGTTTACAACCCAACACCTCCACCTCGCTCACTATCTCATCACTATTCACCCCTATACCAAAAAGAGTCGACTTATGTAAATTAATTTTCAACCCGGAACACAAATAGAAGATCCTTAGAATCCGCTTCATATTCTTGAAATTAAAAGAAGACCATTCCCCCATCAACATAGCATCATCCGCATACAACAAATGGGATAACATAGGGCCTTCATTGGGAAGCCGTAAACCGTCAAAAGCACCAATATCACAAGCCTTTTTCATTAGGCCAGAAAATGCCTCCATGACAATAATAAAAAGAAAAGGCGAAATTGGGTCCCCTTGTCTAACACCTTTTTGACACCCAAACTCAAACGTAGGAGAACCATTCACCAGAATAGAAGACCTGTTAGACTCCAATATACCACGAATCCACTCGCACCACAATGGAGGAAAATCCATTTGATACATAACCGATAACAAAAATTCCCAGTTCACATTGTCATACGCTTTATCGAAGTCAATCTTAAACAGAAAATTTTTTTTACCTCTCGTTTTAGCCCATGAAATAATCTCATTCGTCATCAAAGGACCATCCAAGATATATCTTCCAGACAAAAACGCGGATTGATGCTCGGACACAACATTTCCCATAACCAACCTCATGCGATTAGCTAAGGTTTTCGATACAACCTTACTAATGCAACCAATCAGATTAATCGGGCGAAAATCACTAAGAATGGTCGGATCCCCCACCTTAGGAATTAACGTAATAAACGACGATGCCACCCCCGAGCTAAACCGACCCGTATTATGAAAGCTATTCATAATCTCCACGAAATCCGCTTCAAGAACGTCCCAAAAAGCCCGAAGAAAACCAAAATTAAACCCGTCAGGTCCTGGCGCTTTATCCGCGCCACAATAAAAAACCGCTCTTTTAATTTCTTGAACCGAGAAAGAATCAATGAGCCTGGAAGCTTCTTCATCTGTCACCTTCTTCAAACCATAACAAATCAACTTTGGCCTTAACCTGACGTCTTCTTTAAACTTATTCCTGAAAAAACCGAGGACCTCTCTTTTAATCACGTGAGCATTAACTTCCCACACCCCGTTAACCAAAAGGCCCGGCAAATTGTTAGCCGCCTTTCTTTTATTAATACAACCATGAAAGAACTTCGTATTATCGTCCCCGTATGACGCCCAATTACTTCTAGCTTTTTGCTTCAAATCACTTTGACGGAAAGAATCAAGTTCCCTAATGCGCCTTCTAATTTCTGTAAGCGACCACACCTCATCTTCCGAAAGATCCCGAACCTCCAAAAAATCTTCTAACTCCTTACACTCAATCGCTAATATCCGCTGCTCGTCCATCTCTTTTTCTTTACACTCAACCACCCAAGCCTTTATCCTGTCTCTAAGCAATTTGAATTTTTGAGCCAAGATAGCGTCCGGAGCCCCTTCAAAAGAGGCGGCAGCCAAAGTCATGTTAACCATATCAATAAAGCCATCCCGACCCAGCCACGAGTTAAAGAACCTGAAAGGTTTAGGGCCAAAGTTTCTCGACACCGTCTTCAACATTAAGGGACTATGATCGGAAATGTGTCTTTCAAGCGCAACATATTCCGCACTCGGCCAAGCCATAAGAACGTCCCAACTGACAAAAATCCTATCGATCCGGCTCATCTTTGTACCTGCAACACAAGTAAAACGTCTCCCTTTCAAAGAGAACTCATGAAGATTATTTTCGTCAATAAAGCCATTAAATTCATTAGCTTCCGCCGGAGAGAACACCGAGTTTCGTCTATCCGCATCACTCCTCACCGAATTAAAATCTCCTGCCACCACCCACAACCTGTCCCCAATACCCACCAAGCCCCCAATCTCCGCCCACAACTCCCTCTTATTCACCAACGCTTGAGGAGAATATACATTTAAGACATGAACTACATCCCCCACACCCTTTAAAACAACCCGACACAAGCATCCAATTCGCCGATTTAGTCACAGCCTCCATATGAAAAATTCTAGGATCCCACATAGAAAGTAAACCACCCGATCTACCCTCCGAAGGAACCCAGTCAAACTGAAAATCATCGTTATTTATAGTTTAATTCTTATATGTTAGGAGGCCTATAGGGGTGACGTGTATTTGGGTGGTTATGAGTTATGTTGTTTTTGATGGCACGTATACCTTTATTTTACTACGTGACGTTTTCAATGTTTCTCTAAATTCAATCTCTTTATTAGTTTTTTAGTGTTCTTTGCTTGTTGATTGTGTGTTGTCGAGCCGGGGGTCTCTCTGGAAGCAGCCTCTCTATCCGCAAGGATAGAGGTAAGGTTTGCCTACATCTCACCCTCCCCATACCCTATTCTTAGCTTTGCTAATTATGAGATTTACTGGGTAAGGTTGTTATTGTTGTTGTATATAATCTGGGGACCTTTAAAGGCATAAAGCGCAAGCCTGTTTTCTTTTCTTCATGTAGCATTGTAGCCGCTCTTTTTATCGCCTTTCTACCTAAACCTAGTTGAACGTTATGTTGAAAAACTTAAAAGAAAGTGACACCATTCACACTTTGTGCTAGATTTCTTATTGATTTTAGAGAAAATTGCTCGAATAGTCCCTGTGGTTTGTCCAAATTTCACCTATAGTCCCTAAGTTTTCAAAATTACAGGCTTAGTCCCGAAATAGTGAATTTTTTGCACTCGGATAGTCCCTGGAGCTAACTGAGGTTAAATAATCCAGTTAAGTGGGTGTAAAATTACTAAACTACCCTTGTTATTAAAAATATAAAAAAAAATCAATGTGGAGCCACCCACTTCATAATAACCACCCTCCCAACCCTTTTCTTCCGTGGGAACACAAACACACACACACACACACACTATACGCATATATATATATATATATATATATATATATATATATATATATATATATATATATATATAGAGAGAGAGAGAGAGAGAGAGAGAGAGGCACGAAGGGAAGCAGAGAGAGAGAGAGAGAGAAAGGAGCCGGAGACTCCTGCCACCCGCCAGGGCGGAGCTCTGGCCATCGCTCCGGTGAATCAACCCCAAACCTCCACTCCTTTCTTCCCTAATTAACCAACACATACACCAGACAAGCAGATAGAGAGAGAAGACTATCTAGAGAGAGAGAAACGACACAAAGAGAAAGAGAGACCCGATTATCTTGAGAGAAATATCAGAGGAGAGAGAGAGAGAGACCGAAGGAGAAGATGAAGAGAGCTGGTGTCTCGGTGGAGAAGAAGATGACGACAGCGGATCTGGTGGTGGTTGGAAGAGGTGCGGCGGCGGTAGCTGGGGTTTAGGGTTCGAATTGTTGCTGAATGTTTCCATAAGGAGGTGGTGGGAGGAAATAGTGGTTGTTGATTGTGGTAGGGTGGGAGGTGGATATTGGTCGGGGTGTAGCTGTACGGATGGTGGTGGCGGTGGTGATGGAACTGATTCTGCAGATGATGAAGATACAACATTTGAAGAGGGTTAATAATGGTGATGCTTCATTGGTGTTGGTTTGATTTAAGGAAATGTTTGTGTTGTTATATTTATAGATTTTTCTTTCTGTGTTTGATGGAATGAAGATGGTCGGAGAGTGTAAAATATCGGAAATTGACGTGGGTGTAAGACGATAGTTGTGGTGTGGCAGAGAAAGGGTGGTGATGATGGTTTGGGGAGGTTGTGATTGTTTGTGGAGGTGGTGGGTGGGGAGGATGATGTGGGTGGTTGGTGGATGTCGGTGGTGGTGGAGGGTGGAGATGGGTGGTGGTGGTTTGTGGAGGTGATGAGGTGAAGAAGATGAAGTGGGGAAGATGAAGTGTGGGACCCACATTAAAAATTATTATTTTTTATTAAAGTAAGGGTAGTTTTGTAATTTCACACCCACTTAACTGGATTATTTAACCTCAGTTAGCTCCAGGGACTATCCGAGTGCAAAAAATTCACTGTTTCGGGACTAAGCCTGTAATTTTGAAAACTTAGGGACTATAGGTGAAATTTGGGCAAACCACAGGGACTATTCGAGCAATTTTCTCTTGATTTTATTTGATAATCACGTGTCGCTAATGGAATGAATGCCCAAGATAAACACAGAGTTTTTATGTAGTCCTTAACGTAAATTGATTATTTCCGCGGTTTTCATGTACTTGACTCTTGGTAATGCGAATTTTTGCCCGTTTCCGTTGGAAAAAAAAAAAGGATAAATAAGAAGGGTGCAAAAGAGAAACTTAATGTGCAAGGATTCCTTTCTTTATTTATACATGCATTGTTTAAAAAGTGTTTGTAAAAGATAAAAGGTAATGGAAACATATAGTACCTTAATGCACAAGGTCTCCTTTTCTTAATACATAGTATTTTTGTTTAGGTGCACCACACTGAATTTGTGTATTCCGAGTCATCAATCATAGATCCGTAAAATGTATTATTAAAGTTATTAAGTCGTAACCTTTAAGTAAATATGTAGAAGCGTAGTATACTTAATGATGTCAAGACTTATAGATTTTGTTTCTATATTTTGCGTGTTCATTTCTTGTTCCTTTTTTTTTTTTTGCCATATGGACATTTAGCGAAAGTGTTTCCACACAATGTAACCATCTTAATTTCTAGATTATAAGAACTATTATGTAAGTATCAGCAAGTTATCTTCAATATTCTCGTACATATATCATACCGGGACTCTTAAACTAACTGACGTGGCAACTGAGGTGGCAAGTGAGGTGGCATGCCAAGTCAGCTGCCACCTCAGCAGCCACGCCATCTTAAACTAACTCAGTTAGTTCAGAGTTAACAGAGGTTCATTTTTGACACCCAAATGTTCACTTGGGATTATCTTGGTCCAACGTTAAAGTTCGGATTATTGTTGGCCAATGGCTCAAACTTTCGATTATTTAAATCCGATACCCCTAAATAATACAATGAAGTTATGACTCGAAGTTTGTGTGCACATAGTTGCATACATGTAAAAATTAGTGAAATTACCAAAACATCTTGTGTGCTTTTCCTCTAAATTGTTGATGCCAAACTTATTTTCACAGGAAGCAGCTGTCAACGCGGTCCCTTTAAGAAGCGAGCCAATGGTGGACCCACAAACCATCCTGTTTGTATGTAAACGAGAAAGGTCTGAAGATTGCGTTATAGACCATAGGCCCGAGCTAGAAACCATCTCTCTGTTCCACAATAAAATGTCAAAACAGATTGTTGACCCAAACAGTAATGGAAATGGTTCAGAAGACTTGACCACAAGTCAAGACCCAAGTGCACTTATGGAGTTCCCATTGCTGCAGTCTCTTGAAGCTGATAAAAGTCAACCGTCAGCGCGTCAACCCTCCTTCCATGCCTCTACTCTTGAAAAATCCGTGCCACCTGGATACTTAAAGTTTATCAACGATTTGGAAAATGAGATGCTTAACATGTCAATGCAAAGAGAGACTATGAAGATTGAACTGATGCGTGCCCAGGCGATGATCAACATTCTTCAGTCTCGAATTGATGAGTTGACCAAGGCGAACGTTGATTTGAAAAGGGGCGTGTAGCTAATTTTATGTCGCGTGATGCAACCTAGGTTCTGTAGTTTTTTTGGCCCGTGAGAACAGAGCGGCTGCTATCGAGGTCTACTTTTGTTATGTGCATATGTATGCTTTTTTTAGACACATGTTAGACCGTCCCAAGTTTATTTAAATAAACGTTTAATCTGCATCACGCCACATATATCGTTTGGATGCCGACCAATTTATGGATTTTTGGTCAAATATATGGTTCGCTTAGCATAGAGGTGGTAAAATAGACGAGCTGGTTGGATTATATTACGGGTCAAAATGGGTGGATTCTGCATAGACTGGTCTGGCCTGTAGCGTGTTTTTTCAAAACTTTTGTACGCTTTATAACTTCTTAACGTATTAGATATATGATTACAAAAGTTATATATTATTTTACTAATGAGTGAATTTAAGAGGTTTTATTTATTAGAATACACATTGGACAGTTTATCCATCTTATCTTTTGTAATAATTAACACGATTTTTATAATCTAATCAATATAAATAAATTAACAAACAAAGGTCACGTTTAGATATTTTTTTTATTGTATACAACATGTGTCATAAGTCATTGTGTTGATTATATATTTAATCTGTTTATTTTGTATAGAGAGAAGATTCTAGACTTGTTGACGTCAAATGTGACGAAAATATTAGAAGGTTCTAACCTATATAATATATAGGCAACACTTGTACAGGTTAGAATTCATCGGACAAATCTAAATAATCTGTGGATAGTGTTGGTGTTACAGGGTATAAAAGGGGTTGTTTTGAGGAAGATGATAGCACAATGTAAATACTAGAAAATGATGGGGGTATTATAGACATTAGAATATGACAATGTATAAAGGAAAAAAAACCCTGAAGTGGTGTCATCTTATTTTTTTAAGATTAACAATAACGATAACTTAAAAGTAATCATTTGTCATCTTATTTTAATGTTGGTTTCGTTCATTGCTTTATATATGTGTGTTGTTTGATAATTAAAAGTTAAATTTGAATTATTGATTTTTAAAAGTTAAAACTTTAATCTTCATAGGAACCTGATTTTTTGCTCGCCCTAGGCTCAAAACACTTAAGTTAAAAAAAAAAAAACTTCACGGATTAGTGATAATAGCTAACGAGAACGTACGTAGGTAAGATCGTTTAATTTGTTCATCATCATCATCATACTCAGTTAATCCCACGTATAGCAAAGCTAAGGTAGGGTCTGAGGAGAGTAAGATGTAGACAACCTTACCTCTACCCCTAAGCATAGAGAGGCTGCTTCCAGTGAGAGCCCCGAATCGATGTGGTTTGGTATCAAGCCTTGGACATAAGGCACAGAACACTTAGCAATCGAGACAAACCCAATCGGTGCATGTACCCCTTTGTCTTTTGGCTATCCACACCACCACATGACGCATGATTAACTGTCCGTCATTTTTAACGTTATTTTCACGAAATTAGTAAAATAACGATAAAACTAGTGCAACTTTACTTTTGCCCCCCAAGAGCCACACATACAGACATTATATGCGCACATCGTAAGTGGGGCGTACTCGTTTAATTTGTTGTAATATACAAATAATCAAAATATAAACGTACACGTTATCAAACGGGTCCTGTCAACATGAGATATTGTTCTCAACAGATACGTTCTAACATGACAGGCTCTTGGCAAAGCAAAGGGTGGCAGTGGCCCAGTTTTTGTTGGGGCGGGCAGGGGCGGCCGTCTCCCCCGAATTTTCGCGCAGAAGCTCTGCTTATATTGTATTCGTATAGAAAATTTTGGAAATATAGGGTTTCGACCCCCCCCCCCCCCCAAACTGGTTTTCGACGCCCCGAAACTAGTGACTTCCGACCCTCTAGCGACTTCCGACCCCCTGAACCTTCGGGTCAAGCTTCGCCACTGAAGGGTGGGTATGAAAATATGCAGTTGGTTGGTTTGCATACGTTAAGATAAGAAAGTTTACTTTCACATTAGAAGATGACACACTGAAGTCTCTTGATTGATTATTTCATAATACACACTAAATTAACTATTTCTAATCAAGGTTAGTTTTTTTAAACATTTATGATATGATTTAATAGTGTTGATGTTAAGTCCCTTTGCGTAAATTGGAGGTCTGGGAAAGGTGTAACAACCGGCAAAAATAAGGTAATTCCGTACAATTAATTAATATATGATTAACGTAATTAAATGCAATTATGTGTGATTTAATTAGCAAGGCCTTAGGGAATAGCAATTTCCAAATAGTGCATAGGAATGCATACGTTTAATGGTAAAGCATGATTGGATCATGTGCGAATAAGCTATCCGGTACGGATGTTGGCAATTACCCGGTAATAATTAAATAAACGAAACGAATCCCGGACACCCAGGATGTAAAATAAAGGGTATTTTCATAAGATATAATGGGTTTTGGAACTCCAAAACCATAAATGAAAACGTCTTGTACAAATCTCCCGGTAACGAATAAAGTGCGCGTATCGCACCCGATACGCGTATAACTCGTAATTTCACCCGGTAAAAGCCTAAATAATCAATCAACGCTTAAAATAGACTATATATAAGTGTTATTAAAGGTATATTTAATGTCCGGATAACGCGTGATTAAAACCCGAAAAACACCCGAACGACACCCGAACGACGGGGGATTTAACATAACAAACAATGGGTAAATAATTGAAGTTGTGGACCCCACTTACACCCATCAAAGGGCCGGCCAAATGGCCTTAGTGTATCCATATATTGTGTTAATAATCATAATCTAAAGATCTAGATAAAGCATGCTTAGCATGAGACAAAACATGTAAGAAAAGCATAAGTAGACACTTAGTACAAAAGCAAGCTCTTTCTTGTCCCCTCTTTCTAAATTTCGGCCATAGGCCACTAAGGGCCAAGACAAACTCTAAAACATCATTTCACAAGTGTGCATGCATGTATGTGAAGTCTTGTATATAGATATAATGATGCCTTAGGAAGATTGATCAAGATTTGCAAGCAATCCTACTTACATACATACATATACACGGCCACATTCATACACACACATATCTCCATTTCAAAATCTCCCAAGTACACTCATAATCTTCCATAAGATATCTCAAATCTTTAGCATCATTACATGAGTTGGATATATAATAACATGTGTTAGAGACTTGGAGCATCAAAGCAAAACACTCTTTCTTCTCCCCACTCTTGGCCGTGAGTTTGTATGCACCCACACACATTGTTCTTTCAAGTTTTTACTTCTCCAAAATACTCAAAATCATCCATCATCCAAACCCCTTTTGTGTGTTTCAAGAGCTTGGAGCTAAACCACTAGGAAGAACACACTAAACCCCTCTCAAATCCAAGGTTTTTGTCTTCCCTAGCCTTGTGCTAGTAGTAAGCTTCTTAATCTTGTTTTTGATTGTTATTTTTCATGTATGTGTTCCTAGTAGCAAGTTGTACATGAAGGGTTTAAAAATGGTTTTGAACATAATCTTTAATAAGTTTTCATGTGTAAAATGGAAGGTTAAAGATATAAAAATAAACCATGGATTTGATGATGATGATGTATTAGTCTTGAAAATATATAAATTTTACATGTAAGACTAAGTAGGATGATGTCTTGGTTAATATTTTGAGATGAACTTGAATATGTTAAAACTAACTTTAATTCATCTTATTATGATCATTTAAGTAATAATATGTGGTAAAACATGTTAGAAGTTCATAAATGAATAAGATGGAAAATTAAAGTTAACTCACTTGGATGGATGAAATTTTGATAAAATGGACAAATACATAAAACACACATATAATTAGTCTTTCATATGGAATATAAGACTAACATAAGTGTTTTGATACAAAAATAACTTACCAATAAAAAGTTGAATCTTCAAAGTTAACTATTTTGAGTGAAAAATGCCAACTTTGAAAGTTAGAATAGAAAAATGCAACTTTTGTAAGTTAAGGGACTAAAGTTGTAACTTTGAAAGTTAAGGGACTAAAATGGATATTTTAGAAACTATTAGTCCAAAAATACAAGTATGGAAAGTTTGGTGTCAAAAATGTAAGTATTAAAGTCTAAGGATGATTTTTGTAAATACTAGTAGAAATACTTGGGTATTTTGTACAAAAGTGTATTTTTGAAAGTTATAAAATACAAAGGGTTTTAACATAAGGATTTTTATAAAATAGAGGTTTTATAAAGATATTAAACAAACTTGGGAAACTTACACAAAAATGAATACTTTTATATAAATGGGAATATAAAAGTGTTGGAAACATTTTTGTAGTTAAGTTGACAAGTTGGGTTAAAAATACATAAGTATTTTAACCATCCAAGTAACATGTGAAAATAGGAAGAAATATGGTTAAATATTTCTATAAAATACATGTTGGGAAAAACTTGGAAAAATTAACTAATCAAGTTAAGATATCGAACTAAAACGCATTGACAAACCATAACCGGACAAAATATGAGAAAAATGCCATTGCGGCAAGATGAGAAAAATATATATTTTAAGAGGTAAAATATATATATACTTGGGTGAAAATAAATAAACACTTTCCTAAGTGTTGGAGGATAAATTCGTGGGAGAAACACTTGACGTAAACAAATAAGACGTTAAAAACAAACATATATACTTAACAAGAAAAATTACACATTTATATATACTTGTACGCTCGTCTCGGTAAAATTCTAGTGTATCTACTTAATGGGAAAGTAGATGTGCGGGAAGGAAAGCCGCGACGAGAAGACAAGGACATATATATGTGTATGTCGTATCAACGAAATCCTAGTATATTTATTTGAATGGGAAAATAAATATACGGTGTGGTGAGTTGAATCGGACGTTAAGAATATACGATCGAACGACAAAATCTTAGCATATTTGTTTAAATGGGAAAACAAATGTGTGGCAAAGTGAGTCGGGTCGAGGATTGAAATATATATTATATCGAGCGATGCGATCTTGAGTATAATTATTTAAATGGGAAAATAATTATATGTTAAGTGAAGTCGAGTCGATGATAATAAGATACAAGTTGTGGAAATATTAACAAGAGTAATATATAACTTGTAACACAAAGGGTAATGTAACGCCAACAACACCTAGGATACACGCATAATTAAACGGGATTTGGAACCACTTGTGGTCGGGAGTTGGGTGTACAACTTGCCAAGGCACATACACTATAGGAATAGTGACTTATACGTTTAGGACGTTTATAGGTGCAAGACCACCCTTTGCTATTCACCTCATTGAGACAGACGCAGTTACAGGTGAGTTTCACGGCCCCATTTTAAACTATTTTTACGTTTTCCGGGGGAAAGATATGTTAGGGATAGTGTTTGACGGATTTAATACTTGAGGTGTGACCGCCACTCGGGGTTGAGTCCTCGCCTCTATAATCATTTGTTCAGGGAATTGAAACCGGAGGAATATTCGAATAGTACTATTGGTGCCTGACAAGGCCCACCCCTAATCGATAGCGTCGATTATGCATTAGGTTATGCCTGGGGTGCAAATATTCTGAACTTAAGTCGTGGGAAACCGAGTAACGACTTGGAGCGGGGCACAATTATTATATGTCTTGGTTTGATTATAGTCTCAAGTAGATTTATAGGAATTTGCAACTCCTATATATTGTCATAACATGGTATTCCCAAGTATTCAAGTTTTAGAAACTAAAAACCTGTGAACTCACCAATATATTTATATTGACGAAATTTTTAAACATATCTTTCAGGTAATTAGAAGATGAAAGATCAAGCAGGCAGGGTCGGGAAATCTCCAATGCAAACGTCGAGCTTTTGTGGGGTTTCACCTTTATTTCCCAAGGCATTTGGGATATATTTGAGAAACCTCTAAGTTTATTTCAAAAACAATTATCTTTTGTGTAATATTTGAAACTGATTCGACGTCGTAATAAATGACCCATTTTCTTTAAATTACTTGTGTTTAGCCATAACCTTGACTTTATGCTTTTGAACCGTCGCGCCACGTGTTTCCGCCTTTGTCGTGGTGTGACAGAACGTGGTATCAGAGCCAAGGTTATAGCGAACTAGAGTATTTTCTGTAAAAACTAGACTATAACCGGATTTGGTTCTAAAGATAAAGTTTTCAAAAGAAAATGTACATGGTTTTAAATAAAAGTAATTTTCAAGAAGCATTGGGCATGAGGAGATTCCGACCAAGCCAGCCATGAGTATTGTTATGCTTTAACGTAAAATTAGAAGTTAGGAAGGTTACTATAAAGTAAAGCCATAACTGTCTAATCTAAATAAATCATATATATATGTACGGTTCTTTTGCCAGGATGTCGGACGCGGGAAGTATAGCGCCTAGTGTTGACAGCAGTATCCAGATTATACCCGCACCTCCGCCGGAGCCAGTCGAGTTGGTTGTAATCGATGCGGAAGAAGACGACGTAGAGATGGACGTCGCAGGAGGGTCAGACGACGACTCAGACGAGACAGATCCTAGCGAGGATCCTGACTGGACACCGGCCGTGGTCGACGCACCACAGCCCATCGTACCGGCCGCACCTTTGGCCGTACGCCCCGTTCGTGCCATCAGGGACTTCCCTGACGGCTGTGCCGGTCCTTCGCGACCAGTTCCCGCCCAGTCAGACGCAGCAGAGTCTCCTTTCCAGACTCACGCCGAGCACGAGCCGGCACCGGTACCCCACATTCACGTACCTGCTGGTATGAGACTCCTACCCATTCCCCGTGGAAGAAACGGATGGATATCCGACGACTCAGATGACGAGTCGGTAGGTTCAGTAGGGCACATGCTGGTGCCCGAGATTCAGGCTGCCCAGGAGGAGCCAGTGGCTCCCATGCTAGAGGACGCCCCAGCGGACCCCATAGCCCCACCAGCACCCGAGCCCCTACCCCAGGAGGAGCCAGCACCGGCCGCACTTATACACGAGGGTAGTCCCGCCCGCAGCTCTGAGCTACATAGGGCAGGCTTGGAGGCCTTCGCCACTGCGAGCCCTCCCACACCCCCTGTAGTGGTGTCCACTCCAGAGTGGGCCACTGTTTCTGAGCCACTGATAGCCCCCCTAGCTGAGCCCATGCCACCACCCACCATTGCCATGACTATGCCTATCCCCACCATACCCAGCATGACACCGGCACCATACCCTCTAGGTGCAGGGGACCCTTATCTGATGCCACACCACTTTTCCATCAGACCACCCAGTTTCTTACTGCCCCACATACCAGTACCATTCCCCTTCGGGCCATTCCCATCCACACACCCAGACATACCCGGACCATCCCAGCCACCCAGGACGACACCCTTGTCTGGACCAGCATGGTCCACTGCCATCACACTAGAGCGGGATTTTCAGACTCTCGCTGATACGGTGCAGCGCACCGTAACACAGGTGGAGCATCAGACACGTCTGATGTGGACGAGGATGATAGATGCGCGGGATGCTTTGGCGCATTACGCGGAGGAGTTGCTGAGCCTGGACGCTCAGTGCGGTATCACAGGGGATGCGCACTTTGCGCATCGACATTTCTTGTACGAGCGTATCATGAAGATCAGTATGACGATCAGTACGCACGCGCCGCAGTACCAGTACCCCCCGCCACCGCCACAGTAGGATATATTGGGGATGCACTGAAGACACACCAGATTATGTACATACTAGCAGCACTATGGTAGTACAGCACGGGTTATGACACTCGTCTGCATTTTGCCCAGCCGTACGGGTATTACGGCGTATGATATGATGTTTTATTATTTCAAAAGCAATGTATTGTATGAGAAATGTATTCTCCATTTTGTATTATGAACAAGCATTGTACTGACATTATTGAAATTAATGAAAAATCTTATTATGGTGAAATATGTTGTTGTCTATGATTATTAGTGCTTACTCCATGTGTTGTGGTTTGTATATTTGTGTGGTGATGTTGTGTTGATTTCTATTTATATTTCTGTATGATGTGTTGGTATGTTGTGCGATGATATGGTGTTGATTATTGTGTTCATGCTTTGGTTTGTTATTTATGCTTTGTATTGTATAAATGTTTGCCAAATTAACCTTTGATAATTATTATTGAAGAAAATGGCACCTGCCACCCGAAGCAACAGTGGTGCAGACGGACTGCCCACAACACCGGCTGAGCTCGAAACTATGATTTCTGAACGAATAGCCCGTGCCATCGCTGAACACGAAGCCGCACGCTCTGAACACTCCCATGACAGGACAGGGAGTGAGCGACGTGAGACCTCCCCCAGTGGTAAGAGGTTTATAAATAAATGAAAAAGCGATGGGAGAATATTTCACAAACTCCTATCCCATAATAACATACTATGTTACTATTACAGGGACAGCCTCGGGAGAGCGCGGCTGCACTTTCAAGGCCTTCTTGGACTGTAAGCCACTAAACTTCAGCGGCACTGAGGGTTCCATAGGCCTGGTCAAATGGTTCGAAAAGACCGAGGCAGTTATCCGCATCAGCGGGTGTACCCCTCGACAGTCTGTCATGTACGCCACTAATCTGTTCTTGGATCAAGCGCTAACTTGGTGGAACGGCCAAGTACAGTCCTTAGGAGATGATGTTGCATACTCTCTATCATGGGCGGCACTGAAAGAATTGATGACAGCCGAATACCGCCCGGCAAGTGAAGTTCAGAAGTTGGAGACCGAATTCTGGAACCTCACCATGATAGGAGCAGACGTCACTGGGTATACGTCAAGATTTCATGATCTCGCACGACTGGTACCTCGCCTGGTTACACCAGAGAAGAACAAAGTGGAGCGATACCTATTCGGGCTAGCACCACAGATTCGCAGCATGGTCACCTCTTCCAAACCCACGACCATGCGCGAGGCAATTGATCTGGCACTGAGTCTGACTGAGGATGCTATCCGCATGGGTACCTTAATCCGCCAAGTTTCTGGGTTGAAAATTTCTGAAGCAAGTAGTGTTGAGGGCAAGAAACAAGGATCAAGTTCAGCGGTTGCGACTAATGATCAGGGTAACGGGCAAAGGTTTGGGAAAAGGAAGAGAGATGAAGGGAAAAGGGATCGAGCATCGGGAAGCTCGAACAAGAAAGGAAAGGGTTATGCCGCCACGGGACGTGGTAACAATAACAGCAACAAACAGGGAAACCAAGGGAGGAACAATGGATTGACTTGCGGGAAGTGTCACCGCAACGGGCACAAGACTGAAGAGTGCCGATCTGGAGCACCAAAGAACGGAGGGGCCAGACCCTGTTTTGCATGTGGGTCATTGGACCATTGGAAGAAAGACTGCCCCAAAGTCAACAATCAGGCCCGTGGCCGGGCATTTGTTATTGGAGCCGGTGACGCACGGCAAGACCCCAATGTGGTCACTGGTACGTTTCCTCTAAATGGTCATTATGCCTCTGTATTATTTGATACCGGTGCCGACTTTAGCTTCGTATCCATTGAGTTTAAAAGACTACTTGGTTTAAAAACTAGCAAACTAGATACACCCTACTCTATAGAACTGGCTAATGGTAAAACTATTGAAACGAGAGAGGTAGCTAAAGATTGTAAGTTAGAACTCTGTGGGCACGAGTTTGGGATTGATCTATTACCGGTCGTATTGGGAAGTTTTGACATCGTTGTTGGCATGGATTGGTTGTCCGCGCACCGTGCCATTGTGGTTTGCAACGATAAGATTATTCAGGTTCCCCTCGCAAGCGGTGAAACTCTCTCAATTCAAGGGGAAAGACACGGGACGCCATTAAGGATTATTTCGAGCATGAAGGCTCGTAAGTGTCTGAGAAAAGGGCTTGTCGCATTCTTGGCACACGTAGTGGACAAGAAGGCCGACGAGCGAAAGTTGGAAGACATTCCAGTCGCCAGAGATTTTCCGGACGTATTTCCAGAAGATTTGCCGGGGTTACCGCCACCTCGACAAGTCGAGTTCCGCATCGACCTCGTTCCCGGAGCAGCTCCTGTGGCACGATCGCCATACCGCCTAGCTCCATCAGAGATGCAGGAACTGTCCAGCCAGCTACAAGAATTATTGGACAAAGGTTTTATAAGGCCGAGTTTCTCACCTTGGGGAGCTCCCGTCTTATTTGTGAAGAAGAAGGATGGCACATTTCGCATGTGCATCGACTATCGAGAGCTGAACAAGCTAACCATCAAGAATCGCTATCCTCTCCCCAGGATCGACGATTTATTCGATCAGCTCCAAGGTTCCAGCTATTACTCCAAGATCGATTTGAGGTCAGGCTATCACCAGTTGCGTATACAAGAAGAAGATGTACCAAAAACGGCCTTCAGAACCCGGTATGGACACTATGAATTTTTGGTAATGCCGTTCGGTTTGACCAACGCACCAGCGGTTTTCATGGACCTAATGAACCGCGTGTGTAAGCCATACCTGGACAAATTCGTCATTGTTTTCATTGACGATATTTTGATATATTCACGTACGAAAGAAGACCACGAGAATCACCTTCGGTTAATTCTTGAAGTATTACGCAAAGAGAAGCTCTATGCTAAATTCTCGAAATGTGACTTTTGGATTCGGGAAGTTCACTTTTTAGGTCACGTGGTAAACGAGAAGGGCATACACGTTGATCCAGCCAAGATCGAGGCAATTAAAAATTGGGAAGCACCTCGAACTCCTACCGAAGTACGACAATTTCTAGGCCTCGCGGGTTATTACAGAAGGTTCATCGAGAACTTTTCAAAGATAGCGCAAGCTTTAACCATGTTAACCCAAAAAGACAAGAAATTTGAGTGGACGGAAAAGCAAGAGGCAGCATTCCAGTTACTAAAAGACAAGTTATGTGGCGCTCCGATACTGTCACTTCCTGACGGTACGGAAGATTTTGTGGTTTACTGCGATGCCTCGCATCAAGGTTTGGGTTGTGTATTGATGCAGCGAGAAAAGGTAATAGCTTATGCTTCCAGGCAACTGAAAATCCACGAGAAGAACTACACAACACACGATTTGGAATTAGGTGCAGTGGTATTCGCTCTCAAGATCTGGAGGCACTATTTGTACGGAACCAAGTGCACGATTTTCACTGATCACAAGAGTTTACAGCACATCTTCGATCAGAAGGATTTGAATATGCGACAACGGCGATGGGTTGAATTATTAAACGATTACGATTGTGAGATAAAGTACCATCCCGGTAAGGCGAACGTCGTAGCCGACGCCTTGAGTCGTAAGGAACGGGTTAAACCATTGCGTGTTCGAGCTTTGGGATTGACTATCCACACGAACATGACTGAACGAATTCGTGAAGCTCAAGTTAACGCCCTCAAACCCGAGAATGTCAAGGGTGAAAGGTTACGAAAGATGGTTGATTCGCTGGAACCAAAAGCGGACCAGACACTGTATTTCATGAATAGAATTTGGGTTCCAGTATATGGTGGATTGCGTGAGCTAGTATTGGCCGAAGCTCACAGTTCTAGATATTCGGTTCACCCGGGTGCAGACAAGATGTTCCACGATTTGAAGGAACTTTATTGGTGGCCGAATTTCAAAAGGGATATAGCAGCCTATGTTGCGCGATGTTTGACTTGCGCAAAGGTCAAGGCTGAGCACCAGAGACCTTCCGGTTTGCTCCAGCAACCGGAAATACCGGAATGGAAATGGGAACGAATCACCATGGATTTCATTACCAAGTTACCTAAGACGACAAGCGGCCATGACATGATCTGGGTAATCGTAGATCGATTGACGAAATCTGCACACTTCCTCCCGATACGCGAAACGGACAGGTTGGAGAAACTGACCCGCTTGTACATTAAGGAGGTGGTATCTAAACACGGTGTACCTGTATCTATCATCTCTGATCGAGATAGTCGTTTCACTTCCAGATTTTGGGAAAGTTTGAACGAAGCCCTCGGTACTCGCCTCGACATGAGCACCGCATATCATCCCCAAACGGATGGTCAAAGTGAACGAACCATCCAGACATTGGAAGATATGCTACGGGCATGCGCGATTGATTTCGGAGGTAATTGGGATACGCACTTGCCATTGGTAGAATTTTCTTATAACAACAGTTATCATACGAGCATTCAAGCCGCGCCGTTTGAAGCTCTATATGGACGCAAGTGCCGATCGCCATTATGTTGGGCGGAAGTTGGGGAAAAGCAACTCACCGGGCCCGAAATTGTTCAAGAGACCACGGATAAGGTCTTTTTGATAAAAGAACGACTCAAAGCGGCCCGGGACCGCCAGAAAAGCTATGCTGATATGAGACGAAAGCCTTTAGAGTTTCAAGTCGGAGACAGGGTCCTATTGAAGGTGTCACCTTGGAAAGGTGTCGCGCGCTTTGGGAAGCGCGGGAAGCTGAACCCGCGATATATTGGACCATTCAAAGTCTTGTCCAGGGTAGGCACAGTGGCATACAAGCTCGAGTTGCCTCAAGAGCTTAGTGGAATACACGACACGTTTCATGTGTCGAACTTGAAAAAGTGCCTATCCGACGAAACTCTCATTATTCCTGCTGACGAGATCCAGATTGACGACAAGTTACATTTTGTGGAAGAACCAATCGAGGTAACTGATTGGAAGGTCCAAAAATTAAGGCGCAGCAAGATCAGGTTGGTAAAAGTGCGCTGGAATGCCAAGCGTGGACCGGAGTTCACGTGGGAAAGGCTGGACCGGATGAAGCAAAAATACCCCGCCCTATTCGAGAAGACACCTGTACCGGAGAACTCGAAGTGAATTCCGGGACGGAATTCTCTTAACGGGGGGAGAATGTAACAACCGGCAAAAATAAGGTAATTCCGTACAATTAATTAATATATGATTAACGTAATTAAATGCAATTATGTGTGATTTAATTAGCAAGGCCTTAGGGAATAGCAATTTCCAAATAGTGCATAGGAATGCATACGTTTAATGGTAAAGCATGATTGGATCATGTGCGAATAAGCTATCCGGTACGGATGTTGGCAATTACCCGGTAATAATTAAATAAACGAAACGAATCCCGGACACCCAGGATGTAAAATAAAGGGTATTTTCATAAGATATAATGGGTTTTGGAACTCCAAAACCATAAATGAAAACGTCTTGTACAAATCTCCCGGTAACGAATAAAGTGCGCGTATCGCACCCGATACGCGTATAACTCGTAATTTCACCCGGTAAAAGCCTAAATAATCAATCAACGCTTAAAATAGACTATATATAAGTGTTATTAAAGGTATATTTAATGTCCGGATAACGCGTGATTAAAACCCGAAAAACACCCGAACGACACCCGAACGACGGGGGATTTAACATAACAAACAATGGGTAAATAATTGAAGTTGTGGACCCCACTTACACCCATCAAAGGGCCGGCCAAATGGCCTTAGTGTATCCATATATTGTGTTAATAATCATAATCTAAAGATCTAGATAAAGCATGCTTAGCATGAGACAAAACATGTAAGAAAAGCATAAGTAGACACTTAGTACAAAAGCAAGCTCTTTCTTGTCCCCTCTTTCTAAATTTCGGCCATAGGCCACTAAGGGCCAAGACAAACTCTAAAACATCATTTCACAAGTGTGCATGCATGTATGTGAAGTCTTGTATATAGATATAATGATGCCTTAGGAAGATTGATCAAGATTTGCAAGCAATCCTACTTACATACATACATATACACGGCCACATTCATACACACACATATCTCCATTTCAAAATCTCCCAAGTACACTCATAATCTTCCATAAGATATCTCAAATCTTTAGCATCATTACATGAGTTGGATATATAATAACATGTGTTAGAGACTTGGAGCATCAAAGCAAAACACTCTTTCTTCTCCCCACTCTTGGCCGTGAGTTTGTATGCACCCACACACATTGTTCTTTCAAGTTTTTACTTCTCCAAAATACTCAAAATCATCCATCATCCAAACCCCTTTTGTGTGTTTCAAGAGCTTGGAGCTAAACCACTAGGAAGAACACACTAAACCCCTCTCAAATCCAAGGTTTTTGTCTTCCCTAGCCTTGTGCTAGTAGTAAGCTTCTTAATCTTGTTTTTGATTGTTATTTTTCATGTATGTGTTCCTAGTAGCAAGTTGTACATGAAGGGTTTAAAAATGGTTTTGAACATAATCTTTAATAAGTTTTCATGTGTAAAATGGAAGGTTAAAGATATAAAAATAAACCATGGATTTGATGATGATGATGTATTAGTCTTGAAAATATATAAATTTTACATGTAAGACTAAGTAGGATGATGTCTTGGTTAATATTTTGAGATGAACTTGAATATGTTAAAACTAACTTTAATTCATCTTATTATGATCATTTAAGTAATAATATGTGGTAAAACATGTTAGAAGTTCATAAATGAATAAGATGGAAAATTAAAGTTAACTCACTTGGATGGATGAAATTTTGATAAAATGGACAAATACATAAAACACACATATAATTAGTCTTTCATATGGAATATAAGACTAACATAAGTGTTTTGATACAAAAATAACTTACCAATAAAAAGTTGAATCTTCAAAGTTAACTATTTTGAGTGAAAAATGCCAACTTTGAAAGTTAGAATAGAAAAATGCAACTTTTGTAAGTTAAGGGACTAAAGTTGTAACTTTGAAAGTTAAGGGACTAAAATGGATATTTTAGAAACTATTAGTCCAAAAATACAAGTATGGAAAGTTTGGTGTCAAAAATGTAAGTATTAAAGTCTAAGGATGATTTTTGTAAATACTAGTAGAAATACTTGGGTATTTTGTACAAAAGTGTATTTTTGAAAGTTATAAAATACAAAGGGTTTTAACATAAGGATTTTTATAAAATAGAGGTTTTATAAAGATATTAAACAAACTTGGGAAACTTACACAAAAATGAATACTTTTATATAAATGGGAATATAAAAGTGTTGGAAACATTTTTGTAGTTAAGTTGACAAGTTGGGTTAAAAATACATAAGTATTTTAACCATCCAAGTAACATGTGAAAATAGGAAGAAATATGGTTAAATATTTCTATAAAATACATGTTGGGAAAAACTTGGAAAAATTAACTAATCAAGTTAAGATATCGAACTAAAACGCATTGACAAACCATAACCGGACAAAATATGAGAAAAATGCCATTGCGGCAAGATGAGAAAAATATATATTTTAAGAGGTAAAATATATATATACTTGGGTGAAAATAAATAAACACTTTCCTAAGTGTTGGAGGATAAATTCGTGGGAGAAACACTTGACGTAAACAAATAAGACGTTAAAAACAAACATATATACTTAACAAGAAAAATTACACATTTATATATACTTGTACGCTCGTCTCGGTAAAATTCTAGTGTATCTACTTAATGGGAAAGTAGATGTGCGGGAAGGAAAGCCGCGACGAGAAGACAAGGACATATATATGTGTATGTCGTATCAACGAAATCCTAGTATATTTATTTGAATGGGAAAATAAATATACGGTGTGGTGAGTTGAATCGGACGTTAAGAATATACGATCGAACGACAAAATCTTAGCATATTTGTTTAAATGGGAAAACAAATGTGTGGCAAAGTGAGTCGGGTCGAGGATTGAAATATATATTATATCGAGCGATGCGATCTTGAGTATAATTATTTAAATGGGAAAATAATTATATGTTAAGTGAAGTCGAGTCGATGATAATAAGATACAAGTTGTGGAAATATTAACAAGAGTAATATATAACTTGTAACACAAAGGGTAATGTAACGCCAACAACACCTAGGATACACGCATAATTAAACGGGATTTGGAACCACTTGTGGTCGGGAGTTGGGTGTACAACTTGCCAAGGCACATACACTATAGGAATAGTGACTTATACGTTTAGGACGTTTATAGGTGCAAGACCACCCTTTGCTATTCACCTCATTGAGACAGACGCAGTTACAGGTGAGTTTCACGGCCCCATTTTAAACTATTTTTACGTTTTCCGGGGGAAAGATATGTTAGGGATAGTGTTTGACGGATTTAATACTTGAGGTGTGACCGCCACTCGGGGTTGAGTCCTCGCCTCTATAATCATTTGTTCAGGGAATTGAAACCGGAGGAATATTCGAATAGTACTATTGGTGCCTGACAAGGCCCACCCCTAATCGATAGCGTCGATTATGCATTAGGTTATGCCTGGGGTGCAAATATTCTGAACTTAAGTCGTGGGAAACCGAGTAACGACTTGGAGCGGGGCACAATTATTATATGTCTTGGTTTGATTATAGTCTCAAGTAGATTTATAGGAATTTGCAACTCCTATATATTGTCATAACATGGTATTCCCAAGTATTCAAGTTTTAGAAACTAAAAACCTGTGAACTCACCAATATATTTATATTGACGAAATTTTTAAACATATCTTTCAGGTAATTAGAAGATGAAAGATCAAGCAGGCAGGGTCGGGAAATCTCCAATGCAAACGTCGAGCTTTTGTGGGGTTTCACCTTTATTTCCCAAGGCATTTGGGATATATTTGAGAAACCTCTAAGTTTATTTCAAAAACAATTATCTTTTGTGTAATATTTGAAACTGATTCGACGTCGTAATAAATGACCCATTTTCTTTAAATTACTTGTGTTTAGCCATAACCTTGACTTTATGCTTTTGAACCGTCGCGCCACGTGTTTCCGCCTTTGTCGTGGTGTGACAAAAGGGTTCAACTGCAAAGGTTCGAATTAAAGAGGATACAAGGCGTTTGGCTACGATGCGTGAGGTTCAGGTTTAGTTTTTGGTGTTTTGGTGTAACATATTAATTAGTCTTTCGTATTTAAGTGTTACAACATATGTACTTTAACATATCAACGACCTATTGTATTTATTTCACTGATATAAGTAACATGTTTAAAGCGAGAACAATATGGTTTTCTTGATTCATTGGATTTAGTTTTCAGTCGTTTATCAGGAGGTACATCAGACTTTTTGGTGAGGCCTATTTATTAGTCATTTATATGTATAGTTGTATCACACAAACTTGCTTAAGTACACATTTCCACTAACTTACAAACGGTTTCTATATTTGTTTTGGTGACACCAACTCATAACCCGCACACGGCACCGTGCTATCACATCACCAACGTGCCCCGCCACAACACGCGGAACTACATCTAGTTGCTTCTAAAATCTAAAATCTAAAAGAAAACAAAAAAAAAAAAAAAAAAGTTTCTCCAGCGTAAGTGTTTTATAATTTATCCCTTCTAGAAAACATCATCTATATATAAGTAATTCAAAGTCGTCAAAACCGTACCAACTCTTCCATCTTTATTTCAAATCCAAAAAATATCTGAACAAACAAAACCCTACAACTTCATCCTCAATTCACCTTATACTCTCTCTCTAAAAATTCTCTCTCTAAAATTCTCTCTCTAAAAACATGGCGGTAGTTATTGATCCATTACCATCAATACCAGCCACTGCTTCTTCACTCGCTCCTGGATTCAGGTTTCATCCCACAGATGAAGAACTTGTTCGGTATTATCTCAGGCGTAAGATTTGTAATAAACCTTTTCGATTTGACGCTATTTCTGATGTTGAAGTTTATAAAGTCGAGCCCTGGGATCTTCCAGGTCTGTTTTTTTTTTTTTTTTTTTTTTTTTTTAAGGCTCAATTTTTATGTTTAAATTAATAATAAGTTGTTGTAGTTTTAGATAACCTTGTTCGACTCTGTGTAATTACTCGGAATTGATTAAAGTATGTCAACCTTGACTAGAATTGGATCTAGTTGGTCAACTTGAGATGAGTTTGACTTTTAAAAAAGTAAAACTTAGGTTTTATGTGTATGATATTAAATTATTAATGAATGAATATCATTTTTTGAAATAATTTGGTATTTGGATATGCGTATTTTGTATTTATGTTGATGTTCATGTTTTTTGTTATAAGTGTTGGTAAAATTAGGATATTTGACTATAGTTGCTGTCTTGCTGATAGCGGATAGCGGTAGCCGGTAAGTAGCGATAAGCTACCTATATGCTATGTAGTGATGGTGATGAAATAGTTGGTGCTATTTTATAAATAATGATACGCCAGAAGAAAATTTTAAAAATAGTTTATGCTTATATGTTTTAAAAGATGGTAAATATGGAAAAATATACGGTTCTTATATCAATCCTGTAACAAAAAAACTGTAAAATATGCTTGTTTTTTCAGTATATACTTGTATTTATTAAGAAAAAAACTATTTGATCGCTATTTCATAGCTTTTTAGGCGCTGAAGACCTTATGGCGGGAAGCTCACGCCATGATATTCGCTATAGCAATTAGCGAGCGCTATTAACAACTATGTATTTGACACATATGTAGTTTGCCAAAAATTAATTTCTTTATGATTTACCATGTCAGAGTACTCCCTAAATACGCGCAACTCCGTGGTTGACCGACCTGGGATCGCTTAGCGTAAGCGACTTTTGCAATCATGGTGTTTATAATCAAATTTGTTATGAATATGGAATCATCTGGATGACATTTGTAGTGGTAATGCTTAGAAATTGTTGTAATATTGTTAAAATAGGGCTAATATAGTAATATGTCATCTTCTATGTTTGGTTAATGATTTTAAAAGATGGTTTGGACTGTTTTTGCTGTGATTTTGTATTGGTTAATGGAGGAAGAGGTGACTGTGTCGTTTTCCACGTATCTAATTTGCCCTTGAAGAGTTTGGATGGGTTAATGATTATGTTACTTGGTCAATTGTGTGGTGCAGGTTTGTCTAGGCTTAAGACCAGAGACCTGGAGTGGTACTTTTTTAGTGTTCTCGATAAGAAGTATGGGAATGGATCGCGTACAAATCGGGCGACGGATAGAGGGTACTGGAAGACTACTGGGAAAGATCGGGCTGTTTACCATAGGTCTCAGTTGATTGGCATGAAAAAGACTCTGGTGTATCATATTGGTCGGGCACCGAAGGGCGAGAGAACAAACTGGGTTATGCATGAATACAGGCTCATTGATCAGGAGTTGCAAAAGGCTGGAATTGTTCAGGTGAGGAAGATGTACTTTGTATTACGTAATAACGTAAACATAAATGACGATGTTATATGGCTTGGGTGTCGAGGGTGTGAATGTGATTATATTAAGGCAGGCTTGATGAATTGTTAGGTCATGGATGCTTGGAAAATAAGAACTCAGGGTGTGATTCAGTATATGTTTGTTTTCTTCTATTATGTTGATGTCGCTGTATCATTTTCACTTACTGTGGATATTGTGTTGGCAGGACTCGTTTGTTCTTTGTAGAATCTTTCGTAAGAGCGGTTCTGGGCCGAAAAACGGTGAACAGTACGGGGCACCATTTGTTGATGAGGAATGGGAGGATGATGAGCTAACAATGGTCCCGAAGCAGGACTTTGCCGAGGCATTGCCTGTTGATGTTGATGATGCCTATCTAGATGCAGATGACCTTGAGCAGGTTTGGGCTTTAACATACTTGTCATTTTTAACTTGCTTCCATTAATTCCTACTTTTCTTTTTGGTGCGCGTCAACTCTGCTAAAGATTCCTAATTTAAGAATTAAGAGTATGAAAGCTCTTTTTGGGTAGTAATGTTCATGTCAAGTGTAATGATTACCAAATCTTTGTTGTTTTAACGATTTTTTTTATCACATCAGATTCTTGGCTCAGACATGCCAGAGGAATATCGTCCCCTTCAATTTGAATTTCATCAAGGTGACGATGCCAGCAGTGGTGATGTATCCACAGAAACAGTTGACGACCCACCAAACTTATTGGTGGGTGAGGGTGAGGGTCAACCACAGGCTGACCAAGTAGACGTCCCTAAGTTGTTTGATTTGCCCATACAGAATGAGTTGGACCCCACATCTGTTAAGCATGAATACATTACTGAAACAAGCAATACCGAGGATCTTGATGTGGATTATTTGCTCGATGAACCATATTTTGATGCCTCTACTAGTGACTTTCAACTTAATGGGAGTTCATTTTTGGAAGCAGATGACTTTAAAAATGATGTCAAGGCAGAACCTGGCATGGACATGTTTGATGAGTATTCCGCGTTTCTTACCACACCAAATGATGTCAAGGCAGAACCTGGGCTGGACATGTTTGATGAGTATGCCACGTTTCTTACTCCACCAACTGATGGCTTGGAATATGCTTTTGATTTGTTAGGGAATGATAATATTCTTGAGGTAACACATCATTACTGTACCATCTTCTTTTATTTTGTAGTTTTATCACATAGTAACCTAATTTGATTCAGTTTTCCAATAATCAGAATGCAAATGACGAAACTCATCATTTGAGTGAAGTTAGTCAGGAGTTCTTTGAAGTGCAGAACAGTGATTTTGCCTCCACTTCAAATCAAGAGAATACGAGTAACATGGAAAGAACTCACGAGACTTGTGAAGCAAGCCAACAACTGGTTGAAGGACAGGGGAACAATCTTGTTTCCTCTTTGAAGCAAGAGGATGCAGGTTTGCCAACAGGTAATTGTAGGATCTTACTTTTTCTGGAGGTGGAATTTTCAACGTGTTTATTTATGAACGTGTCGATTCACATAGGGGAAACATAAAAAAAAAAATTGGCTTAAAGGAACTTGACCAGAAAAGACTTTTGAAGACTAGATTATTATGAAATAATTTAACGTTCATATAGTACTCACTAGTTTTTTGTAGGGAAGCAAACTTTATTATTTTTTCTTGATATTAGCAACCAACTTTCATTTAGGTGCAACTACAATTTATTACCGAATATTAGCTTTTAGCATCCGACTTCATTTTAGCTGATTTTATCTGTAAATATCAGATGTAGCACTGGTTGGAAAACAAAAGGAAAAAACGATCCTTTTAAAATTTATGCTTAAAAATAAGCGTAAAATTTCAAATGAGATGCCATATAGCATATATGCTCATACACTAAAATGATGAATAAAATGTCACAATAGTATCGAGTGATGAGGAAAAGTTTGGTGGCATCTGGGAATGCCCTTACTCGTAACTATTATAAATTTATAATCTTTCTGTACAAAGACGTTTCTTCACCTATTTTTACCTGTGTAAACCTTTACTGTTAGCCAGTTTTGACACCTTTTCGTGATCTAAAGATATTGTTTACTTTGGCTATGCAGATTTTGCATACCCGTTTCTGCATAGGGGGAGTTGTATGTTGGAAAACATATCTGCACCACCTGCATATGCGTCAGAATCTTCGGCAAAGTACATGGCTGCTGCTTCTCAAGCTTCTACCTCAATTCGTGTCACTACAGGCATGATCAGAATAAGCGATGCTTCTTTCACAGGGAGCAAGCTGGACTGGTCATTGGGCAAAAATGGTCATCTCAACATTGTTCTCTCATTTCAGTTGGCGCAAAATGAGGTTAAATCTGTTGATTCACATGAATCCCTCGGTTTAACTTCTCGAAAGCCCAATTCTTTTGCTCCCCGAAGCTGGTTGTACTGCTTGTTTCTGTGGATCATGATTCTTTCATTGAGCTTCAAGATTCGCAGTATGGTTTGTCCCAGATCATACATGAGCTGAACGGGTCAATGGTCAACATCGCTAGCAACAACGCAGACCTCAAGACGCTTCTCAACTCATCTCTCCATGCCTCAGCATCTTTAACAAAATAATGTCGTCATGGATGCACACTGTTTAGTATATGCATATGATTCTGATATGTGCGCGCTAGTTCCGGAGACCAAAAAAGTCCTTGATTTGTTGAGAGTTCTTGGTATGAACATTAGAAAGATCCTTGAGAACAATTTCAAATGCTTATGTGGGACTGGAGGGAAATAGCACTTCGCTATTTCTTTGCCTATTTAATATTTTATTAGTCACAAATCTTATTAACCAATCTGAATGCGTTTCTTAGTTTGAGCTCATTTTGTGCTTCAGAAATTTTTTAAGCTCAGCTTGTGAAGAGTTTCTGAGCTTGTTTTGGGCTTTAGAAATTCGAGTTTTGTTTCTAAAACTTTAGCTCGGTACATGAATAGTTTTTGAAGTGGTGGGTTTTTGAAAATAAGGAAGGACAAGTTACAGGGGTCAAACCGGTTCGGGTCGGGGTATTGAACTGGCGGTCGGACTGGGAATTGGCAAGTTGAACCAGGTTCTAAAGGGGTTGAACAATTTTTTTTTTTTTTTATATTTTTAAAAATTTTACCCTATTAATTTAACGACACCATCCGGTTCTTACATCCGATTATTAATTATTTTATAAATGTGTTAACTACATTCACCAACGAAAGGTGATGTATTTTTAAGAAGGCACAACCATGAACCATGATCTATGAACTATTTATCTACTTTTCTATTTTGTAGGGACCTTACTGTAAGTTATCAACTAACTTGTTGAAAAGTTATTCACTACTATCAAGCGTTGAGTAATAGTCCATGACTTTTCAAATATGAGGTCATGGGTGACATATTGTTTCTAGTTGAGCTTGAAGGTTTTCGCATTTGTGGGTTTTTCAGAGTCACCACGTTTTGTTCTTTGGGTGGAAGGGTGATCCATTTGTTAATGTGATCCCGAGTGTTCAAACCTTTGGTATTAAAAAAAGTATTTACCGGAATTGATGATAGGAGAATCAATGTTTGAACAACACTTCTCCCTCTCTTTCTAAATCATGTATCAATTGTAATGATCCAAAAATTAGACCTTACCTTAAATGGATGAAGTATTGGTTAGCTTGATTGAATGAACATGGAATGAACGTTAGGCTCGTTATGGAAGAGGAGGTTCTCTCTGTGACCACCTTCCAGTGTGAGGATATGTATTTGTTTAGATAGAAAAAGGGTAGTTCGAGCGTAGGAGCACGTGTCTTTACCTGCACTTGAAATGAGAATATTTATACTAGTCAGAAAAGTCGTACTTCTGGTGGGTCTGGATTGTTCGGTTTATTGTACTTATACTTCGGTGGGTTTAGTTACCCACCGAGCTAGAGGGTTCATGATATAGTCCAGGGGCTTCTTCGTTTCTTCCCCAGGTATATTATATTCCCTGAAGTTCTTAATTCGGTACAACCTTTTATACCTCTTCAATTTGTAACAGAGTTTTGTGGATCCTAGACAACTCAATGACCAGCAATTCTATTATGTTTGATTAAAAACTATCACATTCTCTTTTATGGGTGATTAAGCGACCCACATGCCATAAGAATAAGTTGTGTGGGATACTAATAACTATTTAACTAAAATATATATCAAAATATAGAAGAAAAAAACACCGATAAAAATATGCTCAAACTTATATTGAATATTAAATATTGTAAGAAGCTAAAATATCAAGTATTAAAAGAAGCCAGGGCCTATCAAACTATGATGGCGATATTTGAGATGTTTAAAATCGGAGGTTAGTAATCCCGGTTTCACTAATTTTAGAAAAAATAAATAAATAAAATAATAATAGGTTCAATATTTATTTGAAACTAGTTGGATTCCCTCGCGCTTTACCGCGGGCTTCCAGTCAGTATTCATTCGGTTCGATTCGGTTTATGACAATACCAACATGATACCGACACTCGACACGTGTTTTACATCGATTGAAAACCATATAAACGTATACATGTGCTGGTACCAGTGTTGTTCAGTTGGTATTGGTTTGGTTCGTTACGGTACGATACCTATGTACACTCGATGTAGCTTACAATACCCAAAAAATTATGTTGTCATATCGAGAAAAACCATAAAAACAAATACGGTACCAATACCGATGTTGAATCCCCGTATTGCAAACGAGGCGAGGGCCGTAAACTGGGCTAAGTAGTAAGCAAACGGCGACTAAAAGAAGGAAAATTGTCAAAAAAGCAAATCTTGGTCCATTGAATCCCAAGAAGGTAAGAACTCCAACCTGTCCAATGCGCCGCTGCAGGTCCTTTATTTAGGAATGCTAAATCTGAATGTGCTTTGCGGCGGGCTTCCAATCAGTATCGGTTCGGTTCTTGACAATACCAACACTTGGAATCCATCGATTGTAAACCATAGAAACGAATACATGTACCGGTACCAGTGTTGTTTGGTTGGTATTGGTTTGGTTCGTTATGGTAGTACAGACACCTGCACTAAATATTAGATACGCAAAAAACATTTTATTACGAATACAACTCAGTGTTCAACGAATTTTATGCCGGCATATCATGAAAACCCATAAACATGAATATGGTGTGAATACGATGTTGTCCCCCGCATTGCAGTCGACGCGTGTGTCGTAAAACCGTGTTAAGCAGTAAGCAAACGTCAACCAAAACCAGGATAATTAAAAAAAATGAATTTACACCACTACGAGACATAAAACGTAAGCAAACGCAAACTTATAAAACACAAACAAGCTCAATACATACTACAGGTCAAGTAAAATGAAAGAAAAAAAAACACCTCCTACAAGACAAAGTACATAAAAATAAAAATAGCTTCAAGTTTTGTTATAAATATATAAATAAATATACATAGTTTATGTTTGGATGAATAATAATATAAAGAAATTGACACCAACAGGAATGTATGAACAAATCAATCGAGTATATACCTTTTGATCCGTTTGGACATTTAATGGAATCCACCCTCGACCTAGTCACCTTTTGTCTAAATTAGCCGGCAGACAACCATATCCAATAACGAAATATTAAACCTTCGGTGATAACAATGCACATAAAGACATGTCAACATTGGACTACAACAATAACCTTGTACAATTAACCACTATAAGTTGCATAACACTACATACAAATTATTCAATATCTAGTCAATTACATGGACACTTTTGTGGACATACCCTTTGGCCAATCTCCGAGTCAGCGAACGAGGGGCGGGTTTGATTTCCAGACGGGAATCTACCACTCGCTCGTCCAACTCGAGGATGGCCATAAGATTCCTGCTAACGCTAACCTTGACACCGCTACATTTGTCTTGTCACAGTTACTAAAACTGGGCCAAGTGGAGTCTAAAGTAGCATTTATAGACACCGCTACGGGCCAGAGAGTCACATATGGTCAACTCCAACGGTCAATCTACTCATTGGCAACTGGGTTGTACCATGGACTCGGTGTCCGTAAAGGTGATGTCGTTTTTGTTTTGTCACCGAACACCGTCCTCTACCCGACCATATGTCTAGCCGTGTTTTTAGTCGGTGGAGTCTTGACTACGGCTAACCCGCTTAACACCGAGTCGGAAATAACCAAACAAGTGCTCGACTCAGGTGCGAAACTAGCCATTGTGGCACCTGGTGAGGCTCATAAGCTTGTGTCAACTAATGTCCCAACCCTCCTTACTTACCGTCAAGAAAACGCGGACGAACTCTCTGTAGAAGAATTAATCGACTGCTGCGAACAGATGGAGTTGCCCGAAACCAGGCCAACTCAGTCGGACATAGCCGCGATACTATACTCGTCCGGGACAACAGGTGTTAGCAAAGGAGTTCTACTAACACATTCTAATATCATTTCTATGATGACACTCTTAAAATGGTCCACTTATAAAATGTCGGCCAACAACGATGTTTTCTTATGTTTTATACCCATGTTTCATATATACGGTCTCGCATTTTTCGCTTTGGGGTTGCTTTGTATGGGTTTGACAACAGTTTTGATGAAAAGGTATGACTTTATAGGCATGTTAGAAGCTATACACACTCATAAGGTCAGTAACCTTCCAGCGGTTCCACCGATTATACTAAGTTTGGTCAAACAAAACAAAGGCGGGTATGACTTATCGTCTTTGAGACGAGTAGGGTCAGGGGCTGCACCCTTGAGTAAGGAACTAGTGGATAGGTTCAGAGCCAAGTTTCCATGGGTTGAACTGAGGCCCGGGTATGGGCTAACCGAGAGTTGTGGGGCTGCAACATTATTTCTTACTCATGAAGAAGCCAAGGCTCATCAAGCTGGTTCGGGAAAGCTGCTACCGACCTTTTGTGCTAAGGTGGTTGATTTTGAAACGGGGGTTGCTATGCCGCCGTGTAGAGAAGGGGAGTTATGGCTAAAGTCGCCTACTGTGATGAAAGGTTATTTAGGAAATGAGGCTGCAACTGCTGCAACCATTGATTCAGATGGATGGTTGAGGACTGGAGATCTTTGTTACTTTGATGAAGATGGGTGTTTATATATTGTTGACAGGATAAAGGAGCTCATAAAACATAATGGGTATCAGGTATAACTGCTTAAACAAATGAATGTGTGGTTTTGATCATAGTTGTCAAAGCGCCTAGGCGCAGAGGCCGAGCCCGGAGCCTATGTGCATAAAAAAGGGGCTTTTTATAAGTAGACGCATAGTATAAAATACATTTTTAGGGATTTCAGAGATGTTTTAGGCTTGTTTAGGGCTACTTTAGGCTGTTTTAGGGTTATTTCGGACTTGTTCATAGCTCATTTAGGATGTTTTAGAGGTTTAGGCAACTTTTAGCTTGAATTTGGCCGGAAAATCAGCCTGAAGTGCGCCTCAGCGCCTAAATGTGCGCCTCGCGCGCTTTTGACAACTATGGTTTTGATACACACATATATATAATCATATAAAGGGACGCGCTATACATAACCAATTTTAAGTAGAGACCACGAGAATCGCATAAACAGCCAAGCACGTGTATGCTTTGCGTGTCAGATATAGTGGGAGAGAGATGATTCTCATGATTCTCTACTTAAAACTGGTTTTGTGTTGAACAGTCCTCTATCTGTATATATATATATATATATATCAATGTGTATACAGACACGCTCGTGTGCAATGCATTGACATAAACTATGAATGCAGGTAGCTCCAGCAGAACTAGAAGCCATACTATTGAGCCATCCCGGGATACTTGATGCAGCAGTCATACCGTGAGTTTCTCTGTCTCTGTTTGTGTGAAAATGCATGTGAAAGTTTTCAGAAAATCTTAAAAAAATTATGTAAATGTCGTAGAGTTGAAGATGAAGAGGCGGGAGAGATACCTATGGCTTATGTGGTCAGAGCAGAAGGATCTCAACTCAGTGAAGATCAAGTCATTCAATTTGTTGCCAGTCAGGTTTGTCTAAACAACTTCTAATAAACTAATTTAGGATGTTATATGCAACCCATTTGAGATAAACATAGCCCCAACTTGATCCATTTATTGGTCTATGAACCGAAAATGTCACCTTAACATAAATAATCTGACTGTAATTACTTGCATCTTTCAGGTGGCTCCCTTCAAGAAGGTGAGGAAAGTTTCCTTCATAAACATAATACCAAAGTCAGCTGCAGGAAAGATATTGAGAAAGGATTTAGTGGCACAAAGCAAACAACATGTCCGGTCGAAACTTTGACCACCATATTGTTGCTCCAATATGTATGTAATCTATATACACTAAATGGGAAAGTTTCATGATCTACTGTTATATTTTATTATATTAGACATATCAATAAGACCGGAGACATGTAAAATAGAATGTGCAGATATGCATAAAGAAGATTATGAAGATTTTTTAAATGATGAGATAATATTAAAATGTCTGTTGATGTGTAAATATATATAATATTGTTTCTGAGTCAAATATGCATAACACACATCAGAACATAAAAACCTATTTTACAATCTCTGATTTTTTGCTTTAATTATTGCCTTATACTTAACTGTCAGTTTCCTATATCATCTCAAAGTTGATTTCATGCAGCCGATGCACTAGATGGTCGAAGTCAAAGTGTCAAACTAGAATGTACCTCTTCTTTTACTAAAGAAATGGCAACTACCATACAATAGTCTGATACATTCATAGTAATACTTAAGGTAGAATCTACAACTAGTAGCCAATCAAAAGTATAGGTAAACTGATTGGTCATTTTGGATACGGCGACACAAATGTTGAAAATAAATTGAGATCTAATGGCAAGTGTACTAGTCACGATCTGCCTCGTCTATTTCTTCTTCCTCAGGTACACCGCGTATATAAAGAACATTATTGCATCTGCATATCCAACACGCAATCTTTAGCCAGTGATATTTGGATTATTGTTATTATAATTACTATCGAAACTCAAACGAATATAATTCTTGTAGTCATACATAAGAAACTAAGTTTATAAGTTTTTGGGCCAAATATGTTTCAACCTGGAAAAAATATCAGAATAAAATATCAGTAGGAACAAGAAAACTTTTGTCACATACCCATTACCAAACCCATATGACCCGCCCATTTAATTATCGTTTTGGTCATGAAAAAATTGATGCATTTATTAATAAAGATTAAAGAAGCTCAGAATCATGCTCTAGTGCTCTATTTTGTGCATTGGAGTAATAAGATTACCCTGACAATTATGAGCTCAAGACAAGTCAAGGATGACATCAGATAAAAATACTAAAACAGAACAACTTGATGCGCACATGAACATGTCTAAAGCTTTTTTATATCACTGTATAATCAAATCGCCTCAGATTTTAAAAGCTGCAGATAACTTCACGCATACCTGATTAATATCTCTCCTAGATTTCCAGTGAACTGACCGTCGATGTATTCTTCAGAGTTTGCCAACTGAGAAATAAAACATAAATTAGTATTAGAGTCAACTCAAGAGTATATTATTAATACAGGTCAACCTTTCAATATAGAATGTCGGCGTCGTACCTGCAAGTTCATGTATGAGTCAACAGAGACAAGAAAACCTTTGTACTCCATTCCCCACTTGAGTTTCACAATCATAGGCTTCCCAGTCAAATTGTTCAAGAAAGGTTTAGGGTTAACCGGTACGGTCTGCAATGCTTGAACAATTTAGTTCCCAAATTTGATCATCAACATTGATATAAATCATAGTTGTTAAAAGCCATCGCCTCTTGCGCCTAGGCCCATTTTAGGTGAGGCGATGCATTTGCGCTTTGAGTCGAGGAAATTGCGCTTTAATTCTCCAGCTGATGGTTTAGGCGTAGATTTTGGCTAGACTCCCAAATTCCAGAGAGTTTCCAGCCAAATTCGTTAAATTATGAAAAATAGTATTATTTTAATATATTTTTACTTTATTTTCTTGTTCGCTTTTTTCATCTCAGGCCCTCGTTTTTTTTTTCCGCCTCGCGGCTAGTCCCCAGGCGAGGCCTATGCGCCTTGAGCGCACCTAACGCCTTTGATAACTATGATATAAATCACTGTGATAAAAGAAATTAATCTTAAACCAAACACTAAAATGAAGCAAATCATCACTAGGAGTGTAAACGGGCCAAGCCGCCCATGAGTTACTCGAGACGAGCTTGCTAAAAGCTCGAATCAAGCTGATCGCCTAATCTTAAATCAGCTCGAGACCAAAAATACCATCGTTTAAATTATCGAGCTTAAACCGGCTGGTGAGCCTAAACAAGCCTATTACTTGTATAATTTATTTGATAAATTAAATATATACCTAGGGTTTAAAATCTGACGTGTACACATACAATTTACAAACACTCAATTCATAAGAAAACAAATCTGTCTACATTTAACCACTAAACGACACTATTTAACTCACATTCTTCAATTAGGGTTAAAAGAAAGCATGAAGGATCGATACTTACGGCCATATTGGTGGAGAAGAACAGTCTAATCGATTGCAGATTGACGTTTATAGGGCTTCTGATGATGTTCCCCCAATATAACCACTTTAAAAATTTTACATTCTTTTCCCTCTTATATCTTTCACTAGCTGATTACCCCGGGAGGGTCCCGGGGTTGAAAAATCTAATTTTACGTGATAACCTATTGCAAATGGCTCAAGTTAACTAACCACAAAATCTCTCAATCATAACATGTTCATAGTATTCTAATCAGTAATAACTCATATTCCCTAATCTAAAACCTAATCAGTAATCATCTAAAGAATCACTTATGTAAGCTGCAACTATTCAAAAACTTATCACATCTCTCTAATTTCTCACATTCTAATGGCTCTTATAATTCCTAACCTAATCAACTAAACAAACACTTAAGTTGAAAGTTGTAACCATTGCATCTCATTATGCCACGTGACATAATCAAGAGATGGTTGAAGCCACCATTGAACGCCATGTCAGCAACTATCAATTCTTCCCGGTAGCGTCCCGGGGTTGAAAAATATAACCATTCTAATAATACTAATACTAATAGTAATAATTATTACTCTTGTAATTAATAATTAAATAAATGAAAAAAATAACCTTGCTATAAGCTAACACCATGTGTTGCAGTGTTGCGCGATTCTTTGTTCTAGCTTCTCTTGATGAAGTATACCTAGTAAAATTCTAATGATAACATGGCGATTGGGCTGATTTTCAATATCGTAGATAAGAATCTGGTTTAAAAGAAAAAACATGATTAATGAATAACATGAACAGTTTGTGTTTTTTTTCCTGTATGAACGAAACCTCACAAAAAAATAGTCGATTTTTTCTCCGTTTTTTATATAGCACTATGGTACTCGTTGGAAAGATAATAAAACGCTCGTTAATTTGGTGTGCTTTTTTTTCTTTAAAAAATCCCGTATATAAAAGATATAAACGTTTAAAAATTATGGGAGAAAATATGAGAGATAAAATTTTAAATTTATTTTTAAATTATTTTTTCCTAAAATAACTCAATTTAATTAAAAATGAAATAATTCAAAAACACTAAAGTCTTTCAATTATGATGCCACGTGGCAGTTTTATAGAGAGGTTGAAGCCACCATTGCACGCCACGTCAGCAATGTTCAATTCTTTTATATATATTAATAGATTTTTATTAGAGAAAATTACACAGATTGTCCTTTAGTTTTACCCAAAATTGCATCCTATGTCCTTTTTTCGAATTTTTGACTCTTTATGTCTTTTGTTTTATATACTTGTTACACCGTTTGTCCTTTAAGCCAAACCCCGTTAAAAAAAGTCTGTTAAGTCGATCACGTGCCCCTCATGTGAGGGGCAATCCTGTCTTTTCACCCTCAAAAGGACAATCTGTGCAATTTCATGTATAACTAAAGGACAATCTGTGTAATTCTCTCTAATAATAATAATAATAATAACAATAATAATAATAATAGGAAAATTAATAAAAATAAATGTTTTCTGAACCAAAAACTTTTATTTAGGTTCATGATCCTTAAAAATAATTTTCCAGAAAATTTGGGATTTAAATCATTAAAAATGAATTTTTAATCAATTATTTATGATTAAAACTATTTAAATTAATAAAAGTATGAAAATAATTTATTTTCCAGAAAATTTTTATGTGATAATTTTATTTATGGTTTCAAGATGTTACTCCTAAATTTTTATAATTTTTGGGTAAAAAATGGATTTATTATAAATATTTTAAGACATCAAGTATTTATATATAAATATTATATATAAACAAACTAAAAAAATATATAAAAATGATCAAACCCGCCCCAAAGGGGGTTCGAACCTGTGTCCTCTCAGCAGTAACACAACCCTGTGACCACCACTCCACAACTATATTTGTGTTTCTATTTGAAAGATTAAATATTTATCTAAAAAGCTAGTTTCATCTTCTTCCCCAAATATAAAATAAACCCTAATCCCCAAATCCAATAACCCGATTAAGGCTCGATAAACGTCCTGTAATATAGGGGTTTTAATCTATGAAGGCCGAAATACATGATGCAAATAACAATTTGAACTTACAACTCGTTTTGGACTCGAAAATGATAATGCAAAAGCCGAAACTTGTAGGTTCGATTAGAGGCCTTTCTGTTCGTTCAATACGTGATTTTGTTTGTGGGTTTGTGATGTGTAACAGGGAAACAAATGTTCGAAGTACCAGATTATATAGTTGTTAAGTGAAACATGGCCACAAATTAAACCCATCTCGACGGTTACACCATGAGTCTTAAAGATCGATTTTATAGCATAATTAACCGGTTTTAATGCACCATAAAGGCCACGAAATAATTAAGAGTGATGGAGAAACGGACTAGTAGCATTAAATCGAGTTAGATGATTATAATAAGCGAGATTGGGTTTGCCGGATTTTAATTCCGGTGACCGGAATTCCGGTCGGAAATCAGGAAGGAGGGAAGGAAAACACGTTTTTTTTAAACTTTGACATCTTGGCAAGAATGGTCCCTCTAGTTTATACTTGATATATTATGCAAGATTGTCCTTTTGAGGGTGAAAAGACAGGATTGCCCCTCACATGAGGGGCACATGACCAACTTAACTGAGTTATTTAACTGGGTTTGGCTTAAAGGACAAACGGTGTAACAAGTGTATAAAACAAAGGACATAAGGAGTCAAAAATTCGAAAAAAGGACATAGGATGCAATTTTAGGTATAACTAAAGGACAATCTGTGTAATTTTCTCTTTTTATTAATTCACCCTCTCTTCTTTTTAAAAATCTTACGTGTTTAAAAAACCGTGTGGACTTCAGTTTACAGATCGTGTTTCTTTTATAAGGGAAAATGGATTTTAATACTCTCAACTATCGTTTATTAGCGGATATCACTCCCAACTTTTATCTTATTTTCTTTCATCACTCCCAGACTAACGGATGTCTAACCTGGTTAGTGTTCGTCGCCAAAATGTGAAAACTAAAACTTTGGGACATTTTTAAACATTTTATTATTATCAAAAAAATAACTTATTATTATTATTATTAAAAAAACTATTATTATAAGATGAAAGTTTGGAGTGCTATTGGGCAAAGTGAAAGTTGGGCGTGATATCCGACAATAGACGATAGTTGGGAGTATTAAAATCCATTTTCCCCTTTTCTAATCCTGATCTATGACTATCAGTTGAACGTCACATTACCATCTCTTCCCATCCCACGCCTATATCCTGGGCTTATAGCTCAGTGGTCATGGTAAATGAGGGAAGACTCTTGCCTTTGCCTTTGGTCATGAGTTTGATTCTTGATCTCACCGGGTTTTACCAGTTCTTTACTGTCATACCCTTGAGCGGGTGAAGGGTTGGGTTTTCCCTGGAACTGGTGGTTGGTAAGCTAGGGACTCCGTGCGTGCAGGTTGGGCTACCTTGGCCAATGAGTGCCGCGTACGGAGTACCCGACGTTACCTAGTTGGACGTTAAAAAAAATGCACCTTTTGTTTTTAGCAGCTGTAACTAGTTCAAATAACACAATTTTTTTACACGGTCTATCCTATTGTAATTGAGTCAGTTTTCTATTAGTTTGTATTTTGGTCGTTGATGGCTGTTAACTTTATTCGTTCTTCCTGTTATCATCAGCTGTTTAACAAATTTCCCCTCTTCGATTTTTTATCTCTCTCAGTTTGTAGGGAACACTTTTATAATGGTTACAAAATCGAATACGGTTTGCTAAAAACACAAGATCCCCCGACGCCTTCATACCATTCGTCGTTGCTAATGTTAAACAAGCTTTAACATATCAACAACGGTCAAGAAAATAAACGCTTAAAATGCAGGACGAAAGATATAACCTCTTATGGTTTTTTCATAGAGAAGAAAGTGATTTTAGAGCTGCTTTGACATCCAAAACAAGAACCAATATATGAAAACTATATATAATTCACTACACTTCTCTAGAAAACCAAGGGCTGCTAATATATGTTCACTTCCTTTATAGATTTCCAATAGCAAACAGCAAAACTTCGCATCTCGGTGATCGTTTATCACCTGCACACAGTAAAAAATATTGTATTACTATAGCAAACGGGTATTTTGTTGGCGGTAACTACAGGCAGCAAATGAGTGAAGTAGGCAACGGGTCAAAAGGGTAATTTTTTGGTTAGGTCGAAATGCGTTTGGTGACCTGAACACTTTTCGTCCAAAATTCATTTTTTTTTCTAAGACAGTCGGTGTGTCAAATATGATTATTGAAATAATAATATTTCAATGATAATCGTTTTATTTAATAGAATAATTTAGAAGGCTTTATGCATTAAAATTCACATTGGACAAGGTTAGACGCGATTGACATGTTCTACCCATGTGACATGTTCAACCCATATGACATGTTTTGTTTTTTAGATAAATCTTTCATTTGACCCGTTTGACATGTTAGATATTAGAGCATAATCTGAATAGACCGAAACACAAATAAGGTGATCGAAATTGTCACCTCTACTAATAGCAAAGAGAGAGATCAAAAAGTTTTAGTGAGACTGTGAGAGAGAACATACCGAGGCAATGACTTAACCACAACTCCTGGAGAACCCTTGAGCAAATAGGACGCCACAGAAGAAGGAAGCTCACCCACGGGCTTGTTTGGTGGTGGGATAAGGTTCAAAACCTTAAGGTTCACAAATGGGGAAGGTTCTTCAACAAGCTTGCTTTCAGACAGGGTGAGGAGCTTTAACCAAAAAAATAGATACTTTGTTATTAAAGTTAAATGAGCGCACTAACTATCGAACGCAAGTGTCTAAAGTCTAAACAAAATAGGAGCTTTAAAGTAAATACACACACACAAGACAGAGGAGCGTTCAATATGTAATCTAATGCTTGTATCTAGTAAACATTTTTCTATTGATCAACAATCAAGAGAATACATATAGAGCACCCATAAACCCTAGAACAGATGTATCTAAACAAAATAGAAGCTTCATGTGCATGAGGGCACTAGTTGGGATGAAGCATATATATATAAAAAATATACTCGACTAATTCTAAAATAACAGAATCGAGCTTCAAGGCGTTTTCGCCTCACGAGGAGCCTGCAGGCGACTGAGGCGTAAGCTTTAGGCGGAACTAAAAAATAAATATAAAAACTATATACCTTATAAAAATAAAATACCAACTAATTTCATCACCAGATTCATCAAAAACATCAAAACCACGCATCAAAAAGACACGGAATGTTTGAAACTAACAAAAAAGTCTAAAACATCAAAAACACACATCAAAACCCCTGAGGCGGTTTTTCTTAGCGCCTTAGCCCTACGAGGAGAACGTACAAAAATACTCATTTTCTGGCCGCCTCGCCTTGAGGCGCGCACCTCTGCCGTTTTTGTAAACAATGATACTCAGTTACTTAGCAAACCCGATACAAACAAGAAAATATAAACTCTGATATAATAAAACAAACAATTAACGGTTTAAATTCCAAAACATCATTCAACAAAACAGAAGCTAGAGCAATAGCGCAATCCGTTACCTTAACAGTCGACGGAGAAAGATGAATACACTTAGCATTCCTAACAGACCAAAGCATCCTAATCAAATTAACCTTCAGTTCCTCCTCATCCGGCTGCTGCTGCACATTCCTATCCGCCACACGACCAAACGAAAAACAACAGTCAACATGCACCGTCTCCAACCGCGGAAAATCACACGCCTCAAACTCCATCGGTATCAGCCCCTCAATCTCAAGCACCACAAGCTTAGGCGCCAACACCACAACCTTCTCATACGGAATCGGATGATAAAAACACGACGAAACCCTCAACCTCTCCAACTCAAACCCAACCAACTCAACCCCACCCAAATCATACCCCATCTTACAATTCACCAAACTCAAATCCCTCAACTTAACAAACCCGGCAAACGGTTCGGTCTCAACTAACTTAACCCTTTCAAGCCACAACTTAACCAAACCCGAAAACCTCAAACAGCCGCTAAACTCCAGCATTCCTTTTAACCTCAAACTAGTTAAACAATCACTAGAGTTCAAACACGAAAGCTGACGGTACTTAGTTAAATAATCAGAACAATCAACGGTTAAACAAAGCACGTGGTTTAACAAGGCATAGTTATAAACCCTATCCATGGTATCATAATCAGTAACTTTAATATTAACAGCTTCTAATTTAATAAACTTGTTACGATCAGTTAAAACATTATTAATAAAAGTATCGAAAGAGTGGTTTAAAGAGAAGGAGGTGGAGTCGAAGTTGAGGGTAGGGAGAAGGGTCCAGAGGTTAAGCCAACGTTTGGAGAGGGTAGAGGTTTGAACGGCTAGTTTTGTGTCGATTAAGGAAAGGATTAGGATTAGGAGGATGTCGGGTAAGGAGCTGAGACGGTCTTGTTGTGGGTGGTCGGTGTTGGTGATGATGGTGTTGTTTGGGGTGTAGAGATTCAAGGTGTTGCTTCGCTTGTTCATTTTGGGGTCTGTTTTGGTTATGGAATGGGGGAATGAAGAAATGAAGAAGGAATGATAATAATAATAATGATAATAATATAAAGTTTTATAAAGTTTGTTTACAGGTGTGTATGTAACTTTATTGTTATGTTATTACGCGTGTGAGACGTGTAAAGTTTAAGGCTTGAGTCTGAGCTTCAACTTATATGAGTTGGTTTGGTTAGGTTGGTTTATTTTAATAAGGTATAAAGTTAAACCTTGAGTTCGGCTTGTGAAAAGTCCTAGTCAGTTTGTGGTAGAATTGGTTACGGTTTGGTTTCAAATCGTGAAATTGTTCAAACGGGTTATTGGCTCAGTTTCATAGTCAGGTTTTTACTTAACTTGTGATTTGTTAGTTTCAATATTTTCAAACTGTAAAGAATGGTTTGGTTTATGGTTTATACTAAAACTAACCGAATAAAATGGGAACGGATTGGACTCTAAGAATTGAAGGTTGTTAATTATTTTTAAATATTTATATTATACATCATTAAAATATGTAAATAGGAAGATTGTTTCTAAACTAAGAGTATCGAATTATTTTCGTTTTAATCAAACTAGTGGGATGCTTAGTTGCGCGTTGCGCAACTTTCGACTATGTTTGTGAGCGATTAAAGACCTATTTACTACGCAACAGGTGATTAACCGAGCGCGCATTGCGCACATTGTTATTCGGTTGTTACCAAAACGCTAAGAAGCTATTATCAACCAAAGTAAACAATATATATTGAAATTCAACAACGGGAAAATTGTTTCAGACATAATAAGATGATGTGTAGATTTATGAAATTAAATATCCAATTACAAGTTCACTATTATTCATCAATCATCACCCAAAACATACAAAAAAAAACGCTAGCAAGATGCTATGCCATAGTTACAACACCAAAATCCATATTAAAGGAAACCTATTTCGCCCAATCGATCTAGCTTCTTTTCGCCCGGTTCTTGAACCACAAAAAGGAATCGCTTGAGTTTCACAAAAGATCTTCTCAATGGTTGTTCGCTTCCCTCAAAAATCAATTCATTTAACGCCTTTCAAATCGCCCTAACACATCACGATGATAATCATCCGCGCCAACTTCCTTTTTGCAGGCGGTTCCTCCAAGTATTGACTTATGCTAAGAGTCTCAATATCAATTACAAGTTAGAGGAAAATGTCAATATAACTTAATCCGCTTAAGCATCCTTCAAACTTCCACACGGTTACCTATTGATTTGATTCAAGTCCACCAACAATCTCATTGATGTTTCCCACGGCATTTTTTCAAAATCATGGTAAAACCGGAAATGTGTCATCTGAAGAAGAAGGGTAATCAACTGATCACCTCCAAAAAAAAAAAAAAAAAGCTTGGCTGCAAGATTCGAACCCGGGCAACACACAGCAAACAACAGCACTCCCACCATCTGTACCTTAACATTCTTGATTAACATATTTAGAACCATTTGTATTTAAAGACTTTTCAAAAAGTAAGGGAGCACTATTCATTGGAGTTGTAAAATAAATATAAAGGATAAGGATAATTAAAGTGCATAAGAAGTGAGTAACCAATTATCACATTCTAAAGTCGAATAAACCATCCCAATTTTTACATATAAAGAATCAAATTTTGCAAATACTAAAGTGTTAGTTTGTTTTTTAAAAAAAGGTTTGTGCAAGCTTTTATGTCTGCGCCGTCGCCACCCACCACCGTCACTGTCCACCGCCACCACTACTGTCCACGATCACCACCGCCATCCGTACACCACCACCAGTTTATTTTAGTAGTCTACAAAGGTTTGGTCAACTTTTTCTTCTGTAGATATTTGCATATGTGGTCCGCATACTGTAGACATTGTACCTCTGAAAAAACAAACATCACCTAAATTATTAGACTTTTAGAAGTAAGAAACCGAACACTTGAAGAATAGAGTAACAATATGAAAATATAAAGTTCCTCAAATTCTATAGAGCTTTATTTAAAGGAATAATGGAAATAAATAATCCCAACTATTCACTATTGGCCAATAACAGTCCCAACTACGAAAATCACCAATATTGGTCCCAACTTTCGACATATTGGAAACCAACGGACCCAAACTAACTGAGGCTAACTCCGTTAGTGTGATGCGGACGTGGCATGCCACGTAGGATGCCACGTAGGATCATTTTGCCACGTGGCATGCTACGTAGGATGCCACATAGGATTATTTTGCCACGTGGCATGCCACGTAGGATGCCACGTAGGATCATCTTGCCACCTAGGAATGCTACGTCAGCATCATACTAACGGAGTTAGCCTCCGTTAGTTTGGGTCCGTTGGTTTCCAATATGTCGAAAGTTGGGACCAATATTGGTGATTTTCGTAGTTGGGACTGTTATTGGCCAATAGTGAATAGTTGAGATTATTTATTTACATTTTTCCTTATTTAAAAAGGCCCAAACCGTAAGACCAAACATACTAATGTTTGGTTTAGTTCGGTTTTAGAAATTTACATTTTGGTTTTGGTTTTCAAAAATAGAAAAACCGTTACTAACAATTTGGTTCAAGGTTGATCTAAAAACCGTGAAAACCGAACAATGAACACTCATAATTTGTGGCTCGTTAAGTCAACTTGATAATTTGAAAACATAAAATTTTAGTGTTTTATGCATATTTATATAGGAAAAAAAAAGAGAATTAGATTTGATAAAAACAAGCACGACTTTAGGAGATTCTTTGCTTGATTATGTTGGTGTTGTTTTTTTCTTGTTTTTTTTTTTTTAGTTTTTACTTTTTAATCATAACTTACAATGTCCATGAATGATTTTAATAATGGTTTATAGTAACTAGGATGATCCCGCCGCGTTGCGGCGGTCGTGTGACGATGCTCATTAGATTGTAAACTAAACAGAGAAAAGGAGGATGAAGGTCAACTTGTTTTAACGCAAGGCAAGTTCCAATGTACAGATCCCATAATACAAAGCATCAAAACAAACAAATGCAAAGAATAGATAGATAATTCAAAAGTTACTATGTTTCTAAGGGATACACTAAGCTGGAAATAAATAAAACAAAACGGTCCAGGCTTATTTTAATGAGGTAAAAAGTTAAAGCTTGAGTTCGGCTTGTGAAAAGTCCCAGTCAATTTGTGGAAGAATTGGTTTGAGCAGTCTTTTGTCTGTTTTTCAAAAGTGTTTGTTTGTTTTTCAAAAAAAGCTTTGAGCAGTCTTTTGTCTGCGTCGCGCAGATATCGCTATGTGCAGACTGTTTGTTTTTTCGAAGATATTTCATTAAAAAAACGTCTACACGAGATTTTTTGATGCAGACTAGGCCAAACCACTTCTAAGATCTTCTAAGGTTTGCAGAGGGTTAAACACCTCCACTCACTGTCCACCACCACCGTCGCCGGCACCCACCACCACCACCACTGTCCTTCCTTTGCGCCTAATACCGGACCCCATGGGCGGTACCGGTCCCCACTTAGGACTTTTCCTCAACATCTACCAACACCTCAAATATGTGAACGTCCCACGGGTTGCGTTGAATTCCTCCAACGCTCTTGCTAACACACCATCATCACCTTCCCATTGCCCCTATTGTCGCTACAACGTTGGAAAACTTCCGCAAAAGCATGACATCTATTATTTATATCGGTTCACTTTCCTAATATCGAGTCGTTGTCCAGGTATTCCCTTCGATCCATGGCGGTAAAAAATATCTCTCGAATTCTTATCCAAAACAAAGGCTTGTCTTGATAGTTCGCTACAAAAAAAAAAATTATATTAAAAAAATTAACGACTCCACTCACTGTCCACCACCACCGTCGCCGGCACCCACCACCACCACCACTGTCCTTCCTTTGCGCCTAATACCGGACCCCATGGGCGGTACCGGTCCCCACTTAGGACTTTTCCTCAACATCTACCAACACCTCAAATATGTGAACGTCCCACGGGTTGCGTTGAATTCCTCCAACGCTCTTGCTAACACACCATCATCACCTTCCCATTGCCCCTATTGTCGCTACAACGTTGGAAAACTTCCGCAAAAGCATGACATCTATTATTTATATCGGTTCACTTTCCTAATATCAAGTCGTTGTCCAGGTATTCCCTTCGATCCATGGCGGTAAAAAATATCTCTCGAATTCTTATCCAAAACAAAGGCTTGTCTTAATAGTTCGCTACAAAAAAAAATTATATTAAAAAAATTAACGATTAACAAAAAAAAAATCCGGAAATATATATAGGTAAAGGATCCTGTAGGAATATTGGTTTGTGTGAGAAGTGTAGGAATGATTAAAAATTGATATGTATGCATATTTTTTTGACGTATTCATGATGTTTTGGATTGTTTTGCTTAGAAAAACACCAAACATAACAAACTAATAACCGAGAACAATGTATTTTAAGCGGAATGTTTTAAGTAATTAGTAGGGTGTTTTAAGCAGAGTGTTTTAAGTAATTACTAGGGTGTTTTATTTGTAATTTAAATTTAATGACTATAATACATTAGATTGTGTTTTAAATTTTTATATATTGTTTGTGTTTAGTGTTTTTCAAGCCAAAACAACCAAATACATCATTCCAAAATAAAAAAACATGATGCCTACATGCCGAGCAACTAAATATGAATTATCCTCCTTTAAAAAAAAATTATCCTATATATTAAATTTTTAACTTCTTAAATTAAATCATGGACTTAAAGTAATAATTTTCTCGTAGATATTTATTGGAGTTAATGACTAAAATCGTCCTTGAGGTTTGACTAGTTTTGTCACATCAGTTCAAAATCGAAACTTTTTACATCTGGGTCCTTTAGTTTTATGTTTTTTTTTGCAAAAATCGTCATTGACCTAACCCAGTTAAATATTGTCGTTAAGTTGGGGGGCTTTTTTGACTTTTTACCTAGGAAATCGAGGACATTTTGGACATTTTGTATACTTTATTTATTTTAAAATTTTATATCTTTTTTAGCCTTTAAATAAAAAAAAACCTACCATTTAAGAATAAACACACACACACATGTAACTCTGGAGAGGGAGGGAGGGAGGGAGAGAGAAGCTGAGAGAGAGAGAGAGAGAGAGAGAGAGAGAGAGAGAGAGAGAGAGAGAGAGAGAGAGAGACAGAGAAGCTGAGATAGAGATAGAGAGCAGAGAAGAAACCGGTGCTTCCACCACCACCTGACACGGCGGCATACAACATAACCCGATGGCGGCACCCTCCAATAACACAACCCCTATCACTTCCAAGGGATCTAGAAATAAAGAGAGAGTCGGTTAGATAGAGAGGCACATAGCAACTATAGAAGGTTAGAGTTTCGATTGAGGTTTCTTTAAAGGACTAGGTTAAGTGTTGTGCAGGAGATGGTGAAGGATCTGTGGGACTGACGGTGAGTTACCAGATGATGGTGGTGTACGGCGGTCTTGGGTTGATGGTCGAAGCACCAGAGCATAGGAGGCTGGCGATGGTGTTGTTTGATGATAGTGATAGGTTGTTGGTTCAGGTGGGGTTGTGGTGCGACGGTTATCGACGACTGGGGGATGATTGTTGTCATTCTTAATGGCGGCGGGTTTAGGGAGGAGTTGGTGTTTGGTTTAGGGTTTAGGTTACGATGGTCGGTGGTGGTTTAGTTGGTGGCTGGTGGTAACAGTGGCAAGTGGTAGTGGGTTTCACAGGTCAATATGGTCTAGAGGTAGAAGAAGGTGGGGAGGTGGATCCCACTTATTAAATAAAAATATTAAAATATAAAGGGTCAGGCAAAAAGTCAGAAATACCCCCAACTTAACGACAATATTTAACTGGGTTAGTGTCAGAGACGATTTTGGTAAAAAAAAAAAAAACGTAAAACTGAAGGTCCCAGATGTAAAAAGTTTCGATTTTAGACTGATGTAGCAAAATTAGCCAAACCTCAGGGACGATTTTGGCCATTAACTCTACTTATTGCTAAAAATTGTTACACATAAAACAATTCATAGATAAATACATACATTTAATCTAGTACATGTTTGTTATAGGCTAAGCATCATGTGAAAACCTTATTGAGTTGAAAAAACTCGTGAAAACCTTATCAAAACATAAAAAAATACTTACAGTTGATGCATAAGTTGCCGGGCCTGGAGATGCTCAAAGTTGTAGCGGTAACGGCCCGCATAGCTCTCCTGGGTCAACTCCACAGCCAACTCCGGCACAATGCCCGGGTGCCGGCTCATGGTGCGCTCGTAGCAGGTGGTCCACCGATCACATTTGTTGTTTAGATCGGTCCATTTTCTCTGTAGGCTCTCAATTGTGCGGTCGCTTTCGCCGATTTGTTGTTTGAAATCAGCCAAGACACGGTCCCAGAAGCCTGTTTGGCTACCTCATGATCCCCTTGGGCCCCTACGGGGTTGGCGTTGCAAGGATGGGTCGTTTTGTGCGTCTTTAACGCACACGACCAGAGCCATTTCTTCATTTTCGGTCTAGCGAGTCATTTTGAAGGTGTGGGTGTTTGTTGGTGTTGAAGTGTGTTTTCACCACCGTCGTTTATATACACAAAAATCTCAACCGTAGATGAGACCAATTTTAATAGGAATAAATGTTTTTGACTGTGTTTGGTGGAGACAGTTATGAGAAATTAAATCGGGCTGACGGTTTGGTGATAAAATTTATAAAACCGTGTGAACTAAAAAAGGTTTATATTTGTATTTAAATGAAAATATAAATGAAAGAATCAGTAGAGTGTTACCTCTAAAAAAGTGTTTCAATAAATTAGTGAAGTGATGTGACAATGCATAATTGGTTATAAATCAATTAAGTGAAAAAACTTTTCTATGAGCACCCCTCTCCCTAGCAATTCAAAAATGTGAATAGTACAAAATCGTTATTGGATATTTTTGTGGCAGTGTGTGTTTTGCCTATTTTTCTAGGGTCCTTCACACTATTATTTTTTTTTTTCTGGGTCTTCACGCATTTTTTGTTTATATTAAAAAACTTGGTTGAATGAACTAATAAAATAGTGTTAGCTCATGTGGCAACAAATATCTTCCAACCCCGTCTTATTTGTTTTTCTTCTTTTTCCTTTTTTATTACGTTTGTTCTTTTAGAATTGTTATTGTTTTTAATAGTCCCGTCATATTAACCTTATGTTAGAAAACTTACATTGTAATCGCCGCACGCCTTTCGTTCATGAAGCTCGCATTTTTCAGAGTCTATGTACTTGCTACAAGAAATTTTAACAGAAAATGAAATCATAAAAGTGAACCGGGCTTGTGTTTGACACAATTCCCTTAAATAGATTCGTTGTCTGTTCCCAGGGTACACCGGTTCCTTAACAGTGGTGGTGCACTGCCGGACTATCCCACTTGCCTGAAAAAAATCAAACAAGGGCTACAGTTTATTTGTATTCTGTTCTGTAAATGGGTTGTATCAGAACCTACGAGCTATGAATGTATTTCATCGAGTTCTATTAGTCTCTTTTTTGCACAAAAGAGTGCAGTCTCTTATATACTCAAACTTGTTTTGAGAATGAAACTTATGATGCAGTAATGATGACTTAATCAAGACTTGTTTGCCTTTAATCTTCAAGGCTTCACCATTGACTCTTTAGGACTTAAACATAAGCCTTAATATAAGTCACTTTGATGAACATATTCATCATCAACAAGTCAATTAGTTTGACACTCAACGACGTGTCATTCACATATGCCTAAAATGATATATATACACATTTTGTTGAAACAATTTATTGGGAGACTATCCCAAAATATTGTACAAATTCTTCACATAGTTCAACCAACATTGATGGTTTGTAGAGACTATACACATCCATCACCATTATAAGCCTTTTATAATAAATCTCCCAAAATTTATCAAAGGCTTATGAATAATAACATATACCCCTTTCATATGTTATAGTCATCGAAAAAACATTTGTGCATTTCTTTGTTGATGTTCTCAACATTAGATGACATATCTCGTTTTCGTGTATTTAACCTCATTACACTTGCCACGTTGGTCATGATTCTCTCATGATGTGGTAATACATTTGATGTATGACTTATGACTGGCTACATAGATCATAATCACAATTCGCTCATTGTGTTTATGCAAATCGCATCTTGCATATATACATACATATATATATTCTTATTAAATTCGTCGTCAAAAAACATATCGTTTTACATATCCTTTTCATATATATATATATTTTAATCCACTTGATTATTTTAAAAAAAAATAATAGATAATCCAAAATATATATAATATATTACAAATATATTTAAACGGATTCATATAAGGATATATAAACATCAAATCTCAATGTGTTATTCTCTTCAACACTTTATCGTTCGACGAAATAATAGCAATCATATCGTCTCGTGGCATGTTTTGAGTTACTCCATCAATACACTGTTCAAAACAACAAAGTTGTTTATACTTAACTACTTACAAGTAGTTGAACAAGTAAATATGTCCAAAACAACATCAAGTTGTTTTACACTAACTAGTTTCTCTAGACTAGTATATGGTTCAAGTCATCATACTTCTCATACAAGTATCAAACCATATATAATTTGCAAAAGACATGTTTTATTCATACAAAACATTTCTACTTTTACAATTATTTTCCATAAACTATACATATTTATGTTTTGATTACAAATCAAAACCATAAACTCTAATATAGTTTTATTATTTAAACCATTCCTAACTCACTTGTTAGAGTATATGGTTTTCACGATTAACTGTTTCTAATTCGCTCATTAGAAACTATATGTGTACAATATAAACATATACGGTTTCAAAATTAACCATTTCTAACATACTTGTTAGAATGCAAACGATTACACGTTTCATCATATAGAGTTTGGTTATATCAAATAAATCTTTTTCTAACACACCCATTAGAAATAAACGATTACCAAAATCATTTTAAAGGTCATTGGTTTATGTTCTCAACCGTTTCTAACCTACTTGTTAGAAATACACGATTATGACAATCGTTTTAGAATTTGTTGGTTTATATAAAATAAACCGTTTCTAAAACCCTCGTTAGAAAATTAGACCATTTACATAAATGGTATTAACTTTGGATTTTCCAATATATACCCGTTTCAAATTCACTCGTTAGAAACCGTCAAATTTTAACCAAAGTGGTTTATTGTTGATTATTTTTCCAAAATAATAATTTCCAACAAGTTTTGTGTATTTTGTACAATAATCTTTTCTAACACACTTGTTAGAAAATATAAACATCTTATTTTGTCTTTACAAAATCATCAATTTCTAACACGCCCGTTAGAAAAATCAATATATAAGTTTACAAATTAAACTTACGATTTTGTAAATAATAATTTCTAAATGTTTCATGACACGTTATTCTTTCAACATCGTCGATTCTAACACGCTTGTTAGAAATACATGTTTCAAGACCTTATATTTTAAAACCCTTTATTTTCCAATGCTCTTATTAGAAAACGTATACATTTCAAATACTTTGAAATTATCTTTCTAATACGCTTACTAGAAAGAAAGCGTTATCAAACATTTTTACATGGGTTTTCAAATAATTTGTCTTTTCTAATACTTTCATTAGAACTTTATCATTTCCAAAACGTGTAAACACATGTTAAAAATGTTAATAGTCCGGTTTATCTAAACACGATCCAAACACCCATGAATCCGAAAATTGACTCAAAAATTCTTTTTGTAAAACAGTCTTTCGGATTAAAGATTGCATTCCCATTATCAGTACTGGTATAGAGGTTCAAATCGGTATACCGGATTTTCTAGCGATACAAAGTCGATGGCATTGTTGTGTGCCAAACCCTTTGGGTTTATTCCCCACATAGCCATTCGCATGAATATCAGTAGTAACTAATTTCCGATGTATTAGTAGTAGTGGGTTGGTGTTATAATACAAATCAATATTAAAAGCAAGTGTGTGCACGAAGGCATGGAAAAATCCATACAAGATTCTATAAATATTAATTGAAGTCAAAATTGATGTTTTAGTGGTGGTGGGTAAAACATCTTTAAACATGTGAAATTGGTGTAGAGCAATGTAACGTTTAAATCATGTTTGCAAGGCGTGTTTAATTACTTAATTTGGAAACTTGATAAGAAATCTAGTTGTAAAATAGCAGGGTCAAAAGGATAGAGACGCCACTCGTGAATTTGAAGTTATTATCACGCCGGTACATGTTTAGTTGTTTGCACCTTCTGAACAAACTGAAGCGCTCACCTGAGCCATGGTATCCGACTCAGTTGCCCTTTATTTAGCTTCTCATATCGTGTGTTTGAGACGCCTAGGTCTCTCACCCGCAGCCCCATGTGCCATTGGCAATATGGGGTAAACTATAAACAATGGATATTAGTTTACTTGTACTTATTTTCTTCATGCTACTCATCTAGTGGACGCAGAACCAAGAATCCAGTTACTCGTGACTTAAAATGCTAAGAGGCTTTGGAGGCAAATGACATGTATAAAATCATATACATTTTTTTGATCCTTTTATTTATTTATTTATTATTATTACCTTTAAAATCATATAACACGAGAATACAAAGAAAAAATGTTTCAGATTACTCAATCCCGCCCCATACGTAAATTTAAAAATACAACCCGTCTCAATTGTTTTTTTAAGCCTAGTTTTGTGGATGACCAATCTAACTAATAAACATAAATATATACGTAGTTTAAAAAGCGACCGAGGTGTGTGCCACGAGGCGAGCTGATCCGCGCCTCACGGGTTTTTTTACTTGCGCCTTGTAGGGTTGTCAGGGGGTTTTGATGTTTGTTTGTGTGTGTTTTTTTTTTTTTTTACCTTTTGTGTCAATTTCAAACATCTCTTGTCTTATTTATGTGTATTTTTGATGAATCTGATGATGAAATGGTGTTTTATTTTTATCAGATATATAATTTTTAAATTATTTTCTAATTTGGTTCTTTCAAACCTTCAATATATACATATGTATTTATGTATTATTTATTTTTTGAGTTTTATTCTTTTTTTTTCCCAAATAAATGATGGTTCCCTTTTGTTAGTGTTACCTAGATTGGTTCACCACCAATTCCATCCTAGATTGGTTCAAAACACATGGTAAAAAGAAACTTTTCTGTGTAATTTATTATTCAACAAATAAATATTGAGGCAGAGCCAATTGTTATTCCAATTATACAATGCATAATCAATCATTTAACATATAATCAGAAAAACAGTGAGGCAAAAATGACATACTCTACAGATGAGAACCACAAAGAACTTTCTTTAATTTTCTTCCTCAATCAATTTGTACTCTGTTTACAGTATCGAGTAAGCTCGGATAACCTCAACAATTGGTGCCCGGCAAAACGGACATTTCCCTCCTCCACGAACCAACTCATTTGCACATTTTGAACACATGCACATGTGCCCACATCTGTAGAAGATACGTAAACAAGCGTATAAGGAAAGGGCATTTTGGACATTTTACTGATGGTAAAAAGCACTTTTTAAATTATGTTATCATGGAATACCTGTACAATAAAGAATCAATATGGCTATCACAACAAATACAACAGGTTCCTTTCTTCACTAGACCCCATTTTGATCCATATTTTGAAGTTTCTGCAGCAATACCTGCAAGAAATTGCATGATATTAGTGTTTTTTTTTTTTTTGGTACAATCGAAAGGGCAGAATAGTAATTACAAGTTACAACTTAAGTGTGGTCCCTGCATGTACCTTGTCCACCCCATGATCCATTCAAAGCAGCAGAAACTTCCTGTCTGAGAGACCGTTGCAGCTCGAGTTGCATGTCCATGCAAGCTTCTAGCATCCTTTGCATGTGGCTCAGTCCTTGTTGCAGCCTCGCCATGTCTGCTCTCAAATCATTAATCATCTCCCATTCCTGTTCCATTTATGCCAAGTCATTAAGCATAATTGTACAACTAAACAAAATCTGCAGGGGTTCGTTTTTAGTAGGCTAGGGTTTGCCGTCCAGAAAGGGGTGGCGGCGCAGCTTGTTGCCCGCCTGCCCGCTATCTTAATGTAATTTTTCGCGATGATGTTTTAATAAAATATAATTTTTATCTGAATAATGGGTAGGCGAGCAACAAGCTGCGCCGCTATCCCTTTTTGAATCGCAAAGCCTATTCTACTAAATACAAACCCTTATGTGATGTAAACAAGCAGAAATCAATCTAAGACACCTGGTTGTGTGTTTTGAAACGCTTATGTGATGTAAAAATGATCATGGTCAACAGTAACAGATTGGGCGTTTGTATGTGCTTATGTTATTTGAAGTTATACTACTCGAATAATCATATTTGACAATTTTATTAAAAGGATTAATAAATAATATCAACCAGAAAGACATTTTCCTTTTGCGAAAAATGAGAGAAGAATTGAAATGACGGTAACAGTCACTCAAATCAGACTTACAAAACAGAGGTGATTTTTACATCACCTTTTTTAATAATAACCCGCTAAACTAGGGGGTTTGACCATTTTACCCTTCAACTACTAAATTATTTTCTTTACCATCTCTTTTGGTGAAGAGTAAAATAGTCAAACCCATTAACTTAATGGTCTACAAGTTACTTCCTTAAGAAAGAGGGAAAGTTGCTAACTCTGTTTTTTCAGCTTGTTGAAATAGATTACTGAAAACTGATAAGTGGCTTGGTTTTAAAAAGCGCGAAGCGCACAAAAACGACGAGGTCTAAAACCGAGGTGCAAAGCGCAAAAGCGGTGGGCTTTTCGTACGTGAGGCGCAAGACGAATATATATATATTTTTTATATATGTTATAGGTTTTTGGCATCATTTACCCAAAATATAGATACAAATAAGGTTTATATATGATTTAACTTAAATGTACAACATTTTTAGCTACATGTATAACAATTTTAAGCACAAAACCACCCCGTGTACAAAAAGTGTGCTTTTATTGCGCTTTTTTGGCCAAAAAAGCGCGCTTTTCATGCGATTTTCGCTTTTTTGCGCTTTTCGTACGATGCTCGCCTAGTGTTACATAAGGCGCACAGATTGGCGCCTCGAGCGCGCTTTTTAAAACCAAGATAAGTGGACCCCTATATAATCAAATCTGTTTATCCAAACATTAACAACACATTATCTCAAACACAGTTATAACTTACAAGCTCAGAGCGATGCATCGTGTGACGGGACCAGCTAGAATAAGGAAAATGATGCCAAATTGGTTGTGGTGGGGGTACAGGTGGCGACGGAAGAACCAATGAAGACCTACCACCAATCACATCCTGCTGACTCTGCTCAGTCGGTTCATCCTGGCGGTGCTCCTGGTCATCCTCACCCTCTAGTGAAACAGACGGCCGGTGCGGATCCCAGTCAATGGAAGAACGATCTTGTCTGTTGATATATGATTGAATTAATTGGTCCAAACTCTCACGAAAATCACTTCGCAGAAGACTAGAAACACTTCTCCTATAATAAACAAGAAAATCAGTCAACGCAAAAGCAATAGTATAATAAGATAATCAGCTGTAACAAAACATGGAATAAATTATAAAAAAGAAATAGTGTTTGGATGTGATTCGATTGTTTGGAATTCTAATAAAAAAAAATTATTTTAAAGTCAGATCCAAACACCCTCCTTAGAAAGGTTTACCTGCTCAAAAGTTCCCGGAGTTCCATGCTGTAAACACTATCATCATCATCAGGTGGGTGAAACCTGTTTACCCTCCCAACAGCGCCCAAATGCAGCATTCTTGGCGGATCAGAAGCCCCGTTGGGCCAATTTTCAATTGCTTCCTGTGAAGCATCTTCATGCCAAACCTCATCAGCTCCATGCATATGTGCACCATCACCATCAATTTCCAAAGTTTCTTGGCGCCAATCATCAGCTGAATTTTCTTGCCAAATCATTCCAACATCTTCTGAATTTCCATCTCTTCGTATATTCAATTCAGTATAGCTGCTGCTTGCGTGTTGCCACTCTTCTCTCTCATCTTCATCAATGTCCTCTTGTTGGTTTGTGTTTTGAATGGATGCAACGGCATCCAAGCTGCCTAAATGGTCGATTACCTGGTGAATGTTGGTTTCCTGGCCCCACAGTGTTGACTGATCTTGGTTATCATGTTCGCTCTCCTGTGAAAATGAAAGCGTAAGCGTGAGCCTAATGACTTGTAACATATTTGTGAAGTTATTGTTAAAGATTAGCAGTAGCAGAATGGATGTGCTTACTTGACCATGAACTATATTTTCTGATCTGGACCGGAACCCTTCCCTGGTTTAAGAGTGAGCCACGTTATCAAACAGCAGTAACAAAGAAAATCTTAATACACTTATCCAGAACCATTTAACTAGAGCTGGGAATTTTGATCCGCGTATGGGTATATTGGTCAATTCAGATTATATTTCATATGGTAAATTGGTTTTCAAATAAATTAGCTAAATTCAAAGTTGCCGTGAAAGTCCCCCAAACTGTAATCGAAACGCCATTAAAACGAACTTTCATTCATATATATGTCTGTGTGTGTAAATTGGTAATACAAAGAACCAATTGGTTACGAAAATCTAAACCCAAGAATATCGGTAATAGTTTTGGTTTTGGCTCATCACCAAACCAATCCATGCTCACCCTACGTCCCTACCACCCATTTTCCCACCTTTGTATTTAACATTATATTTGAAACGATTCATTTTCATAAAGTGACAAAGAAAACTACTGAATCTCTAAAGCATAAAAGCTTCAATAAAGCATACCTTAAACCCGAAACAGTGTGACGCTGTCTCAATTGGACCAATTCACTCGCTGCAACTGAAGAAGGCCTTTCTTCCTCTACAGGTCTTTCATTTCTTAAGAATCTGCCTCTCAATAATGACTGGAAAAATGAAAACAAACTTCAAGTTCATGTATAGTTCACAGACTTGCTAGACATTAGAATCATACTTAAATCATATAATCATATCCAAACATGGTTATATATGGTGGCTTTTGGAGAAAACGAAAATGAAACTAACCTGAATACGGTTGCGATGTGCAAAATCAGAAACCGCCCGATATCCTGTCAAATCCTGAAGTTCCCTCCGTCTTTCTCTTTCAGCCTTCCTAAGTAGGTCAACTAGAGCTTGTCTACCACGCAACCTAGGCATATCCCTTCTAACATGCTCCGGTTGACCTTCATCATGTTGACCACCCGCCCTTTCACGACTTTGTTCACCCCCGCCACGCGAGCCCCTCTGCTGACTTGTCATTTGTACCCATTCCCTCACATTCCTCACTCTTTCCCTCTCAGTTTCCCCAAGCCACTCTTCTCTTCGACTACCACTCCTCTGTGCAACATCGGGTGCAGAATCAGTAACGCCTGTCTCCCTCCATCCCTGAACAATGTGCCTAACCCTCTCCTGTTCGACCTCACCTATATCAGGAGTTTGCTCACGGCTTGAACCATCATGGTCTTGATCATAGTCATTTTCACTCCCTCCACCTTCAGTGGTGCTCGAAACATTAGTACTCGAGTCCAAACTTCTTTCCGGACTGAGTGTAACTCCCACCCTTTCACAGCTCCGATCCAACACATGCTCTTCTTCTAACTCTCTCCACATCTGCAAAATCGTCGATGCACGGGTAGTTGATCTCTCAACATTCCCCTGCCTCCTTAAATTAGTAGAAGGAGACTGAGACTCCCTCAAGAAAGACGAATCCAACATTGAAACAGTTTGCATACCCGCAAGCGCCATCAACTCAGATTCGCGGTTTCTCCTTTCTATCGTAGTAATCATTTCTTGCGCTTGCCTAGCAGCCAGCGTACTCAAAATCCGAGACTGGCGTCTTCTTATTAGCTGACCACCACTTTCACTCACATCATCATCATCCTCCACGTTACACGATGCAAACGACATACATTCATCCAACTGCCCCCTCATTAATTCTTCCAATCCCCTTTCAAAAGCCGAACCGCCTCTTTCAAAATTCAAACAGACATCAGTACCGCTCTCAGGCTTCGGTAAAAGCTGCTGTTGAACATCTGTCATCTTAATATCTTATCACTAACCCTAACCCTAACCCTAATCCCTCAAAAAACTAAACAATATCCACCTTAATTTACAACCAAATACACTCATAAACACAAAAATTAACCATAACCCTAAATCGATACAAAAAACTCGTTCGATTCACGGAAACAAGTGCCATGAGATATAATCAACATCACCTGATCAAACAAACGATCAAAACACACTTTTCTACCATCAACAATACTATTAAACACACCTATCAAACAAATCGAATCGTCGTCCATTAGAATGAGTGGAGGAAACAGACACATAAACAATAGACTCACGAACGAATTTAAATATTTAATATCCAACACGCAAGGTTTAAAACGTACCTCTAAAGCAGTGTGATTTGTTTAAATAAATTTATATAAACAAAACCCTAAGAAAACTTTGCACGTGCTTTAATTAAAGGAGAAGAAGAACGGATTGAATTGGAATCGATGAAGAGGAAGCTGTGACAGAGTGTAAGACACAGAATGAAAATTTGAAAGGTTATGAAGATCGTATATAAAATAAATAATAATAATAATAATATTGGTTGATAGTTAAAGATGGGAATTTCTATGGCAGAGCTGAGCTGCGAATGAAGTATCCAAGACGAAGGATGAAGGTGTCTTTAAGAAATGTTGTTTACCCTCTTTATTTTTTCTGCCTGTTTCCTACCATCTTTGTTTATTTTAAATAGTCACATATTGTTTACTTTTTTTTTTTTTTTTTTTTTTTTGTGTGTGGAAAGGATAAAACTTGCAAAATGTTAGAACCCAAGAAAATAAATGTAATTCGGTTTGGTTTATTCGATTAGTTTGTAGATTTCAGTGTGGTTTGGTTCTTGGACTAATTTTTTTTATTAGAAATTCGTGAAATAGATGTATCAATACATGAAATAAAGTTATAATTACAAAAAGGGGAGGAATAAAATAGGTGTGAAAGATAGAAAATATGAAGATATGAAAGGTTCGGTTTGGTAAACTGATGGTACAAAGAAAAACTAATAATCGATTTTGATTAATTCGGTTAATCGGTGTTCAGTTAAATTTGGTTTGGTTTTGTCGGTTTCATGTTAAGGATCCGATTTTTGCTCACCCCTGAATTACAAAGGAAAATTAAATGAACACGGCCATTCTAAATTATATTATTGTGTTCTTTTTGTTCTATTTTTAATCTATCTAAAAGCGGTAAATTTTATCTCCTCTGAAACTTAAGCGGACTGAGTGTATTTACTGCTGATTTTTTTCCTCGTATTTAGCAATCCAAATACTCCATTAGCCAAAGGCATTATAGCCCAGCGGCATCTTGGTGGTGGGATAAGACTTAGGGAATATAAGGTCCTGGGTCTGAATCTCACAAAAGGGGGTTTTCTCATAATTATGAGTTTCCTTCTGAATTGGTGACTTGGTGGTGGAATATGATCGCGTGGTATCACTGGTGGCACGATGATACTTTAGTGGTCCGTGAGTGATTCCAATTGGCCGTTCAAAAAAAAAAAAAGAAAAATACTCCATTAAATTAAATTCCTACTATGATCATGTGCAACCAACTTTTTAATGACTTTTGTGTTTTTGTGTCTTTGTGTCTTTGGGTGAAGTCTGTTGAACATCCCCTTAACTCATGCAAAATTGTGATAGGAGTATCAGGTCTCATTAGTTATAATCTTATTGTGATTCTGAATTGTCTATGTTCTTGGGTTTTTTCTTTCAATCAAACCTCTTGATTAATTAACAAATTAAACGATTATTTTATTAATAAATGAACAATAACATGATCTTATATTGAACTCACGTTACAACACAAACTAACCTATGTTGTTTAATCCTGGCGGTACATGTTTGTACATTTTTGTTGTTTGTATATATAGTATATTGACACACGAGCAGTAAATAGTAAATACTACCTAAAAGGCAAACACTCATGTTACATGACACCCTGATAACCATCAAGGAAATCGAGAAATTGTTATATCTTTTATAACGTGCAAGTATAACGATTTGTGATCAAAATATTGTGGCGTGACATCTATCTATCTATACATATAATAAACCAAAACCATTTTAATGACATGACATTCAAAGAGACATTCTCTTCCTTGAGTGTGCCATGTGTCATCCCATGTGACATTGAGATATTTTAGGAAAAAAATTAAAAACAAAATTTGATTTTTCTCTCTTATCTCTTATGTTTCCTCCCATAATTTTTAAACGTTAATATCTTTTATATACGAGATTTTTTAAAGAAAAAAATTACGCCAAATTAACGAGCGTGTTATTATCTTTCCAACGAGTACCATAGCGTTATATAAAAAATGGAGAAAAAAAACGACTATTTTTTTGTAGGGTTCTGTTCATACAGGAAAAAAAACACAAAGTGTTCAGGTAAATCATTAATCATGTATAGGCAAGTCACTAATTATGTTTCGGTAAATATGAATTTTATTTTCAACATGCGTTAGCATTGGAGTTATACATTGTTTTAGGTTAGATATTAATATTAGAGTTATACATTGTTTAAGGTTAGGCGTTAACATTGGAGATACATTTTTAATTGTTTTAGGTTAGGTGCTACCCGAAGCTTTCCTGCATGTAACTGTAATGCGCATCATTCTATTTTATATGTAAGATTAATATGTCATATTAGATTTCTCAACCTCAGGAAGTTCCCGGGGTATAATCTAGTGATATATATATTGAAGAAGTCAAATCTATTTACAATATGTGTTGTAAAATTATATATATTCGAGTGAAATAGCACCTCAACAAAACCCTACTAAAAATGTGTGATTAGTTATGATAGGTAACTAGGTATGATCGATATGTACACTAGGGAGATGCAACAATCCGCAATCGACGCCAAGTAGATCCTTTTCGATACAAACTAGATCCCCAACGTTGCAATGTATAGGCACACTATTTAAGATTAAGGCTATAATTGTGTCGTTCAAATAGGGTTTTTTTTTTTTTTCCAAAACCGGATTGCATTTGTTTGAATGTTTGATAGTCCACAAATCATATATTATAGCTTTTGTTATTTTATTTTTTTAAGTAGAATTAAAGTTAGAATTGACAATATATTTCCTTAAATTGGTAGTAGATATACAAGTTGACTGTGATATGATGGCAGATATCGAAAGCTAAACCATTAAATATGAGTGATTAGAAGGTGAAACCTTAAAACCATTGACTATAGCATGATTTGAGTTGATTTGATGGTTTTTTAATTTTGAAGTAAGAAAAAGTAGTAAACATGAGGTTAAGATAAATCTAAAATATAGCAAACATGCGAGTAGAATCAAAGACTCTTTGCACATACTATAACAACAAATGTCTTAGTAGTGTTTCAACGGTAAATCATGTGTTACAAAGCGATCATTGCCCATGATCGAATCCCGTAGAACCACACGGGTTTCTCCTTTCAAACCCAAGCGGTTATTTTTTCGGTGGGGCGTGGGATTCGAACCTGAGACCAAACCCGGACAGAAACCCTCTAAGGAGGTAAACCTTCCCACCTCAAACCAGCTGGGCTGAAGATCATTGGCAACAACAAATGTCTTCTAATTCATTTAAATGTAATTAATTTAATAATCATATTTAATTTAGTAAACATCCTTAATCAGCGGTTTTCATAAGAGGTTGAATCTCAACTTGTGAGAGATAAATCATGATTACTGAAAGAGCTTATTACTAAATTGTGGCTCAACAAATCCAACAACACATGCCAATGATTCTTGGGTTGGTTGGCAAATACTAGTTGGGTTAAGCTAGAGGCTAGGGAGAGATAATGAGTTCAAATCATATTTGTGACAAGAATAATGAAGGAACTTTATGGGAAGACGATGTTCGATCCCCGGTGTCTATACCCCTCTGTGGAGAGGAGACTGAGATTTTTTGGAATCATGAGAGATCTCACAGATTCCTACTTAGAAGCGCCATTGGCGTAGGTGAGCCGTATCGAACCCTAGTCTTGTGGGTTCTCAAGTGTGTGCGTTGCCACTTGATCTAGCTGTTCCAAAAAAAAATCCAGCAACAGCATAATTTTTTTATTAACTTTGAACATGTATAACTTCTCAAATCTCCTATCTGCATCACCACCAGCTCAACTACAAATGAAATGTCGAACGCACTAATTTTTTACCTTACATGCAACAACTATACGTCTATACCCAGTGAATTCCAGTTGTAGCTAAGCTACTCGTAGGGGTTGGGAAGGGTGAATAGATATAGTCAAACCATACCTTTATCTCAAAGGATAGAGAGTCTGCTTCAATTGAAACCCCGAATCCAAAGCCATAGCAATATTGAAAAAGTATAATTGTAACAAATAGTACACCATAAAGACCCGACTACAAGAATATTGATGTAACATGCAAAGGCGCTAAAAAAGAATAATCTCCTAAAGCAAAGCTACAAAACTGACCTACAAACAAATGTGTTATTTTCAAAGCATGCGTGTTCTTATTTCTTATAACCTTTGGTGTTCATTAGTTTTGATGAAAATTCAAGTATGATGCACATTTCTTAGGTGTACATAGTGTAATTATCTACGTCTCGTCAAACTTAATCCTTTAATAATATGTTTTGAATTATATTTGTTCTACTAGTTGTCGAGTTGTAAAATTATCATAATTAAAAATGTTATTGCCTTTATATAATTTTTTAATAGTAATAAAAAAAACTCGATATATATCTTGTTATAACAAGACATGCAATAATTTCAAAATATGCACTAGATCGATAAGACACAAAGTCATGGCATAACTTGTAAGTTTTCAATAATAGACAATTTTATGCAAAATAACATTAATGAGAACACAAAATATTTAACATGTTTTGGGGTGATCGGCGTGTGTCCAAGCGTAGGAAACGAATACAACGATCTTACATTGGATCCTAACATGATACAGTTCTCAAAGTAGAAATATAATATCGCGTTGTTACATTGGATCCTATAATTATTGCCCTTATGAACTCAACTTTGAAATGTGATCTCAAATACCAAGTTTGATTATAAATTCATTCGATTTTTTAAAGTTATCAAGTAATGTTGGAAAATCAGGCCCTTCGATCAAATAAATAAACACATGAATGAATGAACTCGCCGACTCTTTTATTATCTATACATATAATAAACCAAAGCCATTTTAATGACATGGCACTTAAAGAGGGTATTCTCTTCATTGAGTGTGCCATGTGTCATTTCATGTGGCAAGGGCTTTATTTTAGGAAAATAATAATTTAAAATTTAAAAACAAAATTAGATTTTTATCTCTAATGTTTTCTCCCATAACTTTTAAACGTTAGTATCTTTTATATACGAGTTTTTTTAAACAAAAAAATTACACCAAATTAACGAGCGTTTTATTATCTTTTCAACGGGTACCATAGTGCTATATAAAAAATGGAGAAAAAAACGACTATTTATGTTCAAACCAGTAAATATGATTTTTATTTACAATATGTGTTAGCATTGGAGTTGTATATTGTTTTAGGTTAGGTTTTAATACTAGAGTTATACAGTGTTTAAGGTTATGCACTAACATTGAAGATACATTGTTAATTGTTTTAGGTTAAGTGCTACCCGAAGCTTTCCTGCATGTAACTGTAAAACGCATCAGTTTATTTCAGGTGTAAAATTGATATTTCAAATTAGATTTCTCAACCTGGGACGCTCTCGGGATATATTAGTTTAAAAAAAATTGTGGGTTTGGGTCGGGCTTGGGATTAGGTGATACCCGACCCAATTACCCTTTTTTTTATATTTGAATATGATAACTTATGGCAGAGATTTGTTTAAAATAATAATAATAATAATAATAATAATAATAATAATAATAATAATAATAATAATAATATTCATTAATTATATATTGGCAAGTCATTAATTATGTTGTCATATTAGATATTTTATTATGTAATATTAGATATTTCAACCCGGGACGCTCTCTAACAGGTAATTGCTATGTTTTCTTTTTCTACCATATTCTGAAATAGCTCAAATCTTATTGTATGCAGTTAAAGACTTTTGACTGAATGTATTGGTGCTAAACAATCTTTGTCCCCTTGAAGTGCTTGGGATCTTAATATTCAGTTTTAGGTGTTGATGTTGTAAGGTGAAATGGATCTTTTGGTATTTTTTTTTTAAAGTATCTAATGTAAGTTAATACATAGATGCCATTTTTATAGTTTAGATACTTCTAATTTTATTCACTTTACTTAGATTTCTCAACCCGGGACGCTCCCGGGGTATAAGCTAGTTTATCAATGAAAACACACTAAAATTACAATAGACCTACCATCTATTTATACTAAACCCATTCTAATCCTGACCAAACTCAAACACTAATTAAATAATTAATTAAAACCAACTAGATAAATATATCTAGTAAACGTGATAATTCTAACTATATATTGCAATAAATAACCAAATATATTTATTTCCAACCCACTTGAATTATCTGCAACCCATCCAAAGTTTCTAGATAATCTCCTAAATTAGAATTATCTCTTTAAGTTACACTTTAACATGCATCTTATTAAGGTTTCAAAATCTCAAACTTGGATGTGTATCCAATGATCACCTAGCTTATTTCTCAGCTAGGATGGCTATGGGCTTGGTTGGTTACCGGAGATCCTACTTCCTTTTGGAAGAGTTAAACTCTCTGGACTAGTGAGTTAAGTCTGTTGGCCCATAGGTGATAGCTTGGTGATAAAGTAGCGTGTTCCCCAACCAAGTAGTTGTGGGTTTAAATGATGCAAAACGTGTGGTGATTTTAGTCGTTTAAAAAAGTGAGTTAAGTATATTGCTTTGCCTTTGTTAAACGATCTTAGGCTGGTCAACATCTTATATTATCTAGTTAAGAATGTAGTTCTATATAAAAGAGGAGGGAGTAGGAACATCCCACAAGCATAAAAGAACATCGCTACCTAATATCACGTAGCCCATAACATTGCCTATGCAAATATACCTACTATTTCTCTTTTTCCTCTTGTTTTACCTTCTTAACTTTTTATATTTTTTTTTTTATCATATTTACATGGCATTTCTCTAAAATAAATATTTATGAATAGAAGAGAATAGTAGCCAAACTATGAAGGGGAGATTAGTGGGTAAACTTTGTATGTATAATATATACACAGCAGAAACTTGTAATGATTGTTGAGTGTATAACTTTTGTATATATACGTAGAAGAAAGTTGCAATGATTTAATTAAAAATAATTATTACACTCCGTATGTATATTGAGCTGCTAATACTTAAACTATATAACTATGTAAAAGGTGATTGCGTGTTGATAAGCGTGACCGAGTTTACTAAGTATAACATTTAGGTCATTCGTCAAAGGCATTATAGCTCAGCGGCATTTTGGTGGTGGGATAAGACTTAGGGACTATAAGGTCCTGGGTTCGAATCTCACAAAAAGGGGGTTTTCTCATAATTATGAGTTTCCTCCTGAATTGGTGACTTGGTGGTGGAATATGATCGCGTGGTAACACTCGTGGCACGATGATACTCCAGTGGTCCGTGAGTGATTTCAATTGGCCGTTCAAAAAAAAAAAAAAACATTTAGATCATTCACACTAAACTAATTGTGATTGTCATAATGACCTTGTATAAAATTTAGCGGATCTTTTTAAATATAACATGAGCCTTGAAACATGCCAAAAATTGGTTTAGGGTAAGGAATAAAGTTTGTTATGAGATCTAACAAATATCTCTTAATTGATTTGAATATTTCATACCAAAAACATGAAAAATCATATACAGTCCGCATTTCCACAATGAGTTCAAATTCTTCATAAGAAACTCTCTAGACCACACATCGAGAAGTTTAACGAAGATATGATAAACGATATTGTTTAAGATGTGATCTCTTAAGTAAGCATTATGTGGTGTGGTGTTGTAACATCCGGCCCCTCTCACAATTGTCCGCTTTGCCCCGATGACTCTAACAGGGGGTGAATGTGACACCCTAGGAAAAATCCCACATCGGTCGTGGTCAGGAGAGATCCTTGGTTCATATGTAATCCAATGCCTCTTAAATCACCAACGCGTTTTGGGGCTTAATGTTAGTGGATGAGAGGAGAACTCCACAGTTAAGCGTGCTCAGGTGGGAGTAGTACCAGGATGGGTGACCTTCTAGGCAGTCTCCACCGGGGCAACAAAAAACAAATCCGTAAAATTCTAGATGGACAACCCATCGGGACAAAGCGGACAATATTGATGGTGAGAGGGGCCGGATGTTACAGGTGCATTCATTAAATCGAGGGTATACAAAAGATTAGGAAAACACTATGACTTTATTTGTTATAGGGTTGTTTGATTTCCTAGAGTTCACCAACAATAGTGTTTATCCCTTATAAGCATGCTGAACCAAAATGCACATCATGTGTTGATATATGAGGTTGAACATTCCTTATAAGCTCAAAGTATCTCATATAGATAAATGTTAATGTATCATTTGGCTAAGGGGTCATAGTTAGGCAAATGCTCAAATACCCTTATGTGATCTGCCTTAGTGGGTAAACCACACATGGTTGGAACTTGGAAGTTGGGACCATGGACGCAAGAAAGTATTAAAACTACGTACAAACCTTTGAATAAATAACAATCAATAAAAGAAATTTATTACTTTCTATTACTATAAACAATTATCATAAACTTTCTCAATTATTATTGATAATACTAATACAGCTTACTCTATGATTGACAATAATTAAATCCAGATAGATTGGTTTTCAGAATTTTTCCTTCATCTACTATTCGATAAAGCGTGTATCCTACTATCATCCATATTTGGTTTTTTGTAACAATTAGCATATAATTGTGCTTGAAATGATTAATATGTTGAAATCATATTTGGAGTGTATATGAGACCCTTCATTATGGTATGGTGGAGTGGTCATAGCAATGTAGATAAGAACTATAGATCCTTGTAGTCGTAAGTTCGAATCCGAGCCAACACGAGTTTTATCCTCCAGTGTTACCTCAGAGAACGTAGTTCTTGGGGTTTTAAAAAACCTGAATCGAATTAACTGAATAACCAACAAACCGACCCGATCAACCCGTAGTTGAACCCTAATTAACTCCCAAAGCTCCATGTCCAGATTAATGGAATGTTTGATCTTGGCTTTCTTGGGGATGGAATTTTGTTGACACCCTAGAAAAATTGGTGATAATAGGTGATGGGGACAACATGTGCATGCATGGATATCCTTGACATAACATGCATGTGCAATGAAACAAGGGTTTGTTTCTCTTTATCCCAATGCTTTTGTCTTCATAGTCCTGGACACCCCTCCATCCCACCAACTCCCATAATCTATACATCCATGGACCCTTGTGCTATGACTTATTCTCATGTAGGAATCATCATACATGATCATGTTTACTTTTGATTTCTTTAAACTTTTTTCAACACAATATTTTAATATTGTTCTACTAGGTAATGTGGCATGCATGTATCTATTGCCACTCAGTTTAATCTTACTTTAGGTTATGCCTTCTATTTTCTTACATTCTCCCACTCACAAAAAGGAGTTTTAATTAAAGATTGATTAACTTTTATATTAAATAATTGTTTAAGGATTATTTGCATCCACTTTATTGGTGTTCTTTTTGGATAAATTGAAGTGCAGATCGAATGGAATACCTTTTGAAGGGGAGCTAAAACCTAAACCAATCATTGCCACATATAAATGACCTTTAGATTAACATAATTAATTTTGCTTTTATTTTTAAAAGAACAAGAAATATATAAAGACAAATCAAGGTAATAAAGGAATATTATTGGTGTTTTGAGCCACTATATATTACATTAAACAACTACACCGGCGAAGCTTGACACGAAATTTCGGGGAGTCGAAAGTCACAAATTTAGGGGGTCGAAACCTTATATACCAAAAAAATTCTATACGAATACTATATAATCAGAACTTCTAAGCGACATTCATATTCCATACCATGTCTAATATATGTATTAGTTGGTCTACATAGTAATTCATACCATACACGTATCATAGTACGTGTTAACACGTGAAACAACTCATTTAATACCATACACGTATCAAAGTAGCCATGTTGTATATAAGTTTTGTCGATTTGAAATAAGATAGCAATTACATGATTTTAGATAATCAAGAGTACTAAACAAAGTTGATAAAAAAATTTGGCTCATAGCTATTCAACACTACCATTGAAAACGGAGGGATGTAGATAAAGAAGCTCAAAAAAATATAGAATGCAGTATATATCATATCTTTTGTACACCTTGGGGATAATAATCAAATCCCGAGGTCCTTTATAGCAAAAAATAAATAAATAGAGGGGGTGCAAATTAATCCTAAAACTAACGAATCATAAAATAAGATGGAGATGCGGGGTATCGATCCCCGTACCTCTCGCATGCTAAGCGAGCGCTCTACCATCTGAGCTACATCCCCAACTTTCTATTAAACTCTTAAATATATTATTTTCGTGATAATTTCTTTTCCTTCATTTCCCGTCTTGGAAAACCAATGACTCTTCACATTATAGGTGTGAACAGTTTGGTTTGTTCTAAAGCCGAAAACAAACCAACCCGGGGCTGTTTATGAGCTGGACTGAGCACTCGGAATTCGGAAACTTGAGCTCACCATCGGCTTGGCTTGAACACAAGCCAAATTGACTCGGTTTTATTATAAGATAAAAAAACGACCAATCTACATATGAAAGAAACAAAGAATTCAAGAGAAAAGTAAACAAGAGTAGTTATAAATATATAGTTATAAACATTGGCGAATCTTGGCCCGAAACTTCGGGGGTCGGAAGTCACCGGGGGGTCTGAAGTCATTAGATTCGGGAGGGTCAAAATCTTATATACCAAAAATTTTCTATACGAATACTATATAATCGAACTTCTGAGCGAAAATTCGGGGGGTCGGCCGCCCCTCCCGCCCCTTTAAAAGAATCGCCCCTGGTTATAAATTTGTGTTTTTTGAACATGTAGCAGCAAATCAGCACTAACGCAATTACAATATCAACTTGAACCAAAACCAGAATGGAAAACCTGAAAAACGCGGCTCAACTCATTTACAAACCGAGCCACTTTGAGCGAGGTTAATTATAGACCAACCCATACCCTTATAACTCATGGGATACCAAGAGCATAGGCCCGGTCATGATATTCACTCATTTGGGCCTGCTGCCAAAATAGACCAGATTGGGCCAAATAGGCAAAAACAACTTAGCAACTGACATTTAAAAAAAAAGATGCTAAATCATGCATACATGATACATCTGTTCTTGAAGCACAAAACAAGCAAACACATTTTGGTGTTCATATCATACAACTACAAACTGGCCAAGATAATGAATCCCATGTGTCCTTAGCCGGTATCTGACTAAACTAGCTGGTTTAGATTTCATTAGTTGAAAGTCTCGCAATATTTAAACAATTGACTGTGGAGTGGTTGAAAGCTAATCAGCAGCTGTTGATGAACCTGTAACAGCTTTACCTTTTTTTGTTGCGTTGAATCCAGGAGTAAAGATAGATAGCCACAGTTGCAGCTGGCGGGCGACATACATTGGCATTGTCAGGTAACTGCAGACGTCTAATATGATCATACTAGTTAGTATTTTCAATGTGTTATATCTTCACCGCATCCTATACCTTGCATTGCCACATCATTAACAAGAAAAGATAGATCCACGTCCCATCAAAGAGGAACCATGTAGAAAAAGATTATGACAGTGGATAGTCTAAGAAACAATAAACATAACATTAACTTTTCATTCGATTAATAGACAAATACATAGTTAAGAAAGGGAAAAAAAAACATAAAGAACCGTTAAACATCCACCACAACCATCACTACAACCATTAAAACGAACAACCATGAAAACTACTCGTAAAGCCTAGCCCTCATCATTTACTCGATTTGGGTTATTCCGAAGGCCACGTCTTCAGGCATATCCGAAGGTACCGCTCGCAGTGTTCGATTGTGGTACCCGTTGAAGAGTTGACACTTGGTATTCAATTCAAGTCATTCCACTAACGGTTTAGTGAATCGATGGTTCGGTTAGAGCCTCCTACCAACCGATTGTACTCGTTTAGAATTCGGTACCACTTGTTAGTCGGGTGTGGGCTTTCTTCGAAGAGTTGCCAGGCTGCTACAAGGGCGATTTCTTGTTCTTCCGTCCAACGACTTGGTGCCATTTTCTTGTGTAAGAAGGAAACGGTTTTAGGGTGGTGGTAGAGGAGGAGTTTCGGACGGTCACAAAGTTCGGACGGAGGTGGGACGGAAGTAGATGGTATATATAGGGTGGTGGTAGAGGAGGAGTTTGATGGTAATTAATGGTGATACACGGAAATCCACCGGCTATACCTGAAACGACTCAAAAACGCCTGACACGTCACCGAGTCACTACCGGAAACGACTTTGTTAGTAGGAGAGACGTCAAGGAGACGCGTTGGTTTCAGCCGACCAAGAGGATGCGAAACGGCTTGAGCCATGAGCCGAGAACATTTGATGTCGTCTCCCACCTCTCCGGAGCTGTCTTGGTGGCGATCAGACGACTCGGAGACGGTTGGCAGGAACTCGGACACCTGGCACCTTTCGATTGGACAACAGGTGTTCCGTCTTCAGAGTCGGCTCCAAGGCCTCGGGATTTGGGAACGGTCAATGACTATATCGGTAATTTTCCCTAAGAAAAAAAGGCTACAATAGTGTCTATGTCCGTATGAAGTAAATCTGTGTCAATGTCATTTACCCTTTGCACCATCATGGTTAAAAAAAACATCATCTTTGGTTGGGTGGGTGGGTGGGTTTATAGACCTTTTAAAGATTCTGAACAATTATTTTGTGATGATATTTCTCTTTGCAAGTCGGGATGCTCTAACTAACATTAAGATTTCCCCATAGAATAACAGCTTGCATGATAGTTCGGTATCCGCAACAGGCACCTTACAACAGCAAATTCAAGCCACTAATCACATACTATTCAGATATTTGTCTGAAGATCTTTACTACATTCATATAGTTTACCAAATGGAGGCGGTATCAAGTTTCAGAACAATAATGTTCATTTATTTCATTGTTTTTTTATCTGCATTAGATTAATAGTACATTCTTAATGTCATAATGGTACATGCATATTTTCTTACAACTGAATATGAGAAATTGTGTAGTGAAAATCTAATGTGATTTATTATACGGCTTATTAATGCCGTATATTATTGTTAATAATATGTGAATAATCATATTATTCTGAAAAATTTGTTTATGGTTCATTGCCACCATCACCGCCGTCACCGTACCCAGACCCATACCCGGACCCGCTTCCATACCCTGAGCCTTGCCCATTACGCCCTCCTCCACCACCACCACCTCCTCCACTGCCACCGCCGCCGCCGCCACCTCTCCCATTACCATTACCACTTCCATATCCGGACCCACTACCACTCCCATACCCTGACCCACTACCCGAGCCATTCCCATTACCACCGCCACCACCTCCTCCACCTCCACTGCCTCCACCGCCACCACCTCCCTTCCCACCACCCGAACCATATCCCGAACCACTTCCCGACCCGTAACCCGAACCCGACCCACTACCATTCCCCGACCCTCCACCGCCACCACCTCCCCCTCCACCACCACCTCCTCCCTTACCTCCACCACCCTTTCCATATCCAGAACCACTCCCTGACCCATAACCCGACCCGGAACCCCGTCCAGCTGCTTCTCCACCACCACCTCCTCCTCCTTGTCCACCACCACCACCACCACCCCCTCCTTTACCACCAGTCTTTTTAGAAAGCCTAGCAGCTAAGGAAAGGTCCACAACAATCAACACCAACAATGCAATAGCTATGATCTTTGTGTTTGCCATCTCCAAACCCCCTATATTCCTATAACTACAATAATACTTAGCTTATTATTATTATTATATATGTATATGTTTTGAAGCAAAGCAATGCAATGCAATATATTAATATAATATAAGTTGTGATCAGGTGAATATGTGGTACAAACAAAATAGAAAGAAGCATTGGCTATTTATAAGCATTGGAAGCCTCATGATCAAATAAAGTTTGAAATTAGTTTAGTAGCTTCCAAGTGATGGATGATGAAAGTCAAAGATTGGATTTGAGATAGTGGTGATGGTGGTGGTGGGTGATGGTGGTGCTCTCTAGCTAAGCTACCTCTTTGGTTGACCATGCACATCACTACACTTTTCTTCCACTTTTGACAAAACAACCATCTCCACTATTCACACAATGCCACGTGGCAACCATCACTCACAAAAAAAAAATAATAATAATAAGTACAGCTCATGTACCTTAACAAGTGCATGCCAAATTCATAAAATGGTTCATGGGATTTTATGAATTTTTTTAGTCTGACGAAATGTTACATAATTAAATATTGTGTAACTTTTGATTATCAAGGTGATAAGAAAAAGGAGATTAGAGTATTTTACGCGGTGGTGAAGCTTAAAAAAAATTCATGGAGATGAAAGGGACTTTTGAAATAGAAGGGGACAAACTCAATACATATAACTTTTCTGAGAAAAATGCATAAATTTAAATTTACACTGACAAAGCTTTGCCTTTGACTTTATGGATGGAAAAACACAATTGTCTTGGGAAACAATCTATCATTCACATCTACACAAATTTTCCTAACTTGAGAAAAAAAAGCGATTATACAACGTGATGATTTAGGGTGCTCATTGGGCCAAGCCCAATAGCCTAAGAAGCAAAAATTTTTAAATATAATATTGAGTCAAGCCCAAAGCTCAATAAGAAAGCCCATTAGGGTATGACTCTACCTCCCTCTGTAAATAAAGGGGCAAACCCTACATCCAACTCAGATTGGTCTCACCATCTGGCCTCTCTTACTCTCACTCTCTAAACTCTCTCTAGAGCAAGGTTGCAGAAGGCGCTAGGCGAGCGGTGAGGTCCAGTCTAGGGACTAGTTGGCGCTAGGCGGAATTAGGCATTTTTGTATTTTTTATACGTATTTTATATATATACACACAAATTTATGTGTTTTTTAAAAAATATATTAAGATATATACACATAATACCATGCTAATTTTACAATTTTTTGATAAAAACTTATAAGTTTAGACACTAAAGTAAAGTATTAAAAGTTAGAGGGTTAAATATTAAAATTTAAAATATATTATTATTACCCTAAAACTCTAAAACACATCAGCCGTCAAACAAACCCTAAAAACACAACACATCTTCCTTCTTCTTCCCCCATCTTCCTTCTTCCCCCCTAAAAACAAAAGACACATTAAGTCGTTATTCTCAAGCTATGGAGCTGCTAACCACCAAGTTGCAAGGTAAGTCCTATGCATAATGCTTAGAAATTAAAAAAAAAAAAAAAAAAAAAAAAAGCCAACGGCCTAGCCCACCGCCTGGACCGCCTAGTCCCGCCTATACGCGCCCAGACTCCGCATAATCCCCATATCGCCTAATTCATCGCCTAGGGTGATTTTCCGATAATGTTCCCCGCCTAGCGCCTAGAAGGGCGCCTAGGACGATTTCTGCAACCTTGCTCTAGAGTTATTCTCTTTTACTCGGTGGAACCAGGCCAGTTTGGTGTCAACAGATCATGCATTGTTTCATTGTATATTTCCAACATTAAAACCTGTAAAAAACGAGGTATCAATCCTTTACCGTCAAAAGTTCCAGGTGTACCCATCATTGTGTGGGTCTTTCCAGACCCGGTTTGACCATACGCAAAGATGCAAACCTGAAAAAGTTATAAAGCCTTTGTTAACACTAATTAATGGGTCAATTTGGGTTGTGTTTTTATTTCAAACGGGTCAAAGTAAAATGTTTGGTTTATAAGGGAACGGGACAAACGACCCCTTGAAAATTTCACTCACAATACCCACTATCCACTCGGTCGCAAAATTTATAACTGGAGTTAAAACTTCATTAGCGGTTTTTGTCTCGACACTAATCAGCATTACACTTTCTATTTTTCTTTTGTGAAAAGACTTTTTTACCCTTTCTAGCCATACTAAAAATGTTTAAAGAGTGAGCATAATGCATCACCTTTTAGCCATCCAAAGCACTCTGGACAAGCTATGAGACTTCCACAAACACCTCTTCTTATGAAGATTCAGGCACAAATACCTTATCAAACATGAAAGAATGCTTTTGCCCTTTACACAAGAAAAAAAAACAGAAAAGATGCATCAAATGCACGGTCAAGAAAGTCAACTCAGCTCAAAAGGTCGGGTCTTGATAGTACCATTTTGCAGTAACTCAATGCCCCACCCAATGTTTTATGTTGTTGTAGGGAAAGAAACTGTCTTTGGTTCATTGTCAGCGCCTTCATCAAACAACAGAGGTCGTACCCAACAAAAGACTCAAATATTTCCTTTCAATTCCTGTGGCAAAAACAAAAGCGTGTTAGGTTGATAATTTATTAAAAATAAGCAAATTGGTGCAACTTACAAGTATTGTGATTTGCAACTTTTTACGCAAAGATTCTCCTTCAATGAGCTTTAATTCTGCCTCGGCTAGACGAAGCTGTAAATCAGAGTTATTTCTTTTTTGTTCTTCGTATCCGGTTCTTATCTCAAAGGCTGATAAATCGGACATCTACAACATACAAATAAATACAATTCAACCGAAACCAAATTTTAGTGGAAGAGAGAGATGGTGGAAGAATGCTGAAGTGATGCTAAAACGTAATGAGTAGCGAAGATCAGAAAACACACCTCGAGATGACGAATAAGAAACCACTAAAAGAACGAACAAAATTCAAGTAAAAATCAATTAACAAGTAACGCAATATGCAACTTTTGTGAAAAAATAGTAGACATGTTACCTTGTTTTCTTTAATGACTTTTTCATAAAAATCTTTGGACTTTATCCATAACTCTTCATGGTCTTGTCCATTTGTTGTAATTAGCTGCATATAATATAATAGAATTAAGACTGAATTACAAATTTTGTACTTTACGTTTATATCAGATTTCAAAGCATGTCCTTTACGTTTAAAATTAACGAGTTATGTACTTTATATTTTAAAATCTTGATGTTTGAATGAGTATGAAGGAGATGAAGCAACGGCGGTGCTGTATAGAGAAAATATAGACTTCAAAATTATTAAAGTGAAAGATGAGAAAGTAGGGTCTATTTATGGGCAGGTTATAACATTCCAACGGGTCGGGCGCGTGTTGTTAAACAGTGCAATTGTATGAAAGACATGTGGAATCTACTTGGAGCCTATGTGGCGTTCAGGTGGATGCTTTAGAAAAAGGTCATGTGTCGTCTGAGTGACTCTTTTATTAGTTAGGTAGATTATAGTAGATAGTAGACTAGTATTAAGCCCCCACTGTTGCGGCGGGGCGTAAAATTGTGCCAAGTAATACCAATGTCACACCATTGTTAGCGATCACTAACAGCGGAAAAACTTGTAAAAATAAAACAAACTAAAAAAAGGAAAAAATAACACCAAACGAAAAGTAGATGTAAAATCGTTGAACCACGTACATCCGTTGCGGCGTGTCAATACGAAGAAATTAGACCAAAACGTAAAACATAGAAAAAAATAACTAATTTGGCCTAGGACTCGCGCGTTGCAATAAATCTATCAAAATGGGAAAAACTGATGTTGAAGCCTCTGAGCATACGAGCTGTTGCAGTACCTTACTAGCAACTCACCATCATGCTGGTTCTTACAACCACAGTTGTTCCCACAGCCACGTCAAGCCATCGAGTTAGGGAGTATGATATCGCATCAACTCCTAACTAACCGTTGTGTTTCGACCATCACTTCTTCCATACATAATACTTTCTCTACATGTCATACTCATACTCATACATGTACGTATCTACATATTTATTGTTCATTTACTTATGTACACGTTTATGTCGGATAATCTACTAATGTTGAGCGTCGGAGGATGGTCTAGAGACCCCGATCTTTGTACCCCTTCTAACGAGTTCTTTCTTGCTGCAAGTTCAACCCTTCAAGCATACAAGGTCAGAAGCCTGACGACATTGGAATGTTTAGACCCTCTCCAAACCAATATTTGTTGTAGCAACACAACGTAAGTACAAAGTCCAATTCGCTTTCAATAAACGCTCATAAAACGGATTTGCGACAAACATTTTCGCTACCATCAGTTAGGCCACAAATTGAATTATTCATACTTGGTTTACTAGTAGTGTATTAAGATTGTTAGGTATCAAATAGTATAGGGACTAAATTGTAATTGTCTAATAGTTAGTTAGAAGTATTGTGTATAAATACAGGTATTGAGGATGAATAAGGGAGCTATTGATTTGGGTTATCCCTCTCCTCTCTCGTGTTTCTTCCTAATTCTCTAACTCTTCTCTAGATTACCATTTTGTTCGTAACAAGCGGTATTAGAGCCGTCCAATCCTTGGACACTCGTGATCGGAAAACCACCCACCAACCCGCCATAACTACCCACCCAATTCCACCATAACCATCTTATCCACTTCCAAATTCAGCAAAACCCATTTCCAAACCTCAATAATATCAATAACACCTTAACTACCATAACCACCAACAACCACCACTAACATCACCGTCAACTACCATCAGCAACAGTAGTATTCCACCACTGACCATCATATTCCTCCATTACAACACCCTTGATTCCTTCATTTCTACCATTCCATTCATTCGATTCCTTGTTATTTCTTTCAATTCCTTTGTTCTTTCGATCTTTGTTTGCCAGATTCATTTGTATCCCTTCCATTCCTCTTGATTCTATCTCTTTCATTAATGAGTTCTACAGCAACAACAAAATTAGGGCAAGTTCTTATAACAACAATAGAAGGTTACTGATTCTTTTGTTACACAGATTATTCGTTGTAATTTGTTCGAATTCATTTCCATTTTATTCACTTTTGGTGTTCTTGGCCAATTAGGGTAATTCGTTCCTTATTTTGAAGACAAGTCCGACTCAATTCTGTTTTACTTTCTTGAATTCAGTAATCGTTTCCACTGATTTCTTTAACAATAAAAATGGTGTTCTTGTGGGGGTTTAATATGGGACAATAGAGTTCATGTTTGTGGAAAGATTCGATGTTCTTGTGGTGCAATTAAATTCAATGGCAGAGGTCATTGTTGTGGGTATACACCCAATTATTGAGTACCACCTACTAATTGGGAGTTGTATAGTGGATATAGAAGCTTTGATGAATGGATGGGTTCAACAACTTGGGGAAAACGTAGCCCTAGCTTGTTCAACACCAAGAATCAAGAAAAATGCATTCTATATACTGCATCTTCAACGGATGATATCAAGAACTTTAAGCAAGCAGGTTCGTTTCAAGAGTATTGTGAGTCATTCGATTTTCTTCTTACAAAGGTAATTCTAAGTGAGGATTACGCCACAAGTCTAATTGTAGATGGCATGAATTTAGAAATTAAATGGTGGGTTAAGTGGTTGAGACCAAAAACGCTTGAAGAGGCTTATGAAAAAGCAAAGAACCATGTCAATTTTCTGGCCAGTTGCGATTATTATAAAAATAGGAAAAACGTGGGTGACCAGATTTTTAGTAATAATGAAACTCAAATTGATGAATTTGGGAATAGGAATGAGATTCTAGAAACTTGTGAGGTCACTCAAGAGATAGTTGTGGAGGAGGTAGTTGAAAGTTTAAGTCAAAACCTTGATGAATTTGAGATTGGGGTTGAAAATCAAGGAAGTGTTGATCAAGATTCAAGAAACATTGAGGCTAAAATACCTAATGAATTTAGTAATGAAAATGATGATGTTGAGGAAATTGAGAAGAAAGAACCGGATGATGATGTTAAAGCGATTCATAGTGTTGATATAATGGAAAATGAAGAAGTTATTAAAAATGACCGGCTTCATATTATTTTTTGTGATAATGATAATGATGCTGATGTTAAGAATTTGAATCGAGTACTGAGTATTCATGCACCGACTAATGGTGATGGTTCAAATGGAAATGATCAGGTTCATTTTGCTGATCAGGTTCATTTTGTTGATCAGGTTCATTTTGCTCTCTCTAATGTTACATTTGGCAATTATCACCATGAGAATGGTAGTATCAAAACTGATATGGAAAATTGGAAAATAAGGAAAAAGAATTTAGTTTTAGCAAAGTTTGCACATGTTGAAAAGACTAGGTTTGAAGATGTTGCTGTTGATGTTCTTCAGTCTTGGAAGAGTTATGAATGCTACCAAAAGTTTTATAATTGGTACAAAGGCATTAGCTAGATTGATTTTGTAGGCTGCAGTTACTGCACATATAAATTCCAAGGCTGCAAATGGGTTCAGCTGTTGTATAATTCGCTCACAGATTGCAGGTTGGTTGGTTTCGAAGGCTGCAGTTACTGCACAGTTTGGTTTAAAGGCTGCAATTGGATTGAATACAGCCATGGTTGCTCAATTGGAGTCGGCACCTACTGATGTTGTGAATCAAATGTTAATGGGTCAAGTTGGATTTGTGCAAATCTTTGATACCTTTGATTAATTGACTTTTGAGGACAAAAGTCTTTCAAGAGGGAAGTAATGTTAGGTATCAAATAGTATAGGGACTAGATTGTAATTGTCTAATAGTTAGTTAGATGTATTGTGTATAAATACATGTATTGAGGATGAATAAGATGAATAAGGCAGCTATTGATTTGGGTAATTGGGTTATCCCTCTCCTCTCTTGTGTTTCTTCCTAATTCTCTAGCTCTTCTCTAGATTACCATTTTGTTCGTAAGAAAGATATCTGAAAACAAGTTTACTTGAGTTCTAACACATTTATCATTTGTGTTTCAACATATAATTCTAGTCACTCTTGTTTAATTCGACTAAATTTAAGTAACCTATTTTTTTTTATATAATTTAGAGTAAATAATAAGAAAGAAAGAACAATTAGACGAAGAGGGGATAAAACCATCGTATTAAATATCTACATGTCAGCTCATTTGCTTAAACTTGTATATAAATGGTTTAAACGAGAAAATAGTATTTTTATTAAAGTTACATGCTGCAGATAATAAATTTAAAATTCACAAATAACATTGTAACACGACAATCACTACAAATTATAAAAGTTGAAAGAGCTGATCCTTTTCTTTAAATGTATAGATTAACAACAAATGTACGCATTGCAAGTATTAATATTATGAAATTAAAACTTAAAAAGATATATCAATCCTCAATATTAAAAAGTTAAAGTAGAAAGCTAGGTTCATGCGTGACAGATGTAGAAAGCAGGGAGAGACCAGGATAGATCCTAAGAAACAATCAAAATGCCACCACAAGTGCATATTCCACTTCGTAAGAATGCCACCAAGATGGATACATTTTGTTGTGGTTGAATTGTTGTTTGTACATCAGGTCTATTCATACTCAACCAACCAAACAAAATCATTATTATTTGATACCAAAGGGATTATAGTTATGTATATCAGGGGTTACTTCAGCGCCACCTCATCACACACCGCATCAAAGGGGCGTCAATAGTTTCGGTGTGAGAGGCGTAACAAGTTACACACGTGAAGGTTGCAACTTGGATATGCGTGTGATTTTTCTTTTGAACCAATAAAAAGCCTCCAAACTGAGGGGCGCGCTACTGGGTGTCAAGCATTACACCCAGTCTTAGCATGTGAAGGAAAAGTGTCTTTCCCCATAAGGTTAAGGATTAAAGCCCATAGTGGACAAATATGTAGATGAAGGTGAGAAATTAATGGGTTGATGTGTGAGTTAGCAAGTAAAAAAAGTATTAGCCATTGGGGTTGGTGGCTCAATGGTAGAAGAAACAAGGCTTATAACATTTAAGGGTGAGGTCATGGGTTCAAGTCTCATAAGGAGTAGAAATTTGCCATTCAAAAAAAAAAGTAAAAAAAGTATTATATGATTTGAAATTTAAAACCTCAAAATTTAATCTGGGACGAAGTCGGATTCAATTTTCTAGTTTTATAAATCGGGTAAGCATTCAAACCAAATTCGGTATCTGAATTTGTGATATTTTACCTAACATGACCCAGTCCGATTATCCGATTCAATCTACATATAACCCAAAACCAATTCACCGAATAGGGTAAAACAAACATTAGGCTATAGGGTATACTTTAACACTCTTTAACATCCCCAAGATGCCACATCTTTCACTTTTCCCCATTTTCAAAAATAGAAATGCAATTCCAGTTTTGTCCATAAAAGACAAAACACAATCACCACTTTTGAAGATATTATTGTCATTTTACCACATACAAACACGACATTTAAATAGGGACGGGGGGGGGGGGGGGTACCTCACTTCTAGGAAATGGTTTAACACCCCTTAACTCTACCTAATGCCCTTAATTTTATTTCTTTTGATTCTTGTAAACATGTTAATTTATGACCATTTTAACACCTGTTAACATGATCAAATTCGAAACCATGTTATTATGGCAAATTGGCAATATGCCCTTATATGTCCTATAACACCCTCAAAACATTAAGATCAAGAGTGAAATAAACTAGTAATATCACTAAACTTGTTTGATGTTAATGGAGTTTTTCATGTATTTCAAAAAGATATTGGCATTGAAAACGCGTACACTATTTAACAACCCATTAAACAATAGTGTTAGTCGTTTTCTAGTTGACCATGGATTTGATCTCCTAATCACATCATTAGTTTGAAAATAAAATCAGGTGTGAATGATAATGATGTTAATTATCTTGGATTAAGTGGATGGTGAGTTGCACTTTGGAGATAACAACGTTAATTAACACGTTTTCTTAAAAACTAATGATTGTACAAGTCAAAGTGTTATCTTATAAATTACACATTAAACGCACCATGGTTTATTTTAAAGAACAGTCTGGAAGGACCACCGTCATGTGCGAACAATATTAGTGTACGTTGATTCCAATTTAAAACTAAATATGTTCCAAAATCACGAGTTACGCACAAACCTTTGGGCTAAATAAAAGATATAATCTAGTTTTGGACTAAAGCGAATAGAAATCGAACTAGACGCGTTTAATTCAAACAAAGATGAAGAACCAACTTTTTTCATTATAGTTGTAATCGATAAGCATGCTAACTATGATGGTTTTGGTTCAGTACAGTACAATTGTGATTCTATTTTATGATTTTCATGAGAGTCTTGTACCCTCCTAAGTTTATTTTTTACGAAATTTTAATATTATGCATGTTTGGGTGGTGTTACTTTTTAAAAACGTGAGGTGGGTTCAAATCCTTACAAGTGCAAGGTAAAGGTGGAATTAAGGTGTTAAAAACGCCGTTAACAATCATAAGCAGAACTGGACCAAATAATATTAGTGTACGTTGATTTCAATTTTGATACCAGTTTAGAACTAAATATGTTCCAAAATCACTAGTTACGCACAAACCTTTGGGCTAAATAAAAGATATAATCTAGTTTTGGACTAAAGCAAATAGAAACCGAACTAGACGAGTTTAATTCAAACAAAGATGAAGAACCAACTTTTTTTCGCTATAGTTGGAATCGATAACCATGCTAACCATTATGGTTTTGGTTCAGTACAAGTACAGTGCAATTGTGATTCTATTTTATGATTTTCATGAGAGTCTTGTACCCTCCTAAGATTATTTTTTACAAAATTTTAAATGTTATGCATGTTTGGGTGGTGTTACTCCCCCCCCCCCCCCCCCATAAGCAGAACTAGACCGAATAATATTAGTGTACGTTGCTTCCAATTTTGATACCAGTTTAAAACTAAATATGTTCCAAAATCACGAGTTACGCACAAAACCTTTGGGCTAAATAAATGATATAATTTAGTTTTTGACTAAAGCGAACATAAACCGAACTAGATGTGTTTAATACAAACAAAGATAAAGAGCCAACTTTTTTCGCTATAGTTGGAAACGATAACCATGCTAACTATGATGGTTTTGGTTTAGTAGAGTACAATTGTGATTCTATTTTATGATTTTCATGAGAGTCTTGTACCCTCCAAATTTATGTTTTATGAAATTTTAAATATTATGCATGTTTGGGTGGTGTTACTTTTCCCCCAAAAGAGAGTATTTTTTAACCTCAAATGTTAGTGTTACCTCACTTAAGATCAATTATTCTCTAAATTACTTACCTGCAGAGTTAAACCAGAACCTCCTCTTTTAAAAGGCATTTATCTCTACAAGTGAGCTAGTTGCCTAGTCCCACATTGAACAAGGACATTTTTTAGTAGTAATACCATTTCCCAAATGAGTGTACTTAAGAAACTTATTTAGTGATACCATTATTATTTGATTATTATTTAATTAGGTTTTTATCCAATTAGATTAGGAGAAAGAAAAATAAGCTTTTATAAAAAAAAAAAAAAAAAAAAAAAAAAAAAAAAAAAAAAAAACACACACACAAATTTAATAAAGGGAAAATGACCAATATAGCCCGTTGACCGGGCATTTTGCACAAATAGCCCTCTCCACCGTCTTTGGAGAGACGGGACACGGCTCCCAACCAGCCTGAACCGTCTCCCGAGAGGCTTCCCATTTCAGCCAACAGAGGACCGCCACGTGTCGTCTCTGATCCCGAGATGTACCGTCTCTCTCCAGACGGGTCAGAACCCTCTCCCAGACGGTTCACGTTTCCCAAGACGGCTGACCCTTCGGTTCAACCGTCTCAAAAAGACGGGTCACCTTTCCCAAGACGGCTGACCCTTCGGGTCAACCGTCTCAAAAAGACGGGTCACCTTTCCCAAGACGGCTGACCCTTCGGTTCAACCGTCTCTCAAGACGGTACACATTTACCGACGCGGTGGTTCCCGATGAGCGGCGACGCTTCGGTTGTCCGGCTCAGCCCTATAAATACCCGTCTCCCGTCCATTTCCCGTCATCCAACCCCGTCTGAACACAATCCACCACCGTACAACTCCGTCCAAACACTATCCACTACCCGACGACCACCGTCCAACACCGTCCAAACACCGTCCAACACCGTCCAACACCGTCCAAACCACCGTCCAACACCGTCCAAACCACCGTACAACACCAATGGCACCTCAAAGATGGACGGAAGAACAAGAGATTGCGTTGATTGCGGCATGGCTGCATGTTGAAGAGAGCACACACCTCAACAACAAATGGTTCCGGATCCTGAATGAATACAACCGGCTCGTTGGAGGGTCACAACGTACCACCGAGTCGCTTAGCCGCAAGTTGAATGATTTGACGACAAAGTGTCAAATATTCAACGGCCACCACAACCGGACCCTTTACGACGTACCCTCAAACTTTCCCGAAGACGTGGCCATTAGACACAGTCTAAGGCAGTATAAAAACAGGGAGGGTAAAGAGTTTAAACATGTGTCTGTGTGGCAAATGATAAGACATCGTCTTATGTAATTTGTAATTATATTTTTATTAATTTGTAATGGTTATATTTTTAATGCAATAGTTGGTTATATTTTTAATTTGTCTTTTTGTTTTTATATTTAAACGTACTATACTATTACAATCACAAATAAACAATAAATATTATTACAATAACAATTAAAAAACTACACTATTACAACAAACTTCCCGAGAATAAAGAAGCAACAAGTGAAAACTAAGAAGCAACAAGTAAAAAACTACACTATTACAACAAACTTCCCAAATTTACTTCCAGAACTAGGAACTTTGTTTGAAGTAATAGTAATGTCTAACCAACTATTGAGGACTACATCTTAGTGTTAGATGTTTTGTCCTCCACAGCGGCGGTAGTAGCAGTGGTCTACATAGACATTGTTTCGAATGGTGTATGTGCTCTACACAGACAAGTCCGAAACATTTCCTCGTTTTATGTAACAATAGTTCTCAGTGAGCACACGTCGAACATCGAGACATAAATTCGGAAAGCGAACGAACTTGCCTAAAATGTAGACCACCACATCATCGATCCATTACACGGGTTGCAAACCACGCGCAGATGGAACAACAATCCAAGTAGTCGTACGCAGATGAAACAACAATCCAAGTAACCGGGACATATTTTCCGAAGCCGGTAGGCTTCGGCTGGGAAAGTCAAAAAGGCTTCGGCTGGGAAAGTAAAAAATCATTTCAATAGATAAAAGGTAATGAGGAGACGGGTGGGTGCATTGAAGATGAAAGCTTAGAGGAGAGCGGTGGGTGCAAATTTCGTTAAGTTAATTGGGGTATTTATATACACTCGTGAGACGGTTCAGACGGTTCAGACGGTATCACAAATTTCGTTAAGACGTCTTGGGAAAGGTGACCCGTCTGTTTGAGACGGTTGACCCGAAGGGTCAGCCGGCATTGATAGACGTGAACCGTCTGGGAGACGGTTGAACCGAAGGATCCCCGTCTTGGGAAACGTGAACCGTCTGGGAGGGATTTCTGACCCGTCTGGAGAGAGACGGTACAGCCTCGGGATCAGAGACGACACGTGGCGTTCCTCTGTTGGCTGAAATGGGAAGCCTCTCGGGAGACGGTTCAGGCTGGTTGGGAGCCGTGTCCCGTCTCTCCAAAGACGGTGGAGAGGGCTATTTGTGCAAAATGCTCGGTCAACGGGCTATATTGGTCATTTTCCCTTTAATAAATACCTTTCATTGTTTTAAAAGAAATTATTTGGGCTTGGGATGGTCAACCCTACACATTTCAAGAGGACCAGCCCATTCTGGACTGTATACTATAAGCACCCACAAATCCACAAATAGGACCGAGTTCACAAATATGAATTAAACCCCTGGCATAGCTGGCGGGTTGTGTTACTTGCCAAAACAGGTTTTAAGCAAGTCAAAAACAAGTTTTAACTAAAATAGACTCTGGTCAAAACAAAAATATCAAAACAGGTTCACCCGTTATATTTATTTATAATGGCTTGCGAAGGCGGAAGGGATCGTGATGATGACGTGGAGGTGGCAACAAAGTTGGCGTCCTTTATAAAGTACTAGTGGCAATGCCCGCGCGTTGCCGCGGGTAGGTATATTTTTTGTCGCACCTTGTGCAACGAGTTAGACGTAATTTATTTTTAAAACCAATTTGCCAATACATAATATATGAATTCGTGGCAATTGAAAATAAACAAAAGAACTGACATAAAAACGAAAGTATAAGAGATGATAGACGGCAATATGTATACATAAATTATTACAAAGTTGCACATCGTGATTTTGTTCCTCTGGTTATTAACTTGGTAAAAAAAATAAACCATAAGTTGAACCACCATCTCCACTATCATGTCTTCCCATGCCGCCACCCACCACCGCCGCTCCCGCCACATATCATCACCCACCATCACCGGCACTAACCACCACCCACTGCCGTCACTCACTGCCATTTTCCACCACTTGTCAAATCACCACTAATGCTACATGCTTCATATACTTCTCATGTCACACCCCTCTCTCTCACCCTATAAGTTTCATCGGACGTTACATGGTACGCATATCTAACACACCATTTGACATGTTTTCCTTTTTTTGTTGAAATTTTGTCATTAGATTGGTGGTGGGTCAATACGGGTCAGATCAAAATGGGTCATAAGTAATGTTTTAAGAACCGGATTGGACGTTGAACCGGACCCCCCACCCGGTCACCGGTCCGGCTGGTCCAATGAACCGGTCAAACATTCAAAAAAATTCCAACAATATTATAAAATTCCCGGTCCGCCCCACTTTTTACCCAGTCCGACCACCGGGTCAATGCATGTCCGGTTCAACATCAATTGGTGAGAGCCTGCTTCGCTTCAGTAGCCTGGATTAAAAAAAAAATCGTATTCAGAAAACATTTCTTTTGGAACATTAATTGATCCAAATTATTCCCAAACCCGCTAAACTTGCCTAGAATTATATAACAAAAACTGAAGCTAATCTGAATATTCACGGAAAATGGTTCAAGCAAATATTTGGAGAATAAAGGTATCCCTATTATTATTAAAACACTATCACATTTCTTTTATCTTTACTCGACATAATATGTACACAGCTTATTGGCTACAAAAACAAACAAGTTCTATAATTTCAAGTTGTTATACTTACGAAGTTAAGAATGTTATAAATAGACAGACGAATACTAACCTGTGGTGTCGTAACATATTTAAGAGCAAAGATTCCATTGAAAGAGATGGACAAATAGGAGAAGCTTTCCTCTCATATACAGTCCATCGCCAACCGCGACTACGACAACCACCATCCAACATCACCACCATTTAGCGCCACTGCCACACCCACCATCTAGCACCACTGCCAAACCCACCAACATAGCAGTTTGTTCATCCATCTTGGAGCTAATAGTTAATTTGTTGTTAACGCAATGAAACCGTAGCTTGATGTTGAAGAGGGCAAAAGCGATATTAGCACAACAGTTTTTGGAGGGACTTTGGGGGCTCTAAACTTATTAGTCCCATTTTGACCTATTTCAGATTAAACATAGCCCAAGACCCATTCTTAAATTCATAAGTCGAAATCATCTCTAGTTTATGGAGCATAAGTAAGAGTGACAACTTACAATTTTATTTCCAATGTCTGAAAGCGGTTTTCTTTTTGCATCCTCCGCATATTTTATCTCAACTGGCTTATCAGATAAAGCCGCCTGAAGTAGCATTGCACCATGACTCGCCAGCTCATTACTGTTTTTATCTGATTCCTTACCATCAGATAGAATATTCCCAAATCAGGTTGGACCAGTACTCCAACACGGTTGCTACATTTCTTAGGGTCACAGTCACAGGACATTGAGCAAGAGCCTATAGCAGCTCAACACTCGCATTTTAGTGTTTTACAAGAGGAGGATTTGCTGCATGAATAACACACCCCAGATGGTGCTTTCTGAAGCATGTTTGAATCACCGTCTTCAAGTGGATATGCTTTATGAATACCTGTGTCAGTTGCTTTCGATTATAACTTTAGAATATTTTTTTTAGCAATCTGCCTTATTATGTGGCCCTACTCGTCTTGGAAATCATCTGAATGTAACCACTCGGCGTCTGTTTCATCTAAGTCAGAATGTTTTGATTAAGAGATTTCCATGTCTTCGCCTATATCTCCGCTACTGTTGTAAGCTATAGAGTTTTGAAGCCTCTTCAAAGAAAGAAAATAATATTTAACTAAAATATTATTTTTAAGCATATAGACTATTAGAAAATATAACTCTAGAACTAAAGCAAGTGTTTGAGATTTAAGGAGAATTGAGTTCACGAAAATACCTTAGGTCTCAAATCATACATGTGTCCATCAGCATCATCCATATCAGATCTCCATTTGTCGAGTTTTTCTTGAAGCTCTTCCACATGCAAAGGTTCTGTTAACAAACAAGTGAACAATATAGGAATACATCAAAACATGACTTATATCTAGGGATGGAACTTCTTGACACGAACACGGCACAAAATAAACATGTTACAGTACAATATAGGAATACATCTTAAGGATCTACACAAACTTTTTTCGCATTGGGTTCCTGGATGACCTCTTTCTCCCATGCCTAAAAGGTGAACGCGATCTGCTACGGTTACCTCCACGATATCGATCCCTGTTCATGACACCTCCATTTCTATAATTAGTATGATTATTGTTATTGTACCTATAATCAGATGCTCTTCCTGTATCGCGATAGCCTCTATTGTTTCGGTCTCTAGACCTCTCACGGTCCCGGTCCCGGTCCCGCCTGTCACGATTCTTGTCCAGGTCAGTAGATCCACTTCTACTTCTGTTTCTCTGTCTACCTTCATTTTCTGTTTCTATTTGCTTCCTTCTTTCTTCAGCTTCTTTCTCCCTTGCTAACCTTTCCTCTTCCCTTGCCTTCTCTTTCGCCTCCTGGTAATTCATTACAAATCATGTTTTTCATCGAACTTCTTAAAACTTGGATATTTGAATTGCAATGCCATTAGAGGTGGCACGAGTAAGTGAAGCGAATTAGATAATGGGCCACTTTTAGTACAAGTGAAAACAGGGTGGACCATATTGAAATTGTCCTGCAATCGCTTTTTTCTCTGTTTCAAAATAACAAATTAGCACATTAAATATGAATATAGAAATTATATTATCACAAACTAATTAAGATCTTTGAATGAAACTATAGGGGATATTGTACGCACTAAAAATATAGTTAATGTGACTTTGAACCCCTTTAACCCGTTCAAGATAAAACACAACCCAAACTGACCCATTCATATTTACAAGAGAATGATACCTTATACTCGGAAAGGAAATCTCTGACCATGCCATAACCAATATGCTTCTTTCCAGTGACATGAGACTGAGTTCTTTCAAGGGCATCATTTGCTATAAAAAAAACTACATGTTTCACAAAGAGCCATCTTCTTTTCTTGCGCAAGCATTGCAACTTTCCCATTTTGTGGCTGTAGGGTCAGCGCAGTCTTATCAATGTTAAGCAAATCCACCTGTACAAACGAATAAATAAATAAATAGGTTATACAAAATGAAGACATCATTTATAGCCTAAAGAAACCAATTGCTAAATAATACCTTCTTCATGAGTGGCCCAGCTTCATCCACCTTTCCAGCTTCTCCAAGAGCCTCCACTGATTCTAGAAGATTCTTGATTCTAGAAGACAATAAGGTTCTCTCCTAATTCCTGAATCTCCTATAAAAGATTACAACTTTCATTACAATGGCGTATCATCATGAGCCACTACCCAATTCCGATATGATACCTGACGTGACAAATATAATCTTCTAATACATATATAAAAACACAGAAAAATATTACAAAATTAAGAACAAATTCTCTATACATAATCAGCCAAACAACCAGGGTGAAAAACGACTTCCATTAACTATTAAAAGTAACATAGGAAACATGTTGCTTATACACTACAAAAGCATACCATATCTATAAGGCCATGCAACTAAAATCATATCCGATCATCATAGAAAAACACAAATATTGCAACAGAACAGATCCAAATTATGATAAATATCACATAATTAAGAGGAAACTTTTAATATATAATTAGCTACACATCCAAGGTAAAAAAACCTTAATCAATTAGCATTATAAACAATATGTAATATGTTGCTTATAACCTACAAAAGCAATTATAGATTGCTAATACTACAGCAACAATTTAAAGCAACCAAAACCATATCCAAATAATAACAAAAACACATATAATAATATTTCCAAATCCAAAAACAATATACCTGGAGCCCTAAGCCTCGCAAAGATAATCTCCTCAGTAGAAACCATAGTCAACCGAGCACCAACATTCTCATGCACCGCATCCCTAAACTTCGACCACGAACGTCTCTCAATCGTTGTGATCTTTTCGCCACTGTTTTGTATGGATTGAACCTAATACCCAAGAGACAGACCAGCAAACCAAATCGCTGAGTGCAAAATTGTGAATTAAAATAAAAACATGATGAAGAATCGGATGAGAAAGAGAAGAAAAAGGAGGAAGATGGGATGAACAATGCAGGGAACATAGATTAGGGTTACGATAGAAGTAGAATTAACACAGGATGTTGAACAGTTTGTTAACTGAATGATAGGTTTAATGGTGGGGGCATGAATGGAAAAGAAAGGTTAGTATAGTAAATTTGTTTTGTTATTGTAAAGGAGGAGGATTGTGAAATGTCTATATTACCCTTTAAAGTGTCTTAATTGTCCCTAATATTCCTATAATACCCTTATGAATTAAGCTTTATTCTCTTATACTTGTTGCTTTAAAAGTTGTACCCATGTCAAAATTCCAATATAGTACATCACTCTTCCTTTATAATGTATTATAGATTATATCGGATTTTTTTTTTTTTTGAACGGGCTGACAGAACGGAGAACCACCCATAAGAACACCCAAACCGCGCAAGTTCGAACCCCGGCTCCAACGTTTGCAAGCCCGCGTAAAGACGTGTGGGAACGAACCCCCAACCCCCAGCGCAGGAAACCGCCACAAACCGGAGTCGAACCTCCGCCTGTAGGGAAAACCTGCGCACCTCACCCCAGCTGGGCTGGGGGTCATCGGCATCGGATTAAATGTTAAGCGACTTTAGAACTAAAATATATATCAAATGAATTTATATTTAATAGCACATTTAACAAAATTGGTTAATACAGGAAACGTTCGCTTTTTTTAGTGAACTTTTTTTTAACGGCTAAATTCTCAACCCTTTAAATACACTCATTTTTACTTTTTATGGGACTTGAACTTCCAACCTCTCCTTTAAAAACCAACACCAACAAAATTTACTACCACAAGGGGTGAGACGTACTCCGTTCCCGAGTTTAACTTGAGGAGGGAAAAGAAAGGAAAGAAAAAGAAATGAAACATATCCTTCAGGCCCGGTTTTGGGCATGGGCGGGGTGGGCAACGGCCCAAGGCCCAAATTCACGGGAGGCCCGAAATTTTAAAAATTTAAAATATATATTATTTATAAAGTGTGTTTAAATTACTTTGGTGTGGGAAATCAGAACAAACCATAGATAGATGAATTGGTTAGTTAACTATATTTTAAGATAGAGAACCTAGGTTTAAATCCCACTTCATGCATTTAATTTTTGTATATCAATGCATTTAAAGAGAAAGACTAACATTTCTTTATTTTTCAATATAATGTATATTCTAGATATTGATGTTTGATAATTAAATATTGAAATTTTAATTACTCATATTTGAAAATTGAAAGTTAAAACTTGAATTTTATAAGGGGCCCGTTTTTTTAGTCGCCCTAGGCCCAAAACGTTTCGGAGATTCTCAGAGACGGCCCTGATATCCTTTTCTTTCGTTTCCTTTCAAATCGGAAGAAAAACTAGGCAAAGAAAAACTAAACTAAAGGATTTTGCCTAGTTTTTCTTCCATTTCCTTTCTTAAATGAAACTCGGAAACACAATATGTTTTGTTTTCCTGTATTTTCCTTCCAAAAATAAAACTTGGAAACACAATCAAATTTTTATTTTCTTTCATTTCTTTCCTCTTGTTAAGTTAACTCAGAAACACAACGTTATAATGAACTAACTTTATTTTTTCACTATTTAAAAATTTATAGGGTGTGCAGGGGTGACTTAAACAAATGGTAATCGATCATTTTTTTTATTTATCTTTATATTTATATTCTTTGTTTTTGAATTATTAAAAAATAAAAGTATAATTAATAAACTGCTGGACGTTACAACTTACACATGTGGATCTGGTTCGATTCCCATAGATTTTGCTTTGTTTTTTTGTCCTTATTTTATTCCCCGAATTTGTATAATCAAGATTCATAAAAATTAATTAAGAGTTAATTTCTTGAGCATCTTTTTCAGCAGTTTCTTTGCTGATTTCTGTAGCCTCTTTGTTCATTTCAGCTTGAATAGCAGCAGCCAACTGATCATAAGCTTCAGCCCAAGCACCCTTCATTTCTTCACTCCATTTTTCACCAACTCCCTTCTCTACTGTCCTTAGCAATCCCTCTTTCACAACCTTCATTTATCATTTCAACAATAAATTCATTTTAATCAGGTTTTGCATTGTTACGTCTAACCCGTTTAAGAAACAGGTCGTGTTCAGGTTCACCTATGTAACTAAATAGGTCGTGACATGTTTAACTCATTTAATTACAAATTATATGAAATATAAAAAAAAAAATTACAAATTATTACCCGTTTAAAGATAGATTACATGAAATATGTTTTATAAAGTTAACCTAGCAACCTATTCATGACCTGTTTAAATGAATTATTACATTCCACCTACCAACGAACGACCCGTTTAACCCATTTACAACCCTCCGATTGGTTTAGCTCGTTTAGATAAATAGGTTACATGGGTCAACCTGTTTAAAATTATAATAAAGAAACACATTTTCTAAGGTTAACGTGACAACCCATTACGACTTATTTAACCTATTAAAAACATTTCACCAACCCATTTACAAGCCTTTTAACCCCTTTATTACAATTTGTCAACCCATTTATGACCCGTTTACAACTTGATTAAACCCATTTACAACTCCCCAACGTCCAACCTGTTTGACTTGTTTAGATAAATGGTTTCACGGGTCAATTCCATCCGCTAAACCTATTGAAGCCTCTAGAAAATTAATCATTACCTCAAAGTGAGGACCAATAACTCCTTTTTGAAGATGAACAGATCCCAAATACTTGAGTGTAGAATCATTAACCACAACTTCACCTTTCTCCCTCAGTTGAATTGCTGACTCACATGTCTTCATTTACAATTTTACATAGATATATTAATTGCATGTATATAAAATTTCAAGGGTAAAAAAGGGAAATTAGATATGGAAATGCTGACCATCTTAAAAACTTTGACAGCATGGACCTTGAGCTTGGGGTTATTTTGGGGAATTTCATCTGTGTCTTTCAAAAAAGAAAACAATCCCTTTGCAGCAGGTGCTATCTCCAATATCCTTTTATAGTCATTTTTATTTTTTTATCATTAATAGTCCCATTCATAAATTATGAAAAAAAAAAAAATAATACTACAATAGACTAAATATACATTTTTAAATTCAACAACTTGATAACTATAAAATCTTCTAATATAAGAAAATCCGATCAACACATTTTTTTTTGTTCTTCGGGTTATTTTTCCGGTTATAGGGTCGGGTTGTTCGGGTTTTTGGCCAAGAAAAAGTGACCCGATAACCAAACCATTTAAAGTTCAGGTCGGGTTGTTTGGCTTTCGGGTTTAGATTTAATATGAAAAATCTTTTTTTCCTTCGTAAAATATCATCATGTTACTTAAATATATTATCAAAATTCAACATTATTTGACAACATGACATAATAGTGTTTAAAAGTCTTAAAACTTGATCTTTAAGATGCTAAATACTCTAAACTTAGACGCGTCTATAAAGAAAAAGACATTAAATGTTTGGGTTTTTATTCAGGTTTTGGATTTCGAGTTTTTCAGGTTGGGTTGTTCGGGTTTTTTGTTGGGAAAATTGACCCGATAACCAATCCATTTAAGGTTCGAGTTGCTCGGGTTTGAGTTATTTGGGTTTTTCGAGTATTCTCTAATTCGAGTTCGGGTGGCTTTAGATTTGGGTCGGGTTTCGGATAAAAATGAACAGCCCTACTGACACGTGTCATAATTGACACAAAATCTCATAATATGCGTCATCGGCTAAATCTTTAACTAATTTAATAAGATGTGAATATGTGATCTTTTATAATAAAGATGTTTTTTAATCATAAACACGGATTTACATCAAGGTGGTAGGTAAACGGGTAACAAGTTGCGCCGTCACCCGAAGTGATAATAAATGGATAATGAATGTAACATTTTAGTGATATGCTACTTACATAGATGCCAAATAAAATGATGTGGTTTTTGGCCTTTGGGTTGCAAATATGAAAAAACTTACTGTGTAAAGAAATGGAGGCTAAGAGTAGGAATGTCTTCCTTCATTATCTCCCATGATTGTTTCACAAGTTCTTCTTGCTTCTCACTGAAGGCCATGTTTCTCTGTATAGAGTCTAGAGAGAGAGAGAGAGAGAGAGAGATTTATGTATGTGTATGTATGGGCCTATTGGGTGTGAATCATAAGCCAATCATGTTTTATAGAGATAAGGTTGCAAATTGGTGAATCAATGAACGGGTTGGCCCTTTGACTTCATTGAAGGACGTTGGGACTTATTTTAGGGGTGGGGTTATGGTTATGCCACTTTAAAAATGTACCTATAACCTATCTACACTTACACAATTAAGGAGATTCGTTTTTTTTTTTTTTTTTACCTATTTTGCAGGAATCAGATCCACTTGAGTAGTGTAGTTTTTTAGAAAATCAAGTCATGATATGGCTTTAGGTACCCGTATCCGTACCCGATTGTGAACACCGTTGCTGATGGTTCAGGTAGGGGTATTCAGATATGGAAATTGGGTGTTTATTGATTTGGGTAGGTACACCGTGTAACGGAATTATAGCCGTTGAGATGTTTAGAAAAGTAGTTTAGGGTAGTGATGCCACCTATTAAGGTGTTTTATGGTAGTTGATGGTAATATTGAGGTGGAAATACATAATTACTGAAATGCATTGAGCACCCCTTCCTCCCTTATGATTAACCCAACACTTGATTCAACATTCACTTTGACTCGTTTTTAGCACGTGTTATGGAGTGTGATAGTTCAAGGCACACCGAAGGGTGTGTACGGTTTGGTTTGGTTTAGTTTAGTTATTAACCTTGACCGAAAATGAAAATGAAACCGAAGTCATTGGTTAATCGATCTTATTAACCAACCGATTTATTTGGGTCGATAGTTTAGTTTTCAGTTTTGGCATAGGGGGCAATGTTGGGCGCGCCACCCAACTGAATTGAACCATTCATCTCTAGAATAGAGGTGTGACACTCAACTACCACATCATGTTTGTTCTTAAGGACTAAACCGAATAAATAGATAAGCACAATTAAATTAGTCGAGCGAGAAATTTGGGCTCTTAAACATATTCGATTCCCATTGATTTTGCTTTTTCTTATTGTTCCCCAAATCTGTATAATCAAGATTCTAATTAAATGAATTAAGAGTAAATTTCTGCAGCCTCTTTATTCATTTCAGCTTGAATTGCAGCAGACAGCTGATCATAAGCTTCAGCCCATGCACCCTTCATTTCTTCACTCCATTTTTCACCAACTCCTTTCTCTACTGTCCTTAGCACTCCCTTCTTCACCACCTTTATTCATCATTCCAACAACAAATTCATTCCTGTCTAATCAGTTTAATAAACATGTCTTGTTTGGATTGACCTGTGTGTATGTATGTTCTATTAGGTTGACATGCCAATATGACCCGCTAACCCATTTATCACAACCCGCCACCATTTATGACTAATTCAAAACTTGATTAAACATTAAAAGTTTAAAACCCTATGTTCGGGTTAAACAGGTCGTCTTCGGGTTGAACTGTTTTATTAAATAGGTCATGTTTGATTTGACATATAATTTACCTAAAAAAACACATTTACCTTATCAATTTAACGATTTCGAAAAAGGCTCCCCATCCGATTCCAGATATTCATTTCTATACGGTTAAATAATACTCTTCTAATCAATTTATACTATTCTCTCCATCTATTCCCCTCACAAAAGAATTATAGCGGATCAATATTGAGTTGGTAAATATAAGAAATCACTATTTAATCCACATATATATAATCCTTATAATTTAGGAATAAGGAAACACATAAATAATATGGAGAGTGGGTAGTTTGAAAGGTTTTAAAATTTTATCTTAAAATATAAGAATACAACATGATTTACCAATTTGGATGTGAATGCTATGATCAACCATGAACCCGTTTTCAACCCGTAACTTGACACGATTGGCACCCCTGACTTAAGTGACAAATCCAAGAATTATTTTTTGGGGTTCCTTTAGTACATTGTCACCGATTTTCAATCTTATCCACTAATTATTTTTTTCCAAACCGAGGGGATTGTATCCCATAAACCCCCTCTAGATCCGCCACTGCTTGACTTAGCCCAAGAGAACTAATGTATTATTACCTCAAAGTGAGGAGCAGCAATTCCTTTGTGAAGATGAGCAGATGTCAAGTACTTGAGTGTAGAATCCGAAGCCACAGCTTCTCCTTTCTCCCTCAATTGAATTGCTGACTCACATGTCTTCAATACATACATAGAGTTACATTAACGACATGTACATCGATCACAAGGGTAAAAAAGGAAAATCAGATATGTATATGCTGACCATCTTGAAAACTTTGACAGCATGGGCCTTGAGCTTGGGGTTATTTTGGGGAATTTCATCTGTGTCTTTGAGAAAAGAAAATAATCTCTTTGAACCAGGTGCCATCTCCAGTACCCTTTTATATATATATCATTAATTAATTAATATTAATAAATAATAATCCCATTAATAAGAAAACTAGACGTTTCATGGTGTGGTATTAATTTGGATTGCAATTAAATATGAAAACTTACTGTTCAAAGAAATAGAGGCTGAGGGCAGGAATGTCTTCCTTCATCATTTCCCATGATTGCTTCACTAGTTCTTCTTGCTTCTCACTGAAACCCATCTCTCTCTCTCTCACACACACACAGACACAAAAATATATACATATATATATATATATATTATATTGAGCGTGAAGCACATGGCAATCATGGTTTATACATTATTAAGGTTGACAATTGGTATGTGGTGATGAGATGGTCAAAGTACATTGGGCGGTGTTGCTTTTTTTACTATTTCATTGAATGATGTTTGTAGGGTTTTTAACATTCGATTCGAATTTGAAAAATTTGAAATTCGATTTAATTCGATTCGATTATCAACAATTCGTTTCGATGATCAAGAATTCGAATTTGATTCAATTCGAGTTCAGTAAATCGAATACGAATTTATGAATTTAAATTCAATTCGAAATTCGAATAAAAATAATACATATTTATATACTAGCCGATTACCCCGGGAGTGTCCCGGGATTGAAAAATCTAATATTACTTAATAAAAAAAGATAAAAGAAATAAATAGTCTCAACATCTTTTAATGTTAAAGAAAGTTGTTTTAATGCTTATACTATCAAAATTCAAAAGGGGTTCTCATGCTGCGTTCCCAGCAGATTAAAAAATCTCAACCTCTTTTAATGCTAAACATATCGTTATAGCACATGAACATGGGCAATTCATATATGTAATAGTAGATTCAAAAACATATATACTATCATAACATGATTAGTGACTTGCCTATATATGATTAAGAAATTACCTAAATACATTGTGTTTTTTTCTGTAGGAACAAAAACTCACTAAAAAACATTTTTTTCGTTTTGGTATAGCACTATATATGGTGCTCGTTGGAAAGATAATAAAGTGATCGTTAATTTGTGTAATTTTTTTTTTCAAAAAAATGTCATACATAAAAGTTACTAACGTTTAAAAATTGTGAGCGGAAAATAAGAAAAAAATAAAGATAAAAATATTAATTAACATATTTAAAATTTTAAAATAATTAATAGTTCACTAACATTTATAAAATGTGAGAGGAAAATAAGGAAAATATATTAATTAACATATTTGAAATTTTAAGATAATATAGATATAAATTTTATTTAAAAATACAAAATAAATAAATTTAAAAGAAAGCTTTACATGATGCCACATGGTACATTTAATTGAATGTCACCTCACACAAACTCAATTCTTTTATTATAAATTATAGATATACACACCTATAACTTTAGAACATGGGCTAATCTATAAATTTGATCTAAGTCATAAATTGGCCCATAACCAATATTGTTAAAAAAAACTTAAAGTTTGACAACTTACATGATACCTAGTCAAATTCAAAGAAAAAGATCAAAAATCTTGAAATTAAAACTCCAAAATCATGGAAAATTGAAAAGTAAGAAGTTTTACCTTTGGAATACGAACCAAATTTGCTCACACAATTTCTTGATTGAACAAAAGTTATGTTCTTCCTCAAAACCCTAAGGTAAAGTTCGAGCATCATATTCCTAAAAAAAATCAGAAGAAACCCATCAAAAGATCAAAGAATCTTGAAATCAAATGTCATAAAGTATGCGATTCGAACAAACTTTACCTCAGGATTACGATTACATCCTGGCTGGAATTAACATCCGAGTTCAACATCAATCAGGCTCCTACCCCAGCGGTTCCGATAGGTTATTGGTGGTGGAGCAGTGGAGTTCTCCCCAATTTTCTCTCATGAGAGATACCTAGGTTGGTGGTAGAGGTGGTGGTGTGGCCTAGTGGTGGATGTGGTGGGGGTAGTGGTGGTTATTGAAGAATGTAAGTGGTGGTGGTGATAAAAGATGATAGAGATGAGGGCATAACTGTCATTTTGCCATCATGTGGGTCCATATGACCAAACTTAACAAAAAAAAACTAACTAGGTTAGGCCTAAAGGACGACAGCTGCAATATTTTACAACATAAAGGACGATTCTCATCACTTTTGAAGTTAAAGGACATCCACTGAAAAACGATGTAAACATAAAGGACGACAGCTGTAATTTTTCCTAATTTTTGTTTTCTAATATAAATTTGTTTAGTTTGTTCATTTTGGCGATTTAAATCAAAGAACCCGCCATTAATTGAAATATAACAAAATCTCACTCATATCAAAAGATCTCTCTCTATTTTTCTTTGAACAATAATTCCTAGATTTTCTAGAATAAATACATTAAGGTAGTGTTTGATACGTAGGAATGAGAGATGGAATGGAATGGAGCATTACGATGAAATGAAAAAATAGGTGGTTGCTTGGTTAAGGTAATAGAATCATTCATTACCTCCCTCGTTCTACTCCCTCTAAAAACCCCAAGTGTTCCCGAGTTTACTTAAGAGAGGAAAAGAAAAGAAGGGAATGAAAATCTTTCCTTTTCTTTTCCCCTATATTTTTCCTTTCTTTTCCTTTCATTTCCTCCTAAATTGGAAGGATCAAATATAGCTTAATTTTCTTCTCTTCCCTAAATTATAGCCATTAATAATGTTTATTTTTGTAAAAGTGTCAATGTTCACTATTGTGATTTTCCCTTAAATATATATCAAAATTTTAAATAATTCACTTTTTATGTTTTCTTAAGTAAAATGTAAGGGTGCAAACGAGCCGAGCCCTAGTCTTGCATTACTCGAGCTCGTTTTGCACCATTAAGGAGCTCGTTTTCAACCATTAAGAAGCCCAATGCCCAAAGTAATTTAGTTAATGCATAGGCTGCAATACAATTGGGCTATATAGTGTTAATTGACATACAATTAGCAAAGCTCGATAAGGCTCGACGAGCCCAACCGAACTTTACATTCAAGGCTCGAGCTCGGGCTCGTTAACTAAATGAGCTTTATTTCAGGCTCGAGCTCCGGCTCAAGCTCGATAAGTCTTAGCTCGTTCAAGCTTTTTACCGAGCCGTGCTTGAGTAGCTCGCAAACCGGTATGCTCGTTTTACTAGGGTGAAATTACTTAAGGCTATACCCATCTTGATTTAAATTCTAGTTTTAATTTTTTATTTGATTATAATAGCTGTTTTTATTTTTATTTTATAAATCAACTTATATAATGATTAATCGAATATTTGTGATTTTGTGTTATTGAGGACCTAGAAAGAGCATAAAAATATCTTCACTTAAACAAAATGTGAGATGTGTATGTGTAGGGTTCGTATTTTACTTGTAATAATCAGTTTTAGGTACTCGATGATTGACAAAGTTTATTTTATTTGTGATGTTCATTTAACTATAAACTTTGAGAAGTGAATGTAGGACGGACGAGTTAGACAGATGTATTGGACCACTCTATGTATTAACGTGTCGATTCTTGCACTTGTCTTTATTTATCAACTAGCGAATCCACAATAACATATAATAAACCAAGAAAATCGAAAAAATAAAAATGGTAGGTGTTGAAAATATATGTTGGTTCTATAATTCAATTACTGAAGTTTATTGGGCTTTAGTGATTGTTGGCTATTGGGTTTCCTAATGGGCTCATATTATTGGGCTATCAGATATAAGAACTTTTATGTGGCCCATGGTCTATATTATTGTGTGGATATTATTGTGCCTCGAGTTTGTTGCAGGGGTTATTGTGAGCCGTTGATCTTTGTTCGTCACAACCGTTAGATCAGCATCTTGTGAACGACTTCTTTTGCAGCTATTTAAAGCACAGTTGTCTCTCTCTCTTCAGTTGTTCGTTCATTTTATTTTTTAGTTTCTCTCTGGTATTGTTAGGGTTTGTTTCTCTGTAAGTTTGTTCTTCATTTGTTCAAGTTCTTTTGTATTATCTAGTCTTAATCTGCTGATATAAACCATCAGCAGATTATCGACTAAACATTGTATTGGTTTGTTTGATCTCAGAGTTTAACTGAGATCATTTGGGTATCTGGTGGGTACTTTTCTTGGGTTGGGTTAATAAGAGTTTTGGTCACCGTTTTGTCACCTACATCTGGTGTTGATTTCTATTGTTTGTTCTGAGTTCGTGTTGGCTCATTTTGTTCTTTGTTGTTTGAGTACAAACCCTATAATTTCTACATGGTATCAGAGCCATAGGCTCTTGATCTTGGTTATTTCTGATCTTCCGCTGTTGTCTCTTGTTTTTTGGTAAAGGATCAGATCTGTTGTAGATCTGGTCCTTATATGTTTGAGTAAATAGTAGATCTGATCTTGTTACAATAGATCTGGTCTATTATTTCTTGTGTCCTCTTGGTTATTGTGTTGGACAGGTTGTTGAGGTCAACGATTGTTGGCAAAGGACTTGTGGAGCTTTGGATTGGATAATAATAGCTTCAATTGCTCCTACAATTCAACACCCTAAGTGAAGGTGTTGATTGTAGGGTTGGCGAAACCCTAACTTGGGTTCCCCCTTTCTGTGAGATCGTTTCTCTCTCTCTTTTTTTTGTGTTTGTTGTGTCTAGTGGCACTGACCGGGTTAGGTGGACCGGTATTGGCCAAACTATCTGGTGTCTTATTTGATTTGTTCTGTGATTCTTGTATTGTCTGGTTTCATTCTTGTTTTATCTCTATATACATATATAGTTAATAAAAGGGCTCCTGAGTTAAGAACTGGGTGGACACCTTGAGTGACGAATCCACTATCTGTATCACTGACTCAGCTTCGTCCTTCTAGGATTTATTCTTGTTGTTTGTTCTCATTGTCTGTTGTGTGTTCTATTTGGTGTTATTATGGGTGATGTAGTGAATCCAGGTGGAGGTGGAGCCATCAACCCTGGTGGTTCCAACTCTGGTACTGGAGAAGGAACACTTGTCAGTAAACTTGACATTAGTGATCCTTTGTATCTACATCCCAGTGATACTTCAAGTATGTCTATAATTAGTATTAAGTTGAAAGGAACAGAAAACTATTCTGTTTGGTCTAAATCTATGAAACTAGCTTTGCAAGGTAAAAATAAACTAGGTTTCATTGATGGAACTTGTGTTAAATCTGTTGATAATGATGTTCTAGCCAGTCAATGGGATAGGTGTAATTCGGTTGTTCTCTCCTGGTTGATTAATTCTGTTTGTGAAGAGTTGTATTTGGGTCAAGTGTTTTCTGAAAATGCTAGAGATGTATGGCTTGATCTTAGGGAAACATATGATAGAATAGATGGTTGTGTTATGTTTAACCTGCATCAGAAAATAAATGGTATTACTCAAAGTGGTAGTAGTGTGTCTGAGTATTATAACAAATTGAATACTATGTGGAAACATTTTGATTCTATAGTTCAGTTACCTGCTTGTACTTGTCAAGCCTCAAAGGAGTTCAATGATTTTAATAGCCTTATTAAACTCATGCAATTCTTGATGGGGCTTGATGAGGTATATCAACCTGTTAGGACCACTTTACTTACAAGTGATCCACTGCCCTCAGTCAAAACTGCTTTTGCTGTGGTCTCTAGAGAGGAATCTCATAGAGGTTCCAGCAGTGGTTCAAAAGCAACTAATGTCTCATTTGTTGCTAAAACTGGTCAGAGTTCTGATAATAGGAGAGGTCCTTCTAATAATAGAGGACCTAATCCTAATTTGAAATGCACACATTGTAATAGAGTTGGGCATACTAAGGAAAGGTGTTTTGAAATTATTGGGTACCCAAATGGAAATCAAAAAAGGACTGTTAACTGGCAAAACACTAATAATAATTCTAGTAGAACTCAAAATAATTGGAGAACTGGTATGCCTAATACTAGTAACAATGTGTGTAGTAGTGTTTCTTCTGGTTCACCTTTTACTACTGAGCAGATCTCTAAGTTGATGAGCTTGATAAGTGAGAAGCCTAGTGGAGATCCTCAAAGTTCAAATGTAGGAGGTGAGTCAGTCATTATTAATGGTTTCTCTAGTTTGTCTGTTATGTCTAAAGTTGCTAAACTAGTTCAGAATTACTCTAATTGTTCTAGTTTTACTAAGTTGGTTCTGTTTCTTGGGTGGATAATGGATTCTGGGGCTAATCAACATATGGTAGGAAGTGATGAACATATGTTTAATTGTGTTGATGTGTCTAAATATAATATGGAAGTTAAACACCCTAATGGAACAAATGCTAAAGTAAATAAAATTGGTGATATCCAACTTGCCGAAGGTGTTGTATTACATGATGTGCTTTATATTCCTGACTATTGTGTTAATTTGGTGTCTATCCATAAGTTAGCTAAGGATAATAAGTTAGATGTCTGGTTTAATGAGCACAAATGTTTTGTTCAGGATTCCAAGTCAAGGAATGTCCTGGTGACTGGTAGACAACAAGATGGTTTGTACTTTGTTGGTAAACATGTTAATGTTAGCAATATGTGTTTTAATAGTGTCACTGAACATAGTCTTTGGCACAGTAGGTTAGGTCACCCTTCTAACCAAGTTCTAGCTGTATTAAAAGATACTTTAGATATTGGTGAATCTGATTCACAACCTTGTGAGGTATGTCACAAGGCTAAACAGGTTAGGGTACCCTTTCCTATTAGTGATCATAAAACAAAAAGTATAGGGGACCTTATACATCTTGATGTATGGGGACCTTATAAGATCACTAGTAAAGAAGGGTTTAGGTTCTTTTTGACTGTGGTTGATGACTATTCTAGGTCAGTCTGGGTTTACTTACTAAAAACCAAAAGTGAAGTGTTTGAAAATCTGGTTAATTTTTATGAGTTAATCAAAACTCAGTTTTTAAGAAATGTTAAGGTTTTTAGAAGTGATAATGGTACTGAATTTGTGAATAAACAAATGAATGAGTTTTGTAATAAAAAAGGTATTATACATCAAACTACTTGTGCTTATACTCCACAACAAAATGGAGTTGTGGAGAGAAAGCATAGGCATCTTTTGAATACAGCTAGGGCATTACTGTTCCAAAGTAATGTTCCTCTTAGATTTTGGTCTGATTGTGTGCTTACTGCTGCTTATATTATTAACAGGATACCTTCTTCTGTCTTAAATGGTAAGAGTCCCTATGAGTTAGTATATGGGTTCCCCCCAGAGCTTAATCACTTAAAAAATTTTGGATGCCTGTGTTTCAAAACTGTTTTAGATGATCCTGATAAACTTACAATTAGGGCTAATAAAAGTGTTTTTTTGGGATATTCTTTTGTTAAAAAGGGTTATAAATTGTACTGTTTAGAAACAAAAAAGGAAGAGTTTTCTAGGGATGTTAAGTTCTATGAAAACATTTTTCCTTTCAAAACTGAATTTAAAGAAAATGTTTTTGAAAATATTAATCATCTAAACTTTTTTGACTGTTTTGAAAATAAAAGTTTTCAAAGTGATAAGCAAGATTTTCAAAACCTTCCCAATGATGAAGGGGACCCAATTAGTACTCAAGATCACTCACCCAGGGAGCAACCAGTTGTCTCTCCCAGGGCTGCTAGTGATGTAGATCATGGCCTAAGCCATGATCATCAACCTGGTAGTACAGTAGGTAGAGAACCTGAAGGCTCAGGGTTAGAGGGATCTTATGATGATACTAGGACTCCTGAGGGAAGTAGAACTGTTAGACAGTCTAGTAGAGAGTCTGTATTACCTAGGAGGTTTGAAGATTATGTTATAGAAGGTAAGGTTAAATATGGTGTAGAAAAAGTTGTTAACTATTCTAATCTGTCTGTGGAAAACCTTAGTTTTGTGTCTAATGTGAATAAGTCTCTTGAACCAACATCTTATTATCATGCTTCCCAAGACCCAAGGTGGGTTGAAGCAATGAATAATGAGATGGAGGCCTTATACAGAAACAACACCTGGGTTGTTACTGATTTACCTCCTGGAAGGAAAGCCATAGGCTGCAAATGGGTTTATAAGGTGAAATATAAATCTAATGGGGAGGTAGAAAGGTATAAGGCCAGATTGGTTGCCAAGGGATACAATCAAAGGGAAGGCATTGACTTTGGAGAAACCTTTTCTCCAGTGGTCAAAATGGTAACTGTTAGAACAGTTATCAGTTTAGTTGTTCAAAACAGTTGGACTTTGTATCAACTTGATATAAATAATGCCTTCTTATATGGGTCAATTTCTGAAGATGTATACATGCAATTACCAGAAGGCTATGCTTCTGGTAATGAGTCTAAGGTTTGTAAACTGGTTAAGTCTTTATATGGCTTGAAACAAGCACCTAGAAAATGGAATGAAAAGCTTGTAACTGTATTAAAACACATAGGGTTTGTTCAAAGTGTTTGTGACTACTCTATGTTTGTTAAGTCTCATGGTGACTTGTTTATTGTTCTACTTGTTTATGTAGATGATATTGTTGTTACTGGTAACAATGAACAAGAGATTAATAATGTTAAAAGTATGTTAAAAGAAAGTTTCCAAATCAAAGATTTAGGAAAGTTGAAATACTTCCTTGGTATAGAGGTTTTGTATTCTGAGAAAGGAATACATCTTAATCAAAGGAAGTATTGTTTAGACTTGTTAAGTGATTTTGGTTATCTTGGGTGCAAACCCATTAGTGTCCCTATTGAACAAAATTATGCTGTGACTGTTAAGAATGCTAAGCATGATAAACCAGTTGATGATATCACTGGTTATCAAAGGCTTATAGGTAAATTAATTTACCTTTCTTTGACCCGTCCTGATATTAGCTATGCAGTGCAATTTTTGAGTCAGTTTATGCATAAACCAACTCAAAATACACTAAGAATAGCTTTAAGGTTGCTGAGGTATCTTAAGCAATCTTCAGGCAAGGGTTTGCTGTTTAAGAAAGGTAAAGATTTGAGTCTGTCGGCATACTCTGATGCTGACTGGGCCAAGTGTTTGACATCCAGAAAGTCTGTAACTGGATTTTGTGTTTTTATTGGTGAAAATCTTGTTTCTTGGAAAAGAAAGAAACAAAACACCATTGCCCGTTCTTCAGCTGAAGCTGAGTACAGGGCGATGTGTTCTACTGTTTGTGAGATGATTTGGATTTCTAATGTTCTTAAGGAATTAGGAGTTCAAAGTAAAATGCCTTTGCAATTATATTGTGATAGTAAATCTGCTATATCTATTGCAGAAAACCCTGTGTTTCATGATCGAACAAAACACTTTGAACTTGATCTTCATTTCCTTAGGGAAAAGATTAGTTCAGGTTTTGTTCAGCCTGTTAAGGTTAGCTCAGATCAGCAAACTGCTGATGTTTTTACAAAAGGTTTGTACAGCACTCAGCATGAGTTTTTGTGCTCTAAGCTGGGGTTATCTGATTTATTCAGTAATTGAATTAAGGGGGGATGTTGAAAATATATGTTGGTTCTATAATTCAATTACTGAAGTTTATTGGGCTTTAGTGATTGTTGGCTATTGGGTTTCCTAATGGGCTCATATTATTGGGCTATCAGATATAAGAACTTTTATGTGGCCCATGGCCCATGGTCTATATTATTATGTGGATATTATTGTGCCTCGAGTTTGTTGCAGGGGTTATTGTGAGCCGTTGATCTTTGTTCGTCACAACCGTTGGATCAGCATCTTGTGAACGACTTCTTTTGCAGCTATTTAAAGCACAGTTGTCTCTCTCTCTTCAGTTGTTCGTTCATTTTATTTTTTAGTTTCTCTCTGGTATTGTTAGGGTTTGTTTCTCTGTAAGTTTGTTCTTCATTTGTTCAAGTTCTTTTGTATTATCTAGTCTTAATCTGCTGATATAAACCATCAGCAGATTATCGACTAAACATTGTATTGGTTTGTTTGATCTCAGAGTTTAACTGAGATCATTTGGGTATCTGGTGGGTACTTTTCTTGGGTTGGGTTAATAAGAGTTTTGGTCACCGTTTTGTCACCTACATCTGGTGTTGATTTCTATTGTTTGTTCTGAGTTCGTGTTGGCTCATTTTGTTCTTTGTTGTTTGAGTACAAACCCTATAATTTCTACAGTAGGACATGAAAAGGACTCCGTAGAGAAGTTCACGGATGTTACAATTTACTAAGAGCATTCGCGTCCCTTTACCATCTTTTACCTTATAATATAACTAAGGGCATGTTTGGATAAACTTATTTGATTCAAAAAAGACTTTTAGTTAAAAGGACTTAGGGGGTGTTTGGGATTGATTATTAAAAACAGATAATGCGTTTTGGAAAAGCAGGGGTGGAGCTGCTTATAGATTATTGCGTTTTGGTAGTATAAAAAACTGATTATCCGCGTTTTCAAAACGCAATCCAAAACTAAAAACTGATTATCTGCGTTTTCAAAACGAAATAATCTAAAAATCAGATTCAAAACGCAATCCCAAACACCCTCTTATTAACTTATGACTTTTTAAAAATGAGTTTTTAAAAAAGTGTTTGGATTAGTTTATGTGATGGGGAAAACAATAAGTTGATAATTTATTTTGTAAAAAAGTGTTTAGTTTAACTTATTTAGGTAAAATGACAATAAAGGGTATAAGGAAGGAAGACATAAGAATATAAGAAGGACATCTAGGTAAATAACCATCAATAAGTTATAAGGAGGCTTAAAAAGTCACCCCTCCCTTATTTTTCCAAAACAACTTATCATAGGCAAACAAAAAGTTAAAACAAAAAGTCATTTTCCTTTTACCAAACACTTTTCTTAACTTATTAACTTTTTGAAAAAAGTTATAAATTAAAATGAGGTGGAAATAAGGAGAGCAAAACATGCTCTAAAAATCATACTTTTCAAAATTTATCTCTTATTTTAAAAAACCTCCCACAACGCATCTACCATAATTATCTTTATCTTACTCACATATATTTATTTTAATATATTTATCGTTTTTATACACTCACAGTTTAATGTAGGGTAAATAGTAGTTTTTGATATATGAGAAGCTACAATAATAATTTTTCAAATTATAAAGATAACGTAAAAAATGGTGGATGACACGTAAAGTGTTTTTAGTAGATTTTTTTATATTTTAAAAATAAAGGTGTCTGATGGGTGATGATTGACGATGTGAGATGTGAATGCTCTAAGAGCATTCACATCCCATCCATCATTTTTTACCCTATAATTTAACTAAAAATCATACTTTTCAAAATTTATCTCTCATTTTAAAAAACCCCCCACATCCCATCCACCATATTTATCTTTATGTTACTCACAAACACTTATTTTATTATATTTCTCGTTAAAATACACTCACAATAATTTGGTATATGGTGAATAGTAGCTTTTCATATATATATATAAAAATAAAAATAATAATAACAACAACAAAAAGGATTTTAAATGACTATGTGTTATGAATAGAGGTGAGTGATAGCTTTATCCTCTACTATTAAGCCACGTAAGCGCTGACATGACAGTGTGATAAAGCTGCAACTCACTAGCCTAATGCTGTTGTGGGTAGAGGTGAGCAACAACTTTATCCATTTTTTTAAATTATTATTTTTTAAACTTTGTTATTTTAAATTTATATAATATTTAAATCTGCAACACAAATTAAACAATAAACATAAAATATTCATTAATAAAAAAATTAAAAAGACATAATTAATAAAAAAACATAAAATATTCGAGTTTGTTATTCGTACCATACTCGTCTTCATCAAAGAACTACATAGCGGATTGGTAACATCCTTGCCATTGTGACGGATCCATTTTTTGAAGAGTGTATTTGTTTGTTGTGGGTAAATAATAAAAGGTTTTTTTATTTAAATAGCCAAACTAGCCGTTGGCTAACGGCTAGTTGACTGCCAACGGTAATTTTTTTCTCGCTAGCACACGCGAGTATGCTCACTTGCCATCGCTTACGCCAGCTATCAAGTGTGGGTATTATGAATCAGGCTAGCCATGAGAATCAAGTTGTGGCTCACGGCTCCTCGCTCGCGAGCCACAACACATAGTCTAAAGAGGGTGGAGTTTCACACTATACTTTTTTTAGACGTAGAGTGGATCGAGGATATTCACCATGCTCTTCTTTTTTATTTATTTCTTACTTAGAGAATTATATTTATCGGGTCAGGATTAAACACATAGTGAAATAAAAAATAGGAAGTCGTAAGAAGGTTATCAAACGGAGTCCGACTAACCTCATTCAAACGATATTGGAACCGTCTCATTGAACCATATGATCTTAATTTTAGGTTTTTGGATTTTTAGCTTGTGGTTTTAGAATTTGTGTTATATCATTGTGTATTTTCTTTGTTTTCATCATTATGTCATTTATGCTATTTATTGTGCCTTTTTTCTTTGACATTATGTTATATTTATTGATATTGTATTATATTTTGTGACTTATTGTGTTATATTTTGTGATTCATTGTGTTTTTTGTATCTTTCTCACAATTCTCATTTTTGTTACACCATGTAGGATAACTTGACCATATATTTATTTATCTGTTAATACAAGAGGTTTTGGGTGGATAGGAAATCAAAGTGGATTAGAGAGCTGAAATCTACTCATGAGATATCTTTTTGATGTTTCAAGAGACCTAGTTTACGGATTTATCTGGGGTTCCTATCTCGGATTTTTGGGGTAGTGGTGATTTGGAGCTAGATATGTGTATGTGGTGGGTAGGTCAGGGGGTCTGTTAAATGTTTGGGACCCGAAGTTGTTTGTTAATCGGGGATGAAGAAAAACTGACATTTTTTTTACTCACAAAGGGTTGTATCAAAGGGAGTAATAATTGATATAAATATTTTAAATGTATATGCACAACATAAAGCGATTGAGAAACGAAGGTTTTGGCGGTTTTGGGTAATCTGATTAATGCCTATGATGGTTTTTGGGTTGTGGCGGGTGATTTTAACACATTTAGGAATGAAAGGGAAAAGAAGAAACTCGAAGTACAATCCAGGTGCAGCCAAAGACTTTAATGAATTTTTAGATGAAACACGTTTAACGGAGTTGGGGTTAAAAGGGGAGAAAGTTTACTTTTACGGCAGGGAGCTAACTTAGCAGAATTATTCGGATGTTGCTTTGTTGTAATTTTGTGAATAAGTGGCCGGGTTTGACTTATATAGTGCTTCCAAGAGGTATGTCTGACCGTTGTCCGTTAATTATTATCCCAAATTTGGTTAATCATCGATCGAAGCCTTTTAGATTTTTTTAACTCATGGATTGAGAAGGAAGGTTTTGATGACTTGATTCTTAAACTAAACGTGGAGAACTAGTTTGAAGGTGCACCTGATTTTACCGCATTTTGATTGCAAAAGTTTTAAAAAATTAGACACACTATTAAGGAATGGAAAGACAAGATCAAAGAAAAAGAACTTGAGGAAGAATGTCAACTCAAAAAAGAGGTGGAAGAAATGGAACAAATGTAGGAAAAATATCTCACATAGGAAAAAAATTGGGTATGGGAGGAAAATAAAAAGGCAATTGGCAAAGTTAGACATTTTTTGGATTAAGGACCTCAAATAACGAGCTAGCTTTAATATGGGCTATGGATGGAGATGATAACACTATATTTTTTTATGGGGTAATCAACAACAGGAAAGCAAATAATCGTATCCCGGGTTTATTAGTAACTGGTGAGTGGAAGACGACGCCACAGAAGTTAAAAAAGAGGTTTTTAATTTTTTTCATAAGTTGATTTAAGGAACTAATGGAGGTTAGATCGCTTTGGATTTGTCATGACCTTAGAAAGTCTCATATAACAACTCTAATGATTTGGTAGCTCAGTTTACAAAAGCAAGAATCAAAGAGGCGGTTTTTGAGTACGGTGATGATAAAGCTCCTGGACATGGTTTTAATTCTAAAATTATCACACTTTTAGAGTATCTTGACTATGGTGTAAATGACTAAATGGGTATATGGGGTGCTCTCTTCAGCACGGTTGTTGGTTTTTGTTATTTGCTCGCCTACATTTGAGTTTGAGTGTAAAAAGGTATTCAAAAGGTAATACTCTATCATCTTTCTTATTTATCTTGGTTATGATGGTATTTAAAGTATTCATATCGATTTTACCTATTTGATACTCGTTTGGTATTGATATTCAGTGCTCAAACAAGGCCTCACTTACGGTGTGCGCGTATAATTTATATATGTGTGGCCCTTAGGGAGTAAAAGTAAAGTTGCACTGGTTTTAACGTTATTTTACCAATTTCGTGAAAATAACTTTAAAAACGACGGACGGTTAATCATGCATCATGTGGTGACGTGGATAGACAAAAGACAAAGGGGTACATGTACCGATCGGGTTTGTCTCGATTATGTACCAATCGGGTTTGTCTCGATTGCTAAGTATTTTGTGCATTATGTCCAAGACTTGATACCAAACTACATTGAGCCGGGGGGGGGGGGGGGGGTCTCACTAGAAGCAGCCTCTCTATTCTTAGAGGTAGAGGTAAGACTGTCTACATCTTACCCTCCTCCGACCCTACCTTAGCTTTGCTATAGGTGAGATTAACTGAGTATGATGATGATGACGACTCAGTGCTCAAACAATAAAAATAACAAAGTAGTATCAAAACGGATACCGTCCCGATACATACCCGTACCATACCAATATGTTCGGTACGGTATTCGATACCCAATTTTATTCAAATTCGATACCAACACTTGTCATACGAGTGAGTACGAGTACAATACCGATCTCATCCATATCCCTCCGCGGTAGGTATGGCTTGAGCGCACACCATCGTGCCTACATATTTAATGCATTTAATTGACTGGCATCAACATAAAACCTGTCCTCAAACTAAAATGCAGTAGCCAGTAGTTGTCATTGGTCCCACAACTCCTACACTTATCTTGTGCTAGATTTACTACCCATACTAAAAAAAAAAACTAAAAAAAAAGTAATAAAAAACTATCCACATGGCCACCCACCCACACGTCACAACAACCACAACCACCATCACCACCGTCGTTACAAATCCCAAACCACCGCTGCTCCGCCGTCACCTCTACCCTCGTACACACACCTTTTCTCCAACCACACCTTTTCTCACTTCCAATCTAATTCGTAACGTTTCCGTCGATGTTTACAACAAACGACGTCGTATTCTCCTTCTTCCTCCTCGTGCCTTCACCGTCGATTTATCGAATCATCTTGTTCAAGATGCTGGAGCAACGGTCCTTGTTGTTGCCGGTGCGTATGTGCTTGTCTCAGGTTTTGATAATCTTACACAGCGGCATATCATCGAACAGGTTTTGCTCAATCGAATTAATTTTATTCGGTTCGGTTCGGTTTTAGTGTTTTGCTCAATCGAATTAATTTAATAATTAGGTTTTTATTTCAGTAAAATAAAATTACTGGCAGTAACTATTTATTTACTACTCATAAAGTAACTATTGGTATATGCTATATACCCTGCATATTATAGCTTATATGAAGTTTAATAGTTTAATCTGTTAGTTGGATGGTTAATCTGCAGATAATTATATAATAGATTATTTTCAATACAGCTAAATAATCTATGTGAGTGCTCATCTTGTAGCTCTAAATTTTTGAACATATAAGTGGCCCAGTGCTATGCAGGGACTGTCCGTTGTGGGCCGTGAGCGAGGTTTCAGCCCGGTGCTCACCCCCAGCTACAACAGCTCCACGCGAACAGCCCCGGCGCGAGCACTGGCGATGGTGGTCACGTGTGTTAACGGGAGAAAGTGACCTTTGGTCGTACCATTGCTCACCTCCGGCCACAACGGGGTTAAGTGACCGGGTTACTAGAGAGTCAGTGTGGTGGTCACGCCTGCTCGCTAGCGGCCCGCAACGGAAAACGGATAGTCTTAGGATGATATATAGACAGGGGCATCCCCCATTCAGGATGATTATTTTTTTAACTGTATAGTGATTTCTTGGTGTGGTGAATTTGGTGAGTTCGCTGCTTGGTTGACGGGTCAAAACGGGCTTGAGTCAAACCGAGTAATTACAGGAAATGTGAAAGTGGTTCGGGTACAACTAAATGACACACGAAGGAAATAATATATGCTTGTACATGCTTATACGGTCATACCGGCATTCTACTCCCTTCGTTGGTCATTGCACATACTTGACTTTTCAAAGTCAACTAGAACACCGCACACCTTTAGAACTAAAAAAAGACAATGACTCTGTAGTCTGTATCAATAACCCCGTTAAGATCCATAACGAGCACACACAACTTATGACATGTTTTGTGTTAAGGTGGTGGAATGAATTACATAAATCTCTAGTTTGTGACTTGTGAGTACCACATTTGACTTTTAGAAGTCAAACTTTGGCTCTTTGTGGAACTTGAAGTAAACCTTAGTTTGGTACTTTGGTAGTTTAAATTGTTTATTACCCTTATTATCTTTCATCTCCCTTTCAGAGTCTAAGCAGAAAGCTGGTTCATATATTATCTGGATTGCTTTATATGGGTTGCTGGCCAATTTTTAGGTATTTTTTGAGTTGCCTGTTGTTTATGATATACATGACGGTGGGTTCAAAGAAGAACAACTGAATATTTAGGAATCGTTTTATTTCGTATCCATTAGTGAATACACTATTTGTTGAATGATTAAGAATTATAGTGAATACATATATTCAATGGTGAATACATGGTTTCTATATATTTAGTGGTTCTTATTTGAACCCACCGCTGCACGACACACACACACACATGTTTGTGTGTGTATGTATGCATTTATGTATCAATCAAATTCTTATAGTTGATATTTCAATCCTAGATTAGTACTTCAACAGACGCTCGTTATTTTGCTGCTTTAGTTCCCTTACTAAACTGTGCAAGGCTTCTTGTTCACGGTCTTTCCCTTGTAACCAATGAAGATCTCATAAAATCAGTCACTCGAGAAGGAAAACCAGAGTAAGTTCTCATAATCCTAATCTTGATGGTTTGCTTAACCTAGGGTTAATTGCATATAAAGGAAACCAGCCATGGTCCAATTTCTAGTTCATGTAATCATATTTCTGTGTAAACTTTCCTTTTTTTATTAACAATCTTCAACTTTAGTTTTTTTCGATTTATGGTAATCCATACATATTACTAGGTCAAAATGATACCGCGACATGTCACTGCCTTTAACCTTGTTGACTTTTTCACTGCTATCAAGGTTGTAGATTACCTTATGCAGTTAACCCTTTACCTTTTAATTAGTTTCCGGATGGACTTATCCCAACATTTAAATGATTTAATTGCAGGGAATTACTTAGAGGACCTCTATATTATGTTTTGATGTTGATTCTATCCACTGTTCTCTTCTGGCGCGAGTCGCCAATTGGCGTCGTTTCACTTTCAATGATGTGTGGTGGTGATGGTATCTTTTCTCAACCTCGTGTAGTCGTGTGTTTGTTCTTGGTTTCTTAGGTTTTATTTTTATTATTTCTATATGTCTATATCTTTTTTATTCACATAATACACTCTACAGGTATTGCAGATATCATGGGTAGAAGGTTTGGAATCCATAAAATTCCTTACAACAAACACAAGAGTTGGGCCGGAAGCATCTCTATGTTTACAGTTGGTTTCTTAATTTCAACCGGGTATGTGCTGAACGTATTGCTCATTTTCCATAATCACATACAGGAAAAAAATATTTATATTTGACACTTGTTCCCCAGTATTATAAATGACATTTCACCGACTGTTAAGAGGTGGATAATGGGCAGATGGGTTGTTTGATAACAGGTCAAACGGGTTTGGGTTTACATGGCATCTGTTAGTATGCGTTTACATGGGTTTTTTCCTAGTATGGGTTAGGTCGGGTCGGGTTGTTAGATCTGTGTACACTTTTCTGTTCATTTTTAAATGGTCACATATGATTACAAATGCCATATGATATAATAACAACCTAGACTTTAACATGCGTTACTTGATGGTATTTTTTATACCCATTTGCCCTTTTTGATATAAGTTATGTCTTAATACACGTTACGAGCCACTGTCGGAGGTTTTAGAAGAACAGTTGTCCCGGTTAACAAGTTTAGAGGTAGTGAGATGGACAGGTTGGGTGACAGGTCAAATCTGGTTTGGGTTAGAAACTTTAAATGGCTGATTTTTTGTACGGGTCGAAGCGAACCAACTCTGATTGGTTTGGGTGTGTTTTCAGACACAATTTCGTATATCCTTTAAAAAAATTAATTAATCAATGAATTGGTTATGATTAAAACATAATCCCTATTACATAACAATCTCTCTAGAAATATAACATTTTACGGGTTTTAGATAGAACATTTTGACACGTTCCGTATGTAGCTTTTCTATAATCCAAATGGACCTGTTTATAGCCAATACCAAGTGTTTGACTTAAAGGACTGTTTTACCCTCTTACCCAGAATGCTATACTACTTTTCAATCTTTGGGTATTATGAGCTAAATTGGGCGTTGACAATTGAACGAGTAGCAACGGTTGCATTGGTGGCAACGTTGGTCGAGTCACTCCCGACAAAAGGAGGCCTAGATGACAATATCTCTGTTCCTTTAGTAAGCATGGTAACTGCATACTTGAGCTTTGGCTTTCAACCTTAATGTTGAATTCTTTTAGTTTTGTAATTTTAAATATTCTATTTATAATTTAGAATAATTCGATTGTGTAGTAATTCAAAAATGAAATGAAATAACAATAATTCAAGATATCGGTGAATTCTTATTCTGAGTAGAGTTTTATGTTATGAATTATTTGCATTATTTTTTTTCCTTTTTTTCTGCGACCATGAGAACCCATTAGCGATAAACTTGTTGTAGAACCCGTTGTCGGACTTGATTACTACCTTACTGGCCCTTTTTTTTCAAAATTTATAGGTTCTTTTTGTAATTTAAGCTTGTTACTCTCGAGTACTAAAATGTATGAATCTTACTAAGATGATATAATCAAAATATATACAAAATGAAACCCATAATGTTCAAATATAGATAAATGAATCTTTCCTGTAATCCCGAACACGCGTATACGAAGTAAACAACGGCACAAATACGTACATGGAGTTAGAAAACCTAATTTGCGATCCGCATTTGCAATACTTGCCGATAAGCCACATGGTCCTCGGCACTAGCAGGCACAGTTACTTGTCTATTAGGGTAGATTACCTTTGACAATTGACAACGAAAGTAAAAAATTAGAAATGTTATTGGTCAAATTGTTGATGTGAATTATTTACCAACAAATAGTTATACTTTAAATTATTAAAATCAAATTTGTCTTTCTCAACACAATTTTTGCAAGTCAGAAAAGATTTATGATAGTAGTAAAAGAACCATATTAGCTTTGCAATATGTACAAATTATTTTAATGGGATTTCACAATCATGTATGCCTATTGTAAACTCTCTATTGTCCTGCCTAAACATAGTTTTCCGTACAATTTTATTGAATACTACAAATATATTTGGATCTCATATTCAAACTTTCTGAAAAAAAAAAAAAAAAAAAAAACTCATTAAAAGATGGTAGAATGTATTAATACGGTTATAGATGTACAATTGATCGACCACAGAATGTTTCAAATAACATAATTAATTGTTAAAAAGCTTGTAGCCTAGTGATAACAAAATAAAAAGCTTGTAGCCTAGCGATAACAAAATGTATGGTAAATAGGTTCCTTCTAGTCTCATAACTTGTGTAGATTGAAAGGGAGTATGAATTAAGCGTTTTATAAAGTAATAATCATTAATACATTTTAGAGACAGGATTAGAGCCTCTGAACAAAAATCGGTTTCCAAAAAACCTCTTCGGGTTATAAACTGGTTTTGATAGGAAAATGTTCGAACCTACCAACTACCAAATCTATTGGGGTCAGGTTCAAACCGTTTTGAGACAAAAAAAAAAAGGCTTATTGAAATGTTGTTTTAAATCAGGTTGGTTCCAAACCGATTGTAGGGAACAATACTAAAAATTAGGGATGAGCTCTCTTACCAGTACCGAAAATTACTAAAATTGGGTACTAGTACCAAAAATGCTCGGTACATGTATTTGAAGAAAAAATCATTAAAATACCAGTATCGTACCGAACCGGTACCGGTACCAAAAACGTCAAAAAGTCAGTACTAGAGGGGTCAGGTCGGGTCGAAACCAGTTCTTTTTATGAATTGGACCAGGTTATAAACCGGTTTGATGGCCCAAACAAGTTTTTTTTTTCAACCTCTAAATAGGTTAATGACAATACGTAATTAATTCTTCATATGTTTTGGGCCTTACTGGCCCAATTTACCGAAACCCTAACAACAAATCCGAGTATATTATTATCATCATTATCATACCATCTTCTAGGGTTCGGCAGTTGCAGACACTTCAAACAACCAAAAAAAATGGTGAAGTTTCTAAAACCAAACAAGGCAGTAGTCGTCCTCAACGGCCGTTTCGCCGGTCGTAAAGCGGTCATCGTCAAACAGTTCGACGACGGCACTCGCGACCGTCCATACGGACACTGCCTCGTCGCCGGAATCTCCAAATACCCAAAGAAGGTCATCCGTAAGGACTCAGCAAAGAAGACGGCGAAGAAGTCTCGTGTGAAGGCGTTTATTAAGCTCGTGAACTATAACCACATAATGCCGACTAGGTATACGCTTGATGTGGATCTAAAGGATGTTGTTACTGTTGATGTGTTGCAGTCACGTGACAAGAAGGTGACTGCGTGTAAGGAGGCTAAGGCTAGGTTGGAGGAACGGTTTAAGACTGGAAAGAACAGGTGGTTCTTCTCGAAGCTTCGGTTTTGAGGTGGTTTTGATGTTGCAGGTTTTGTTATGATTGTTAGTTTTATGCAGTTTGCAGGATTAATGTTTTGAATTTTATGTGTTATGTTTGTGGTTTGAATGATTTGAGACTATGTTTTAATTTGGTTTCCAGTTATATGATGGTGGATTGATGAATGTTTGTTTATTCATTTCATGTTTGTGCTTTGAATGATTTGAGTCTGTTTAAATTAGGTTTTCCGGTTTCGGAATAATTTTAATATGATTATAGATTGATGAATGTTAGTTTATACATTTCATAGGCTTAGAGGGTGTTTGTGGTTTTGAAATGGATTTATAGATTATTGCGTTTTGAAAAACGCAAATGATCAGTTTTTAGTGTTTGGGGTTTTGAAATGGATTTTTAGGCTACCAAAACGCAATAATCTAAAAGCAGGTCCACCCTTACTGCATCAAAACGCATAATCAGTTTTCTAAAAGCAATCCCAAACACCCTATTAGTTTTAAAAAGCGTGCGTGAGCTGCTAGTCGGTCCAAGGCACAAGCCTAAGCACCTCAGTCTACATTAGAACACATTTTTGGCAGCCCCCCTCCCCCGGCGGATGCGCGTTCGTTATGTATTCATCTGATTTTTATGCGGCGAACTGTTGTATAGTGTGTTTTTTGGGTTGTACATGTATGTGATTTTTATGTAAGAACATATATAAAGCTTATTTGTGTCTCAATATTGGGTAAATGATAATAACATATTGGAAATGTATATAATTATTTTGCGGCTCGGGTACGATAAGTGGTGTGCTTGGTGCATCGGTTTTAGACCTTGTTGCTTTTGTGTACCTCTTGCCTTTCAAGCTCATAGGATTAATTGTTAAGTCTTATGTTTATTCTTTTAATGATTTGGGTTTTTTTAAATCAGGATTTCAGTATCTGATGAACTTTTATATGCCATATGATGATAGATTGATGAGTGTTAGTTTATACATTTCAGAGGATTAATTTTGAATTTCATGTTAGGTTTTTCGGTTTTGGACTAACTTTAATATGATGATAGATTGATCACTTTTAGTTTATACATATCAGAGGATTGTTAAATTTTATGTTGTCTGTTGAAATTATTGTTCCAGTTTCTGTTTAACTTTAGTATGATGATTGATTGATCTATGCTAGTTTGAGCATTTCTGAGGATTATTTGTTGAATTACATGTTCATGCTGTGAATGACTAGTCTCTGTTTAAATTAGAATTCAAATATCTGATTTGCTTTTATATTCTATAAGTTGATGGTTTGTTCAATGATAGTTTATGCATTACGGATGATTAATTGTTTAATTTCATGTTAGGGCTTTAAATGGTTTGAGTCTTTTACTAAATTAGGTTTCCAGTTTGTGACTTACTTCTATGTGATGATACTTTGATCAATGTACGTTTATACATTTCGGATGATTAATTGTTGAATTTCATGTTTGTGCTTTGAATGGTTTGAGTTTGTGTTCAAATTAGGTTTCTAGCTTCTAATTTACTTCTATATTATGGTAGATTGATCAATGTTAGTTTATAAGTTTCGGAGGTTTAATCGTTGAATTACATGTTCGTACTTTTTGAATGATTTGAGGCTCTCTTTCAATTAGGTTTCTGATTAACTCAATATGATGATAGATTGATCAGTGTTAGTTTATACATATCAGGGGATTGCTTGTTGAATTATGTTCGTACTTTGAATGATTTGAATCTATGTTTACATTGGGTTTCCAGTTTCCAGTTAAATTCCGCGCGGCATTAGGCAACTTGAATAGTTTAGCTTTTTGGCACTAATTGATATGATTGTGCTGAAATAAGCCTAGACTTCCTAGATCAGATATATATCAGGCTATGTTTGCACTATCATATATTCTTATGCAGTCATGCCATGGTGTTTATATTCATGATGTTTGATTAAAAGGTCCACCCTGACAGATGTTTATACAACACACCAGTTTGTTATGGATCTACATGTGTGGTATAGGTTTTGATGATCTTTTTGGACATGGTGGTCTGGTGATCAGTGAGATAATTAGGCTATTGATCTCATTTTCTGATTGAACAACGATTACTTAAATTCGGCCAACTTTTTTTACCAAAAATGTTATATTTAGTACTCAAATCTACTTGACTGCAATAGGATTAGAGTTTAGACTTTAGAGTTCATCACCTGCCCCATTAGTTCACTTCAAGGAAACTTGCAAGTTCTTAGTGTTGTAGTTATAAAACTATTTTTCTGTTATTGAATGAAACTGTTGCAAGGTATACGACTTGTCTCATATCAGTTGTAAGGGCAACAAATGATAGGTTTATAGCCCAAAGGAGTTCTCTCCCTCATCAGAATAGTTTTTTTTTGGGATGAGTTATCTTGTTTGGGTTGTAACATTTTCTTGGCTCTAATACATTTTTAATAATATTATATATAAATACAAATAGTAACTTAACGGTTTTTCTGATAATTAACGGCAATAATAATACATCACGGGAAACTTAACGGAAGCAATAATATATTCATGGCATCACATTTGAAACTGTATACGTTGGTGAAGAAACCCGTCCACTTCCACATAACCGTTCCAATCACAAATCAAACTATTAGCTGTCACGAAAACTACGATGCAACCATCACATCGTTTCTGAACAAGCAATCGTCACATCGTTCCTGAACAAGTAACCGTCACAAAAATAATTACCGTCACGACAACTTTGAGAAGAAGAAGATTACCGTCGCACATCCAACGCTGTCCACAGTACCGGTGATAGAAGTGAAGGGAGGGTTCCGGTGCTAGACACAAAGATATATATAAGCGAAGGGAGGGACGGGGAGCGTAGATCTGAGTGATAAGAGGAAGATCGGTTGTGCCACGTGACGAGTTGCAAAAGGAAGCCGACCGGAAAATGAGTTGCCAATTTGCTTTATATACCACTATGAACGGTGTGGAGACAAAATAGAGATGGTGTAGGAGAAAAGAGAAGCAAATGTTGACTGACCGAAATGCATCTTGATGAAGACGACAATGGCTCGGGCTCAGCAATTGAAAAATGATAAAGATGACTTAAATGCATTTTTTATTAGGTTTTGTTTTGATTTATTTATGGTTTATTATATTATCTATAAGTTTTCTGATTCCATTTTAACTAGTGTTAGCGAAATTATTTGGTTACACTAGCTTTTAAAGGTCTCCATCTCCTGAACCCAGTCAAGATAGTTGTTGTCGTTTAAGGCCTCATTCACGTGCATCTGCCTGGGTAATTAGACACATGTAGGTAGTATGGTGAAGTACGGTCTATGCCAGGGTTGCTGGCCGTTTTCGAGGTTTCTTCTTTGTCTCCGGCCATTGGTATGACAACCTGCTATATCTAAGATTGGTGGTTTTTGGTCGAGCGAGTCAAATAACACCGCTCTGATACCATATAGAAATTGAAAATATGGTAGAATGGTTTTCCTGTTCAATATTTCATTTACTGAGCAAAAACATTACAGGAAATATATAGAACAAAAGGCGACAATCAATCCTAAAATAAAGGCAAGATACAAGGAAACGTAATCAAGAAATAATGATACTTCCATAATGCCACCGATCCCGTAGTCATTCCTAATTTCTATATCACCACCACCAAGCCGTTTTTTACCACCACTATCCATTTCCTGCTCAGGCGTCTCGACCACCATTTCACCACCACCATTACCATTATTCGCAACATCGCTCATCGGAATTTGTCGAGACGTATCACCAACACCATTGCTACCCCGGTCCAGGTCCACTTTAGTCCTCTCACCACCACTATTGGCAATACTCCTGTCCTGCTCCAATAAAGGGCCCGCCACAACTTCACGAGTCCTGCCGCCACCACCACCGTAATCAGTAATTGTGGTGAGATCATCATCGTCTCCAAGGATATTAACAGCAGTGACACTGAAGTAATCGAGTCTGTTAGTGTCCCGTCCAAATTCTTGGCTTCCTTTTTCTTCGCAAACTATTTTTTTTTGGAATCTTATTCGTCTGGGCGCGCCGGAGAAGTCAAAACCAAGCTTGGAGTCTTTGTCATTTCCAACTTCACCACCGTAATCAGTAATTCTGGTGAGATCATCAACGTCTCCAAGGACATTGAGTTCAGCGAAAAGCTCATCCCAGATATCATCCCAGTCTCCGAATCTGGGGATTTCAAGCTGCGAGTCTTTGTCATCTCCAACCTTTGGCCCGTCACTGTTATGTAGCTCTTCAACACTTGTTTCACCCATTAGGACAATCTCATCATCCCTGCTGCTTCTTTGCTCCGCCATGAGAATTAAGTTGATTTCTTTGCTCTCACCTCTGCCATTATTTATTTCTTTGAGTCAACTCCGCGTCCATGACTTTCTTACCTTATGGTCAATGGATAATAATTTTTCTTAAGAGTTAAGAGAATACAAGTTGTTTTTAAAAGTACATATTTCATTTCAAATATTATAGAAAGCATTTACAAATGACATTCATGGAATTATTCAAATTGAGGGGTTGTTTTGTAAAGCCTAATGAGGCTCTGAATCATTCAAATGATTCAGAATCTATATCTATACATATAATAAACCAAAGCCATTTTAATGACATGGCATTCAAAGAGACATTCTCTTTCTTGAGTGTGCCATGTGTCATTCCATGTGGCATTGAGATCTTTTAGGAAAAAAATAATTTAAAAACAAAATTGGATTTTTCACTCTCATGTTTCCTCCCATAATTTTTAAACGTTAATATCTTTAATATACGAGATTTTTTAAAGAAAAAAATTACACCAATTTAACGAGCGTTTTATTATCTTTCCAACGAGTACCATAGTGCTATAAAAAAACGAAGAATTTTTTTGTGGGGTTTTGTTCATACAGGAAAAAAACACAAAGTGTTCAGGTAAATCATTAATCATGTATAGACAAGTCACTAATTATGTTTAAATCAGTACGAATAGGTTAATTGAGTTATACGTTGTTTTAAGTTAGGTATCAATATTAGTATGTTAGAGTTGTACATTTGTTTAGTCTTTAGGATAGGTGTTAATATTAGAGTTACATTAAAGTTCTACATTCTTTTAGGTTATGTGTTAGCATTGGAGTTGTACATTGTTAATTTGTTTTATGTTAGATATTAATATTATAGTTATACATCAGTCTATTTCATATGTAAAATTGATGTATCATATTAAATTTCTCAACCCGGGACGCTCCCGGGGTATAATCTAGTTTATAACGTTTGTTTTAGCTTCTTAATGGAATGGTTAAGGCTGATTCATTAAGATTTGGGATGTTGCTGAACCATTAAACATTGAACTAGGCTGAAACTTAATGAGACTCTCCTACCAATGTAGGACAAGAAAATTAACCACTAAGAGGTCTAACTTAATGGTTCAACGCTTAACCATTCAGACCCCTTAACCATTCAAACTTCTTAATAATTTAACACTTAATCAACCAAACAGCCCCTTAGTATTGCTACAATTGTTTCATATTTATATTTCCAAGACTCTGCAAACTATAAACTTTACTTTTGATTTTTCCGGTTCAAAACCCACAAAAGTAGAGCTTTAAAATTAAAGAATTGAGATTTAAAAAAATTGCCTGGAACTTGTACTTCGTTTTAGAACGGTTGATCGAGCCCTCCCTGAGACCAACGTCAACGACCACGGCTCTAGGGTTGTGACCAGAATTTTATACTGTTTCAAACCAAGCGCCAACAATTGTCTGTACGTAGCAAGAAAGCATGATCGACACAGCGCTAGACGCCGCTAGTGTTGTGACCAGAATTTTAGCCTCCAGTTGGTACATCACCGGGAAACGAAACCAGCTGTACGTAGATCAGCTGCTTAAGTCCCATATATACAAAGGAAAATTGATTGTTACCACGTGTTAAGAATGAAGATGTGCAAACAAGCTACTCCTCAACAACCATTAATACAAAATGTCAATAATGATTTTATTAAGAATTTTTAAACATGTTCATTTAAGGATATCTTTAAAAATTAAAGAAGTAAAATTGTACTTCAAACATTACATTGACATTGATATTTTTCTAGTATAAGTTTTTGGCGGAAATATGAAAACTCGTGGTTTAGGCTCTCATCAAAAAATTATACAGTATATAATTTGTTAATTATAATAAACAAATTACGCAACATGAAGTTGGTGAATGTGTATATATCATTTGTTTGTTGCTCACTGAGGGCTTAAAGTTTCCTATGGGAGGCTTAGGTTCAATTCCCACTAACTACATTTGGAGGACATTGGTGGATGGGAAATGAGGGATGACCCGGCCATTGGCTTGGGTTCGAGTCCTGATCCCAACCGGTTTTACCGACTATTTCACCGTCGTGCCTTCGGGCGGGTGAGTGGTCGGGTTTTCCCGGGAATTGGTGGCAATTGGTGGCCCGGGTACTCTCGAGTACCTGATTCGCCAAAAGGGTGCCCGGGAGTGCTCGGAATTGATTCGTTGGCCGTTCAAAAAAAAAAAAGAATATTGAATCTTATTAGCACTATTATCAAATTTTGTTACTTAAAACCAATGTCACATTTAATGTGTATGTATATCAAAAATTCTATCAGTTCTAAATACTTATCAAAAAGTTATATATCAGTATATCATTTAGCATAAAAGTTCACGAATTAGGTTGTTAGTATTCTGTCCTATATAATAAGCATTACATTTTTTATATTTATTTCAATCTGTCGTTTTTTTTTCTCTAAGATCAAGAAATATTTAATTTAAAATATTATATTAGTAATATATTTAACCAGATCATACGTCCTCCATTTTGGGTTTCGTATTTTCTAGTAATATGTTCACATTTCATATCAAGGCCCCATAATTCTTTTACTCTTTTTACATTCAAAAGAAATTGCCGACCAAGGATTATTGTGATCTTTAAATTACTTTATTATATTTTGGGTTTCATACTAGATGGTAGCCATGGCCGCGCGTTGCGGCGGCGACTAAGTTATTTATAGGTGGCGACATGTTATGTGATACGTTAAAGCATATGAAAGTGTTGCAATAAATCGATTTTGTACCGTCAAATAAAAGCATTTTATATTTAAGCGAACTTGTTTGTTTCCGAACACAGTTTACGTCAGAACCGTAGGTAACTCGAATTTTTACCGTCGAATGAAAATGTTTTATATTTGAGCCGGCTCGTTTCCAAACACAATTTACATCAGAAACGTAGAACAACCGATATCGTACGTAAAAATAAGAATGAAAAACGTTTTATATTTACCAAACTCGTTTCAGAAAAGAAAAAAAAAACTTATGGTCAAACGTAAACCGATCGAAAACGCAAAAAGAAAATAATTTCATTGACACGTGAATTTATGCCAAAACTATTTTAGAACCGAATAAAATTAAGAACAAATGATTTCGTAGTTAGAATTATTGGTGGACCCGGGTTACTCTCGAAGTACTCCTTTGTCCAGTGGGTACTTCGTGAGTAATCAGGATTGATTTGTTGACCGTTAAAAAAAAACAAATAGAAACTAAAACAAAAAGTATAGATGAAGTTAAAACCTTTAAATTATAAATACTTAAATAGATTTGAACTAGGATTCTATTACCCCGCGCTTCGCCGCGGGAGCTCCTGTTACGTTAAGGGTTTGGTGGACGTTAAAGATCGTGCGTCGCTGTGGGAGCTCATGTTGCGTGGAGGGTTTCGTGGACATAGAAGATAATATTAAATCAATGTTATTCTCGCGTGGGCTTCAAAAAAATGCTCGCGGCTAAAAGCTAAAAGTTTGGTGGTCAAAGTTTAGTGGTCAAAGTTTGGTGGTCAAATTGGAACAAAATAAAGTACATAAGTTAGTAAGAAAGTTAATGGCCAAAGTGCAATGCAAGTTTAAAAAAGTTAGGTGGTCAAAGTTTGAAATCCTAATTGCTATAAGTTTGGTGGTCAAAGTTTTAAATCCTAAAAGTTAAAAGTTTGGTGGTCAAAATTTTAAATCCTAAAAGCTAAAAGTTTGGTGGTCAAAATTTTAAATCCTAAAAGCTAAAAGTTTGATGGTATAAGTTTAGTGGTCAAATTGAAAGAAAATAAAAATAAAAATACGCTAAAAGTTTGTTAGTAATCTATAATACCAAAACATATAACATGAAAAGAATTGGTAGGTTAAAAAAATAGCTAAACCTGAAGTTGTCATGTGGCAAGTTATTATTAGTTGCTCACTTGCCGCCACAAATACCCAATCAAAGATAGTTACTGTAGAACTGTTGTTTGGTTAATATAGAAGAGAATACATAGATGCATTTGTTTTTATTTTATTTTATTTTTTTTAAAGTAGTGTTTCAGTGGTAAATCCCGTGTTGCAAAGCGACCACTGCCCAGAATCGAATCTCATATAAATCACACGGGTTTCTCCTTTCAAACCCAACGGTTATTTTTTCGGTGGAACGTGGGTATCGAACCTTAGACCAAACCCGGGCAGGAACCCTCCAAAGAGGTAAACCTTCCTACCTCAAACCAGTTAGGCTGGAAATCATTGGCCATTTATTTTTATCTAAGAATATATTTTATTAAAAAACTAAAATACTACTTATCATATAATTTGAAATACCAAATTTATTAAAGCCGATAAAAGTTCTCAATGTGTAATACATTAATTTGTAAAAGAAAGTAATCAAACATTTGATATAAAATTAAATGATACCAAAGACATTTTTAGTCAACATCCCGTCGCAACGCGCGGGTTCATGCCAACTCGTTACAAACAAATTCTACCTTTCAAGATTGAATATATCAATCTTGCCCAAAAATCATCTGTTCATATTAGGTTAAATTACTTTAAAGAACACGCATAGGATTTTTATTAAATTGACTTATAGTTTTTTAACTAACGACTTTTTAACGGTTTGCAAACACAAAGTCGGATGTTTTATATAAACATCCTGGTAAATTGTAACCATTGACTTTTTGTTTTGGTCAAGACCACCCAAAACTTACTTCGTCATGTCAACTAAGACACTAAGCAGATCTCGGCCGACATATCGGTTTCGGCCACAGGGACTCATCACGGTATCAAATATTAGTTGTTATTTTTGTCTCGATAATATCGGCCAAGACAACTGATACATCGGTCGATATTTGAGTTTTTATATCGGTAATTTAACTGATTATATCGGTTTTGCCCAAATAAAAAAAATTAGGTCTAAATTAAGGAGAACTAGTTATTACCTCGATTCGAACCATAATCAGACTTGCACGCGTCTCCTTTGGGCAAAGTCGAACCCCATCTAAGGAATCGATCAATAGATGAAGCAAATTTGGGGCTAGGGTTTGTGTTTTGTTGTTGTGGCTGATGCAAAACAAAGTAGAAAGATATGCGGTGCTAAATATGGTGAGTGATTAGGTTTTGTTAAGTTTGGGTATTTTCTAATTTAACCCCCTCCATCTTTCACTTGTTTACATATACTTTCCAAACTTGAAAATTTATATTTATATGTATATAGATTCTGCAATGACCGATATCTCACCGATATCCCACCGCGATATCCGATATTTTACCATATTAACTGCTTAGCTAAGGCATTCAAGAATAGTGAATTATAAGAATGTCAATGTAAATTCAAGACTCGACTTAAATATAGAGAGAAAACGGTAGAAATTGTGCTCACCAAAGGTTTGGTAATGCTTATTACCGTCCTTTCTCTTTTCGATCGTGACTCTACACTATGGATGAAATTGGTATTGTTATTGTACTGAACTAGTATTGTATTGCATAGTACACATATTGAAATTGAGCTAAAACCAAACCCGATACTGTATTTGTTCGGTCCATACGGTACAATATTACATTAATACCTTTAAAAGTCTTAAGCCGATACCGTATCACATAGTACCAATACAAAAATTGAACTAAACTGAAAACCAATTACCATAGTGTATATGTTCGGTTGGTACTACTGTTGTACAACATTGGTATTTGGTCCAAAATTTCTCATCCCTATCCTCTACACCCACACACTCGCTGTAAGGTTTTCTCCTATTTTCTTAAATACACATGGGTTGAGACCAATGCCTTTTGGCCTCAAACAATTCAAGGACATTTAATTCAAACCCTCGACTAAGAGTAAGTTAAAAATTGGAACACCTAATATGGAGTAGGGTTTTTCAAAACGCTCGTCGTTCGTTCGGAATTTGTTCGCTTGATTTTCCGCTCGTTTGTAAACGAGCTGATCGGCTAGATTCGGTTTGTTAACGAGCCAAGCACGAGCAAAGGTCCGCTCGGCTCGGTTCGGCTCGATATAATTTTTATTAATTTATTATATATATAATATATAATTATATATACACACATTAATTACAATTATATTTATAGTTTTATACATGCCACTCTATTAGGCTTGACTCAATATATGCATATATACAATTGTATTTATAATTATTGGCCCAATCAACCCAATGATAACTTAACACTAAGTTTAATTGTAAAACCCTAAGTCGTGAAAAAACATGTTTGACTTCATATTCCCATTAGTTGTCTACAATCAATCATTTTCCGCTATCAACCTACGCGCACAACGCGACAATTGTTATCTTTAGTATGCTCATCACCTCACTTGCCTCAACTAGAGCCTCATTCTCGAACGGTCAAACCTCAGTCATGACTAGGAAGTGAGAATATTAAAGGAAACATCCCAAATTTATGTTTGTCCGAAAACACTCGCCGCTCGCTCGAAAAAATGTGCGCTCGAACAATGCTCGCTCGGTTTCCAGATCGATTGGAAACGAGCCGATCGGCTCGGTTCGGTCTGAAATTAGCCAAGCACGAGCAAAGTTCCGCTCGGCTCGCGAATTGTAACAACCGGCAAAAATAAGGTAATTCCGTACAATTAATTAATATATGATTAACGTAATTAAATGCAATTATGTGTGATTTAATTAGCAAGGCCTTAGGGAATAGCAATTTCCAAATAGTGCATAGGAATGCATACGTTTAATGGTAAAGCATGATTGGATCATGTGCGAATAAGCTATCCGGTACGGATGTTGGCAATTACCCGGTAATAATTAAATAAACGAAACGGATCCCGGACACCCAGGATATAAAATAAAGGGTATTTTCATAAGATATAATGAGTTTTGGAACTCCAAAACCATAAATGAAAACGTCTTGTACAAATCTCCCGGTAACGAATAAAGTGCGCGTATCGCACCCGATACGCGTATAACTCGTAATTTCACCCGGTAAAAGCCTAAATAATCAATCAACGCTTAAAATAGACTATATTTAAGTGTTATTTAAGGTATATTTAATGTCCGGATGACGCGTGATTAAAACCCGAAAAATACCCGAACGACACCCGAACGACGGGGGATTAAACATAACAACTAATGGGTTAATATTTGAAGTTATAAACCCCACTTATACCCATCATAGGGGCCGGCCTTATGGCCACAAAACACCTATGCATTGTGTTAGTGATAATAATAATCTATACTTGGCTAAAAGCATGCTTATGTAAAAGACAAAAGTGTAAGAAACATTAGTACAAAAGTGAGCCACCTCCTTGTCCCCCTTGATGGAAGATTTCGGCCATATGGCCTTGAAAACCCAAGACATAAACCAACCATCATGACCTAGTGTATGTATGCATGCAAGGTAAAGTCTTATATATAGATTATGATCATTCATAAAGATTTAGCCAAGATTGCAAGCAAACTCCTAACTCTCCATCCATACATACGGTTCATACACACACACATAACCTCATTTCAAAAATCTCCCTAGTACATTCATGATCTTCCATAAGATCTCCTAAATCTCTAACATCATTACATGAGTTGGATATATAATAACACATGTTAGAGGCTTGAAGCATCAAAGCAAAACTCTCCTTCTTTTTCCTTCATAGAGCCGTGGGTTTACAAGCATACATACACATTGTTCTTTCAAGTTTTTACAACTCCAAATCACTTAAAATCATCCATCATCCAAACCCCTTTTGTGTGTTTCAAGAGCTTGGAGCTAAACCACTAGGAAGAACACACTAAACCCCTCTCAAATCCAAGGTTTTTGTCTTCCCTAGCCTTGTGCTAGTAGTAAGCTTCTTAATCTTGTTTTTGATTGTTATTTTTCATGTATGTGTTCCTAGTAGCAAGTTGTACATGAAGGGTTTAAAAAATGGTTTTGAACATAATCTTTAATAGGTTTTCATGTGTAAAAATGGAAGGTTAAAGATATAAAAATAAACCATGGATTTGATGATGATGATATATTAGTCTTGAAAATATATGAAGTTTACATATAAGACTAAGTAGGATGATGTTTTGGTTAATATTTTGAGATGAACTTGAATATGATAAAACTAACTTTAATTCATCTTATTATGATCATTTAAGTAATAATATGTGGTAAAACATGTTAGAAGTTCATAAATGAAAAAGATGGAAAATTAAAGTTAACTCACTTAGATGAATGAAATTTTGATAAAATGAGCAAATACATAAAACACACTTATAATTAGTCTTTCATATGGAATATAAGACTAACACAAGTGTTTTGATACAAAAATAACTTACCAATAAAAAGTTGAATCTTCAAAGTTAACTATTTTGAGTGAAAAATGCCAACTTTGAAAGTTAGAATAGAAAAATGCAACTTTTGTAAGTTAAGGGACTAAAATTGTAACTTTGAAAGTTAAGGGACTAAAATGAACATTTTAGGAACTATTAGTCCAAAAATACAAGTATGGAAAGTTTGGTGTCAAAAATGTAAGTATTAAAGTCTAAGGATGATTTTTGAAAATACTAGTAAAAATACTTAGGTATTTTGTGTAAAAGTGTATTTTTGAAAGTTATAAAATATAAAAGGGTTTTAACATATGCATTTTATTAAAATAGAGATTTTATAAAAATATTAAACAAACTTGGGAAACTTATACAAAAATGAATACTTTTATATAAATGGGGATATAAAAGTGTTGGAAACATTTTTGTAGTTAAGTTGACAAGTTGGGTTAAAAATACATAAGTATTTTAACCATCCAAGTAACATGTGAGAATAGGAAGAAATATGGTTAAATATTTCTATAAAATACATGTTGGGAAAAACTTGGAAAAAAATTAACTAAGCAAGTTAAGATATCGAACTAAAACGCGTTAACAAACCATAACCGGACAAAATATGAGAAAAATGCCATTGCGGCAAGATGAGAAAAATATATATTTTAAGAGGTAAAATATATATATACTTGGGTGAAAATAAATAAACACTTTCCTAAGTGTTGGAGGATAAATTCGTGGGAGAAACACTTGACGTAAACAAATAAGACTTTAAAAACAAACGTATATACTTAACAAGAAAAATTACACATTTATATACTTGTACGCTCGTCTCGGCAAAATTCTAGTATATCTACTTAATGGGAAAGTAGATATGCGGGAAGGAAAACCGCGACGAGAAGACAAGGATATATATATGTGTACGTCGTACCAACGAAATCCTAGTATATTTGTTTAAATGGGAAAATAAATATACGGCGTGGTGAGTTGAATCGGACGTTAAGAATATACGATCGAACGACAAAATCTTAGCATATTTGTCTAAATGGGAAAACAAATGTGTGGCAAAGTGAGTCGGGTCGAGGATTGAATTATATATTATATCGAGCGATGCGATCTTAAGTATAATTATTTAAATGGGAAAATAATTATATGTTAAGTGAAGTCGAGTCGATGATAATAAGATACAAGTTATGGAAATATTAACAAGAGTAATATATAACTTGTAACACAAAGGGTAATGTAACGCCAACAACACCTAGGATACACGCATAATTAAACGGGACTTGGAACCACTTGTGGTCGGGAGTTGGGTGTACAACTTGCCAAGGCACATACACTATAGGAATAGTGACTTATATGGTTAGGACGTTTATAGGTGCAAGACCACCCTTTGCTATTCACCTTATTGAGCCAGACGCAGTTACAGGTGAGTTTCACGGCCCCATTTTAAACTATTTTTACGTTTTCCGGGGGAAAGATATGTTAGGGATAGTGTTTGACGGATTTAATACTTGAGGTGTGACCGCCACTCGGGGTTGAGTCCTCGCCTCTATAATCATTTGTTCAGGGAATTGAAACCGGAGGAATATTCGAATAGTACTATTGGTGCCTGACAAGGCCCACCCCTAATCGATAGCGTCGATTATGCATTAGGTTATGCCTGGGGTGCAAATATTCTGAACTTAAGTCGTGGGAAACCGAGTAACGACTTGGAGCGGGGCACAATTATTATATGTCTTGGTTTGATTATAGTCTCAAGTAGATTTATAGGAATTTGCAACTCCTATATATTGTCATAACATGGTATTCCCAAGTATTCAAGTTTTAGAAACTGAAAACCTGTGAACTCACCAATATATTTATATTGACGAAACTTTTTAAACATATCTTTCAGGTAATTAGAAGATGAAAGATCAAGCAGGCAGGGTCGGGGAATCTCCATGCGACGTCAGGCTTTTGTGGGGTTTCACCTTTATTTCCCAAGGCATTTGGGATATATTTGAGAAACCTCTAAGTTTATTTTAAAAAAACAATTATCTTTTGTGTAATGTTTGAAACTAATTCGACGTCATAATAAATGACCCATTTTCTTAAATTACTTGTGTTTAGCCATAACCTTGACTTTATGCTTTTGAACCGTCGCGCCACGTGTTTCCGCCTTTGTCGTGGTGTGACAGAACGTGGTATCAGAGCCAAGGTTATAGCGAACTAGAGTATTTTCTTTAAAAACTAGACTATAACCGGATTTGGTTCTAAAGATAAAGTTTTCGAAAGAAAAATAAAGATGTTTTAAAAGTAATTTTCAAGAAGCATTGGGCATGAGGAGATTCCGACCAAGCCAGCCATGGGTATTGTTATGCTTTAACGTAAAATTAGAAGTTAGGAAGGTTACTATAGAGTAAGCCATAACTGTCTAATTTAAATAAATCATATATACATGTACGGTTCTTTTGCCAGGATGTCGGACGCAGGAAGTATAGCACCTAGTGTTGACAGCAGTATCCAGATTATACCCGCACCTCCACCGGAGCCAGTCGAGTTGGTTGTACTCGATGCAGAGGAAGACGACGTAGAGATGGACGTCGCAGGAGGGTCAGACGACGATTCAGACGAGACAGATCCTAGCGAGGATCCTGACTGGACACCGGCCGTGGTCGACGCACCACAGCCCATCGTACCGGCCGCACCTTTGGCCGTACGCCCCGTTCGAGCCATCAGGGATTTCCCTGACGGCTGTGCCGGTCCTTCGCGACCAGTTCCTGCCCAGTCAGACGCAGCAGAGTCTCCTTTCCAGGCTCACGCCGAGCACGAGCCGGCACCGGTACCCCACATTCACGTGCCTGCTGGTATGAGACTCCTACCCATTCCCCGTGGAAGAAACGGATGGATATCCGACGACTCAGATGACGAGTCGGTAGGTTCAGTAGGGCACATGCTGGTGCCCGAGATTCAGGCTGCCCAGGAGGAGCCAGTGGCTCCCATGCTAGAGGACGCCCCAGCGGACCCCATAGCCCCACCAGCACCCGAGCCCCTACCCCAGGAGGAGCCAGCACCAGCCGCACTTATATACGAGGGTAGTCCCGCCCGTAGCTCCGAGCTACATAGGGCAGGCTTGGAGGCCTTCGCCACTGCGAGCCCTCCCACACCCCCTGTAGTGGTGTCCACTCCAGAGTGGGCCACTGTTTCTGAGCCACTGATAGCCCCACTAGCTGAGCCCATGCCACCACCCACCATTGCCATGACTATGCCTATCCCCACCATACCCAGCATGACACCTGCACCATACCCTCTAGGTGCAGGGGACCCTTATCTGATGCCACACCACTTTTCCATCAGACCACCCAGTTTCTTACTGCCCCACATACCAGTACCATTCCCCTTCGGGCCATTCCCATCCTCACACCCAGACATACCCGGACCATCCCAGCCACCCAGGACGACACCCTTGTCTGGACCAGCATGGTCCACTGCCATCACACTAGAGCGGGATTTTCAGACTCTCGCTGATACGGTGCAGCGCACCGTAACACAGGTGGAGCATCAGACACGTCTGATGTGGACGAGGATGATAGATGCGCGGGATGCTTTGGCGCATTACGCGGAGGAGTTGCTGAGCCTGGACGCTCAGTGCGGTATCACAGGGGATGCGCACTTTGCGCATCGACATTTCTTGTACGAGCGTATCATGAAGATCAGTATGACGATCAGTACGCACGCGCCGCAGTACCAGTACCCCCCGCCACCGCCACAGTAGGATATATTGGGGATGCACTGAAGACGCACCAGATTATGTATATACTAGCAGCACTATGGTAGTACAGCACGGGTTATGACACTCGTCTGCATTTTGCCCAGCCGTACGGGTATTACGGCGTATGATATGATGTTTTATTATTTCAAAAACAATGTGTTGTATGAGAAGTGTATTCTCCATTTTGTATTATGAACAAGCATTGTAATGACATTATTGAAATTAATGAAAAATCTTATTATTATGGTGAAATATGTTGTTGTCTATGATTATTATTGCTTACTCCATGTGTTGTGGTTTGTATATTTGTGTGGTGATGTTGTGTTGATTCCTATTTATATTTATGTATGATGTGTTGGTATGCTGTGTGATGATATGGTGTTGATTATTGTGTTCATGCTTTGGTTTGTTATTTATGCTTTGTATTGTATAAATGTTTGCCAAATTAACCTTTGATAATTACTATTGAAGAAAATGGCACCTGCCACCCGAAGCAACAGTGGTGCAGACGGACTGCCCACAACACCAGCTGAGCTCGAAACTATGATTTCTGAACGAATAGCTCGTGCCATCGCTGAACACGAAGCCGCACGCTCTGAACACTCCCATGACAGGACAGGGAGTGAGCGACGTGAGACCTCCCCCAGTGGTAAGAGGTTTATAAATAAATGAAAAAGCAATGGGAGAATATTTCACAAACTCCCATCCCATAATAACATACTATGTTACTATTACAGGGACAGCCTCGGGAGAGCGCGGCTGCACTTTTAAGGCTTTCTTGGACTGTAAGCCACTAAACTTCAGCGGAACTGAGGGATCCATAGGCCTGGTCAAATGGTTCGAAAAGACCGAGGCAGTTATCCGCATCAGCGGGTGTACCCCTCGACAGTCTGTCATGTACGCCACTAATCTGTTCCTGGACCAAGCGCTAACTTGGTGGAACGGCCAGGTACAATCTTTAGGAGATGAGGTCGCATACTCTCTATCATGGGCGGCACTAAAGGAACTGATGACTGCCGAATACCGCCCGGCAAGTGAAGTTCAGAAGTTGGAGACCGAATTCTGGAACCTCACCATGATAGGAGCAGACGTCACTGGGTATACATCAAGATTTCATGATCTCGCACGACTGGTACCTCGCCTGGTTACACCAGAGAAGAACAAGGTGGAACGATACCTATTCGGGCTAGCACCACAGATTCGCAGCATGGTCACCTCTTCCAAGCCCACGACCATGCGCGAGGCAATTGATCTGGCACTGAGTCTAACTGAGGATGCTATCCGCATGGGTACCCTTATCCGCCAAGTTTCTGGGTTGAAAATTTCTGAAGCAAGTAGTGTTGAGGGCAAGAAACAAGGATCAAGTTCAGCGGTTACAACCAACGATCAGGGTAACGGGCAAAGGTTTGGGAAAAGAAAGAGAGATGAAGGGAAAAGGGATCGAGCATCTGGAAGCTCGAACAAGAAAGGAAAGGGTTATGCCGCCACAGGACGTGGTAACAATAACAACAACAAACAGGGAAACCAAGGGAAAAATAATGGATTGACTTGCGGGAAGTGTCACCGCAACGGGCACAAGACTGAAGAGTGCCGATCTGGAGCACCAAAGAACGGAGGGGCCAGACCCTGTTTTGCATGTGGGTCATTGGACCATTGGAAGAAAGATTGCCCCAAAGTCAACAATCAGGCCCGTGGCCGGGCATTTGTTATTGGAGCCGGTGACGCACGGCAAGACCCCAATGTGGTCACTGGTACGTTTCCTCTAAATGGTCATTATGCCTCTGTATTATTTGATACCGGTGCTGACTTTAGCTTCGTATCCATTGAGTTTAAAAGACTACTTGGTTTAAAAACTAGCAAACTAGATACACCCTACTCTATAGAACTGGCTAATGGTAAAACTATTGAAACGAGAGAGGTAGCTAAAGATTGTAAGTTAGAACTCTGTGGGCACGAGTTTGGGATTGATCTATTACCGGTCGTATTGGGAAGTTTTGACATCGTTGTTGGCATGGATTGGTTGTCCGCACACCGTGCCATTGTGGTTTGCAACGATAAGGTTATTCAGGTTCCCCTCGTAAGCGGTGAAACTCTCTCAATTCAAGGTGAAAGACACGGGACGCCACTAAGAATTATTTCGAGCATGAAGGCTCGTAAGTGTCTGAGAAAAGGGCTTGTCGCATTCTTGGCACACGTAGTGGACAAGAAGGCCGACGAGCGAAAGTTGGAAGACATTCCAGTCGCCAGAGATTTTCCGGATGTATTTCCAGAAGGTTTGCCGGGGTTGCCACCACCTCGACAAGTCGAGTTCCGCATCGACCTCGTTCCCGGAGCAGCTCCTGTGGCACGATCGCCATACCGCCTAGCTCCATCAGAGATGCAGGAACTGTCCAGCCAGCTACAAGAATTATTGGACAAAGGTTTTATAAGACCGAGTTTCTCACCTTGGGGAGCTCCCGTCTTATTTGTGAAGAAGAAGGATGGCACATTTCGCATGTGCATCGACTATCGAGAGCTGAACAAGCTAACCATCAAGAATCGCTATCCTCTCCCCAGGATCGACGATTTATTTGATCAGCTCCAAGGTTCCAGCTATTACTCCAAGATCGATTTGAGGTCAGGCTATCACCAGTTGCGTATACAAGAAGAAGATGTACCAAAAACGGCCTTCAGAACCCGGTATGGACACTATGAATTTTTGGTAATGCCGTTCGGTTTGACCAACGCACCAGCGGTTTTCATGGACCTAATGAACCGCGTGTGTAAGCCATACCTGGACAAATTCGTCATTGTCTTCATTGACGATATTTTGATCTATTCACGCACGAAAGAAGACCACGAGAATCACCTTCGGTTAATTCTTGAAGTATTACGCAAAGAAAAGCTCTATGCTAAATTCTCGAAATGTGACTTTTGGATTCGGGAAGTTCACTTTTTAGGTCACGTGGTAAACGAGAAGGGCATACACGTTGATCCAGCCAAGATCGAGGCAATTAAAAATTGGGAAGCACCTCGAACTCCTACCGAAGTACGACAATTTCTAGGCCTCGCGGGTTATTACAGGAGGTTCATCGAGAACTTTTCAAAGATAGCGCAAGCTTTAACCATGTTAACCCAAAAAGACAAGAAATTTGAGTGGACGGAAAAGCAAGAGGCAGCATTCCAGTTACTAAAAGACAAGTTATGTGGCGCCCCGATACTGTCACTTCCTGACGGTACGGAAGATTTTGTGGTTTACTGTGATGCCTCGCATCAAGGTTTGGGTTGTGTATTGATGCAGCGAGAAAAAGTAATAGCTTATGCTTCCAGGCAATTGAAAATCCATGAGAAGAACTACACTACACACGATTTGGAATTAGGTGCAGTGGTATTCGCTCTCAAGATATGGAGGCACTATCTGTACGGAACCAAGTGCACGATTTTCACTGATCACAAGAGCTTACAGCACATCTTCGATCAGAAGGATTTGAATATGCGACAACGGCGATGGGTTGAATTATTAAACGATTACGATTGTGAGATAAAGTACCATCCCGGTAAGGCGAACGTCGTAGCCGACGCCTTGAGTCGCAAGGAACGGGTTAAGCCATTGCGTGTTCGAGCTTTGGGATTGACTATCCACACGAATATGACTGAACGAATTCGTGAAGCTCAAGTTAACGCCCTCAAACCCGAGAATGTCAAAGGTGAAAGGTTACGAAAGATGGTTGATTCACTGGAACCAAAAGCGGACCAGACACTGTATTTCATGAATAGAATTTGGGTTCCAGTATATGGTGGATTGCGTGAGCTAGTATTGGCCGAAGCTCACAGTTCTAGATATTCGGTTCACCCGGGTGCAGACAAGATGTTCCACGATTTGAAGGAACTTTATTGGTGGCCGAATTTCAAAAGGGATATAGCAGCCTATGTTGCGCGATGTTTGACTTGCGCAAAGGTCAAGGCTGAGCACCAGAGACCTTCCGGTTTGCTCCAGCAACCGGAAATACCGGAATGGAAATGGGAACGAATCACCATGGATTTCATTACCAAGTTACCTAAGACGACAAGCGGCCATGACATGATCTGGGTAATCGTAGATCGATTGACGAAATCTGCACACTTCCTCCCGATTCGCGAAACGGACAGATTGGAGAAACTGACCCGTTTGTACATTAAGGAAGTGGTATCTAAACACGGTGTACCTGTATCTATCATCTCCGATCGGGATAGTCGCTTCACTTCCAGATTTTGGGAAAGTTTGAACGAAGCCCTCGGTACTCGCCTCGACATGAGCACCGCATATCACCCCCAAACGGATGGTCAAAGTGAACGAACCATCCAGACCTTGGAAGATATGTTACGGGCATGCGCGATAGATTTCGGAGGTAATTGGGATACGCACTTGCCATTGGTAGAATTTTCTTATAACAACAGTTATCATACGAGCATTCAAGCCGCGCCGTTTGAGGCTCTATATGGACGCAAGTGCCGATCGCCATTATGTTGGGCGGAAGTTGGAGAAAAGCAACTCACCGGGCCCGAAATTGTTCAAGAGACCACGGATAAGGTCTTTTTGATAAAAGAACGCCTCAAAGCGGCCCGGGACCGCCAGAAAAGCTATGCTGATATGAGGCGAAAGCCTTTAGAGTTTCAAGTTGGAGACAGGGTCCTATTAAAGGTGTCACCTTGGAAAGGTGTCGCGCGCTTTGGAAAGCGCGGGAAGCTGAACCCGCGATATATTGGACCATTCAAAGTCTTGTCGAGGGTAGGCACAGTGGCATACAAGCTCGAGTTGCCTCAAGAGCTGAGTGGAATACACGACACGTTTCATGTGTCGAACTTGAAAAAGTGCCTATCCGACGAAACTCTCATTATTCCTGCTGACGAGATCCAGATTGACGACAAGTTACATTTTGTGGAAGAACCAATCGAGGTAACTGATTGGAAGGTCCAAAAATTAAGGCGCAGCAAGATCAGATTGGTCAAAGTGCGCTGGAATGCCAAGCGTGGACCGGAGTTCACGTGGGAAAGGCTGGACCGGATGAAGCAAAAATACCCCGCCCTATTCGAGAAGACACCTGTACCGGAGAACTCGAAGTGAATTCCGGGACGGAATTCTCTTAACGGGGGGAGAATGTAACAACCGGCAAAAATAAGGTAATTCCGTACAATTAATTAATATATGATTAACGTAATTAAATGCAATTATGTGTGATTTAATTAGCAAGGCCTTAGGGAATAGCAATTTCCAAATAGTGCATAGGAATGCATACGTTTAATGGTAAAGCATGATTGGATCATGTGCGAATAAGCTATCCGGTACGGATGTTGGCAATTACCCGGTAATAATTAAATAAACGAAACGGATCCCGGACACCCAGGATATAAAATAAAGGGTATTTTCATAAGATATAATGAGTTTTGGAACTCCAAAACCATAAATGAAAACGTCTTGTACAAATCTCCCGGTAACGAATAAAGTGCGCGTATCGCACCCGATACGCGTATAACTCGTAATTTCACCCGGTAAAAGCCTAAATAATCAATCAACGCTTAAAATAGACTATATTTAAGTGTTATTTAAGGTATATTTAATGTCCGGATGACGCGTGATTAAAACCCGAAAAATACCCGAACGACACCCGAACGACGGGGGATTAAACATAACAACTAATGGGTTAATATTTGAAGTTATAAACCCCACTTATACCCATCATAGGGGCCGGCCTTATGGCCACAAAACACCTATGCATTGTGTTAGTGATAATAATAATCTATACTTGGCTAAAAGCATGCTTATGTAAAAGACAAAAGTGTAAGAAACATTAGTACAAAAGTGAGCCACCTCCTTGTCCCCCTTGATGGAAGATTTCGGCCATATGGCCTTGAAAACCCAAGACATAAACCAACCATCATGACCTAGTGTATGTATGCATGCAAGGTAAAGTCTTATATATAGATTATGATCATTCATAAAGATTTAGCCAAGATTGCAAGCAAACTCCTAACTCTCCATCCATACATACGGTTCATACACACACACATAACCTCATTTCAAAAATCTCCCTAGTACATTCATGATCTTCCATAAGATCTCCTAAATCTCTAACATCATTACATGAGTTGGATATATAATAACACATGTTAGAGGCTTGAAGCATCAAAGCAAAACTCTCCTTCTTTTTCCTTCATAGAGCCGTGGGTTTACAAGCATACATACACATTGTTCTTTCAAGTTTTTACAACTCCAAATCACTTAAAATCATCCATCATCCAAACCCCTTTTGTGTGTTTCAAGAGCTTGGAGCTAAACCACTAGGAAGAACACACTAAACCCCTCTCAAATCCAAGGTTTTTGTCTTCCCTAGCCTTGTGCTAGTAGTAAGCTTCTTAATCTTGTTTTTGATTGTTATTTTTCATGTATGTGTTCCTAGTAGCAAGTTGTACATGAAGGGTTTAAAAAATGGTTTTGAACATAATCTTTAATAGGTTTTCATGTGTAAAAATGGAAGGTTAAAGATATAAAAATAAACCATGGATTTGATGATGATGATATATTAGTCTTGAAAATATATGAAGTTTACATATAAGACTAAGTAGGATGATGTTTTGGTTAATATTTTGAGATGAACTTGAATATGATAAAACTAACTTTAATTCATCTTATTATGATCATTTAAGTAATAATATGTGGTAAAACATGTTAGAAGTTCATAAATGAAAAAGATGGAAAATTAAAGTTAACTCACTTAGATGAATGAAATTTTGATAAAATGAGCAAATACATAAAACACACTTATAATTAGTCTTTCATATGGAATATAAGACTAACACAAGTGTTTTGATACAAAAATAACTTACCAATAAAAAGTTGAATCTTCAAAGTTAACTATTTTGAGTGAAAAATGCCAACTTTGAAAGTTAGAATAGAAAAATGCAACTTTTGTAAGTTAAGGGACTAAAATTGTAACTTTGAAAGTTAAGGGACTAAAATGAACATTTTAGGAACTATTAGTCCAAAAATACAAGTATGGAAAGTTTGGTGTCAAAAATGTAAGTATTAAAGTCTAAGGATGATTTTTGAAAATACTAGTAAAAATACTTAGGTATTTTGTGTAAAAGTGTATTTTTGAAAGTTATAAAATATAAAAGGGTTTTAACATATGCATTTTATTAAAATAGAGATTTTATAAAAATATTAAACAAACTTGGGAAACTTATACAAAAATGAATACTTTTATATAAATGGGGATATAAAAGTGTTGGAAACATTTTTGTAGTTAAGTTGACAAGTTGGGTTAAAAATACATAAGTATTTTAACCATCCAAGTAACATGTGAGAATAGGAAGAAATATGGTTAAATATTTCTATAAAATACATGTTGGGAAAAACTTGGAAAAAAATTAACTAAGCAAGTTAAGATATCGAACTAAAACGCGTTAACAAACCATAACCGGACAAAATATGAGAAAAATGCCATTGCGGCAAGATGAGAAAAATATATATTTTAAGAGGTAAAATATATATATACTTGGGTGAAAATAAATAAACACTTTCCTAAGTGTTGGAGGATAAATTCGTGGGAGAAACACTTGACGTAAACAAATAAGACTTTAAAAACAAACGTATATACTTAACAAGAAAAATTACACATTTATATACTTGTACGCTCGTCTCGGCAAAATTCTAGTATATCTACTTAATGGGAAAGTAGATATGCGGGAAGGAAAACCGCGACGAGAAGACAAGGATATATATATGTGTACGTCGTACCAACGAAATCCTAGTATATTTGTTTAAATGGGAAAATAAATATACGGCGTGGTGAGTTGAATCGGACGTTAAGAATATACGATCGAACGACAAAATCTTAGCATATTTGTCTAAATGGGAAAACAAATGTGTGGCAAAGTGAGTCGGGTCGAGGATTGAATTATATATTATATCGAGCGATGCGATCTTAAGTATAATTATTTAAATGGGAAAATAATTATATGTTAAGTGAAGTCGAGTCGATGATAATAAGATACAAGTTATGGAAATATTAACAAGAGTAATATATAACTTGTAACACAAAGGGTAATGTAACGCCAACAACACCTAGGATACACGCATAATTAAACGGGACTTGGAACCACTTGTGGTCGGGAGTTGGGTGTACAACTTGCCAAGGCACATACACTATAGGAATAGTGACTTATATGGTTAGGACGTTTATAGGTGCAAGACCACCCTTTGCTATTCACCTTATTGAGCCAGACGCAGTTACAGGTGAGTTTCACGGCCCCATTTTAAACTATTTTTACGTTTTCCGGGGGAAAGATATGTTAGGGATAGTGTTTGACGGATTTAATACTTGAGGTGTGACCGCCACTCGGGGTTGAGTCCTCGCCTCTATAATCATTTGTTCAGGGAATTGAAACCGGAGGAATATTCGAATAGTACTATTGGTGCCTGACAAGGCCCACCCCTAATCGATAGCGTCGATTATGCATTAGGTTATGCCTGGGGTGCAAATATTCTGAACTTAAGTCGTGGGAAACCGAGTAACGACTTGGAGCGGGGCACAATTATTATATGTCTTGGTTTGATTATAGTCTCAAGTAGATTTATAGGAATTTGCAACTCCTATATATTGTCATAACATGGTATTCCCAAGTATTCAAGTTTTAGAAACTGAAAACCTGTGAACTCACCAATATATTTATATTGACGAAACTTTTTAAACATATCTTTCAGGTAATTAGAAGATGAAAGATCAAGCAGGCAGGGTCGGGGAATCTCCATGCGACGTCAGGCTTTTGTGGGGTTTCACCTTTATTTCCCAAGGCATTTGGGATATATTTGAGAAACCTCTAAGTTTATTTTAAAAAAACAATTATCTTTTGTGTAATGTTTGAAACTAATTCGACGTCATAATAAATGACCCATTTTCTTAAATTACTTGTGTTTAGCCATAACCTTGACTTTATGCTTTTGAACCGTCGCGCCACGTGTTTCCGCCTTTGTCGTGGTGTGACACGAATAGTATGGAGTTTTGTATTAGTTACCCACAAACTCAACTTTCATGTCCCCGAGGCCCGTGAACTCATAGATTAAAGCTCTGTCAAGGATTCATTCAATGCATCGATTCATGGTAAAGAAACACTCTAAATCGGAAAAATTTGTATGTTTAACGATTATGTGCAAGATTCCACCACCATTACTCTCGAGGCAACGCGCACCTAAAAGTGTAGCTTAGTCTATTTGAAATACTCCCTCTGTCCCAATTTAAATGTCATTATTTCATTTTTTGTTTGTCCTAAATTAAATGTCTCTTTCCAAAAATAGAAATGCAATTTTCAGTTTTGTCCATAAAAGACAAAACACAATCATCACTTTTGAGGATATTATTGTCATTTTACCATATACAAAAAAAAAATATTAAAATGTGTGTTTTTAGACTCTAGACATTTATATTGGGACGGAGGGAGTAAGTGATTTTCAGTGTGTTTGGCTGTAGAGGTATACGACTAATATACATAAATATTAAAAGTGTTGTTAACTCTATTTTACCTGTTCTTAAATGAGTCGATGAGTTGTATATATGACTCATGTATGTATACGACGACTAATATACATACTGAAATTGGCCCAGCTTCATAGGGTTCGGACAACCCCCCCTGAAATTTTCGCTCAGAAGTTCCGATTACATAGTATACGTATATAAATTTTTTGGTATATACAGTTTCGATTCCGGTAACTTATGACTTCTGACCTCCAAGATTTTCGCTCAAGTTTCGTCACTGCGTACTGACATTCTCTTTCTAGTATATGACTCGTATAAATTTATATTGATTATATACATGTCAGGTTGTCGAAATAAAATGGCATAGGTTGGCAAAATATTTTTACATCATGAAATAACATGCTTTTATTTTTTATTTTTTGTGACAAATAATAATTATAAGGTTAGTTTTAAAAAAACTGAAATTAAGCGGAAAGTGAGTAGAACGTCGAAAACAAGGGGGGAGCCGAGCCGGAGCTGAAGCCGGCAAAGAAGTAATTACGTCCGGTGTGTCGGCTTTCCCTTACCCTTAACTTAACTAATCTAATCCCATTATGGTTTTCCACGTGTCCTTTTTTACCCCTTTCCTTCACGGCCTACTTCTCCGTCTACCTATATCACATCGTTTTATTCGCCGGTCAACTACCCCCTCTCTTTCTCTCTCTAACTACCCCTCTCTCTCCAACCACCCATCTCTTTCTCTCTCTTAATCCGTTACCTTTCCGTCTCTTGTTATTTCTCCGTCCACCACACCGTTACCTTTCCGTTACAACCTTTTATTATCGTATTAAATCTCCGGTAACCAGATCCGTTAGGTTTCCGTTATGGAAGACGATGAAGAAACCCACTCACATCAATCCGTCGGTTCCGGATCTAGATCCGGATCCGAAGACTCACAACCTTCTAATCCACGGATCTCCGTCACCGTTGCCTCTACCGCACCACCACCACAAAACACGTTAACGTTAGCCCTACCTATTCAACAACCGAGAACCACCGTCTCTGTCGCCGGAACCGGCGGCGGAGCTTCCGGCGGTGCTGCAACCGGCGGAGGAACCGGCGGAGGAGGACGAGAGGATTGTTGGAGTGAAGGAGCAACGGCTGTGTTAATAGAAGCATGGGGAGAACGTTATATGGAGTTAAGTAGAGGGAATTTAAAGCAGAAACATTGGAAGGAGGTAGCGGATATTGTTAGTAGTCGAGACGATTATTTAAAGGCTCCGAAGACGGATGTGCAGTGTAAGAATAGGATTGATACGGTTAAGAAGAAGTATAAGGTTGAGAAGGCGAAGATTGCGGCTGGCGGTGGGACGAGTAGTTGGAGGTTTTTCGATCGGTTGGATCAGCTAATCGGTCCTATGGCGAATGCGAAGAACAGTTTGTCGTCGTCGGTTGGTACTCCGCCTTTGCGAGCGGTTCCTGTTGGGATACCTGTTGGTGTTAGGTCAGCTCCTGTTCATAGTTTGCGGCTTAAACAACAACAGGAACGACAACAGCAGCAGCAGCAGGTATTGCTACAACAGCAACAGCAACAACAGCAGCAACAGCTTCAGCTGCAGCAGCAACGACAGAAACAACAGCAGCTTCGCCTGCAGCAACAACAACAGCAGCAGCAGCAGCAAGAGCAGCAGAAACTTGAGCAGCAGCGAAAGCGAATGCGTCCGCCTCCGGCTTATTCATCAGAATCTGAAGGGGAGCCGTCACCTGACTCGCCAGAATCGGATTCGTACGAGCAGAAACGGATTAAAGTTCCAATTTCGTTCAATGCTAGGTCAACTGGTAGGCAACAGCAGCAGCAGCAGCAGCAGGATAAGAACAAGGGGAGGGAGTCGAGAGAGAAGAATTGGGGAGATTCGGTTAGGGAACTGACGAAAGCGATTATGAAATTCGGAGAAGCGTATGAGCAGGCGGAGAGCTCTAAGCTGCAGCAGATGGTGGAGATGCAGAAGCAAAGTATGAAGTTCGCGAAGGAGCTGGAACTGCAAAGGATGCAGTTTTTTATGAAGACGCAGTTGGAGCTGTCGCAGATGAAGCAAAGTAGAAGGAATGTGGAGAACAATAACAGTAATCATAATCATAATCATAATCATCACAGCAGTAACCATAACAACATAAACAACAATGGTCACAGTGATGATAGCAATAATTAAACTAAGGCGTTTCACGCTTGTTCAAAAGAGAGCGAAAAACTGGCTTATTAATTAATTATGAGCTATGACCCTCTTAAAGGGTGTTTAGTGAGATGTATGTAATTGAATCTGCTTGCCTTAATTTCAGTAGTTACTTGATTTTCGATTGATATCCTTTCGAGCTTGGGAATTTCTTGTTCATAATCTTTATTTTCAGGTATATTTGTTCATCAAGCATCTTGGAAGGCTAATTTGAATACAGATCAATGGTTAGTCATATGACCTCTTTTTCATTGTTATGACAAGCTGCTTAGTTTAATTTACTTTCTGTTATTTCCACCTCTGTGGATTCTTGATGAATTAATATGTTGAAAAGGGTAGGCAAGTATTCTGATACGATTTGTGATTGTTTTTATATATATTCAAGTTTTGTTTATATTTTCTTTTTATAAGTACTATAGAAAGACTGGTAACACTTTTATGGGCTTTAACCAGTAGCGAAGCTTGAAAAAAATAGCGGTGGGGGCCGAAAATCACAATACCCAAATTTTTTTCTTATTGGTGGGGCCAAAAGATCAAATCGGTGGGGACTGACTCAATGCATATAAAAATTACCTACGAAAATCGCAAACTACCACCACTGAGCTAAAAAATGGTGGGGGTCAGGGCAACCTCTGGCCTGTAATCCTTCGCCACTGCCACTGGCTTTAACTGTAAGAACTATTGTGATAACATAAATATATATTAAAAAAAAGGAAAGAAGAAATTTATTTGACTGTTTTTTAAGAACCATCTTGGTTGCAGAAAGTTTGGGCAGAAGCTTTTTAATTTTGTATATCTGCAACAACAGTTATTTAATAAGAGTAGAGTGGTCATAAATGTTACAGTAAAAAATACTCATAAATAGGATGTCAAATACATAGAGAAGATTCATGTGAATATTGTATATATGAGATCTTAGTTCACTTTTAGACCATATACAACCCTCAAACCCGTGGATGCCCTGTGCCAATGAGAAAGCAGGAGACGGGCGTGGGGAAGACATGGCTAGAGGAGTGGGGCAAATTCCTTTGTCATGGGTTGCATTGGGCGGATTATGTTCGAGGGTCAGGAGACGGAGAGGGGGCACCCATCTTCCCTTGCGTAATGCGGATGATCTAATGTGGTCGCCACTTCAGTCTTCTGAGAAATGTGGTAACAAAGCAGGCATGCCGTACCTGATGCCTTTTGAAACTGGCGATACTTATACACATGCTATAGCTTGCATTTACATCATTTCACACCGGCTAACGGGTCAGTCTTTGATGTTGTTTCAACGTTTACCAAAATATGGGCGTGAAGTACCGAGTTGGCACCAATGTAAAGTATTCGAATTGTTTGTATGCCGGATCTAGAAACTCATGTCTCCCAACGGTCTGAAGGAAAATCTAGTAATTCTATTCTCATATGGGTGACTTGAAGATTAAAGTAGTGCAGATACGTATTGACCTTGATTCATATCTGCTATATACGATGCATTTGTAAGATAATGAAAACCTCATAAGGTGCTATCATTATTAATCAACTATATATAGAAGAGTTATATAGAACTACAATAGGATAACTACAAAGGAAATATAATCAAATGCAATCTTATAATTATGGTAACAATATAATAATGAACTATAATAATATGTTCTCTAATATATCCCCGCAGTAACCAGAACTCAATCGCAGTAATGACTTGTAAAATAAGGTTATAGAATTGCTGTAGTTATAAAATGTGATGAGCACAAACATAGGAAAATCAATAGCAATAATTTGTTCTGAAACAAATATTGACTTAGATTTTTAAATCTTGAACTCGCAACGTCACACCTCGCTAGTTCGTAAATCATAAACCCGTCATTTGATCATTTTTCGTATGTAATCGTTCAAAAATTGTTTTAAGGATTGACGTATAGATCCAACCTAAAACAGATCTATGTAGTCATGTTTACTATATTTATCAACAATTTTCTGTCCTCAATAAAGTGAAAGTTGACTTCTAGCATAAGTATGATAACCATAGTTTGTTTATTGTTTTACCAATCCATCTAAAATTCGATCTATATGACTCATATATCAAGTCATTACTCAACAAACAATCACAATACGATTAGATATTTGGCAACTAGCTACAAAGGTTGGAAATCCTGGTACACTTTATGTAATAGTTACTCGACTATTATCGAGGTTAGGTAGACATAACACTTGCACAAACCTAGTAGGTTTCACATGACTCAAGATGGTCATAATGTACACATAAAAAAACTAACTTTTTCATACTTGTAAAAATGCACGACATAATATTTTGATATGCGGGAATGATGCAATTAGATGAAACATTTTTACAAAAATTTAAAAAAAAATGAATAACCCGGCTCGATAAGTTATTTCTTGTGCTTCGGATATTGTAGTTACTGTCTGTTTGGTATGGGGTAATGGAATATACGAGGGAATGGAATGGAGAAGGTAATGGAATGGACGAATGAATGAAATAGATGATTACCATTCCATGGTCTTTTTTTAGTTACACGTAATAATGGTTGTTTGGTATGCAAGAAAAGAAAAAGGAATAAATCGGTGGTCGTGAGTGGTGGCGGTGGTTGTTGGCAGCGGGTGCCGACGTGTAACATCCCGAAAATCCATTCCGCTTAATTACGCCATTAGGCGTGAATAAGAAATGACAAAAACGAATTAAATAGTAGAATGAGCCTTTTTATGGATAATAAAACGGGATGATACGAATGTGGGTTATGTTCTAATATGAAAGTTTATCTAGTGTAAGTAATTATCTTTATAATGGGGAGATAACACTAAAAAGAAACTTGCATGGTTAAGGTTTTGATAATAAATGGCTTTGGGGTAAACTTGAGGGACTGGTGGTGTAAATATGCCACAAACAAAATGCCCAAACACACCCCATTTGGGTGTATACGTATTCAGCCCCAAAGGGGCATTCTAGAGCCAAGAACAAAACCTAATCACACCAAAATTGAAGAAGAAATGCAAGAGATTGAATGATGCCAGGATGGGGGTATGAATTAGATGGTTGTCTTCATGTTTAAAGCTTATGGTAAGAACCCTAGTACCCAACTCATCCAAGTTTCGAACCCCACATGTGGGTTTTGAGCAAATGATGTTAAATTCGTATCATTGCTTGATTTTAAGTGATATTGATCATCTCTAATGGTCTAGAGGTGAGCTAATCACTAGAAGTTGCTTGTTGCAAAAGATGATGATATTGGGTTTTCATTAGAGCTTTGATGTTGCTAAATGAGTGGTAAATCCATGTAATTGTAGGAATAATGTGTAGTTGATGATATGCATGTGGAAATTGGTCATAATTTAAGGTGATTATGTTGTTGTGGTAAAATGTGTGTATTAGGAGCTTGTACTTCGAGCTTAGAATATTGTACGCACACCATGTGTTTGATGAAATGTCTAGATGAGTATGAGGTATGAATTTGTATGCAAGAATCGACAAGTATGAAAGTAATGTGATAGTTGGTGCAATTGATAGTAGGTTAACATTGGGATTTCGTCTTAGAGAGAAATCATGTGGGAATTAGTTGATTGTATGATTTGGTAAGAAGTATGCATTAGTAGTGTGTACACTATGCTTACTTGGTATGATGAATGATCTTGTATGTTAGTGAGATAGAAATGTGATGTTATGGTGTGTTTCATATGATCTAGTCATCAATATGGACATATGTTCTAAGTAGGAAGTTTGTGTAGTTGGAAGTTGACTTTCTGAAAAAGTCAACAATGTATGGCTAACATGGTTATGCTTCCCAACATGATTGTGGGATTAGGGAAAATCATGTGATATATGTTAGATTATCTAGGTGTCATACATGATGATATGTTGGATTGCTTGATTGATAAACAATGTGGTAGTTAATTATGTGATATGCATATTAGTAATTCACCTAATATATGAATTATATGAAGGGAGTGTATGCTTGTATGTAATGTAGAATTATACAAAGGGTATGCTTGTATGTATTGTAGAATTATATGAAAGAAGCGTATGCTTGTATGTATTGTAGAATTATATGAAGGGAGTGTATGCTTGTATGTATTGTAGAATCATACAAAGGAAGCGTATGCTTGTATGTATTGTAGAATTATATGAAGGAAGTGTATGCTTGTATGTATTGTGAAATTATATGGAGGGGAGGTGTATGTTGGACGCATTGTAGGGTTATTAACCTTTGTTATGTGAATGATAGGAAACGTAGGTATGTACATATGATTGCAGGAGACGTGGAGGTTCGGATCGGGGTAACCCACCCGAACTCGAATGAAGGCGGTTGGACAGGATCACAGAGTATTGTTGGATGTTACTTCCGCGTCATGAGTAGATTACATGAGGTTACCTATTGAACTAACGAAATGGTTTTGTGGTGAATGCAGGATGTCTTGTCCATCTTGAGAGGCAAGGAAAGGATGGAGATCGAGCGAGGAGGCGGATTGTACGTGGTCACGGTCACATAATCAAATGGAGATGAGTCACGTAGAATGCATTAAGAAATATTTTAAGATGTAACACCAAAAATACATATTAGAATCGGTTTCTAAACATTCAAGGTTGTTATTAAAGAAAAGAATTTTTCGGTTGGTTTTTCCGCTGCAAGTTTCTGTAAAATGGTTTAGGGTGTTACACGACGACGGTGGTTGGTGGTGGCGGAGGTGGTGGTAGCAGCGATGACGATGGTGGTGGTAGTGGTGGTTAGTGGCGGCGACGACGATGGGTGGTGATGGCAGCGGTGACGATAGTGGTGGTCAGTGGCGGCGATGACAATGGGTGGTCGGTGGTGGCGGGTGGCGACGTTCGGTGGTGATAGTAGCAGTGACGGTGGGTAGCGACGGGGAGTGACGACGACAGTGAACGGTGGCGATTGTGGTGGGTGGGTGGCGTTGGTCGGCGACGAAGAGTGTCGCTGCTTGGAGGTAGGTGTTGGAGGTGGATGTGGAGGAGGTGGTTGGTAGCAGTGGTCGGCGACGGAGCGTGATGGTCGGTGGATGGCGGTGGTCGGCAAATGGCAGTGGTCGGTGGTGGTGTCAAGTGGGGTGGTGGCGATAGGTGGTAGTGGTATAGGTGGGTGGCGGTGGTCGGCAAATGGCAGTGGTCGGTGGTGGTGTCAAGTGGGGTGGTGGCGATAGGTGGTAGTGGTATAGGTGGGTGGTGGTGGTGGTCAGTAGTGATGAAGGGTGACAAAGAGAATAGAATAAAAAAAACACGGGGTGGGTAGAATGAATTTTGGAGTTGTTAGACTATAAGGAGTGGTTGGGGGGGAGGGATTGTGGAGAGTGGAAGGGGGTGCCACGTGGAATTAATTTTTTTTTTAATTTTCTTTATAAAAAGTTTAATAAACATAATAAAAATAATAAATTTAAAGTATTTAAAAAATTTATTAAAATAAGGGGAATTGAATTTTAATAACCTAAACTATTTGAAATTAGCCGTTGGCACCCCAAACTAAAAAATTGGTCGTATATAACTTGTACTGTGTTTATGTAATGTTTAGTAGTTTAGGATTATGTAATATTGTAATAAGTAAATTAGGATTATGTAATGTTTTAATGTAATGATTTTTATTAAATTTAATAGGGTTAATTATGTAATGTTTTTTTTATTTTTTTATACCAATATTTTATTTTTTTTGATTTTTTTTTAACTCAACGGTTCATTCTTAAATTTTAAAAAAAAAAAATCTAATTCCCCAACGTTCATCTTCCCCCAACCAATAAGAAAGCACCATGTGTCCCATCATCCCCCCCCCCCCCCCCCCCCCACAACCCACTACGGTTAGTCTTAGAAGGAATGAAATGGATCAGATAATGGATGATTCCGTTACCTTGACCAATGAAATACATGTTTTTATTTCATCGTATGCTCTATTCCATTTCGCCTATCATTCCTACATATCAAACACTATTGTTGAAGGGGTAACACCCATAAGGTCCAGTTTCTACAACACATAGATTACACGCAGGGTGGCTTAACCTTTTGGGAGCCTAAAGCATATATCAAAGCTAGGCCCTTTTTAAAAAATAGACTTTGACCCGCACAAACTATTCTCTTTATCGATTCTTGTTACTTGAACAGTTGTACCTTGTTGGGGCATTTGAGATAAAACAACACCCGGATTGACCCACTAATTATCTAAATTGCTACCTCTAATCTAAAATTAACTCACACATTTAACATATTCAAGATAAAGGCTACAATTACGTGATTTCCATTTTACAGATACTTGTTTAGCAACGCAATAACTTCTCTCAATGGCGATTTTAGCGTGCAAATGTGCAAAATTAGGTGATTTCAATTGTCCAATCTTACTAACAGCTGCTAGCATTATCTTAGATTTCATTAATCAATTAAGCTGTCTAATTCAGTCATAAGATCTCCCGATCCGAACCTAATAATCAAGCAATTGAATTATTATATTAATACAATAACATTGATGGTTATAGAAGGAACACTAACAATTAACAATCGCAGAGCAGCCTCAGGAAGAATAACCCATCTCCTTTGTTACAAGCTGATTCGAGATGGCAATTCCGCAGTTAAGTACTTGCAATATTGTAGAAGATGCCACCATATTATCGTCTCCGGAAGACGATATGTATGACATTCAACAAGACATAAAAATGACTTAGATGTGAAACCCTCCAAGATAAGATCAAAATTTGCTACAAAATGGCCACAACATAACATTCTAAGAACCAAATACCTTTGTTTTTACAAACAAAATATCATAATTAAAAAAATAGCCTACTGAACCATTGAAGATGAAGTCAAAACTGTTATTTTTAACTTAAGAGTAGAACAGCTCAAGTTATAAATAATTACGTCCTTCTCTTCTTTGATGATTTGGAAGAGCTTCCATCCTTTCTTTTCTTGTCACTCTTATTATCTTTCGGTTTCCCATGTTTTTCCGGTTTAGTTTTACTAGACTTGACGCTAATGACACCGCCTGAAGGTACCTTTCCGCCACCGTTTTGCAAAGCACTCTCAAAATCCACATCCTTGTCAGCAATGGCGTACCTTTTGAGGAACTCCGGGTTCAATAAACCCTCACTTTTTGCTTTAAAATCATCCTAAAATACATCACAATAAAATGTAAGTTCAGAGATCAAGACAATCAAATAATGGTCAACTGAACAAACCTTGACTTTTTTTGCAGCTTCATCGAGATCCTCGTCAACTGAAATCGAATGTGGCTTCAATTCCACCTGGAAGGGACCAAATAGAAGGCATAAGTAATCAATGAAAAATAAAATGAATTAAACTTGTGGCTTACTTCTTTGACTGGGGGCAGAGTCGAATTAAATTCTTTCGTAGATACTGAATCCAAATATTTGTGGATTTTTTTCATCACTTTCATGAACAATGACATTATTTGTTGTCTTTCCAGCTTCATCATTCCCTGTAGAAGTAAAAATAATAACAAATAAATAAATATAAATAAATAAACTATTTTAACTGTTTAGAGTTCGCTTAAAACAAAGTAAACCTCAGCATACGAAGCATCTTGGTTCTGCAAGCCCATGCATAGTAACACAGAGGCCTGGGCATATGATAATGCAACTGGTAACTTCTCCTGGAAGTATAGGTATGCGAGTGGCAGTTTCAGATCCGAAATCTGTCGAATAAAAATTTATTAAATACAAATCCCTGGAGAATGTTAATTATGAAATAATCAATGATGTTTTGTTTGAAAATTTAATTTTATATTTTTAGGTTTTCTTACCAGATGATAATCAACGAGGTGGTTCACGTAAGCTTCCAGCTTTTTCATACTAATTGGAGATTTAATGATATCATCATATATACCGTGTGAAATTGTCGATGAAGGCTCTACATCTGTGAAGCTGAGTTTTGGATCCAAAATGCTATAAAAGCAAAAGTAGACAAGATTACGACAGGATAAATTTATGTATGAAAAGCTAATAAGAAATCCATGTGAGACGAACCTCATTGCAAGCTTGTATTCCATGGTATTAAATCTTGGAGAGCACAAAAGCCTAGCAAATGATGACCTGAAAGCTATAGATATGCAAGAAAATTTAATTTTCAAATATTTTATATATTTTAGTAATAAAGTTTATTCATAATTGCTGCTGTAAATATTTACATAAAATATTAAATTAGAGAAAACTTGCGGGTAATCCAACGGATATGGACCAAGAAGAAAAACAAACCTTGATAGAAAGGACCAAAAAATCCCAATTCATCTGATCCACTAACTTCGATATCATCAGTGTCCAAAGGTTTCAGCATCATACAAGTATGCTCACCAGTCACGGAGTTCTGATAGCATATTATTACAATGATAGCGCGGTCAGGATTAAGCCTTTAAAAGAGAGAAGTTAGAATAGTAACAGAAACTTAACTGGAATTTCACACAAGTAAAATGGAGCGAACTTATGTTTTCTCCAAAAGCGAAATAGGTCCAGAGTAAGCCCAAATGAGACACCAAGATAATGTAGCCTCTCAGGCCGTCTTTCAGAAAGATGTACGAGCAGAGGTGGCAGGTCAGACCTGGGCTTTATATTTTCTTCAAGCAATGACACCTGTATTAATACAGAAAATGTTTGTCATCTATGAAGGAAACAACAAATGTAAAAAAATAAAAATAAAAAGTTATAATCATTTATAATATCATACTTTCTCAGCTGCTTCAGTAATTTTGAGAGGTGAATGTTCCGGTTCATTCTCGACATCTACTTCAGAGATGGGAGTGAATTGACCCTCAAAGTACCTATATCAAAATATTGTAATTGAAATATATTAAGATTATCTGTTCTTACAAGTCTATTGAAGATCATCATCATCATCATCATCATCATACTCAGTTAATCCCACCTATAGCAAAGCTAAGGTAGGGTCTCAGGAGGGTAAGATGTAGACAGCCTTACATCTACCCCTAAGAATAGAGAGACTGCTTCCAGTGAGACCCTCGGCTCGATGTGGTTTGGTATCAAGCCTTGGACATAAGGCACAGAACACTTATCAATCGGGACAAACCCGATCGGTGCATGTACCCCTTTGTCTTTTGGCTATCTACGCCACCACATGATGCATGATTAACCGTCCGTCGTTTTTAACGTTATTTTCACGAAATTAGTAAAATAACGTTAAAACTAGTGCAACTTTACTTTTGCCCCCCCCCAAGGGCCACACATATATACAATATAATGTACATCTTCAATACAAGTCTATTGAAGATGTACATTATAAATTACAACATAAAAATGCAAAAACAAAAGGCGTGATATACTACCTTGCTAGCAATTCTATGGCTGCTGAACCATATCCAAGCTGCAATACAAAGATCATAATCATTGATGTTGAAACTAAAAAAAATTAAAAATATAAAAGATAAAGAGGAAGTGAAGTGGGTTCAGATACCTTCATTGCATTAGGATGTGTAGCAATGCGTACGATTCTGGCTCCAGACAGACTTGGGAAGTCTTTATCTTGGAACTGTTCACAAAATTTCCACGGAATTTGGTCTCCAGAAGGCTGATGACCAGCACTTAAACTTTTCATGGCAGAAGCCTTGGAAATTTTTCCTTCAAGACAAACCTGTACAACAATTAATGAACAAGTAAACAACCATATAAATAGTTAAATATGAAGCAAAAACTACTTTTCTTTACTCATAAGCACTTGAGAAGAAATGAAAGAAGGCAAACCTGGATGACACAGAGAATATCTGGGAGCTGATTCCTTGATTCATTGACAGGACCTGCGCACATAAATCGTAAAAAATTATCGTGTTTCAAGATAAATAAAGTATAATCAACAAAATACATACTGAAATGTAATAAACATCAAGATTAACAGATAAAAAGCGTACCGAGTAACACAAACAAGTGATGAGCTGGAGCGTCAGCCAATAATTGAAGATCATTTGGAGAATTTTTGTAGTGAGAAGCAACGTATAAGGCCATCATTCTCTGGATAGTGTGAAAACATATCAGCCATTAGTATAAATGAATAAAAAAAACAAAAATCAAAGAGAGACATAGCTACCTGCAGAAATAACTCGCTATCTTTATGATATGAGAAAAGTGTATCCCGATTAACATAATAAAGATCACACTCACTGGGAGGAGGTAATCTGCAAAAATAGGTTAAAAGTTAATGCAAACAAAAAAAATGACAACCGATACAGTTTTTTTCAGAATTCTTTTAACCTGTTAATACTAGGGATAGAATTCGCTATGTCCAGACAAAGTAAATTGTTAAGCCAGGATTCAATTGGATCACCAGACGCATATCTAATAGCTTCACTCAAATCTATCTTTTTAAACAGCCGCCCTGCATTGAACAAATTAAATCGTATATTTAAGTGTAATAATAAACCATCATAATTCAATTAAAACTTAAACTAAAGGCTTATCATACCAGAAGAATTGGCATCTGTGCTTTTTGTAGAAGCTACACTCCGCTCTTCTAACTGCTGCAAAAGCTTTAATGATAAAGATCGTCCTGTGCCTTCATAGCTTTGAGAAAGATATACATTAGTTAAAGATCATGCATATCTGGAAAGTTGTAACAAAAGAAACACACACAAACATATATATATTTTCATACCCATTAACTGTAGAAGAAAGGAAAACCAAATACGGCCCAAGTAAGGACTTAACAACAGGCAGTGGGATAGCTGCAGCTTCATCAATCACCAAAAGTTCAACTTGAGAGAGTTTTCCATGTTCATGAGGTTGTATATACTGCAACCACGCAGATGGATACAAGCATCAAGATGAGAGTAATTAGTCAGAGTTCAGTATAATAATGTGTTAGCTGCATTAGAATGTATTGAACTTGACACAAATTGTTATTTTATGTTACAAACCTCATATATTCCATTTTGACGTGCCTAACTTTCAAAATTCCTTTTATATGGTTACCTTTTGCAGTTGACTGGTAATTTCTTTAATTATTTATTTAGGTCAACTACCAATGGGGTGGTGGTCCATTGGCAAAGGCAAAGCCTTTAAACACCTAGGTTGGGGAAGGTCTTGGGTTCAAGTCCCACAGACCATAGGATTTAAAAAGAAATTAACCTTTCAAAAAAAATTTATTTAGGTCAACTCCACCAAAAATAAACTGAACTTGCCACAAATTGTTAATGTATGTAGCAAAATGCTTACCTCCTTAATACTACACATCCAAACCGCAATCCCCCCACCCCCACCAAAAAAAACAAAAAAAAACTGATACATGTAGCCTTGCCCTTAAATCAGAGCGTAATTGTAACTTGTAAGGAAACGAAAACCCAAATAACAACTTAATTTACATCCAAAGATTAACACGCAACCATTAAATCAAGAATGGCAAGCCCAGACCGACTAGAAAGTGAGCAGTTTTTTCACATACCAAATAATTTAAACAGTACTAATCTACAGTAACAGATAAGTGAGATCTTAAAAAGATAGAATATAAGACAATAACTAATGTGACAGAGGGCAACTTGGGCATGCATAAAAACCTGAATTGTCTGCCTATGCTGTTTGTATATATTTATTCTGATAGTCACTTTTTTGAGCTCTGGATTTGAGCTTTTGACGATATCATAATCCAAGTGCTCCTGAGAAAAATTTAGTAAAGCATATCAACAACAGATATAATAATAGACTCATAGTTATACGAAAAAGAAAAACAAGCACGGTACAGTGAAAATCAACAAGCCCTGAACAAATCATACGATAAGATATACAAATAACTTTCACCTTGTACTCAAGCATGTCAAATCCCTTTGATACAAATTCGAACAATGTTTTTAGATTTTCGGGGCTCGGAGCAGTCACGAAAATGTTTGAATACCTGCAGAACCATATGTTCATTATCAATGCATTCAACAGCAATCAAAGAGTCAGATGTCAAGAGAATAATAGATCAGATAATCACCCTGCAGCAACAGCTCCAGCAACTGCAAGACCCAGTGAAGCCGACTTCCCACGCCCACGACCAGAAAGCAAAGCTACCGTGCTCCGCAGTGTCTTATCCAAAATTGCATCAAGAAAGGTGATTACGGCTTTGCCCTGAATAAAAATATTCACAATATGTTAAATCCATGTGTACATAAAATTGTAAAATGTCATAATCTAGGTATGCCATTACTGAAGAACTAAAAGAAACTAGCAAAATAATAATCATATAGAATTAAGTATTTTAAACTAAAAGAAACTAGCAAAATAATAAACATCAGTACCTGATCCAATGTGCAACACTTTTTAATCAGTGGACCAACAGGAAAGTCATCTTTTAATTGCTCTTTCAGATCTTTCAAATCACGCTGTGCCTCTGAAAGCCCCTCAGAGTCCTTTTATTGCCAACAAGAAGCAAAAAAATTATATATATTAAAACAATAGCACCAAAAGAACCATCAAAAGTAAACATTGGCCCAAAAAAAAAAAAACAAATTTAAGTTATCAGTCATATTTCCTAATAATTCCCATGTAAGGAGGATAACTGGTACTGTCTTGTACTACGAAAAACTTTAATGTTCAAAAGACGAGAAATTTACCTCTTCTACTGGAACCGGTGTTATAGATTTCATGTGAGATGAGATTGGTAATATATTTAACTCATCATCCATAACTATACATGATCCACATGATGCAAGAGAAAGTAAAAAACGTTCATTGAAGCGTCCAGTGGCTAAAGAGTGAGATTCTGTACGGAATCTCTCATGAACATCCTGCAAGGAGCACCCATCTAGTTATAATAGATTATCAATCTGAGGACATAATTACATATCAGACAAACTTCTTTAGTTTCTAAAAGATAAACAAATTCAATAGAAAGTATGCTACTAACACAACTACTGAACGCATAACACTACTCAATGATACCCTACTCAAGTACTTGTCATATTTATATTCTTGTAGATAATATACGTAGTATACTAATATGTTAGCTCTGCTTAGTTAGAATATGCCTCCAACTTTGAACTTTATATATAGAGAAGCAAAACACAACCTCATACTGTGAATCCACTCTTTCAACTGACGTTTTCTTCACATAAAAATATTACAATAATGACTGCAAGAAACAGATGCATGGACTTGTGAAAAAACAAAAATACAATTCGAAGTGTATGTGTTACAGAGAGTCAGAGTAGGAAACCTAGCAGCACTGATAGAATCAAGTAAAATCATGCCAAGAAAATAAAAAAAAAATTATTCTTTCCATCACCTAAAAAAGTCCATTTCTGATTTGGAGGCTTCAAACATTCTACTTTTCGTATTCCTAATTGATACTTCTAATTTTATGATTTAAATGTATCATTATTCTAATCTTGTGCTATAATTCAGTATATATTAGTTGACTTTCAATTTACAATCGAAACAAGACCTTACTAATTTCTAAGTTCAAAAAATAGCTCATTTGACATGTGAGAGTCAAAGGTTGACTCTTCTTTTTGGCATAAGGGTAATGATGGAATAGAACAAACAATCATAGTACAAACACAAATATTAGGTTATTTCCAATTTCTTGGTTAAACTGATAAGTGATACTGATAACTATATTTATAGCAACTGGTAAGAATAAGCTTCAACTCATACCATAACCATGGTGTATAGACTAGTGAGTGAAGACAATGAACGAAGCAACAGAATAATCAATCCACCACCTTCCACTGTTTCTATAGTTCTAGCCAGAAGATTTGGCGTCAGAGCCTCAAAATCCTGAGGAAAAAGCATAAAAGATAAAATTTGCATAAAAAGATGTACCAGCTACAATAAAAGTCGACTTAAAGACGTTATGTAGTGCAATATACCTGTAGTATACACATGCCAAATGTATTTCCAAGGATCCTCTCAGAATCCTTGTACTGACAATAAGTAATTCCTGCAGTTTCAAGGAAAAGTGAGAAAGGATCCACCTTCTCGGGATCTAAAAGTCCTCTATGCATGAGCTTCTTGACCTGCTTAGCACGTTTTTTCTTATGACTGTGAGACATAGACAATGAACAAAAAATTAGGCAACAAAAACCTAGGTAAACGACAAGCAAAAGCAGACACATTCCATCACACAAAAGACCACTCTATTTTTTTATAGTTAAGACATTGTTGTTATCCGTCCATGTGATACAATCAACCATGAGATGAAAACATATAGATATCATTGAGCAATTCAGTCATGTGTTTCTACCATATAATACATAATTACAAAGATCTTCACCTAATTTGTAGACAAAAAAAAATACTCTCATCCAGATTAGAATTATGTTGGCAATCATAATTTAAAAAAAAAAAAGCCGAAGCATGACAAGGCGAGGCACTAAGAAAATGTTTCTGAGGTGGCGCCTCATTGTGGACTTGTGGTTATTTTGTAAGTACGCCTCGAAATGCTGAGGCGGTAAGAAAACATGCGCCTCATGTGTATTTTTGATGTTTTAGACTCTATGTGTCAATTATTTTATCTTTTCTAAGATATACATGCAGGGACGAAGGATAAGAAGGGCCAGGGGTGGCCCTGCCCCCCCCCCCCCCCTGTTTTCTAGCACAGTGGTATAAATTTGCGATTTTCATAGGTAAATTGAGTCCGGGTTGAGTTCGGCCCCCACCGATTCCGAACCCAAGCTTCGCCACTGTATACATGTTTTACATTTGTTTCTTAATTCCGCTCAAGGCTCACGCCTCGTGAGGCAAAGAGAAAACACCTAAAGGCTCGACTCGATTCCATTCCATTTTAAACTTTGGTTACTATTACACAGTTACCTAAACAAACCAAAATCTGATAGCAACTACATAGCAAACTTCTATACTAACATACAGCCATTCAATAAGCTTAATTAATTCTAAATAATAGTAAAACTGTAAAACTAAAAAACTAAAGGTTAGAGTAAGAACCTGCTGAGTTCAAGTTTATCTCTGTAACACCACAAAACATTAGGTCTAGACTTAACAACTGATTTGCTAAGCATATAGTGTAGGTTCACAATCTGCTCACAACACAAAACAAACATAAATATCAATACACATAATAACCATATAAGTGTGTGTGTATGTGTGTGTGTTAACTGTTAAGTAGTAGGTGAAGTGACCTGGTCACGTGACTTATCGCCGATGATGACGAAGACAGAACGGTGTCTGGTTTTAACTCCGTTTTCAATTAGGGTTCTAATACGTTCATCAACCTTCTTCCTCATTCTATGCTTGCTTTTGTTGGCTGACGGCGAGTTAACTCAGTTGGCGGGTTGGTTATGAAGAAGAAGCTCTGTGCAACTCTTTAATATTAAAGCATTTGCAAGCAATGATGGAGAACTGGTTTTAGGGTCTGTGTCATTTAGGTTTTGGGCCGTTATGTTAATAATATTCATGGGCCAGGAAAATAGGGCTGCTTATTAAGTTTGGGTTTAAGCTTGACTGCTTAATATAGCCCAGTACATGAGTTCATGATTTTGAGTTTTTAAGTGTTTTGATATGATATTCAAAATCCATTGATCGTGTCCTAATAATCAAGTTTTGGATTGTGATGTGTAGTTTTTTGTTAATAAACATGTGTTTTGTTTCTTTGGGCTTGATATGTTTTTAGTTAAATGGGCCATGATTCATGTTGAGAGGTTTATATTTTTTTTAATTAACTAGTCATCGCATTTTAGACTATGGAGAGTGGGGGGGGGGGGGGGGGGGGGGGTTGAAAATGGGGCGTGAGTAGCCAAGTGGCACATATGAGGTCTACAAATCAAGGTAGGAGGCTTGGTTTTTAAAAACTTTTTTGTGTATAACTTAAAAAAAGGCAGTCAGTCAGATTTAAGCAAGACCCGACTCACGCCTTTGAAGAATCCCCCGCCCAAGGGGCCATGCCGGTTTTCAAGCCCTTGGGGGTTGTGGTTGGGCTTGAAGGGAATTTTCACGCCATGTTTGCCGCCCCACTCCCCACACTCTTAACTCCCAAGGTTAAGCATGTAACATTTTTAATTCATCGGTCTTTATCACGTATCTATTTTTACTCGTAGGGAGTGCGTTAAGCCTCACACATAGTGTCTTGTTGTTACAACAACATTATCAAATCCTAACATAAAATAGTTTTTTTTTTCTTTTAAATTAAAATGGTATTTGTTGAATAAAGAGCAAATTAGGGTATTTGTTGAACTAGTAGGGAACCCGCGCGATGCGGCGGGAGTGACATTTTTTATTTCGGTACTTATTTCAAATTCGTATAGTATTTGTTGTGGCATCATTGCGGTGGATATACGTCATAAGCGTTACACATGTCTAGTAACTAAAAAGATTTAACATTTAAATTGTAAAGTACTTTTAAGAAACATTTGATAAAAATAAAGTAACATACGAAAAGAAAAATATGTATTAATAAACATAAAAGTTAAGAAAAATAAAAGCTAGTGAACTACTTGAATCGTGAGATCAATTTAGTCATACACGTTCCATGTCTGCATGATCTCATCTATATTGTTTGCCCACCATTCATCATCAAGAACGATCACTGAAATTTCTTGTATATCTTCATGTTTGATTATTACATCTTTTAACGAGTATGAGTTTCCTCCATTTTCTCATATCTAAAGTGTCATCAAATATGTCTTCTTTGTCATTTTCATCAGAACTATCTAGATCAAAACCACAAACTAACAAATAACCAACATTAGAAGCTTCAACTTTTAAATTCACTATCCATGCCTACGTATTTTAGCAAGTGAAATAATTATGCATTAGTGTGTATTTATAGAATAAACTTTAGTAGGTTAGCACATGGTTTAATTTTCAAATTCATGATTTTCACACCCTTTTAAATTATGAAATTTTGTTAAACTTTAGTAGGTTAGCACATAGTTTAAATTTTGAAATTGATGATTTTCCCACCCTTTTAAATTAGGAAATTTTGTTTATCTTTGACTAAAGTATAAAAATTATTGTGTTTTATGTGAATACTGAATTCAGTGCATTATTCTTTTTTTTTTTAAAAAAAAAAAAACTTTGTTAAAAAGAACACCTTCAAATTAGGGAGTTTTGTTGTTATTAACATAGACGTTCATATCACATGGATATATAATATGGATCATGTGTTTTCTACCAAATTGATGCAGCTGGGGTTTTTAAAAGAAATTTACCCACAATTAATATCTACAATTTATTTTTATATTTTTTATAAACTTAATTATTTTAAAGTTTTATATATTTAGCTAATTCTGTGTATTTAAAAGTTTAATGAGATTTCTTTTAGTTAATTATATTTATGTGTATACCTATTAATATATGCATGGATAACCATATACATATGCACATATTGCTAATGTTGATTATTTAAATAGGGTACTACAATTGAAGCTATCAGTTTCAAACGTGATAAAGCATTCTTAGAGCCTAGTCTTGTATTGCAGTTTTGTTATCGTGTGACAAATTATTTGTCTGTCAAAGCAAGGATGAACCATAATGTTTAACAACATTATCATATTTTAAGAATCACCAAAACTGATATGTAGATTTCGAGTGCCCTGTTTGGTTTTTTAAATCGTTGCATTTAATTTATGTGAATGTTTCATTATTGGGCGAAACAGTATTTAACACCAAATTCAATTTTACAGTTTTGAGTTTTACTTGATCATGAAACGGTGTTATGATTTAACATCCATATTATATTTCATCTAGTTAGTATTTAAAACATAAAATGCAATAATCACTTGTACATAAGGCATTCTTTCTTGTACATTTCAATCCACACATCGGTATTGACTACGACAAACACCGATACGTCGACAAAAATGAGCCGGTCGTCGTGGTATATTCGAATGTTTTTAAAATATAATAGTTTTAAAGTTATGATATAATTAAATAAAAGAAATTATAATTTTGTAGGGGAGGGGAGGAAAATGTAATTAGTAACTAAAAATTAGGGAATTAAAGTGTAAATAAAATAAGGTATTAAAGTGTAAATAATATATGAATGACTATTTTACCCTCATTTTAGGGTTGTTAATGAAAAATGAGTTCTTAACTTTTGGGTATCTTCGTTGCATTTAATTTATGTGAATGTTTCATTATTGGGCGAAACAGTATTTAACACCAAATTCAATTTTACAGTTTTGAGTTTTACTTGATCATGAAACGGTGTTATGATTTAACATCCATATTATATTTCATCTAGTTAGTATTTAAAACATAAAATGCAATAATCACTTGTACATAAGGCATTCTTTCTTGTACATTTCAATCCATACATCGGTATTGACTACGACAAACACCGATACGTCGACAAAAATGAGCCGGTCGTCGTGGTATATTCGAATGTTTTTAAAATATAATAGTTTTAAAGTTATTATATAATTAAATAAAAGAAATTATAATTTTGTAGGGGAGGGGAGGAAAATGTAATTAGTAACTAAAAATTAGGGAATTAAAGTGTAAATAAAATAGGGTATTAAAGTGTAAATAATATATGAATGACTATTTTACCCTCATTTTAGGGTTGTTAATGAAAAATGAGTTCTTAACTTTTGGGTATCTTAAAATACCCCTCCCTCATGCATTATAATATAGTATAGATAAAGAGCAAATTAGGGTATGTACGTTTTACGCTTCTTACATTTTATCTATGTTGGATGGCCTAAGGTGATAGCATAGCATAGACGCTACCTGATATAGCAATCCTAACCGATGTAAGCGTATTACATTTGGCATAGCTTACGACAGGTCCTACACATGGTTGGATAACTATATGTTTAGAAATCCTTTGACCTATAACTCCATTTTGCTTGTTTTAACCTATATCACGAATTCTCACCCTTTCGATTTTTAAATATAGTTGGATTTGCATCTATTTAATTATCACTAACATTTCCAAACAAACAACATCTATCTATCTATATATATAAAAGAAAACGTATATGCTGACGTGACGTGCAATGGAGGCCTCAACCTTCCCTTGAGAGTGACACGTGGCATTATAATGGAGAGTTTTTGGTGTTTTTGAATTGTTTCCTTCTATCTATATATATAAAAGAAAACGTATATGCTGACGTGACGTGCAATGGAGGCATCAACCTTCCCTTGAGAGTGTCACGTGGCATCATAATGAAGAGTTTTTGGTGTTTTTGAATTGTTTCTTTTTTTAATTAAATTGAGTTATTTTAGGGAAAAAAAATTTAAAATAAATTTAAAATTTTCTCTCTCATATTTCCTCCTATAATTTTTGAGCGTTTATATCTTTTATATGCGGGATTTTTTAAAGAAAAAAATTACACCAAATTAACGAGCGTTTTATTATCTTTCCAACGAGTACCATAGTGCTATATAAAAAACGGAGAAAAAATCGACTATTTTTTGTGGGGTTTCGTTCATACAGGAAAAAACACACAAAGTGTTCATGTTATCACGTAAAATTAGATTTTGTGGGGAATATGAGTTATTACTGATTAGAATACTATGAACATGCAATGATTGAGAGATTTTGTGATTAGTTAACTTGAACCATTTGCAATAGGTTATCACGTAAAATTAGATTTTTCAACCCCGGGACCCTCCCGGAGTAATAAGCTAGTATGGTATAAAATACATGTTAATGAACTTATAATTTATAACTATGTCCATGTCTATAGTACTGTATAAAGGAACTTTTGTGTGCAATCATGTAATTTAATTTCAATTTTAAGAAACTCAATAAATTATATAATGCATCTGATTAGGTTACTAGGTTAGGGTTGCAAATTCAAACATATGTGGTTCTAAAGATAAAGGATTGAATTATTTGCTTACAGTGGTTATTTTAATCTTTTGGATAGATTATGTAGATGCTTATTGATTATGATGATTGCTCTTTAATTATTCATTCCAACTGCAACAAACATCTAATGTAACATCTTCTTATTTAGGTACACAACTATATAAGTAGATGAGGTTTGTTAAAAAATGCATCAAATTTGATGAAGCATAGATAAGCAATAGTTGAAATTGTGTTGTTTCTTAAAACGCATGTTATAAGCATTCTGAAGAAGCTATTCAATGCGGCAGAACATGCCGTGTTTCCATAACTTTCTCTAGTTTTTTCATTACACATATATGAAGATTGTTGTTAGAATTTACTTTATGTTTGGATATAAACTGCCACTTTTCTTTTTTACTATAAAATGTTGGTTTTGAAAGCAGAGCAATTGACTGATGGGATTGAGATCTCTAAGGATGAAGAGAATCAATGTGTAGCCAAGCTATTGAGTTTTGTTTCAAGATTTTCCTTTGTTTCTTACAATTATATTGATTTGGAATTTAGTCAGTAGGACACGTGTTTGCCCGTGCCCCGAAAAATATGTTTTTTTTTTTTTTACTTTTTGGTGAAATTTTTATTGTATTCCGACCCATACATATGGGATTAAGTGTTTTCTTTGACCATATTACACATGAAAGTCATGCAAATGTTTGATGTCTCTGCTTTTTATTGACGGGAGCTGGTTGACATCATACAATATCTTGCACCGCCCTTGCCTTCCAACACAGTCCATTCAATCCTCAATTTTGGTAAAAAACAGATGAATAACAAATTTTTAGGCGTTTTTGGACCACCCGATGGACGACCCATTTGCAGAGCCGATTGTTGATGCCAATATTAATGTTACGTTGTTGTAGAGTATGTTGATGGCATTTAAGTTGGCTACCAAAAGACGAAGGTGAAATTTTTCACTTTTTATCTGTTTTTTCCCTAGCAATTATTTTAGTTAAAAGTTGTTTCATGTTTTTTATTTTGACAGACATGGCAAAGCGTTATATATGCAATTTTGAAGACCTTTGTTGTTCTGGGTTATAATAGCATGAATTTTATAGGTTGGACATCCAAATCAAAGTTTAAGTGAAGATTTTTGATAATTTTGAACATCGTATGAATGTCTCATCTACATTTCTGTTGTGTTAAGGCTTTTGTTGTATGAGCTGTAATACGTAAAAATAATTAAAATAATTTACAATGATATAAATTCATTATAGTCTAAATTATTTGCTTTATAATATGCATTTTTATAAAAATTAAATATAAAAGTCGCATGTAAACATAAAATAAAAATGTACTTTAAAAACTCGTGTAGTATACCGGGTATTTAAAAACCGGTATCCAGCATAACCTATTATGTATATAGAGGGTGTTTAGTATTGCGTTTTGAATCTGATTTTTAGATTATTGCGTTTTGAAAACGCAGAGAATCAGTTTTTAGTGTTTGGGATTGCGTTTTGAAACGCAGATAATCAGTTTTTTATGCTACCAAAACGCAATAATCTATAAGCAGCTTCACCCCTGTTTTTCAAAACGGATAATCTGTTTTGAATAATCAATCTCAAACACCCCCGTAAATCAGGTAGAGTCTCTATCCATACCCTATAGATAAAATTGGGTTCAGTTAGGGGTATTAAATGCGCTGGTACAAAATAACCGATTCGGGTTTTTTTATCCGCAACTTGTCCTTCACAACTTTGTTTAATTCAGTAGACAGCGAACCGTTAACACTAAAGCCCATAACCGGCCCAAATATAACCAACCCTCTAACCCCCAGAACTACCAAAACTACCCTTGTGCTTCACTATATATATCAACCCTACCCTCTACCACCAAGTACATAACCTCCATCGACAAAACAGCTCTCAATTCTTAACCGCCTTCACTTCCAGTGATTATTATTATTATTCTCCAAGGTCTCAACAACAATAATAATAATAATGCCGAAAGGAGAAGATGCCATCATTAGAAAGAAGAACAAGTCGATGAGGAAGAAGCTGCGTAGCGAGTCAGCCAAGGTTTCCAATCGCATAGCCGCCATTATTGCTCAGAAAAAGCGTCGTCAGTCAGGCAAACGCAGAATGTGTCAGGTATAATTATATTCGCTTTTGTTTTTTAAAGACTGTTGTGATTTGTCGAAGTTTTATGTTTAGGGTTTTGAGGTATTTGGTTTTATGATTTATGATGATGTTAAGCGTTTCTGCTTGTTGTAGCATGCATAGGTATGACAGGCGCTAGGCGCACTCAAGGCGCATAGACGTCACGCAAGGCGCAAAAATATCGAGGGTGAACATAGAACAAAAGTAAAAACATATTATATAATATTTAATATAATTTAAATATTAGTGTATTAGTGTAGAGAATATTAGTGTATTAGTGTATAAAAGTTGTATTAGTGTATAAAAGTTGAAATCGGAGTCTAGCCATAGTGTAGAGAATCTGGCTGGAAATTGGCCGGAGTTTGGGAATCTAGCTGGAATCTGTGCCTAAACCATCACCTCGAGAATTAAAGCGAAATTGCCTCGCCGGCCTAGGTGCACGAGGTGATGACTTTTAACAACTATGGTAGTATCGGTATCTTTTAGATGCGTAGTTTATGAAAGAGTTGTTTTTAGCTAGTAATTGTGGCTCTGTTGGTAACATCTATGATTTCATCTTTTATGCATGTGATATGTGTATGTAGGTTAAGTCTGTTTTGTACTTTAAAACAACAAATTGCACAAAATATATATGCAGCAATTAGAGATTTACTAAAAGGATAAATCATGTTATTTGAAAGAGTTACTTTTAGCTACTAATTGTGGCACTGTTGGTATCATTGTAAAATTTTCTTTTATGCAAGTTTATATGAGTTGTTAATCCTTTGGTTTTCATGAGGTCTGATTTTTTTAATGTATATTATGTGTTGGTGATTAGAATATTAGAACGCTTTTGTTTAAGAAGGGATTTTGCTCACCTCTTTTTGGTGATGATGCAGGGGATGTGTTTTAGCCTACCGACTCTTGAGGATCCGTTTAATGACAAGTATATGAATCCTGATGCCAAGAAGACTAAGAAAGTTTGGCCATCAAAGGGAGATAATAATTTGACAGAAAACGGTAACGATGCTTCGCGAAATAAGAGAAAGGCTAATGGGGATCATAAATCAGATGGAAAAAACCAAGAACAAAAGAGGGCAAAGGTTGAGAAAGAGACAACAGTGTCGGCTGAAAAAAGCACAAACAAGCTTAGTGGGAAGATTAGTATGGATGAAGGTTGCCCGTCAAAGTTTTTAATTTCATGTTTGAAAACAGTACAAGATACGATGCGTAATGATGAAGCATTTGAACGGGGAAAGCATTTGTTCTTTGACTCATGGGGCTTTGAGTACTGGAGATGCTATACGAGTGGCAAGCATGTATTAGAGTCAAGTGGACATGCTACCATGGAGCAAATTGCTTGGATAGGATCGGCTGCTGTTGATACTATTACAAAAAAGGAAACTGATGGTGAATCGTTCACCTGCCCCTACCTTTTGTTCATTGTACCGTCACAAGAGAAAGCAGCACAGGTATGTATAGTTTTATTGAAGACCAGGCCTTTCTATTACTTTTGCCCCTTAAAATAGTATAATTTTAAAGATAGCATAAGTTCATATTTGTTGAGACGAGACACATTGTTGTGCTAAAATGCTGGTTGAGTCTCAAAAAACCATCCGAGTCCCTAGCATTCATGAATTTCACCTGTCTTATAGTTACACAACTATTTGTAGGTACGTGCTGTGTTCAAGCCTTTGAAAGCGTTTGGTATACATACAGTGAGTCTACATCAAGGTGCCTCCATAAATCATCAAATTCAAGGGTAATTTACACAACTTTATGAAACCTAAAGCTATCTCTTAGATACAGCAAGTGATATGTATTCATGTTCAGATATTACTACTTTATCTGTTATATTTCCTCGTCTCATATTTGACTCAATCGTAGTCGGATCATACAAAGATATGTGTACCCATGCTTCACATGCGGGATTGTATCTTGATGGTGTTAATCGGCAAATATTCTTCAATGCCCTTGTCATTGGCTAATTGGAGTGCATGCTATTTGTTAATCTTGATGTAACCTTATTGTTGTTTATATGACTGTGAGTTTAGAAACAATACTCAAGTTAGATTTATATTTTATAATTATGCTATAGGAACTTAGGGAAGGATTATACCACTAGGAGGCTTTGAATATACTCTTTGATTTTATTATTTACATTTCTTTGAAAGATAAACTCATAGTTAAGGCTTAAGCTTCCCTATCCTTCTAGCTCAAAAGTTCTGCATGGTGTGTCTACTTCTCATCCTTCAGCTATCAGTTTCCTCTTTATGTTAAAGTTAGCTTCATGCATCTTCATTTATTTAGAGGGCGTTTGGGATTGCGTTTGCACTTTGCATACTGATTATTATTCGATTGTTGTGTTTTTAAATCACAAATAATCGGATTATTTAAGATTGGAATAGTTAGAGGGTGTTTGGGATTGAGTTTTGAAATGACTTATTGGCTTTTTGAAAAAGTTAATAAGTCAAAAAGCCATGTTTTTGTGGCTTTTGAAAATGACTTTTATTAACTTTTCAAAAAGCCAATAAGTCATTACTCATTACCAAACTCAATCCCAAACACCCTCTTAGTTTTGTTAATCAGCTTATCCAAACTGGTTATTTTAAACCACATTTGAACTTTAAACATATTCTCAAAACCCCCCTTAGTGAAGCCCCCTGGAACCCCTTAGTAATTTTGAACCGATTTTAATTATAAATTTGTGCACACACATATCTTGCTTGCTATGCGTGGGATTTTACTAGGTTTGTTTGTTCGACTATATCTGTCTGGATGAATAAGTGCATCACATATCTAAATATCTAATTTTATGATACTTTGTTCCTGGTACAGATTAAAAACTTGTGAACCAGAGTTTCTTGTATGCACACCAGATAGACTTGTGGAGCTTGTTTCCATAGACGCTGTTGATATTTCTGGTGTTCATTCACTGGTATTCTTTTTAAACCCTTTCTTTACATCATTCCTGCTAGTTTAACTATTTTTCTGTAGATAATATTTGGCACTTAACCGCTTACAGATATTTATCAATGATATTAACTTAACCTTATGGATTATTCAGATTATTGATGGACTGGAATGTTCTTCTGGAGATGCTTACATTGACAGCATAAAATCCATTCAGAAGCATATTTCTGTTGACCCCCACACTGTGGTTTTCTGCAGTGGGTTGACCGACGCCTATTTACCCACTGTGTCAAGTTTATTGCCAAGCCCAATGTGCAGATTGTCGTGAGACGGAATTTTTGTTAACAAGAGTGCAACATAGGGAAATTACTGAAGGTGTGTAACAATACATATCATTTTGATTCGAATAGTTGATTTTCATATATTATTTTTCATGCAATCGTATGTAAGTCATAAAATCAAAGAATATGAGCGGCTTAATCTTTTTATATATAACCCAAATTATCGATGCAATTATTATGTAAAGGTCAGGCTGGGTTGGGTTGACCTGTGAACGTCTGTCTTTTTTGAAAGAAAAAATAATAATCACAAAGATTAGTATACAAATCTGACACGTCTTATATGAATTTAAGATCTGAATAAGGTCCTTAGACCCCTGTAGTGGGCGCTATTTTTTGCAAGAAATCAAAAAATGGAGCCCCCAACACCATTACATGGGGGCTCTATTTTTTCAAATGTTGTTTTGGCGCTACACTCATAACGCCAGATTTCTTTTTCCCCCTCCAATCACATCATGCCACATTATACTCTCTCTCTTTATATTATTATTTTATTATTTTTTTAATTTAAAAGATATAATAAAATATTAATAGGGGCTTTATATATAAAGCCCCACCACTACACCCCTTTTTTACTTTATCTCTCTATGCTGACTCAGCTGCCACGTGGACCAATCAGAAATTGGGGCTTTATATATAAAGCCCCCACTACGCATGGTCTTAATCCTTATTGCATTCTTTTAACCAGAGGAAATGCTACAATTGCAGGCTTGGAGCACACCATTAGCAGATGTTATTCAACAAGTGTACCCATTTTGTATCACTTATTTTTTTTTTTTGGATAATTTTATCACTACACTTTGTTCCGTCGCATTCAAATGGCTCAAAAAATTATTTAAACTGTCTTCACTTCTCATAACCAAAATTAACTTATAATATAGTACATAAGGCCGATGGGCCATTCATTTCATAACCAGTTTCCGAATCACGAGCACCATGATTTCCATCACAAAGAGTTTTCGAACTCCATCGTCCTGTTCTTCGATTGTTCTCAGTGTTCATAAACAGATTTTCTTTGTAGTTTTCATCGAGTTCAGGAACTTTAAGCGATTGATGAACATGAACTCGGTCTTCAATCCAGTGACCCTATTTTTCTAACTGATGGATTAAAGTTGTTTGGTATAAGAATAACCGAATAGTTACGAACAAAGAGAGAATAAAGAACAGTATTATAGTTTCACATTTCTCATTATAGTGGTTCTTTTCCTAAAGAACAGTATTAGGAAAAACCCCATTATTACAAATGATTGGGATTGGGTATACTGATAAGAGGAGAAACGTGAAACTATAATACTGTTTTTTATTCTCTCTTTGTTCGTAACTATTCGGTTATTTTTATACCACTTTAATCCATCGGTTAGAAAAATGGGGTCATTGGATTGAAGACCGAGTTCATGTCCATCAATCGCTTAAAGTTCCTGAACTCGATGAAAACTACAAAGAAAATCTATTTATGAACACCGAGAACAATCGAAGAACAGGACGGTGGAGTTCGGAAACTGTTTGTGATGAACGCTATCACTTCTGAATCACGAGCACCATGATTTCCATCACAAACAGTTTTCGAACTCCATCGTCCCGTTCTTCGATTGTTCTCAGTGTTCATAAACAGATTCTCTTTGTAGTTTTCATCGAGTTCAAAGAGAATCTGTTTTTGACAACGCTATCACTTCTGAATCACGAGCACCATGATTTCCATCACAAACAGTTTCCGAACTCCATCGTCCTGTTCTTCGATTGTTCTCAGTGTTCACAAACAGATTCTCTTTGTAGTTTTCATCGAGTTCAGGGACTTTAAGTGATTGATGGACATGAACTCGGTCTTCAATCCAGTGACCCATTTTTCTAACCGATGGATTAAAGTTGTTCGGTATAAGAATAACCGAATAGTTACGAACGAAGAGAGAATAAAGAAGAGAATTATAGTTTCACATTTCTCCTCTTATCAGTATACCCAATCACTTGTAATAATGGGGGTTTTCCTAATACTGTTTTTTAGTCTCTCTTTGTTCGTAACTATTCGGTTATTCTTATACCGAACAACTTTAATCCATCGGTTAGAAAAATGGGGTCACTGGATTGAAGACCGAGTTCATGTCCATCAATCGCTTAAAGTCCCTGAACTCGATGAAAACTACAAAGAGAATCTGTTTATGAACACTGGCAACAATCGAAGAACAGGACGATGGAGTTCGGAAACTGTTTGTGATGGAAATCATGGTGTTCGTGATTCAGAAGTGATAGCGTTGTCGAAATCTCTTGATTTACCGACGCGGACATTAAAGTTACATGATTCACAAACAAGTGTGGTGCACACGAATAAACTGCAACCCGTAGCGTTGAATTTGAAAATGTCTGTCAATGAAGGACAACAGATCTTAACTCAAGATGCAAGTAAGGAAATTGATGCTCTGATACCATATAGAAATCTAAGCGGAAGCGATTTTCTATTTGGTTTTATTTGTTTAGCCCTGCAGCCGGAGGGTTGCTCGGTTTCTAAACGCCGACTCTCAAAACGGCAAAGTGGTTTTTGTATAAGGAGGATAGAGATAGAATGGTTGTTTTGATTATGATTCAAATATTTGCTACGTCATATGAGGAGATAACTTCCTTTATACCGAACAACTTTAATCCATCGGTTAGAAAAATGGGGTCACTGGATTGAAGACCGAGTTCATGTCCATCAATCGCTTAAAGTCCCTGAACTCGATGAAAACTACAAAGAGAATCTGTTTATGAACACTGGCAACAATCGAAGAACAGGACGATGGAGTTCGGAAACTGTTTGTGATGGAAATCATGGTGTTCGTGATTCAGAAGTGATAGCGTTGTCGAAATCTCTTGATTTACCGACGCGGACATTAAAGTTACATGATTCACAAACAAGTGTGGTGCACACGAATAAACTGCAACCCGTAGCGTTGAATTTGAAAATGTCTGTCAATGAAGGACAACAGATCTTAACTCAAGATGCAAGTAAGGAAATTGATGCTCTGATACCATATAGAAATCTAAGCGGAAGCGATTTTCTATTTGGTTTTATTTGTTTAGCCCTGCAGCCGGAGGGTTGCTCGGTTTCTAAACGCCGACTCTCAAAACGGCAAAGTGGTTTTTGTATAAGGAGGATAGAGATAGAATGGTTGTTTTGATTATGATTCAAATATTTGCTACGTCATATGAGGAGATAACTTCCTTTATACCGAACAACTTTAATCCATCGGTTAGAAAAATGGGGTCACTGGATTGAAGACCGAGTTCATGTCCATCAATCGCTTAAAGTCCCTGAACTCGATGAAAACTACAAAGAGAATCTGTTTATGAACACTGGCAACAATCGAAGAACAGGACGATGGAGTTCGGAAACTGTTTGTGATGGAAATCATGGTGTTCGTGATTCAGAAGTGATAGCGTTGTCGAAATCTCTTGATTTACCGACGCGGACATTAAAGTTACATGATTCACAAACAAGTGTGGTGCACACGAATAAACTGCAACCCGTAGCGTTGAATTTGAAAATGTCTGTCAATGAAGGACAACAGATCTTAACTCAAGATGCAAGTAAGGAAATTGATGCTCTGATACCATATAGAAATCTAAGCGGAAGCGATTTTCTATTTGGTTTTATTTGTTTAGCCCTGCAGCCGGAGGGTTGCTCGGTTTCTAAACGCCGACTCTCAAAACGGCAAAGTGGTTTTTGTATAAGGAGGATAGAGATAGAATGGTTGTTTTGATTATGATTCAAATATTTGCTACGTCATATGAGGAGATAACTTCCTTTATAATACAAGAAAGTAAAATGAGAAAGGGCTAAACTTTAGGCACAAGACATGGAGAGCTAATCATGGGCAATGGAAGGAGCTAATCTTGGTTAATAATGTTGATCTTGGTCAATGGTCTTCAATAATGATGTCATTTACTAGTCAAGTTGTCATAGTCTCCAATATAAGACTCATGGCTACAATGTCGTAAGTCAATGATCATCATTGTTGACCCAACAAGTAAAACGTGCAAAGGCACACAACTTAAAAAAACACGTATAAGGCAAAGGTACACTGTATTTTTGACATATCAACCCCAAGGATTTGCAAACAAATACATGACATCAAACAAAGATCACAACATGCAATAAAAGCAAAGGAAACATGTTTCTCTATTTATGTAAAAATACAAATAAACCAAAATCAGACATGTTCTAACTTTTAGGGTTTACGGATCCCTAACAACTATAAGCAGTCAAGGTAAGTACAAAAACTGATAAAAACGTGCTCATCATCCATAAATAGTTAAATACGAACAATAACTAAGCATATGCCCGCGTAAGCTCAGGATAACGTCATCACTTTTGTGACGGCCGCATAAAGGCTACAATCAGAAGAGAGAGAAAAAAAAATCTACAAACGATGAATCGTCAGCACTCAAATAATTCGAAGAGAGACCAATCACCGGACATAAGTAACCAACGTATCAAGAATGAAAGAAGTAGCCGGAGATAAAGTCGGAACTTCAATTGAAAAAAAAAAATAATCGTCAGGGAGGGAGGGAGGGAGGGAGGGAGAGAGAGAGAGAGAGAGACCAAAGCGTCAAAAGTGAAAAAGTGCATGACACTCATGTGACAAACCCACCAAACATAAAGGGTTCAAATGTAAAAGACAAATGAGAGACCAAAGTTGTTAAACAGAAAGCTAAAGGACCAAAGTCGGGAGACGCGTACATTACTAACTTAAGGGTCCACAGTGACTCGCAAAGCCCTATGAACCAAGGGTTTGTGTTTAGCAGGATAGGTTTTGCGATTCAAAAGGGGATAGCGGCACAAGTTGTTGCCCGCTTACCCACCATCTAAATGTAACTTGTTTTTTACTATTAAATAAAATGACTTTAAAAATAAGAGACCAAAACTATTTAATGGAAAGTTGAGAGTCCAAAGTCTGGAGATACATATATCAATGACTTCGCTTTCTAGTATAGGGTAATATGTTAGAAGGATTAAATATGTAATTTTTAAGACCTTAAGGATTCACATAGTTAGGTTCAGATTATTGAGGGATCAAGAATAAAAGTGGAGCAAAAAGCTTTGAAGGACCCCTGCTTTCAGTCTTTTTGGATATGCATGAGACACGGCTATAGTAAAGCCACGTGTACCAATAGAAACAGCCAAGTGATATATCTACGTGGACTATCGAGGGCATCATGTTTATTTATTTGGTAGAGCCGTAGAAGGCAAATATACAAGAAAAGTGCCCCCGACCCACCAAGTCTACAAAGAACTTCTCTCTCTATATATTTGACTAAGGTCTCAATTTTTTCCTTTTTAAATGAATTCCGTTTATTAGGATATTTTGTTATATATACTTACAAATAAATTATAAACTTAGATATCAAACAAGCTAAATATGTAAAATATTGATTAGTTAATAATAAAGATTTTTGACATAAATATAATATCTTAAGATATAACTGAAGTTATATATAGACAAAAGATCAAATACAAATAAAAAAACCGTACGAACTGTACGAATCAAAGAGAAAAAAGGCGGTGGCATTATTGTAAATAACAACAACTTTTATTTGCAGCTTTCTTTTTCTCTGACATTATATCACTTTCACTTACCTCACTTTCTCTCTCTCTCTATATAAAAGCAAAACATACGTTCAGTTTTTTAGTTCCAAAATTACTCTAGAAAACAAACCATAACTACTTCACAAAAATACTAAACAAACACAATTTACTCTACAAAACAATCCATAACTACTTCACAAATTGCTTCACAAAGATATGTAATAACTACTTTAAAAATTACTCTACAACTCCAAAAATTACTCTACTAGAAACATTCAGTCTCTAGTTCCAAAATTACCCCAGAAACCAAACCATTACTACTGAAGAAAAGGTAATTATATAATTACACTAGTTATAATTACGCTATATAAATACTCTAGAGTAATCAGCAGTGGTTTATAGTGTAGCGTAATTATTGTACAAGTAGAGTAATTTTGTAGCAGATTATTCTTTCATTTCATCATGTTCTTGTTGATCCTCTGCTTTAAACAAATTCATGTTGTCTCTTTCTCAGCTCCAAGTGTCACAAAAATTACTTTAAATAGAACATGCTATACCAAGTTTCACAAAAAGTACTCTACATAGAACAGTTTCAAAAGCCTATAGACTTGAAATCTTGTTCTTCATAAAAAAATAATAATAAACATCATATCCTCTGTTTTAGACATCTATCGAACACCTTTTCATTGCATGAAAACTGGAAAAAATCGTATAAAAATCACATATTACCTCCGGTTTTCCAGTTTTCGATGATATTGAGCTTCATCTTGCTTGATCGTCTTCAATTGTGTTGTTAATTTGGGGTTTTTGTTAGGATTTTTAGAATGAATTTGAGATTTCTGGTTGGTACTGTGGGTTTTTGTAAAAAAAAAAGAGATTTGTCTATAATTACAAATATGCCACCGCCCTTTTTTTGTTTGATTCGTACTGTTCGTACCAGAAATCTGTTTGTACATGAACTTGACTCGTTATATATAAATAGTATTTTAAGTACCAATTTAATATTTTATGTTTTATTATTATTATTATTATTCTAATCATTTTTTAATATAAAGTTTTAAATATATTTCATAACTGCAAGAATTATATCAAGATAGTAGGCAAGCGCACAAACCTCTGCCCCATGATACCGAGACATTGCTATGGACAATCCGCAAAACCCTAGTCAAAAAACGAATAACTCCCAAGGCATGGGAACCAAAGATATCAAAAGCGAAATGTATCATTTATTAAAATAAGATAAAGAGAAAATTGCTCAAATAGTCCCTGTGGTTTGTCCAAATTTCACCTATAGTCCTTAAGTTTTCAAAATTACAGGCTTAGTCCCGAAACAGTGAATTTTTTGCACTCGGATAGTCCCTGGAGCTAACTGAGGTTAAATAATCCAGTTAAGTGGGTGTAAAATTACTAAACTACCCTTTCTATAAAACAAATAAAATATAACACTAGTGGGCCCCACGTTTTATAATTAAATATATAAAAAAAAACCCTTAATCCCTACACCACCACCACCAACTTCATCTTCCCCATCCTATCACCACCACCACCCACTTCATCTTCTCCACCCATCACCTCCACAAACTACTACTGTTATACCTGCATCCAAACATCCTCTATATTAGTTCACCTATAAAAAGACCTCTCCTTCTTCTCAGTGTGTGTGAACAGAGCAGTGACCGGAACTGACGCCGCCTTCCTCTCCCCCTCCGGTGACATCTCTCTCTCTCTCTCTCTCTCTCTCTCTCTCTCTCTCTCTCCCATCCTAATAACATAACCGTTAACCTCCTCCTCCTCCTCTTAATCATCGAACCAGTAATCATCATCGTAATCAATAACCCAACTGTTCTCCCTTCTGCTGTTATTCGAGGTTAAGACAGTCACCGGTTATGGTGACTGTCATCAGTTACTTCCGTCGATCCTGATTAAATTGACCAAAAAGCCCCTTCATTTGAGACTGTTTGGATCTTTTGATAAACAAAGCATTAGGGGTTTTTATTTTTATTTTTATTGTCTTTCTGTTTATAAACAGAGTAATTAGCTCTGTTTGTGATGTGGGTATTGTAAGTTTAACACACTGATCTGTTTTAGTTCAGGAATTTAGGTATTTAGCTATGTTATTGAAACAGAGCATTAGGGTCTCTCTGTTTATGCTCTGTTTATGAACAGAGTAATTAGCCTCTGTTTTCTATGTGCGTAGGTGTTTTAGTTTAGTAATATGAGGATTTGACTATGTTATTGAAAGGGTATTAGGGTTTTGATTATCTTTTGATCTTATTGTCTATCTGTTTATGAACAGAGGACTTATCCTCTGTTTTTTGATTAATATGTCTGAAATGTTGTTGTAACAAAGCAAAAGATGGGTATAGAGATGGAGCTGAAGGTGTTGGGTAAGATGATGTGTTTGGGTTTGATTGGATGATTTTTGGGTAGAGGTTTTGTTAAGCCATTTTGATCTGAATAATAATATTAGTGATAGGTTTTGATTTTGGTTTTTTTTTTTTTTTTGAAGGTTATATAACGTCGAAATCAAGTGGTGGTGGTGGTGGTGGTGGAGATGGGTGGTGGTGGTTTGTGGAGGTGATGAGGTGAAGAAGATGAAGTGGGGAAGATGAAGTGTGGGACCCACATTAATAGGTATTATTTTTTATTAAAGTAAGGGTAGTTTAGTAATTTTACACTCACTTAACTGGATTATTTAACCTCAGTTAGCTCCAGGGATTATCCGAGTGCAAAAAATTCACTGTTTCGGGACTAAGCCTGTAATTTTGAAAACTTATGGACTATAGGTGAAATTTGGGCAAACCACAGGGACTATTCGAGCAATTTTCTCTAAGATAAACTAGTAGAAAAGTTTGATACGTGCTATAACAGTTAATTATTATGTATAAATTGTATTTGTAATGTAATTTATTTTCAAAAAAAAAAAAAATTTGTAATGTAATTTGGACCGGTAACTTTTAATGTTTTATAAGTTTAACAGATTGAGACAACCTTAAAACCAGAAAACACATGTCAACACTTTTTAATTATTTTGATACGTTTTATATTCATTACATAAAAATACATTCAAGAATGTTTAACATTTACTTTACAATTTTTATTTTTTTTAAACACCAATTAACACGGAGGCAATTAATTAATATTTTATAGGAAATGACGAAAAAACAGGTTCCTTGATGAACACGTGAACACATCACCATTCACCAACCACACTCCTCGTGAGAACCACGTGCCAAACATCTTCTTGACAGCCGTCGATCTCCTCCAATCAGACGGACCATACAATACAACCCAAAATCATCTCAAAAAAAATCCTCCGCACCAAAAACATCTCCAACTATAAACCCCTTCACGTCTTATAGCATACTGTCGGCTCCATCTTATTAACACCATACGATCCTTAAGTAATTCTTATATTTTTTTCAATGAATACGTGACCGGAAATAAAGGTTCTCACTAATAATTTCAAACCGAGCGGGTTCCTGTATAAACCCGGTCTTTACCTGCTGAATCCGTCCAGGCCACGCCGTCTTTTTGTAATGCTAACCGGCGTTATCTCTTCACGTCCCAAACATTACCTACTCGGCTCACCCCTCACCCACTACTCCTTAACTCCCCGTCACCGACACCGTCAACTCAATTCAGACGAGTGCATCGGACGACGTCGTTTTCCGTATTTTTATACAACAGCTACAGGATTAAATTATTCTGTATCCGACGTGTCAGCATCTGTATGGCATGCTATTCTTCCGGCTGGAAATAGCCGGGGAAAATATAACCTGGCTGGTGAGGGCTCGTGGAACGTGGCTTGGGATGTACGACCGGCTCGGTGGCTTCACCGGCCTTATACGGCTTGGCTCCTTTTTGGTATCTGTGCTTGCTTAGCCGCGCCTCCGGTTGAGGTTATTGATACCGGCTTGGACCCGGTTGTTGTAGATGATAATAAAGTTAATGATAATATTATTATTCCAACAGTTTGTGAAAGCTCTCAAAGTTATAGAATAACAGGTTTGTTATTTATTTATTTATTTGTTATAATTTTGGTTACATTTTGTTGCAATTGTTTATCAAGTTATGATATTTGATTTTAATTATATAGTTTGTAATTCGATATATCAGTATAAGAGCAATTTTTTTTAATAAAAACAATCTTTATTATAAAACTTGTCAAGTTACGTCAAAATAGAAGTTCGACGGACAAACAGCGGCTCCGCCAATCCATTCTGAATTGCGAATCCTAGTCTGCCAAATACAAACCCCTGTCTTCTTGGAGATGAACTATTGTGTGGATAACCCGTTGGACCCTGGTCAAGAAAATGAATAGCTTCTGGTGTTAGGGAGCCAAAGGTATCAAAGGCCAAGGGGACAAAGACACGTTGGTTCTCTGCACAAGCTTTAGCGTGCTTATCCACTTTCTTCGATTCTGCCTTTCTCGATGCTTGCCCAGCTACGCACCCGTTTTCCCTTAAACCAACTAAAGGAGATACCCCCGTAAGATCCACGCAAGCATGCTTCTCTCAGCCCAACCAAAGACTAGCGGGTCCACTGGTCACAGAGCAATTGTTTATTAAATGATATTTGATTTTAATTATATGCATGAGTGTAGTAGGGTTTAGGAGCTGTTTTGCAGCCTTTTTAATGATTCACTACCTTTGAATCGGTTAGAAGTAGAGCGTGTTTGGTCCATTTAAAAGACACCACTTAATGGGTAGGTTTTAGAAATATGCTGAGCGATTCAGAGGCTACATCTTAATCGGAAATTCATATGCAATACAACAAATTTTAAGAAGATGAATCTTTTGCAGGGGTTCCAGCAGATGGAAGATGTTTATTTAGAGCAATAGCTCATATGGTATGCTTGAGAAATGGAGAGGGGGCTCCGGATGAGAATGAACAAAAAGAACTTGCTGATAAATTAAGAGCTCAAGTATTATTAATTTTGACTTTTTTTGTTTAGTCAACTTTAATGAATCTCATATCAGTTTTTCAAAGTATTTCAATCCAAATTGGGGTGTGCAGGTTGTTGATGAGCTCCTAAAGCGACGAAAAGAGATCGAATGGTAAGGTTTTCTCTATTGTTCAGTTTGCACAACTGTTTCGTACAAAGAGAGACACAAGTCTTATGTTTATCGGCGTTTTTAAGGTTTATTGAAGAAGATTTTGATGTGTATATCAAGAGGATTGAAAAGCCTTATGTATGGGGAGGAGAACCGGAGTTGTTAATGGCTTCTCATGTTCTCAAGTAAGTATTTTTACACATTGTTTACCAATTACCGCCGTTAGTTTCTTTTACGCTATGTGAGTCTGAAATGGAGCGCATGTTTGCATCAATTCGGTTTGTTTCTAGGACCATGATATCGGTCTTCATGCTAGAGGGAAGCACCCAAAAACTGTTGAACATTGCAACATATGGTAAAGAGTATGAAACGGATGACAAGAGTTCAATTAAGGTTCTGTTTTATGGGTATGGTCATTATGACGTGTTGGAAGACATATGACCCGATATGCTTTGGCCTATTTAGTTGGTTCTTTGCATAGATTTCTTTGCGTATTTTGTAGATACCTTTACTTTCGTCTCATGTCAACATTTCACTCAACGGGTCAAAGGCGTGATTGTGATCGCGATCGCGATCATGCGTTTGAAGGCATTTTGTTAGCATTTTTGGTCTTTCTTTTATGCTAGTAAAGCTTACATGGTAACTCCATGAATAGAATTGTGATTGAGCACAATTAGAAGGGATTGTGCCTTTTTATTATTAGTTTTTTTTTTAATGGGATTTGTCTCTAGTGTATAGTTATACCATCTTATTTTTGGGAATAAACGGGTCGGGTTTTGTTGACCCGGAAACGATGGTTTAAAATTGATGATGTCATATTCATTGGTTGCCTTGGTAAGTGTGCCACAAGTTGAATTAGGTGATGATCCTTTTGGTCATGGTATATGCTCTTGTTAGATGCTCCTATAATAACCCCAAAGTGGTGGACACATGAAGCTGTAGAGTATCTAAAAAGTGAAATCCGTATTTTGTTTTTAGTTTATTCATTTGTTTGGGAAAAAATATTTGTAAATACTTTTTTTTTTCGTTAGTAATTCAATTGTAAAAGAAAAGTCCTAATAATGTGTAGTGTGTTCATATGGATGGATCGGTCTAATCCGATTTAATTAGTTGGATTCGATTGAATTGTGGTTTTAGAATTTAGATTTGGACGGTTTAAACTATCTTAGGAGCTGTTTGGTAGTTCTCTTAAACCTCTTACTGAATTAAGAGCTACCAAATAGTCTCTTAACGTACAAATAAAAAAAAAGTTAGACCGGGTTTTCATCTGAATCTATATTTATTTATTGCAATACGAATAAAAGGTAGATAGGAGTATTAGTATTATTAGTATTATTAAGCATATCTAATAAATTACTAATCAAGTCTATATGTTTTGGTTAACTTAATTACTTGAATTCAGTCCTCAAACTGAGTCTTGTAGTTTTCAGTTTTACCAATTTGAATCAAGTTGACTAAGATTTTCCAAATAACCAACTTGTGATAGTGACATCCAGCGAAGAGCAAATATAGGTGGCACCGGTTCGACTTGGATGAAAAACGAGGTTTTACCGATTATTCTACCGTCATGCCTTCGGATGGGTACATGTCGGATTTTTGCGCATCTGGGAGAGTCAAGGGGCTTGCGACAGTCGATAAGTTGACCTTAGCTACAACGCTCAGTGTCACGGTGATTGACACGTCGTTCCTTACCGTTAAAAAAAAAGACTTTTTTACGAAAAGAAAAAAATTGATATGCTATTCAATCAAAATTACTAACGATGCTCAATAGAAAAAGTTAGAAATAAGTTCTCAAACCTCTAGACATTACAGCAAGCAACAAACACGTATTACACGATTGACGAATTAGCGGATGATCTATGGCATTCTATGCCCATTAAAATCAAAGAATACTTAAAACAAAAGGGCCTGAAACAATCTTTATCATCTCCATGAATCTTATAATAGAAGGAAAAATTACAGAAATCGTTCTTTATGTTTACCTATTTTTTCAGTAGATATCCTTTAACTTTAAAATTGACGAGAATCGTCCTTTATGTTATAAAATCTTGCAGGTCTCGTCCTTTAGGCCTAACCTGGTTAGTTTTTTGGTTGAGTTTGTTCACGTAGACTTCACATGAGGGCAAAATAGTCATTTACTAGCATGTCTCCATTCTTTAAAAATAGAATTCTTTATATATTTAAGGAATGTTCAAAAAATATATATTTAAGTAAAAATAAAAACCTCTCATTTCTCTCTCTCTCTCTCTCTCTCACACCCACCTGTGCACATCACCGCCCTAAACAATCCTCCATTTCTCACACCTGCCACCACCACCTGCCACTACCACCACCATCTACCCGTGCTCTCTTTCTTCTTATCCCACTCTCACATTCTCCTCAACATTACCAACACCAGATCTATCATCCATTAATCACCAGATCTGTAGCCATGTTAAATACATACCAAAATTCATCATTAACACACAAAATTAAGAGGTATCCAGATGGAGTTATGAAGAAATAGATATGAATTTGTTAAAGGTTTGTGGATTGAAAGAAACAGATAGAAAGAAAGGTGGTTTGTTTGTGAAATCGGAGGTTTATTAGGGTGAAAGAGAGTGGAATATTGTAGACTATTAGCAGGTGGTCGCCTGAGTAGTGGTGGTCGCCGGAATATTGTAGACTATTAGTAGGTGGTCGCTGGAGTAGTGAAAGAGAGTGTAATATTGTTTGTGAAATTGGGGGTTTATTAGGGTGAAAGATCTTAATATTGGTAATAAATTTATGGAAACCTTTCATCATAAGATTATGGAACTCCCTGAATCTATAACTAATCTTGTTTGCTTACTCTGTCTTGATCTACACGATAATGTGTTGACTTCTTTACCTACAAGTTTAGGTAGATTGACCCACCTTCAAGAACTTGATTTGAGTTCAAACGACTTGTTATTTCTTCTTGATCATAGGGAGAGGAGGAGGTCAGGTATAAGAGGGGTTGGTTAAAAAATGGGATAATATTGACGACGACCATTGTGGTCGCCGGAGTACTGGTGGTCGGCTTTTAGATTATTAACAGGGGTTTAGAGGGAGAAAGTGATTGGGTTTCATGGTGGCAGGTGGTGGTGGTGTAGGGTTGTTGATTGCAGGTTGTGGTGCTGGGGTTCATGGCAGGTTGTGGTGGTGGTGGCAGGTTGGTGGTTTGGCAGGTTGGTGGTAGAGGTGGTGGTGGTGATAAAGATGATAGAGATGAGGGGTATAACTGTCATTTTGCCCTCATGTGGGGCCATATGACCAAACTTAACCAAAAAAACTAATCACGTTAGTGCTAAAGGACGGGACCTGAAAGATTTTAGAACATAAAGGATGATTCTCGTCAATTTTGAAGTTAAAGGACCTCTACTGAAAAAATAGGTAAACATAAAGGACAATTTCTGTAATTTTTCCTAACAAGAAAGTACCTCATTTGCAACACAAATCTTCTACGTCTCCATCCTACACCATAATTAATCCCTGATATTCCATTCACAAGTAATCGACTGGTTGGGTTTCAATTTCCAAACATGAAAAAAAAAAAAAAAAAAAACCCGGTAAAACCGACTTGAACCGAAACCGGTACCAAAAACCTCCCAAAGCAAACCGAAAACCGGGCTTAAACCGAAGCTAAAACCGCGCAAACGAACCAGAACCACCACCGCTAAAAACCGGTTGAAACTGAAAAAATGATTTTGGCCGCAAAGAAAATAAAATTACGTTTTCTTTATATTTATTTCAATTTTCTTGTTTAAAAAAAATCTAAAAGTTAAACAAAGGTTATATTTCAAGTAATTTATATGAATTTAAAAGGTGCTAACATAAACTGAAATGAAATCGAAACCCAACCAAAATCAAAACCGGGCAAAAAAAATCAATTCACGACCGACCAAACCGTTTTCAAATCAAAACCTGTTTTAACTAGAAACCAGTCAAAGTCAAAACCGGTTCTAAACTTAAACCGGTTCATAAAAAAAAAAAAAAAAAAAAAAAAAAAACAAACCTTTTTGTTCACCACTAGAGTGCAAGTGTACTGACCATTTCCTTAAATCAAAGAATTATCATTTGGATTGAGGCCCATAGCAGAAACAAGACATATCTTTTTAGCCCAATGTCAAAACATAGCCTAATAATAATAAAAACTTATATATTGATCACATCTCTTCTTTTACAGCAACCCCGACCATGACACTTCTGTCATTATCATCATCGTACTCAACACTGTCTCTCCTAAAATCCTGTAAAAACATACGTACCCTCGAACAGGTCCACGCACTAATCATCCGCAAAGGGTCCGAACAAGATCACGTTCTTGTAACCGAATTCATCTCTATATGTAACACAGTCTGTCCTAAACACATTACTTATGCATCAACTGTATTTGACCGTGTTCTGCAACCCAATATATATCTTTGGAACAATCTCTTAAAAGGGTACTGCGCCCACTCATCTTTTTCCACGTGTATAAACTTTTTTAAGCGTATGAAACGAAGTCGTTTTGTTTCTGCTGATGAATACACGTTTCCGTCGCTTCTTAAAGCTTGTTCTGGTGTTGTGGCGTTGAGGGAAGGGAAGGTTGTTCATGGGTTGATTGTTAAGTGTGGGATTGAGGATAATGTGTTTGTGGGGTCCAGTTTGGTTGATTTTTATGGGAAATGTGGTGAGGTTGTGAATGCACGCAAGGTGTTTGATGAAATGTTTGTGAGAAATGAGGTTACTTGGACTTCTATGATTGTTGGGTATTCGAGTAGTGGGGATTGTTTAGAGGCTAAGAGGTTGTTTGATGAAATGCCTGGAAGAAATGGTTTCGCGTGGAATGCGATAATTAATGCATTTGTTAAGGCCGGTGAGATGGTTAGTGCTAAGTTGTTGTTTGATGAAATGCCTGATAAGAATATGGTTTCGTTTGATACGATGATTGATGGGTATGCGAAAGCAGGGGATATGGTCTCGGCGCGGGCTTTGTTTGATCAGTCACCTGTGAAAGATGTTGTTTCTTGGTCTGCGATGATATCGGGGTATGCACAGAATGGTCAGCCTAAAGAGGCGGTTAAAATATTTAATGATATGGTTTCGAGGAATGTTAAGCCGGATGAGTATGTAATGGTGAGTTTAATGTCTGCGTGTTCACAAGCTGGAGACTGGGAGTTGGCTAAGTGGATTGATTCATATTTGAGTGAAAGTTCGATTGATATTGGGCAAAATCATGTGACCGCTGCTCTGGTGGACATGCATGCGAAGTGTGGGAATCTGGAGAGGGCGGCAACCTTGTTTGAAAAAATGCCTACTCGAGATTTAATTTCTTATTGTTCTATGATACAAGGACTGTCCGTCCATGGTCATGCTGTTCAGGCTGTTGCCCTTTTTCGCAGGATGTTATCAGAAGGGGTGACACCGGATGACGCGGCCTTCACGATTATTCTGAGCGCGTGTAGTCATGCTAATCTTGTTGATGAAGGTTGCCACTTTTTTGATATTATGGTTAATGAATACTCTTTAGCTCCGTCTGCCGATCACTATGCATGTAAAGTCAGTCTTATTGGTCGTGCCGGAAGGTTAAGGGAGGCGTATGATATCCTTAGAGAAATGCCTATAGAACCCCATGCTGGTGCTTGGGGTGCTCTTCTTTGGGCTTGTAGAATACATGGTGATGTGTCATTAGGAAAAGAGGTCGCGGATCGGCTTTTTAAGATCGAGCCTCTAAATGCGGCAAATTATGTGTTGTTATCTGACATATATGCAGCTTCAAATCAGTGGTCTGATGTTCACCATGTAAGAAATATGATGAGCGAGAAGGGAATCAGAAAACTTTGTGGGCGTAGTTGGATTTAATGTGCCTCATTAATTTCTGTGTCCAGAATATTTAGCTCCCCGCTATTAGGAAGGAAGCATGAGTCAATGTCTCATGAACATAGAACGCTAGCATTCACCAATTGTAAATATGGATATATGGCTGCCTGATGCTATGCTATTCTTGTTTTTCACTGGACGAATATGCATTCTTAACGTTATTTCGGTTTCAGTTCTGCACTTCCTGTATGGATGAAACATGATCATGCTTGCAGAGTGAATCTTGGTGTATTGGGTTTAATAGGAACAATGAGATTTTGAATCTGCTGAAGAAGATGCTTTTGCATTTCTTAAGTCTGACAGTGACTAGTTTTTGTGAAGCATTGCGCCAGGTATTTGTATAGCATTATACCAAGTACATATCTTGTGAACCACAGTGATACTTTGTAAAAACGCCTAGTTTGACCCGGACCCATTTTGCTTATAACCTGTGTTTACCTGACCCGCCCGTTTTCTCAGGCATAGTTTTGGGTAACCAACTTTGCTTTCAACTCAAGTGTTATAGCTTTTTTATGCAGTTTGCTGAATATTTAGTTATCTATTTTGTTATATAATTAACTAATATTAATATGTATGAGATAATTGCAATAGGCATCCAAACATGGTACTCAATGATATTAGCTTTAAACTGCAATTTTTAATGGGTTAGACAATGAATAACCAATATTAGTTTATAGTTTTGATAATATTTACAAAAACCTATAGTAACTCCATTACAATTTTGTTTATAGTTTTGATATAAAGGTTGAAAATTTGTCTATGATTAATTGGCAAAAATAAACTGAGTAGCAGTGAACAAATTACCTCACTAAATATTAAACACAATGACTATGTAAACTGAGGAGTGGCGGAAGTGACATAATTGATGCGTTAGACAAGTTAGTTTATGACTTGGCACAAGTTCCACTAGTTTGGATAAAAACAAGTGATTTTGATGCGAAAACAAGCGTATTAATGTGTATCAAAGGGTTGGCTTAGATTCTATGTAACATATCTAATGTGTAATAAACATGTTTATTTGAAATAAAACAATTTTGAAGATAATATGTGTTTGAATCTATTTAAAGAAGACTTTGGCTATTATGTATGTAAATAGTAAACACCCTGGTTCAAGTCTGCTGTCACATTTGCTAAAACTAGCAATAACGGAAATAGGCCCATCTGCGCACACACACAGACACAGTAATGACCTAAAAGTACGACTTTTGATCCGTTCAATCCTTTTTGACGGTATTCTTTTTAAATTATTATGGTTTTATCCATTTGAATTACTAAAAGTAAATAACAATTATAATAGGTGGCTGATCTTTTTTGGGCTTCCTACCCGAATACACTTCACATTTCTTATCTCTGTTTATCAACTCTTATCCCATAGAACATCAACACATTCATTTCATGAATGATATAATTGATAATAACACTAAGCAAAGGTGCTATGGTAGAAAAGCTCAAATGGGATTGGGATAGAAAAAGACCAAAAGCTCTCGCCCCCACTCGAGCCCAACCTGGGCCGATATATTTTTCTCAAAACTCAAGTGGCTTTGCCCAGTTTAGCTTAAAGCCTAAAATATCTAATACTCTGAGTCTCTGACACCATAGAAGCTTCACGTTTTGACTTTTGTGCATATGCACAACACAAGCAGTATATTTACTTTAGAGGGGACGGGGCACCATGCGACTAGGGCATGGGGCTTCACTAGCCTTGGGGCTACACTGCCCCTAGTTGTTTGGCTTCAATTTGGGGCTTACTCTGGAACAGGAGGGTTGAGAAACAAGCCGAAGAAAAACAATAAAAAAATGGTTTTTTTGGGTGGGGAATGGGATCATCTCATGGGGTGTGTGTGATTGGTGGGTACAGTAAAATGGCGGGGTCCTTGGTTTCAGGCTACTTTGGGCTTGGCGTTTTCAATGTTTATGCTACTTTAGGCTAGTTTGGAGTTAAAATGACGTGGCACTGTGTGATTGGTGGTCATGGGGCTACACGGGGCTTGTGCCCCTTCCCCCCTTATAAGCTGCAACTTTTATTATGCTATAGCTATAATTGTGTTTAGTTAGTTTTTCTATCGCACTATTTGCAGATTTCTTCAAGAAATTTGGAGGAATCATGAGGATCAGGATTGCAAGGAACAAGTTTGGATCTTTAGCTTTTTTTCACAACGAAAAGCGTTGGATTGAAGTTACTCTTTTAATATTGTGCTAAAAAAAGCCACGCCTAATGCCTAGGTGGTTTAGTTAAAAGTCATTAAACTTTCAGTTTATCTATAAAAGTGGTGGTTAATATCATCAGTTATCGCCTGTTATTTCCAGACGGCAAATTAAAGTATTTTGGAATCTTTGAGTTTGCGTCTCCAAGTCCTTGTTCACATTTTTTTATATCAAATATCATATATTGATTTAAACTTTATAACTATAAATCTGCGCAGGTGTCAAAGGTTGTTGCTGAAACCATGCATAACTACCTGTTATTTGTGCATTAGTTGCAGGTACAGATCATCCCTCCAGACCTTGTTCATCTCAAACTGTAAGCATTTGAGTGTTATGACTTAAAATTAAGAATTACTCTTTTTTTTTTTTTTAATAAACGGAGAACATTTTCATATCCACGAAACAAATTACATAAGGATAGCAGGCAGGCGGGCAACAAGCTGCGCCGGCACCCCTTTCTGAATACAATTTTTTTTTGCATAATTACCAACATACTATTCACCGATTCCTATATCTAGTAACCAACTGCAAAAATTAATCAAAATATTGTTGCCTATCAGTATAAATTATTTATTACTTTTATGTTTGACTTAATCTGCAATATGACAATATTGGTTAACTATAAACTGGTCTCCATTTAGGAAAGAACATTTGAAGAGCACAAGAAGTTGGTAGATAGAAGCTAGAAAAGAGACCAAACAGCGCAGAAGTCGAGGCTGCTGGGCATCGACTAATACGACCACGAATACACTTAATTTCTTCAACGACCGAACACAAACAAGAAACCCTTTTCATATAATTGTTTGTGTTCAATCGTTTGTTTGATTAAAGTTAAGTGAACGGGCATGAAGATGCCCTGTTCGTGTTTGTTTAGAAGCCTATGAACCAGGCCTGAACCAGCTTTGTTGTTCCTTCTCTTGATTTTAGCCGCCTTTGCATCTTTCGATCACTGTACGTGCAGCGGTTTATTTATTTATTTAGGAGTCATTGAATCCCTAACCAATATTTTTACGCTTTGGTGCTAGAAGTATGATCCACACATATATGATAGCATTTTTTTTTTTCATAAAACAACATGCAATTGACAAACTGAGAGTTCAAAAATAATGAAGGAAAACAAAAGTAATAGCAGCAGCAATGATTAGAACACCTACAAAAGTGTACTGCACAAAAGCGTTGCCAATCTCCATCAATACTAGATGCAGCTGCTGTATCGCCTGTGCGCAGAGAAATGCCAACTTTGCCGGTAACGCCACCGTCCCCCCATTCTCCAGATCTGTTCCCAGTAAAAACTCCACCCACCTCAAAAACACCCGCATAATTTCAACACCACCTCCGCCACTACCACAACTGTCTCCTCCTCTCTCTTTCCTCGGATCTTCTACACCGCCTCCACCGCCGCCGTTACTGTTGGATCGTTCTAAACCTGCTACATATGATGCATTGATTTCCTTAAGGCTTTGTCTCCTTGATTTGAACTGTAAAGGTGATAAACTGCTTGTTTGAATTGGCTGAACTTGGAACAAGGGTGCTCGTTGGCTTCGAACTATGTTCGAAAATGGAACGGATGAAATCTGATGATTGCAGAGATGTAACTTGAGAGGTAACATCATGTTTAGACAGGAATGTGTTGTTGTTGTTGACTATCCATGATTCATCTGGTTAACCTTAATCTATTGATTAGTGTTTGATTAGTGGTGTAGTTTCAAATTTTGTCCTTTTGGTTTTGTTTGCAACAATGGAAGTCCCTCATGTTATAAAAATATATAAATCATTGCATTGTGTTCCTACTTTCTACAATTGTTTGTTTTTACACAATCATTCAATTACCATGTTCCGGTTCAACAAATGAAACCCGCTTCGACTAGTCATTGATTGGGTCTTATGGACGCGTGTTGGCCTTTTTCATTAAATCAGACCGCACGTGTTTGGCTTAAAAAGTGTCTGATATTAAGCTAGACTGACAATTCGCTTAATCCCTTTATCAATGGAACTAATAATATGTTACAATGTTGCATAAGCAGTTCTCTCCTTAGTTGCATTAATCTATTTTTTTTTCTCTAAATATGTTACAATGCTAAATAGTTACTTAGTTATTGGATCAATCCAACCCATGCCAAAACTTACATGTCAGGAATGTCCAATAAAACCATTGCAAGCTTTTTGTACACATCCATATTTCACCCTTATGTAAATCAAGTATCAATAAGCATTTGGACTAACGGTAAGTACCGGATAAAAGGTATCCCTCACCACTGAGGCTTTGTCCCAGTGGTGTGCGGTGAGGGTGTACAAGGTGAGGTCAGGAGTTCGAATCCCCCACAGGTGATAAGGGTGAATATTAGTGTTAGAATATAAACTAAACTAAACTTATGTTATGTGTTTATTATGTATTAATTAATAGGATAGGATATAGTTATGACGGTTGGAAGTTTGTTTCATAACCGCCATAACCAACACTATATATATTCATTTGATTGTAAACGTTTGAGAGTGTGAGATTTGTATTGTTTTCATACATTCTCTCCACACCATCTCTAATAAAACTTCATGTTCTTCATATTATTATTATGTTCCGACGTTGACGATGATGTTAATCCGATTACAATGATGTTTATCCGCTGCAAATGATGATCACGGGCCAACACTTAGGAAGGAAGCATAAGTCAACATCTCATCAACATATAACACTGGCATTCACGAATTGTAAATATGGATATTTGGCTGCTTGATGCTGTTTAATTCTCGTTTATCACTGGACGAGTTTGCGCCCTCCAGCGAAAGCGCTTCAAAGACATTCAAGCACAAAAGGACATCAAGAACCTGCCTAAAATATACCTTGGCACTAAATATGTATTAAAAATAAACTTTTTGGACAAACTTGTTTCAAGCCAACCGATCGTTTTTAACTTGTACAAAAAGTACCCATTGACCTGCCCATTTTACTGATGAAGCCTGAGATGGTCAATACTTAATTTTGTTCAATCTGGTAAACAGGTCGGGAGTGATGCGCCTGCACCAAAGATCAAGTTTGAAGACTAAGTTGACTTAGTTATTATGGTTAGCAAAGTATGCATCTTTCATATATTTTCTTTGTAAAATACCATCTTTGTAAGTCTGTTTGCTTAGCTGTATTTTGATTTATCTCACTGAGGTGCAGAATGAAAAGAAACGAACTTGATGGAAATGTGGCGTCGTGCGTATGTAGTTTGATCGACTATTGTGGTCTTGAATTCATTTTGGGATGTTTTAAAGTAGCAACTACTGGTACTTGGAGTATTCTTGTTCATATATGATTACTGCTGTTAGTCAAAGGCGCACAATGCACGCTTAACAGGGGTGTTAAAAATCGGTTGAAACCATCTTAACCGCCCAAACTGAGCTAAATACTCAGGGTAAAAGGTTCGTCATTTTTCAACTTCCAAAAATGTAATGGTAAGATATTGTGCTTAAAAACTGACCAAACCAGCAAACCACCTAAACCAAACCGTTTTTGTGTAGTCCTGCGAATCTAACTAATCCGGCCGGGCCTGGCTAGAGCGCCTACTGTCATAACGGCTTAAAATGGCCAAAAGCTAGCCTGAGCGAGTCCTGTGGTTCCTTCTCTTGGTTCGCCTTGCCTTTACGGCTATCTCATTTGTCCAATTTAGCACCATCCGAGCCTTTGCGCCTTTAACTACTAGGATTACTGGAAACCTTTTGATGCTATAAGTATGATCAAGAAATACATCGAAACAACAAAAGTATCTAGTATAATCTCGTTCATAACAAAGTTATTAGTAGGGCCAAGGACGTGATTGTGCAAACCTGGGGAATTGAGCAGCTGATCTTACCCCCCCCCCCCCCCCCCCCCTCGGTCCCAACCGATTTTTGGCGCAGTGGTGGAATTTTGCGATTTTCGTAGGTAAATTGAGTCCGGCCCCCATCAACTGATCTTCCTGCCACTACCGATCGAAAACATTGAGTCCAGCCCCCACCGATTCAAGAACCAAGCTTCGCCACTGGATCCTACTAAGACGCCATTCAATAAAAACATCATATTTCGGTTACAATTATTAATTTTCTACTAATACAGTATACTTAACAGAATCACTTTCTATATGCAAACACAAATGGAAAGAGTTCAAAGTTCAAACAAACTGAAACAACAGAAAAGTAACAACAGCAGACATGAAAACAACACCAACACAAGTGACCAAAACAAAAACATTAACAATCTCCATCATTGCTAGATGCAGCTGCCACATTGCCTGCACACACAGCAAAGCCAACTTCCCCGGTAGCCCAACCGCTACCACAATCTCCCTATCAGAGCCCAATAACAACTCAGCAAACCTTATAAACAGCCTCACAACTTCACCTGCACCTGCACCACCACCTCCATCTCCTCCTCTCTCTTTCCTATGATCCGCTACACCGCCTCCACCACCGCCATTGTTATTTGATCTCTCTAAACCTTCTAAATATGATGCACTGAATCCCTTATGGCTTTTTCTCCTTAGATTAAGGTGTAAAGGTGATAAACTGTTTGTTTGAATTGGCTTGACTTGGAACAAGGGTGCTTGTTGGCTTCTAACTATGCTCGAAAACGGATTCGATGACAGTTGATGATTGCTGAGATGTGGTTTGAGAGCTAACATCATGTTTAGATAGGAATGTATTGTTGTTGACTATCCATGGTTCATCCAGTTTATGTTAATCTATTGATTAGTGTTTGATTAGTGGTGTAGTTTCAAATGTTATCCTTTTGGTTTTGTATGTATCAATGGATGTACCTCATATTATAGATTTTTGCATTGTGGTCCTACTTTCTACACTTGTTTGTTTTTATACAATTATTCATTTGCTAAGTTCCGGTTCAACAAATGACGAAAGGCTTTGACTAGTCGTTGATTGGGTCTTATCACTTATGGACGAGTGTTGGCCTTTCGTTAAACTGACAGTACGGATTGGCTTAAAAAGTGTCTGGTATCAGGCTAGACTGGCAATTCGCTTAATCCTTTTATTAACGGAAATAAAAATATGTTACGGTGTTAAATAGGAAGTTCTCTCCTTATTTGCATTAATCTATTTTTTTTTTTCTCTAAATTTGTTACAATGTTACATAGTTATAGACTTATAGGATCAATCCAACCCGTGCCAAAACTTACATGTCACGATTCACGAGTGTCCAATAATACACCAAGAAACCAAACAATAGTAATATTTCGGTTGACCATTATTCTATTTTCCAGCAAATTGTTAGTGGTTTACAGAGGTTAACCACTAAAAAAATCTAAAAAAACTATTGAAACCGGATCGCTAGCTCTTATAAAAAAAATCATTTCTTGCAATCAATTAGTCGAACATGTCGCAAGCTTTTTGTACGCGGCCGCATTTCACCTTTATGTAAATCAAGTTCCAGAGAGCACTTGGGCTAATGTAAGTACCAAAGGGCACTTGTGTGAATCAGTCATTCAAAAAAAAATGTAGATGGAGTTCGCGCCAAAAGAGAGAATAGTGGGATTTGTTGTAACAACTAGTAAAATACGCGCCGCGTAAGCGCGGCGTAGAAACATAACCGACGCCGATTCGTGAGAACCTGCAGATTTTTCCGACGAACAGCGGAGTTACACCAACGGTATTGCGAGGGTCTGCTACTCGGATAACACAACGCAGAGAGTCGTATTGTTCCGTCGGTATGCCGGTGCGCGTTGCAGCGAACAAAACGCCTAAACCGCCAGAAAACAATTGATAAAAGAAAACATCTACGATCTTGGCCATCCGCCGATGGCGTCTCTGTCATCGCGATCGCAACGAACCACCGCTTGAAAAAGAGGATTTACTAATAAAAGTAATGCGATGGTTTTTTCGTAATTACCTCGAAACTAAAGACATTTTATTTTGGTTTTAATAATAAAATTACTGCGATGACATTTTCGTAATTAATTCGAAACTGAAGGCTTTTTATTTCACGTTTACCGCTAAGGATCACAAATGTGTATATATAATTTCTTGGAAATTTAGGTCAACAATTGAAAATTTGAAATGTAGCAAACTAGGAAGTTTCCAACCTATAACAGGTGTGAATGGAACCCAAGAGAGTCCAACCACGCCATGACTATAAGATCCAGTAGAAACATTACACGTGTAAAGTTATCGTGTTTCATATTCCATATCTACTTTCTGTATTGAAAAATGGTTTTTATTGGACATATGGACCGATCTTTTGAATTTTTTTTAAGGGATTAGACTAAACACTCCACTATGGTTTTAGCAATAAATAATTTCTACAATAAATCAGGTTGAACACAAGAGTATAAAAGTCATACCAAACTCTCCATAACTTATCATTTGTAATTGCAATATAGGAAGCATAAGTCAACATCTCAACCCTTTGTGATTTTGTTACAATTGACAGTGATCGTTTTTTGTAAAGCATTAGGCCATTTATTTGTATACAGTTATACCAAGTACAAAACATGTCCTGTGAACTAAATTGATGTTTTGTAAAAATAGCCGTTTTGACCCAAGTCCATTTGCTCATAAGCGGCAGGAGAATCTTTTCACTTTTAACTACTATAATTTAGACGATGTGTTGTGGGGAGCTCTAAAGAGGCTTTAAGATGAAAAAAGTGTTGTCTAAAGAGGTGTTGTGGAGCTTTACTAAAAATGTAATACTTTGTTGGCACGACTAGATATGATTGGTTGGAAATTAAAAGAAAAAACACAAAAATATGCCGCACGCCCTTAGGGCTTGGGCTAAAGCCCCTTCCAAGCCCCAAGTGATCGTGTAGCGCCATAGGCACAATGATATGGCGCCCAACCATTCCCACAACACGAAACCCTTTGATGCTACAAGTATGATCCATTCAAAACATATAAATGCTATATCCAAACATTTCTTATAAAACAACGTGCAAGTAAGACAAACGAAGAGAGTTCAACCTTCAAACAAAGTTAAGAAAAACGAAAGAATAAAAACAACACCAAAACAAGCGACCATCACAAGAGCACAAAAATCTCTAACATCACTAGATACAATTGCCACATCGCCTGCCCACACAACCAAGCCAAGTTCCTCAGGTACCCCACTAGCCCCACAGTATTATTATCCCAAACATTAGAGAAAAATAAAAACTCAGCAAACCTAAAGAAAAACCTCAAAACTTCACGTGCACATGCATCTCCACGTCCATCATCTCCTCCATCACCTCTATATTTTCTCTTATCATCTACACCATCACCACCACCACCACCACCACCATTGTTATTTAATTGTTCTAACCCTTGTATATATGTTGCATTAAATCCATTTAACCTTTTTCTCCTTGATTGGAAGTGTGAATGAGATAAACCGGTTGTTTGAATCGGTTGGACTTTGAATAAGGGTGCTTGTTGGTTTCGAACTATGTTGCTGAATGAAATGGATGGGATCTCATGATGGGTACGAAGATGGAGTTTGAGAGCAAACGCCATGTTTGTGTTGTTAATCTTGAATGTTGACCTAGTACTAGGTTAAATGTGTTATATTATTGTTATGTTCACACGTGAATCGATCTTTGCCGTTAGATGATGAGGCTGAGATTAAATCCTAGCCATTTAAAGTACAAGAAATGTTTTAGAAGGATGGAAAGGTTTCCATAATCAGTTTTTGACTTGCATGTTATTCTCCTGCTTTCACGGAATCACGTTTATGCTTCTACCCCCATATCTCCAAGCATTTTATACCCATGAACTCTTGGCTCTTGGTGGGTTCAAATACCGCAAGTGGCAAGGTGATGTTAAATTAAGGTGGTATAAAATTTGCCTTTTAAATTAAGTAGGTGTTTGGAATTTATTATTCAAAACAGATTATGCGTTTTGAAGAAACAGGGGTGAAGCTGCTTATAAATTATTGCGTTTTGGTAGCTTAAAAAACTAATTATCTGCATTTTTAAAACGCGATCCAAACACTAAAAACTAATTATCTACGTTTTCAAAACGGAATAACCTAAAAATCAGATTCAAAACGCAATCCCAAACACCCTCTAAACCACGTTGGTGTAACAAGTGTACGCCTTGAGGTATACTTTATCCCTTGTTGACTTTACCTATGTGTCACATCATCCACTTTTAACAGAACTATGTTCGCGAGTTCATTTAAAGGAGAAAAATTTCTCCTTCTATTCTATTCTTTTCCTCCATTTTATTTCATTTTCTTTCTTTCCTTTCATTTATTTCCAATTTGAAAAGATTAAATTTGGACTAGTTTTTTTTTTTTTTTTTTTCTATTTCCTTCCAAAACAATATTTGGAATACACATTCTTACATTTCCTTCCATTTTCTTGCTTAAAAAAACTCTAGAACACAAATATTTTTTTCCTTTCTTTTCATTTCTTTTCTCTCGTTAACTCAACCGGGAACATAACGACATGTGTCAGCCACATTAATTCCCCTCCATCTCCCAAAAAAACCACAGGGTGGTGGTGGCGTAAAGTTTTTTTTATTAGACACTAGACTATTGCCCGCGTGGACACGCGGTTCAACAACTGACAATGATTTGGAGCGGTAAAACGTATAAAAAAATATAGTAGAAATATTTTATTAAAATTTAAAAGCAAGGAATACACATGTTATTCAAATATCACTAAATATTTCCTTATAGATCAGATTTTTTGTTTTAGTTTTGACATTTCCATAACTATCTAGTATAAGTAATTTCACCCCTGACCTGCTTTTAACTCTTGACAATACGATATAAAGTTGGCCATATGAGAATACGTGGTCTCTTGAATACAGGTACACCCACCTTTAGTGCTAAGCAGAATAATTGGACAAAACTTTTACAAAGTGTACCTCTAATGCATACAACCTACTAACCAAAAAATAATATAAAGTTTATAAACGGCTTAACAACGTTTATGAGAACATATGCACAGTAAACATGACACCGCTAATGCCCCGCGTGTAAGACTTAAAAATATAATAATAAAAAAAAACTCGTAGACTCACATAGCCGAACACTGTAAAAAGAACATGAACATGAATCATATGAGGCTAATTTGAAAAAAAAAAAAAAGAAGTTCTAACTACCAAGCAAACGAAATAAAAGAAAAATTCTTTAATGTATGTTTGAATGGAGTACAATATGCTTGAAAATGTATGCTTACCATATTAGACCTGATATGTCCATGATATTTGCAGTGTATACATGGCTACTGATGTATAAAAATGAATAAAGCATCAACATATTTAACATAACATCGTACTTGTATATTTTTAGTGTATTCATGACATGATCACCTATGCACCACATTGCTTATAACACTCTTTATATTTTACCCATTTATAATTTTAAAAAGAGGAAACAAAATAATAGTCAACTCATAAAATTGAAATAAAATATCTAAATAGATAAAATAATGTAATTGCATAATAGTATGAGGCAATGATTACCATTGTTTTGAAAACCGGACCGGCCGGTCGGACCGGTCGGACCGGGCTCCGGGGCCTGGACCGGTCCGGTTCGGGTAGTCGGACCGTTTTTGCAGCGAACCGGGGTTGAACCGGTGAACCGGCCGGTCGGACCGGATTTTTTAATTTTTTAATTTTTTTTTATTTTTTTTTTGTTTTTTGGGCCGGTTCGTCGAACCGGTCAAACCGGTCGGACCGGTCGAACCGGTGAACCGGCCGGGGTCCGGTTTGACGTCCGGTCCGGTTCTGAAAACCTTGATGATTACTTTGACTACATTATGTAACAATGATAAACTATCTCATCATTCAAACATAAAACAATGTAATAATAGACAACTTACCATTTGTTTTTTTTGTTTTTTTTTGTAAATTTTGATTTTAAATGTTTAAAAATAAAGCAATTCAAATGAAAATAAGCGTATTAGTTGTAATGAAAAATTTCAAATTTAACTTTGTTTCTAAATGTATTTATATTTAGGGAATGATGTTATTTAATTATCGTTTATTCTGGACGAGTATGCATTCTTTATGTTATGGTGGTCTCGGTTCTTTGAAAATATGCACATCCAGGGGCGAAGTATATTTGGGGCCAGGGGTGGCCCTGCCCCCCCTGTTTTTTGGCGCAGTAGTTGAATTTTGCGATTTTCATAGTTAAATTGAGTCCGGGTTAAGTCCGGCCCCCGCCGATTTTCCACTACCGATCGAAAAACATTGAGTTTGGCCCCCGCCGATTCCGAAACCAAGCTTCGCCACTGTGCACATCTTGTGCGGATGGAACATGATCATGCTTGCAGAGTAACTGAAATCAGGGTGAATTTAGGGAAAAGACGATTTTGAATCTGCTGAAGGGGATGCTTTTGTATTTATTCGTATACAGTTGTACAAAATACACACATGTCTTGTGAACTAAACTGATGCTTTGTAAAAACAACCGTTTTGACCCAGGTACATTTTGCTCATAAGCGGCAAGGAGAATCTTTGCACTTGGACTATGTGTTGTGGGGAGCTCTAAAGAGGCTTTAAGACGAAAAAAAGTGTTGTCACATGACGTCACATAAAGAACGTCTTTAAAGAGGTGTTGTGGAGCATTAGTAAAAATGTAGCACTTAGCGTGGCTAGATATGATTGGTTGGAAATTTAAAAAACAAACACACAAATGTGCCCCACGCCCTTGGGCGAAAAGCCCCTTCCGAGCCCCCATGTGTTGGCGTTGGTGCCCCCAAGGCCCCAACCATGCCGACAACACATAGCTACAAGTATGATCCAGACACATAAATGCTAAAATTATCAAAACATTTCCAATAAAACAACGTTGCAATTGACAAACGAACAGAGATCAATTAACAAACTGATGAAACATAAAACTAATGGCTTCATATACGATAAAAACACCAAAACAAACGACCATAAAAACAGCATAACAAATATCCATCATTGCTAGACGCAGCTGCCACATCACCTGCCCACACAACCAAGCCAACTTCATTGGGAACCCCACAATATTATTATTATTATCATCCCAATCATTAGAGAAGAATAAAAACTCAGCAAACCTAAAGAAAAACCTCAAAATTTCACGTTTACATGCATCTCCACGTCCATCTCCATCTCCTCCACCACCTCTATATTTTCTCTTATCATCTACACCATCACCACCACCACCACCATTGTTATTTGATTGTTCTAACCCTACTACATATGAAGCGTTAAATCCATTTAACCTTTTTCTCCTTGATTGGAAGTGTGAATGAGATAAACGGGTTGTTTGAATCGGTTGGACTTTGAATAAGGGTGCAGCTTGTTGGTTTCGAACTATGTTGTTGAATGAAATGGATGGGATCTCATGATGGGTACGAAGATGGAGTTTGAGAGCAAACGCCATGTTTGTGTTGTTGATATTGAATGTTGACCTAGTACTAGGTTAATGTGTTATATTATTGTTATGTTCACACGTGAATCGATCTTAGCCGTTTGATCATGAGGCTGAGATAAAATCCTAGCCGTTTAAAGTACAAGAAATGTTTTAGAAGGATGGAAAGGTTTCCATAATCGGTTTTTGACTTGCATGTTTTTCTCCTACTTTCACGGAATGACGTTTGCTTCTACCCCATATCTCCAAACATTTTTTTTTAAATATCAACTAAATATCACGGTGGGTTAGTACTGGACAAATGGCTGCCCACTGGGCAGCCCAAGTCCACTAAGCCACCAATTCAGGAAAAAATCCGCCGCCTGAAGGCCACCGCGGTAAAATCCCTCTAGATCGGTTTCGAACTTGAGACCAAATGGCCTCCGGCTCTTATCTTCATTTCTCCATACCACTTCACCAAAACGCCTCAAACTCCGCCCCTAGGGCGTTTTGGGCCATTTTTGTTTCTGAGCATGGAATATTTAACGCTTTGATTTTTGTCGTGAAAGGCTTGAACCAATCACCTTCCTCCACATGGAAAGAGGGCATGGAATACCCCCAACCACTACACCCGGCCTTAATGATGGCCTTTTAAATTAAACCAGGTTGGTGTAACAAGTGTATGCCACATCATCCACTTTTAACATGTCATGTCACGTTTAGACTACACGGTGTGGTCATGGGTTGTGAATGGGGCATAGAGCGACATGTGTCAGCCACATAAATTCCCTTTCAACTCCTAAAAAACCCCGGGATGGTGTTGGCGTGAAGGGTTTTTTTTTTTATTGGACACAGGGATTACTGGATTAGACTAAACACTCTACCATGGTTTTAGCTCCTACTTCCATATAACACTGGCATTCACGAATTGTAAATATGGATAACTGGCTGCCTGATGCTATTCAATTCTCGTTTACGACGGGACGCAGATGCATTCTTTATGTTTATGTTATAATGGTCTAGCTTATTTGAAAAGAAGAGCTTTTGAATATGCTGAAGGGGTCAAGGGGATGTAATTGCATTTCTTAAGGTTGATAGTGACTGGTTTTTATAAAGCATTGGGCCAGTTATATCATATATGCATACAATTATACCAAGTACACACATGCCTTATGAACTAAATTGATGCTATGTAAAAACGGCCGTTTTGACCCAGGTCCATATTGCTCATAACCCGTTTTTATCTGACCCGCCTGTGTTGTTAGGCATAATTTCAGGTAACTAACTTTGTTTTCAACTTAAAGTGTGATACCTTTTTTTCTACTTAAGTGTAGCGTTGAATCGATTGAAAAAGTTAAATAATGTTACCTTTGATGTCAAACTTGAGAGATGGGTTGGGTTGGATTTGTAGGAATGAGAACAGGATGTGGGAAAGATGGCAGTTGAATATTTGGGGTGGCAATTGATTCTGTAACAATATATATTGTTAAACTATAACGTGATCTATAATTAGGAAAGAACATTCGAAGAGCACAAGACTTGAACAAAAAGGCTTAAAGAACCGAAGATGTACAAGTTTGCTGGTATTAAGTTCTATTATTAAGTGCATTCTTTTTAACCTAAGCTCCAAGAGATTCTTTGCACTTTTAACCACTAAGACTACACTATGTGTAGTGTGTGGCTCTAAAGATGCTGTAAGATGAAAAAAGTGTTGTCACGTGGCGTCATGCGTCACATAGAGAAGGGCCTCTAAAGAGATGTTGTGGGGTTTTATTAAAAATGTAGCATGACTAAATATAATTTGTTGGAAAATTAAAAAAAAAAATAAACACAAAAGCCCCTTCTGGGCCCTGTGACGATGTGCATTCTTGTGGCCCTAACCGTGGCCTCAACCATGCCCACAACACACAGTCTTACCGAAAACCCTTTGATGCTAAAAACACAATCCACACATATCCAAACATTTCTTACAAAACAACGCGTAAACGCACAATCAACAAAACAAACAGAGTTCAAACAAACCGAAGTAACAAAAACATAACAACAGCAGACACAAAAACAACACCAACACAAGTGACCATAACAACAGCATAACAAATCTCCATCATTGCAAAATGCAACTGCCACATCACCTGCACACACAACAAACCCAACTTCCCTGGAAACCTCACCACTGTCCCAACAATATCCCTTTCACAGTCCAATAAAAACTCTGCAAACCTAAAAAAAAGCCTCACAACTTCACTTATACTTGCACCTCCATCTCCATCTCCATCTCCTCTCTCTTTCCTACCATCATCTACACCTCCTCCGTCTCCATTACTGTTAAGTTTTCCAAAGCCTTCTACATATGATGCATTGAATCCATAAATGCTTGTTCTTCTTGATTGAATTGGTTGAAGTTTGAATAAGGGTGCTTGTTGGTTAAGAACTGTGTTTTTGAGTGAAATGGATGGGATATTATTATGATAGGTGTGTAGATGGAGTTTCAGAGCAAACACCATGTTTGTTTACAGGAATGAATGAATGGATTGTTATTTGTTAATGTTGAGTGTTGACTTAGTACTAGGTTAATGTATTGTGTTATATTATTGTTATGTTCACGCGTTAATCGATCTTTGTTGTTTGATCATGAGGCTGAGATAAAATCCTGGACGTTTAAAATGCAAGAAATGTTCTAGAAGGAAGGAAAGGTTTTCATAGTTAGTTGTTGACTACGTTTTTCTCCTGCTTTCATGGTTCTGTTTCTACCCCATATTTTCAATCCTTTAAAACCTTCCTTGAGCTTCATGTTGTACGTCATGCAATGCAACTTGTATATTGGTAAATTTCTCTTGTATTGTATATTTGTAATGATTATATATATCAAGTCAAAAACCATGGTTGTGTGGCAAGGCCAAGCTCACCATCTTCAGTTTTGAAGAAAACCCGCTGCTCAAAAAACCACTGTGATAAAACATGGTTGGGATTGGATTTGAACCTGAGACATGTGGTCTTCAGCTCAATTTTTTGCTTCGGCTCCAATGCTAGTTTAGCTAAAGCTTTTTGACCATTCAATTAATATTTTGGCTTAATCCTTTAAATAATAAAACTATATGTTACATAAGAAGTTCTCTCCTTGAATGCACAGTTAACTATTTTTTTTCTCTAAACATGAATACATGTACAATTAATATGTTAAAGTGTTACATAGCCATAGGATCAATCTAACCCGTGCTGAAATTTACATGTTATGAATGCCCAACAAAGACAAACCATGAAGTTTAGGTCAACAAATTGCGAGCTTCTTGTCGCAGCCACATTTCATCATTGTGTATATTGAAGTTTAGGTCAACAATTGAAAAATTATAAAATCACAAAGGGTGATACTAACCACACCAAAATAGGAAAGGAACACGAGAGTCTATGACCTTTCGATCCGAGGACAAAAGTAACAAACACACTAAACCACAAAACTATGAAATCCCGTAGAAACAAAACACGTGTAAAGTTCTATTGTGTTTTCCTATCGTATGAATACTTTAACACTACACGGTGTGGTCATGCCTCTTAAGGGTAAGTATGAACCGAGACGCGATTTAAGTCACTTTACCCTTTAAAAAGTTATTTGTACGGAGTGCTGGTGGCGTGGATAATCGGTGGTTGACCTCCACGTCATCGTGGATTTATATTATTATTTTTTAATTACTGTAAAACATAATATTAATTATATTAAAAAAACATTACATTGAAAATAAAACAAAAACAAAAAATAAACAAACTTAATCTAAAAATTAAAAACATAAAATAATCCTAAACTATACACAATCTAAGTTCCTCGGTCCACATTGAGGCCAGCGGATGTTCTTGAGTTCGGATGGGCGCAAGGCAAGCATGCGTGTGTTGACCTGACTGGGGTATCCCCATTGGTGGGACTTCGGGATTCGGGTTTTGTGGCTGGGCAGGCAGTTTTGAAAGCTGAGGGCAAAAAAGTGGATAAACATGAAGCGGCTTGTCTAGAGAACCAGCATGTGTTTGTGCCCTTCGCTTTTGATACTTTTGGAGCGCTGGCCCCGCAAGCAATCAAGCTCCTCAATCGCGTGAAGAAAGTTATGCAAAGTAATTCCCCAGCCGCTAAGGGCCAATGTTTTATTTTCAATAGAGTAGGTTTTGCAATACAAAAAGGGGTAGCGGCGCAACTTGTGGCCCGTTTACCTACGTATCACTTGTAATTGGCTGATAATTTTGCAATTGAATTAGTATTTGCCATTTGCCATGTTGATCTAAACGAGTGTTGACCCGGTACCTGACTCTCCCTTTTTGCTACACTTGAATTTTCTATGCAGAAACGTTCTTGGTCAATAAGATTTGTTTTCATGTCATATTAGCAAAAAAAAACTTACATGATTTAATGTTAACATATGTTGAGACAAAGTCAATACAAAAAATAGGCCAACTTTCTAAATATATGTACATATTTTTGCCAAAAACAATCTATTTACTTATCAAACTCTTCTACTTTTACAATACTTACATATACTAGCAAACAAAACAAACAAAAAATCCTAAGAAAACAAAAAAAAAAACACCCTTAACTTTGACAGTTTACCATCACTAAAATGCTTTACATCTATGAGTTCTTAAACATCTGAAGGGCTTTCTAATGGTCTGTTCACTGGATTTTTCGAGCTAGCTTGACCATTATCGTTCATGTTTGAGCTGTTTGATCCCGCTTCATGTATGTTGTCAGTTGATCGTGGTTGACTATCAGTGGTGCGGTCCATCCTATGATTATTATCTTCTCTTGATGAGAATCTCACCGCTGAACTGTACATGGGTTGCATTGAGCACGGGTTGTCAAATATCTCACGTAGCGAGACTCGACAAACGGGACATGTGCAGTGTTGCTGCAGCCATATGTCGATACATGACGAATGGAAAAAGTGTCCACATGAGGGCAGAATGCGAAGCGTGTCATCTGCATTGTAGTTTGACAGACAAACTATGCATCTACAAGAATGAAAAGAAAATGTGAGAAATAACTAGGAGTGCAAATGAGCCGAGCAGCTCCCGAACTGCTCGAGATCGGCTCGATAAAAAGATCGAAACGAGTCGAGCCTTATCGAGCCCAAGCCCGAGCCGGGCTTGAGCCAAAACAAAGCCCGTTTACTTATCGAGCCCAAGCTCGAGCCTGACATATGAAGCTCGACTAGCCTTATCGAGCCTTAGTATAATATTAATTTTATTAATATTTTATACTATTTACCTCACGTTTAAAGTTGTTTAATAGCCGAGCCGAGCTTTTGACTTATCGAGCTATCGGGCCTATTACTTATATTATTTAGTTTAATATATTAACTAATAGACATTAAACGAGCCGAGCTCGAGCTCGAGCTTCATAAACTACAAACGAGCCGAGCTCGAGCTTCATAAACTACAAACGAGCCGAGCTCGAGCTCTTGTAAGTTAATCGAGCTCGGGCTCAGCTCGGCTCGTTTGCACCCCTAGAAATAACTCAATAAGTGACTTCACATAAAATTGTCAAAAAGTCAACACACCCTATTGACCAAAATTTCTTTAAGATGGAATCTATTGGATCATATGCAGTTAATAACTTCAAGTTGAAGATATTTAATCATTTAAGCTTGAGATCTTGACTTTGCTTTCAACATAAATCACATCATTGATCCATTGAAGCAAACCAAATAGTTCAAGAAAATGCTTTGACCTTTCCAAGTCAAACCGCTCATCTTTTGTTTTGCGACTTCAAATTGAGTGTCACTATCGAATCTTGATGTGATAAGATGTATTTTGTATTAGGCTTGAAGCGCATTTATATGTAAAACCCGAATCAGAAAAGCAATTTTTGGCTACATTCCGTAAAAAATGGCTACTTTACAAAGGTTAATTCAGTTAGCTGCAAAAAGTTTACTTACTGAGCATCTTTTGCATAAGAAAAGAACGGATCGCTATACTTTTTTGTAGGGAAGGTTGCTGCAACAAAGGATTCAGCACCACGCATGCCACGCTCCCGCTTAAAACAAAAAAGATAATCATGTGAGCCATAGTCAAAAGTCAAAACCATAAAACACAAGCATAAGAGCCTATACAAATATGTAAAACAGAAGATTCAATGAAAACATAAGTGAAAACACTGAGGATTTAACACTATCCATAACAAGACATGGAATCTGTCAGGTTTTGAGTTGTCATATCTAACATATTACATGAACAGAACATATTCATATTAACGTGTTCAACACGATTAATTAAACTGACCATGTTCAGGCTGACCTGTTCAATCCGTCTAAACAAACATATCTCATATCTATCCGTCAACTTGTTTTAACTATTTGTTATAACTTGCCAACCCGTTTAACACGTTTATGACTTTATTATAACCATTTTACAACCCAATTAATCGTTTAAATACATAGGCTTAACGACTTGATTATAACCCTTTTACAACTCGTTTGACCCGTTTAAATACATGATTTTAAGTTTGTGTATGTCCGGGCTGACATGAATGTCATTGACACAAAAAAAAATGGGTCATGTTCAGATTCAATATTCTAACCCCAGCCCGACACGATTGCCATCCCTAAAACAATTGTTTAATAGCCTTTTTTTTTTCCGGTTTGAAGTTGCTTTAGACAGTTGGGAAACAAAACTAGATGCTTAATCTGGTAGTATAAATGTATAATACCCATATCTTTACAGTACAACTTCATAAATAATCATCATCATCATCCAACTTAGTTAATCCCACCGATATCAAAAGCTAAGGTAGGGTCTGAGGAGGGTAAGATGCAGACAGCCTTACCTCTACCCCGTGGGAATAGAGAGGCTGCTTCCCGTGAGACCCCGGCTTAACAGTGGTTTTGTATCAAGCCTTGGACATAAGGCACGTAACCCTTAGCAATTGGGGCAAACCCGATTCGGGCATGTAGCCCTTGTCTTTTGACTATCAACGTTTACGTCACCACTTGCTGCATGATTAACCGACTGTCATTTTTAATGTTATTTTCACGAAATTAGTAAAATAACGTTAAAATTAGTGCAACTTTATCTTTACCCCGAGGGCCACAAATATATACATTATACGCGCACAACCGTAAGCGGGGTTGGTACTAAATAATCACATGACTGCAAATTTACAGAAATTATTTCCTTTTTATATACCCTTTTTGCCAGCCATTCACTCAAAGTTACTGCTTGAACCCACTTGTCACAATACTTTTGGAGACACATGTGCTTCTAAACTTAATTAATTATAAAAAAAATATAAATAAATAACTATCAAATAAATATACAGATAAAAAAAAAGCAGAAAAACACTTACAGCGTTTAGATCAGATCTAGAAGACAAACGAAAGGATCGTCTTGCAGATATGTAATGAATACGAGCACAAATAAGTCTTGTACACACAAACACAATAAACATAGTACTCACTGTAAACCCAATCACAGTCATCACTAAATTAATCCCAGGAGACATCATTCATTAATCTGTTTTAATAACTTGTTAAAGAAAATCTTGAATTAAACACTAGAATTTTAAAAAGGTGTGATCTTTTTGTGTCTTTGTCTCTCTAGAACCAATCAAGACTCTCATTGTTTGTGTCATAGACAAAGGTTGTGTAAAGAAGAAGAAGAATTTAAGTTGTGTAATGTGGGAATTAAAAAAAAATAATAAAAAAAAAGGGTTGAAGAATTTGGTGGGTGGTGAGTGTGAATTTAGAAGAATCTACAAAGAGGAAATATGGTGGGGTTGTGATTGGGAGGGGAGTGGGAAGAGGCAAGGCAGCACAGTGGAATAATATTGCAACAATGAGAATGGACAGAAGATTTTGTCTTATAGGGGGGTTATACTAGACCCTTGAAGTATGTGATTGTTTCAAATGGTAGTTGGGATATTTATTTGGGAAAATGGCCAAAATAGCCCGTTGACCGGGCGTTTTTGTTAAAAAGTATAACTCGTATTATAATTCAAGTGTTACGATTTATTATGTACAAGTTTTTTATTCAGGTTTAGTGGACTGGAATGATCAGGATGGAAATATCTGGGTTAGCCCAATGGTTGTTTGTTCAGGTTGCTGAGAAGTCTGGCCCAATTAATTAAAAGATCATTTGCTGCTGGCCCACTCTTGGCCCATGGCCCATGACGTACAAAAATATCTGATGCCAGCTGATGTGTTCGAGAACCTTCATTTCCCTGCTATATATATCCTTGTTCTCTCATATGGAGAGAGTTTTTTTATTCTGTTGGTCTTATTTTTCTCTGTATTGTTCATCTTCTTTGTTTAAGTCTTAGGGTTTACGTCTGTCTTTGTATTAGTCTTCTATATCTTTCTTTTGTATTTGTATTTGTCATATCATCAGCTGATTATCATCAGCTGATCTGTTGAGACATTGTTTCTCTTCAAAGAACTCAAACGATTTGTTTAAGTTCTAGGGTTTGGTTTGGGGTTTTTTGGTTTGGGTTAAATAATATTTTTCAGTCACGTTTTGTCGCTATTTCTGTTGTTGTTTGTGGATTGATTTGTTCAGATTAGTTTCTATTATCTTGTATTAGATTTTTCTACATGGTATCAGAGCTTAAGGCTCTTGATATTATTTTTTCTTGGTTATTCCGCTGCGTCTAGTTGTAGATCTGTATTGTTCTTGATCTTTGGGTTTGGATCTCACCTAATACAATAGGTGTTGATCTAGATCTGAGTGATCTGGTCTGTTTTTTGTGTTGATCTTAGGGTTTGGATCTCACCTAATATAATAGGTGTTGGTCTAGATCTGAGTGATCTGGTTTGTTGTGTTGTTCTTTGGTTTTGGATCTCACCTAATATAATAGGTGTTGGTCTAGATCTGAGTGTGTCCAGTAGATCTTGTCTTGATCATAGATCTGGTCTACTGTGTGGTCATTGTTGTGTATTTGGTTCATATTGTTGTTGGATCTTGGGAGATATTGTACGGATCTGGAGGTTGCTGACCTTGGATTGGAGTTTATAGCTACAGTTGCTCCGGTAACTCTGTACCCTAAGTGAAGGTACAGGTTACAGGTTAGGAGAACCCTAACCTGGGTCCCCCCCTCGGTGAGATCGTTCCTTCTTGGTTGATTATTGTTTCAGTTGTGTCTGTCTGTTGTCTAGAAGTCTTGACCGGGTTAGGGTGGACCGGTATTGTTTTGTGTGGTGTCTTGGTGGTTTTTTGTTGTCTGATTGTTTGTTATTGTTAGTTGTATAAGTTTTTTATATACGTATATATTAGTTACTAAAGACTCCTGTGTTAAGATCTGGGTGGGCACCTTGAGTGATGAACCCACTATCTGAACACTGACACAGCTTCGTCTATTAGGGTTGTTCTTTCTGGTTTTTTTGCTAACTAATTGTTAGCCTGTGTGATTGTGTTCTTATTTGATTGTTGTTGTGTGTTCTTGTCTGCTTAGATGGGTGACAATGTAGATCCAGTACCCCAAGGACCACAAGGTGGTGGTGCTGGGGGTAGTGAGATTGTTAATGTTGGAACCTTGATAAGTAAGTTGGATATAGGAGATCCTCTCTATATCCATCCTAGTGACACTAGTTCGTTAACCATAATAAGTCTAAAATTGAAAGGCACTGAAAATTACAAGGTCTGGTCTAACGCTATGAAACTTGCTCTTGAAACTAAAAATAAATATGGTTTTATAGATGGTACTATTGTTAGACCTCATGATGATGAGGTACTAGGGAAACAATGGGATAGATGCAACTCCGTTGTTCTATCCTGGTTGTTAAACTCTGTCATTGACGAATTGTATCTTGGTCAAGTTTTTTCAAAATATGCTAGAGATGTTTGGTTGGATTTAAGAGAAACGTATGATAAAGTGGATGGGTCTGTTGTATTTAGTTTACATCAAAGTATTTGCTCCATGAGTCAAAATGGGGCTAGTGTGTCTGAGTATTATCACAAGTTAAATACAATGTGGAAACAGTTTGACTCTATTGTCCAGTTGCCACCTTGTACTTGTGATGCCTCTAAGGAGTTTAACAGTTTTAGTAGTCTAATAAAACTTATGCAGTTTCTGATGGGTCTTGATGAAGTATATCAACCTGTCAGAACAAATCTGTTATTACAAGACCCTCTACCATCTGTTAAACATGCTTTCTCTATTGTGTCTAGAGAAGAGTCACATAGGAAATCCAATAGTAATAATAAAGGCACTAATGTTTCATTCATGTCTAAAAATAATTCTAGTAATTTGGTAAATAACTTTAGGAAACCTAATAACATGGGACCAAATCCCAACCTAAAATGTACACATTGCAACAGAATTGGACATACTGTTGATAGATGTTTTGAAATTGTTGGATACCCACCTGATTTTAAAAAGAAACCTGTTACACAAGGTGTTAGGAATAATAACACTAATAATAATAGGTTTAATGGAAGGTCTGGTGTGTCCAGTAATAATGTTTGTGCCTCCACGTCTACTGTTACTCCTTTTACTTCTGAACAGATTACTAAACTAATGAGTCTGATTAGTGAGAAGTCTGTTCCTGAACCCCAGAGTTCCAGTTCGAATGTTGGAGGTGAGAAAGTTGTCATAAATGGTTTTTCTGGTTTATCTGTATTGTCTAAACTGTCTGGTCTGTTTCAAAATTTTTCCAGTTGTTCTAGTCTGGTAAAACTTGCTTTATTTCTGGGTTGGATAATGGACTCTGGGGCTAATCAACATATGATAGGTAGTGATAAAAACATGATAAATACGGTTGATGTGTCAAATTATAATGTTGAGGTCAAACATCCTAATGGTACACATGCAAAAGTCACTAAAATTGGAGATGTTAAGCTTGCTAATGGTGTTATCTTAAAAGATGTTTTGTTAATTCCAGATTACTGTGTCAATCTTGTGTCAATACATAAATTGGCTAAAGATAACAAATTAGATGTGTTGTTTAATGAGAATGCATGCTATGTTCAGGATTCCAAGTCAAGGAATGTCCTGGTGACTGGTAGACAACAAGATGGGTTGTACTTTGTAGGAGGAGATGTGAGTTTTAGTAGTTTATGTTTTAACAGTGTGAGTGAACACAGCCTTTGGCATAGTAGACTAGGACACCCATCTGGTCAGGTCTTAGCTTTATTAAGAGATGTGTTAAAGATTGGTGAACCTGATTTGCATCCATGTGATATCTGTCACAAGGCAAAGCAAGTCAGGGTTCCATTCCCTCTTAGTGACCACAAAACTAAAGAAGTAGGTGACCTTGTTCATCTTGATGTATGGGGTCCCTACAAGGTCACTAGTAGGGAAGGATATAGGTATTTTTTAACTGTGGTAGATGATTATACACGATCTGTCTGGGTTTATTTGTTGAAAAACAAAGGTGAAGTCTATGAAAATTTAGTTAGTTTTTATGAATTAATAAAAACTCAGTTTACTAAAAAGGTAAAAATTTTCAGAAGTGATAACGGGACCGAATTTGTTAATAAACAGTTTAATACTTTTTGTAATAATAGAGGTATATTACATCAAACTACTTGTGTTTACACTCCACAACAAAATGGAGTTGTGGAGAGGAAACACCGACATCTCTTGAATATAGCTAGGGCTTTACTATTTCAAAGTCGTGTTCCTCTAAATTTTTGGTCAGAATGTGTTATGACTGCTGCTTATATTATTAACAGGATTCCGTCATCTGTGTTAGCTGGAAAAAGTCCCTATGAGTTGATGTATGGGTTCCCCCCCTCGTTAGAACACTTAAGAACTTTCGGGTGTCTGTGTTTTCAAACAGTTTTAGACGATCCTGATAAACTGTGTAGTCGTGCTAGTAAATGTGTTTTGATTGGTTACTCCTTTCTAAAGAAAGGATATAAACTGTGGTGTTTAGAATCTAAAGAAGTTTTATTTTCGAGAGATGTTAAATTCTACGAAAATATTTTTCCATTTAAGTCTGAGTTTAAAGAACATGTGTTTGAAAATGTTGATCATTTAAATCTGTTTGATAACTATGATTCCGAAAGTTCTTTAGGTGTTAGTCGCTCTAGTCCAAGTCCTCCCGATGATGAAGGGGGAACAAATAGTTCTCATAATCCTTCACCTGGGAACTCGTTAGACGACTCTCCCAGAGCTGCCAGTGATGTAGTTCACCCCTGTGAACAGCAACCTGGTAGTACTGAAGGAAGGGGGACTGACAGCCCGGTTGCTGAAGGATTACGTGATGAGACTATGACTCCTAAGGGAGACCGTTTTGAGTTTGAGTCTGTTAGAAGGTCCAACCGTGAGTCTGTTTTACCCAGAAAATTTTCTGATTATATTGTAGAGGGAAAGGTTAAATATGGTGTTGAGAAAGTTTTAAACTACTCAAATTTGTCGTTTGAAAATTCTTGTTTTGTTGCTAATCTAAATAAGATCGCTGAACCATCAAGCTATTCGGAGGCTTCAAAAGATCCAAAATGGATCAAAGCAATGAATAGTGAGATGGAAGCCCTTCATAGGAATCAAACGTGGGTCATAACTGATTTACCACCTAATAGGAAAGCTATAGGTTGTAAATGGATATATAAGGTCAAGTATAGGTCTAGTGGCGAGGTTGAGAGATATAAGGCTAGACTCGTAGCCAAAGGGTATAGTCAACGGGAAGGTTTAGATTTTGGAGAGACGTTTTCTCCGGTAGTTAAAATGGTTACGGTTAGAAGTGTGATTAGTTTAGCCGTTCAAAATAGTTGGAATTTGTTTCAACTTGATATCAATAACGCTTTTTTATATGGGTCTATTGATGAAGATGTCTATATGCAATTACCTGAGGGTTATTATAATAATGATGGGTCAAAAGTGTGTAAACTTGTGAAATCGTTATATGGTTTAAAACAAGCTCCGAGAAAGTGGAACGAGAAATTAGTTGAAGTATTGCTGAAATTAGGTTTCACACAAAGTGTTTGTGATTATTCGTTATTTGTCAAGTCTAAAGATGGTATTTTCTTAGCATTACTTGTTTACGTTGATGATATTGTGGTTACCGGTAATTCTGTGAGTGATATTGATTATGTTAAGAAAGTGTTAAATGAAAACTTTAAAATCAAAGACTTAGGTAAGCTTAAGTATTTTTTAGGGTTAGAAGTTTTGTATAATAAAGATGGTATTTGTTTAAACCAACGTAAATATTGTTTAGAGTTGTTAAATGAGTTCGGATATTTGGGTTGTAAACCGGTGAGTGTTCCAATTAAACAAAACTATATTGTTTCTGTAAAAACCAGTCAGTCTGATAAGCTGCTTGAAAACATAACTGGTTTTCAAAAACTTATTGGAAAACTAATTTATCTATCTTTGACTAGACCCGATATATCTTACACCGTTCAGTTCCTGAGTCAATACATGCACAAACCAACTGAGTCTGTGTTAAAAATGGCTTTAAGGCTTTTAAGATATCTCAAAAGTGCTCCTGGAAAGGGCATTATGTTTAAAAAGAGTGATACTTTTGATCTGGTAGCGTTTTCCGACGCTGACTGGGCAAAATGTTTGGATACCCGGAAGTCGGTTACGGGATATTGTGTATTTCTAGGAGGAAATTTAATCTCTTGGAAAAGCAAAAAACAAAATACTGTATCCCGTTCATCTGCTGAAGCAGAATACCGGGCAATGTGTTCTACAACGTGTGAACTTGTTTGGTTGTCAAATTTATTAAGTGAATTAGGTGTTAATGTTAGTTTGCCAATCAAACTTTATTGTGATAGTAAATCAGCTATTTCAATAGCTGCAAATCCGGTATTTCATGATCGGACGAAACATTTTGAAATTGATTTACATTTTTTACGAGAAAAAGTGAACAAAGGTTTTGTACAAACCGTTAAAATAGATTCTGCTAAACAAGTTGCAGATATCTTTACTAAGGGATTGTATAGTGGACAACATGAAGCTTTGTGCAAAGAGTTGGGTTTAAAAAACTTGTTTGAACACTTGAATTAAGGGGGAATGTTAAAAAGTATAACTCGTATTATAATTCAAGTGTTACGATTTATTATGTACAAGTTTTTTATTCAGGTTTAGTGGACTGGAATGATCAGGATGGAAATATCTGGGTTAGCCCAATGGTTGTTTGTTCAGGTTGCTGAGAAGTCTGGCCCAATTAATTAAAAGATCATTTGCTGCTGGCCCACTCTTGGCCCATGGCCCATGACGTACAAAAATATCTGATGCCAGCTGATGTGTTCGAGAACCTTCATTTCCCTGCTATATATATCCTTGTTCTCTCATTTGGAGAGAGTTTTTTTATTCTGTTGGTCTTATTTTTCTCTGTATTGTTCATCTTCTTTGTTTAAGTCTTAGGGTTTACGTCTGTCTTTGTATTAGTCTTCTATATCTTTCTTTTGTATTTGTATTTGTCATATCATCAGCTGATTATCATCAGCTGATCTGTTGAGACATTGTTTCTCTTCAAAGAACTCAAACGATTTGTTTGAGTTCTAGGGTTTGGTTTGGGGTTTTTTGGTTTGGGTTAAATAATATTTTTCAGTCACGTTTTGTCGCTATTTCTGTTGTTGTTTGTGGATTGATTTGTTCAGATTAGTTTCTATTATCTTGTATTAGATTTTTCTACAGTTTTGCACAAATAGCCCTCTCCACCCTCTTTGGAGAGAGGGGTCACGGTTCCCAACATGCCTGAACCGTCTCCCGAGAGGCTTCCCATTTCAGCCAACAGAGGACCGCCACGTGTCGTTGTTGATCCCGAGACAGACCTGAGACGTGAGACGGACCTGAGACGTCTCCGGTGACGTCTCAGAGACGCCTCCGGTGACGTCTCAGAGACGCCTCCGGTGACGTCTCGGAAGACGTCTCCGGTGAAGACGAAGAACAAGAAAAAACAATAAACTTCGTCGGAGAAGACGGAGAACTCACCGGAGAAGACGAAGAAACAAGAATCAGTACACCAGCAGGGTCACCGGACCGGTGACCGGCAGTCCGTCTTCCTCCCTCTCTGTCCGTCTTTCTCTCTCTACTCTCTGGTCTCACCATCTCTCTCGCAGATCTCTCTCTAACTCGGATTCTTGAAAGGGTGGGGGTTTAGGGTTGATTCACTGGTTCCGGTGGCCGGAGGGTGGCCGGAGCTCCGCCTTGGAGACGATGGCCGGCGAAGTTTACTGTGAATCCCTAACTTTTTTTAATTGAGAAAATGCAACGTGAAGGGACAAACAAACCTTTGCAAGCTGTAAAGTGTCATAAAATTCCCTTTCTAGGGGAAATTTAACAACGTGAAAGGACAAACAAACCTTTGCAAGCTGTAAAGATCTATATTTTTATTTCTTTTTTAAATAACAGTTTCATCTTTCTTGTTGACTGTACAAGCATTATAAATGTGTTCAACAATGTACAACCATGAGAGTTAATTAATTGTAAAGACGATTGAAGCTAAACTAATATGTATATATATATATGGAGAAGAAGAAGACTGAGGTTGAGGTGAAAGAGGGTTCAGGAGGAGAGAGAAAGAGGGTGTAGGATAAGAAAATGCCTCTAAAAGAGGGTTCAGGAGGAGAGAGAAAGAGGGTTCAGGAGAGAGAAAGGGGGTTCAAGAGAGAAAGGTCTGTCTCGGGATCAACAACGACACGTGGCGGTCCTCTGTTGGCTGAAATGGGAAGCCTCTCGGGAGACGGTTCAGGCATGTTGGGAACCGTGACCCCTCTCTCCAAAGAGGGTGGAGAGGGCTATTTGTGCAAAACGCCCGGTCAACGGGCTATTTTGGTCATTTTCCCTATTTATTTTGAATCGGTATATAGGAATTAGGCGTGTAAATGAACCGGACTGATAGATTGAGCGATTGTTTGTGTTTGAAGTGAAATGAACGAAGAATGAAGACGGATGATTAAACGTATCGATGGTTTTGTTTGTTAAGAAAATGAGTGTGTACTTGTTTGTTCGTTAATTTAATTTATTAAGGGTTTATGAATGTATACGTAATAGAGATGATACTTTAGCTTCGCTATAGGCTGTCTACATCTTACCCTTCTCAGACCCTACTTTAGCTTTGCTATAGGTGGGATTAACTGAGTATGATGATGATGAATGTATACGTAATAGAGATGATACTTTAATTTTATAAAAAAAATAGAGTATATTGTAGTAGCTGTAAACATTTTGAATAAACGAACAACTGGACTTAAAAGAAAGTAAGCGAATGGATGTTCACAAACATAAATGAGCAAGCACTACATTTAAATATAATCTAATCCAATACTTCTAAAAAGATTGTTATAATATATAACAAAAACCTAATAAATAAATATGACAATGCAAAATAGGGATGAGCTCGGGACGGTATCGGTACCAACCGATACCGATCCCGAAAACTCCCAAAACCCAATACCGATATAAAAAACATACGGTACGGTACGGTATCGGTTCGGTACCGGTATGGTATCAGTATTTTACCTTAAAATACCGATACCATACCGATCCCGTACTAAATACCGAAAATACCGAAACCGAAAACCTCTAAATGTGAGTACCGATACTGATACTGATACCGATACCGAACACCCCTGGTTCGATACAGGATCGGTTCGGGATCGGTATCGGTTCAGTATTCGGTAGCGTATGCTCATCCCTAATGCAAGAAACCTACAAACCTCAACGTGCCACATCTCCATGAAAATCCTCCATTTTTTTGCAACACCAAACCTCCACAAACCTATACCTATTTAAGTCAAATGGCATTTGGTCCGTGATGGGTCTGTTTTTGCGGACAAATGGGTATGGATTCATAATAAAAACACATTCGTTTGAAAATTAGTACGCAAGGTCCAACCATTTGTGGTGAGAAGTCGCTTTTGATGTTGGTCAACTTCCATTGAAGCTGGTTAAAAACATTATCTCATGACTCATATTATATTAGACGTGAGATTAAAAAGTATAAAGATTGAGTTGGATTTGAACGTTCCAAGGCCCAACATAAAGGTATGCACTCACAAAAAGAATAATTAGAAATGATGTGTGTATAGGGTTTTACGAGCATCAAACTAACAATGGTTGACGTTATCTTTGAGCATCAAACTAACAATGGACGGTTGTAATTCCGTATAAAGTATGGATATATGTACAGGGGCTATAAGAGGCATATCACTTATTCTGAATATGCCATCTTTGAGCATCAAACTAACAATGGACGGTTGTAATTCCAGCCACAACAACTGCCACTTTCTACCGATTTTATTCCTCGTCTTTTTCTGTGTTCCAAACAACACAAAGTAATGATCTATTTCATTCTCACATGGTTACGAAACAAGACATAAAATAGTAAAGATCCATTTTATTACTTTGTCCATTTTCATTACCTCTTTTGTTTCTTTTTCTTGTCTATTTTATTACCCCATCCCAAATAGGTAAGTTAATAATAATATGTTAAATGTTTTGAACTAATAGGCTCAAAGAAGTGGATGTTTAAGTCAAGCCTAGGCGGGCCCATGAAATAAACAACATGATGAAACATTGTGATCCTATTTTTTTAAGTTATCATCAAGTCAGTTGTTTTTGCAATCATTTCGTGTAGAAGATATGGTGCCAATTGGGGGGCAGTAAAATGTAACTAGATGTTTTAATATTTGTTTAGAAGAATAATTAATTATTTAATGTGAGGGCATTCGTATAGCAAGAAACTTGTTGAGGTTAGGATGAACTTGGTACTGGGAGAGCCGTCTTCGAAAATGGTAAAAAACTTTTGGGCCTCGGGCGAGATCAAAAAACGGGGCCCTCTCCCTATAATATAAACTTGTCAATCATATATAAAAAACCACAATACGACAAATTTGTAAAAAATAAACGTAGATAAAAAACCATGGGCGGTGTATTCGACTATTCGGGAATCAAGAAAAATTTATGTCATTGTAAAAAGTTAGCGTTAAGAAACACGCAAACGACGCTTTTTGAAATGAGAATAAAGTGTTTATGTTATCGGATATTAGAATTTCTAGATTACAACTTGTTTGATTATGAATCCTTTTTATATATCTATGAAAAGTCTTCTATATAATCTTTTAAATAGTTTAGAAAAATAGAAATCACATATAATTATATAGTTCCATAAGTAAATGGTTAGGTTTATAAAAAAAAAGAGTTAGTTTGTAAGAGGTGGGAAACTGGGAATCGAACCCACTAGCTAAATTAGTATAGTTGCAAAAATATTGACCAACCGACTTGTTATTTTTTAGGAATTAATGATGCATATATACTTAACCATATTACAGTGGTGAAAACCTAAATAAAAAAAAAAAAAAAAAATCCAACTACAAGATTCGAACCAGCTGCCAATTCATTAAAGGGGAAGACGGATAACCACTAGAGCAAGTTCTTCAACATGTTTTTCTAGTGGATTATTTAATATATAATAAACGTTAGAAAAAATAAATTATGGGCCCTCTAGATATTTGGGCCTTGGGCCGTCGCCCGGGCCGCCTAGCCCAAGATCCGGGCCTGGGTACTGGTATCATATCAAAATTTTTGTTTAAGATTCGCTACTGGTTTTAATATTTTTGATAGTCAACTATATCGGTTTTGTTCCCATTTATTCAAAACTAGACTAACCAAACCGATTTGAAATTCCAGGTAACTAGACCACACGACTCCCTATAGATTTTAGTAAATACATAAAATGTCTCATTAAGGGAGCGAATCCCAAATTTCAATATGTATCAAAAGTCTAATATCTAAAAGTTTTTGGAATCCTATATATTTTTTTTAAGTCCAAATCCTTATTGACTCGGTTAAGCGGACCGTTTTATACAACTAACCAATAATCACAACCGAACATTTGAACCAAATTATTGAAGATGAATGAACATAAATCTCTCAAAGATTAGGGACCTATTTTGGCAAAATCACAAACACTGATTTTGTGCCATTACATATCATATCAGCCATTGGGAGGGACTTGAGAGAGCTCGTTCCGTGTGATTCAAATCGGCCCCTTCCATGAGTTTGATTTTTGGTTTATAAACATAGAGTTTGATATTAAATTACGGATGTACGTTGGTTCGGCTTTTTGATTATTCGGTTTCAAGATTTGTTTAGTCGAGACCGTAAGTTTAACTGAATTATTGTAACTCAAAACCAAAGTAAAAATAGAATTTTTCGGTTTATTCCGTTTCAAGATTTATCAGTTTGGTTTAATAGGCTTCACACCAAATAATGAGAACCCCTCCCTAGAATACTTGAGGATGAAAATTGAAAATTAGCGTTTGTTTCGTGAAATGTGATGGAATTCAAATTGAAATAGGAATTCGTGCGGGAACTAAAATTTGATTTGGAATGTAGGTGCTGGAATTTGGAAATTATAATGTAGATTTCATTCCGTATGTTGTTGTTCAATTCCAATTACTTCTATTGTTGAAACAAACAATATAAGATGAAATATACATTTCGCTTCTGACTGGGCTCGAGCTCGGCTCGTTATGGTTTTATGAAGCTCAAGCTCGAGCTCGGCTCGGTTCGAGCCTACAATCTTGTGCTCGAGCTCGGCTCGCTATCAAAATCAAAAGCTCGAGCTCGACTCGGCTCGGCTCGAGGTGATTTGAGAACAATCTCAAACGAGCTCAAAGCTCGGCTCGATATTGCAAAAGCTCGGCTCGCGAGTGTTATTAAATGGGCCTATGAAATAAGGGCTTGGGCTTTGGAGATGTGGGCTATAAATTATAAGAGATATATAAATAACTTATAATTATGTTTGGGCTCGTTTAGGCTCGCGATCCCAATCGAGCTTTGTATATAGGGCTCGAGCTCGTGCTCGATAACTAAACGAGCCATATTTCAGGCTCGAGCTCGGGCTCGAGCTCGTTAAGGCTCGGCTCGTTCGAGGTTTTTACCAAGCCGATCCCGGGTAGCTCTCGAGCCGCTACGTGTCATTTACACCCCTAAGTGTGAGTGTGTGACTTAGTTATTGGGTTGTTGCTTCACAACATGGGGCTAGAGCTCAGCCAAATGTGGGCCATGCCAATGGGCTAATATGTAGGCCTGTAAACGAACTAAATGTTCATGAACTGTTCGGCGGGAAGTTCGTTTAATTAAATGAACGAACATGAACACATGTTTTGTTCGTTCATGTATGTTCATGAACGTTCGTTTATCTTCGTTCATTTATGTTCATTTATGTTCGTTTATGTTCATTCATTTATTTTTGTTCGCTTATGTTCGTTTAATTAAACTTAACTTTATTTTTATTATTTATTTCCTTTTATTAAGTATCTTAATTCATATGTTCAAAAAATTTAACCTTAACCCTAACATTCTAACCATATCACTTATCAGACGCTATCCACACTTCACAACCCCATCTCCCTTCTTCTCCACACTCCATAGCCCTACCTTCTTCTACTTCCAGCCGACCACCTCCACAGCCCCGCCTCCAGCCGTCTCCAACCTACACAACCCCATCTCCACTCTTCAGCCTCCAGCCTCCACAGCGCCGCCGTCTCCCTCATCCATGTCTCCACATACCACAACGTCGTCGTGTTTTTCATCCTCGTCATTTGGTTTTGGTTGCATTGTGATGTATTAGACTTGGTTGAATTGTGATAAATCATTATTAACTTGTTTTTGTTTGTGTTCATTTATATTGATCATTTGTGTTTGTTTATCTTCATGAATTGTTCGTTTAGATTTTAAATGAATGAACATAAATGAACACGAACACGACAAATTTCTTAACGAACGAACACGAACACAAAAATATGTTCGATTATGTGTTTGTGTTCATTCGGTTCGTTTACAGGCCTACCAATCAATACATATAATAAACCAAAGTCATTTTAATGACATGACACCCAAAGAGGCATTCTCCTCCTTGAGTGTGTCATGTGTCATTCTATGTGGCATTGAAATATTTTAGGAAAAAAAAATAATAAAATTGGATTTTTCTCTCTTATGTTTCCTCCCATAACTTTTAAACGTTAATATCTTTTATATACTAGATTTTTTCAAGAAAAAAAATTACACTAAATTAACGAGTGTTTTATTATCTTTCCAACGAGTATCATAGTGGTATATAAAAAATGGAGAAAAAAAAACGACTATTTTTTTGTGGGGTTTTGTTCATACAGGAAAAAAAATACAAAGTGTTCAAGTAAATCATTAATCATGTATAGGCAAGTCACTAATTATGTTTAAATCAGTAAATATGAATTTTATTTTCAACATTTGTTAACATTGGAGTTATGCATTGTTTTAGGTTAGATATTAATATTAGAGTTATACATCGTTTAAGGATAGGTGTTAACATTGGAGATATATTTTTAATTGTTTTAGGTTAGGTGTTGCCCGAAGCTTTCTTGCATGTAACTGCAAAGCGAATCATTCTATTTCATATATAAAATTAATATATCATATTAGATTTCTCAACCCGAGACATTCCCGGGGTATAATCTAGCATGTAATATGTTAGAAATGGTGTTGAGTTGACTTGGATTCAGAGATCTGAACTCATAACACGTGATGAAATTAAAATGTATGGAAAGATATTAAATATGGAAATTGTGAAAGTTTAATTATTTCACATGCGAACAACTTTGAAAAATCGGTGTCTCAAAGTTGAAACGACCTTAAAAAGATCATGTGATAATACATTATGCATAAAAGGTTGTACATTGTTATGTAATTGCTATACTGATTTTGGATAATAAATTAGTCTTTAAATCTAATCAAGTCATGTCAAACCCTAGAGTAATCATACTACGTGTCTTCATCTTATCACTTGTCAACCTTTACATTCAAAGTGGAATGTGTATGATTATTTATTGCTTTAACTTTGATTAAATATTAATGATAAAGCTATGATGTGAAAGTCTGGATTTTGAAATGGGTGGTATTATTTAGACACCCTTTCAGCCTTTCCATTAAATCAACACCCACTCTATACGATTTGTATAGGTCTATATGGATCGTATGGGGAAAATTAATGTCACAATAGGGTTCCTATAGACTATACGAACCGTATACATACATTTGTTTGTATTTGACAATGAAGATATTTAAAAAAAAAAATAACAAACTTTTCAAAAGAGGTTTATTTGCTAAAGCCTGATATATGTCTTTAATTACACCCTTAGTCATTAGTTTCATACGAAAAAACCATGCCTATGATCCAGACTCTGGATCAACTCTCGAGACATGTGTCCACTCTCACCATATTTGTAGCAACTTGAAAACACTTATTTGTTTTTAAAAAAAATTCATAAATCTTTCACTGATACATAATCACCACAACAAACGTACTTATACTCGTATGGACGTTTGTTTAAATATGGAAAGTTGTTGTGAAAGACAATGTCAAGTCATTCTCTCCAAATGGGGCATTTGAACTCAATATCCAAATGGAGTGTTAGACGGTGGATTACAGCACCTTGCTTATCATACTCTTGATCAACTCTAGCTAGAGACATGAGCCCACTCTCATAACACTTGTAACAATTTACATTAGGTGCTTTTGTTGTGAATGGTGGAGTTGCGTATACAAGATACTAAGACCAAAATTATGATTAGGAACTTAATAGTCAAATAATCTATTTATAACATATGAGATCATAACCCCATAGCGTACCACATTGTCCAGAGTCATGGCTGATCCACCAAATCACTTCTTCAAGTTCATTCCACCAGACTCCAAGTTTAACCTAGTAACATTTTCATAAACGTTGATCTTTTGGTGCTCTAACTTTACACATAATCACAAATTGTCTAAAGAAGTGTTTTTGTCATGTATCATATGAAAATTTGACATGGTCTTCAAATAATACAACGCTATAAGGTCTTCAACTAAAGGAGTATTGCCATGTGATAAGCATCTGATGTAGAGAGATTACAAGACCAAAGAACCCTCATTGATAAACACCTAGTGGTGCCGCCTCCATCATTTCCTTCTAACCCTATCACCCAACCCGCTCTATCTGTAGATGGGGATTGTGCGCTCAGATGTATCCGATCTTTCCCTAAAGGACGTCTTGCGACAGGGACGGGATACGGGACCAACACCTGTTCGATGCTATGGGTGGCGAAGGCTCGGTGACTTAATCGGGTTTGCTAGCAACCATTACTGAAGTCGTCAACTTATGGCTTGGGGGGCCTGCCCTAAGACACTTGCTGAGTTTGTTGCCTCTGCCCCCTCACCCCCTTATTAAAGCCCGATAATGGAATTCGGCCTATTGCTGTGGGGGGGGGGGGCATTTGGCGAAGGTTGTTTCTAAGGTAGCAATGAAGAAGGTTGGGAAAGACATTGCCCAGTACCTAGCGGACTTTCAATTTGGATTAGGGGTACCAAATGGGGCAAAGGCGGTGCTTCACAGTGCCAACAGGTTCCTCAACTCTTTTCATGCGGATGGGACCTTAGCTCTGCTTACAATAGACTTCTCCAATGCCTTCAACATGGTCGACCGCACAACCTTTCTCCAAGAGGTTCACCAGCGGTGCCCGTTTATTTATCCGTGGGTCGAGTTCCTTTACGCCCAGCCTGCTAGGTTGTATGTGGGCAATGATTGTATTGGGGCTACCACCAGAGTGCAACAGAGAGATCCTTTGGGGCCCCTTCTCTTTGCTCTTGCCTTACACCCCCTTATCACCCGGGTTCAGGAACACTGTAACCTCTCGTTTCATGCTTGGTATTTGGATGATGGGACGATTATAGGCAACACAGCTAAGGTTGCTAAGGCTTTAGACATTATCAACGTGCATGGGCCCTCTTTGGGGCTTCATCTCAATATTAAGAAAACATAGGTCTTTTGGCCTACGTGTGACGGGCTGAAAGGTCAGGATGAGCTTTTCCCGGGAGGGATTGGTAGACCAGAGAAGGGAGTTAAGCTCCTTGGTGAGGCTGTTAGCCGAGATCCTATCTTTATTGGGGAGTTGGTAAGGCGGCAGGCTACGGCTCCGGTTGCCCTTATGAAACTCATGCCCCGCCTTAGGGATCCCCGAAGTGAACTCCTGCTGCTCAGGTCATGCATGGGGGTCGCTAAGTTACTTTTTGGGTTGCGAACTTGTCAACCCCACTTGATGGTGGATGCGGTATCCCTTTTCGATGATGGCCCCGGAGGCTATTGAAGATATAGTTGTGTGAGGGGGGGCTTCTTCGGGGACCTCAGTGGCGTTTGGCATCTTTGCCGATGCGTTTAGGTGGTTTGGGCCTCCTTTTAGCTCGAGATGTTGGGGTTTATGCCTTTATGGCGTCTAGAGCTCAGTCTTGGGAACTTCAGGATCATATCCTTCGAAACAGTGGGGTCATCGGGCTAGACCCGGACTATCAACAAGCGCTCGAACGCTTATATATCTATCTCCCAGACTTTGATATTGGAGGTTTTTCTAATAAGGATACCGCCCCCTCAAAGCCACAAAAAACTTTGGCGAATGCTTTGTTTAGCAAAACTGCTCAGAGCCTCGAAGAAGTTTTTGAGTTGTTGTCCCGCTAGAAGGCGGTGATTGAATGCTTAAAGGGTTCTCATGCTCAGGATTTTTCGACTGTTATCCCGATTGAGGGTTTGGGTCAATGCATGTTTGCAGTGGAGTACAGGGCTATACTCAAGTACCGGTTGATGATCCCTATGTATCCGGAAGATGAAACATGCCCCATCTGCCGTAAAGCTTGCATGGATAAATACGGGGAGCACACAATTCATTGCAAAGAGCTCCCTGGGTTCAAATACCGGCATGACTGGGTGAGGGTTGTTTTGTGGGACATCCTGAGAAGAGCTGGGATTTCTGCCAAAAAGGAGGCCCCTGTAAATTTTCTCACAGACCCTACGGAAGGGAGATCCACCCTGCGACCAGTAGATGTGCTTGTCTTTGGTTCGGAGAGGGGAAAACATGCTTGCGTGGACCTCCCAGGGGTATCTCCTTTGGTTGGGTTAAGGGAAACAGAGTTTGTAGCTGGGCAGGCATCGAGAAAGGCGGAATCGAAGAGAGTAGATAAGCATGCTAAAGCTTGTGCAGAGAACCAACATGTCTTTATCCCTTTGGCCTTTGATACCTTTGGCTCCCAAGCGCCAGAAGCTATTCGTTTCTTGACGAGGGTCCAACGGGTCATCCGCAACTTGTTGCCCGTCTACTACTATTGTGATGTAACTTTTGTATTTTGTTTTTATGAGAATTATTAAATTAACATCACTACTATGATAAAAAAAATATAAGGTGTTAGAGTCAATATATCCATATTTAACTTTTGTGCAAGACGGTGGCGGTGGGGGTAATAGAGGGGAGCATAGGGTTCTCCGGTCTCAGTACTTTGTTGTGAAGAAGTTTTGTGACTTTTCATATGAAGGCGTTAATTGACTTTTCGTATGGAAATATTGATTCGAACACCTTAATCAAAAACTTATTTGACTTTTCATATGAAGAAGTAAATTAACTTTGTATATGGAAATGTTGACTCTAACACTCTAATCAGCAAGTTATTTGCTTTTCATATGAAACATGATAAAAAGAACTTATTTGAACAATAGTAGATCTTATATGTCTTAATAGTTCATATCCGGCTTTAATGGGTTATAATGGACAATAGTAGATGACACATGAGTTATAACTAACAATGAGATAACTAGTAAAAATAGAATACCAATTTCTAATAACCTATCCTCCTTCTCTATCATAGGTATCCTCTAATCTTATTCATATGACACATGCTAAACGCACTTCTTTTGATCACCGATATTGGTTGGCGAGAAGACTTTCCAAGGCAATTTGGTCAGGGTTCAATTGACGGTGGACCTCATCAAAAATGACACGTTCACTTGGATTTCTGCTTCGATGTAACTCCTTTGGTGTAATTTTTGTGTCGATTTTGGTGTTTGTATTTCACAGTTTCTTATTGGCTCTTTATATTTTAGCTATAAAGTGATCGCGATTAAAAAAAAGCAGAAGAAAGGAGTGTCATTTTGAAATATAAATTGTACGATGTATGCCAAATGTAAACATCGCATATATATTTAAGGGGTAACTTTGTAAAATAGTAACCAACTTTTAAAAGTGTTCCAATTAGGTCACTCAAAAATTTTTTTTGTCTCAATTAGGTCACTCAACATTCACTTAGTATGTAAATTAGAGGTTTTTTCATCTATTTTGTAGGTAACTATGGTAATGTGGCTTTTTGTTTATTTTTTTCCTATCTATTAATGCCGACGTTAAGTGATGATGTGGATTTAGCATATTTTTTTTAATTTTTTAATATAATTAACATGTTATTTTCTTTTTTAATACATATACATATATTTAAAATCCTGACTCCAACATCTTCTCCTCCATGTCATTCTTGACACATACAAAATTTTACAAGACTCGATTTGAATGTTTAGTCATTTAATTGGGCCAAAAAAAGGATGAGTGACCTAATTGGAACACTTTTGAAACTTGGTTACTATTCTGTGAAATATTCCCTATATTTAAAGACTCATCAGCCAATGGTCTGTTGGTTTACTCGTTCTAAAAGTTGACTTAAGGCTTGCCATCCAAATAATTAATTAACCACCTAAAAGTTTATTTTAGTGGAGATGTTATTTTAATATACATAACTTTATATATATATTTATTAAATCAAATAACAAATTATATAAAGATAGCATGTTGACGAGCAACAAATTGCGCCGCCATCTCGTTATGAATAGAAAATCCTAAGCTATTGAAAACAATGTCTCGCCCCTAAGGGGTCGAAAAGTTGTTGTGGACCACACACTGTACTCTAGCCAAGAACCGAACCGCCTCCAACGCCAAGGAGCCGAACGTGTCAAATGTCAGGGGACGAAGGTATGCTAATTATCCTCACAAGTTTTCACGTGCTTTTCCACCTTCTTTGACTCTGCTTTCAGTATTGCTTGCCCCGCCACAAACCCATTTTCCAGGAAACTGGCTAGTGGAGATATACCTATGAGATCGACATAAGCATGTTTCCCGTCCTCTCAACAAAAAAACTAGCATGTTTCCCGCCCTCCCAACAAATTGAAATCGATTGTGGAATGAAACCAATCACTAAGTTAAGGATATCACTCCCAGCTTAGTGGTTAAGTTTCTTTTTGAAGGAAATACTCTTTGAGGTGTGGATGTCACTCCTATCTCAAAGTTATATTCCTAAGATAAATAACATATAGAGAAGTAAAACTATTCACCAAGGTATGGATGTCACTCCTAATTTGGTGATATCGTTTCGTTTGTGAAATACGAGTGTCTTCTTCGCCAAGCAAAATATCGAAAGAATAACGAGAAAAATAATCATAACGAAAATATCTGGAAAGAAAATATAAGAAACGAGAGAAATATACACGAGAGGACTCGTGAAACTAAACTTAGTTATAGTCTAGGCTAAAAGGCATTCTAATAACCTAATTCCCTATAACCATGGCTCTGATACCAATCTGTAACACCCCAACCGATGGCGGAAACATCGAGGTGTCACGTAGTGACGATTGTTCAATAGCTCATGGACTAAAGTGTAAATTTGAATATATTGATTTAATAATTTATTACATTGAAATGAAATACAACGATTCTAACTGCCAACTAAATTGAAATACAATGAATCAAAATCTAAATATAAATCCGAAAGCTTAAAGGATGCATCTCAAAACAACCTGAAACATGTACAAAATGAGTTGGTCAATACACAAAGTATTGGTGAGCATACCCTGTTTGAATAAATATATATATAGTAAGAAAAGTGTTTAGCAATTCATGTGCGGTACCATTTGCAATTATGTAATAAGTAATATCCGTTCAAAACCAAACCTGAGAATAATGACTAACACATGACTAACCAACTTAATAATGAATTAACAAGACAATGACCAAGATTCTCTCAACAGAGTCTCAAGGGGGTATACCATAGTACTATTCATTGAAAAGCTAGGCCGCCCAGCGGTTAATGATTTTGACAAGTCATAGACACACCAATTATCATAAAGCAAACACACATGAGAATTGCATTAAGTATAAGAAATTGAAACTTGATTAATATATAAGTACATGAGTCACCCCAAAGTAGTAAAACGGTAAAACAGGGGAAAGATATACTCACTGTTTGCGAAAGCGATCAAAATCCACTTAAGCGGTCGTGAGCTAAGTAATGGGAATTCCGGAGAATTCAACCTATAATGTGTAAGAATACTAATAAGGAAGTGTCTAACAAAATCTAAGGTAACTAGGGGCTAAGGCATTAGGGTTTGCTAAGTCGATTTGGGGAATTAGAGTTTTTATGATAAATCACGTTTAATGTAAAAGTTGTATAATAACATACCAAAGTTTGTAAATACGGTTTAAGTAATATATTTATTACCAATTGAATATTTAGATAAACTTATGTTTGAATAATTAAGATAAAATACTGTAGTTAATTACTTTAACTAATTATTGTAAATAAATACAATAATTATAAATGTATAAATAAATGATTATGATTTACACAATGATCCAACAAATGGTAATTAAGATTTTCAACATAAAACATTTCTATTTTATAAGAAAAAAAAATATTTATAAATTAGATGTTTAAATAGTGTAAATAAATAAATGTTTAATTATGTCTAATTAAACATAAATAGTGTTAATAATACAAGACATGATCCAAAAATGTTATTTTTATAGTAAATGGATGCTTTCTGATGTAAATTAACGGAAATAATTTTCCCATAATTTTATAAAGTTATTTCTATTTAAAACTGTTTTAATGAGATTAAATCATGTTTAAATGATTAAAAATAAGAAAATCGACAAAAAAAAAATGAATGTTTTCTGAACCAATAATTTTTATTTTAGTTCATGATGATTAGAAATAATTTATGACAAATTTTGAGATAAAAACCATTAACAATGAATTTTTAATCAATTAAATATGATTAAAACAAATTAAATAATAAAAATTACGAAAATAAAATATTTTCCAGAAATAAAAATTATGACAATTTTCTAGAAGGTGTCAAGAAGCTACTCCTAATTTTTTATAATTTTTGGAGCAAAAATGAATTTATTATGAATATTCTAAGTTTATATGTATAATAAATAATCAAATAAATGGAAATAAAGAAAGAAAATGCTGAAAAAAAAAGAAAAAGAAATGGAAAACGGTGCTGCATGGGTTCGAACCCGCGCACTTTCAGTAACAACCAGCATTCCCAACCATTGGTCCAACCCATCAACTTGTGATTTTAAATGAAACAAAAATGATTTTAAACAATGTATATAACTCATCTTCTTCCCCAAATTGATTATCTAAACCCTAACCATATACCCAAATCAATAAACTCGATCTACAACACGATTAACAGCAACAATGATAGGGCTTTTGTTCAGAATCATGCGACTAACATAATGGCACAAAGAATTTAGGCTTACAATGTGTATATCGATCGGAATCAAAGCTTCAAGACCCGAACCAACACGTGTTTGATTAGAGGTTTTTCTGGACCATTTGTGACTTGATTTTTCGTGGTTTCGAACGTGTATGAGTGCAGAATACTAATGGTGTATTCGATTTATGTATTAGTCGATTAAAAAAAACGAGTTTTAAAGTGCTTTAAGGCTTCGACGGTTACACCCAATTAATTGGTTTAATACACGATTTAAGACGGGTTAAATGTCCTATAAACACCAAGAATCGATTAGAACTAATAGAGAAACGTTTTGGGATCATTAAAAGTAACTTAAACGCTTCAAAACTGGTTTTGGGACTCGCCGGAATCGTCGCCGGCGGCGACCCTTTTGGCCGGACACGAAGGAACAGCAGAACAGAAGCATTTTATTTTTTTTTTGAAAGTTTCACACTTTGACACTTTAGGTCCCTCGACTATAACCAAGTTAGTTTAATAATGTTTTAGTTATTTTTTCTTTTATAAAACTTAACCAAGTTAACTGGATTTAACTTAAAACTTTTATATAACTTTTTAAACTTAAATTTTTTTTTAGAAGCTTTTACGAACACGTTTCCACATAGACACTCGATTAAAACTCTTATCCGATCCTTAATAAATATAAACGATGAAATTTTTTTTAGCTCGCTCTAAAATTAAATTTGAAAACGACGAAACTTATAAGGGCTATAGCGGACATATTTGAGGACTATTTTTGTTAGTTAGATGAAACACGTGGGTGACGGATGTCACAGTCTCCCCTACTTTAGAAAATTTCGTCTCGAAATTTCTTTCAAGTGGAGGTTACTATGAAACAAAAGGCGTTGTAAAAGTCAACTAGATATTTTTTTTATTTTTTTTTTAAATAATTTCATCATTTATGATTTGACAAAATTTAAAATAGCTGTCTAATATCCGAAGTAAAAGTTTCAAAATCTTTGACAGTTGACCCAAAGTTAGAAAGTGGAGAATCTAAATGAGAAAAGTTTTGGGAATGTGTAACGGGTGAGGGGCAAAGGTACTAATGAAGCAGTCTCCCCTACTTTTAAAAAAAAAAATTTAACCGAACTTTATGAAGGACATGCAACAGGACTTCGACTAACCGAAAGTGTAAGAATATACAAAGTTTAAGGTTTTCAGTAGATATGGTTAAAACAGAAGGCTCCAACAAAACTAATTTAAGCTTATGTAAAAATGTTCTTACCAAAAATGCTAGCTATGAATCAATGATCTAATGAAGAGATAGTAATTATAAAGTAATGGGTAGGTTCTTGGTCAACTCCTAGTCCGTTCCCGCAGTATCGTTTATGCTTATATATAGGGTGTACCGCAGCTGACCCACCACACTCCCGATACTTTGGACTCGTACTGATTGTCTACCAAGAGCCTAATTAGAATCACACACCACCCTCATGTACCTGTAAACCCATGATTGCGTTCCGGACCGTAACCATCGATTTACCTTACACTAAGGTGTTATGCTTTTCCATAACCCTATCCTAAGTAATACCAGGAACAAATGCGTGTAATCAATATGTAATAGTCACTGTAATGGAATAATGTTCAATCATGAGGTCCTTCCCTTTCGGGTTTACCCTTTAACCGTAATGAGAATAACATGTAAGTAATAGACATGGTTAGAGGTTCTTCCCTTTCGGGTTCACCCTTAACCGGTAACTTTTGTTCACCTCGTTGACTCTAAACACTCATATTGATAGACCCTGAGGTTTACACCGTTCCCCTCGGATTGAAGAAATATTCTAATCCGAGTCGTACGTGGGCACCGGCTTAGATCTCATACGAGTTATCAACTAGTATGTTCGTTGGCCATGATGATGAACAAAATAATGAAAAGTATAACAGGGTTTTGCTCAAAAACAGAAAAAAGAAAAAAAAATAGGCATACCAACTATGCGTTCAAGTAAGTATGTAAGTATAGCATAAATCGAATAAATTGCACAATTGCACAAAATAAAAATAAATGAGTTGAACTCTTGCAAATAAGCAGTGTGAAAATAATCACAAATAACGTGTTATAAATACTATGAATAAAATGGTGGAAGAATAAAGTAATGAAATTTACAATAAGTGAGAGTATTCAGAACAAACGTATAGCCTACTGACATAAAGGTTTAAATTTAGTTAGTTTTACATATATACACTACATGATAAAAGACAATTAGTAACATTCTGATAAGGATATGTCCAATATTTTGTTAGACCAAAAGTTTTGCGACTGAAAGAGTGTGAGTGTAATAAGATAAATTTTCGTTTATCAAAAACGTAGTTTGCTCAAACTTTGTGATATAGTTGAAAGAATAGTAATAATACATGTGAATAACTTTTTAGAAATCGATGTGTGTTTTAGATTCAAAACCGGTTCATTTGAAAAATCTTTGTAAATTCACATTTTCATGTGTCTACGAGAAGTCGAGTTTGAAAAATGTTTGGATATGTTATGCGAAAACAAAAGGTTTAAATTTGACCTTTAAAATATGCAATACAAGTTTGTAAGATGCAAAATGAAACCATTCCATGAAGTATGTGTTAATCTGATGTGTTTTAAAATACCAAGATTTAAAATGATGTAAATGATAAAATTTACGTATGTAATAGATTACCAATATTTAAGAAAATTCATAATCAACGAGATGTAGAAATAGATCCTTGAGGTGTGGATTTCACTCCTTACTCAAAGATGCATTTCAAAATTGAAATCGATTGTGGAATGAAACCAATCACTAAGTTAAGGATATCACTCCCAGCTTAGTGGTTAAGTTTCTTTTTGAAGGAAATACTCTTTGAGGTGTGGATGTCACTCCTATCTCAAAGTTATATTCCTAAGATAAATAACATATAGAGAAGTAAAACTATTCACCAAGGTATGGATGTCACTCCTAATTTGGTGATATCGTTTCGTTTGTGAAATACGAGTGTCTTCTTCGCCAAGCAAAATATCGAAAGAATAACGAGAAAAATAATCATAACGAAAATATCTGGAAAGAAAATATAAGAAACGAGAGAAATATACACGAGAGGACTCGTGAAACTAAACTTAGTTATAGTCTAGGCTAAAAGGCATTCTAATAACCTAATTCCCTATAACCATGGCTCTGATACCAATCTGTAACACCCCAACCGATGGCGGAAACATCGAGGTGTCACGTAGTGACGATTGTTCAATAGCTCATGGACTAAAGTGTAAATTTGAATATATTGATTTAATAATTTATTACATTGAAATGAAATACAACGATTCTAACTGCCAACTAAATTGAAATACAATGAATCAAAATCTAAATATAAATCCGAAAGCTTAAAGGATGCATCTCAAAACAACCTGAAACATGTACAAAATGAGTTGGTCAATACACAAAGTATTGGTGAGCATACCCTGTTTGAATAAATATATATATAGTAAGAAAAGTGTTTAGCAATTCATGTGCGGTACCATTTGCAATTATGTAATAAGTAATATCCGTTCAAAACCAAACCTGAGAATAATGACTAACACATGACTAACCAACTTAATAATGAATTAACAAGACAATGACCAAGATTCTCTCAACAGAGTCTCAAGGGGGTATACCATAGTACTATTCATTGAAAAGCTAGGCCGCCCAGCGGTTAATGATTTTGACAAGTCATAGACACACCAATTATCATAAAGCAAACACACATGAGAATTGCATTAAGTATAAGAAATTGAAACTTGATTAATATATAAGTACATGAGTCACCCCAAAGTAGTAAAACGGTAAAAAAGGGGAAAGATATACTCACTGTTTGCGAAAGCGATCAAAATCCACTTAAGCGGTCGTGAGCTAAGTAATGGGAATTCCGGAGAATTCAACCTATAATGTGTAAGAAATACTAATAAGGAAGTGTCTAACAAAATCTAAGGTAACTAGGGGCTAAGGCATTAGGGTTTGCTAAGTCGATTTGGGGAATTAGAGTTTTTATGATAAATCACGTTTAATGTAAAAGTTGTATAATAACATACCAAAGTTTGTAAATACGGTTTAAGTAATATATTTATTACCAATTGAATATTTAGATAAACTTATGTTTGAATAATTAAGATAAAATACTGTAGTTAATTACTTTAACTAATTATTGTAAATAAATACAATAATTATAAATGTATAAATAAATGATTATGATTTACACAATGATCCAACAAATGGTAATTAAGATTTTCAACATAAAACATTTCTATTTTATAAGAAAAAAAATATTTATAAATTAGATGTTTAAATAGTGTAAATAAATAAATGTTTAATTATGTCTAATTAAACATAAATAGTGTTAATAATACAAGACATGATCCAAAAATGTTATTTTTATAGTAAATGGATGCTTTCTGATGTAAATTAACGGAAATAATTTTCCCATAATTTTATAAAGTTATTTCTATTTAAAACTGTTTTAATGAGATTAAATCATGTTTAAATGATTAAAAATAAGAAAATCGACAAAAAAAAATGAATGTTTTCTGAACCAATAATTTTTATTTTAGTTCATGATGATTAGAAATAATTTATGACAAATTTTGAGATAAAAACCATTAACAATGATTTTTTAATTAATTAAATATGATTAAAACAAATTAAATAATAAAAATTACGAAAATAAAATATTTTCCAGAAATAAAAATTATGACAATTTTCTAGAAGGTGTCAAGAAGCTACTCCTAAATTTTTATAATTTTTGGAGCAAAAATGAATTTATTATGAATATTCTAAGTTTATATGTATAATAAATAATCAAATAAATGGAAATAAAGAAAGAAAATGCTGAAAAAAAAAGAAAAAGAAATGGAAAACGGTGCTGCATGGGTTCGAACCCGCGCACTTTCAGTAACAACCAGCATTCCCAACCATTGGTCCAACCCATCAACTTGTGATTTTAAATGAAACAAAAATGATTTTAAACAATGTATATAACTCATCTTCTTCCCCAAATTGATTATCTAAACCCTAACCATATACCCAAATCAATAAACTCGATCTACAACACGATTAACAGCAACAATGATAGGGCTTTTGTTCAGAATCATGCGACTAACATAATGGCACAAAGAATTTAGGCTTACAATGTGTATATCGATCGGAATCAAAGCTTCAAGACCCGAACCAACACGTGTTTGATTAGAGGTTTTTCTGGACCATTTGTGACTTGATTTTTCGTGGTTTCGAACGTGTATGAGTGCAGAATACTAATGGTGTATTCGATTTATGTATTAGTCGATTAAAAAAAACGAGTTTTAAAGTGCTTTAAGGCTTCGACGGTTACACCCAATTAATTGGTTTAATACACGATTTAAGACGGGTTAAATGTCCTATAAACACCAAGAATCGATTAGAACTAATAGAGAAACGTTTTGGGATCATTAAAAGTAACTTAAACGCTTCAAAACTGGTTTTGGGACTCGCCGGAATCGTCGCCGGCGGCGACCCTTTTGGCCGGACACGAAGGAACAGTAGAACATAAGCATTTTATTTTTTTTTGAAAGTTTCACACTTTGACACTTTAGGTCCCTCGACTATAACCAAGTTAGTTTAATAATGTTTTAGTTATTTTTTCTTTTATAAAACTTAACCAAGTTAACTGGATTTAACTTAAAACTTTTATATAACTTTTTAAACTTAAATTTTTTTTTAGAAGCTTTTACGAACACGTTTCCACATAGACACTCGATTAAAACTCTTATCCGATCCTTAATAAATATAAACGATGAAATTTTTTTTAGCTCGCTCTAAAATTAAATTTGAAAACGACGAAACTTATAAGGGCTATAGCGGACATATTTGAGGACTATTTTTGTTAGTTAGATGAAACACGTGGGTGACGGATGTCACACATGGAAGGGGAGTTTGCAATTTTCCAGTACCTGAAGCACTAAGCGGTGTAAGGCTAAGCCAAAAAGCAAAGGTCCAAAGGGATCCTCTTGCAGGACCCCGTGAAAGCCCTGATGCGGTCATTCCCCACGTATAGCCTAGCAGGCTGGGCATATAAATATTTAACCCACGGGAATATGGAGGGGGCAATGGTTATGGACCTCGCGAAGCAAAACCGAACGGTCAACTAAGTTGAAAGCGTTGGAAAAATAAATCGTAAGCATGGCCAGCGAGCTATCCAAATGAAAAGAATTAAGGAACCTGTTAGCGCTGTGTAGCACCGCCTCTGCCCTGTTTGGGACCCCCACCCGAAATTGGTAGTCCCCCAAGTAGTTAAAAAGTTCTTTTCCAACTTTCTTCATGGCTACTTTGGAGACCAATCTTCTCAAAATTGCCTGCAAAATACTATCGCGTTGCAAGGACTTTCGATTACCCGACCTTCGCTCCTGCCTGGAAGACGGCTTAACCACCTTAAGGGTACAGTAGGGTAAGAGCAAGAGTTTGACCCGGCTTTCAACAGTCCCTGTGGAAGCTACTACTTTATGGATGGCACATGTCAAAGCTTGAGCAAATGCTAAATGGCAGCTTGGGGGATGCTTTTAACAGTTTGAACCGAAAAGGAGAAAACACGTTCAAGGATAGTGACATCTCTCGTCATTCCATATGGGGTCCTAAGCTAAAATACCATCCCAAGATCTTGGGGCCTTAGGATCCCCACGACAAAATCCTCATCAGATCCAAATTTCCTAGAGAATGTGAAAACACCATCAGGATGATGGCACCCCCTACTAAGAGCGTGCGTCTTCATGCACTTCCTACACAACCAATACCCAAAAACCCTCAAGGTTTCCCCAACATTCGAAAACATATCTAAACCCTTGCAAAGCGCGTCCTTAAGGGGTTTTTTACGATCATCTTTGAAATGAAATTGCTGAAAATGCGCCATCAATCTGTTATACCCAGAAGACCCAAGTTTGCCGTCTTTACACTCGTGGAAGTTCTTAAAGGGGCATAGCCATACCCCATTGGACGAGTTGGAACCAACATCCCCTTCAGAGGCACTGGATGCCATGTTCCTACCATTGGCATAGCCCATTGGAAATAATCAAACAAGAGAAGTGATAACAAATACCTTGTCTCAAGGTGAGGAGGAGGCCAGGTATCAACCTACCCAAGAAACGAAAGGAGAGGAAAGCAACCTACAGTTTCTCACCTTCCTAGACACCCCACCAAGAAAGAGCTAAGTCATAAGTGGCCGAAACCCTTTATTATTATTAGTAGTATTATTATTGTTACTAACCCATGAACGAAGGTATCCCCTAGGAGTGGTCAGAGGGAAGGAAGGTGTTCCAAGGCAAGAAAGGCAAGAGGTGGTGGTGGCGGTCAGGCGTAGGTGGTGGTCAGTGGTGTTGGTCATGCATATGAGGTGGTGGTGGTCATGCGCAGGAAAGGGGCAAGCGTATGAGGTGGTGGTAGACTGGTAGTGCCAGACCTATTTCATACGTCAGACGTATGAGGGATTGGAATTAAAAAAAACAACCATTGTCGTTGTCTTTCGCTGGCGAAGGTGGGTGACGGTTGGGTAGAGGATGGAGGTGGAGGATTTGGGTGGTGGAGAACAGTGGTGGTTGTAGGGTGTGAGTTGGGTAAAGTCGGAGGGGACGGAGGAGGTTTCAGGTTGAATTATTGAAATTTACAGACGACGGAGGTGATTTCAGGTAGAGGTGGGGGGAGTCAGGTGGCGGCGGGTGCTTGCAGGGGGTGAGGTGGGTTTTAGACGACCGTTGCCGGATAACCATTCTAACGGAAGAAAAACTTCTACTATTACTAAAATTTTATTGTATTAACCTTGTTCAGTACGAAATAAATACTTTTTTGTTCTTCAAAATTGTGGAATGCATATTCGGATTCTCCATATGTTTAAAATTAGAATTTTAACTTATAAGTTAAATAAATTGATTGTTGTTAACTTGTTATTGAAAAACCATAATTTTTTGTTGGCATTTTAACAAGGCAAACCCATGTTTTGGTACCGGACTCTAGTAATATATATAATTTTTTTAGTATCATTTATTGTTCAATTCGTGTTTTCTCTATGTAGCATACATAGAGTGACTCTGATTCATCACACACACCGGCAGATCTTCTCTTAGGCCGGACGAGGTTCCGGCCCGCCCAACTTTTTCACTTCGTAATGTAAATTTTATTGAAAAATTCTGAAAAATTTTAAACGTATTAAGTCTGGCCCTAAAAAATTATGTTCGGCCCTACCAGGGCTTTCGTGAAAGATCATCATTGATCACACATATTACATATATAAGAATGTTCCTGATAAAAAGAATATAAGAATATATATATAAACTAGTTTATACCTCGGGAGCGTCCCGGGTTGGGTTACAAAAAATAGTCGTTTTTTCTCCGTTTTTTATATAGCACTATGGTACTCGTTGGAAAGATAATAAAACGTTCGTTAATTTGGTGTAATTTTTTTCTTTAAAAAATCTCGTATATAAAAGATATTAACATTTAAAAGTTATGAGAGGAAACATGAGAGAGAAAATAATAAAGTTTTAATATTTACATTTAGTAGATTAGGTATTTAATAAATTATGTTAAATAATATTTAAACCATATTTATTCATTTTTTAAATTGATTTAGAGTTGCCACATCACATCCTATGTGGCATCTCTCAAAATTGCATAATATTATGACATGTCATTAAAAATGCTTTGGTTTATTATATATATATAAATATAAATATAGATATAGATATGGAGGGTCGAGATCGTGTACAAAGTTTTTTTTTTTGTGAGAAGTGTGAGAAGGATTAAAAATTGATACTTAGGCATCATTTTTTGAACTTAGTCGTGATGTTTTGGATTGTTTTGCCTATAAAAACACCAAACATAACAATTAAAACCCGAAAACAATGTATTTTAGCCTTAAAACACCATGCTAAGAACATTAGCAGTGTGTTTTAAGCGTTAAGTAGTGTGTTTTAGCAGTTTTTTAAATTTAATGACTATAATACATTGTATTGTGTTTTAGATTGTTGTGTTTGGTGTTTTTGTAGTTAAAACAACCTAAAAAATCATTCTTAAATCCAAAACATGATGTCTACATGTCAATTCTTAGTCCTTCTCACACTTCTCACGAAAATGTACTTTGTACAGAATCCTAAACCTAGATATGGATATGGATATAGATATAGATGATGATAACTTTATTCTAACATCTTCTTTTGTTAAACTGTTATCCTTGTTAAAATTCATTTTGTAAACCCTATAAAAATCAAAATTTTATATCTATAACTTATAATAAAAAAATTGAGTATGTATAAGGTGTCATTCAATGAATGTGCCATATGGCATCATGTGAAGCTTTCTTTTAAATTTATTTATTTTGTATTTTAAATAAAATCTATATCTATATTATCTTAAAATTTCAAATATGTTAATTAATATCTTTTTCTTATTTTCCTCTCGCATTTTTTAAATGTTAGTGAACTATTAATTATTTTAAAATTTCAAATATGTTAATAAATATTTTTATCTTAATTTTTTTCTTATTTTCCGCTCACAATTTTTAAACGTTAGTAACTTTTATGTATGACATTTTTTTGAACAAAAAATTACACCAAATTAACGATCGCTTTATTATCTTTCCAACGAGCACCATATATAGTGCTATACAAAAACGAAAAAAAAAAATGTTTTTTTCATGAGTTTTTGTTCATGCAGAAAAAAACACAATGTATTTAGGTAATTTCTTAATCATATATACGCAAGTCACTAATCATGTTATGATAGTATATATGTTTTCGAATCTACTATTACATATATGAATCGTCCATGTGCTATAACGATATGTTTAGCATTAAAAGAGGTTGAGATTTTTTAATCTGCTGGGAACGTAGCATGAAAACCCATTTTGATAGTATAAACATTAGAACAACTTTCTTTAACATTAAAAGATGTCGAGACTGTTTACTTCCTTCATCCCTTTTTATTAAATAATATTAGATTTTTTAACCCCGGGAAACTCCCGGAGTAATCAGCTAGTGATGTATATCTTATTAACATCAGTTTGTAAAGCTGATTTTGAAGCATTGAATTTTGCTACAACCGTATTATTAGTAAATAGGGTATTACCGTAGTAAGCCCATAGTCATCTTAAAATGGGCCGTATATTAATTTAACGATGGGCCTATTTACTAACATCACCAGTATGTAGCTCTTCGGCCTCAAGTAGAGGTGAGCAAAAAAAACCGGTTCGGGAACCGAAACCGGTAAAACCGACCCGAACAGAAACCGGTCAAAACCGGTTTCATGTGAAACCGGTAATAAAAAGTCTCAAACCGAACCGAACCGAAAACCGGCCTAAAACCGACGAAAAAACCGGTCAAAAGAAACCGAAACCGAACCGAAACCGGTACACAAACCGGAACCGAACCAAAACCGGTATCGCTAAAAACCGGCCGAAACTGGTAAAAAACCGAAACCGAACCGAAACCGGTTTAAGAAAAATACATTTTTTGGCCATAAACACAAATAAAACATTGTTTTTTTGTATTAATATTCAATTTCCTTCTTTAAAAAACCCCTAAAAGTTATTAAAAGTTAAATTTTATGTAATTTATACGATTTTAAAAAGTGTGCAAAAAAACCGATTAAGAACCGAAACCGAAACAAACCGAAACTGAAACCGAACCGAAACCGGTCTCCGAAACCGGTCTTACGAATCGACAAAACCAGTCCAAAACCGAACCAGTTTGAACCAAAACCGGTTCGGCCAGGAACCGGTACTGTAGCGAACCGGTTTGGAATCGAAACCGATTCGGCAAAAAAAACCGATTTGCTCACCTCTAGCCTCAAGTGGATGCTCGTATAAGATTCATCACACACCCGGTAAGGCGGTAAATAACCATACAATGTAAAAATAATTATATGTTATGTTATAGATTTAAATATCTACCATTATGACCATTTATATAAAAGGAATAGACAAATCTAACATGGAGTGATAAAATTTGTGGAATATAAAAGGAATAGACTGTTTTTCAGAATAAAAAATTGTAAATGATCAGCACTCGATAACTCATAAAACCTACTTCTGATTCTACTTGTGTACCTCTTGCTCGAGTAAAATCTTTGTACAACTTTGTCACTTCTTCGATACACTTTAAAGCTGCGATGCGAACATGCAAAAAAAACAACCAAATTGGTATCAAATGATGATGATAGACGATTCTAATGTGTAAATTGAGCATGTGTGAAAGAAGTACATACTTGTTTAATCTTTATTATGGATATTCGGTCGATCACTTTGGGTGGCACCAAATAAAACAATCAATAGGTAAGTAGTGAAGACCCGTTTTGAAAATAGATAAAAATGATATAACTACTATCGATTAAAAAGATTGTAGGATTGTAACTTTTCATGACTTCCGATTATTTTCTCTACTCATACATAATTTAAGCATCTATTTCAATAATTACTACATGTCAGTCGATTTCAAAGTACATACACTAAAAGCGATCTAAGATGCGTGCATGGTGTGGTGATTAATTATCATTTATCTGCTAGATATTTACCTAGTGTCTAAGAACATATGCCACGTCTAATCGACTTAGCAACCTTTGTAATTAATGTTCCTAGTAACACCAAGATTTCATTGTGTTTCTGTTCAGGTAATTAGTGATTTGTCTAGACATGATTAATTAATTACCTAAACAGAATCACAATAAAATCTTGTACAAAGCCATCATGGCCACAACCTCGACTTTAAATAAAAAGAAACATTGGGCAAAGTAAGGTTGTATCACAAAGTGACAAAAATTGAAGCAATCATCCAAAAACAACTTAAATAAATCTGAATTTCGATAAATTAAGTCAAAGTATAATATCTATACATATAATAAACCAAAGCCATTTTAATGACATGACACTCAAAGAGGGCATTCTCTTCATTGAGTGTGTCATGTGTCATCCCATGTGACAAGTACTTTATTTTAGGAAAATAATAATTTAAAATTTAAAAACAAAATTAGATTTTTATCTCTAATGTTTTCTCCCATAACTTTTAAACGTTAATATCTTTTATATACGAGATTTTTTAAAGAAAAAAATTACACCAAATTAATGAGCGTTTTATTATCTTTCCAACGGGTACCATAATGCTATATAAAAAACGGAGAAAAAAACGACTATTTTTTGTGTGGTTTTGTTCATACAGAAAAAACACAAAGTGTTCAGGTTATTCATTAATCATGTATAGTCAAGTCATTAGTTATGTTTAAACCAGTAAATATGATTTTTATTTACAACATGTGTTAGCATTGGAGTTGTACATTGTTTTAGGTTAGGTTTTAATATTAGAGTTATACATTGTTTAAGGTTATGCACTAACATTGAAGATACATTGTTAATTGTTTTAGGTTAAGTGCTGCCCGAAACTTTCCTGCATGTAACTGTAAAACGCATCAGTTTATTTCAGGTGTAAAATTGATATTTCAAATTAGATTTCTCAACCCGGGACGCTCCCAGGATATATTAGTTTACAAAAAATTGTGGGTTTGGGTCGGGCCTGGGATTAGGTGATACCCGACCCAATTACCCTTTTTTTATATTAGAATATGATAACTTATGGCAGAGATTTGTTTAAAATAATAATAATAATAATAATAATATTCATTAATCATATATTGGCAAGTCATTAATTATGTTGTCATATTAGATATTTTATTATGTCATATTAGATATTTCAACCCGGCACTCTCTCCAACAGGTAATTGCTATGTTTTCTTTTTCTATCATATTCTGAAATAGCTCAAATCTTATTGTATGCAGTTAAAGACATTTGACTGAATGTATTGGTGCTAAACAATCTTTGTCCCCTTGAAGTGCTTGGGATCTTAATATTCTGTTTTAGGTGTTGATGTTGTAAAGTGAAATGGATATTTTGGTATATTTTTTTTAAAAGTATCTAATGTAAGTTGATACATAGATGTCATTTTTGTAGTTTAGATACTTCTAATTTTATTCACTTTACTTAGATTTCTCAACCCGGGACGCTCCCGGGGTATAAGCTAGTTAGGGTATAAAAAGAAGCTACACTTTAATATTTTTTTATTATTTGTTTTCGGGCGGTGATCGGTTTGACCAAGCCTTATCATCCCTAGTCTATACACGGTTTGTTTTTTAATATTTTTTTAGTAAAAGGTAGTTTGAAAAGAGTTTGGAAGGAAAAAAAAAGGCGTTTTCACACATTTAACACCTTAACTAGTGGGACACAAACCATCTTTTGTTTACATATTTTTTTATATGTAGAATACGTAAAACAAACTATTTTAAATCCGATTAGATTTATGGAAGAAAAAAATAAATAAAAATTAGTAGGCGCTTACCGTCAACGGTCTCCGGTAGTAGATGGGTTTGAAATTCCTTAGAAAACTCATTAGAGCTTGTCGGTACATTATGTGCTACGTGACCGACGATCTCAACTTTTATATATTTCTCTATTGAAACTTTCACGTAACACTTTACGTGTGTAAGTTCCTAAGGCGTGCACTTGGTCGACGGATCCAAACAAGCCTCATCACGTCGCCGGCAGGGGCAGACCTAGAGGGGGTTGAGGGGCATCACACGCTACCCTCAACTTTTTTAGCGAAGTACAATTTTAGTGCAAGACTTTATTTTTACTTCGTTGTATGCAACGGCTACCCCTGAACACAATTTTTTTAGCCGCGCTACCACTTAAGTTTTCTTCTAGATCCGTCACTGGTCGCCGACGTATATGCATTAAGAATACATGTCACATGTTTGGAAGTAGAAAGGCCAATGTTTATCTTGAGTGTTTTCCCTTTAATTATTCTCTTATATTTGAGTTTACCTCCTTTGACCACTTGATGCGTCCATTTTACTACTGATCTGCCACAACTTGGTCACAAGTGGTAACTAATGTTAGTGAAAACTGTCATTAGTGACAATTGAATATTTGTTAATCAATAATCAGTAGCTAGTGTGCATTAGCAACAAGTTGTCAGTAGTAAGAGAGTAACTTAATGTTGATATATAGTCCTTGCAACCATGGTTTTGAAAACCGGACCGGACCGGCCGGTCGGACCGGGCTCCGGGGCCTGGACCGGTCCGGTTCGGGTGTTCGGACCGCTGGTGCAGTGAACCGGCTTCGGACCGGTGAACCGGCCGGTCGAACCGGAGAACCGGGAGGTCGGACCGGAAAACCGGGAGGTTGGACCGGTTTTTTGTATTTTTTTTTTATTTTTTTTTTGTTTTTTGCCGGTTCGTTGGACCGGTCGAACCGGTCAGACCGGTCGAACCGGTGAACCGGCCGGGGGTCCGGTTCGACGTCCGGTCCGGTTCTGAAAACCTTGCTTGCAACGGTTTTTTTTTTTGTTTTTTTTTTTGCTACTGATGTAACCAAACAGTTTAGTTTAATTTTAAACGTAAATTGGCAACCACTTATTAAGTAAAACATTGTGAATATAAAACTAATCTTGGGAGTTAAAAAAGTTCTCTCGAATGGCCGGCCGGACCTCAAAAATTCCGGTGGCGGTCCTCAGGAGAATTACAAAGGTATTCATCACGAACTTGCCAGAGAAGTGTAGCGGCAACGATCTCGCGGAATTCATTCGAGCCTATGGAGATATCTACGATATCTACATTGCTCGGAAAAGGGATAAAGCAGGTAACCGATTCGGATTTGTTTCGTTTTTAGATGTCAAAGATTGCCAGGATTTGCCGCGTTTGATTCGTAATACTCGTGTTGGCGACTGTTGGCTTAAGGCTAACATCGCTAGATTCACCCTAGAAGAAGGAGAAATCAGGCCAGAGAAAGAGATCCCGAAGAAGGCTACGGTGGCGGATAATCATTCACGTCGGGATGATAGGAACCATGTTAATATTAACTCATACTATACTGGTTCTAGGTCATTCTCCGATACGTTACTGGGAAGACAGAAAGAGAATACGACGGCTAAAACGGTGGAGGTGGATAGCCAAGTGAATGCTTTCAAGAATTTGTATGGGAGAGCGATTGTGATCCGAGTGAAAGACTTGGATAAACTTAAAAACATTGTCTTGATAATGCACGATCTATGCCCGGGAATTTGCAAAATTCAATACATTGGTGGGTTGTCGGTTCTTGTGTCCTTTGATAATGCACAGATGGCCGCTCGAGTTTTGGAAGATGCAATTAAAGATTCTAACAACTTTGATTCAGTAGTTATGTGGGATGGCCAGGTTATCGGTTTCGAACGACTCGCGTGGGTGAAAATTATTGGGTTGCCTTTACATTTGATCACTGATGAAGTTATCGAAAATGTAGGGAAGTTATTCGGTAAAGTGGTACACAGGACGCCTATGTCCGATTCTGACGGTGATCTCTCGTATGAATACATAGGCGTTCTTGTTGGTGAGTGTAAATTGATTTACGAAGAAGTTACGCTTGCATGGAAAGATATGAAGTTTAGGGTGTGTGTGTCCGAAGAACGAGGGGTGTGGGTCCCGGAATTTCATAAATTGCCGGATTCTCCAAATGGTCCGGTTGACGAGCCGGAATATGTCTCAGATGACGATACTTCCGATGATTCTCCGGTCAAAGAGTCAAACGCAGCAGTTATGGAGGAAGTTAATGCACCACCGATTTGTATGGAAGGTATTAATAATGAATTTAATACCCCAATTATGGACGAGCAATCTTCGGGTGTGTTGGTTAAGGAAACTCCTGTAATTGAGGAGAATGATTCTTTTATTCCGGGTAATCTTTTTCATTTTGAAAATAATATTCAAACCGATTTTGAAGATGGTAACAACGGTTTTGTTTTAAACAAGAGAAAGAAAAAAGGTGTTGGAGAGTCTTCGGGCCAGCCCAATCCAGCCTACTCTAGTAGTCTGGAAAAAACAAAAATAGGTAAAAAGTCCAAATGTGTGGATGATGTATTTGGGCTTGATCACCTATTGGGCCTCGATGGAGATATGGTACAGCCGATTGAAGTCCATGAAGAAGCCCATTTGGTTAGAACCTGTCAACCTAATGAAGCCCATGAAGAAGTCCAGCGTGAGAATCATACTGTGGACCTAAATACACCTTTGTGCACATGTGGTAATGGAGTAACAGATAACTGCTTGCAACATTACCAAGTGAATGAGGTTCAAGCTACTATTATTCTTGGAGAAAAGTTGGGGGCTAATTTAACAGGTGCACAAGAATTGATTCAGGAGTCGATTATCGTTGAAGGTTTACAAGGTGTTAAAAAATGAATTGCCTCTCGATCAACATTAGAGGGGTAGGGGTTGATGGTAAACCGGGTTGGATTAATAAAATTAAAAAGGAGTTTGGGGTTTCGTTTATTGGTATGCAAGAGACCATGTCTAGTGATTTTCAACCAGCTTTGATTTCTAAATTTTGGGGTGGCTTGGGCTATGATTACGTATGTGTTAATTCTAGTGGTAATTCGGGCGGTCTTATTTCCATATGGGACCCAACGATGTTCACTAAGGATACGGTAAATATAGACACTAATTTTATCCACGTTGCTGGTCACGTTTCGGCTGGGACTATTCGTTTGAATTTATTGAACGTATATGCTCCTCAAGCGAACAGTGACAAAAGAGGTCTTTGGACTAAAATTGAGATGCTGATGGGATCGAACAGTGGGTGGTGGATTATATTCGGGGACTTCAATGCGGTTAGGGACAGGGAGGAAAGGAAAAATTCTGCATTTGATCCGGTTTGTGCTAACGATTTCAATGCTTTCATTGATAATGCGGGGTTGCAAGAATATTATTTGAAAGGCTATAAGTTTACTTATATGTCAAATAGAAGAGGTAAATGTACTTGGAGCCGGATTGACCGATTTTTGGTGTGCGAGAATGTTTTCAACAACTGGCCGAATGCGTGTGTACGTGCATTGAACAAAAATCTTTCGGATCACTCGCCTATAATTTTCTCGATTGTTGATGTCAACTTCGGTCCGAAACCGTTTAGATTTTTTGACTCTTGGTTGGATCGTCAAGGGTGTGTGGAGGTGGTTAACTCGATCTTTGATAATTGGAGTTATAGTGGGCCGGCCGACACTAATCTTTTAAACAAGCTTAAGGTTCTTCGAGCTCGTTTAAGAGATTGGTTTAATGTTCGTAGTTACAATGAGAATGAGGAGGAATTTCGTGTTAGAAAAGAGAAAGAAGAGCTGGAAATTCAAATGGAGAGCAAAGATTTGGAAGAGACTGATTTGTGGATTTGGACGGAGTGTAAGAAGACGATAGATGAGATTGAAGCTCATAAGGCGCGCGATATAAGACAAAAATCGCGTGTCAAATGGGCGGCTTTGGGTGATGAAAATTCTAATTTTTTTCACCGGGTTGTAAATGGAAGGAAGGCGCGTAATGCTATCCCGGGTCTTATGGTTAACAACGAATGGGTCGCGAAACCATCTCTTGTCAAAAAAGAAGTCCTCAAGTTTTATAGAAACCATTTTAAAGAGTCTGTAGAGTTGCGGCCTTCTCTTTTGTGCACTGGTATTAATAAAATTAGTGATATGGCTAACGTTTCTTTGGTGGAAAAGTTTTCTAAACAGGAGATTAAAGATGCGGTTTTCGAGTGTGGTTCTAATAAGGCTCCGGGCCCGGACGGTTTTAATTTTCGCTTTGTCAAGCGTTTCTGGAGTAAGTTTGAAGACGATTTTTTCAAAATTATGGAAGATTTTTATGACTCGGGATCGTTAAGTGCAGGATGTGGGTCTTCTTTTATAACCTTAATCCCTAAGGTTAAAACTCCTTTGGGGCTCAAGGATTATAGACCAATAACTCTTATCGGGATGATTCCTAAGGTTATTTCTAAAATCCTTGCTAATCGTTTGAAAAAGGTGATGGGTCAGGTCATTTCAGAGAATCAATCGGCTTTCCTTTCTGACCGTTTTATTCTAGACGGGCCTCTTATGGTAAATGAGATTATGGAGAGACTCAAGAAAACAGGAAAAAAGGCTTTCATGTTAAAATTAGATTTCGAAAAAGCCTATGATAATGTCAATTGGAATTTTTTGATTTCTATTTTATCCCAGATGGGCTTCCCTTCAAAATGGTGTGAATGGGTTAAAGGCATTTGTGTCTCGGCTAGAGCTTCGGTTTTAGTCAACGGCTCCCCTACATTCGAATTTCAATGTGAAAAAGGTCTTCGTCAAGGTGATCCTTTGTCTCCCTTCCTTTTTTTAATTGTCATGGAAGCTTTATCATGGATGTTAAATAAGGCAAAGGAGATCGGTGCTTTTGAAGGAATTCGTCTGGTAGAAAATGGCGTGGACATAACCCACCTTTTTTATGCCGATGACGCTCTTATATTGGGCGAGTGGTCGATTGAGAATATCAAATGCATTGCTAGAATCCTCTGTATTTTTTTCTTATGTTCGGGCCTTCGTATTAATCTTCATAAGTCAAACATCTTTGGGATTGGTACGGAAGATCAAGAGGTTGATAACATGATGGAATTTTTGGGTTGTAAAAGAGGTGAGATGCCGTTTTCTTACCTTGGTATCAAGGTTGGAGCGAAGATGACTCGTATTGGTCAATGGGAGCCGGTCATTGAGGTGGTGAGAAATCGTCTTGTTTCGTGGAAAGCCAAATACTTATCTATTGGAGGCCGTCTAGTGCTTATTAAATCGGTTCTAGAAAGTCTTCCGGTCTACTATTTATCGATCTATAAGGCTCCAAAAGCCGTCTTGGATCGTATAGAAGCTATTATGAGGCGGTTCCTTTGGGCGGGCGCGTGTACGGATAAGAAAATTGCGTGGGTTGCTTGGGATATTGTCACGTCTCCGAAAAAAAATGGGGGGTTGGGTGTCTCCAAGCTACATCATGTTAACGAAGCGCTCTTATTAAAATGGATTTGGAGGTTCAAAAACCCAAGAAATAGTTTGTGGAAACAGGTTATCGCTGATTGCCATGGCTCGGCCAAACCATGGACACTTGTCCCGTGTAATAGATCATATGCGAGTGGATGGAAGCAAATCGCTAAAATCGGTGATCTGAAACTTCCGAATGGGGAACCGGTAAAACTCCGGTTTGTTGCTGAAGTCGGGACTGGATCGGAAACGTTCTTTTGGGGAGATATTTGGCTTCGCGAGGTGCCTCTCAGGGTGCTTTATCCGAATCTTTTCAGACTTGAAAGATGTAAATGGGCAAAGGTCTCGGATCGGATCATATATAGCAACGATACAAAGAGTATGGTTTGGAATTGGAGATCAGCTCCTGAATCTCTTGCTGAAGTCACGGAATTGTTTCTTTTATTACAAGAGATCTATAGCTTCAATCGCATTAACGGGGCGGACAAATGGAAGTGGCAGCCGGCTAATGATGGGATATTCACAGTCTCATCGGCTAAAGTGGTCCTTAATCATCAACCTACGGGTGACGGTCCAATGATAAGTTGGAAGGGTTGGGTGCCTTTGAAGTGTAAGATCTTTGTTTGGAGGCTTGCTCGCAATAGGATTCCCACAATTGCGGAGCTTATTAAGCGTGGAGTGAGCATTACACACACAGATTGTTGCTTTTGCCATAACGATATGGAGACGGCTCTTCATTTATTCACGGGTTGCAGTTATATTCAAGAGATATGGTATAGAATTGAAAACTGGTGTCATATTCCGCATGGTTTCGCTTTAGAGATTATGGATATTGTTCGAGCCCCGGAAGACCAAAGCTTTTCGAAAGAGAAAAGAAATATTCTTCGTGGTATTATCTATACTACATTATGGGTTGTATGGAATGAACGAAACAACCGGATTTTTCACAACAAGAGACGAAGGCCTATCGAGGTGGTGCAACAAATCAAAGCTACAACGTTTTTTTGGATTCGAAATAGGTCTAATTGGAAAAATGTTGTTTGGATAAATTGGTGTAATTACCCCTTGGGTTGATGTTTTTGCGGTTGTTTTCGCCCGTAGGTCCTTTCTTTGAGGACCTTCGTGGTTGTGTTTAATGAAATTCTCTTTTCAAAAAAAAAAAAAAGTAAAACATTGTGAGACGTCTCTCTCTATAAAAGGAAGGTCTTTTTTCTTTGTTAAACAAGCAAAATACACCAAATCTGAACTTCATTTGTCATAAAGAAACACATTCTCATTCTTGTAGAACTTTCTGTCTTATCTAATTATTGATTTCGTACACGTTAAAATACACAAGTGAGATATACGCAATACATAAATTTGTATAGTTCTACTCAGCGAAACGAAACCTATACGACTTAACACTAATGAAGTTAGCCTAATTATATACAATATTTATTTCATATAATCTGAGACATAATTTTCTCTTGTCTCGATAAAAAAAAAAATAGATTATTTGTTTCATAGACTTTTACCGGTTGGTGAAATTGAGGGGAACTATAATGAAGGTCATGTCAAGGTTGAGAGTTCGATTCCGGTCAGAGCTATAAATACCACATGTGAGGGTTCTACACTTCTACCTAGGGAGATCCTTATTCCAAGTGAGAAGGGTAATCAGTAAAGGCTGCCCAGGGTGTCAAGCAGAATTCCACCGGCTACACAATTTATCGTTAAAAAAATATTATCTCTCTTCACATGCTTTGGGGTTACATTGGATGTCTTTTCAAACATTTCAATTTTTTCATGTCCTATTCACATGTTGTTGGATTTTGTGGCTAAGTTATCATGAGTGGGTCTACATGACTTTTATGTTCTAGAATTAGTCCAATTCAGCAATTTGCAAACGTCATTTAGTCTAGATTTTCATTTTTTAATAAATTGATATATTTTCATATTCTAGATAACGGGGGTTGAATTACAACAGACCCCTTTAGAGTTAATAATTCATCTTGTTACATATATTATTATTCGGGTAGGTTTATTCAATTGACCACAATTTAAATTGGAAAATAGTAGGATATCAAAAGTAAAACAATCGATTGATTAATCATATTCTAGAATCATGTAGACTAGAAAATTTTATATATATTAATTGAATAATTGGGTATGATAATCGCACATATAGTCTTTTAATTATGTCCTTTTTTTTTATAAATTATTAGATATATATTTTGCTCTCTTATCTATTATCTGATGAGTTGAAAATTTATAAATACTTAAACCAACTCAATTATACACTAGAACCTATCATTTTGTTTAATCTAGTAGATTTTTGGTTTCGCTGTTTTTTTTTTTTCTTTTGATTTGCCGAACTCTAAACCAGCCCGTAATACTAGGTATGTAAACAAGATCTTCAATGGGAAAAACACAGTCTAGGAACAGATGATGAGTGATATTAAAACGCTATAATTTGCATGGGTACGAAACCAGGCAAAGCAAGACACTATCGACCGGGAGAAATGGAGAAGGTTTGAGTTTTAGTAGCACAATTTTATGGTAATGTAACTTAGGTGATGTATTGTATTTATTATAATTAGCGCCTTGCTATTAAAAGAACTGTTAATACTTTGGATGTGAAATAAAATGTTTTTTGCCATAATTAAATTGAGTAAACTTGGCTTTACTCGCTTATCTTAATGAGCTAAATGTTGAGGTCAAGATTGGTTCGTATGACACTCAAATTAGCTTTGCTTAATTATTTTATAATTATGGCTCAATCTCGAGTTGAAATGTGAAAGTCATCAAACCTTAAATATAAAACCTAAAATTGTAAACATGAACACCTCTAACTCATCAGTAAAAATTCATAAACCCATGTATACAAAAAAAAAAAAAAAAAAAAAAAAAAAAAAAAAAAAAAAACACCCTAAATTAACCACATACCCTTGCCATCCTTCCATTTCAAATTTAAAAAAAATTAACTCAAAATTGATTGCTATTATTTATATAAATATCATAATGTTCACCTTTACTGCATTATCGAGGTTAAGAGAAGCAACTAAAGCAAAGATGTCGCACAAGTTATGGGTTAGAACACACACAACAGTGAGGATGTGCGACGGTGAATAGATATATGTCAATAAAGAACGTGTGTGTGGGTGGGGGTTGGGGGGGGGGGGGTGGGGGGGTTGCGAGATCCACCCTAATACGTGTTGCACATAAACCATAAAAACATGTGTGATGTATATCACACAATTCAAAAGAAATGAAGATCATGTAAGTTTAAAAAATTTCTTAAAAATCCAATGCCTTAATGCACAATAAATTGTAAAACCACAAGGTAAAAGAATATACGATCCATATGTAAAAAAAGAAAAAAAAAAGTTTTTCTCTTACTAATATACTTTCTAAAAGGTGTTTGAATTTTTTTTTTTTTTTTAATCTACATCAACATTTAAAAAAATAATTAAAACACCCCAAGTCGTTCCTACAATTACCAAAAACCTCTTAATTTAGTGGTATGGTGTTTCCCCTTACAAATATGAGATTGTGGGTTTAATTTTTTGCAAATACAAGGTGAGGCAGAATTAAAATGTAATAAAATTTGGTGTTAAAAAAAACTGTCTAAAACAATAATGATAATCTCATTATTCATTAATCAATTTTTACATTACAACTATAACGACAAACTAACCTACTCCTAATCTATTCTTATAAACTTATCAAAAGTATTTACACGGAACAGAAGGCAGGCCGGAGAAGAACGAAGACCGACAAAAAGGGCAGTCAGCTTGTTTCCTTTGAATCAATTTTCCGACACATTGGGAGTGGAAGACATGACCACATCGGCTAAGTTGACACACAACATCATCGGCCTCGTAGTTGTTTGAACAAACAAAACACATTTCTTCCACCTCTCTATGCCGTCGCTCTTGCAAATCCTCGAATCGGATTATTGGAAGATCCACGTGAAATATATCCGATTCGAGGTGATTGGTATAGGCCTTGTGGTATTGGAAGATGTATAAGAAGGTGGTCTTGAGCATATTATATACTTCGGTTTTGATTCGGAGAATTGGTAAGAGCACAGATAAGCCGAAGATGATGTTGATCACCATTTTTTTTTTTTGTTGATAATATGTTATGGGCTTTGATTTGTGTTTGTGGGAAAGAGTCGTGTTTTATAATTTATAGGGAGCAAACGGGCCCATAGGTGTAGAATAATCGATTATTGAGTATTTATATTTATTAATTATATAATCATCATTTCGATTTATTTAATTGTCAACTCTGCCGATCCTTTTGGCCAAGATCAAGACCAGGTTCAAGTGTCGCTTTATCATATCAAGACCAAGTTCAAGTGTAGCTTTATTAGACTGTGTTGTGTACATGTGAGCGACTAGGCGCAAGCAGCCACAACAGCCCACGCTCATCCCAGCCACAACAGCCTCACGCTAATCTGACTCAGGGCCGGCCCTGAAAATTTAGGTGCTCGGGCCGAGCTGCAAAAATTGTGCCCCTTAGCCTTAGCTTTAGGCCTTAATGAAATAAATAATGTAAACTTTTTTTAAGCTACGATTAAAGTAATATCAAATTAATAGATCAAATTTTATTTTCCACTTAAGTTGTAGTATAATGGTAGAGGGAACAAACCCTTTTGGGGGAGGTTGGGAGTTCAAATCCTATAAACCTACAATTTTTTTTTCTCAACCCATTTCATTTTCTTCTTTAATTCTTAGCCCCTCTTGACATTTCTTTACCTTTTGTTTTATATAAACTTCCCTTCAATTTGATTAATACTTGATTAACAATTTTGGGGCTCAAACATACAAAACTCCATCGAATTAAGGACATCACTGTTAAGAAAACTTGGATTGCCGGAGGGTCAATGTGCCCCCGAGAAATTGGGCCCGGGCCGGGAGTCCTCCCCGCACCCCTTTAAGGCCGGCCCTGATCTGACTCAAGCGAGCCACGCAAGCAGACTCACGGCGTGAAGAAAGAAAATTTGTGTCGGATATGTAGGCTGTGGTCGTGCTGGTGTTCACCCCTAGCCACAACAGACGGGCATGAGTGGGTTACTTGAGAGCAGGGGCGCAACATTGTTGGGGCTGGAGGGGGCGGCCGACCCCCCCGAATTTTCACGCAGAAGTTCCGATTATATAGTATTCGTATAGAAAATTTTGGAAATATAGGGTTTCGATCTCCCAAAACTAGTGACTTCCGACCCCCGAACCTTCGGGTCAAGCTTCGCCACTGCTTGAGAGTCATGTCGGTGGCTCACGGCGGTGCTCACCGCAAGCCACAACGTACAGCCTTATAACATATCGGTTAGTATTGGTTGAGAAAATCCAAAACGAAAAGGTCGTGATATACCGAAAAACAAATTTACTTTGATTAAAATATATATATATATATATATATATATATATATATATATATATATATATATATATATATCAACGTAAGGAGGGGACAATAAGTTGAATCTCCATAAATAGGCCATAGTTATCAAGTTCTTTGTTGTGCCATAAAACATAATCTCAAAAAAAGATTCTAGAATAATCAAACGCATGCATTAAAAAACGATGATGTTACCACGGGACCACGCTAATTTCTTAGTTTGTAAGCCATATGAAAGTAATATATACTAAAAAAAATAAAAAAAATTAAATAAATTCTAGATGACAAGTGACATCCAGTGATTGGAGCCATCGTCAACTTCATCCGATCAACTAAAGTTACTGTTGAGGTACTTAGGAATTGTGTTATATATAATTAAGATAATAGTTATATTAATATATTATGCTATACAGAGATATATTTTAGTGATAAGGCGACTGATTAAATTTAACTTCTGTAAATTTCAAGCATTGATGGCTATTGCTCTCGATTATGGCGCAAATGGGCTTTAATGATCGGTGGTGTGATTGGATCAAGGGTATATGCATTTCTTTTAGAGCCGCGGTTTTGGTAAATGGGTCGCCCACCTTTGAATTTAATTGTGAAAAGGGGCTTCGTCAAGGAGACCCTTTGTCGCCTTTTCTATTTTTAATTGTTATGGAAGCGTTGTCGTGGCTTTTGGAAAAGGCGAAACTTCATGGGGTTTTCAAAGGTATTTGTTTTTCGAACGAGGAGGTTGACATCACTCATCTTTTCTATGCGGATGATGCTCTTATCATAGGTGAGTGGTCGAAGGATAATATTCGTAACATTGCAAGGATCCTTCGTATTTTTTATATTTGCTCGGGGCTTCGTATTAATCTTCATAAGTCTAATATATATGGGATTGGTACGGAGGACGCCGAAGTAGATGACATGATGGAATTTCTTGGTTGCGTGCGTGGTGATATTCCGTTTAAATATCTTGGTATCCAAGTTGGTGCTAAGATGTCACGCATTCGGAGTTGGGACCCGGTCTTGGAGGTCATTCGCAACAGGCTTGTTCTTTGGAAAGCTAAATCACTTTCGATAGGGGGTCGCCTCACTCACATTAAATCGGTGCTAGAAAGTATTCCGGTATATTATCTTTCACTATACAAAGCGCCAAAGGCGGTGATCGAGTCTATGGAGTCTATTATGAGTCGCTTCTTGTGGGCGGGGTCTAGTGAGGAGAAGAAGATTCCATGGGTCGCGTGGGATATTGTCACTACGCCCAAAAAGAAAGGAGGTTTGTTTGGGGGTGGTTAAATTACAAGATGTTAACACCGCGCTTTTGTTAAAGTGGACTTGGAGATTCAAAAGAGAAGGTAATTGCTTGTGGAAGAATATCATCATGGGATGTCATGGCACAAGTAGATCGTGGGCTCTTCTGCCATGTAATGCACAATCTACCGGGTGTTGGAAGCATATTGTAAAAGTTGGAGAGCTAAAACTTTCAAACAGGTCGACCCTTAATTCATTATTTAGTGGTAAACTTGGGGAAGGCAGCTCTATTTTGTTTTGGGGTGACGCTTGGTTAAATGACGAGCCGCTTAGATTTGTGTATCCAAACTTATTCAGGATTGAAAAGAATAAATGGGTAAAAGTGTCGGAGCGAATCAAGATGGTCAACAATATTAAGACTCTCCGGTGGGAATGGAAGTCGTCTCCCAGCTCTGATGCCGAAGTGTCTGAGTTTTTTCAGATCCTTAATGATATACACGACATTGAATGGAAAGGTGGTTCAGATACATGGATATGGAAGCCTGCTACGGATGGTGAGTTCAGTGTTAAATCGGCCAAAAGTTTGCTGCTTAGTTCTTATGATGCAGTTCAGATTCCGAAGTTCAAGTGGAAGGTGTGGGTACCGAATAAATGTAAGATAATGGTTTGGCGGGCTGCTCTTAACCGTCTACCTACGACCACTGAACTGATAAAACGTGGCGTTAGTCTCCCTCATTCCTGCTGCACATTTTGCCAAGCTGGTTCCGAAACAGTGTGCCATCTTTTCACAGGATGTTTATATTCGCATGAAGTGTGGAATAGGATTGAAACATGGTGTCGCCTAGTTCCTAATATCCTGTTTGACGTGAAGGATGTTTTACAGATGCCGGAGAATCAGGCGCTAAATAAGAAGGCTAGAGGTATATTGAGAGGTATTATCTACACAACGTTGTGGGCTATTTGGACCGAGCGTAATAATCGCGTTTTTAATAGTAAGCATCGGAAGCCGATTGAGATTGTAGAGATTATTAAATATACGACGTTTCTATGGGTTTGTAATAGGTCTAGATGGAAAGATGTCGAGTGGTCTAATTGGTATGTATACCCCTTGGGTTGATGTATTGTTTGGGTGGCTCGTTGGTCCTTGATTTGAGGACTCATCGAGCTTTTTGTTGAATGAAATTTTCTTTTCAAAAAAAAAAAAAAAAAAAAGTGGATGTTTGGGTAAACTTATTTCCTCTTATTATAACTTATTAACTTAAGAAGTTAATAAGGGAAAATAGTGTTTGAATAATGTTTTGAGAAATCATTTTTTGTGCTTTAAAACGAGATAAGAAGAAATTACAAAGTTATGACTTTTTTTTTTCGAAAAAGGAGAAAATAAGAAAAGAAGTTGGTTACCCAAACATGCTCGAAGTAGATTGAGAGTATGTTAGTTTGTTGTAAGAAAAGATATTCCTATAAACTAGATACAGGATTTGAAGTATGAGAGAAGACATATATCACATGCGTGATGCGTAGAATAATGCTGTTAATATAAGTTACCAGGGGTGTTTTGAATTGTTGAAACAAATATGAAATTAAATTACTATTTACAAGCGGTTTGCTAGATAAGTTGAAGAAACAACGAGTTAGACTCGGGTATAATGAGGGGGTGGCTACTCGTGCTCGCTACCTGATGTAATCCTTTACTCACAACGATGATAGATCCGTGGTCTGATTGGGTATAGAATAGGTTAATAATCAATACACGAAACACACAAGGTTTAAGTGGTTCGATCTCCTTGACCTACGTCCACGGTTAAAGTACGATCTTTATTACTCGAAATGTTACAAGTGTAAAGAGAGAATACAAATCAGAAATACAAGTGCGTATCTGTGATTGGAGAATTGTTCGACCTCTTAAAAGGTGTGGAAGTCCCCCTTTTATAGAGGTCATGTGGGCCGGAGGCTTGTGACCCACTTTCGGAGCGCTGGGCTTGGGCCTAGGAGTTGGGTCTGTCTTCTAGAAGCCCACTTAGTTGGATTTGGATCCATAGTTGAATAAAGCAAACCATCCGAGAAAAACGCCTTGTGATTGGTCGTCAGGGGCGTGGTACACGTGGCGCAATGTTGTGGACTGCAGGGGCGTTATTTTCTTCCTGGTGTGGCAGAGGGTGTCAGGCAGCTTATTTTCTTCTGGAAGGCAGGCTGAGGTGACGTTTGAGCAAATGTTTAACTTGTGCTAAAGTCAAGGTGGAGTACCAGAAGCCGTCTGGGCTCCTGCAACAACCTGAGATTCCAGAATGGAAGTGGGAACGGATCTTGATGGATTTTGTCACCAAGCTACCGAAGTCACTAAGTGGTTGCGATATGATTTGGGTGATTGTCGATAGGTTGACAAAATTGACACATTTCTTACCTATTAAGGAAACTGATGGACTTGAGCGGTTAGCTCGAATTTACCTTAAGGAGGTAGTCTCTCGGCATGGGGTGCCTATTTCTATTATCTCTGATCGTGACTCCCGTTTTGCTTCGCGTTTCTGGAAGGCTCTGCACAAAGCTTTGGGTACTCAGTTGGATATGAGTACGGCTTATCATCTGCAAACTGACGGTCAGAGTGAGCGGAAAATTCAAACCTTGGAGGACATGCTTCAGGCATGTGTTATCGATTTTGGCAAGGGTTGGGAGAGTCACCTACCGTTGGTGGAGTTCTCTTACAACAACAGCTACCATTCTAGTATCAAGGCAGCTCTGTTCAAAGCTCTTTACGGGCGGAAATGCCGATCTCCTCTCTGGTGGGCCGACGTGGGTGAGAGTCAACTCACTGGTCCAGAACTGGTGTACGAAACTTCGGAGAAAATCGTACAAATTCGTAACCCTTTGGCAGCCGCACGGGATCGTCAGAAGAGTTATGTCGATCGCTGTCGCAAACCTTTGGAGTTCCATGTTAGGGACAGGGCACTTCCGAAAGTTTCACCATGGAAGGGCGTCATACGCTTTGGAAAGCGTGGCAAGCTTAACCCTCGTTATGTCGGACCGTTTGCAATCCTGGAACGGATTGGACCGGTGGCATACAGACTTGACTTACCGCCGGAGCTCGGTAGTGTTCACAACGTCTTCTATGTGTCTAACTTGAAGAAGTGTTTGGCTGACGAATCTCTTATTGTACCACTGGAAGAGATCAAGGTTGATGGTCGTCTTCGCATTGTGGAGGAACCTGTTGAGATTCTTGACTATAAGATTCGTAGCCTTCGCCAGAGTAAAATCCGCATCGTTAAGGTTCGTTGGAACTCGAATCGTGGACCGGATTTCACATGGGAACGGGAGGATCAGATGAAATCTAAGTATCCTCATCTTTTTCCGAAGCGTGCGTTTGAATCTAGGCATGTTACTGCTGAAGCTGAATGAATCTCGGGGCGAGATTCCTTTCAACGTGGGGATGATGTAACGACCGGTAAATTTTCTTTTCGTCTCTTTCCTTTTTGGCTTCGTACAAATTTTCGGGGCGGAAATTCTTTCAACGTGGGGATGATGTGACACCCGGCATGTTCGGCTTAAACATTTTGGTAAAACATAAGTATACCTTGGCGAAAAACATTTATAAACAAACTTAACTGGGTTAGTTGAGTCGGGTCAGGTTAGGATTGTCTAGGGTTCAATGATCTGGAGGATCATTAGGGGTTGTTTTGGGAATATACTAGTCTTGAGTCCCGTTGTTGGTGAAATTACATGGATTGAATTTAGTAGGATACGTAGATTGATACATACGTGTGATACAAGGTGCAAATACGTGCTTCAAAGATGTAAACGTGATTATACGTGCTTATATATGCTTAACATATGTTAGGATTACATGTTCATATGTTAGGATATGTTAAAATGCGTTTAAACGACAAAACTGGAAGATCTGGAAAACATAGAAACTGGTTCGACCATAAGGGGGGTTGAACCAGGCAAGTGTGTCAACCAAAAAGTTCATTCGACCATGTGAACTCTCATTCGACCCATGCTTGAGGTCGAATGTGGCTTTAGTATAAATATCACACTTTATCATTTTTCATCATTTTACAAACCTAGTCGCCTCTAAACACTCTCTTTCAATTTTAATCACTAGGGAAGGAGTTTTTGCTCTCGTTTTTCATAATCTAACCTACAAACATCATCTAATAAAGAATCTAAGGTGTGTTCTTAATCCAAAACCCTTTTTAAAGCATTCTGATTCGTTTTCATCTAACCCCAAATGTCCAGATCTGTTCTAAGGATGTTTTTATGATTAAAAACCTTTCAAACATCTTTCTAAACAAAACCCTATCATTAAACATGAGTTTTCATATCAATAAACATGTGTCAGGTTGTGTTTATGTTATGTTATGTTAGAAACATGATCTAGGGCTATTATTGGTGTTGTTTTATGATTATTCTAGGTTACAATTGGGTGGATGATGGTATTATGATTATTTTGGGGATTTTGATGAATCTAGGGCTTTATGCATGCTGTTATTATTGGTAAAATGATCAAGGGTTTTCATGAACACAACAAATTGAGCATTTTGAGAGGATTATGAAAGGATTTCGAAAAGTTTCCAAATTGGGTAAAGTTTTCATGCATGATGTGACGTTTCCATAATTTTACCATTTTGGGTAGTGTGTTAAAATGGACTGATTTTGGAGTAAAATTGGTGGGGTTTTGTAGGAATATGTTATTCATACTTGACTGCAGTGTTTCATGATGTTTCGTGATGTTTTCAGATAGTTTTGATGCGATTTGATGCGTTTTAGGAAGAAAGAAGCTGCAGGGGTCGAACCTAGGATACCTTCGACCAGCGTGGGGTCGAAGGTAGATCCCAGGGGTCGAATGTAGCTTCCCGCAGGTCGAACGTGGCTCTATTAGGTCAAACGAACTTGATTTAGGTCGAATTAACACATGTTAGGGTCGAATTAACATGTGTTAAGGTCGAATGAACATGCAATAGGTTGCATGAACTTAAGTAAGGGCCAAAGGAGCATAATGGGGGTTGAACCAAGGTCTTATGGGTCGAACCTGGTTCAGTTTCCATACTAATCCGACCTTACAACTCCGTATGTGCGATTCTTGATGCAAACTAAGTGTTTTATGCTTGAACCTTATGTGTAATCTATGTATGCTTGATTAGTTTATGTAATGGGTCACCAACGGGATGTCGGGTCAGTCTAGTGTGTCGGTTGAACAGTCAAACACGTTTTTAAATATACTTGGTCACGATCTAGACAGTCGGGGACTAGATAACCTTATGGTTATTAGTCGGAACACTTATGTGAACTTTTTGATAGATCTCCAGTAGTTGGGATTATCAAGAGCTTAGCTTTTATTATTATCTTGAAGAAAACGCAACCTAAGGTGAGTTTCACGGCCCCACTTTTACTGGTTTTGCTTTTGGGGGAGAAAACATGCGCTAAACTTATATTTTGTAACATATGTCATACTATGGTTTACTTTTGAGTTGCCATACGATCTTTGGAAGCCCCGGGGGAAACCATGAATGTGCGGGGATGCACAACGGGGGAAATGTGGATAGATCTATTGGGCGTGACCTGCCCCACTCGTCGACTGGATGTCGGACGGGTGCATATTGTCTCGAACTTGCTAAACTTGCTAAACATTATTCGGGCGGCTTGAATATATGCTAAACGTGTCCAGTAATGGTTTTCCAATCGCAGTAGTAACAAAACATACGCCTAGCTAGCGTACTTTGGTTTCACTTGATATAGTATTGACAGGTTTTAGACTTGGTAACATTTGGTAACATTTTTATGCAAACCTGTGAACTCACCAACATTATATGTTGACGTCGTTTTGGCATGTTTTTCTCAGGTCGCTAAGGTAGCATCACACGGACTAGGCGCACGAGTCTGCATGGCGTCTAGGGCTTAGTTTCATGCTTTTGAAATAATCATTTTGGAACATATTGTCACTTGGTTTTGTAACTTGAAAATGCTTCCGCTACAGTTTTCTGATATAAGAGTTATGTTTTGAGTTTACGTATTATTCATATAGTGTTGTTTATTGTGACCGTTGACTTCGATCCGGGTTTGTCACGCGCCTCGCGGTAAAACTCCGCATGTGGAAATTTGAGGGTGTGACATTGTAGATACTATATGTGGGGTAGGGTGCGCTGAGGCGTTGGCGCTGATACCATATGTCACACCCCGACTTTTCCCTCGTCGGATGCGACGTTTGGTGCCTTTGCCAGCGCAGCGGAAAGATGCATCTAAGACTCTGGTTCCCTGAACGCCAATTCTAAACCTCTAGGATTCCCGATCCCAACTGTCACCTACTCCAACCGTGCCGTTACCAAAGTTTAAACCTGAAAGACATACTTAAAAAGTCAACATAAAGCTGGTGAGTTCATAAGTTTTGCATAAATAATTCCACAAGTTTTTATAAAAGAGTTTCCATAAGTCTGAAAAGATCATTCCCGTTAATACTATGTCATAAGAACGTTAGCTAGACGTTAAGTGTTTTTACTACTACGGTTGGGAACCCATTACTAAACATGAACCAAAAGATGATACCAGCCCAGATTGACTGGGCTACCGATGCCTCGGTAACCCGATAGGTAGAGACAATATGCACCCGCCCGGCCCCGCCGTCGAGTGGGGTTTGTGAGGCCCAATAGATCTATCCACATTTCCCTCGTTGTGCGTTCCCGCACATTCATGGTTTCCCCCTGGGACTTTCCATAAAAGCCGTATAGTAACATAAAGTGCCCATAGTATAACATGATCTTTAAATAGTTCGTACGAAGCATGTTTCTTTCCCGAATGTAAAACCAGTAACAGCAGGGCCGTGACACTCACGCACCCATTTCATTTTTCAAAAACTTGTTCGTTTGGAATTCCTCAGGTTTTCATAAAAGAAGCATGTCTTCCACCCCGAAAACATTTATAAAACAGTAAAAAGTGGGGTCATGAACTCACCTCAATTTCCATGCTAAGCTAGCAAATAAAGTCCAAGCCTCGACCGGCTTCCTCGTGCCCTATTACAACAAAGGACACCTTAAAGTCTAACACATATAAACCTAGCCTATTATCCGGCTAAAAGATAGTTTATCCAACTATCTAACTCGTGTGTATAACTCGAGTACTAATATGCTTTAACTCGACGAACCGATCGTGACTTATCTTACTTATGCGTTAACACACGATATAGTACCCAAGTTGCGCACTTGTCACTATTCGTGTGTACACCACGTTGGACTAATATTACGAAACGTATAACTTATCCTTAGCCGTAGCTCGTCTTATAGTTATATTTTAGGAAAATATTCTTTGATGAAAATATAAGTATAGTTATTTAAAATCGATTCATAACAATATCGCTTCGTTTCCAATCTTTAAAGGTTTCAAAATATTAACTTTTTGTATAATTCTTTTCTCCAATACGCTGAGCGTTTTGTAATTCAAAATCGTTAAAATAGAAATGTTTTAGTTACTAAAATCTTTAAAGGTTGACGCAATTGACGCTCAGTAAATAATATGCATTTGTTTGGAAATAGCGTTCGACGTTTTTCTTTAAATGTTGCAAGAAATCATTTGTCGAAAACCTTTTACGATATTGTAGAAAACTACATTTGTCAAAATACTTGGAGGTTGTTTATAATGAAATATGCAACAAATATCGCTTTCGTTTACGCTTATAAATTTTATAAAATTTCGGCAGAGTTTCCTCTGTTTTTGTACAAACCAGGCAACACAAGTCGCCTACAATTTTCCCAAAAATCAATATCAAACACAAATCCACATTTTGTTTATCCGCAATTCCAAATCAGACGAGACTTATACGTTTCGACGCTTTTACATAAACTACACTTATTTGTATAAAGACACGGCAATATATATGTATATTATAGTCCAACCAATTTAGTCCGAGGTCCAATAATACCAAGTCACACTTTATATTCTTATCAATAATAATATTGTCGGTTCGTTCGCGAGACACTATTTATATATATTTATATTTTTATAAAAATACAATGCTTATAAAAATGAAATAATGAAATATGTACGAATTCAAGTATACCGAATCACACGCGAGTAACCCGAAGCCGCCTCGAACTGCGTGTAGACCGGAACCAAAGTTTGACCAGCTTTGACCGCGCGTTGACCGAGGCTTGACCATCCAGATCTGACCCGAACAAGACCCGTACCGAACCCGATCTCGTACCGAATCTGACCCGAACACCAAAACCACCAAACTTTGATCCGAACCACAACCTTAACCCAAACCCGAAGCCAACATTACCCCCACCCGAGCCAACCTCGGCTGCAACCACCTCCACCCGACCCCACCTCGCTGGACCAGCGTCCACCACGAACCACCACTACCTGCCGTCACCAACCACCTCGAGCCGCCTGTGAACCACCAACCAACCGGACCCGACCAAGCATCTCCACCATCTCCAACCCTGACCCTGACCCGAGCCCTAAACAGACCCGGACCCGAGCAAACCCATCAAACCCAACCCATAACCCAACACCCTGGTACCACCTGCTGCCTCCACCTTTAACCCGACCGGACACAACACCACAGCCATCACCATCACGATCCATCACCACCCGCAACCACCACGGAGCACCACAGCCCGGCCCCCTTTCCGCCCGACAACCACCATCAGCTCCTTCTTAACCTTAACCGAGCCACCACAAACTCGAGACCCAAACAAACCAACCCAACCCGACCCCTGAGGGCTTTCCGAACCACCACGCCGCCGCCACCACCCCCATGGTGGCCGGCCGGCTTCTGCTGCCGTTGGGGTCGCGCCGCCACCACCCAAGCTTGGTGGTGGCCGGCTGTTCTTGTAACAGGGGCGGGGGATAGGGGTGCGAGGGAGAGAGAGACCGGTGAGGAGAGGGAGAGAGATGCGATGAGAGAGAGAGAGTAGAGAGAGAGAGAGAGAGGTTGCAGAGAAATGGGGGGGGGGGGGGGTATGGCTGCGGGTTTGAAAATGAAGAAGGAAGGGGATAAGCTTCCTTTTATAGCTAGGGTTTATTGGTAGGTGAGGTATACCGCGTATCGAACCCGTAATCTCGCGAAACGTCTCGGTTTAGATTTAGGCTCGATAATTAATTATAAAAATTAGTCGGTTTTGTTCGAAATACAAAACCGAGCATAAATATAAATATCTTCGATGTCCGACGCGTGTTTTCAAAACACGCGTTTAAATCGCGTTAATTTAACCGGTCGCAGTTTCGATTGTAAAAACGATCAGTAAACTTCCGAAACTTAATAATTAACAATATTTAAAATAAATATTTAATTTTAATGATAAAAAAAAATCACGTAGGTGTAGATCGGAAGTTGCCGGGTGTCACACCATACCTCTTCATAAGTCTTGTAATTCTTTTTTTTTTCTGTCTAGAATCTCTTAAACAAAACTGGAATAAAATGGAGAATGTAATGGAATTATTGACATAAGCTTAGTTGTTTCTAGAATTGTGAAAGATCGGAAAAGTCAAATAACAGCACATTGTAATTTAGTAATTACTCATGGCCCATCGCGCGTGTTAAGACAGGATGTAAAATCATGTCAAGTAGCACAAATGACACATCACAGCCAACGAATACCAACATTGGGGAAACTCGTAAAACAAAAGGAATAAAAAATGAAAAAAAAATAAATAAATCCGAACGACTACACGTAAAAATGTTAAACAATGCACGCAAAATGTAAAACATAAAAAAAACCAATAAGACTCCCACATTGTGACAAGACCGTTAAACAGGAAAGAAAAATAAGCCTAAACTCGGTGTACCACACAAGTAGATTGTGGCGTTTAACTCACCAAATTAAAACCGAATCATAATGTAACAATACTGATTTATGGGAGATTAACATGGACCTTTGTATGACACCCTAGGCAAATCCCACATCAGCCATGGCCAGGAGAGATCCTTGGTTCATAAGTAATCCAAAGCCTCTTAAATCACCAACGCGTTTTGGCTTAATGCTAGTGGATGAGAGGATAACTCCACAGTTAAGCGTGCTCAGGTGGGAGTAGTATCAGGATGGGTGACCTCCTGGGAAGTCTCCACCGGGGCAACCAAAAACAAATCCGTGAGCTCTGGATGGGCAACCCATCGGGGCAAAGCGGACAATATTGGTGGTGAGAGAGGCCGGATGTTACACATAAAATAAAAAATCTGTAAAATGTGAAAGGTGTAGCAGGGAACAAAGTTAAAATTAAAAACGTGTTGATATTAAATTGTAAAACATGTAATAGCATTGAGGCTAAAAGTAATAAAAAAAAAGGTAACCTAAAACCATAAAATCACACCAACACTTAGAGGTGTACAAAACCGGGTTTTTTGAATACCCGGGTTCGGTTACGTACCCGGGTTCGGGTATGACCGGGTAGGGTATAATCGGGTATTACGAAATAATCGGGTCGGGTTCGGGTAGGGTATTTTCGTGAAAAGCCATTCCCTATATACCAGGTTCAGGTCGGGTTCGGGTTTTCAATACCCGGTTTCGGGTATACCCATTTTCGGGTACTAGATACCTATTTTCAAGTAAGCGTGTGAATTTCCGACACGACCCGAAAACACGACCCGAACCTAACACGAAATTAGCGGGTTTAGGTTTGGTCTAAATGGGTTCGGGTCAAACCCTCGAACCCGTTTAGCTAAACGGGTTGGGTTCGGGTCAACTCGGGCGGGTTGGTTATACTATATATTGTTTTTTTACAATATATTTTATGTTATAAATTAAATTGGTTAGGTATTTTATGCTACACTTATAACTTAAAATAGAAATTGGTATGAGATTTATAAATAAAACATAAATGTTTTATATATATTTGTGTTTTTTGTAGCAAAATTTTAATTTTAATACATTAATTTGCGAAAATACCCTACGGGTAGGGTCGGGTTCGGGTATTAAATAACCGGGTAGGGTCGGGTTCGGGTATCAAATAACCGGGTTTTAAAATACTCTACGGGTAGGGTCAGGTTCGGGTATTTATTTCGGGTTCGGGTATTTTGTACATCTCTACCAACACTACCTTCGAGTACCTTCATACCACACCCACCAATTATATTCCTTCACAACAGTCAAGTACCCGCCACGGGTTTAGATACTCGTGAGCCACTACCCACACGCCTACACCCAAGGAGTGGCGGTGGTGTAGCCACGTGGGTTCAAACCCATGTCCCATTACCTGTGTGGTGCCCCGTCTCCCAAAATCATGATAGCACGGCAAAAATGCAAATTAGTAGTATATAAATATATGCCTTACACTTACAGGGTTGGGCTAAATTAAAAACCCTCTTGAGTTGTGAAAACCCTAGAAATCCATTTGTGACCATTGATCAAGGTAAATGGATGGCTAAGATTGGATCTGAATTGTTTTATTATTAAATTAGTTGACATCTTTAATAAAAAGTACAGAAAGGGTAAGAATGTAAAATCACACTTTGTTCTCTCTCTATTTTCTGACAAAAGTACATGCTTTTTTCAAAAGTGGTGATTTGACAATTGGTATTTTTCTCTCTCATAACCAAAACAACTAACCTATTTTGTTTAAACAAAAATTAAATACATAATTCATAAAAATACGTGTTACAACTTTTGTTCGTAAGTTACAATTTTTTTATTGTGTTATAATATGTACTTTAGTATGTTACAGTTTATGTTATTATGTTACAACTTTTGTTTCTAAGCTACAATTTTTATTATACATGTAACAACCTTTGTTACTGTGTTACATCTTATAGTTCTAGTATGTTATGATTTTTGTTACTATGTTACAACTTATACTCCCAATGTTAGATTATGTAACATCATCTGGATACAAAAGACTATATGTGTAATGAACAGATCTCATAAATATGTAACAATGTTACATGAAAAAACAACAAATAATTACAACTTAAGAAATGTTACAAGAAAAAAAAATCCAAAACCAAAGCCTTTTTTCTCATCTTCATCAACCCATCTGCCTTCATCAAATCAACAAACCACCAGGTACTGATTCAACCAACAACTTAAAAGCTATTAGAACACAAAATTCAAACAAGATTAAAAAAATTTTAAAAAAAGTGGTAGTTGTAAATTGAAACAAAATTAAAAAAACAACCAAGCCAAATCTAAAAAAAACTTATTCTTTAAATGTCTTGAATCTGTTGGCCACACTCAAGTAGATCTAGACTTTTGACATATATAATAATAATACACAAGACTAATTATATAATTTGAAGACAAACTAAATCAAGAATACACAAAACCGATTCTCTTGAAAGGAAAGAAAATAATAAATAAAGAAAATAAATAAAAGAAAAGAGTGTTACCTTCTTGTAGTGGTTTATCAAAATAAAAGAAGGAAACCGTGCTTTGATTCAATCTCGCAAAATCAATTCCATGCCGGAGCATATCCGGGTCAAACCGGTAACCATGGGTGGGTTGTGCTAGCGTGTGTGATCTACGCGCCTCCGCCTCCAACACACTCCGGCAACGTTGTAATTCTGCTAATAATATCTCCTCACGTACTCTCTCTTTCATCAATTCTCTCTCTATCTCCTCTCTCCTCATATGCACTGTTGCTCCCATCCATAACCCCCCTGTAATATTATTTACTAATGTAAGAACTTAATAATAATAATAATAATAATAATAATAATAATAATAATAATAATAATAATAATAAACATACCTGATTCAGATCTACTCTAAAAACCAGATCTGAAGCATTAGGCTTGATTCATTACGACCACCACCACAACAAAAATCCATAAAAATACACGACACACCGGAACCAAAAGCTGCAACCATAGCCACCACCATCAAAACCCTGTATTCAGATCCCTTTTCAGATCTAAGAGAAAGGGTATGTGGGTTTCAGACTTAAATTCGAATTCAAAAATCGATAGGGGTAGTGGTATCGACAGGTTTAGAGATAGAAGGAGAGAAAGAGATAAATAGTGGTGGTTTCATGGTGGTGCTAGCAGGCGGAGGTGGCAGATTTATAATAAAAAAACACCGATGACCACCCCCATCGTGGTCCTCACCAGCACCGACGAGTCATGAGCACTGACGGTGAGAGAGAGGGAGTCATGGAAAAGATGAGAGAGAGGGTCTTGTGGCGTTTGAATTCGAGGGAGAAAGTGAGAGAGAGGGAGTCATGGAGAAGATGAAAAGGCTTGGTAGAGTGGAGAATGAGATGTGCAGAGGGTATTATTAAACAATCTCTCTCTTCCTGACAATTAATATTATATCAGAAAAAGTTATATTGTAATCTTCCAATTTTACCCCTGATTTTTGCATGTAATAAGAGTGACGAGGATGTATGTGAGCCACTTGATGGGTTTCTAGAGTTTTCACAACTCACTAAGGTTTTCACTAAATACTTACCCTACACTTACATTCAATAAGAAATAAATTGTTCCGTCAATCATTTTTCTCTAGTAAATAAACTAAACGAAATACATGTTACATTTTAATAAAATGTTTGTGATTATCTATACTTGTGAAAAGGTTAAGAGATCTCAAAATCAGATCCAATTTTGACTCGACTGTGTCTGTGCCACTTTAAATGTCATTTATTTGATGTAAATTTTGATTACCTTATTTGATTGATTAACATTATTAAATCAGTCTTTTTAATGGCTCGGCACTTATTGACGAAGAGCCCCTTAAATTATATATATATGCATGAAACGACTAAACACTAAGGGATTAAATCGATGTAGTTTTCAGATTAAATTAAACAATGTCAAGTTGAATGTTATAAAATAAGATGCAAGAAAATGAACAATAGAATAGATAAAGTTAGTGGGTGTTTCCCCTTAAAAGCATCTCCTTGTCTAGTTGTCTTAACATTCAAAAACCTCCACTTGGCACTTTTGACAAAAACGAATGGGTGGTTTTAACTTTCAATACATCTTCTTATTATTATTTTATATTTAATATTTAATATTTTTTTTTCTAATTTTTTGGTAATGCATGTAGAGAGATTGACTGTACACTTGAAATAGGGGACCCCAGGTGGAAACCTATTGCTTGCCCCTAAATTAACCACATACCCTTGCCATCCTTCCATTTCAATTTTAAAAAATGTAACTCAAAATTGATTGCTAGTAATTATATAAATATCATGATTTTCAACTTTACTCGCTTATCGACGTTAAGAGAAGCATATAGTTAGCAACTAAAGCAAAGATGTCACACAAGTTATGGGTAGGAACACACAACAGTGGAGATGTGCGACGTCTGATGGATATCTGTCAATAAAGAGCGTAATGCCTCTAATACGTGTTGCACATAAACTATAAGATATATACCACACAATACAATTCAAAAGAAATGAAGATCATGTAAGTTTAAAAAAGTTCTTAAAAATCCAATGCCTTAATACACATTAATTGTAAAACCACATGGTATGAATATACGATCCATATGTAAAAAGAGAAAAAAGAAAAAAAGTTTTTCTCGTACGAATATACTTTCTAAAAGGTGTTTGAATTTTATTTTTATTTTTAATCTACGGTAGCATTTAAAAAATAATTAAAGCACATCAAGTTGTTCCTAAAATTACCAAATGTCTAAAACAATAATGATGAATCATTATTCATTAATCAATTTTTACATTACAACTAGTCAACTAAAATAATAACGACAAACTAACCTACTCCTAATCTACTCTTATAAACTTATCAAAAGTGTTTACACGGAACAGAAGGCAGGCCGGAGAAGAACGAAGACCGGCAAAAAGGGCAGTCAGCTTGTTTCCTTTGAATCAATTTTCCGATACATTCGGAATGGAAGACATGACCACATCGGCTAAGTTGACAAACAACATCATCGCCATCGTAGTTGTTTGAACAAACAAAACACATTTCTTCCACCTCTCTATGTCGTCGCTCTTGCAAATCCTCGAATCGGATTATTGGAAGATCCACGTGAAATATATCCGATTCGAGTTGATTGGTATAGGCCTTGTCGTGTTGGAAGATGTATAAGAAGGTGTTCTTGAGCATATTAAATAGTTCGGTTTTGACTCGGAGAATTGGTAAGAGCACAAATAAGCAGAAGATGATGTTGATCACCATTTTTTTTTGTTGACGTTATGTTATTGGCTTTGATTTGTGTTTGTGGGAAAATGGCATGTCTTATAATTTATAGGGAGGAAAGGGGTCCATAGGTGTAGAATAATCGATTATTGTGTATATTTATTAATTATAGTCATCATTTCGATTTATTTAATTGTCAACTTGCCGACCCTTTTAGGCTAGATCAAGACCATGGTAAAAGTGGCCGACCCTAAAAGCTAAGATCAAGACCATGTTCAAGTGTCGCTTTATCCACCACACATCGCTCAGCCTTTTAGTAAATATAAAATAAACTCCCGTTATCAGTGGAAACTCGATTACAATTGGTTGAGAAGATCCGAAACGAAAAGGTCGTGATATACCGAAAAACAAATTTACTTCGATTTAGAAAAAAAAACTCAAAAAAAATATATCATCAGGACAATAAATTTTACTTACTACTTATTAAATAAAAGGAATCTTGTATATAAAACTAAGTATATGGTAGTGTTCGGAAGACGGAATGGAATGAACCATTACTAGGTAATGAAAAAAATGTGTGTTTAGTTGGTCAATGGAATTTAATCACCCATTTTCCAAGGCAGTTTATTCCTTCAAAACCATTTTATCCACCCCATATTTTTTTTTTCCATTTCATCCCCCTTTTCACACTCCATTAACAACACTAAGGGGTTGTTTGGTAGCCTCTTAATCAGCCTCTTAACCATTCAGGTCTGAATCATTCAGCATTCAGACTGTTTCAGCATCTGAATGGAATGATTAAGTGCTGAACCATTAAGCTAATAAGGGATGCTGAATGATTCAGCTCTTAACCATTTAGAGCCTCTTAATCATTCAGACCATCTTAAAGATTCAGCACTTAATCAACCAAACAGCCCCTAAAACTCATCACCCATCACCACAACCCACCATCCGCCACCACCCATCACCATCGTCACCACCCATCGTCGCCGCCACCGCAAACTACTACCTACACCCACCCACCACCATCGTCACAACCCACCACTGTGGTCACCACCAACTACCTTCACCCACCCACCACCATCGCCAACTACCACCACCGCCAACACCTTTCACCTCCACCACCCACCAACGTCACCCACTGTAACAACCCGACCCGGTGGGGCCGGGTCGAAACGACAGTTTGGTAACAGACTTGCACAACGGAAGCATCGTTAACAAATATTTATTTGTTTATGCAATTTCTAATTCAAAAATATAAATACATAACTTAAATAAATAGTCTAATAGCTATGCAGGGACGAATCGCAGCGGTCGTCGAAGTAGTTAATGATGTGTAGTCCACTAGCCGATCCAATATCTATTCTGCTTATCTCTAGATGCTCTAACCGCAACACAGGTAGCCGAATCTTCTAACAAGATAGCCTCTAATCCGCTACTAGCAAGCATATACCTCGCGGTTGCCATCCATCCATTTGCAGTACCTGAACACATGCTTAAAAGAGTTTTGGGTCAGCAATTACACTGGTGAGTCCGTGTAAGTAATAAGTGGATCCAAAACAGTTTAACAGTTCAAAAACCAGTTTACACAGTTCAACACAGTTTAACACACGTGATGTACAAGTGACACCTCAAACCTAACACGGAATCTATCTACTACCATTATAGATTCCCCTGGCAAAATACATGTCACAACGGCCCGCAGGCCTCAGTGGAGGGTTTTCCGGGCTTCCGGATCCACTGTGTGTGGGGGTTTCCCCAAGTAGCGCTACCCACATATTAAGTGGCCCAATCTCCTGGGTTAATGAGTGTCGGTTGTAACATCGCAAAATTTTCCCCAAAATTTTAATACATAAAAAGCCCTTATATATATATATATTTTTTTTTTATTACACCTTTATCATTAATATTATACAAATGTGCCTAAGTCTTTATTTATCCTAACTCACAACTTATATACATACATAAATGTATATAAATAATAATAATAATAATATGATTCTAAATTCTTTTTTTTTCACATACAAGATTTTTTTTTAAAATAAAGCCTTGAGTCAAATAGTCAAAGTCCTAGTCAAAGTCTTAGTCAAACAGTCAAAGTCTTAGTCAAATAGTCAATTCATCATAAAACCTTACTTTATGGTGTTGACCAATTTTAATGGCTAATTGACTCCAAAACTAGTATAAAAACCCACCTATGACCCATTATACTTTGCACCTCTAAATCGATTGTTTCAATCCGATTAAACTTTCCCTCATACCTTTCTTCTATAGTCTATTACTTCTACAATTGAAGCTTTGATTATAAGCTATTGTAATTGGCGAATTGGAAGCTTGATATTCTTTCTTTTTCGTTTTCTTCAATTTGGACTAGCTACGTTGTTGAGTCTTTGGGATTCGCCTCGCATACATTCACAACACATTATTCTATTTTTTTTTACGAGATATAACATTTTGCTGAGGTGAGTTTTACATAGCCCCTTTTCTATTTATCACCATTTTTGGGGTGAAACATGTTACAACATCATTTATGCAATTCAATCATCAATGTGTCTATGTGTTTTTCTATATTGCATTATGTCTTGAACATGACTAGGGTAAGCACAATTCTAGCATAAACATTCATCAGCCAAACGGTATACATTGATAGATCTATTGGACTGACAATCCCACCCGGATACGTGCCTCCTACAAAGGTTGCGTGGGTGTTTGTTACTGCAATATAAACGAGTGAACCATGAGCGTATGGGATGTACCACAATACAACAGTCACAATGGTTGATTATGCACTCGATTTACTTCTAGTATGTTTTCACATATGGACTAGATTGCCATGACACATGAATTGCACAACAATTTTATTCGATTATCAAAACCTATGTAATTCTCACCAACTTTTGTTGACCCAAAATATTTTCAACTTAACATGTTTCAGGTTCTACTTGCTTGAAGATTTGAATTAATGCTTGAAGATGTGTGCATAGTTTTATTCAATTTGATGTACGAATTCTTGTAGAACAATTGTATGTAATTTATAAAAATCATATAATGAAATTTATTATTTACCATGAGCTACTGAACAATCATCAATACGTGACATCCCGATGTTTCCGCCATCGGTTGGGGTGTTACAGATTGGTATCAGAGCCATGGTTATAGGGAATTAGGTTATTAGAAAAATAATCTAGTCTATAACCATAGGATTATAACCAGTATTTGCTTCTTTTACTTGCCATTCTCTATCTCCCTCCTACTTCTTATCCCTACTTTCATCCTTACAAGAAGGTTGCTCTCCACCATTGGATCTACTCTTAGACTAATAGGACAAAATCCTCAGGTTTAGCCTGAACCACCTTGAGATCTCGTCGAAGTTCTAGATTTTAATAACGAACACGTGCAATCTGGAAGGGTGAACGCCTGTATTCTGAGTCTTCTGTCTAGGCTGGCATTGCGCATATATCCCAATCAGACGAGGGACCCGGATGCCTACCTGGGAATTCTCGGGATGAGTGTTCACTTATAGGCTAAAGCATGTCTTCATATGTTATTAGAATTTAGAATCTTTGATAAGTCAACGTTTTCGTTTATTCGTTTTAATTAAATGAATAAATGATTACATTCCTTATATTACCTCATTGTCCTTCATTCAACCCATATCTTATTGAACATTCATTACCCAAATCACTTCCGTAACCGATGCCCTAAACTAAACAGAGATCAAGATCCTCCAGCTACCTAACCGCAAGTCTCACCATTTGACTATCGGTTGCTTTTATTCTATGTATTGACGCTATTTGATTCAAGTAATAAAATATTTGTCTGAGAGTTGTTACATGGTGCATGATTGTTTGAATGTGAACTAATTATATAAATCTATACAACTACAACTCATATACTGTGCTTGTTATACTTGCTTGCATAAACATGTTATCAATTTGCAACCTATGTGTATAATAAATGCTGCACTTAATAGAGGTCATCGTGCCTTTTCAACAGTCGGGAGAGGCCCTACAACCTGCTCCACGACTGGTGGAGGCTATCGAACCTACTCAACGATTGGTAGAGGTCATTATGCCTTTTCAACAGTCGGGAGAGGCCCTACAACCTACTCCACGACTGGTGGAGGCTATCGGACCTGCTCAACAATCGGTGGAGATATAGAACGACGCAAAACTTTAATGTAAGGTAAATTGGTGATTGCGGTCCGGAACGTAATCATGAATTTACAGGTACGTTCAGGTAGTGTGAAATTCTATCAAGGTTTTCAGTAAATAACCAATTATAAACTCTAGTTACCTGGTAGTTCATTTAGTCTTTCTATAGTCAATCAACTCATGCATTTCTTTTAGGAGTCCTAAAACTTAAGATTCTTATTCTCCTTGCTATTTCAGATGAACCTAATCCAACCCTTAAAACTCACACATATCAAAACTCTTACCCAAATTATTCGAAACAGTTTATTATGTTACCTATAAATTTATGTCATGCCTTAACTCGAAACTTCCCAAACCACCCTTGTCCTAATTTCTACCCAATCACCTTCAACCCTGTGTTTTCAATAAACTTCGGGACGAAGTTTCCAAAAGTAGGGGAGACTGTAACATCGCAAAATTTTCCCCAAAATTTTAATACATAAAAAGCCCTTATATATATATATATTTTTTTTTATTACACCTTTATCATTAATATTATACAAATGTGCCTAAGTCTTTATTTATCCTAACTCACAACTTATATACATACATAAATGTATATAAATAATAATAATAATAATATGATTCTAAATTCTTTTTTTTTCACATACAAGATTTTTTTTTAAAATAAAGCCTTGAGTCAAATAGTCAAAGTCCTAGTCAAAGTCTTAGTCAAACAGTCAAAGTCTTAGTCAAATAGTCAATTCATCATAAAACCTTACTTTATGGTGTTGACCAATTTTAATGGCTAATTGACTCCAAAACTAGTATAAAAACCCACCTATGACCCATTATACTTTGCACCTCTAAATCGATTGTTTCAATCCGATTAAACTTTCCCTCATACCTTTCTTCTATAGTCTATTACTTCTACAATTGAAGCTTTGATTATAAGCTATTGTAATTGGCGAATTGGAAGCTTGATATTCTTTCTTTTTCGTTTTCTTCAATTTGGACTAGCTACGTTGTTGAGTCTTTGGGATTCGCCTCGCATACATTCACAACACATTATTCTATTTTTTTTTACGAGATATAACATTTTGCTGAGGTGAGTTTTACATAGCCCCTTTTCTATTTATCACCATTTTTGGGGTGAAACATGTTACAACATCATTTATGCAATTCAATCATCAATGTGTCTATGTGTTTTTCTATGTTGCATTATGTCTTGAACATGACTAGGGTAAGCACAATTCTAGCATAAACATTCATCAGCCAAACGGTATACATTGATAGATCTATTGGACTGACAATCCCACCCGGATACGTGCCTCCTACAAAGGTTGCGTGGGTGTTTGTTACTGCAATATAAACGAGTGAACCATGAGCGTATGGGATGTACCACAATACAACAGTCACAATGGTTGATTATGCACTCGATTTACTTCTAGTATGTTTTCACATATGGACTAGATTGCCATGACACATGAATTGCACAACAATTTTATTCGATTATCAAAACCTATGTAATTCTCACCAACTTTTGTTGACCCAAAATATTTTCAACTTAACATGTTTCAGGTTCTACTTGCTTGAAGATTTGAATTAATGCTTGAAGATGTGTGCATAGTTTTATTCAATTTGATGTACGAATTCTTGTAGAACAATTGTATGTAATTTATAAAAATCATATAATGAAATTTATTATTTACCATGAGCTACTGAACAATCATCAATACGTGACATCCCGATGTTTCCGCCATCGGTTGGGGTGTTACATCGGTATGGTTATTCGGCAGCTACAATCTTGTCACATCAAATAGGTTTATAAAAAGAAGCTTGCATTCACCCCAAAACAGTAAAACAGAAAAAGGGGAATGGTACACGGAACTCACCTTAGTAGCGTTTCACGTCACACAGTCACAAGTATTCCAAAGTCTCGAATCCATCTATGCATTACATGCCAAGTCCTATCATGATCACATGTATTAGCGCGTGTAACCAATATCGCGGTTACACGTGTGGGCACACTTAGGTTCTTTATCCAAACTTCCAATTATCGAGTTTATCATCTTATGTCCAATTTGTCCTTAATATGTAATTTATAAATAACGAGCTATAATAGTAATATTCGTGTGATAGCATTCTATAATCCTCCAAGTTCTACGTGTCGAGTTAATAATCATATGGTGGTTTGTTAAAATGTCTCAAGAGTCCTACTTCCGTTTATGTTGTAAACCTTCCTATATCCCAAGGTACCTTTGTTCTGCCTATGTTCCAAGGTCCCAAGCTTATCATTTGTCCAACATTCCAATTCACAAATCGTCAAAATTGTCATAGTCCTTATGTCCAAGTTATAAGCAATAACTAGTATCTATTATTATCAAGGTTATAACCAACTAGTTATCTATCCATCATGCAGTCCAATCAACCTTATCATGCTTATTTATACAAAGTCAAGTGTTTATAATATTCTCACATATATATATATGTATGTATATTAGTCCACTCTTAGTCTATATAGTCGATTCGGGTCCAATATACTATCCAAGTCCCACACGTGTCGGTACGCATACTCAATAATACTATACACTAAGATGGTTGGGTTTCTCACATTTATACCTCTTAGTAACCAGACCGTTGACCCATCTTTGACTGATGTTGACCTGCGTTGACCGAGTCAGACTGAGTTGACTCGGGTCTTGACCCCTTCATCTTCTTCACAACAGTCACTATCTCCTTTGACCACTTTAATCCCTCAACCGAAACCTTAATCACCAACATCAACTATAACACATCACCATTCTATCACTTCTTGAGTTAATAATTGATTATGAACTAAACTAAAGTCCTATAACTTACCAGTTTGCCAGATCTAAACCAGCGTCACCACCAAGCTAACCACCGTCTCTGTCCCTCTGATGGTTATCGGGGCACAATAGCACCACAATCGGGACCCATCCATCGCCGGAGGAGGGGTTACACCGCCCTACTCCCCTGTGCACCACCGTTTGTGAAGGGTCTCCCGACGGAGCTCCGCCTCTATTCCTCCTTCTCTCTGTCTTCGAACTCAGCTCTCTCTTTCTCTCTCCTCTGGTGTCTATTTTATCTAACAGATCTGGATTTAGGGTTATAATGGGTGGGTGTCGTGTAGACAGATGGTGACGAAGGTGATGGTGATGTTGGTCGGCGATCGGAAGCGGTGACCGGAGGCCTCTGGTCTCTCTCTTCCTTTTGTCTCCCTCTCTCTCCTGCTCTATTAATAATAGGATTGGGTGAAGGGGTGGGGGTAATATCGGTAAGAAGAAGGTGGGGGTTGTGTGGTTGAACAGCCGCCGGAGCTCCGCCGGGATTTGTGGCCGGAGCTCCTCCCTGCTCCGCTGCTCTCTCTCTCTCTCTCTCTCTCTCTCTCTCTCTCTCTCTCTCTCTCTCTCTCTCTCTCTTCGGTGGTTTGGTCAGCAGGCAAGAAAGATGTGAGGTTGGAGGGTTTTTATAGTGAGGGTGTTTAAATGGTTTTAACAAAACCATTTCAACACCCATTGGATGTGTATGTGTGTTGTCACCAATAGGGGAGGACAAGTGTCCTCCCTTGGTGACTCATCATATCGGGTTCGAGTCCGGGTTTAGGTTCGTTAACGGGTGTCGGTCCGATCGCGTAACGGGTATAATATTATTTTATTCCCCAAAATAATTAGATAATTCATTGGTTCGGTTTCACATTTGGTTGTACATAATTATTTTACTATTGGTTTATTTGTTATAATACTTTTAGTCGCGAAAATTTTTGGGCCCTAGGTCCGGGTTGTTACACCCACCTACCACCAGCGCCATCTACCACCGTCACCCACCTACCATCGTCGTTATCAACCACCCACCACCGTCGCCACCACCCACCACCGTCACCACTCACTATCACCGGCACTAACCACCACCGTCACCCACCCACCATCGCCGCCATCCACCACCGTCGCCATCCACCGCCGCAACCACCTACCACCATCACCTCCACTCACCACCATCGTTACCTTTCACCGCAGTTGTCACGCGCCGCCACCACATATCACCACTCACCAACACCACCACTAGCCACCACCCACTACGGCCACTCGCCACCAATTTTATTCCTTCGTCTTTTCCTGCCTACCAAACAACATAAAGTAATAAACTTTGTTCTATCCTCACAAGGCAACCAAGCAAGACATGGATTGGTAATGGTCTATTCCATTACCCCATTCCAAACAGACCCTACATGTAGCTCACTTGGTTAAATCTTTGCTTATCTATATAACCTTATTATGTACAAACATATAAGCACAATGTACAATATAATTCAAGCCATTTCAAAGTGATTAAACTTAGACATTCAACAAAGTTTTAAAACACTTTAGGGCCATTTTAGAGATTTCCACATATTCAATTCAATTCCTTCTAGCCTTTCATATCCCTCAATCTTAAACCCCTTATAAATTTAAGGTTAAATTTTTCATTAAATTTTAAGATATCTAACTCCTTAGAATGCTAAATGATCTATCGATTAATTACTTGAGGAAGTATGAATAGACACCTCCACTACCTACAATTACCGCCATCATCACCTGCCACTACCACAACCCCACACCATCACCATCACCATCACCATCACCATCACTACCTACCAGTGCACCACACCCAATTGAACCATCACTGTCGCTGAAGCCCCAACTCCCTCCGGCAATAAGCATCACCACCATCTTCGACAACCAAAACACCACTACCTCGACTGCCATTAAACCCTCAACCCTAACCTACGAGCCACCACCATCAGACCTAATTGAAAATTTGAATGGTGGCAGAGGATCGGTAGTTAGGTAAACAAATCTATAATTTCTTGACACGTTTGTTGTGTTTTTGTAAGGAAATGGTATCTTTTCTTTGTTTTTATATATTTAAACTTTTCCTTTAGAAGAAAATGACATTTTCAAATTACATGGGGAAGAACTAATAATTTGCTTGAGTGCAATATGTGTTAGGCCATACGGTGTGGGGGACGGCCTAGGGCCGACGACACCCGTCCAGCGTCGGCCACACCACCCCTAGGCCCGTCCCTGTCCTCTCTGTCCTCCCTACGACACTAGTGACAGACCCCTCTCTTCTCTTTCTTTCTCTCTCTCCTTCTATCTCTCTCTCTCTCTGTTTACAATAAACGAACAAACAAGCTCTCTTTACAACTATTTCGCCGGAGAATACGATGCTGGAACCGGTAAACTCGTCGAAGAAGAAAGCTTTACATGAGTTGAAGGTTATGGTTCAAGAGGCGCATAAGCATGATTTTTTCTGCTTCGGTAACCTCGCTAGAGAAGATGATGCCGGAACCAGAGAAACAATCGTTGAACCAGTGAAAGATTTGACAGAACCGATGACGAAAGCGGAGAAGAAGGTATCAGAAGCGGAGAAAGAGGTGATAAAATCGGAGAAACAGTTGACGGGACCGTAGAAGAGGGAGGTTCATCACCAAACCCTAGGCCCGTCACTCAGGTGATGACCCGGCCCCACGATGACGTGGCGACCCGTCCTCAAAAAACGGTCCGGCACCATACCCACCAGCCTTATACTTCCACACTTTTTTGAAGTTGTATTTTGTAAATCTGATTAGCGATTTGGAAAGCAAAGGTATTATCTATTGGAGGTCGGGTGACGCTTAAAAAAGCGATGCTTGAAAGTCTCCCGATTTATTACTTCTCCTTATACAAAGCTCCCGGTAAGATTATTGATAAGCTTGAGAGAATTATGAAAAAATTTCTTTGGTCGGGTTCAAATGATTCAAATAAAATCCATTGGGTTAGTTGGGATAAAGTTACGGCTCCTAGGAAGCTTGGTGGGTTGGGAATTAAAAGACTAAAAGAGGTTAATGAAGCGCTTCTATTTAAATGGGCTTGGCGGCATAGATCAAATCCAAATTCTTTGTGGCGAAAAGTGGTCGAGAGGTGTCATAAAAATAGTAGTATGTGGGATTGTCTTCCGGTTAATAGGAACGCGACGGGAGGTTGGAAGGCTATAGTTAAAGTATCTACTTCTCTAAATGTAACACCCCAACCGATGGCGGAAACATCGGGATGTCACGTATTGATGATTGTTCAGTAGCTCATGGTGAACAATAAGTTTCATAAATGATTTAAATAACTTACATACAAATGTTCTAGAATTTGTACATCAAATTGATTGAAACTATACACATATCTTCAAGCATCAATACAAATCTTCAAGCAAATAGAACCTGAAACATGTTAAGTTGAAAATGTTTTGGGTCAACAAAAGTTGGTGAGAATTACATAGGTTTTTGAGAAATAGTTGATAACAATAGTTTGTACAACACTCAGGGTTGTATGATGATAGAGTATGATGCCAACATGTAACAATGCGTCTTTGTACAACCAAACCTTGTGTCGACTGATGACTAACTCGCAAGTTAGTAAATGTTATTACTGTTATCGATCATCCCTGAGTCTATGCGGGTGGGATGGGTTTGTCAGACCTATAGCGCTATAATCTAAACAGGCGGCTTGATCAATGTTAATGATTGTACTGTGTCTTTTTGTTACAGTCAAATGATAGAATGATGATGTGATTGAATCACAAGTAAATATGAGTAAATGATAGTAGAAAATGTTTAAACATGTTTCACCCCAAAAATAGTGAAAATAGAGAAAAGGGGCTATGTAAACTCACCTTGGTAAAATGTTATCTGTTGAGAAATGTGTTGACCAAATGTATCAAGTATCACCCTAAAATGAGGTAATAAATATGTCTAAGTCTATCAAGTCTACAAATGTATAAGTTCTAGGGCTTCGAATTGGGGATAATTGCTCGTTTGATTAATATTAAAAATATTCGCCAATTGAGAGAAATTTAGTAAATAAATAACCAAAAATCTTTTTATGACATTTAAAACATAAGATGGTTACAAGAATGTGTTCAAAGTGTAAAAATAATTTTTATAAAATTATTTTCTTTAAAATAGGTTATTAAATCTATTTATCACAAATTGCCAACAATTAACTTTAATATTCAAAAATACTAAAATTTAAGAATTTCCATTTTAAAAATCATATTTCTGTTCTAAATGATTAAAAATAATTTGTATAAAATTTTGGTGCAAAAATGATGAAAATTGGATTTATTATGATTTAATTATGATTAAAACTAACAAAAATTGATTAAAAATATTAAATAAATGATTTTTCAGAAATAAAAATCATTTCTGAAAAGTTTAATGTTATAAAAACTTAAAACAATTTTTGTGGAAATTAATAAGATCGTTTTGATATTTTTATAGATTTTTATAAATAAAATGGAATAAACTTGATTTATTTATTATATATATTAAATAAATAAATTTTTGAAAACTAAAAATTGGGTGTTGAACTTTTATCTCAGATCAACATGATATAATTTTTGTAGAATTTATAAAATAGTTTTGATATTTTAAAATGAATTTAAAAGATTAAAAGGTTTAATATATATATATATATATATAATTGTTTGTTAAAAAGAAAAGAAAAGAGCAAAAAGAAGGTTAGAGCCGGGACTCGAACCTGGTTCCTTTCTGTATTGAGCCAACGTCACAACCACTTGGCCTAGGCCAGTGGTTGTGATATTCACTGAACGAAATTTTATAAATACACTATGCTCGTTTTAGTTTATCCCCAAATTAAACATGAACCCTAGAATTTGCAATAATCCAATTCACTCATCATTGGCCCCATTGATGTTAGGGCTTTTGATGAGTGAACGCCGGTGGTCAAAACCCATATCAAAACATCAACTTACAGTGACGATTCGTAGATAATTGTCTGGTCAAAGACCAAAGTCAAACAGCGTTCAAAATCGTAATTGACAGAGGTGTTTTAGAAGAATTGGAGGTTAAGAGAGATAAGTGAGCGAGTTGTGACTGAGGTAGCATGTTCAATTTATAGGGAAAACACCTTGGTGTTCAAAATGGTAATTGTTGACCTTGAATCAATTATGACGCGTTTATAATTATAATTGGTATGATTTTATGAGTAATAAGCGTGTAATAGAAGTTGATTGAGGCCGAAAATCAAGTTGTTGAGTCAAACCATGATAATTACGCGTTAATTGTGCCAATAAATTGGTCCACGATGGTTTAGGGTGGGATAACAGCTGCTGCAGGTTGTTCGCTGCTTTAGGAAGAACAACAGACCAGGAAAGAAAGTCATAAATATATTTTAGGATGGGATAAAAGCAACTGGAAGGTGTAGCCTAGATGGTTACGCCGTGTGTGTGTGTTAGGGGTTGGCCCGGGTTCGAAACCCGGGTGGAACACAATTTTTTTGTTTTAAATCGTGAAAGAGGAGAAGGGGGGTTGGGCTTGATTTGTGTTGGGCCGGGGTTTCTTGTGGGCTGGGTACTAGGCTGGGCTCCGGTTTGGTTAACAGGGACGAGGGGGGGTGGTTTCAATTTGTTTGTCTAGCCAAGTATTATTTTTTTACAAAAGATGGCTATTGATTAATATTATTTATTATTATTATTATTATTATTATCTTATATAATCATATATATATATATGTATATGTATGAATAATTATTATTGTATTAGGCTTCAAAATATCCTAAAAATAATAATAATAAAACTCGTCGTTTTAATCCCGAAACGTACAATTATTTAATGCGGAATGTTACAGTCTCCCCTACTTTTAGGAACTTCGTCCCGAAGTTAAGAGAAAACCAGGGTTACAATTGGTCAACTACCGGAAACCTTGATAAAATTTTACACTACCTTAACGTACCTGTAAATTCATGATTACGTTCCGGACCGTAATTACCAATTTACCTTACATTAGGGTTTTGCGTCCTTTTATGACTTTACCGATTGTTAAGCAGGTCTGATAGTCTCCGCCAGTCGTTCAGGTGGTAGGGCCTCTCCCGACTGTTGGAATGACATGATGACCTCTACCAATCGTTAAGCTGGTCGTTTGGTAGTTAACTAATTGTTGTATAAGCAAGTGTGATTACAGATATAGCAATTAGTTCACATTCAGACAAACATGCACACAGATGTTATGATAATACTAGAATTTTATTACTTGAATCGAATAACGTCAATACATAGAATAAAAGTAACCAATAGTCAAATGGTGAGTCTCGCGGTTAGGTAGCTGGAGGGTCTTGATCTCTGTTCAGTTTAGGGCATCGGTTACGGAAGTGATTTGGGTTTCCACATTTATAGCATAATTACCAGGGTTGTGAATAATTGCAGTCAGTTGGGCATCAATACCTTTGTTGTTTTTTGTTGTTGTTGTGGTTGGTGTTGTGGTTGTTGTTACTTTCCTCTTGGTTTTCACCACTGTTATTGCGAGTGCTACGACGTGGAGACATGATCCGTAAGGGACACAATGGAGGTTCAATGTGGCATGAAATGAATGAGGTGATATAAGGAATGTAATCATTTATTCATTAATTAAAACGAATAAACGAAAACGTTGACTTATCAAAGACTCCAGATTCTAATAACATATGAAGACATGCTTTAGCCTATAAGTGAACACTCATCCCGAGAATTCCCAGGTAGGCATCCGGGTCCCTCGTCTGATTGGGATATATGCGCAATGCCAGCCTAGACAGAAGACTCAGAATACAGGCGTTCACCCTTCCAGATTGCACGTGTTCGTTATTAAGATCTAGAACTTCGACGAGATCTCAAGGGGGTTCAGGTTAAACCTGAGGATTTTGTCTAATGAGTAGATCCACTGATGGAGAGCAACCTTCTTGTAGGAATGAAAGTAGGGATAAGAAGTAGGAGATAGAGAATAGCAGGCAAAAGAAGCAAGTACTTGTTAAATCCTATGGTTATAGACTAGATTATTTTTTTTCTAATAACCTAATTCCCTATAACCATGGCTCTGATACCAATCTGTAACACCCCAACCGATGGCGGAAACATCGGGATGTCACGTATTGATGATTGTTCAGTAGCTCATGGTGAACAATAAGTTTCATAAATGATTTAAATAACTTACATACAAATGTTCTAGAATTTGTACATCAAATTGATTGAAACTATACACATATCTTCAAGCATCAATACAAATCTTCAAGCAAATAGAACCTGAAACATGTTAAGTTGAAAATGTTTTGGGTCAACAAAAGTTGGTGAGAATTACATAGGTTTTTGAGAAATAGTTGATAACAATAGTTTGTACAACACTCAGGGTTGTATGATGATAGAGTATGATGCCAACATGTAACAATGCGTCTTTGTACAACCAAACCTTGTGTCGACTGATGACTAACTCGCAAGTTAGTAAATGTTATTACTGTTATCGATCATCCCTGAGTCTATGCGGGTGGGATGGGTTTGTCAGACCTATAGCGCTATAATCTAAACAGGCGGCTTGATCAATGTTAATGATTGTACTGTGTCTTTTTGTTACAGTCAAATGATAGAATGATGATGTGATTGAATCACAAGTAAATATGAGTAAATGATAGTAGAAAATGTTTAAACATGTTTCACCCCAAAAATAGTGAAAATAGAGAAAAGGGGCTATGTAAACTCACCTTGGTAAAATGTTATCTGTTGAGAAATGTGTTGACCAAATGTATCAAGTATCACCCTAAAATGAGGTAATAAATATGTCTAAGTCTATCAAGTCTACAAATGTATAAGTTCTAGGGCTTCGAATTGGGGATAATTGCTCGTTTGATTAATATTAAAAATATTCGCCAATTGAGAGAAATTTAGTAAATAAATAACCAAAAATCTTTTTATGACATTTAAAACATAAGATGGTTACAAGAATGTGTTCAAAGTGTAAAAATAATTTTTATAAAATTATTTTCTTTAAAATAGGTTATTAAATCTATTTATCACAAATTGCCAACAATTAACTTTAATATTCAAAAATACTAAAATTTAAGAATTTCCATTTTAAAAATCATATTTCTGTTCTAAATGATTAAAAATAATTTGTATAAAATTTTGGTGCAAAAATGATGAAAATTGGATTTATTATGATTTAATTATGATTAAAACTAACAAAAATTGATTAAAAATATTAAATAAATGATTTTTCAGAAATAAAAATCATTTCTGAAAAGTTTAATGTTATAAAAACTTAAAACAATTTTTGTGGAAATTAATAAGATCGTTTTGATATTTTTATAGATTTTTATAAATAAAATGGAATAAACTTGATTTATTTATTATATATATTAAATAAATAAATTTTTGAAAACTAAAAATTGGGTGTTGAACTTTTATCTCAGATCAACATGATATAATTTTTGTAGAATTTATAAAATAGCTTTGATATTTTAAAATGAATTTAAAAGATTAAAAGGTTTAATATATATATATATATATATATATATAATTGTTTGTTAAAAAGAAAAGAAAAGAGCAAAAAGAAGGTTAGAGCCGGGACTCGAACCTGGTTCCTTTCTGTATTGAGCCAACGTCACAACCACTTGGCCTAGGCCAGTGGTTGTGATATTCACTGAACGAAATTTTATAAATACACTATGCTCGTTTTAGTTTATCCCCAAATTAAACATGAACCCTAGAATTTGCAATAATCCAATTCACTCATCATTGGCCCCATTGATGTTAGGGCTTTTGATGAGTGAACGCCGGTGGTCAAAACCCATATCAAAACATCAACTTACAGTGACGATTCGTAGATAATTGTCTGGTCAAAGACCAAAGTCAAACAGCGTTCAAAATCGTAATTGACAGAGGTGTTTTAGAAGAATTGGAGGTTAAGAGAGATAAGTGAGCGAGTTGTGACTGAGGTAGCATGTTCAATTTATAGGGAAAACACCTTGGTGTTCAAAATGGTAATTGTTGACCTTGAATCAATTATGACGCGTTTATAATTATAATTGGTATGATTTTATGAGTAATAAGCGTGTAATAGAAGTTGATTGAGGCCGAAAATCAAGTTGTTGAGTCAAACCATGATAATTACGCGTTAATTGTGCCAATAAATTGGTCCACGATGGTTTAGGGTGGGATAACAGCTGCTGCAGGTTGTTCGCTGCTTTAGGAAGAACAACAGACCAGGAAAGAAAGTCATAAATATATTTTAGGGTGGGATAAAAGCAACTGGAAGGTGTAGCCTAGATGGTTACGCCGTGTGTGTGTGTTAGGGGTTGGCCCGGGTTCGAAACCCGGGTGGAACACAATTTTTTTGTTTTAAATCGTGAAAGAGGAGAAGGGGGGGTTGGGCTTGATTTGTGTTGGGCCGGGGTTTCTTGTGGGCTGGGTACTAGGCTGGGCTCCGGTTTGGTTAACAGGGACGAGGGGGGGTGGTTTCAATTTGTTTGTCTAGCCAAGTATTATTTTTTTACAAAAGATGGCTATTGATTAATATTATTATTTATTATTATTATTATTATCTTATATAATCATATATATATATATGTATATGTATGAATAATTATTATTGTATTAGGCTTCAAAATATCCTAAAAATAATAATAATAAAACTCGTCGTTTTAATCCCGAAACGTACAATTATTTAATGCGGAATGTTACACTAAAGGTGAGTGAGATTATGGTGCATTCGCTGATTCGTGCCAAGGTTGGGACATGTTCTAGGGTCCGATTTTGGCTGGACATTTGGTTAGGGGACTGTGCTTTGAAATATAGTTGCCCGCTTCTTTATCGTCTAGAGCAGAATAAGGCGTGCATGGTGGCGGATAGAGTCATTCAAGTGGCTGATGGTCTAGTGATTAATGCTGATTGGGTGGATATTATACATAGTGCTGATGAGCTTTTGCAGTGGGTGTGGCTTTGTGAGATGTTACATGGTAAGGTTCTTACGGATGGTTTGGATACCTGGGTTTGGGCTGGGAATAAAGACCAAGGGTACTCTAATGCTTCGGTCAGGAAGCTTCTGCAGAATGGAGAGCATTTTGATCAAAATTTTGTTATCAAATGGATTTCATGGATCCCTTTAAAGTGTTTCATAACGGTTTGGCGGGCGGAGATGAATAGGCTTCCGACCAAAAAGGAGTTAGTTAAAAGGAATGTTGGGATACCGGGAACTATATGCTCTTGGTGTAACTTTAATGAGGAAACAGCGATGCATATCTTTATAGATTGTATTATTGCTGCTAACGTGTGGGATCGGATTGGTAGATGGTGTGGTTTGGATCCTATTTTTGCGTTTGAGATAAAAGATTTGCTTGAAGTATACAAGACGGTCAAAGGTAGTAAGGAGAAGAAAAAGATTGTTCATGGTTTAATCATGGTTACTATATGGATGCTTTGGAAAGCGAGGAATGATTCGATTTTTAATGGCGTTTGTCCGAGCGTTGATAACATAGTAGGGAGTGTGAAGGCGATTGCTTTTGTGTGGGTTAAACATAGATTAAAATGTAATAGGATTGTTTGGAAAGATTGGTGTAAGTGCCCGATAGGGACGTTATAATTGGTTTGTGGCGTCGGTCCTTTTTTTAGGACCGGGTATCCTTGTTGAATGAAAGTTTAGTTTAAAAAAAAAAAAAAACACCCGACGGCGGTTTTCAGGTCGTTAATTTGTTGTAAAGCTTTTGTACGTCAAAGATTCTTTTCAGTGGTTTCAGTTTATTTTTTTTCATATAATATTTAACATCTTGAATAATTAAACAGAATTAATTAATATTTTATACCTGTACGGCATACTGACATGAATACATGAGGATCAGTATATTTTTTTTTTTCATATATATAATAATATTAACATTTGACAATAATTAAACAGAATTAATTAATATTTTATACCTATACGGCAATAATGCCATGAATACATGCGGATGATTATGGGTTGCAGGGCCGGCCCTGAGGGGGTGCGGGGAGGACTCCCGGCCCGGGCCCAATTTCTAAAGGGGCACTTTGAGCGGCAACAAGTGTAGAGTGTATTTTTTCTGCAAGTATTTTCTTTCTGTTTTCAACCAAAAAAAAATCTCATCTTAAAAATCATTGGTTATAAACGCAAGAATGTGAAGAGTAGATAAGGAAGAAGATAGGTCATACATGAAAAACTATATTTGAAGGATATGACAAAATTAAAAAAAAGTTGAAGTGTGTTACTTGAGATTTGTATTGTGGTACAGTAATTGTGCTGTCTTTGCAGTAAATTTTAATATATAGTAATACTACAAAATAGTAATTGTCTTACGCTTGTGCACATGATTCAAGTCAAATTCATTTCATTAAAAAAACTTTTGAAGTCTAGACATAAATAATGGCCCTTCAGATTATTATGGAATTTTAAGAAATGGTGGTTTTTTTATGAGCCAATTAGCCAAACATATTAATTTTTATAATTATTACGACACTTTCAGTTCTATATCCGGTTCGACCGTTCCGACTAGGGAACCGGTAAGGACATTGGTTCAACGTCCGCTTCGGTTATGAAAGCATTGCTTAAAAGACCTAAGAATAAGGGGCACATATTTTCCGGCTCGGCCCGGGCACCCGAATTTTCAGGGCCGGCCCTGATGGGTTGCTTTTGGTTCTGTTACGAGATTAAAACCGAACATACGTGTCGTGAGTGTGGTTTTAGATTTTTCAAACACCAATAGGTTCTCGGTTATAAACTGCTAGGTTGATCTGGTTATAGGAAAAGATTATCGTGATAAGCGGTTAACAGAATGAAAGTAAAGGTTCAAGCTAATTTCATTTCATTTCATTTAGGAGAAAGTAATGATTTTTAGTGTAATTTAATGTATGAGATTTAATGAAGGTGATGTGAATGCTTTTATACATTGGATCCAAAGCTTTTAATTAAATATTATTCTCTATATATTAATGAGTTGCTTTTAGGGATAACACCCATGAATCTTTAAATATTATTCTCTGTATATTAAACAAAGACACTTGAAAAGTAAATCCTTTTTATTTAATGTTAAAAAAAATCCTTTTTTTTTGGAAAGTAACTTTTATTAAACACTTAAACCGCTACCTCTTTCCAAGGCGAAGAAAAGGCGGACCAAACCAAACAATTAAATCACGTCGAATCTACGCCAAGAATACTACAACCATTCTTATATCTACATCTAAACCAAAAAAATGTCAATGCCTTTATCTCCATAACCACTTCTGTCACATCTAGCTTCTTATCCGAAAATACGCTCGTTTCTAGGTTTCCAAATACGCCACAAACATATTAAAACAATACCTTGAAACGCCACCTTCTTATTCCCTTTGAACCTCACTGACCAATCCATCGTAAATATATCCCGCACTGAGAACGTGAGAAAGAAAGGCAACCCGCACCAGGCCACGACTGCAGCCAAAATCCCTGCAGCACAACATCACCCGGAAAACAAATGTTCCCCAGTTTCTAGGTAATGGTCACAAAAAACACAACTTTTCTTTGGAACATGAATGTTTCGTCTTTCTAGTGCAACTGTGGTAACGATTCTGTCCATCTCCGTACGCCAAACAAATACATTCATTTTTGAAGGAACCAAATTACTCCATTCCAACACAAAAGCCGTGCGGTTCTGATCCTGCTATTGCAGCCATCCTTTTCGCATCTTTTTATTGGCTCACGTATTATGTAGCAACATTTGTGAGTATAACTATATTTGCTAACCGGTACTGATACCATATTCGTTTTTATGTTTTTCTCAACGTAACAGTATAAAATACATTGAAAATTGAATTATATAAGCAAGTACCGGTTCGATACAAGTGTAGTGATATCTTTCTTTATTGTGAAGAACCGAACCAATATAGTCTTAATATCGGTATTGATACCATATTATTTTTTATTGTTTTCTCAACGTAACAGTATAAAATCCATTGAAAATTGAATTATATTAGCAAGTACCGGTTCGATATAAGTATTGTGATATTTTTCGTTATTGTGAAGAACCTAACCAATACTTTCTTAATTTCGGTACCGATAGTGTATTCGTTTCTATTTCCCGCAAAAAACGGACGAGGCGTTTTCTATAGAATGTGTCGGCACTGTAACGAACTAATACCAACATAATTACTGTTAAATCTCCCGAAGGAATGCGAAAAAATCGTTGCCCATAGTATTACTAAACACTCCTACACAACAAACGCGTCCCACCACGAAGCACGGATAACCCACACCCTAGTCTTATTTTATATTTACAATTTCTTGTATCTTATTTTAAACCAATACCATCAACTTAAAATTGTTTTATAATTTGTCTTGTTTTATACCAATACCATCAACTTAACATTGTTTTATCATTTTATTTTGATTTTGATAACTACATTGATTTTATCAACCGCCTTTGTTGTTTTATGCATATATTATTTGTGCCTTTTAAGGGAGGAGGGGTAGGTCAAGAGGAACGGTGTAAACCATTAAAACCATTACTCCTTATATAAAACTTATAAGTATAAAACTACATTTTATTAAAAAATATATATATATTTTATAAAATAAAGTGAAAGTCAAAACTGAGTCGCACCAAATCAATAAACTAAAGTCACCAACGGTAAATAATTAACGACTTATAGCTCGTTATTATTGAATTAGACATCAGATAATTATAGGAACTGGTTCATAATGTCGTCAAATCCATCACGCTCGTCTCCAGACTCCGCCACCTCCCCCTTCCGGTCATCGATGCTCTTGGCTTGGGCACCTCGCCATCGTTGATGGTGGTCGTCACCCTCGCCTCTGCCACCTCCCCCCCTCCCCGGTCATTGATATCCCCGCCTGCCCACCTTGCCATCATTCAAGGGCGTAGCTCTTAAGGGACGGGGAGGGGCGGCCAACCCCCCCGAATTTTCGCTCAGAAGTTACGATTGTATAGTTTTCGTACAATTTTTTTTGGTATATACGGTTTCGACCCCCCTGAAACTAGTGATTTCCGACCCCCGGTGACTTCCCGGGTCAAACTTTGTCACTGCCATCATTGATGGTGGTGGTGTAACTGAAGGTGACATCGATGGTTGTGGTGGAGGTCGGCTAGGGGGGCTGCAAACAAACTGAACTTTCAGCGAACAGTTTATGAACCGTTCGGCGGGAAGTTCATTTGTGTTCGTTCGTTTAATAAATGAACGAACATGAACAGAGGTCGTGTTCATTCGTTTATGTTCGTGAACGTTTGGTAACGTGTCCGTTTGTGTTCGATAGTTTAATAGGGTTTTTAATTTTTATATTATTTAATTTTATTTATTTATTTACCTAAATAAATAAATAAACAAATAATTTTTGTAGGTAAATATATGACTATATGAGATCAATAACCCTACTTTTAGTCTCCATGCTCACTCTAAGTATATGTTTCATTTTTATTCGAAAGTTAATATAGATTTGTTTGTGTTTGTTTCCGTTCATGAGCACTTCTTTGTGTTCGTTTGTGTTCACTAACGTTTGTTTGTGTTCGTGTGCGTTCATGAACATAATTAACAAACGAACACGAACACGAGTGTTCTCTTAACAAACGAACACGAACAAAAAAACTCGTTCGGGAAGTGTTCATGAACTGTTCGTGAACACCCAATTTCCTTAACGAACGAACACGAACAAAGCCTTGTTCGTGTTCGTTCGGTTCGTTTACAGCCCTAGCTAGGGGTATGGATTGATTCGGTTTGATTTTTTTTTGTTGAAACAGAAAACTAAGGCAAACCGAATTCCCGTAATTCAAAACCAAACAGATTAGTCATTTCTTACAAACCCAATAATATACTTGTAAACAATAACAATAATATATGCAAGTATTTAAAGAAATAAGATTAGGAATGACAGAGCGATTTATAGAGGTTCGATGGATGTTGACTAATCCCTCTACATTCTCTTCCTGATCCCCCGATCGAGAGTTTCTCTGTTAGTAATTCCTTTGATCTAGTAGAGATACCAATTGCGCAATCGTCTCACCAAGCAAAAGGTAGTGACTCATTTAACATATTATTATATTATACACTAGATTATACCTCGGGAGCGTCCCGGGTTGAGAAATTTAATATGATACATCAATTTTACATACGAAATAGACTGATGTATAACTCTAATATTAATATCTAACCTAAAACAAATTAACAATGTACAATTCCAATGCTAACACCTAACCTAAAAGAATGTAGAACTTTAATGTAACTCTAATATTAACACCAATTCTAAAGACTAAACAAATGTACAAATCTAACATACTAATATTGATACCTAACTTAAAACAACGTATAACTCTATTAACCTATTCGGCTCTAGTTGAAAAAAAAATCATATTTACTGATTTGAACATAATTAGTGACTTGTGTAACATCCCAAAAATCCGTTTTACTTAATTACGCCATTAGGTGTGATTAACAAATATTAAAACGAAGTTTCGATGATAATAATGATGGTCATGTTCTAATATGGAAATAACCTATTGAATGTTATTATCTATATAGTGGGAAAAAGACACTAGAAACTAACTTGGTTGGTTAAGTTTTGATAACAAAAGGCATTTAGATGAATTAGAGGGACTAGAATTGGACAAGGAGCAAAGCAATGGGTTATAGATAAGGGAAGTAAGATGTCAACATACACTTCTTGTGTATGTCGATCATCAGGGAAGAACCCAAGACCAAACCCTTGCTCCTCCACCTCTAGTTTCAAATCAAGAGAAAGTATAAGCCAAGATGGTGCATGAAGCCAAATATGGGTCATCTAAGGTGTTATATACACCAAGGTACCTTTAATTTTACTAATTATGATGTTATGTTTGTTTTTACAATTGATGAAAACCTAGGATTTATGTGAAAATGTGAATCAATGATGGATGGAGGTTTCTAGATGTTGATAGACATTAAAGGAACCATAATTCATGAAAATACATAAGGCTATGCTTGATTCATGTGCTAATTAGATTGTTTTACACCTATGTTGGAAGTGGGTATTGGTCTTGGTGTAATCCAAGACCATTCTTGGTTAATTATTGAATGCATTGAAAAGAAAGTGATGATTTGCTATGTTGATAACTATTGAATGAATGGTATGTAATGTAGGGAAGAAATAGGATGATTTATGTTATGAGCTATGAAAGTATGCATGAAATGCTTGTACATTGTGCTTTAGATGTTGTATGCACACCAAGTGTTTGATGAAATGTCTAGGTTAGTTTAACTTGTGAAATTGTAGGCAAGATTGGACAAGTATGTAAGTAGTATGATAATGGATACAATTGAAAGTAGGTTAACATGAGGATTGTGTCTTAGAAAGTATTCATGTGAGAATCTAGTTGATTGTATGATCTCATAAGAAGTGTGCATTAGTAGTGTGTACACTATGCTTAATTGGTATGATGAATGATCTTGTATGTTAGTGAGATATGAATATGTTGCTTATGGTGAAATTCACATGACCTAGTATGTTGATATACACACATATGTTTGTAAAAAAGGAAGTTGTATTGTTGAAAGTTGACTTTCTGGAAAGTCAACTGACGTGGGAATAATGTGGTATGTTTTCTAGCATGATTGTGAGATTTAGGATTTTGCGGGAGACATGTTAGCTTGGTTATGTGACACATACGTTGTTGAGTCTAATTTCTTGAAATGACGAATCAAAAAGAGTGGGAAGCTATGTTGTATGCATGTTAGAAATTGACCTACGAAAGTCAATGTGGTATATGAGTTGGATATGAGTAGTTTATGAATGAACATGTATGCTAACAATGATGTGAACTTGATGATATGGAAGGATAGGAAAGATGGACTCAAGCATGGGAAGCTAATGGGTCAAGTGGAGGCAAGTAGCAAGCATCAACTTGGAGGACATAAGGTAAGTGGTTCTTATTCCACTTAGGATAATGAATCTTAACATGTATATGTGTTTGTAAGTAGTATGAGGACCGTGAGATGATGGAACGTAAATAACGAGGTTAAGGCTTGAATTGGAGTTTATAATGGAATAAACGTGGCTTCGAATGGATCGGCGTGGATGGGTCTAGAAGGGGTGGAAAGGAGAAACAAAATGAGAATGTGCAGAGTCCACCGTAAGGGTACGGTGGCACCGTTCCCTTACGGTGGCCCCTGCAACGTTTTTCCCACCGTAGGGCAGAGGGGTACCACCGTTGGGTTTTGTGGTCCACCGTAAGGGTACGGTGGCACCGTTCCCTTACGGTGGGACCTGGAAATTTATATTATTTTTTTTAGTTTATTCTATCGTATGTTGATGTTTCGCTTACGTACGCGACTCGTAATAGCGTTTAACGCATCAATTAATATTGTTGGACCTCATGTAAGGCTATGTAAGGGTGTAGCATGTAATACTAATGTTAGTTTTGTAATATGATCATAGTACGGAATGATACAAGTGCGTGTAGTTTAATTGATACGTTGCTCGATGGTATCAAATACGATAAGTAAATTGTCATGATTAAGTAGATTGAGAATGTGCTGTACATATGGGTACACATGCTCGGGTTTGAGAGAGAGTTTCATGCATGTAAGGGTTGGTAATTATGAGTAGATTGAGTATAGGGCTGGAAACGTCATATTTTTTGTAGAGATTAGCGAAGAAAGAGTAACTGAACGGGTCAAGTAAGTTATATGAAGGACTTGTATGATTGTATGTATGGTGGTATTATATGAAGGAGTTGTATGCTTGTATGTATTGTAGAATTATACAAAGTGTATGCTTGTATGTATTGGAGAATTATACAAAGTGTATGCTTGTATGTATTGTAGAATTATACGAAGGGAGTGTATGCGTGTATGTATTGTAGGATTATACAAAGTGTATGCTTGTATGTATTGTAGAATTATACAAAGTGTATGCTTGTATGTATTGTAAAATTATATGAAGGGAGTGTATGCTTGTATGTATTGTAGAATCATACAAAGGAAGCGTATGCTTGTATGTACTGTAGAATTATATGAAGGAAGTGTATGCTTGTATGTATTGTGAAATTATATGGAAGGGAAGTGTATGTTGGACGCATTGTGGGGTTATTAACCTTTGTTATGTGAATGATAGGAAACGTAGGTATGTACGTATGATTGCAGGAGACGTGGAGGTTCGGATCGGGGTAACCCACCCGAACTCGAATGAAGGCTGTTGGACAGGATCACAGAGTATTGTTGGATGTTACTTCCGCGTCATGAGTAGATTACATGAGGTTACCTATTGAACTAACGAAATGGTTTTGTGGTGAATGCAGGATGTCTTGTCTATCTTGAGAAGTAAGGAAAGGATGGAGATCGAGCGAGGAGGCGGATTGTACGTGGTCACGGTCACATAATCAAATGGAGAGGAGTCACGTAGAATGTATTAAGAAATATTTTAAGATGTAACACCAAAAAATACATATTAGAATCGGTTTCTAAACGTTCAATGTTGTTATTAAAGAAAAGAATTTTTCGGTTGGCTTTTCCGCTGCGAGTTTTCTGTAAAAAGGTTTAGGACCTTACAAGTTGGTATCAGAGCCCTGGTTTGAGTGAAATCTAGTACAAGGAAGTATGTACTTGAACTCAAACTTGTGTACTCCTAAATATAGTGACCCGTACAATCCAAGGCTCGATCAAGGCCCAAAGGTAGAATTTAATATTAACTCACATGACATGTTAAAAGCTAAGTGTGGTGTTTATGTTAAGGTGAGCTTTTGGTGGATAATGAAGAGGTCTCAAGGACACGATTCAAGATAGGTCGCGGAAATTGTAGATAAGATGGAATAATCACAGGTACGCGATAATTAACTATTGGTACCGGTGGGAGGAAAATCCTTTGGGATGGTAAAACATAGAAGGAAATACCTTTGAGTTTGTAAACATGCTTTGGCCTAATAGGTGGAAATACTCTCGCCGAAACTTTCGGTTAACGGTATTCACCCTTCCAGTTACTACATGTTTCTTGTCATTAGTAAATTTGAGACTTTGGCGAGATTAAAAAAAATATATCAAGGATTGAAACTAGTCGCTAAGTTGCGGATTTCACTCCTATCTTAGCGAGGTCGTTTCTTTGAGTGTGGTTTGTACACTTTGTCCAACGTGGTAAGAAAATTATTTCTAACCTTCAATTGGTAAGTGTCCTCTAGAACGAGAATTGTGAAATTTCCACCAAGGTGAGGATATCACTCCTATCTTGGTGTAGTTTCAAAAACACAAAGAATTTACGCGGATTGAAAAATATCACCAAAGTGAGGGTTTCACGCCTATTTCGGTGATTTCCTTTCGTTTGTGGTATACGAGTGTCTTCGAGTGTAGAGTAATCCACTAATAGGAAGGTAATTTTTAAAGACTAAAAGGATAGAGTAGAAGCAAGATGGGGAGAACAAGTATTTTAAGCATGATAAGAGGAATGGTCAAAAAGGTTCTTAACTATAGTCTAGGTCAAACATGGCAATTTTTCCTAATTCCCTATAGTCATGGCTCTGATACCAATCTGTCACACCCCAACCGATGGCGGAATACATCGGGGCGAGACTTGGGATAGATTGTTCAAAGACTTCATGACACTAGAATTCGTGACAATATGATTTAAAGATAAAATTTCATTCATAGCATAATTATCGTCTAAAAGATAACAGAATACAAATTGTTTTCATGAAAAGAGAAATACGACATCAAAATATGGAACTTAAACTAGTGTGAGTTTCTAGTCCAATCCTAAGTAGATTTCTTGAATATCCTGCATCAAACATTTCCTGCAACATGTATAAAATATCCGTCAACACATAAAGCATTGGTGAGCATACTAGTTTTAGTTTACATACATAGTATTTTAGAATGGTTTACTCAAATCTCATACTATAGCATTGCACATACTTATCATACAAAAGACATAACTCAAACCCGCGAGTACCACAGCGTATACCTAACATATTCATGTTAGGCCGTTTAAATCTTAACAATGACCCATAAAGGGGGCGGTGTGCTAGTCCTATAGCGCTATACATGTTAAGTGGGCTAATAATAGTTAATGATTTATGTCTAAGTATCTAAGAATCATAAGCATGGCAAGTAGCATATAAGTATGTTTAATAGATTGAGCATGTGTGTTTATGAAAGCATTAGTGTGTTTTGCATACGATACATGTTTACACCCCAAAAGTGATAAAGAGTAAAAAGGGGACAAGTATGACTCACCTTTGGGTGCGTTTAGTAAGGCTCCAAAGACGAGTCTTGGGAGGTTAGTTCCTTAGCCTTGGTTAACTAGAATTAGAGAATAAAGGGTCTTAGGTTCGAGTTTAGATTATAGATTCACGAGAGTCATGCAAGCCTTTTAGGCAAACCAAGCACAAATTGCCTTTAGGGCAATCCGGATGGTCATGAGATTAAGTTAGACCAAGCACAAAACCATCATAGATGATTCGGATGGTATAAAGTTAGGAATGTGAATCCATTTGATAGGTTCATGTCATAACCACTTCGCTTATGGAATAAACGTGGGTTTTGGACACGGGATTTCCCCTTTCTAGTGTGGATAAATCCGTAGCACAAGAAGGGTCAAGAGAGTTGGTAAGGTAGGGTGTAACCACAAACCTTCCAAAGATTAATAATAAGCTAGTAAGATAGAAACTTGAAAGTATATGTTTATATTATTATATAATTCAGAAAACAACCACCTTTGGAACCTCTTTTAGGTGCTCTACCCTTATCACACTCCTGTGGATAAATATGGGGAAGATCCTAGAGGTTTCTCCAAGGAGTTTTAAATGAAAAAGAGAATGAAAAACATAAAAGAATTGTAGGTTTGAGTTTAGAAACTTACTGATGTGTTTTCAGGAAGTTTGCTCAAAAACCTTGAGGATTAGAGAGAGTTTTAAAGAGAAAAGAGATGAACAAGAGATTAAGGTGTAAGGAGGGGTTGTATTTATAGGTGGGTTAAGTTGGTTGGGTATTAAATAGAGTTATTAGGGTGGTTGAGAGGATATTAAATGGGGGTTAAACTTGATAGATTATAACTTGCTGTCTACTGTTACAATCGAACAAAAAGAAAAAAAAAAGGAACGAACATGTTGTTGACATGTTCGTTGTTGTTGTTGAATATAATGTATATGTTTCTTGTGTTGGGATAACAGTCAAATGTCATAATTTACGTTTCCTTTTTTTTTTTACTAAAAGTATTACAATAATAATAAGTATATGTATCTTTAAATATATATATATATATATATATATATATATATATTAGGATCTTAACTAAATGAGTTTCTTGTTATAACGCCTAAATTGGTTAGGATAAATTATAATGACGACTCGTCATGAATGGGTAGGAGTAACATACAAGAAGCGAATAAAGGCGAACTTTGAAATTTGTTAAATATAGAATTTAAAATATATAAAAAATAAAAATAACACGATGTTACAGTCAACTAGTGCACACTCCTCTTTGTTAACCAGTGTACACTCCTCGACTAATAATCGTTCCTCTTTTACCAAGTCAGGCAGATATCGATCCAGATGATCCTCTTATAGATGAGGAATGTATCTGGGCGCATGACTACACCATGGCTGTGCTGGGATTGAGGCAGCTACAACTTGTGGAGACACAAACAAACCTCACCCCAAACCCTTCTGCTCAGGTTCCAAATGAGGAAGGGTACGAAACGAACATTGGTGGGGAGTATGTGAGTATGGATGATGAACCATATCGTGTTCCAAGTCTTGACTTTGGCTGCATCCGCTCAGAGCTAGGTCGGACGGTCGTGATAGCGATCGTTCCGTGTCATCGTCGGAGTAAACTCTAGAGAATTGGGATAACTACTCTCCGTTGGTGTGTTTAAGTAATTTAGGTTTAATAAATGTTCTAATTTAGGATTATGTAAAATTTAGGATTAGGTAATGTTTTATTTTAAGTTTATGTAATATTTTAATTAAAGTTAATGTAATGTTATGATATATAATTTTTTTTAAACATCCAACGGTTACATTTTAAAAATGTATAATTTTTTTAAACATCCAACGACCACTTTTTAAAAATTTATAAATTTTTTTAAACATCCAACGGTTACTTGTTGAATTTTATTTTTAATGGCCCAATGAAAACATGCCCAGTCATCTTCCCCCCTCCCCCACGCCGGTGAAACCTCTTCCCCCAATGGGCTAACGCCCTCAACCACGCCAAGGTGGGGCGATGCATGTGGGGTGAAAGGCTTTCACGCCTGTCCCCCCCCCCCCCCACACACACACACATTCTTATAATTTTTAGTTATTGTCTTTACGCATTGTGTTTTACAAATTATGTGTGCGCATTGTGTTTTACACTTTGAGTCTAGCAGCGTGTTTTACATTTTTAATAATTGTATTTTACGCATTGTGTGTAGCATTATATCTTATGCAATGTGTTTGACATTTCGTGTCTACCAATGTGTTTTACATTTTCTATAATTGTGTTTTACGCATTGTGTTTTGTATTTCGTGTGTTACCGCGTGGTTTGATATGATACGCGACAGGTAAAATACTAGTTTTTTTAAACTAAAAGTTTAGAACTTGAACTGATATGCGAGAGGTAAAATACTAGTTTTTTTTTTTTTAAATACTAGTCTTTTTATATTTCTGTTTAACTATTATTACTTATAAGATCTAGGATAAGCCCCGCTTACGGCTTACGGCTGTGCGCATATAATGTATATATGTGTGGTCCTCGGGGGGCAAAAGTAAAGTTGTACTAATTTTAACGTTATTTTACTAATTTCGTGAAAATAACGATAAAAATGACGGACGATTAATCATGCATCAGGTGGTGACGTTGATAGCCAAAAGACAAGGGGTACATGCACCAATCGGGTTTGTCCCGATTGCTAAGTGTTATGTCCCTTATGTCTAAGGCTTGATACAAAACCACTATTGAGTCAGGGGTCTCACTGGAAGCAGCATCTCTATTCCCACGGGGTAGAGGTAAGGCTGTCTATATCTTACCCTTCTCAGACCCTACCTTAGCTTTTACTATTGGTGGGATTAACTGAGTATGATGATGATGACTTATAAGATCTAGGATGTACTATCTTATTATTAATTACCCCCTCCGTCCCATTAGAAGTGTCCATATTCCCTTTTTTATTTGTCCCATTTCATGTGTCCACTTTCAAAAATTATAAGCCAATTTCTAAATTTACCCTTAAAAACACAACTAAAATAAACAAAAAATATGATGGGCCCACATATGACAAGGATATTTTTGTCATATGGCAAGCAAAAAAAACAATCATTTAATATGCCTAAAACTTTGTGTTTTTCAAACAAAGACACTTTTAATAGGACGGAAGTAGTATATCTTTTATACAGGTCATTAACTAGCTGTCTTTAGCTTTATTCGAAGTGTTGATTTCATACATTGCATGATTAGCATGGCTAATATTTTATTTACATTAATAAGGCCACGAATTCAAGGTCATTATTTTATTTACATTAATAAGGCCATGAATTCAAGATGATAAATTTTTTTTTTAGACTAAGCGCATAGGGGTGCTACCACAGTTTTTTTCCTTCACTGAATTAATAAGGCCAGGAATTCAACATAATAATTCTACTTTTTTTTAGACTAAGGGCACAATGGGTGTTACCATAGTTTTTTTTCCTTCATTGATTTTAACCAATCCTGCTCTGCCATATCACTTCACTGATTTACTTCACTGATTCAATTTTTGATAGGCAACACTTAACTGATTTACTTCACTGAAATCTTTATTTTTTAGTTTTCCTTTTTTTTAATTACCGGTTTTTACTAAAAAAATGACCGTTTGAATTAAAACTACCGTTTGTAAAACTTAAAAAAATAAATCCGTCCCATTAAAATAAAAAATTACAAAAACATCAACTAAAAAAAATACAAACGCCTTCATCCTACTCGTCGCCTTCATCATCTGCGTCGTCTTCAACCCAATAACGGTCCCATTCGTATTTCGCCGCGATTTCTGCTTTACGTTTCAAAACCAACTCCAAAGATTTACCTTTGAGGTGCTCGTGTGGTTTTGAATACATATTCAAGTCGTGGTCATACTACCGTTGTCTCAACAATTCGCGTTGTTCCTCTAAAAACGCCATTGTTTTTTCGCCTTGTTGAGATTGTAGGGTGACCAACTGGTTGAGTTTGTCTTCTTTCATTGCTCGGTATGACCCGAGTTTGTCAACCAATGATTTGCCGGAAGACTCGGCGGCGGCGGCTTTCTTAGTTTTTCGTTTGGGCCGCGTTGGGTTGGTATCTTCGTTGAGGTCCGGCATGTAGCTAGTGGGGGTGGTATCGTCCGGTGTGGAAAAGGCAGTCGGCTGATAGTTGCCGCTTTCCGAAGACTCTCGTCTCTTGTCGGAATGACTATCGGACGGGTCTTCACCCATCAGCACTTGTCATTTTAACATATGTTATCACACAAAATCACATAAACATGCATTCAAATCACATAAACATGCATTCACAAGTTGTTAATCCTTCATAGAACATCTAATACTTGATAACTCAATTCAACTATGTAATTTCACCAACAACGAGACTCAAGACTCGTGTGTGTATGTGTTTCCCCAATTAGAAAAAGGAAAAGCCTCGAGCAACAACCACCCTGTAAAGGGGGATGATGGACAAAAATTGTCCGTCTTCAGAGGAATCGCCTTATCCGATGAGGAGCAAAACATGTATGGAGGTAACCGGGTTGAGGGACTACCCTCAATTCTGACTATTTGCAACCCTAAATTTTTTCCCCCTAAATTACTAAACTTGATAAACATGATAAACGAAGAAGATGCATCTTTTTAAATGTGAAGGAGATGCATTGGTTTTTAAACAAAGAAGAAGATGCATCGGCTGCTCACAGTAGAAAGGATATGTCATCTTTGAACAATAAAAAAGATGCTTCATTCTTTTGTAAAGAGGAAACCCTACCATAAAAAAAAAAACAACCTGTCCAAAAATGGTGATAAAAGAGGTGATATGGGCCAAATGGGCTGGACTCTAGATAAAAATGGTGATATGGGCAAATGTCACAATAAAAACTACATGGGTTGAACTCTAGCCCCAATATTAAAAACCAAAGGTGCTTTGGCCCATATTATAAAGAAACAGGGATGGTATAAAGGAACTAAAATAAAGCCAAGAAAGTGGTTACGGTGTTATTTTTATAAAAACATAAAACCTTTATTTTCTGAAAGAAAAAATAAAAAAAGGTTTCTTAAGGGATAAAATAAATTCAAAAGTTCGACAAGCCAATATAGCTCAAAATTGCACAAAAACAGGTGAGTCATGGATTTTTTATTGTGGTGCTACTGACACCATGACCTGTGACTTATCTGATATCATTTCCAAAACTAAGCCAAAAATTAACAGCATCAAAACTGCTAATTGGGGTGGGGGGGATGTTCCTGTCGAATGAGGAGGAACCATTGAAATTTCTCCAACTTTAAAATTAAAAAATTGTCTCTATGTTCCATCCGTATCCCGCGAACTGTTATCCATTAGTCACATTACAAAAAGAGTTAAATTGCACCGTCTTGATGCATCCAACCTTTTGTATTCTTTAGGATATCAGGACGGGAATGATCATTGGGTGTGGCACTGAATGATCAGGATTGTATTATGTGGAAGAAGTGACTCAACGGGGAAATGTGATGCTTGCTCACGGGACTACAGATAGAGAAGCGTGGATTTGGCATAGGAGATTAGGACACCCATCTAATAGTTATCTATATATTTTATTCCCGAAACTTTTTCCTTCTAATAAAACTCTAAATTGTGAGACGTGTGTCCTAGCTAAAAGTCACAGACATACGTATACACTAAATAATACTAAGGTTGAGGCACTTTTTTCTTTGATAAGTTTTGATGTGTGGGGTCCTGCAGAGATTAATGGGGGATACAACTTTCGTGTCTTTGTTTTGTTTATTGATGATTGTAATCGTATGACGTGGATCTATTTTTTGAAACACAAATCTGAGGTCTTTGAAAACTTTACTATTTTTTATACTATGATCCAAACTCAGTTTAAAACTAACATTCAAACTCTTAGATCTGACAATGGAGGTGAATACGTAAATGAATCTATGAAACAATTCTGTAAAAACAAAAGGGATAATTCATCAAAAGACCTGCCTCTACACCCCCGAACAAAATAGCACTGTCGAACGAAAAACCCGTATTCTTTTAGAGATAACATGTGCCTTCTTAATTGGTCTCAAGTTCCCACATCTTTTTGGCCGGAAGCAGCTACTACTGCCACATATTTAATCAATCGCCTTCCAACCAAAGCCCTCAACCTTAAAACTCCCATTCAAGCCCTCACTGATTTCACCAAAATTCATCCACCTCTCACTTTACAACCACAAGTCTTTGGGTGTACGGTTTATCCCCATATCCCAAAACATGATCGAGGTAAACTAGGTCCCTGTGAAGAAAAATGTGTCTTTGTAGGCTATGGAATTGATCAAAAGGGGTATAGGTGTTATAGCCCGAAACGCCGACATGTGTACACTACCCTTGACTGTGATTTTCTTGAAACTGAATATTTCTATACTTACCAACACAGTGGTCAGGGGGAGAGAAAGCATAATGACCCACTAGATTGGCTTAAATGGGCTCCTTTATCTGTTAGCGGAAGTCATCACAATACCCAACGAGAGTCACCTACTTCTCCACAATCTGGTGATGATTCACCTACCTCTTCACAACCTATTGGTGCTACGCACCAAGGATATTCTTGTCCTACACCCCAAGTTGAAGTTCAAAATAATGAACCTCAAACTAGTTAACACGATCAAATCACTCAACACGAGGAACCTAAAGTCCTCATAGCATTGCTAATCATAATAATTTTTCAAATGACATTTCTAACAGTGAAATTTCAAGAGAACAGGTTATGCTGGAAGCCTGGAACAACAAGAGGAACCAGCTAAGAAATATGAGCTTCCTCCAAGAGCCAATAGGGGAGTACCTCCAAAACGATATTCACCAGGAAAAGAAGCAATAAGATCAACCAGATATCCCATGGCGAATATGGCAGATGGAAATTTGTCTAAAGAAGCTAAAGCCTTCTGATGTGCTATGTATGGTCTAAAAATATAAACTAACCTAGACACCTAGTAATATAAAACAGACTCAACTAAACTAGACCACACGACAGGCAAGTGTACCTATCAATGCAGTACAGACTAAGTAAGTCCAAGTATCGAACCCATAGGACACTAATAGAAAACAAAACTAGACTCAACTAAGACTTAACAAATTTGGTTTAAAAGTTGATTTTTGGTTTTTGTAAATAACTAGTATTTTACCGTCGCCGCGCGTTGCGGCGGCGCGCGACGGATATACTAAGCGTCTTTTCCCAGACTTGCGGCGCGATAAACCGATTGAAACCCCTTTCCGCCTATTGCGCAATGACAACGCTTCATATTATAGCTAAATGTCAACATCAGCTACAGTAGTGGTTGCTTTTGTAATTTCCTCATTTGTTTAAATCACTGTAAACAACATTGTCTATTTTTGCTTTGCGTTTTGGGGCGGTTTCCCGGATTACTTTTATTTAGTTTGCTTTCTTGGGGGCCAAATAGTATTTTACATCATACTATTATGCCCACAATCGGTAAATGGTGCCCCTAATAACGCCCACTGCCCAGAAAATAGCGGAGGGGCGCCGTTATTTTAAAGAAAAGCTAAGGTGGAGGGGATAGCGGCCATCACACTGGTCAGCCTTACTTACGATCTAAGGATAAGTAAAAATCGTAAATGCCATAACTAACATGTGTTATATGTTTTGGCTTTTTAAACCCTTGGATTGAATGTGGTATAACAAAAGTAATTAATTTGGAGAGTTCCTATGTACAAAAAAGAATTTTGAATAGATTAGTTTCTAAATTAAAATCATGTGTAGTGAGGTCTACATTCAAGGTTTACACGCCTTCTTCCCTTAGACACGTGACTCCCTTTTGCACAATTGCCAATACGTTTACTTTTACCTTTATATCTAAGTTTTTGCTTTACTGCTTCATGTCTCTTAGAAACCATGTGCCCTCTCTGTTTAGTTATTATCAACCACAAAACGACCGCCTAAGGTCGACCACCACCATGACAGCCACACCACCGCTGAACCAATCCAAAAGTAAGCAAACCACACAATGACAAAGTCTCTGTCATCCCTCTATCTACCTCAATAAAACCCACCATCACCACGACGGTTACCGCAACCCAGCAGCACCACCACCGCCGTCGATCATCACCGTCACTATCCACCACATCCCCTGTCTAAGTCTCTCTCCTACTCTCTTAAAGGACAGGTGTAATCAGATCTGTGACGGGGGACGATAGCGTCCACCACCGAAGTAAAATGCGGAGCTCTCAGAGTAGCAATGGCTGAGCGCCGCCACCGACGGTGGCGCGTGTCATCCGGCTGGCGCGTACGGCACCTGAACTCACCATACGGAGGACGGGGAGTTTCGCGGAGATAAAGGTTTCGGTGAAGACAGAAGTGATGGCGTCTTTTCTGAGCGTTTTGGGATGATCTCCGGGCGTTTCGGCTTGTTGATCGTGGCCGTTAAGGTCGAAGCAGGTTGCCACGTGGAAGCACGGCGGCCGTTCGAGTGTTATTCATCATCGCCGTCGATGTCGAAGCAGGTGTCCACGTGGATGAGCGTCGGCCGTGAGATAGCTACAGTAAACGCCTCTCACAGCCGACGTTACCAATTGTATCTTTATATAATTAATTAAAATAAATAAAATAATTAAATAAGATAAATAAACAGCAAGGATAATTGAGGAAAATATCAGGATAGGAAGGAAACTACCTAGGTCAAGAATCCTACATGCAAACTCACAACTCTCGGTAATGAAAAACTGAATGGCTTACCAGATTCTAAAGATAACTTAAGAAACTCTAAGACGTATTAGATCTCCTCCCGGTCTCACCAACACACCCCAAAGAATCCTAAAGAATAAAACACTGGCTATCTAGCTCGGATCACCTCCCGGCCTCACCTAACTAAGAATGTAAAGGTACTCAAATGACTCGATCACCTCCCGGTCTCTCTAATCACAATACACCCGAAGATGTAAAGGAGTAACTTAATTGGGTTAACTATGACTTGAAATTGCAAGAAACTTAAGACAACTAGGATAGGATCACCTCCCGGTCTCACCCAAAACCTAACACCTAAAGTTCTAGACAACCTAACATTCCATCACCTCCCGGTCTCAAGAATGGAAGAATACTTAAGTCCTCTAAATTCTCTAATCAAGTTCCTATGGCTTTCGTGCACAAAACCATAAACTAAGCTACAAGCACTAAGCAGGTAACCCTAATAAACATCCAAACATGAAAGACATTCACTAAGACGTTTATGGAACTCTCAAAAATAGCAAATTAGACTTAAGTACGCACACACATCATAATAAACACCAACCAAATCGTTACCAAAACATTAACCATTCAAAATAATCCATAAACCGAAAGCTATAAAATTAACATGCAGTCATTATACAACCTAGGTAATGGTTCAAGATTTAGCTACTCATAATAATGAAAAACAATAAAAACAATGGTTCAACATAAAAATTAATCATGGTCCCAATATTCATAAACACGAAGTAAATAAATATAAAAACTAAAACTTTTAATGATCGAACCCGTAGCTTCACTCTTAAACCCGAGTTCACTTCCTCTTTATTTCTTTTCCTTAGAGCTGCTGTCGATGTGTTTCCTCTTGGCGGCTGCTATTCTTTTCTACGAAAAATAATAATATTGATGTTCTATTTTCGATGATAATGAATCCCCCAATGAAATTCCTTCCAAATATATAATATGCCGTTCTAATTTATTTATTAAAAACCCTTTTGGGCTTGGGCTCGTGGATGGAAGCATCACATTCCATGTTCTTTTTTTTATTATTATTTTCTATTAGTATTATTATTATTATTAGTAGTAGTAGTATACTTCAAACTCGTATTTCGGGTGTTCTTGGCTCGATCAAAATTCCTTGTTTACGTTCCAATGTCCATGAACACCAGGTGCTCGCGTCTTGATTATTTCTCACTGTTTTAAGCACCTTTCTCATTAACACCTATAAAATAATGAAATAAATAATTACATAATAAAAACAGCACGAAATAAATAAAAACCTGACCAAATAATATACAAAATACATAGGAAAAGAGATGTGTTTTGCAACACATCACCTTCACTACTACTCTTCTTAATGAACAACTTCCCGACTCTGTAGAACAAGCCTTGAGATCCAAGGAATGGAAATGTGCTATGGAAACTGAAATGAATGGGCTTATAAAAAACAAGACGTGGGAAAAATGTGTCCTTCCCTCGGGAAAGAAACCAGTTGGATGTCGGTGGGTTTTCATTATTAAACATAAACCAGATGGAACAATAGAAAGATATAAAGCCCGCCTTGTTGCCAAAGGATACACGCAGACATATGGAATCGACTATTCTGAAACATTCTCTCCTGTAGCTAAGATCGATACAATCCGTGTTCTTCTATCTATTGCTGCAAAAGAGGAATGGCCTCTTCATCAGTTTGATGTTAAGAATGTCTTCCTTCATGGAGAACTGGAAGAAGAAGTATATATGCCCCCCCCCCCAGTTTCATAGACGACTTCAAAAAACAAGAAGTATCTCGTTTGAAAAAGACTCTCTACGGTCTTAAACAGTCCCCTCGGGCCTTGTTTGGTAGATTTACCTTGGCGATGAAGAAATACGGGTTCAAGCAGTTAACACGAGGAACCTCAAAGTCCTCCTAGCATTGCTAATCATAATAATTTTTCAAATGACATTTCTAACAGTGAAATTTCAAGAGAACAGGTTATGCTGGAAGCCTGGAACAACAAGAGGAACCAGCTAAGAAATATGAGCTTCCTCCAAGAGCCAATAGGGGAGTACCTCCAAAACGATATTCACCAGGAAAAGAAGCAATAAGATTAACCAGATATCCCATGGCGAATATGGCAGATGGAAATTTGTCTAAAGAAGCTAAAGCCTTCACTACTACTCTTCTTAATGAACAACTTCCTGACTCTGTAGAACAAGCCTTGAGATCCAAGGAATGGAAATGTGCTATGGAAACTGAAATGAATGGGCTTATAAAAAACAAGACGACTTCTAAAAACAAGAAGTATGCCGTTTGAAAAAGACTCTCTACGGTCTTAAACAGTCCCTTCGGGCCTGGTTTGGTAGATTTACCTTGGCGATGAAGAAATACGGGTTCAAGCAAAGCAACTTTGACCATACCTTATTTCTCAAAAGAAGAGGTAAACTCATAACTTGTTTAATTCTATATGTTGATGATATGGTTATTACAGAAAATGATAAAGAAGAAATGGAGAAGTTAAAAGCAAACCTATTCAGCGAGTTTGAGATGAAAGATCTAGGAAGATTGAAGTATTTCCTTGGAATTGAAGTCTTGAGATCAAAGCACGAGATTTTCATATGTCAGAAAAAATACATCCTTGATCTTCTTGCCGAGACTGGAATGATAGACTGCAAGCCTGCAGATACACCAATGATAACCAATCAAAAGTTTTACATTGAAGAATGAGCAAAATTAACAAATAAAGGAGAATACCAGCGTCTTGTGGGAAAACTCATATATCTCTCACACACTCGTCCAGATATTTCATATGCAGTGGGAGTAGTTAGCCAATTCATGCATCAACCCCAAAATTAACCACGTGGATGCTGTACGGAGAATTATCAGATATCTTAAAGGAACCGTTAGCTATGGGATTCTCTTCCAACCAAACAAACATTTGAAGATGCGTACACCGACGCTGATTGGGCAGGAGATCAACAGGACCGGAGATCTACATCATGATACTTTACACTGGTCGGGGAAACTTAGTTACTTGGAGAAGAAAGAAACAAAAGGTGGTTGCTTTATCCAGTGCTGAAGCTGAATTCCGAGGTATTGCAAGGGGGCTAGCAGAAATCTTATGGATACGCAAGCTTCTAACTAAAACTGGATTCATTCAGAAGGAGGTGAGCAAGATCTTGTGCGACAACAAAGCAGCTGTACAAATTTCTGAGAATCCTGTCCAACATGATCGTACGAAGCGTATAGAAATCGGCAAACATTTTATCAAGGAAAAGCTCAAAAACGGGACTATAGAACTTCAGTTCACTCGATCAGAAGATCAATTAGCAGACATTCTTACCAAATCTATTAACGGAAGACTTCACAACAGTTGCCTACAAAAGTTGAGCATCGGGAACCCCACCACTCAACTTGAGGGGGAGTGTTAGAAAGTAAATCTTTTAGGATCAGAACATTATCATCATTTCCTTATTTGGGAGGCTTGGACAACAAGAAGTTTCTGTGACAGCAGTTGATTGGCAAATTATATAGCCGTTATAGGCTCCTTCCTTTATTATCACTTGTAAAAGCCTATATAATGTGCTCATCTTTTGCCAATATGAATATAACAATAAACCTTTTTTCTCTTATTCACAATACCAGCAAATCCACACAAAGATTATTGTGACTATCTTGGTTGTGTAATGCCCACATGTATATGACTGTCGTTGTGCATCATCGGTTTCTTCTAAGTCCTCATCAATGTTGTCTTCGTTTTAGTGACAAATTGTGCGACCTTAATCTTCGAGAATCATGTTATGCAATATTATATAAGCATACATAATGTGCGTTATTTTTTCGGTGACCATGCATGTACCGACTACTATATGTGCTAGGGGCGAGCATACAAAAACCAATAACTGAAAAAACCCAAAACCGAATCGAAAATCGAAAATAACCGAAACTGAATTAACCGATGGGTTACAGTTAAGATATGGCCAAAACCAAACCATTCGGTTACTGATTTGGTTTTCCCTTATTCCGTAAACGAAATAACCAATACCGAATCGATAGTTGTATACTTAAGTATTTTCATATATATATATATATATATATATATATATATCCATGTATTTGGAATATATTTTCATGTATTTCTGGTATATTTCATGTACCTTTCATTAGGGGTGTGAACTTCTGACACGACCCGAAAATACGACCCAAACCTAACACGAAATTAACGGGTTTAGGTTTAGTCTAAATAGGTTCAGGTCAGCTTCGGGTTGAACCCGTGAACCCGTTTAGCTAAACAGGTCGGATTCGGGTCAACACGAGCGGGTTGGCGGGTTGACCCGTTTAACATATTTATACTATATATTGTTTTTTTACAATATGTTTTATGTTATAAATTAAATTGGTTAGGTATTTTATGCTACACTTATTGCTTAAAATAGAAATTAGTATTAAATTTTATAAATAAAACATAAATGTTTTATATATGTTTGTGTTTTCTGTAGTAAAATTTTAATTTTAATACATTAGTTTGCGAAAAAAAATAAAAAATCATGTTGAATGGGACGGGTTTGGGTCAACACGAGAATATTTAGGTCGGGTTCGGGTTCATATGTATGTCACAATTTTCGGGTTCGGGTCGGGTTGGACCCGCCAACCCGGGAACCCGACCCGTTAATCACCCCTACCTTTCATGTATATCTACGTATTTGAAACATATTTTTTTTATGTAATTCATGTATTTTTTTCATGTATATCCATATATTTGAAGCATATTTTTATTTATTCCATAGGTATTTCATGTATTTCTCTTGCGCTTTCATATACTTGTATTCTTGAAAACGATTCAAAACACTTTATTAACTATTTTAAGTTTATAAATTTGCACAAGTTTTATGTTTGGTAATTAACCGAACATAACCGAAACCGAACCAATAACCGACATATTAACCAAATTAACCAAACCGACGTAACCGATTGGTTTCAGTTATGTTTTTTTCTTAAAACCGAACTTTGGTTATCGGTTATATGTAAAAACCGAACCGAACCGACATTTGCTCACCCCTAATATGTGCCCACCTTGCCCGAGGACCCCAACGTTCATTCCACATCCTTACCTGTCGATTCATGAGATGCCTTAATTTTATTTCATTTTTCATCATCCGGGAATGTGAATGAATTGACAATAGTTGAGCAGTCGCGATATATTCCCTAGTAAAATAATACCCATGTTTGTATTCCACATCTGAAACACTAAAAGACGAATTGGGTGTCATTATCGGAATCGTCAACACCAAAGAAAGCATGCTAAATCCATAGATATTTCGACGCCACAACTTCTAGTATTGTTAATGGACATGAGTGACCACCTCACAAAAACTGACCGTGCACGCGAGATGTGACATCCGTCACTTTTTATTTTAATAATAATAATAATAATAATTATAATTATAATAATTTTCAGGTTTTTATAAATAGATAAATAATATATATATGTATATATATATATGAGGGGGAAAGTGAATATGGTGCTGTTGAGCACCTAACCTTACATGCGCAACCATCAAAACTACGTAGTTTTGATGGTAACTTTTTAAAAAATTGATTTTATTCTTTTAGTTCCTTAATTCATCACCATTTATTTAGGAAACTTTGTTTTTCCAATTCTCCATACCTCCATTGCTGGTAATCGAAACAAACAAGTTGCTTTCAAGAAATTCATAATTATATAGGTAAACAATTCATGTTTTACTTTACGTTATTTTTTCGTAATCAATATTCATAGTTATTAATAGATTTTCATGGTATTATTTGTTTCTGTTTGTTTAGATGATTTTTTAAGTTCGTCGAGATCATTCAGTTTCATTACTACTTTAATTCTATTCATAGTTTATAATAGACTTTCATGGTGATGAATCAGCAAAGTTTCCTACATCTATATTTTCGCTAACAATTTTTTACTACTTTAAGTTCAAAGAAAACAATACAGTTTTATTACTTTAATTAGATGTTATTTTTGGAAAACGAAAACAATACAGTTATGAAATGTTGTTCAGTTTTGTTGGGTCAGCATGACCCATCTCATGTTGTAACATGCTCAAAATGGGTTTAAATATAGTGGATTCATATTTAAAGGATCAAAATATAGTTTTGATGGTGATGAATCAAGGAAACAAATGGTGATGAATCAGGTCGTAACATGCTCAAAGTTTCCTAAATAAATGGTGATGAATTAGGGAACTAAAAGAATAAAATCAATTTTTTTTAAAAAAAATTACGTAGTTTTGATGGTTGCGCATGTAAGGTTAGGTGCTCAACAGCACCATATTCACTTTCCCCTAGAATTAATTATCCGTTCATTTCATAACTTCTTTTTCATATTTTAAGCAAACCACCCCTTGTGATTTTAAATAGTCATATTTTTTTAATACATTTATACTTTTATAAAAAAAATTACATCATAATAATGAGCATTTTATTATCTTTAATTTGATTATAGTATTGCCATTTTTTATTTAAAAAATCTTTATGTGCTACGTGATTAACGATATATAGGAGTGAGCAATAACTAAACCGTTCACCGAAGCCAAACCAAAAATTGACAAAACTGAACCAAAATCTATTGAAAACTGAAAACATCCGATTTAACTTAAAATTGGTTATCGTTTTCTTTTTGTACCCTTAGTTAACCTAAATTAGTTAAACTGAAACAAACCCATTAATATATTCATAACAGTATGCCCGCACGATGTGGTAGGAAACACAGACACTTCTAATGGTTCATGGTTGGGTTAGGTTCAGTTTGGGTATAAGCCTCAACCGAAACAAAAATCGACATTATCGGCTTATCAATCTTGTTAACCAACAGGTTAATTGGTTCATTCTATTTGGTTAGATTGTCGTTTTTAGTTCGGTTTAGTTAATTTTGGTTAATAACCAACACCAAACTTTGGTTAAAATTTTGCTTAGAAGCACATGAAATGAAGGTATAAATACATGTAATGGATGTATAAAGGATATACATGTATGAATGGTTCAGTTTTGGTATGTTAATTTTGGTTAACTTAGGGTACAAAAAACCGATATTAGGTTAACTCGGTTTTGGTTAATTTTATGTTCGATTTTGTATGTTTTTGTTCGATTTCGGTTGAGTTTCAATTATTGTTCACCTCTAGATATTGTTAATCACGTAAAAAATCAAAATTTTAATTAAAAGTATATAGCAAATTATACTCTAATATGGTTTGAAGCTGAGTAGATAGGTTTATGAATTGTAGTGGCGGTATAAATAGAGGGGGTTTTGAAATTTTTAGGTTCTATACCTAGGCCTGTAAACGAACTGAATGTTCATTTAATTTTAACTGAACACGAACACATAATCAAATACATTTTTATGTTCATGTTAGTTCATTAAGAAATTTGTCATGTTCTTGTTCGTTTATGTTCGTTCGTTTAAACCTAAACGAACAGTTCACCTACGAACATAAACGTACGTTCACGAACATAATAAATGTTAACGATTTCGTATTACTAAAAAACCCAATTACTAATTGGTTATATATTTATACAAGTAGCTTGAGCCCAATTTATGTTTGTATTTATGTAAATATAACTACGTATGTAATTAATAAACTTAAACATGCATAAATAAACGAACATAAACGGACGTTCACGAACATAATTGAAGAAACTCAACGTTTGTTCATGTTCACTCATTTAACTAAACGAACAATTTTTTTTGTTCGTGATTGTTCGTTTATTAAATAAACGACATAAACGAACTTTCCGCCGAACAAGTTCATGAACATTCGGTTCGTTTACAAGGCTATTTTTTACCTCTATTTCATGTATTTATACCTCCATTTCATGTACTTCTAGGCAAAAAAATTTAGCCAAAGTTTGTTTTTTCTATTCACCAAAATTAACCAAACCGGACAAAAACCGATAATCTAATAAGATTGATTAATTGATAAATTTTGATTTTAGTTTCGGTTGAGGCTAATAATCGAACTTAACAGAACCATACACATCCTTAGAAGTGTTTGTGTTTCCCGCTGCATCGCGCGGGCACTCTACTAGTTATAATGCATGAGTAAGGGGTATTTTAAGATACCAAAAAGTTAAGAACTAATTTTTCATTAACAACCTTAAAACGAGGGTAAAATAGTCATTCATACATTATTTACACTTTAATACCCTATCTTATTTACACTTTAATTCCCTAATTTTTAGTTAGTAATTACATTTTCCTCCCCTCCCCTACAAAATTATAATTTCTTTTATTTAATTCTATCATAACTTTAAAACTATTATATTTTAAAAACATTCAAATATACCATGACGACTGGCTCATTTTTGTCAACGTGTCGGTGTTTGTCGTAATCAATACCGATGTGTGGATTGAAATGTTCAAGAAAGAATGCCTTATGTACAAGTGATTATTGCATTTTATGTTTTAAATACTAACTAGATGAAATATAATATGGATTTATTGTTAATATGGATGTTGAATCATAACACCATTTCATGATCAAGTAAAACTCAAAATTGTAAAATTGAATTTGGTGTTAAATATTGTTCCGCCCAATAATGAAAAATTCACATAAATAAAATGCAATGATTTAAAAAACCAAACAGGACACTTGAAATCTACATATCAGCTTTGGTGATTCTTAAAATATGATAATGTTGTTAAACATTATGGTTCATCCTTACTTTGACAAACAAATAATTTGTCACACGGTAACAAAACTGCAACACAAGACTGGGCTCTAAGAATGCTTTATCACGTTTGTTACTGATAACTTCAATTGTAGTACCCTATTTAAATAATCAACATTAGCAATATGTGCATATGTATATGGGTATGCATGCATATATTAATAGGTATACATGTAAATATAATTAACTAAAAGAAATCTCATTAAACTTTTAAATATACATAATTAGCTAAATATATAAAACTTTAAAATAATTAAGTTTAGAAAAAAAATATAAAAATGCATTGTAGATATTTATTGTAGGTAAGTTTATTTTAAAAACCTCAGCTGCATTAATTTGGTGAAAAACACATGATGCATATTATATATCCATGTGATATGAACATTTATGTTATATATCCATGTAATATGAACATCTATGTTAATAACAACAAAACTCCCTAATTTAAAGGGGTTCCTTTTAACAAAGTTAAAAAAAAAAAAAAGATAAATGCACTGAATTCGGTATTCATAGAAAACACAAGAATTTTTTACACTTTAGTCAAAGATAAACAAAATTTCCTAATTTAAAGGGGTGGGAAAATCATCAATTTCAAAATTTAAACCATGTGCTAACCTACTAAAGTTTAACAAAATTTCATAATTTAAATGGGTGGGAAAATCATGAATTTGAAAGTTAAACCATGTGCTAACCTACTAAAGTTTATTCTATAAATATATACTAATGCACACCTATTTCACTTACTAAAATACGTAGGCATGGATACTGAATTCAAAAGTTGAAGCTTCTAATGTTGGTTATTTGTTAGTTTATGGTTTTCATTCGTCCCATTTTACTAATTATACCTTTTTATACATATCTTAATCATTTAAGTGTTAACTTCTTGGTTTTGCGGATTCATTTAGATGAAAAACATATGGAGATGAACAAACCAATAGTCATACACGCGTCTAAAGTAGCGTCTAAGGTTGTATTTATTAATGTTTAATTTTTTTAATATTAACATGGATGTTATTTTATGTGTTATATTGTATGTATTTTATTGCAGGATAATGGTGATATTAGTGTTGAGATTATTTGCTATGGTGCAATGTTTAGTTCCTACAAATCTGATCTTCAACATGAATTTAGTGAATAGGTAATATCAACATTTATTTCATCTTCTATTAACTTGTGTATTAAATATTTTTAATTTATTTTAAGGATCAGATGCATGAAATTAATAAGAATAGATCCAAGAGGCTCTCTTAATGGAAATGGAGTCAAGTTATTGATCTAGACAGTTCTGATGAAAATGACAAAGAAGACATATTTGATGACACTTTAGATAGGAGAAAATGGAGGAAACTCATCCTCACCAAAAGATGTAATAATCAAACATGGAGATATACAAGAAATTTCAGTGATCGTTCTTGATGACGAATGGTGAGCGGACAATATAGATGAGATCATGCAGACTAGCTAGGAACGTGTATGACTAAATTGATCTCATGATTCAAGTAGTTCACTAGCTTTTATTTTTCTCAACTTTTATGTTTATTAATACTTATTTTTTCCTTTCATATGTTTCTTTATTTTATCAAATGTTTCTTAAAAGTACTTTACAATTTAAATGTTAAATCTTTTTAGTTACTAGACATGTGTAACGCTTATGACGTATATCCACCACAATGATGCTACAACAAATACTATACGAATTTGAAATATGTACCGAAATAAAAAGTGTCAATCCCGCCGCATCGCGCGGGTTTCCTACTAGTATATATATATATATATATATATATATATATATATATATATATATATATATATATATATATAGGGTTGGGTTATTATACAAAGGCTACAAAAAATGAGAAGGGTGAGAAGGATACAAAAAAACACAATAGATCATCAAATATGACACAATAAGCCACAAAATATAACACAGTGCCAAAAAATATAACACAATGCTGAAGAAAAAAGACACAATGAATTGAAAAAATGACACAACGATGAAAATAAGAAAAAGACACAATGGTACATAAAAGACACAATGATATAATGCATATTCTAAAAACTACAAAGCTAAAACCCCAAAAAACGAAGACCTAAAAACTAACAACGTAGGGTTCGATAAGATGATTCCAATGCCGCTTGAATGAGTTCAATCGGAGTCCGTTTGATACCCTTCCTATAAATAGTCTTTTCTACATTTTAATTTCCTACATTCTTCCATTACACTCTCAAATCTTCACTAACAAATCTTCCAAACCACATTCATCACTCTTCTTTTTATTCATTGTTCCTTCTAGGTATGTCTCTTTTTCACGTAGATTGAAGGAAGTTCATCCATTGTAACGTGTTCCGATTCATAAACGTTAAAAATAGGCATATCATATGATCCTCAAACCTGGAAAACTTTTATGTTATCGTAACATCAATCAATTACTTTGACATAAACCGGTTTAATATTCAAAGAGGAAATCGTGTTTTATAAAGGTTAGTAATAATATGGAATCACTTCAGAATGTGGAAACAATATTCAAACCTTTATGAAGAAATCGTGGTTTATAAAGGTTCCAGATTTGTTTTCTTTATGTCATCGTTTTGTAAAGTAATCGGATGGTATATATTGACTCTTTTTTGATGTTTTTTCATTTGATTAATATGGAACCACTCTTTTTTGTAAAGGAATCGGTTAGTTATAATATGGAATCACTTCTGAAAGTGCAAACGATATTCAAACCGTTGTGAAGAAATATATTGAATGTTTAGATGTTTTTTCATTTTAATACTAGAATACCATCCACTGCTGCAACTAAAAGGTATGTGGTAGATCTTTTATTTTTGTGTGTGTGTGTTTATTAATGCGAAGTAGCTATTTTTCTAAAAGCAGAATGTCATTGTTTATATCTTTTATTATTATGTGTTTGTGATTAGTGATGTTAACTATTATGTTGGATGGGATGCATGACTTTTAAGGTCGAGATATGATGTTCATATATTGTTCATAATTGTTCTTAAAGATCTCATATGGTTTGGTGTTAAAGAGTGGATTGTTATGTTAATATGATTTGATCGAGTAAGGAGCCAAATCTCAGTTCGGATTCTGGATATGGATCTGAAATAATTATGGAGCATTTAATTTTGGATTATTAGTTTCCTAAGTTTGTGCCACATATTTGGAAAGGTAGTAAATATCCTTGAATGCATTAATTATTGGTTGACCAAGAAACTTAGGCGCCAAGCATAATTTTTTCAAAAATTATAAAGGAGTCGGGTTTATAATAATTCATGTTTCTTTTATTACTTCTTTTTGTCATATTTATTTTTAAGTTAGCGTATTTAATATTTACGTTTTTTAAGACTACTCGATAAGCTTTTTCTACTGCATTGTATATACTCTTTGAATATGAAAATGCAAATGAGACAAATGCTATTGTTTTGGGGCACACCAATGTCAAATGTAATGTTGTAATTGCTTAGGTACATGTTTTTTAAATCTTTAAATTTTTATAATTCAGTGTTTTCTTTATCTTTAAATTAATATTGTAAATTAATTATTCGTGTTTTTGTTTACCAGCTGATTGACTGATTATATGCATTCGTGTGTTAGGGTTTCGATTTATAAACCGAATTTTGGATCATCAGGAGCAGGGCGGACTTTTAATAAAAAAGTTGTTGAAGCTATGTCGTCAATAATATGGGGTAATGATATGTACCCAAGAGTTTATTCTTTTGTATTAATTATATTGACTGTCAATCAATTAAAATAATTAATGTGATTTAGGTTAACCATAATAGGTGGAGTAATTTTAGGACAAAATTTAAATTTCAAATACTAATTTGCACTACATAATTAATGCTTTATCATAATTTATGCTTTCTATATTCTTACTAAAATTTAAACTTTCCATAATACAAATATATAAGGAAAAAAACACTTATATTATAAGTGTATACTAAATTAAATAGATTTTGTTACAGAAAAATATGTTAATTTATATATTTAGTTTACATTTTATAAACTACCATGTTTGATATATAACATCAATACATATATATTTAGATGTAAAAGACGTATTTATAATATGTAAACAACTAACAAACCAATTATTTTTATAATACGTTTGAATTTCGTAAGACATAATTATTACTCGTAGAAATGAATAAACAAAAAAAACCACATTTGGTATATTTTATTTTTGAATTTCAAAACTTATAAATCTTTTACACAAAAATACTAAACACATAATGGAAACTTACCAATTTTACTTATACGACTTTAATAATCAATCAAGATTTGATCCTGAAAACTATATTAAGCGTTTAATGTGATTTGTTAAGATTTGAATATTAATTCACATTTATTCATTTGTATTAATTATATTGACTGTCAATCAATTAAAATAATTAATGTAATTTAGGTTAACCATAATAGGTGAAGTAATTTAGGACAATATTTAAATTTCAAATACTAATTTGCACTACATAATTAATGCTTTATCATAATTTACGCTTTCTATATTCATACTAAACTTTAAGCTTTCCATAATACAAATATATAAGGAAAAAAATCACTTATATTATAATTGTATACTAAATTAAATAGATTTTGTTACAGAAAAGTATGTTAATTTATATATTTAGTTTACATTTTATAAACTACCATGTTTGATATATAACATCAATCCATATATATTTAGATGTAAAAGACGTATTTATAATATGTAAACAACTAACAAACCAATCATTTTTATAATACGTTTGAATTTCGTAAGTCATAATTATTACTTGTAAAAATGTTTAAACAAAAAAACCACATTTAGTATATCTTATTTTTGAATTTCAAAACTTATAAATCTTTTACACCAAAATACTAAACACATAATGGAAACTTACCAATTTTACTTATACGACTTTAATAATTAATCAATACTAATTTATCAGTTAATTTTGTATATTATACTGTTCTAATTAGTCATAAATGCTATTTAAAATATGATGACAATAACTTCGCTAATTTCAATCAATTTTCATTGATTGACGTCTTAATACATGCCTTCCATTTTTGCACTTCATCTATATAGATAATTTTATCAAATCCATCTCAGTTGCTCTACACAGAATTACTTGATTGTGCAACAACATTCCAACTAATACTAAAACTAATATTACGATTTTTAAACCCATTTATATCTTATTGACCGAATTGAATTTTTCTATTACTATTTTACAAATATATTACTAATTACTAATAATTACTAATACTAATGAAATTAATGAAATTGAATTTGAATTGGTAAGTCAATTTGAAATATAAATAATTTAATGAGACAAAAAAATGGTAATAAATTTAGGTTTACTATATTTGCTTTACTATAATAACTCTCATTAAATTTATTACCATTTTTTGTCTCATTAAATTATTTTACGAAATTATGTCTCATTAAATTTATTAAATTTAACTCTAATTTCAGCTTACCATAATTTAATGAGACGAAATTAAGTTTAATACGAAAATATTGTTGGTAATTATGAATTAATTTAATTCGTAATTATGAATCAATTTAATTCCTATTTATGAATCAATTTAATCAATCTTTTATTATGTATGATTGATTATAAATCAATTTATAATCAATAAGTTAGACTTACCATAACTTAATGAAACGAATTTAATTTTAATACGAAATTATTTTTGGTAATTAGTAATCAATTTAATCCGTAAGATGGAACATCAATTTAATCCATAATTATATATAATTTTAATCAATTTTTTATTATGTATGATTGATTATAAATCAATTAAATCTGTAATTTCGACTTACCATAATTTATTTATCGAATTTATGTATGATTGATTATGAATCAATTTTACTATTTTTTTGTATTAATGATTCATTATGAATCAATTTAATCCATAATTTAAATACAATAAATCATTCAGTTGTATATTATTCAAAATATAGAATCGATTAGGAGTAGAAATATTAAGTCAATGAATATTCTAGACAACCATTTAAAACATATATCTATGTATACAAATTTTAAGAATCGATTAACAACTAAAGTTTTTTTTAATTTTAACACTTATTATACAAATCTTTTATTCTAAAAAAGTATGTTATGAATGTTTAGTTATCTAATTGTTATGAATTGATACTTAACTAAGTATAGAGTGTAACTTGCGAAAGAAGGTTTTGTGTTTTGAAATTAGATTTCTAAAATTGAATGAATTTTACACAATTATGGCATAATTAGTCATCAATTTATAGAGTAAATTAGATTTCTAAATGTAGCGAAGACTGATTGACTGATAAACTAATCTTTACCCAAATTTTCGCAACCATTAACTTCAATAGTTATTTAATCTCATATTTTTACGAATTCTGATTGGTGTTCATTGCAATTAATAAGATTTATTCAATTTGAAATGCGAATGTTTTTAATATAATTAATTTGAATTACTGATTACGATTTTAAGGTTATTTATTAAGATTTTTAATCTCATTTATTTATATTACTATTTTTACGAATTCTGATTGGTCTCCATTGCACTTAATAATATTTATTCATTTTTAATGTTATTTATTAAGAGTTTTAATGTTATTTATTGACATTAATAATAGTTGACCGAATTTAATGTTATTTAGTTAAAAAAATTAATCTCATTTATGTATATTTCTAATTTTACGAATTTATGTTTAAAATTATTGACCAAATTTAATTTTTTATATTATGACTTTCGTTTAATCAATTCTTATTAAAAGATAATCATCAAAATCATTTCAATAGTAATATGCTAATTTTAAGATGTCTATAATAATTTGTCGATAATTGGTAAGTCAATTTGAAACGCGGATGTTTTTATGTAACTGATTTGAATTATTGATTACGATTTTAAAGTTATTTATTAAGATTTTTAAACTCATTTATTTATATTACTATTTTTACGAATTCTGATTGGTCTTGATTGCAATTAAAAAGATTTATTCATTTTTAATGTTATTTATTAAGAGTTTTAATGTTATTTATTGACATTAATAATAATTGCAAAAATTTAATGTTATTTAGTAAAAAAATTTAATCTCATTTATATATTATTAATTTTATGAATTTATGTTTAATATTATTGACCGAAATTAATTTTTTATATTATGACTTTCTGTAATCAGTTTTCATTAAAACATAATCATCAAAATCATTTTAATAGTAATTTGCTAATTTTAAGATGTTAATAATAATTTGTCGATAATTGGTAAGTTAATTTCAAATGCGGATGTTTTTAATGTAATTGTTTTGAATTATTGATTACAATTTTGAGGTTACTTATTAACATTTTTAATCTCATTTATTTATATTACTATTTTTACAAATTTATTTTTAATATTACTGACCCAATTTAATTTTTCTATTATTTTTAATATTATTGACCCAATTTAATTGATTTGAATTATTGATTACATTTTTTGAGGTTACTTATTAACATTTTTAATCTCATTTAGTATTGATTTTCACCGTGGTTTTAGCTTGATTTTTAGGTCATTGGTTATGAGTCAAACCGTCAAAACAGTTTAGGGTCTTCTGGATATATTTACCTTAAATTCTTGATGATAATACAATTATAATGCCAAATGTCTTTCTTTTCCTCACCAGAGTTGTTTTTGACAAATTTCACTGTTTTGTTATTCAAATGGTTCAGGGATCCTATAAGTGGACATAAATTCTTTTCAAAGCCACGAGTTTCAAATCGTCTTGCCATGTCAAATCGTGTTATAGAAGCTAAAATAATTCAGGGAGTAACATTGGAATGCGAACTTTTTTCCAAAGAATTAGGCTGTCCCCATCTGATAAGAAGATTCCTTTCAAATTTAACAGAAGATAATTCCCTCTTTATGTTTCGCAATGACAATAAATAAGAGTCAAGGACAAACCCTATTTAGGGTAGGTCTGTATTTGAAAGATCTTGTTTTTACACATGGGCAGTTTTATGTCGCTGCCAAGTGACAAAAGTAGAGATGGCCTGAAGATACTAATATTGGGCAAAGATGACAGCGTTAATAATAAATAACAAATGTTGTCTTTACAAAAATATTTTGAAGTTTGTGAATAAGTATGCGATCATATTTTGCATAAATTGTTTAATATTTTTTTTATAATTTTTGGGTTGTATGATTTGTTAAACTACATTTATTTACTTTGAATTTAATCTTCATTTGTATGTCGGTACAATAAATATATGTTTATTCATTTCATTATTTGTTTTTAAATCACGTCAACTCAAACATTTGTTGATTCATATATATGTTATTGGGTAACATTAAACTTTTTTATGATAATATACAATCAACCAAAATTCACACGAATTGTATTACGTAATTTTCAATAAATAAATTTGCATACTACAATCTTTATAGAATTTTTTTCATTTGACATGGATATGTACTGCGTGTACACGCGGGGCTCTAACCTAGTATATATATATATATATATATATATATATATATATATATATATATATATATAGGGTAGGGATCCTAAGAGAACCAACCCCTATTTGACAACTGAGAGAACCATTCTGAGCCACACATTTCATATAAAGGCAAAAAAAAAAAAAAAAAAAATTTTTTTTTTTTTTTTTTTTTTTTTTTTGCTTTAATCGCACATTTTTATGCAAGGAAATTTTTTTTTTTTTTTTTTTGAATTTTTTTTTCATTTATACATATGTGTATATGACAAATATACATATGTGTATATAGCAATTATACATATGTGTATATAGCATTATACATATGTGTATAATGCAATTATACACATGTGTATACTGAAAAAAAAATACAAAAAAAAAAAAAAATTCCTTACATATAAAGCAGCGATTTTTGCAAAAAAAAAAAAAAAAAAAAAAAAAAAAATTTTTTTTTTTTTTTTTTTTGCCTTAGAGAAATGTGTGGCCCAGAATGGTTCTCTAGTTCTCAATTTGGGAAAAGGTTCTCATTTGAACCAAATCCTATATATATATATATATATATATATATATATATATATATATATATATATATATATATATATATATATATATATATATGGGAGGATCAAATGAGAAGAACTTCATGTGAGAACAAAAAGAAGAAGTTACTAATGGTTAAACATTAAATAGTCTAACTCTTATTACATTAATTATCATTTATTTAATTAATTAGTCATTAACACTTTATCCTATACATTATCAATATTTGTCCTACACATACAAAAATTCATCCTACATATATTGAAATTATCATATGTTTATCCTACACATATCGAGATTATCATATGTTTATCCTACACTGTCAAAATATGGTAAACAGACAAACAAGAACTGAATGCTTTATTGACGAAAGATTGAATACAATATCAAGAACAAAAGATCTGACCAAAACAAGAATCAAACCCTAATATCAACTTAGATCATTAACAGATGATCTATAACAAGGACACACTAAGCTGAGATCATTGACTGATGATCTCAGATAATACAAACTATGAAGATCATTGACTTATGATCTATAACAAAACCCTAAGAACAAAGGGAAACGAATTAGAGAAGACACAAAATAAATCAACTCGTCAAAACTGGATCCTCATCTCGAGGACTTCTTTATATAGCCATCAGGGAGGCTCAGATAACAAGCACATCCGAGCCGAAGACAACCGTAGATCAAGGCTAAAGAAACACACGAACGTTTAATCTGAGCCATCTATTAATGCCACGCTGGCAATCCAAGTGATACAAAACCCAAGCCTCAAGCAGCTTAGGAGAGCTGGGCTGTGGGCCTTCTGCCTTTAGACTGGGCCACTTAGCTGGACTGCTTCCATCAACTATCTGGGCTAACGAACTGGACTCCAAGCTTCATCATATCACCAATCAACATCTGCTACTGGACCAGTCCAAACCTCAAAAATAAATACAAAACATAAAACAAACATTAGAAAATATATTGTGATCAATATATATAAAAACTAAGAAAATATATAAAAGTGATATGTTAATTTTAACATGTAAAAAGGCATCCTACATATATCCTACACATGTCGAAATTATCCTTCACTCTGAAGAAGGTTTGATATGTAAGAATTTATTTTCAAATGAATTATTAGTTTCATTTATTTAAACTAGTTTAGAGGGAGTTACATAAAAAAATAATAATCAATTTAACATTCAATACAATTATTAAATGAAAGTTTCCTATTGGTTAGAAATTTGTTATTTTTCTTCTTACAAAACATTTTCTTCTCATTTGAACTCTCCACTATATATATAAACTGTTTTAGGTATGTATACACATCCATTCGTTTCATAACTACTGTACAGGTATATGTATATATGTAACGCTTCAATAAAGTACATAATACCGAAAATATGGTTTATTCATCTATCCATGCTCTTTATTTGATTTTATATCATCTCAATTGTTTTTATAAGAAAATATGCACATATGAATATAGTGTATATGCACATACGTATTTAGAAAGAAAAAAAAAAACCTATACATACCATATTTTACGAAAATAACTCTTTAAACGTATTAAAGTAGACATATTCTAGTTAATTTATTAGAGTGGGTGTAGTGGGGCTTTAAAATGGGCGCCAAAACGAATTTAAGGCACCCGACACCATTACAGGAGCGCCAGACATCACAAACCATAACTAATCAGATTTGTACACCTCACTCTATCTCTCCTCCTCTCTCATCTTGTTACTTTTTTATTATTTTTTTAATTTAAAAAATAATATAAAATAATAATGGAGGCCTTAAATTTAAAGCCCCTCACTACACCTTATTTCATTTTAGAGCTCATGTGCCACGTTGACCAATCACCGAGAGATGCCTTAAATTTAAAGCCCCACTATACATGTTAGGCCAAGAGGGGTGCTCAATGAATAATTTTTTCACTTAACTGATTTTAACCAATCATGCTTTGCCACATCACTTCACTGATTTACTTCACTGAAACACGTTTTTGTAGGCAGCACTCCACTGATTCTTTTATTTATTTTCATTTAAATACCCAAATTTTTTATTTTTTACATTTTTACACGGTTTTTAACATTTAATTCTACTATTTCAACCGTCCCACCAAACGGTCAGCCAAATTTAATTTTTTTTATCTTGGAAACCGTCGACTAGTTTGAATTGACTCAACTAAACGGTCAGCGAATTAAATTTAACAGTGCCACCGTCGTTGTATATAAAGTGATCAAACTGTGGGGTTAAAAGCCACAACTTACCACGGTTTAAAAAACCAAACACACAAAAAATGAATCCGTGGACCGAAGATGAAGAAATGACCCTTGTTGTTTGCCACAAGGACGCCACAAACGACCCCGAAATTCAAGAACTACGGGGGGACGAAGGCGAAGACTACCCCCGGATGTGTTTTGGGCTCACGTGTTTAGCGACTTCATCCAACACGTGGGCACCAACACCATCAAGACCATCTGAGACCTCCAAGTCAAGTGGGAGGATCTCAATATCAAGTGTGCGAGGTGGACCACCCTTTACGAGCAAACGATGAGGAACGATCCGGACCTCGATGACGAGTTGGCTATCGGCTTCACATGCTATGAGTATGAGGCTCTTTACGGCCAACAATTCGACAATGTTGAGGCATGGCGCTTGTTGCGTCAACCTTAAGTTTATTTTTCTTTGGTTTATGTAATTTTAATTTTTATGTTTTAATGAAATGTCCTTTATTTATGTTTTTGATTTATTTAAACGGTAAACATATGAAACAAACGGTAAAATTAAATAACACTAAAACACACGGGGGTAAATTGAAAAATTTGCATTTTATAAAAACCAACAAACCAACCGGTACCAGGACGGTAACCATAACCAGCAAAACGGTCCACGGGACCACTACCAGCGTGGGTGGCGGCGGTGTTACCGTGCTGGTAGTTGGTACCTGTGGACAATTCGATAGGCGCCCCGTCCCCCCTTATAGATAAATTAATAGTAATCAGGGTAGAATGATTCACATTTCCAAAGTTTTGAAATAAACACTAATGTATATATTGAAAAGTCGTTAAGAATAAGTTTTTGCTTGAAAAAATGTAAAAAGTAAATTATAATGACACGTCCAAATATTTGTGTTGTTTTTCTTTCATCAGTGCAGTAATGTGTTTTATTTTCCCATAATTTCGTCTTTTTGGTAACTTTCAACACTTTTTATTTAGGTATATTTTCGTTTCTAGTATAACTTCCCCGTGTGTATCAAATGCATATATCAGATGGTTTCTCCAGATGACGACCAGTATATTATATCAAGTTATACCACTGGTTAGGGAACTTTTCTTTGTACCTGTCAATGTTTTCAGTGGAATAAAATATCTCCTTCTCCGTTAAAAAAGAAAAAAAAAAGTTATTAGAAAAAGGGATTCATGTACTACACCATCAAGTTATAAAAAAAGTAGTTTTTGATAAAAACAAAATATTAAAACCAATCAACATTTGTTGATTATGCACATAAAAGAAGTATATTAAAAGAAGTATATTTTATAGTTCTACCGGTGTGCATATATACAAAAGTTAATACGCAAATAAATGTATAAAATGCACCGATCAACTCAAATGGGTTGTAAACACGTTACACAAGTTGTAAACAAGTTGACTCAACTAGATGAATGAACGTAAAATGATTCAAACGTTTTAGGGATTGAGTATTAAATAGCTAGAGTTAATAGCCATTTTCATCCCTGAGGTTTGGGCCAGTTTGCCACTCCAGTACAAAAGTTTTTTTTTTTGCAATTCCTTCCCTGAGGTTTGGATTTTTTTGCCAAATTCGTCCTTTTCACTAACCCAGTTAAAAAATCTCGTTAATGTCAGGGGTAGGGTTGTCTTTTTACCTCTCAGGGACGAATTTGGCATTTAAAATTCAACCTTACCTCAGGGACGAATTTGGCATTTATAAATCATAGAGTTAAAAAAGCTTTGTTTGTTAGAATTCAATCCAGTAAACCCAGGTACGTAACTATTACTCTATTTCTTTGGATAAGTGTCGCTTATTGGGTCGATTTCATGTATCAGCGTTTCATATGGTGTTCTCCATCGCCACCCAGGTGATTACGGCGCGACAAAACCAGTTCACAAAATCTGGCAACATCCACTATCCCCCACCTTCACCACCACTCCCCATCGTTGAGACCAACATAATACTTCATGACATACATATCTACGATGTTTCCAACGATAAACAGTTCACTGGATTAGGTATTGTTGCTCCAACGCCGGCGTTTTCAAATAAAAATCGTCGCTTCTGTCGTATAGGTGAAGAAAATTGTTACCTTCTCCGGTCACCCCTCTGACTCCGGTGACTAGAGAAAAAAAAAGGAAGGGAAACAGAGTACAGGGAATGAGAGAAAAGGCATAAGTTATCTAACAAATTTGTCTATCTCATGAAAACTCAATAATAACATTAAACAGTGGTGTAACTGAATTCTGTAAGTTTACTATTAGGTAGTGGAGCAAGTTTTCCCTAATCTAGATATTAATGCTTGTGTTTTTCTTGTTATCTTCATTGCCCCGTTATGTTTCGCCGGAATCTCGCCGGTGGTGACGGTGGTTGTCGTAGAAAACATCAAAGGTAGTCTGTGAGAGGGTTATTCTGATACACTTGCACATACTAACATTCCTACTTCTTTAATGGTGGTGGAAATCCTGCTTCTTTAATGGTGGTGGACGAGCCATTCGTTGGAAAAAAACGAGGTACATCGAAAAAATTGTTTGGCCGTAGAAATTGTGAGGTGGTCGGTTGGGAAATGATGAAGATAAGGGGTTAGTGAGTTGAATGGAGTATTTGGGAAAAAACTCTGTAATTGATATTAGGTTGAAAGTTTTTAGGCATTGGGAATGATAACTCTGAAGTAAAATTTCTATTTACCAAAATCTTGAAGTCCGAATGTGTGTGCAGTAAATAAATTAGTATTTTTTTTTTAACCAAAGATCAATATATATAGAGTGATGGCTTTTGTATTTTTTCTAATTATTGAGGTAGTATTTGAACAAGTGCCATTTAATGCCAAATTCGTCCCTGATGTAAGGTTGAATTTTAAATGCCAAATTCGTCCCTGAGAGGTAAAAAGACAACATTACCCCTGACATTAACGAGTTTTTTTAACTGGGTTAGTGAAAAGGACGAATTTGGCAAAAAAATCCAAACCTCAGGGAAGGAATTGCAAAAAAAAAAACTTTTGTACTGGAGTGGCAAACTGACCCAAACCTCAGGGACGAAAATGGCTATTAACTCTAAATAGCTAACTCAATAGAGCGTAGAAACCGCGGTTTAACTTACTAATTAGATTGTTTTTATTTCTTAGACTTTCATTTTAGAAAGATTGACGTATCAACTTGTTTATTTACAACTCAAACCAAACTCAACTTGTTTATTAAACGAGTCGAACAGTGCTTGCAAAAAGTCCTGCATCTTATCTTTTTAATCACAATTTAGCAGACTCCGAACACACGTAGTCACTTATAAAGTTTTCTACAATAAATACAACCAGTTACACGTAATCTATAAACTCTACAAAACTTAACCTACCAGTTTCTCAACTTGACCACCAGGCTGCACGCTTCCCATTCATTAACTGGGGAAAAGAATGGTATGTGGTCTAGTGCTAGACCACACAAAATCACAGGGTCACTCCACAAGACGATCAAAGGAAGCACCGGTTACTGGCTCAATTGATCCACCAGCTGCTAGAGCTTCTGCAATTCTAAGTGCCATAGTTGCTTTGTAAATTGCCAAGTCAGCAGCTTCCATAAGAGCTTGAGCTTTTTGCCTTTTAACAATGGATGCCTCTTCTGATCTCTTTGCAGCTTCTTGTGTTTCATGCAATTTGATATAGGCCTTTGACTCTTCCAACAGCTTTTCATCGTTCAACATTGCTGTTCATTTGTTAAAACAGCGGGGTTAATAATTTCTAGAGCGAATGGCCTCTTGGCCTAGTGGCACCAGGTGTTTATCTCCACCAATATAGTGCGGATTCAAGTCCCACAAAGTGAGTAATAAGCGGATTTTAGGAGTACATTTTAGTGGGTTTGTGTGTTCGCCGTTAAAAAAAATAATAATAATTTCTAGATCGGAAAAAGGAACATTTTGACCCTTTTCAAATCAAGGAGGTGAAATCAACTGAAACAGATGGCTAGAAAGAGATTATAAACAACAGAGTAGAAAGGGTGAAAAAAATACAAACCTTGCTTAAAATCAAGCTGCTTTACTGCAAAACGTTGGCTCGCGCGTCGTCTAAATGACCGTTTCTTGCGAAGAACAGTACTTGTAGAACGTCGTTTGACTCTTTTCTGCTTATAACACTGCCATAAATTCTCTGTTAATAATTTTCACTTCTTACACATACACATATTGACATATAATCTTTAAAGATTGCATTTTTACCTGAAAAACTCCAACAAGAGCAGACCGTTTCTTCTTCCGTTTACTCATCCAATAACTATACACGTCTTCTAAAACTTCCTTTGACGCCAGCTCTGAACATCTATCAACGGCTGATGCAGCGTCTGAATAATCATGTGGACTGCAATAGATTCCTCTTTCGAAAGCATCAATTACTTTTTCAAAAACATCTTCTGAAACACCCTCATGGTTGAGCATCTTTAACCATTGTTCATCATCAGAATCCATATCATAAACCGGGTAACGCTTTTCCAAAGTTCTAGAAACTTCATTGCCTTTTGAGCTAATATACGACACAGGTAGCATAAAGGGTACATAATCCTCCTCTGCATACCCAACTATTTCCCTCACACCAGGCACTGGCACTGTACTTTCTGCATGTGCCGAACCATTTCTTTGCGATAAATTATTGAAAAGCGAGACCCTTGGAATCCGTTTTCTTGCAGATCTAGCCTTTTTAGCAACCAAAAGTTCAACTAAAGGTGGATACCTTTTGAGAGTACCAATTGATGGCCTTTTGAGATCATAACTTGTGTCATTTTTATCGGTTACACGGTTTATAAATAAACAAGACCGAAATGCATGTTTCAGATGCAAGTTTGAGTGTATATTCAAGAAGCAGAAGGGATGTGAATTGAAGTTCAAAGTAAAAGAAGGTATAGAATGAATAGAGCCAAATACTTTGAAGATGCCATGGCTTGAGGTGCAAGTAGAATTCTGACAAAACAATAAAAAAAATAAAATGAGATATAATGTAGCATAAACTAGGTGTACAAATAAAATTATCTTATATTAACTAGACTTATGTCAAACAAACTAGTTGCAATTTTGATACTAATTTATTGCATTTTGCTAACAGTTCCTTGAACTAAGAAAAATAACTTGATTTCCATGCTTAAAGATAACCTTAAAGATGGTAAAGTAGCATTCTTTGGTCTTATGCCTGTTTTAAAAAAGTGTGGCGTTACTCTATGTACAGCCAAATAAGCTTTATTCTCTCTCATTTGTTTTACAGGTACCTCTTCATCAAGCAAACCTTTCATAATTTCGTCATCCTTTCGGTTGTTTTTTAACTACCACTCTCCCACAAACCCTAACTTTGACCAGATTTGACCCAGAAGTACATAGGATGCCTACTTTAAGGCCTTAAGGCACTATCCTAATAGCCTCAAGCGCCTCACGCCTCTTAATACCAAGGTCTTATGATCACTAAAATAGCACATTAACCCTTCAATATATGATTCAATCTCTCTAATAGCCTCAACCCCCTCACGCCTCTTACACAATATTTTCTGATACATAATACAGCTTTTTTCCTTTTTTTCACAAAATCAATAACTAACTGTCACCTACATCTTAATTTAACACACACACTTCTAACAAGTACAAAATGCAATTCAATTTAATCATTTGACATCAAATACCATAACTTCTAGGCCATAAACACCATCAGTAAATCAATCATAGACCATTATATCAAACACAAAAATATAATTAACACAATATAAGCATACCTGCAGAAACCGACTGCCGATCGATGCGTAAACACTCGAATCCGGTTCCAAAGACAAGAACGAATAAAACTGTCTCCATGAGAAAACTTTAACCATCCTCAAGTATCTCAACACTGAGCTCACAAAACCCGAAAACCGATAAACGCCACTACTATTATCATCACTTTCACAACTACAAGAGACAGCAAACACAACAGGCCCTTTCTTCACCACACCAGACTCTAAACCAACTCTAACCTTCTTCTTCTTCCTCTCATACACCTTATCTATACAACGATTTCCATCAAAACAGTCAAGTTTTAAACACGAATCTATCGATACAGACCGCTTCCGTTTCCGCGTATAAACAATTCCAAATCGCTTAATCCGATTCCAATTCTCATCAATCAAACTCAATTCCTTCAATTCCTTCAATTCCCCCAATTCAATTGCATATTTTCCTTCATCGATCTTTGATTTCTCCAAATTAAAACCTTCTTTTTGTAAATCATGATTAATAAGCTTACACGTGTTGTTGACTTGCGTATCGATAAAAGCAAGAGAGATTATTTTCAAACGTTTAACCTCATCCTGGTATCGATCAGCAAACAATCGTTTACGTGACCGTAAGACCTTGTTCACAAACGACCTGGTGCTTCTCTTCATCATCTCGCTTAATTTACAGTAACAGTAGGTCTAGATAACGTTTGTTGGATGAATCTTGAGACGATGTTTATACAAAGGTGTAGGGTTAGTTAGAGTGTGTGTTTTGTGTTTCGGTTATTGAAATATGATTGGAGAACGCTTTCAGTTGAAGATCAACGATGTGTGTGTGTGTGTGTGTGTGAGAGAGAGAGAGAGGGAAAACATTAAGAAATGGCGGGAAGAGGAAAAGGCGGGAAAAGGAAAAGGAAAAGGCGCGTTCTAGTGGGTGACGGTTCAATGGAATAGAGAAAAGGGGGTAACCGTTGGATCTTTCATCTTCCAATGTCACTCTGCTGCTTACGTATTAATTAATTTTATTTATTTATTTATTTATTTATTTTATTGGATGACTTAAACTACATTAAGTCTGTTTTTGACGAGTATTGAGTATTGACTATTGAACCATTGATTTCAAGAGGAACAAGTTTATTGGACCTAACATCCATCTGTTAAATAAGTTTATTGATGTTATAATCACAAAGTATATTAATAATTTCTTAATATTGGAATTTGGATTTCCTCGCACGATGAAGCTAAGATTCGTTACGTTACGTTATTGGCACCTTGTGTTTTTATGATATCGAATTTGAATATAACTTCGTTTTTAATATAAATTTATAGTAGAGTACGATTGCGTATTTCATTATTGGCAGGTTATTACATCAAAATCAAATTAAGTAAAAATTAAATGAGGTAAAGACATATTATTTATAGTATTGGTGCAGATGTCGTGGTCTAATAAAAAATAATGTAAAATGTAGTATTTGGAAGCAAATTGGTATCGGAATTGTTCAGTATCGAGCTCATCCCTAGTATTCACAAGGAATTAGTGGAAAGTTATAGTTTTAACTAATGATTAATGTAAATTGGTGACTTAGATCTGAGTTTTAATTTGAAAACAATAAACTTAATTTGATTATGGTTTTGAAAATAGTTATGATAAAGGGTAGTCCTCTCCGGTTTTTAGGTTTAACAAAACACAATTAATATTGTTAAACTAATAGGAAGTCATTAAAAGTGACTATGTGTATGGTTAGTCTATTAGTATATATGGATCCAAACTTAAGATGTTCTAATCACATATTACCAATTCAATCATATGAGACAAAAACCAATAAACATCGACAAATTAAAATTCACTAAATTAAAGTTCAACGAAGACCAGGTCATTTAAACGAAAAACCACAATTGAATCCACTCAAAACTTAAAGGGTTACAGATTCAACCTCAAATCCTAGTTTAAACTGTAAACAAAAGTGATCATGACAAACCTACACCTGGAGAAGATCACGGATGTTTAGCCGTGCATGGTTTACATTGCTGCTTAAATCTTTGTCTTGGATCGCTCTTGTATCAATGAACAGGATGAACACTTAATAGAAAACTCTAAAATTCACCTTTGGAAGCTCTGAAAACATTTGTAGGGTTGGTGACTCACGAACTGTAGGGTTTCCAAGTTAATAAAATCAATTTTAGGTTTTTTTTTTCCTCAGAATAACACATTTTCCAGCGTCGTGAAACACAGATATTGATTTCTTCACGTGGAGCCAACGACAAAATAGTTATGGCTGATTTCCAGATCACTAGCTCGCGCGTCACGTACCACTCTGTCTCACCTCCTCGCGTGGCACGAAGACAAAAAAATATTCATTTCAAACTGTGTTTATCATCATGTATATATTTGTAACAAATCAGCAGGACAAGGGATTCAGTTCTTTAGGTATATAATAGGGGTCATGTTATTTACATCGTAGGTTTTTTAGGGTTTCACACATCTCTACGGCTCGTAGAGGCCTCTACGAGTCGTAGATGTGTCAGAGCATTGAAAACCACAAAGCTATACGACTCGTAGAGGCCTCTACGAGTCGTATTGCTTTGTTGCTCTATAAACCAAACCCTTATACGACCCGTAGAGGCCCCTACGGGTCGTATACATGGAGGCCCACAGAACATTCAATGTTGAGACTGCAATGCAGCTTTGTCAATGAGCTCTACGACTCGTAGAGACCTCTACGAGCCGCAGAGGTATGGTGGTTGATGTAATTAAACCCTATACGACTCGTAGAGGCCTCTACGAGTCGTATAGGGTTAGAAAGTACGAGGTATCTGAGTATCAGACTGACATTTCAGGGGAAATCACCCCTTTGTGGCCAGTAGAGACCTCTACAAGCCGCAGAGGTCTGGTTGTTGGCAACATTTCAATACCTCTACGACCAGTAGAGACCCATACGACCATCACGTGAGGGGCACATGGGAGGAACTAAGTGGGTTATTGATGGTGTTAGACCAGTGGACTGGAATTGTTATAAACTACTAAACTATTGGACTATAACTGCAATTTTTAAACTATTGGACTGTAACTGCAATTTTTAAACTATTGGACTATGACTGTTAAAATCAACAAATCACAGGGACGAAATTTGAGGTTTACTGTTAGGATCTGAGTTTGATTGTTTTGATTTGTTTAAGTAGAGATGAGAAGAATAAAGTTAATATAAATGGAAAGTGCAGCGGAATAATAAACTATAATCAAAACAAAAGAGTAAACGTTTTCTAATCGAATGCTTTCATAATATTGAATGATTACAATCAATTACAAGTACTCCTCCTCAGCCTGATCACTCTGTGATTGTTTGTCTGAGAGAATGTTGTGAGTGATGAATAGAACAGTACAGGCACTGTTCTATTTATAGAAAAATCTAAACCACTGATGATCTAAGCTGACGTCACCTAAGACAGTGACCTCTAACAGAATAACAACATAAAACATCTGCTATTTACAAGCTACTGTTACATTGTAAAACACTGTAAGGTTAACTACTGTTGAGGAAAACTCTGATGGTCTTGTATCATCTGTTGGAGCCTAAGTGTTGTTGGCTCCAACAGACCTTTAGTCTTCAGCACTTGATCAGCAGTTGTTCTTCATCAGACCTTTAGTCAGCAGTTGTTCTCTATTAGTTGTTATCCAGCAGTCATTTGTAACAGCAGTTGTCACAGCAGTTGTTTGGGTAGAACAGTTGTTAGGGTCAACAGTCTTTTGGGAGGAGTATGTTGTAAATGCTGTTTATTAACATGGATCAACTGTTAGTATATTTTGGTTTTTCAATCATCTGTTCTTCTCCAGGTCAGCAGACCCAACATTTACTCAAACTAAAAATATTATAATTATTTCACTATTAACTATTAATAAAACAGAATAATAATCACTTGCATAAGATAATTATTGTCTAAATTTAGTATGATTATAATCTAAGTGATGCATGGTATCAATATGTTGGAAATGTCGCATTAGAAACCGTATGCTTTATAATAAGCCGGTCACTCTCTTTAGTAGGTAGATAAGTATGCATATTGTAGGTGCCAGGTTCGATTATGATGGCCCCCCAGTTTTCTACTACCGTGCATTTACTCCAGAGAGGCTTGCCTCTTGTGGAGGGTGCAACATCTGTCAAGTGGCAGGTGGCGGGAAATTTTCCGGGTGGAAGCCTTAGTGCCCCTTATGCGCAGCCTCGACTCGCTTGTGGGCCGGCCACTCTCGTGTCAGCGTGGGCCCGGTTAAGACAACATAGTCTGACGATTGGAGAGTGGCTAAGGGACTCCCCTTCTGGGGGGTTGTGATGATCTCTGCCACAACATAGAAAAGTCGCCTTCCAAAAAAAAAAAAAAAGATAAGTATGCATATTCATAATCTTATTTTTTATAATTTTTAAAAAATAAGAGTACATCTTCTATATAAAGGTAAAAGGTAAGATGACTTGTTCCTTTAAAAAAATAATTTTCTCATAAAACACAACCAAATATGTTGTATAAAAATTAAAGTTACTAAAATTTTATTTTTATATTAAAGTTAATAATATTGTATATATTGGCCAACTACATAGTAATTTCAATATAAATTTCAAGTAGTTCTACAAAGTATAACAGTACTCCATTCAACTTATAGTGCAATAAAGAGAATACTTAGGCAACACATGCAATATGGGAATAGCACCAACCATCCCCCTAGTGTAAACACATTGACAGCAACACCCCCTGCTTCTCGACATAAGCATACCCCCACATGATAACGATGATACGGTACAACATTTAGAAGGTTCGTTTCAATATACCTACCACACACTTTCAGTATATTGTTCTCCTGTTTATATTTGCACTTATCACATATCACTACTTCATTACTTAAGTATTCCAACTTAGCGACATTCATTGTCACTTCACTTTCCCAATCATTAGTAATGACAAATCGGATAGACCATATAACAACATGCTGGTAGAATCCTCCCACATTGGTCTTGACCTAAACATGCACCTTCTAGAGCATGATGTTGCACCTGAACATACGGAAGGTTCATTTCGATAGACCATATAACAACATGCTGGTAGAAACCTCCCACCTTGGTCTCGACCTAAACATGCACCTTCTAGAGCATGATGTTGTACCTGAACATACGGAATGTTCATTTCGATAGACCTACCACACATTTTCCATTCATTGTTTGTCTTTATGTATTTGCCCTAACCACATATGATTCCTTAGGTACTCCAACCAGCCTACATACATTGTCACTTCACTTTCCAAACCATTTTGACAGCGCTTCGAATTCTGCAGAAAACAACAAGTTCCTAAGTAATGATCAAATGCAACAACCAAACAACGTTCAATCCCGTCGTAACGCACGGGTTTCTGCTAGTGTATGTGTGTGTACGTATATATATAGCCACATATAAACCATTAATAATCCACGGCTGGTGGTTAATATATAAAAGATGTCTTCCATTGTTTTGATCTTGATTAGTCATTTATTTTCATGTAAACGGTAGGTTATGAAAATTTTCAAGTAAAAAACAAAATTTGCATACAATGGATTATGCAAATTATGAACACGAAATGTTAATTGGCGTAACAAAAAGAACATCAACGTAAATAAAAAATTCTGATGATATCAAGGTGTTGGATAAAGCTTTGCCTTTCCAAATGGTGATGGATCAAATCCCGTGGGTGACAAAATAATTAGCCGTTCAAATAAAAAAAATAAAAAATTCTGAGTGACACAAGTTAGGGTCACGGTTTTTTTTTTTTAGCGATGAACAAATTAATCCCAAACACTCTCGAAGTATTCGCTGGATAAAGGAGTGAGTGTCACACTTGGTTATTTTTATAGCCCAAAACAGGTTATAAGTTTTTCGCTGCAACGCGCTGCTTAACCAGCCTAGTTTATAAAAAGAAATAACTAATCGGCATTCTCTTTAATAGTTTACTTAAATAAGTTATCGTTTTTAACATGTCACATCAGTGATTCATTAAATATTCTTGAAAGCGATTTGCATTATTTAGAGTACTATTGGACTTTGGCATTCTCCATTTGACAGGGATGTAATGTACAAAGTTAAGACTATTGAATATAATTTCGATGATTGTCATATTGACTGTTCCATGAAATTACAACTCAAAATTTTTTTCGATAAACTCCAGCTGTACTCCATCCCCATAACCTTTCAATGTGAAGGTCATGGATTCATCATTCAAGCCTCACCTCGACCAAAATATCTCTTGGTTAAGCCAACGCTAGGGTTTTACCACAGTGAGTTTTGAGCGTTGGGCTTCCTCAAGAATGGTGGCTGGACAGCTCACCAGCGCAGCTCTTAAGGGGTGGGGAGGGGCGGCCGACCCTCCCCCCTCGAATTTTCGTTCAGAAGTTTTGATTATATAGTACTCGTATAGAAATTCATGGCCGACCCTTAAGGGGTGCGGGAAGGACTCCCGGCCCGGGCCCAATTTCTCGGGGGCACATTGACCCTCTGACAATCCAAGTTTTCTTAACATTGATGTCTTTAATTCGAGAGATTTTTGTATGTTTGAGCCCCATTAATCAAATATTAATCAAAGTGAATGATAGTTTATATGAAACAGAAAGTAAAGAAATGTTGAGAGAGGCTAAGAATTAAAGAAGAAAATGAAATGATTTGAGAAAAAAATTTGCAGTTTTATTAATGAGTGTAGGATTAGAGAAGATGAAGAAGACGAAATGAAGAGAGCTCATATTTAATTGTTTTGCTTTTTATCGGTTAGTTTTGACTTTCTTTTTAACTTTTATTTTTGTTATGAAACAATTTTTTTTTTAATTTCCAAACTTTCACCCATTTATATTTTCATACTTTGTGGGATTCGAACTCCCAATCTCCTCCAAGAGGGTTTGTTCCCTCTACCGTTAGACTACAACCTAAATAGGAAATAAAATTTGATCCATCAATTTGATATTACTTTAATCGTAGCTTAAAAAAATAGTTTACATTATTTATTTCATTAAGACCTAAAGCTAGGGCTAAGGGGCACAATTTTTACAGCTCGGTCCGAACACCTAAATTTTCAAGGCCGACCATATAGAAATTAGTATATAAGGTTTTGACCCCCTCGGAACTAGTGACTTCCGACCCCCACCCAAGTTTCGGGTCAAACTTCGCCACTACTGTGCTAACAAGCGTTTATGGCCCTTTTCCATTGGGTTACCCAAATACCCGAGTATATAATCGGTCTTTTGTTAGTAGTTAAAACAAGATGATGATAATAACAATCTTAATTATTGGATGATAATGTCAACTTTTTATAAACTCATTGTACGTAAATTCAATTATATTATTAATTAGCAATACAACCAAGTCCAGCTTCTGGCCCATTAATGGGCCCGTTTATAGTTCTTGTAAATAGCCGGCATATTGACATAGCCTTCATCTGCCGGCCAACGTACATTTCACCATCGTTCATAAATTCAAACAAACGTTCTTGCATTACACTACACCTTAAAACAAACACCATGCAACAACCAAACATGAATGACGTAAGCCCTAATGCATGTAGTCTCGACTCCAACATCATCACCACCACTAAGCTTAGTGCAAGTTCAAGATCAAGCGAATCACAAACCGCCTTAAGCGGTTCGTTATCATCCTCTAACCGTGTCCTGCCACCACCGGCCCATACCAAGGGTGACATACGCCAGCTGGTGAGGGCCGGTGGTGGCCCACTCAGTTTAAACGAACTGAGGTTTGTACACAAGTTAGGGAGTGGAGATATAGGGAGTGTGTACTTGGTGGAGCTAAAATGCGCTGAAGGGTGTATGTTAGCAGCGAAGGTGATGGATAAGGAGGAGTTGATGAGTAGGGATAAAGAGGGTAGGGCAAGGGTAGAATTGGAAATATTGGAAATGTTGGATCATCCTTTTTTGCCGTCGCTTTATGGTAGTTTGGACGTTGACCGGTGGTCGTGTTTGTTGACGGAGTATTGTCCAGGTGGTGATTTGCATATTCTCCGGCAACGGCAACCGGAAAGGAGGTTTGATGAAGCTGCGGTCCGGTAAGTGTAGTATGTTACTTAAACGGTTAAACTAAAGATAAAATGCATATACTACTTACATGGAGTATACGACTAATGCGTATACTGCATATATGTAGTATGGTATAAACAAGTGCGGATATATGCTTTTAAATAGGGGCGGAAGTTAAAAAAAATAAGGGAACGAACTCAATACATGTAAAATTTTCAGGAAAATTCACGTTACAAAGCGAAAAAAGGGGTGAGGCTGTTACGGGCCGGCTTGGCCTAACTAACATCCGCCCATGGATATAAGACTACTAGGTGTGGGGGGCGGCATAGGAGAGGCAACCAAATGCCGGGCCTCGCTAAACCATCCCCTGGGGCGGCATAGGTAGGGCTGGCAATTTAGACACGAACACGATAACCTGGCACGAACCTACACGATTTTAACAGGTTTCGTGTTTGACCTTAACAGGTTTCGTGTCGATAACAGGTCGACACGTTAAGACCTGTTTATTTTCGTGTCGTGTTCGTGTTTACATGTTTCGTGTTCGTGTCTTAACAGGTCTTATCGTGTTTCTTATCATGTCTTGTCGTGTCTTATCGTGTTAACTTATTTTACTAGGTGTTCCTTATCGTGTCTTGCCGTGTCTTATCGTGTTAACCTGTTATACACAGGTTCGTGTTCGTGTTTGAAAAAAATGACACGATTAGATTTCGTGTCGTGTTCGTGTTTACATGTTTCGTGTTCGTGTCTTAACAGGTTCAGGTAACCTGTTATGCCAGCCCTAGGCATAGGGGCAGGGGCGACATGAGAGGCAATGGATTGCCGTTGAAGCCGGTCCTATTTATTGGTTTTTAATTGTTTTTTTTATTATTTTTAATAATTCTGACTAATTAGGAGGCCCGTCATCATAGTGCACACCACCCCTTGGAGGCCCATCATGAGAATGTCTTTCCCCCCACTCCTACGTGGCGTCTACGTGGTGGCCCATCATGAAAATGCCACCCCTTTCCACACCTAGTAGTCTAAGTATTGAATTTTTCTTTTATTTATTTTTCCACGAAAAATTAGTTTTTTCCTAATCTTGGATATAATATAAAAATAAAAACAATCTAGTTTATGTGTGATATATTATGTTTAATATTTTTTTTCCTTAACGTCCTTCAAACATTCTTGGATATTTAAAGATCCATCACCAAAAGAAGATTGGAGAATTGGAATTAAATAATCTTAACTTTATCGGGTAAACTTTATCGGGTTGGAAGATAATAATCCTAACTTGAAAATTGGAATATAACAGGTTTAACTTGTCTTGGTTTTTTTATTTAAATGGACCCAGTTAGTTTTCTACCTGACTTTTTTGCCAACCATGACATTTTTTACACGTTATCTGCCAACGTGGCATGCCACATAGGCAGAAAACTAACAGAGTTAACCCTAGTTAGTTTTGGTCAAGTGAAATAAAAATTACCAAACAAGTTATGTATGTTAAATTTCAATTTTCAAGTTGAGATTATTACCTTCCAACCTGACAAAATTAGGATTATTTAATTTCAATTAACTACGGTTTAGACGACAAACTAAACCAACTAGGGTAGGTGGAGATGCCTTAATGGTTTGGGTTTTGATGGTTTGACAGATTTAGTAAGTGTTTAAGTTATTGGTTTGTCGTAACATGATAAGGTTGGTTCGTAACTATAATCATATACGTAACTACATATTCCAAAAATGAAAAAAATAATGTGTATATATTATAGAATTTGACAAAAGATCAAATACAAACAAAGTTTATCGTGCGAACATACGAACTGAAGGGAACAAAATAAAAGTGGCGGTGGCATTTTCGTAAATAATGACCACCACTTTTTGTTTGTATAATTACTCTAGTGTATATAATTACTCTAGAGTAAAAAAGTGGCGGTGGCATTTTCGTAAATAATGACCACCACTCTTGTTTGTATAATTACTCTAGTGTATATAATTACTCTAGAGTAATTACCCTAGAGTAATTATATAATTACTCTAGTTATATAATTACGCTAGAGTAATTACGCTAGTTATATAACTAGAGTAATTATATAATTACTCTAGTTATATAAAGTTTCCAATATTTACAGAAATGCCACCGCGTGTTTTTTACTTCAGTTCGTACTGTTCGTACGATAAAGCTATATGTACGTGAACTTTACTCTATAGAATTTAAATGGGCACTTTAGTTTACATTGCCAATTCCAAGCTGAAACGTTTTAGATAATAAATTGACTAAACCAACTGACTTGCTTTGGTTTAGACTTTGGACGGTTTGATCAGTTTCTAATATTTTATACACACGCAAGAAATAGTTGTAGTGTTGATGACTAATTTTAACTGTAACTAAACGTTGGTTAAAATTAAACAAATTAAATTAATAACTTTTGTAATGTATGCATGCAGGTTTTATGCATCAGAAGTTGTGGTTGCCCTAGAATACCTTCACATGATGGGGATAATCTACAGAGATCTAAAACCCGAAAACGTTCTTGTCCGATCCGACGGTCATATAATGCTCACTGACTTCGATCTATGCCTAAGATGCAACAATCTCACGAGCCCAAAACTTGTTCAAGGTCAAGACCTAGCCATAAGTAGCCCATTAATGCACCCCAAGGGTTCATTGTCCTCATGCATCTTTCCTAGTTGCATCAAGCCAAAACTCTCTTGTTTCCACCCCAAACGGAAACGAAAGACGCGGCCCACTAACCGTCCACCCTTCGACATAGTGGCTGAGCCGGTGGAGGCTCGGTCAATGTCATTTGTTGGTACCCATGAGTACTTGGCACCCGAGGTTGTTTCGGGTGAAGGGCATGGCAATGCAGTGGATTGGTGGACTCTAGGAATATTTCTGTATGAATTGTTTTATGGTGTGACACCATTTAGGGGTAGTGATAATGAGTTTACCCTAACTAGCATTTTGGCTAGAGGGATTGAGTTCCCTAAAGAACCGGCGTCTTCCGCGGCTATGAAGGATTTAATCACAAAACTCTTGATCAAGGACCCGGCTAAGCGGATAGGGTCTGTGAAGGGTGCACCGTCGATTAAGCAACACCCGTTTTTCGATGATGTAAATTGGGCTCTTCTACGAGGGGCCACGCCACCTTATGTTCCTAAACCCGTCTCGTTTCAAGATTTTGTTGCACAAAATGATCATGGTGATGGTCATATAGATTATTATTAGTCACAAAGACTACAAAATTTGTTGTTTTTATATGTTGTTTTGTGTTTTTTTTTTTTTTGGTTATTTGACATGTAAAAAACATGTATTAGTTCATAAAAATTGCTTTGTTTTGATGATGAAATGTGAGGGTAACATGTCTAACTAGTTTGAAAACATATAGAAACGTAGGGAAGCCCACAAGTAGCTAACGAAAAAGTCTGATGGACCGGACAGACATTGTTTTGGCCCAACCATTTGACCCAAAATCACTCATTTACTAATTACTAGCATTTCCAGTTTTATTTATTTGTTTTAGTAAGCTAAAAACATGTGTATTATTGTTTTTTTTTTTAAAGGAAAATTTCATTAAACAAACTCGAAAGGTCCTCAAATCAAAGACCTACGAGAGACACAACAAAACAACATCAATCCAGAGGATACAAACACCAAGATTTCCAATCGATATCTTTCCATCTAGACCTATTACGAATCCAAAAGAAAGCCGTCGATTTAACAATCTCCACTATCTCGATCGGTCTCCGACGCTTGTTATTAAACACGCGCTCGTTTTGCTCATTCCACAACACCCACAAGGTAGTATAAAAAATACCTCTTAATATATGTCTCGTTTTTTTAGGCTTAGATTGACACTCCGGTGAATAAATGAAATATTAAACACTTAGTAATACAAATTCATATAATATTTCTGAAATAAAATATGACCGTTTTAATCAAGTTTATTAAATTAAGAAATAGAATACGAAGGATGAGATAAGAGAAGCGGTAATAGAATATTGAGCTCACATAACTGTGCGCAAACCAATTACTTATTTATTAGGTATAGCTTAAGTAAGTGGAGTGGAATCGGTGGCAAACCCAGGTTTCTTTTTTTCTTGCGGGGCACGTTGACATTTCTCACATCTAGACATTAGAAGTTTCGGCCGGGTCGGATAGGTTATGTAAGGGAACGAATTAAAACCCGGTTTGCTTGATGCCTTGATCTATGGCTCTCATTATTATCATTCAATCCTCTGTTCTGTATTTATTTGAGTTTAAACTTACACAAACAACCCCCACAGCCACTGACATATTAATATCAACTTTCAAACCCTTAAAGATCAAACAACAGATTCAACTGGCTTTCCAGCTTCAGCAGATTGTGCAGCAACAGAGTCCACCTGCTTTTCGGCCTCAGCAGATGGCGCGGTCACAGGTTCCACTGGCTGTTTTGATCCACCACAACATGGTGATGCTTCCGTTGGCCAAAATTCGGTCTTCTTCCCAGTCTTGGAAACGGTTTGCAAAACTGCATCCGGCTCGATGTTTCCTTTAACTGTCACCTTTTTTTGCTCAAGATCAATGTCAAAAGTTTCCACACCTAAAGCATGGTTACAACATTATAAACATGTTAAAATATAGACAGTTGAAATAGTTGTGGGTTGATGAGAATAAAAGGATGAAACACAAACCTTCCATGTTACTAAGAACCTTCTTCACAGCACCAGCACAGCCTCCACATGACATACCAACTTTGAGAACAACAGTCTAAATACCAACCCAAATCATAAAATTAGTTATATATAAACTTACATATATTTGTTGATCAAGTCCATACTCATCTTTCAATATGAAAAGATAACTTTATAACAACATTAACTTTATCATACAAACATATCCAAAACCGAAAATATTCGGGATGGATATCAGATATGAGATTAGTTTTATAAAGTTTTGTAGGTATGGGACGGGTATGATATTAGATGATACCTAACCTAATTACCTGAAACAATACACATATACATTTGTTTACCTAAACCATACGTACTGTAAACATTTATTTTTATTTTTGTTTTTCTTTTTCATGGTAACGGAATAATCTACGAATTTACTAATTTTTAGTTTTTAAGTTTCTAATTTCCTTGGCTAAAAATATTATATAAAAGCTTAAATAGTAAAAAATGTATTTCGAAATCTCTACTGTAACAAACAGACGAGACGGTATACCCGATACCCGACGTGTAATTACCTCCCAATCTCCCATGTATTTAAAAAAAATGATTATCAATAAAAGAGGTACCTGAGACATTGTTGATTCGTGGATTAATGAATTCGAATTGTTAAGAATATGAGGCAAATTCATGGGTTAAAATAGGGAAGAAAAAGGAGATATGATATTGGTTGATGGCATCAGATCACAAAGTTTGGGCAAGACATAAGTTAACTCTAGTACAAATGTACAACGTACAATGGCTACCTAAATTCCTTGTAGTACAAACGTTTGAAATGTACAATGTACGTGAGATTTGGTGGTTTATTATTATGTGGGCCCACATAATCACATACCACTTAATTAGTTTGTGATCTATGCGTGGACAATAAGATACATGTTAAGACACTACTCTCAATGGGTTGTGCTATGATGGCAATGGGTTGAGTTGGGTTGGGTTGGTATTGGAACGTGTTTAGGTTATCCCAACCCTAAACTCGGTCATGTCGAGTATACAATCAGGCATATGTTAACGGGTAATTGGGTCTAGTAAACAGGTATACCAAAATCCCATAATTGTATCATATCTGTGAAACATTTCAAAAGTATCTCATACTCGATCCCATACTCAATTAACTTACTGAATACACGTCCCAAATGTTCCGTGTTTCATGTATTCCCATCGGATTGGAATTTCGAGCCGAGCTGGCTCGTTTTTTTCGAGCCGAGCTTTTTTCGAGCGAGGCACGAGTTGCGAGCTTTTTGTACACCCCTAGATAAGATAAAAGAGTGAATTTTACAAATAAATTAATAAAACAATGTGCTTGTATGTTCACTCTCTTTAGTCGTCGTCATCATCATCATCATCATCATACTCAGTTAATCTCACCTATAGCAAAGCTAAAGTAGGGTTTGAGGAGGGTAAGATGTAAACAGCCTTACCTCTAACCTAAGAATAGAGAGGTTGCTTCCGGTGAGACCCCCGACTCGATGTGGTTTGGTATCAAGCCTTGGACATAAGGCACAGAACACTTAGCAATCGGGACAAACCCGATCGATGCATGATGCATGATTAACCGTCCGTCGTTTTTAACGTTATTTTCACAAAATTAGTAAAATAACGTTAAAACTAGTGCAACTTTACTCTTGCCCCCCAAGGGCCACACATATATACATTATATGCGCACACCGTAAGTAGGGCCACACAAAAAACTCGTGGCTCAAAGCTCGATAGGAAATGGCTCGAAAAGCTCGCTTAGAGCCAGCTTGGTTTAAATTTGAGTTGATCATGAGCTCGCGGGGTTGGATTGGCTAGTGAACAGTCCTAAGCCTTGGTGGTATTTTTGGAAGTGTACATATCATCTCTTTTGTATGCATCAAGGACGAAGGATTTAAAGGGCCAGGGGTGGCCCTGGCCCCCCCTGTTTTTTGGCGCAGTAGTGGAAATTTGCGATTTTCATAGGTAAATTGAGTGCGGGTTGAGTCCGGCCCCCGCCGATTTGCACTACCGATCAAAAAAAATTGAGTCCGGCCCCCTCCGATTCGAGAAGCAAGCTTCGCCACTGGTATGCATGCCATAACTTTGAGATTAAAAAGATCTTTGTTAGATCAATCAAACACATCCACTCAACTGCATTACATTCTTGTGTTTGTGTTTTTACTTTTCTTATTTTACTACGTTTTAGCTCATAGGGATACAATGTGTATAGTGGTTGAATGATGTATCGACTAAAGTGTTAAAACGACTTAAAGCCTCTTAGTTCCTGGCTAGTTGACTTGTCTTACTTTTAATAGGGAAAATGGCCAAAATAGCCCGTTGACCGAGCGTTTTGCATAAATAGCCCGCTCCCCCCTCTTTGGAGAGAGGGGTCACGGTTCCCAACACGTCTGAGGCGTCTCCCGAGAGGCTTCCCATTTCAGCCAACAGAGGACCGCCACGTGTCGTTGTTGATCCCGAGACAGACCTGAGACGTGAGACAGACCTGAGACGTCTCAGAGACGCCTCCGGTGACGTCTCAGAGACGCTTCCAGTGACGTCTCGGAAGACGTCTCCGGTGACGTCTCGGAAGACGTCTCCCGTGAAGACGAAGAACAAGAAAAAAAAACAGTAAACTTCGTCGGAGAAGACGGAGAACTTACCGGAGAAGACGAAGAACTCACCGTTGCCATTGAAAGGTCGTCTTCTTCTATTGCTTGTTTACACAGAGTGTGGAAGAACGCAGTTGACGATTAACTGACGGAAAGGTTTAAATGGCATCCACAAAAGAAACGGCGGTTTTCCAGTGACGTCTCCCTCTGTTTTTTTCCGGTAACGTCTCCGGTGGTTTTCCGGTGACGTCTCCGGTGAAACCTGTTTATTTAGAGAGAGAACAGACATAAAGGGAGAACAGGGGAACGGCATTTCCCTCACTTATCTCTTATCATCCATCACAGGAGATAAGTGTATTATTATTATTATTATTATTATTATTATTATTATTATTATTATTATTATTATTATTTGGATAGAGAAATTAGGAAGTTGCAGGAGATGTGCAATTGAATGAAAGAAGAAAGAGGGTGAAGGACAGAAGGAGACGTTTCAGGGTGAAGAGAGAAGAGAGAAGAGAGAGGAGAGAGAAAGCGAGGAGAGAGAGTCATCGGGATCGTAAACGCCACGTGTTGGCTTCCTACTGGTTGGAAACCAAAGCCTCTCGGAAGACGGTTCAGCCGTTTTGGGAACCGTGACCCCTCTCTCAAAGACAGGTCAAGGGGCTATTTTCGTAAAACGCTTGGTCAAGGGGCTATTTTGGTGATTTTCCCCTTTTAATATCCTGCATTTCCATCAAACTGATCATCCAAGCGTAAATCTTGAAGAAGCTCGCAGGAACTGAAAACTATAGCACATGGAAGCGATAGATGATAATAGCATTAAGTGTGTGGTTGTCAATGATGAAAAAGAGACCGATCGAATGATATGGTAGTATCTTGGATCTTAATTCCATACAATCTTTGATCAGATAAGCAACAAATTAAGGCTTGTAAACTATACCACTGCACCTTGGAAGGAATTCATGATCACTTCAAACAAATAACAGGTCATAGGATCTTCAAGTCTGAAATGCTATACTACAGTTGAAACAATCCGGTTGCACGAAAGAGATATATATCATCAAAAGTTGAAAGTTTTGTTGGATGAGCTGGATGCCATAAAGGTACCACAAGCATGTATTTACAAGGGAAGCTTGTTAAACGAAACAAAAAGGACCGATTCAGTTCCTTATGGGATTGGAAAAAAGCTACAGCAAGATTAGAGGCAGATCCTTTTAATGCCATCACTAATGCAGTCTCTAAGGCCTACATCATGCTAAGGCAAGGTGGAAAGCACATTAAGGTCAAAAAACTGTTACATTATACGCAACTGCCAGCAATCAAGTATCATCGTCAGACAACTCTAACCGCCAAAGAAACAGTCCAAGTCCATCAGCAAGAAGGAATAAACACTCGAAAGGGAGTCTACTACGCTACAAATTCTCGGTTATCCACCTGGACATCAAATACACAAGTACATTACACATTTACACCATCTCAAAGGATGAAGCAGGCAGCAAAGGAACAAGTGCAATTAATACGATTATTAAAGATGACTAAGGCACATGATCCAATTCTCCAACTGGAGACACTCCAGCAAGCCCTTCAGACTCATTTCACCTATCAATGACTGCATCTCTTAACTAATAAGCAAACGTTTCCGTTTGTGTATTTTAGCTTCACTCAATATTTTCACTAATGGTTTGAAGCTTGGTGATAAGATATTTATGGTTGAATTTGTCTTGATGGTGCAATGTCATGGGTATTAAGAACACAACATTTGCTTTTGCTGATCATTCATGTGGGCAGTAGATAAAAAAACGTTTTAACAAGAGCAAAGCAAGACGACAGAGATATCTTTGTCATTGCTTACTAGTTGCTTTATAGCTTTTTTTAGTTTCAGTATGTAGTTCTTTATATAAAACCAAAGCAATGTTTATAACCAAACCCTCAAGGGGAGAGCGATAACCCATTACACGAAGTCCTAGGGGAGCGACATCTAGCAGCACCAAAGAAGATTAATAATCTAAACTAATAAATTGCAAGCGGTATATTGGACGGACCTGCAAATCAATCAACATCCATTCGATACTCCTCAATAGCAAAGCATCTTCTCATCTTGCCACCATGAATAGACCCCTGAAAAGCTTTAGCATACCACTTGATTTCCGTTGGATCAATAACAAAGTCCAGCTCCAGCCTGCCATTTACAAAACAAAATCATTAGGTGGCTTTATGATGTGTTGGTGAAAACACCCTGTTAACATGTTAATTATGTATACTTTTGAGTCTTTTATTGTGTGCTTTTAGTCGGTCTTAGTTATTTATTAGTGTACATGTGTTTTGCAGGTGTTCGTGGGTCACAGTGAAAACGAGCTAAAATAGTTATATTAAATTAATAATAGGCTACTTCGAAGGTTATAAGTTAAAATGCCAAAACATAATTGTTGAGATGATGGCATTAAAAAGTATATTGATGGTGAAGTGGTGAATTAGAAACATGGAGAAATCAAATTAGTGATTAAAGGCATGTGGGCTGAATCTCTACAAACTAAATAAGAAAACGTATATATCATATCTTGGGCCGTAAGTTTGCAAGAAATATTTAATTGGGCTCTCCAAAGGAATTAAGGGGTGGAAGTCGGTGACACATAGGAGAGTTATTATTTTGATTGACGGCGGAAATATTTTTTGGGGAGGGTTTGGTCTTGGACGCACAGAGACAGGAAGCATCGCACGAGAGAAGCAAGACAAATGACCGCCTCTCGGTTGTGGAAGGAGGCTTCTACCATAACCATGAGCGGTTAAGTTATTCGTGATTTCCCCCCGGGTGAATCTTTGTATTGATTTTATATTCTGAACTCGTTTTGATTATGTATGAACTAGTATTTTTACTACTTGTGTTGGATTGAATAAACCTTGCTTATATTTGAACCAATTTATCTATTAACTGTGATTTCTGGCATCATAGGGAGGTTGGTTGATATTTGTATAGGGATAGCTAGGCGTACGGTTTACGTTGAAAACATGTCCCTAGTTATTATTTCAATCTGAATAGTTATTGTGACAGGATAGCTAGTTATTGTGACAGGATAACCAAGGTCATGTCTATGTGGTGTTGTTGTAGTTAAATCGAATAGGTTGCAAGATTATACAAATAGGATCCCGGGTGGAAGTTACATTTATGTTTATTATTTATTTAGATTATTTTGTTATCATTTCAACATTTTTATAAAACAAACAAAAAGATAAAACTAGCAAACTTCATAATTGTATTTTGTATATTTATTTTGGTAACTAACTTAGACAAATAAACAACCATTGTGACGCTAACCACATGCTCCTCGTGGATTCGATATTCCCTACTTACCCTGGCTACCTAGGTTATTTAGGTTTTTGTATGACCCTTGACGACAGACGGTCATCACTTTATACGCCCACCAAGCAATCATTTTTTTCCGGATAGATAGATAACAGATAGATACATATGAGCATTTTAGAAATATGTGTTTTATGTCTTCCTTTTCACCGTTGCATACTCCTCTGTTAGTAAATTAGATCGGTTAGGAAGCCTAGGATTAAGAGTCAATCTCCAATGATCTCGAGAGCTCTATCTGTGATACACAAACTTCATCAAGAACGGTTAGCAGCCTTTCTAAATTTGATTACTTCAAATGTAAAAGATGCATTCACGATAACACAATATCCTTATAATTAGTATGTTAAACGATACATATTTTACATAATTTCGTGATTTTCTTACAACGATAAAAAGGATCAAACGAATAAGAAGAAAACCACACAACAGACTCAAACAACTTATAAACATTCAATTGTGACCAATTCCCCCAATCTCCAATCCTATTCCCAACCACACGATCAGTAACAAATCAACGGCTATGATCATCTCATCTCATATCATATCTTCTCAAGTTTTGCAGCCTTCACAACCGGATTCGCTTTCGCGATCGCCTCCTTCCCCATCGTCTTAAAATCAAAGCTGCAACCATGTTTCTCCGGGTACCTATGTGTCCCACAGAACGTCGTCCCACACCTGCACGTAAACCCTGTGAGCCCCACACGCCGCCTGCACAACCCGCACCTATTCTTCGGCTGCGATTTCGCAGCCGATTCAGGAACAGACTCAACTACCAACATATCAGTTGAAACAGAATCAATCAATGAAACAAAAGCAGCACAAGACGACGACGCCGACGATGATGATGATGATGATGTTGTTTCCGGTTTGTATAGGCTCTTTTCAACGGCGATTATAGCCGTTGAGATCTGTTTTTCGTTGGTATAATAATGTTTGTAGCATTTGGAACAGAGGTTAAGGGTTGTAGTGCTTCCAAAGAAGCCGCAGTTGTTGGCACAGGGTGTGTGGTTGCTTGCTTCTTCCCAATTGTGTTCCTCAGCCATTACTTTCGTCTCGTGAGCGATCGATTTAGGTTCAAATCAATCGCTCAATTACGCAGAATCTATGAACAACAATTATTATTAAAATTAAGAGGGAAACGGTATAGAATGAGATAAAATGAAAGGAAAGGAAAGGAAAGGAAGAATAACGTACGTTGAGTTGCAATCAGGAGGAGAATAATAATAATAATAATAATATTATTATTAAGGAGTGATTGGATTGAGGGAAGGTGGGGGAAGGAAGGAGAATGAGGACGGAAATATAGAGAGGTGAAGGAATGAAGGAAAGGTGTTTGTTGGAATGTCTAAAAAAGGAGGGAAGAAGAAAACAAGGAATAAACGGTGGTGAGGGTGTTAGGATACGTGGTTATAGGAAGACTCCAAAAGGTTATTATTTAACTTTGTCTCCAAAATATTATTTTAATAAAAAGTATAATAAAAAATTGTTTTTTTTTTTTTAAAGGTGAAGTTCTTAAAGGGTATTTGTGTGGCAGATATACTTCACACCGCAGTCGGTGGGCCCTAACACATCACGCGTCCAGACTATGTTGTCTGAACTGGTTCCACGCTGGTACGGTCAGTGGCGAAGCTTGACCCGAAGGTTCGGGGGGTCAGAAGTCACTGGTTTCGGGGGGTCGAAAACCAGTTTCGGGGGGTCGAAACCCTATATTTTCAAAAATTTCTATACGGATACTATATAATCGAAACTTCTGCGCGAAAATCCGGGGGGGTCGGCCGCCCCTCCCCGCCCCTACAAACCTTCGCCAGTGGGTACGGTGAGGGCTTTGGCTTTCGCCGGAAACATACTGCCTCCACACGAGTAAACTCGCTAAAGTAACAGCCGGGTAAAACCGGGGGCGGCTTGGATTCAAACTTGCGCAACTAGGCTACAAGCTCTCCACTTCAATGCCTATGTCCCTCTACATGTTGCCCGTGGGGATTGAACCCAGGTCTCACAAGAGGAGAACCCGGGCCGCCTACCATCTGGGTTACACTGAAAGGATAATAAAAAAAATGATAATGGGCAAATGGGTGTAGATGATATTTGAACAAGGGTTGAGGTTGTACGAGACGAACACTCAAATGTATAAACTCATAAAGAGGATGAGGTTCCCTCAGAAAAATGCCATGCGCATCGTCACCACGAGGAAACATGTAAAACTCGTATGTGACGGGATGTGATTTTGTCGAGTACAAATTGTGTATTAACGATTTCACCAAGGAAAACACAATATCCAAATGTGGATATTTGAATTCTTGAGCATGAGCACAAATGGACATATCACATATGTGGTGAGTTGTTTATAGTATTGTGGTGGATATTGAAGCATAAAGTTTATGGTGGTGTAATTTAGCCGGGATAATAAATTTATTTATTTGATTTTATAAAGCTATTGGGCCGACTCTGCAATCTGTTTATTGAACACCATGGACCGTTTAAAGTCATGTGTGATCGTCACATACCACTCCAAAACAAATTGTCCAAACGTTATTCATAAAAAAAATCAAAATTGTAGAATATACCCAAGAGTTTTGTAAAGCAATAAAGACAGTACCTTTAAATTATATATGAGACTGCAAGTGCACACACTTTTGATATGAAGCCTTACAAGTGGTTTATATTATTTGAGCCTTTATTATCTTTGATTTTAAATTAAACCCACAATCATGTGCTATTGAAAAAAAAAAAAATTAATATGAAGAAATAATAGCTGTGTTTGCAAAATAATAATTTACTTTTACAAATTGTATACTAAGAAGATAAAGAAATTACTAACTGAACATATGTTTTATACTGAATCAGCTCGCTCATAAATTTACTGGCTAGCACCTCTACCGTACCGACTACATGAATTGTTTCAAGATCTAAGTAGGCGTTTAGTTTATAGGGAAACAAAATCTGTCAAAAGAAATAGGTTGTGGCGGGTAGCAACATTGACGGCAGTGGTGATGATGGTGGCGGTGTGAGTAGTGGCATTGTGGCGAGGGAGTGAGAGATTCCCATTCCATTGGTTTATGCGAATCAAACAAGTCATAAATGGATCTCAAATTCCAATTCCGTTAAAACTCTAGCGAGCCAAACACTCCCAAAGGGCTCTAAATCAGGTACAGTTCAAAGTTATAAACAGAAAAAAAAAATATAACCAGACCTCTTGCTTCATGATCAAAAGCTTATTCAAAGGAAAAGGAAAGAAACAACTTCATAGTCCCCAGGTCCAAAGAAAACATAACCTATTCGTGTGCAGTTATTAGAAGCTGTGCCTAATGATCAACTGAACACACACTGGTTACAAATACCATTTTTTAACAACTCAGTATACCAAACTTTCTGTAAATCTTACTCATATGTGTCCTCTTTTGATCAACAAAGGAATGCAGTTACCTCAGTCCAGTTGGCTCGATGATTCTCCATTATGATGTTCATTCTTCAATATCAAACTCCTGCACCACAGATTTAACCTGCAAAATAAGTTAAATTCAATAACCCAAATGACAATTTCAACTTGTTTGCTTATGAATATGTCGCTCCAAGCAAAACCAACAAATTTTAGCTAAAATCAAACGGATTAAATGCTAAAGAAGAAAACGAGCAGCAGAACTGAATGAGTGTTACCTCTGGCACATAATGCATCAGCATATTTTCGATGCCTGATTTCAGAGTGACCGATGAGCTAGGACACCCACTACATGCTCCTTGCATTTTTAGCTTCACAACTCCAGATTCTCTGGCAATAAACATATGACAAATTTAGATGGGTTAGATCCTATATATTAATTTATATGTGATAACAGACGGTCGAAGAAGCATACGGGTCAAATCCTATGTACTCGATATCCCCACCATCATCCTGTACAGCAGGTCGTATACGAGTTTCCAACAATTCTTTAATCATTGCAACGACTTCTGAGTCATCCTGCAACACATGCCATGCACCATAAAACATCATGACATGGGATAAAAAAGGATTAAAATGAGAGAATAATACATACTTCATGAATAGCTGTATCCGTAGAAGCTGAAGTAGCTGAGTCCAAAAACAGTGGCTTCCCTGATGAGTAAAACTCCATAATTGCTGCAAATACTTCAGGTTTTAGAAGATCCCACGAAACATCTTCTGACTTCGTTACAGTAACAAAATCTGAACCAAAGAACACGCGAGTAATTCCTGCACCAATTGCATAACATGTTATGTTAGTTCAACGATCTAGCCATGAATATAACACGAGATAAGCTCACCATCAATTCCATAGAGGTCATTTGCCAGTGGTGAACTCATAGCCGTACGAGCATTTGGGAAGTCTGCACTCCCAACTTCCATCACTGGCTTCCCGGGATAAAACATTAAGGATAAAGGATTCGGAGTAGATTGTGTTTCTATAAACATGGTCCTCCTCTGCCCTGCCCAAATAAATGCACTTTATTTAACATGAAACATAGATTCCATCAATGAAACAGACAGGAGTATCTACATCAGATTAAGAACTAAACATCATTATGTTCCTGATCTATTTTAAGCATCTGAAACCAATTATCCAGCATGAACTACTGTAATCATCATTATGTTCCTAACCTTTATAAGATTCATATTTTTCAATCATTAAGTATATTGTGTTTTAGCATTTGTTACATGCAGCAACTATTAGTTACATGTATAATATATGGAAAAAAATTGTGAGACGACACTTAAAATAGAATTCATAACAAAGTATTATGGTATTACCATTCATCAAAGCATAAAAACAGATAACAACTAGCAGCATATATGAAATGCATTTAAATACAAAATTATAACGATATAAATAATGCCCCACCATGTGTGTGTTGAGGGGGGGGGGGGGGGGGGGGGGGGGGGGGATAGCACATAGCCTTAGTAAGTACAGCAATTAGATCCTTACTGAAGGTGTAACCCCTAAATCAACACGTCGGGAACAATACCCTCTCTCAAATATTCCGATACATTGGGTCACAGGGAGAATTCCCTCACTATAGCAAGACTAATGGGTAATGGCCGAACTTGTGCATAATTACTAATTAGTACACACTCCCTATCTCCTGCAATGCTGCAACGCCTCTAGTCCAACACTGAAACCATTGTAGCAACACCTACTAAAATCCATTAAAGTATCCATTCTTGTTCTTCAACTCAAATTATCCAAATAGCATATCCATGGTTAAAGTATTTATCTCCCATTAGTTAAACTTTAACGTATCATGACATCTTAGATTGAAAAGTCGCTTTCATTTACTTCAAATCTGTTTTCTTTTCCAGGTGCCACTATACTCGCCATTTCCTATGAGACAGAATCTTTAACCTCTCTTTTCCCATATTGCTTCTTACGTGAAGTACTTGCTACTTCATTTCCGTTTCATTAATCAGCTATGCACAGTAAACATTCATCGACTCAGATGTGCTAGAGAACCTAAAGAAACTTAGGCTCGAGTAAGACCACACGCGCCTACGTACATATTTTCTTAATCCAAATCACGAGTGAACTAGTCTCTACTCTACGTATGCGGCAGTAACTAGTAAAATCCCCTAATAAGCATACTCTACATGTTGCTAATAATAACCGTAAATTAAATTTAAATTATCAAAACCGAATAGGTCGATACGTTAATTTCGATTAATGTAATACTGGTAATGTCAGACCATCACCAAATTCACCTCATCTAAGGATCCAATTTTCAGTAAGTCAGTAACTAATGCCTCAAATTAAAGGAACCGCGTATTCAATCCCGATATTCAGGTACAAACCATTGCCTATTAAAACCAAACAACACTTCACATCTGATATAAACATTCATAATCTTTTACTACTGGATTAAGCCTGATGTTCAAGTCAGGCTCAAGTTTATCCTACTAACCAATCAAAACAAATGAGTTTTAAGTATTAATAGAAAGGATCAATTTATTCACATAAACACATGGATATTTGTAAAGTGAAACCAACTAACCTACAGAATTGCATAATAATAATAATCCAGATGACGTGTACGAAGACGGAACAATATGTGTAGAAGGTGGAGATGTGAAACGAGAGATAATATTATTCGAAGATGAAACGGATAATAGACGGCGTGAAGCAACGTTAGCGATGTAGGGTTCCAATCTCCGGTGAAGATGGCGTGATAATATCAACCTCCGTAAACCCCTCATCAGGTTGTTTATCAGTTTATGGATGGGCGGGTGGCGGTGGTGTATTGCTTTGCTACGTTTTCACCGGCATCCTGGTTTATTACCATTTTGTCCTTCCGCCGTTCGGTTCGTTATGATACTGGTACGAATGTTGTTCGGTCGGAATCGGTGCGGTAATGATATTGTACCAACGTTATTAGTTCGGTTCGTCATAGTTATCGTACCGTGCCGAACTGCCGATACTCCTATAGCTTAAGAGCACTCACATCCCATCCACCAAATGTATGTGAGTGTGTCTACCAAATTATATGGGGTGCGTATAAATGGTTGTGAGTAGAGGGGAGGGAAAATATTTGGTGGAAGCACTGTTCCACCCTAAATATGAAAAGCTACTGTTCACCCCTATATATATTTTAATATTTTTGAAAGTAGTTGTGAGTGCATTCATATCCACTCCACAAAATCTCATCCATCAAATTACACTAAAAATCACTATTTCACCCCTAAATATCTCTCCTAATTAAAATAATAATACTTTTTTTATACTTTTGTCATTACATTTTCTTTCCCTTCACTCACAACTACTTTAAAAAATATTAAAATATATACAGGGGTGAACTATTGCTTTTCATATTTAGGGTGGAAGTTCCACCAAATATTTTCTCTCTCCTTCACTCACAACCACTTACACTCACTCCATATAATTTGGTGGACACACTCACATGCATTTGATGGATGGAATGTGAGTGCTCTAAGATATCAAAAATATGTTTTATTTGGTGAATACAATTTTGTTTTCAACGAAAATTATACCATGAATACGAACATTGGTATCGCTATCGAAGTTTTTCGAATGATATCGGTTCAATTCGACATGGTAAAAACAAATACAAATTCAATTATATTTGACCTGGTCGATTTTGAACAAAATTTTAATCGAAACGTAGATAAAAATAAGAACGTACAATGACACATTCAAAATTGTATGATATGTTACATTATATTATTAGAACAATGGAAACGGTGTCAATTAAAAAACTATATGTGAAGTAGGTTTGATAGCTTGAGCGTTTATGCTTCGTTTACTTGTACATTATTGCTCAGAACCCGATTATGAAAACTTTTATACGAGACGTAGATATATGTGTGTGTGTCGCAACCCACACTACGCGGCGGGGTCCGTAAATTAAAACAACAAATAAAATTAAGATTTTTAACGACAGGGAGAAGCATATCATATGTGACTAGGGAGACATGATCCAGTATCCCCTTATTCGGACAATATAAGATCTGAAATAACAATCACAGATATGACTGATGTTAGACACGCTAACTATAGGGAAAACTTTTCAAAACAATAGTTAATGTAAGGGACTAGTGTTTCTTCAATCACCTTGAGCAAGTATTACGTGGACCAATTGTTTGATTAGACTATCTGTTGTGGGTAGAGGTGAGTGGAAGATTTATCGAATAATATTTTGCCACGTCAACGCTTACTTGGCAGTGGTTAGCGGCCGGCGGTTGCTCGCGCGAGGGTGTTATGGGTCAAGGTGAGTTGGGTTTTTTTTTTACCAAATCTTTTTAAATATTTACCACAATTTTTTTATAAAAACAAACATTAAACTAAATAAAAATAAAAGAAAAGTTACACTAAAATAAAAAAACATTACATTAAAAAAAGAAAATTACACTAAAAAAACATCACACTAAAAAAAACATCACACTAAAAAGAAGAGAAAATTACACTAAAATAAAAAAATAACCTAACGTAGGCTCGAGCGTAACATTTGCCACGCCGAAACATGGTGAAAGTTAAGGCCAACCGTCCGAAGGTACTCCACTTTGGCGAATGCGACGAGCACGTCATCGGTTTCGTCGGGCATATCATCCTTCACCGCTTTGTACGCGGTTTCGAAGTTTTTACACTTCGATTTCAAGTCTCCGAACTTGTTGGTACCCCCTACAAGGGTACCAAACTCGGCCAAAACTCGGTGCTACTGTGGGCCACGAGCCCCATAGCCACGGCTTGACGAAGCAGCGTCACCGTGAACTTGTTGGTACGCGAGCACGAGTGTTAACTCCTCCTCCTCGGTCCACTGCACCCTGATGAAGTTGGGTTTGAAAATTGAAGGTTTAGGGTTTGAGAATTTTGAAGAAGAAGAAGAAGGTTTGTGTGAAGAAGAAGAAGGGTAAATAAATAGAGGGAGGGTAATAAATTTTGTTGGTGAAAATTAAATTTTTGAATTTTAAACCGTCAGCCACCCTGCTAACGGACGCGAGCTGGCTCACGTCCCATTGCTCGCTGACTTGATCACGTGGGCCTGTTGTGGATAGTGCTAGCCACGTGTACAAAGTTGTGGCTCGTGGCTGGTCGCTCGCGGGCCACAATGGACAGTCTTAGAGGCTTAGAGCTACATAACCAAGTCCCAAAGATTGGGCATTAAGCGTGTTCAAAAAATACAAAGTAGTGGTGTGTTTGCTTATGTAAACTCCTATTCATCCGCCCATTCAGAATAAAGATATACTCCTATATTCTATGATCTCTATGCAATTTTACATGACTTCCCTATTGTAAAAAATCATGAATTATCCTCACTATAAATCTTGGTCATAACTAATGAGACATATCCGGTAACCTCGCACAAAACTATGTTATTTTCCTCACATAGTGTACCTTCAATCAACACACTACGTCAAATCATTTGTGGCAACAACCATAGACACGTTCTCATACATCGCATATTGAACCAGTACAAGTGTACATTTTAATATTTTTTATAAAGTGTCAAGTACATTGGTAGATAAATTTCATAAATCAAGGGTGTGCTTATGCACTAACAATACACTATCGAGTGTGGCATAAAATACAAAGTGGATTCCAATGTTTGGAGGTTTGAAATTTATATGCAATGCTTATGGTTTTTAGTAGAACTACAAGCTCTGTGCACTGTGCATAATGGAGAATGACCCGAAGACCATGCTCAAACAAAGGCACACCGAGGCCTTGTTTTGTGTAAACTTGGTTCGAGTTGGGCCAAACTGAACAGATGGTAAGTAATTTTGTTTAATTGAACCTTTTTCTAAAACTTTTTTCTGGTAACCATGATAACTCGTTACTATATAACTCACGGTACCCAATACCTTGCTAGGGATCAAGTCAATTGCAGCATGCACTAGGTATGTGGTATTCAAGACGTTACGACATGAAACATTAAACATGTGGAAGCAAAATTCGAGCCTAAGACCTCCCTAATCATGTGCTTACCGCTCCGCTGCTCCTTGAAGCCTTGAAGGTTATTTGCAACCTTGTTAACGATGTTGAAAGATATTTAAGTTGTTTCAATGTGTCCCAAACTAGAGAAGATTGGTATAAGTTTGTCTAATCACTTTGTAAGTCCTGCATTTGTTTTGTTCTTGAAATTAAATTGCTACAGAACTCACCTCATCTCTTTAGTGTTTTTCTAGGAAGATACATTGTTGAGTTAATTGAAGTTTTCGTCCATGTGGTTTGCCCCAACTAACAGTTTCAGAACGAGTATAACACTCTGGGTCCCTGTGGTTTTTCGGGCTAACACTTTACATCCCTCTTATTAACGTCAGTTAGTTTTTCTATTAGTTTGAGTGAAATAATTATTATACCCCTCCATCTTATTCTCTAACCAACCCACCCACCCACCATCACCACCACCATCTCCACCACCACCGTTAGCAACCGTTTGTATGACGTCATCAAAGTCAACCTTTCCGGTCGCGGAAAATCATCAACTGAACTTGAAACCACCACATGTAACCTGGTTTAAAAAAGCGCGCATGAGGCGTGAAGTGCACTAGGCGTTTGAAAAAAAATGCTTTTTTTTTGGTCTGAGGCGCAAATATACAAGAAGCGCTGTGAGGCGCGCTTAAGGCATGAAGCGCTAGCTGTTTAAGGCGGCGCTTCAGTCGAAATAGGTCAAAATTTGAGGTGGATCTTCATATCTTTGGCCAAATTCGAGTTTTATTTGTTAACTTTATGGGACCTGACTTTAATATGTTAATAGTACAGGTTATTTATAGCCATTTTTTTAGTTTGGGGTGCCAACGACCAATTTCAAATAGTTTATGTTATTAAAATCCAATTCCCCTAAATTAAAACATGATTAATTACATTCGTATCATTATCACTAGAGAAAGTTTAAAATACTAAAATATGTATAATTATGATAAAATGTAAATCTAAAAATATTAATGCTTACCACTAGGGCTGAGCAATTCACGGTTCGAAACCGCTAGAACCGAGGAACCGAACCAGAACCGCTAGATCCAAACCGTATTCTTGTATTTAGGGTCCGGTTCCGGTTCTTAAATTTTGGTGAAAACGGTTCCCGGTTCGGGTTGAATTAGAATCGCGGTTCTGTTTATAGAACCGCTAGAACTGGGTTAGGTTAAAACTTTAAATATTATATTTAAAACCTATTTAATTTAGTGGGCTTTTCCAAATAGTTTGTAGACTGACTATCCACATTTTCAATTCCTAACTTTAATCTTTATAAAGAATATTGTTCGAGTCATGTTAACTATATAATATCTAACAAACTTGTTGAGATAGGAGTTTCATTCGAATTATGTAATTTCTATAACAACATATAGAGTACAATAAAGGGAACGAAAATAGCTTAAACTGAGAATCAACGCTTACAAATTCATTTATAAGGTGCATGGGTTGGTTTATAATGTGTATCGCCCAATGATGTAGTATAACATGTGATATTAGGAATGCATGACACATATAATTCGTAGTGTCAAAATTACAATCATTGCATATATGCGGTTGGTACCGTGCACTTCTAAACATGTATCATAGGTCCGTAATATGACTACGACACCACATTTTAGTTTACTAAAGTTGCCTTTGATTTAATTGTTAATTTTAGGATTTAATTGACAACCGGTTCCGGCAAGAATCGTTTACACGAGAACCGTTTAACTCGGTTCTGAACTGAACTGGTAGGTTTTTTTACGGTCCGGTCCCAGTTCTTATATTTATTACTAAACAGTTCCGATTCGAATCGGTTCGGTCCGGTTCTGAACCGTTACACACCCCTACTTACCACATGAAATTCAACACTTACCATTCACATACTAGAGGGGTTTCACGGGACCACTGACTTTCTACTAGGCCAATTTTCTAATTAACATAAATATTCGAAGTCATCTAAAGAGAAATGTATGCTCCAAAAGATCCCGCTTAGATTTGCTTTTACTGCATTATTGATCATAACAAACACGCAAAGTTCAACTCTTAGGCCAAGAGGGGTGCTTGTAGAAAGTAGAGTTTCTTTCACTGATTTTAACTAATCCTGCTTTGCCACATCACTTCACTGATTTACTTCACTGAAACACGTTTTTGTAGGCATCACTCCACTGATTCTTTTATTTATTTTCATTTAAATACCCAAACTTTTTATTTTTTACATTTTTACACGGTTTTTAACATTTAATTCTACTATTTCAACCGTCCCACCAAACGGTCAGCCAAATTTAATTGTTTATCTTGGAAACCGTCGAGTAATTTGAATTGACTCAACTAAACGGTCAGCGAATTAAATTTAACAGTGCCACCGTCGTTGTATATAAAGTGATCAAACCGTGGGGTTAAAGGCCACAATTTACCACGGTTTAAAAAACCAAACACACAAAAAATGAATCCGTGGACCGAAGAGGAAGAAATGGCCCTTGTGGTTTGCCACAAGGATGCCACAAACAACCCCGAAATCAAGAACTACCCAGGGACGAAGGCGAAGACTACCCCCGGATGTTTTTTGGGCTCACGTGTTTAGCGACTTCATCCAACACGTGGGCACCAACACCATCAAGACCATCCGAGACCTCCAGGTCAAGTGGGAGGATCTCAATATCAAGTGTGCGAGGTGGACCACCCTCTACGAGCAAACGATGAGGGACGATCCGGACCTTGATGACGAGTTGGCTATCGGCTTCACAAACTATGAGTATGAGGCTTGATACGACCAAGAATACGACAATGTCGAGGCATGACGCTTGTTGCACCAACCTTAAGTTTATTTGTATTTGTTTTATGTATTTTTAATATTTATGTTTTAATGAAATGTCTTTTATTTATGTTTTTTTATTTATTTAAACGGTAAACATATGAAACAAACGGTAAAATTAAAAAAACACTGAAACACACGGGGGTAAACTGAAAATGTGCATTTTATAAAAACCAACAAAACAACCGGTACCAGCACGGTAAACATAACCAGCAAAACAGTCTACGGGACCACTATCAGCGTGAGTGACAGCGGTGTTACCATGCTGGTAGTTGGTACCCGTGGACAATTCGATAGGCGCCCCGTCCCCCTTATTATTTAGTGAACTAGAGGGGCCAGGAGACCATTAGCCCTCAAGCTGGCCTAAATTTCCAATCAACAAAGATACTCATTGTCATTGTTTTCATGTAATTAACATCCCAAATGATGATTTCCTTAAAAGCACCAAAAAGTCCCTAACTTGCATTATGTACATGATGTTTGGTGATTGAAATCAATCTTGTTACCCCCCCCCCCCCCCCCCCCCCTAACATCATTTCTAATATTCAGGTCATGAGTATATCACATTGAAGAAATTACCATGCATGAAATTACATATCACACAATAATCTAGTATATGCAATAATGACTTATACCGAACTAAGAACATGATATCTTAGGAAACACATGCTCCAAAAGATGCTCGCTTAGACTTGCTTTTCTTACATCACTGATCAACACACACTTAGGTTTATGTAACTAGAGGGATGTAGGGTACCATCCACTCTTTAACATACCAAATTTACATTTAACCGGTTGAAGTCTTAAATTGTCATCAACCGGATTACTTGAAGCAACCATGTGCCTAAAAAGTTATGACTTTGTAACAATCCTTCGTTCGTTTCATCACAAATGCTGATATAACTACATAGTTAAACAATGTTGAAACAAAATGTACGAGACTACAAGTCAAGGAAATTTCTAACATTTATGATATGATTTTAACAGGGGTTTAGCCAAGTACAATCCAAGGTGTGCGGCTGCACACCTTGAAAAAAAAAATTTAGTGTATTTTATAGGCGAAAATCCTGATCGCACCCCTTAAAAGTTTTGAAAAACCCCCGATCGCACCGTTTGAAAAACAATCCTGGATCCGCCACTAGATTTTAAAATAAAAAGATAAGTTTAGAGTTTCCATGGATATAAAAGATTAGCGCTTTTCAAGTTTAGAGTTCTCGATACAAACATTGAGCTCTGCTCTTTAGTTAATTATTAACTATTTTGTTTATATAAAAAAAAAACACTAGTCTAATTATAATTTATATACATAGGCTTGTTTAGGCTCATGAGCCTAGCCGAGCTCAGCATATGAAACTTGAATTTAATCAAACGAGCTTGTTTTTAGGTTTCAGTTTGATTCGAGCTCCTTTAAGCTCAAGTTAATTTAAATTTTCAATGAACCAATGGGTAGTCGATAAACAACTCGACTCGTTTACACCCCTGCTAAACCAGAAAAAGACTTTGGCTTTCCACATAAAGACTGGTTGTTACATGTGACTCTTCATGCTTTCATTTTATATCTTAACTACACACTTTATGTTGTCTATATAAACTACCAATTTCCACAATGAAAACATCACCATCACCATCACCAAAAGCTCACAAACATGAGTCACCACAGGGCTAACATGCATATGGGTATTCTAAGCAAGAAAGAAATGACAGAGATGGAAAACCGGAACTTAGAGTTGTACCTGCAGAATTGCCAAATAATTCAAGAAAATGACAGGCTGAGAAGGATGGCTCAAGAGTTGAAGTTGATCAAGGAGAATCAGGCTATGCTCAAACCGAAACTCGGTGATACAAGTTGGGTCCAAAAACCTGAGCCTGGACTCCAACTCCAACTTGGTTCCAGTCCCCAGCAAGATAAGAAATCCAGCAATGCCGTTGCGCAGTCAAAACATTAGATGTGTATCATCTAATCAGTTATTAAGTTATCTACCATGAATAAACAAGACATCCGTCTTTTCTATATAATAATGTCATTTTCTTTGAATTCTTTGAATAATGTAGAAATGTGTGAGTATCACATTTGTTTTGCTTCATGGATTTAAGAAGTGATTGTTATTTAAAATTTAAAAGTCAAGTTGCAGTAACATTAACTTAAAAGTGGCAAGATGGCCAGATTAGGTAACATGTTAAAATAGCTTCGCTTTAAAATGGCAAGATTGCAAGATTGACCATAAACACTTTTGCCCATATAATTTAATTTTTAATATAAATAATGGGTGTCAAATATGATCGCTAAACTCTATCTGGCCTGCCAGGGATCTAAAAAATATTAATAGACCCTTTCATGACTAAATGGGTTGAAATTGCGACATCTATAGTGGCAAATTAATTGCCACCGAGTTTGTTTTAAATGTGTGCCTAAGGCGTGAGGTGCACTCAGACACAATATAATGTGTGCATAAATGCTTGAGGTGCCATGCGTATATGAGGTGTGCCTCTTGTACATGGGTAAACATCATGCATCAGGAGGTTGTACATATAGCTTTTTAGGTTGTACATAGAGTTATTAATATATTAAATCATATATAACGCTATGGGACCCTATTGCCTCAGTGTGCGGGGCGCCTGGCGCTTTTTAAAACCAACTGCTGAGACCTTTAAAGAGATTTCAAACCTTCAACTAAATGTCAATTAAAAGAAATTATCAAAGAACTGGACAGATCAGTTAAATCGGGAATCGGCTAAATAATTGGTCCATTCGAGCCTATTTGAATCGCCTACATTGCAATCGACACTGTTACTAGTGGTTGGGTCTGATTTCAAAACTGTTTTTTCAACATATTTTACTTTTAAATCCTCATTTACCAATTTCCCCAGACCCTACTTTTAGCTTTGCTAATTGTAAGACTTACTGGGTAAGATAGATAGATAGATAGATTTACCAATTTATTTACTACCATGTTTTGTTTATTTAGCCTTCATTGTTAACATAGGAAATTCACACTAAAAAGGTAAAGTAATTATATATTTTATTTTAAGTTAGCTATGTATATATTTATAATTTTTCATTAACTTATAATGTTATCCGCTTTTAAAAAAAATCGGTCATGACACATAAACAGGCATCATGGTCGTGGGACGTTGATGGCACCAGTTTGTTCAATGTCGCTGAAGTCAAAAAGCTATTGAGGGAAGACAGACAGATACACCAAAGCTGTTTATTCAAATGGGAAGGCTGGACTCCTCTAAAGATTAATATTCATATGTGGCGATTGGAATTAGACCGTCTTCCGACTCGGATGGCTCTCCAAAGAAGACAGATTCCCGTCCTTTCCGTTGTGTGCCCTTTATGTGAGGTAGATAACGAGGATTGTGCACACATGTTTGTTAAATGCGGGTTTGCGTTCGGAGTCTGGAGTGGCATTCAAAATTGGTGCAAAATTCAGTTTGTCCCCATATATAACTTGGAAGACTTATTTAAGCCACATAAGAATGTCAATGGTCAGAAGTGGGCTAAGAAAATCATGAGAGGTATCGTTATGACAACGTGCTGGGCGATTTCGAATGTTAGAAATAAAAAGGTTTTTGATAATACTACTCCTAAGGTAGCCGATGTTGTAGCTTTGGTCAAATCCCTCTCGTTTTTGTGGCTTAAACATAGGTCTAGATTTAATGACACTTCGTGGAAAGATTGGGCGAGTTTCCCTATGTACATGTTGTAACGTTTGTTTGGCGGTCCTCGCTTTGAGGACTAGTCGTTTCTAATGAAGTTCACTGTTCAAAAAAAAAAAAACATAAACAAGCATCAGAAGGATTCGAATCATTGTTACTTGCATCAAGTTCGAACCTCACTGGAGGGTGTAAGATTCGGCTCACTTTATGGTGCGGCCCAAAAGCTTTGACACCCCATTAAGTATTTATATTTATGTCCCTCGTTGTTTCTAAAGTGAAGAAAAGGGTCCTATTAAGTGTTGACACAATATAATCGAGCTGTATTGGTTCTTTCGATCAAATGCCATGACTGGTTATTTGGAGCGAACCAAAAGTCGCAACCTTGTATCATGTGCATGATATTTGGTAACTAACAAGGGTCGACCTGTTACTCCCATGGCAATGATGGCATTCATTTCTCATTTTTAAGTCATGAGTATATCACATTAAAGAAAATACTTTGCAAGAAATCACCAGTCACGTTTTACCGAACAAAGAATATGACTTCTTAAGATAAGCATGCTTAAAAAGACCCCGCTTCGATTTGCTTTTACTGCATCATTGATCATATCAAACATGCAAAGTGCAACTCTTACCCTTTTGAAAATAAAGGGGCTGCGAGACCATTAACACTCAAAGTGATCATCATTGTCTTGTAGTTCAACATCCTAAATGATGATTTCCATAAAAGCACCAAAAGACGTAAACTTGTATTATGTGTATGATGTTTGATAATGAGAATCAATCTTGTTACTTCCCTAACATTCAACTTCTCGTTTTCAGTTCATGAATAATGCGTGAAATAACTTATCGCATAATTATCTAGTATATGCAATAATGACTTCTACCAAACAAAGAACATGACATCTTAGGAAACGCATGTTACAAAAGATGCTGCTTAGATTTGCTTTTCTTACGCTAGTGATAATAAAAAACACGCAAAGTTCAACTCATACAGTCATACCCTTCATGTAGCTAGACAGGTGTAGGGTACCGTCGACCCTCTGAGTACCAAAATATCTATTTAACGGATTGAGATCCTTAAATGTCGTCCAGATATTAGTTAAAGCAACCATGTGCTTGAAAAGTTCTAATTATCGTTGTCTAAAAATATTCCAGTATTCTTTTCAACACATATCGATATAACTACATAGTTAAACAGTGTTGAAACTTGAAAACACAAATGTACAGGAGTACAAGTCAAAGAAATTTCTATCATCTATGATATGATGTTAAAATACCAAAAAATGTCTCCATGGATGTAAAATATGAGGTAGTTTCTAGCTCTCTATACAAACATTGAACTCAACTCTTTAATTAATTATTAATTACTTTATTATTAATACGTAATTTTACTTTTATATATATGATTGTTTAGGCTCACGAGCCTAGCCTTGCTCAGTATACGAAACTCATGTGACCCTTGATGCTTTTATCTTAACCTCCTAAGTAACCACTTTATGTTATATATATATAAACTACCAATTTTCACAATGAATACACCATCACCAAAAGCACACAAACATGAGTCACCATAGGGCTAACATTCACACAGGGATTCTAAGCAAGAAAGAAATGACAGAGTTGGAAAACCGGAATTTAGAGTTGTACCTGCAGAATTGCCAAATTATTCAAGAAAACGACAGGCTGAGATGGATAGCTCAAGAGTTAAAGTTGAAGAAAGAGAATCAGGCTATGCTCAAACGGAAACTTGGTGATCCAAATTGTACCAAAAAAACCGAGCCTGGCCTCCAACTCCAACTCGGTTCCAGTTCCAAGCAAGAACAGAAATCCAGCAAAGCTGATGCGCGGTCAAAACCTTAGATATGTAGCGTTTAATCAACTATCAAGTTATCTAATGAAAATAAAAAAGACATACGTCTTTTCAATATAATAATATCATTTTTCTGAATAATGTAAAACATGTCTCGCTATCACATTTGTATTGTTCAATGTATTAGAGAAGTGATTGTTCTTTAAACTTTTAAAGTCAAGTTGTAGTAACATCTATTGTTCAATGTATTAAAGATGTGATTTTGCTTTAAACTTTTAAAGTCAAGTTGCACTAATATCTACTTAATAGTGGCAAGAGGTCAGGTAACGGGTCAAAATGGGCTCAGGTTGTACGAGTAATTTTTAATACGGATTTGATTCGTTACTTGTGCATGGAAATCTAAGGAATACTACAATCAACCGTGCAGAAACCAATAATAGAAGCAAGTAATATAGTGGACCTACATCCCATATAGTTTCTTACCACAAAGTCGTGCATAAGGTCAAACAAATTTAGTTAACATTTTGGAGGCTAGAGATAGGGACCCACCATTTAACTATTGGGAAACCAAAATAAAATACTACTTGTAGTAACAAACACTACATAGCCCGTTATGAATCTAAAAAGGCTTAATAGATCTATTCATGAGTAAATGGGTCGATATTGTCACATCTTTAATGATAAAATCATTGCCAGTGAGACCTTGAGATAGGTATCAAACATTCAACTAAATGCCATTTAAAAAACATGTAAAAGAATTAAATCTACTTTATAATAACAAACAACATGCCTAATGTTGAAAGTAGACAGAGTTGTAAATTTTCATATTTTCTGGGAATTAATCATATTCATGACACGAAAGATCATATTTCATAAACTAAAGTATACTCTTATTATCAAATAGCGCAATTGTTCAAGTGGTTGGGTCTGATTTCAAAACTGTTTTTTACATGTTTTCCTTTTAAATCCTCATTTACCAATTTATTTACTACCATGTTTTGTTTATTTAGCCTTCATTGTTAACATAGGAAATTCAGACTGAAAAGGTAAAGTAATTATATATTATATATTTTATTTTAAGTTAGGTATGTATATATTTATGATTTTTAACTAACTTATAACGTTTATCCACTTAAAAAAAATCTACCATGACACATAAACAAGCATCAGAAGGATTCAAACCATTATTACTTGCATTAAGTTCGAACCTTTTGGAGGGTGTATGATTCGGCTCACTTTATGGTCTAGCCCAAAAGCTTTGGCACCCCCATTAAGTATTTATATTTATGTCCCTCGTTATTTCTAAAGTGACAAAAAGGGCCCATTAAGTGTTGACACAATATAATTGAGTTGTATTGGTTCTTTCAATCAAATGCCATAACTGGTCATTTGGAGCGAACCAAAAGTCGCAACCTTGTATCATGTGCATGATATTTGGTAACTAACAAGGGTCTTGTTACTCCCATGGCAATGATGGCATTCATTTCTCATTTTTAAGTCATGAGTATATCACGTTAAAGAAAATACCTTACATGAAATAACCAGTCACATCAACTGAGTTTTACCGAACAAAGAATATGACTTCTTATGATATGCATGCTTAAAAAGATCCCGCTTCGATTTGCTTTTACTGCATCATTGATCATAACAAACATGCAAAGTGCAACTCTTACCCTTTTGAAAATAAAGGGGTCGCGAGACCATTAACACTCAAACTGATCATCATTGTCTTGTAGTTTAACATCCTAAATGATGATTTCCATAAAAGCACCAAAAGACGTAAACTGTATTATGGGTAGGGGTGTAAATGACACGTAGCGGCTCGAGAGCTACCCGGGATCGGCTCGGTAAAAAGCCCGAACGAGCCAAGCCTTAACGAGCCCGAGCCCGAGCTCGTGCCTGAAATACGGCTCGTTTAGTTATCGAGCCCGAGCTCGAGCCCTAAATACAAAGCTCGATTGGGCTCGCGAGCCTAAACGAGCCCAAACATAATTATAAGTTATATATATCTCTCTTATAATTTATAGCCCACATCTCCAAAGCCCAAGTCCTTATTTCGTAGGCCCATTTAATAACACTCGCGAGCCGAGCTTTTGCGATCTCGAGCCAAGCCGAGCCGAGCTCGAGCTTTTGATTTTGCTAGCGAGCCGAGCTCGAGCTCAAGATTGTAGGCTCGAACCGAGCCGAGCTTGAGCTCGAGCTTCATAAAACCATAACGAGCCGAGCTCGAGCCCAGTCAGGCTCTGGCTCGGCTCGGCTCGTTTACACCCCTAATTATGGGTATGATGTTTGGTAATGAGAATCAATCGTGTTACTTCCCTGACATTCAACTTCTCGTTTTCAGTTCATGAATAATGCGTGAAATAACTTATCGCATAATTATCTAGTATATGCAATAATGACTTCTACCAAACAAAGAACATGACATCTTAGGAAACACATGTTACAAAAGATCCCACTTACATTTGCTTTTCTTACACTAGTGACAATAACAAACACGCAAAGTTCAACTCATACATACAGTCATACCCTTCATGTAGCTAGACGGGTGTAGGGTACCGTCGACCCTTTGAATTACCAAAATTTCTATTTAACGGGTTGAAATCCTTAAATGTCGTCCGGAGATTAGTTAAAGCAACCATGTGCTTGAAAACCAAAATTTCTATTTAACTACATATTGAAACTTGAAAACACAAATGTACAAGACTACAAGTCAAAGAAATTTCTAACATCTATGATATGATGTTAAAATACCAAAAAAAAAAAAAATGTCTCCATGGATGTAAAATATGAGGTAGTTTCTAGCTCTCTATACAAACATCAAACTCGAATCTTTAATTAATTATTAATTACTTTATATATACGATCGTTTAGGCTGATCATGAGCCTAGCCATGCTCAGTATATGAAACTCATGTGAACCTTGATGCTTTTATCTTAACCTCCTAAGTAACCACTTTATGTTGTATATATATAAACTACCAATTTTCACAATGAATACACCATCACCAAAAGCACACAAACATGAGTCACCATAGGGCTAACATTCACACAGGGATTCTAAGCAAGAAAGAAATGATAGAGATGGAAAACCGGAATTTAGAGTTGTACCTGCAGAATTGCCAAATGATTCAAGAAAACGACAGGCTGAGATGGATAGCTCAAGAGTTGAAGTTGAAGAAAGAGAATCAGGCTATGCTCAAACTGAAACTCAGTGATCCAAATTGTGCCAAAAAAACCGAGCCTGGCCTCCAACTCCAACTCGGTTCCAGTTCCCAGCAAGAACAGAAATCCAGCAAAGCTGATGCGTAGTCAAAACCTTAGATGTGTAACGTTTTATCATCTATCAAGTTATCTACTGAAAATAAAAAAGACATACGTCTTTTCTATATAATAATATCGTTTTTTCTGAATAATGTAAAACATGTCTTGCTATCACATTTGTATTGTTCAATGTATTAAAGAAGTGATTGTTCTTTAAACTTTTAAAGTCAAGTTGCAATAACATCTATTGTTCAATGTATTAAAGATGTGATTGTGCTTTAAACTTTTAAAGTCAAGTTGCACTAACATCTACTTAGTAGTGGCAAGAGGTCAGGTAACGGGTCAAAATGGGCTCGGTTTGTACAAGTTATTTTTAATACGGATTTGGTTCATTACATGTGCATGGAAATCTAAGGAATACTACAATCAACCGTGCACAAACCAATAATAGAATCAAGTAATATAGTGGACCTACATCCCATATAGTTTCTTACTAATAGAGTATAGTTGACTTTGTATTTATAGATAGCTTTCATTATCATTAATATTTGTAATTATCACTTCCCAAATATAAGGGAATGCTAGTTGTATATATTCTTGACTCTATGGAATGAAATCGACATTGAAAGCCATAACAATCTTACATGGTATCAATCGCCAAACCCTAGAACCCTTGCTTCTTCCTATTTTTCTGCCGCCACAACATTCCTTTCTGCGATCATCTTCTGCTTCGCAGAACAGCCATACAACCTTTATCTTCCATCATGCCGTCCACTATTCATCCCGCTATAACCGTATCCAACATCAAAAACTTTATACCTATCACCCTAGATAGCCAAACTGAGCACTATAACACATGGGCCGAGTTATTTACTATCCATTGCAAAGCATACGAAGTGTTTGATCATCTTCAACCCCGCCCCGCTACATCTTCCTCGACCACCTCTGACACCACAACCACCGCCCAACCATCTCTTGCGTCATGGGAACGTATAGACGCCATTGTTTTACAATGGATATACGGTACCATCTCCCAAGATTTGGTTCACACCATTATGATCAAAAACACTACCGCATATGACGCGTGGAGCCGACTCCAAAACTTCTTTTTGGATAATCAGGCCGCTCGCATCATCTCCCTCCAAAACAAACTCTTTCATACCCGCCTCGACCAATTTCCAAATATCTCCGCCTATTGTCAAGCTATGAAATTGATCTATGATCAACTCACAAGTCTTGGTGCACCCACTACCGAAAATCAACTTGTACTACAAATCCTAACCGGTTTGACGGAACAATATGAGAACATCTCGCTCATCCTCCAACAAACCCACCCTTTACCCGATTTTTATACCACCCGTTCCAAACTATGTCAAGTTGAGGACCACAAAAACAACCAAGCAAAACTCGCTTCCCAAGCGGCGGGTACCGCACTCCACACAACCACACAATCTTCCCCTTCACCCGACACTCGAAATCAAACTCGCGGTGACTCTACTGAACGGGGACGCGGACGTGGTCGCGGCCGAGGCCGCGGTCGCGGACGTCTCTCCTACGGCAGGGGCCGCTACCAACAGTCACATAATTACCCCCAACCTTTCTGGCCTCCTTCCCCGTGGACAAATTCTTCCCAGCTACACACCTTCACCGTGGGCCTCATGGGCCTTCCCCCCATGTCCTTATCCATCAAACCCAATACCCAAGAACTCATCTCACTCTTCGGCCCAATCACAGAATGCGCAGCAGGGTGTCTTGGGCCCCAGGCCCAACTCGTCTTTGGCTCACTCTTATACGACTGGTTATGCCCCGACAGATATTGCTCAGGCCCTTTACAACCTAGCTCTGCATCAGAACGACCCGTCTTGGACCATGGATACGGGCGCCTCAGGTACAATGTCTCCTCAGGCAAATTTGTTTAAGTCTATTTTTAATTCTAGCATTATTCGCAACATTATTGTTGGGAATGGCAAAACCATTCCGGTATTAGGCCAAGGCGACATCACCCTACCACCACCCTTTCCGCCTTTTAAATTAAAAAATGTCCTATATGCCCCTAACCTAGTTAAAAACCTTATATCTGTCCGTCGGTTTACAACCGACAATCAATTATCTGTTGAATTTGACCCTTATGGTTTTACTGTGAAGGACCTACAGACCAAGAAACCTATCCTACGGTGCAATAGCTCGGGGGATCTCTACACACTCAGTCCATCCAACATCACTCCTCTTCAGGCTGCGTCCACTTTTGCAGCAATTACTCAAGACATCTGGCATCAACGGTTGGGTCACCCAGGCCCTGACATTTTGCAAAATTTAAAAACTTCTAGTTCAATTACTTGTGGTTCTTTAAATAATAACGTATGCACTGCTTGTATTTTTGGAAAACACACTAGACTACCTTTTATTTCTTCTAATACAAGTACGTCTTTGCCATTTGATCTTGTTCACAGTGATGTTTGGACATCCCCCATCATCTCTAATGGGGTCACCGTTATTATGTGCTATTTCTAGATGATTTCACCAATTTCCTATGGACCTACCCAATTGCCCACAAATCAGACGTATTTGCCATGTTTATTAAATTTACCAATTTTATCCAAACCCAATTTAACACCAAAATTAAACAATTGCAATGTGATAACGGACGTGAATATGCAAATAATCAATTCCATAATTATTGCACACCAAATGGCATGCATTTCCGTTTCTCTTGCCCTCACACCTCACCTCAAAATGGCAAGGCGGAGCGCAAAATGCGCACCATCCTCGCCCACTCCTCCACCCCAACCACCTACTGGCACCATGCCCTTGAAACCGCCACCTACCTACAAAACATTATCCCCACCAAAATACACAACTTCCAAACACCCACCCAAAGACTATACAACTGCCTACCCACCTATGACCACCTTCGCGTGTTTGGTTGCATTTGTTATCCCCTCATACCTCATACCACCATCCACAAATTAGCCTACCGATCATACCCTTGCGTCTTTTTAGGCTACCCTTCCAACCACCGGGGATACAAATGTCTTGACCTCAAAACTCGCACCATCACCATAAATCGTCACGTACTTTTTGACGAAACCATCTTCCAATTTGCCAAAACAAACAAACCCAAAACACACACCTACTCATTCCTTGACAGCCCCACCCACCCATTTATATATACCCAATCCATACCTTCCATCCAAACCAACCCACCATCACCTCCTATCCATTCGGCCCAACCCACCAATCTCAATACTGCCACGGCCCACTCTCCCATACCCTCTGATCCACTCTCCAGCCCACTTCCACAACATACCCACTCCACAGACACCTCCCAGGCCCATCCGTCCCCCACACCAAGCCCGGCCCCATCCCCACCTCCTCCACCACCTCCCGCCCCCCGACTCGCACCATCACCACCCGCTCCATGACGGGTATCACCAAACCAAAAACCATTTTTAACCTTTCCACCACCACCATTGCCCCGGTCCCTAAAAATCCTATAGACGCATTGACTAATCCGGAGTGGCATAATGCCATGAAAAACGAATTCAATGCTTTAATTAAAAACAAGACTTGGGAACTTGTCCCGAGACATCCTGATATGCATATTATTCGTAGCATGTGGCTTTTTCGTCATAAATACAGGTCGGATGGCACTCTTGAACGGTACAAGGCTCGTCTAGTTTGTGACGGGCGAAATCAGGAGGTTGGAATCGATTGTGGTGAAACATTTAGTCCGGTTGTAAAACCGGCTACCATACGTACCATTCTTACATTGGCACTTTCTCAGTCATGGTCCATACATCAGTTGGACGTAACCAATGCCTTCTTGCATGGCAACCTTACAGAGACGGTATACATGTATCAACCCATGGGGTTTCGACATCGGGATTATCCCGACCATGTCTGTCTACTTAAAAAGTCATTATATGGGCTCAAACAGGCACCGAGAGCTTGGTACCAACGTTTTACAGATTTTGTTACATCTATTGGTTTCTCACAAAGTAAATGTGATAATTCTCTTTTCACATTTCATCACGGGGGTGACATTGCTTACTTATTAATATATGTTGACGACATTATTCTCACCACATCGTCAGAAGCTCTAAGGGTGACTCTCATGGGCAGCCTCGCGGCTGAATTCGCAATGAAAGATCTTGGACCTCTCAGCTATTTCTTGGGCATATCTGTCACTCGTTCTGGTGACACCATGTTTCTCTCTCAGCAATCATATGCTAAGGATATTATCAGTCGGTCAGGTATGGAAAACTGTAATCCGGTGGCTACTCCAGTTGACACCAAACCAAAGCTCAGTGCAACGTCAGGTGATCTATTTGACAATCCGACACTTTATAGAAGTCTTGCAGGTGCTCTCCAATATCTTACTTTTACAAGACCTGACATCAGTTATGCGGTTCAACAAATCTGTATTCACATGCATAACCCGACCACAGATCATTGGAATGCGTTAAAACGCATCATACGGTATATACAGGGCACCACTGCTCACGGGCTCACTTTGTCATCCTGCCCCTCCATCTCTCTTCGGGCCTACACAGATGCAGACTGGGCAGGATGCCCTGACACCCGTCGTTCGACATCCGGCTACTGCGTTTACATGGGTACTAACCTGCTATCATGGTCCTCAAAACGCCAGTCCACCATTTCACGTTCAAGTGCCGAAGCAGAGTATCGTGCCGTGGCCAATGTCGTTGCAGAAATTTGTTGGATTCGAAATCTATTACTCGAGTTGCGGCGTCCCCTTTCCACGGCCACTCTTGTGTATTGTGATAATATTAGTGCCATATATTTATCCAACAATCCGGTTCAGCATCAACGCACTAAACATATTGAGCTAGACATCCACTTCGTGCGTGACCATGTGCAACGCGACACCATTCGGATTCTACATACTCCTACCCGCCTACAGATTGCTGACATATTCACCAAAGGTCTACCACGCGTTCTGTTTGATGACTTCCGCTCCAGTCTCAACATCCGTCCTCCTCCTGCTTCGACTGCGGGGGTGTAATAGAGTATAGTTGACTTTGTATTTATAGATAGCTTTCATTATCATTAATATTTGTAATTATCACTTCCCAAATATAAGGGAATGCTAGTTGTATATATTCTTGACTCTATGGAATGCAATCGACATTGAAAGCCATAACAATCTTACACTTACCACAAAGTCGTGCACAAGGTCAAACAAATTTAGTTAACATTTTGGAGGCTAGAGATAGGGTCCCACCATTTAGCTGTTGGGAAACCAAATAAAATACTACTTGTAGTAACAAACATTACATGGCCCGTTATGAATCTAAAAAGGCTTAATAGATTTATTCATGAGTAAATAGGTCGATATTGCCACATCTTTAATGGTAAAATCATTGCTAGTGAGACCTTGAGATAGGTATCACACATTCAACTAAATGCCATTTAAAAAATATGTAAAAGAATGAAATATACTTTATAATAACAAACAACATGCCTAATGTTGGAAGTAGACATGGCCTTAAATTTTCATATTTGCAGGGAATTAATCATATTCATTACACGGAAGATCATATTTCAAAAACTAAAGTATATTCCTATTATCAAATAGTGCAACCGTTCTATTTGCACATTCATGTGATAAATCTTTGCGCTCGATGAGTTAACAAGAGCTCTAAATACATAAAAAGTCGAAGCAAGATTAAGTTTGAGATGCTATAACCAAACTATTGATACAATCTGGCTTAAAACTGTCCTTGTTCTCCAAATTTGGCTTAAATAGTGGCAATTCACTTTTCCCCGATGGCAAAAGCAACCAAACAAGACATGCTTAGAGTTCGGGCTCAATGTTTGGGCTTAGCCAGGTCCATTGGACCTATATAAGGAGGGCTAACCGTCCCTTCAAAGAAATTCCTCATATTCACTCTTTCATTGTGTTACCGAGTTTCATTAAAGGAAGAAAGCGGAAAGAAGTGGAAAGAAAGTGAAAAATAAGTTATTAAAGGAAGGAAGTGGAAAGAACCGAAAAGAAGCGGAAGGAAAATCATTCCTAAAAAAGTTTACAGTTTACTATTTTACCCTCTTACTTAACCTATTATAATACCCAACGAGGGTATAACTATAAAACTATACATTTTCTTTCTGTTCCTTTCAACTTGACAACCTTTAAAAATTTTGCATTCTTTTCCTTTCCGTTGAACTCGGAAACATGAAATGAAGTTATATCTTTCCCTTTCTCTACCTTTCTTTATCTCTTAAATTCTTTTTCTCTTCTTTTCTTTCTGTTTGTAAACTCGGGAACACATTAATCCGTCTCCTATAACCCTTATTTTTACTCATCTTTCTCTATCCATCCTTAAGACAGATAATTAACTAGATCATGCATATCTGTCATGCATACTCATACACAACACTCACTTGATAGTGTCCTTGAGGGGTTATCTTATGTTCCAGCTATAGGTAAGGCTCGTGAAAGGTTAGATCATCAGAGACTAGCCCTCGACAACCAATCGTTGTAGCAACACGAGTGAAGACATAGAGTCCACCATGTTTAAAGTCCCATAAATCATTCACATTGAGCAGATGGAACAAACAACAATGAATTTTTTTTTTTTTTTTGAACAGAAACTTTCATTAAAACAGACGGCTCTAAACAACGAGACCGCCTAGACTATACACACATATACAAAGGGTCCTTGACCCAATCATTCCACATAATGTCATTATAAATAGATCTATACTTCAACCATAAAAAAGACTTGGACTTGACTTCCGTCACCGCTTCCATGACCGTCTATCTTTGCCTTTAAATACCTTTTCATTTCTGACATTCCAAATAACCCAAGTTGTAACCATAACGATCCCTCTAATAATCTTTTTTCTCCACTTTCCGGAGTGAACATTTTTATAAAGCGACATCAAATCATCAAAATCGTACGCATAAAACGGGTCTAACTTACACCACTTGCATATGGCGCTCCAAACCCCATAAGCGAAAAAGCACTGCACCATCAGATGATTAATGTCTTCATTTGCACATCCACATAAAGGACAAGAAACATCTTGAATATTAACATGTCTTCTAGCCAAAGCCAACCGAGTGGGAATTCGATCTTTAGCGACTCTCCACGTTAACAAGCCAACCTTTAACGGAACCCAACCCACCCATTTAAAGCCCCCACTGCTGCTGCTGCTCGAACCCCTAGCATCGCTGATCAACAGATTGCGAACTGATCTGACTGAAAAAGCATCCTTTTGTTGACCATTCCACGTCCAGCCATCATTCGCCGCACTAACTATCAGCCCAGCGACCATTCTATTCAAGTCCTGGAGTTCCGACAACTCCTCCACTGTACTCGGCCACCTGTACCAGCTCATATTCATCTCATAAACACCATTTACAATCTGCAGCCTCTCATTAATCATAACCTTCTTGTTCTTATCCAGTTTATATAATTTGGGCCACCTATCCTTGAGAAGAGTATCCCCCCACCAAAGATCAAGCCAAAATCTGATTTGGTCTCCACAGCCAAGCTTACCTTTAATCACATAATGGAACTTATTACCCCTTAATTCAGCCGCTTCTAATGTGTTCACAATTACCTTCCAACTACCCGTCTGTGCTTTCGTAACCGGCAAATGGCACCATAAACCCCTACCACTATGCATCGCTTCGATCACATTCCGCCACATCGATCCCTTCTCCACCCTAAATCTCCAAGCCCACTTAGCTATAAGCGCCAAATTCATATCCTTTAATCGTAAAACCCCCAAACATATTTACATAAATTTAATAAGATCAGGATAATAGAACCTTTTGTCACCAAACATCAGGAGAATGAAAAGTGTATAATGATATGAAAGTACTTAACAGTTAACACATATGTTTGATGGATTGGGTCTAACCGGCATTGTTACATGTACTTAAATCACATGTTTTCCTTATTTAAATGGGAAGTTATACCTCTTCCAATCATTGACAAGTCGCTAATTGACGACACTTCGACCATTGATTCTTAGTCAAACATGATAAACAATGTCTGGAAACCGAAACTCAATCCGCCTCCTTGAGCACTTGAGTTCGTTGGTGGAAAACCGATATCCACCGAATATCGTTACATGCAACCGCTTATTTGTATAAAGAAGTCATAACCGTTGGCCAAAAAGATTGTAATAAAGTAACCACTGTCTTTCGCCAGCAGATTGGTCGAAATATGTCAACCGCCATCACCTAACATGCCAACGTCGTTGGCCATTACGATTTCTTAATGTTGTTCGACCGCCATTGCTAATCTCCATTTGTATTTTCCTCATACCACTGCCATAACCAGACTCGTCCCTCAGGATGTTAAAAAATGGGGTATGGGGTGAGGGAAAAAATAGGCCCTTGAATATATGTTTTGAAAACTGCACCGATGATCAATTGACTTAATACTATAACAAATCAAAAAGTTAAAATACCTTCTAATAAGACATCAATAAAAGAAGTCATAATTATATGTCTTTTGATAATTTAGTAGCTCAAAAGATTACAATTATAAATTATATCTATTAATGGTATTTAAGAAGATTAATAGAACAAAATAGCATAAGGACTACCCCTCCACCCAAAGTTAAATTTTCACTTAAAAACAAAGTAAGTAGGACTTGAACATGCCTCTACTATATAAAAGAGTACCATCTTACTTGACACAACCTTGGACCGTCACCCTCCTTTCGAACTGGCATCGTTATTATGGTTTTCCGGCAAAAGGGTCTTTTGTCGGTTGTACCGTTTACTTCACAATTGTAACATTTTTGAAGAAAGAAAACTTGTAGATGCCACGTGGCCCAGCCGCAGGTTGGCATGTGTCACAAATCTTGTTGAAATGACACTATTCATTTCATTCATCTTTTAATATATTGATGATGATGATTGATATGATATTAATTAATGATTAATTAAAGCTAACAATATTTAAAAGGTCCAATTTGATCCCGATTGTAAAACTGTAAAATTCAGCGTTTTTAGGGCCAGAAAAGCCGGACAAACCAAGATCCGGGAGCTTGGACAGGCCAGTTCAAGGTGTTAGAACCATTTGAGGGTGGTCGGCCGGTCAGATCATGAGTTGGGAGGTTCAATCGGCAAACTGGGAGGTTGAACTTTAAATTTTGGTGGTCGAACCATAAATCGATCAAAATATTTCCCATTTTATCCTTTTTATTTTTTAAACATTTACAATGCCATCTGTCATACAGTTATTACAGAGGTCCGGACCAGTAGACCGATAAAGAGACCGGTCTTAAAACAACATTGCTAAAATAAGAGGCCCAGCCCACTACGATGACCCAACACAAACAGATCGCGGGACCGGAAAAGTGCACACGCGGGAGATACTGAGACGACGACAGCCACCGGAATTTTCGCCACTGATCATCACCGCCATTTATACTGTTTCAGGTATCATTTCCCTCATTCAATTGTGCATTTATGCTCTCAATAATAAGTAACAACTAGGGTACATAATCATTCATTCGTTTCTATTTATTTAATTACGAAATGTCGTTTTTATTCTAGGGTTTACACATGCAGCTGTAGCTACTATGTTGTTGGACTATGCATGTATACTTATTATTATACGTTATTTATCGAGATGTTTGTTTCAAGTAGACCGCTGCTTTCTGGCTGCCGATTCCAGTGTTATCCAACTATTTTATGTTATTAGGTGATATGTGCCACAATATCTAGTCAACATTCACACATTCTACTTCTGTCATGCACCACGCGAATATTAATATGTTATTTGTTTCTTTAAGTTATTTAGTTCACTAATTGGATTAGTGGGTAGTTAATTCATGCATATTGTCCACTTCTTTTCCTTTCATGATACTAGTGGGAGTGCCCGCGCGTTGCAGCGGGTGTCCCAGCTAACAACTGATTCAATTATGATGCCTATTCGTATTATGAACCACAACCCATTTCGATTTTTAAAATTTTATTCTATTTAACAAAAAAATAGTCGTAGAAGTTTTCATTCCGTAAGAAACCCATGTGATGCTACGGCAGAGACAATTTATAGCGTGACACTAATTTGTAAGTTTATCAATCATCTCGTGATATATCGTTCAATGAATGCACAACTCGACCATTATATCAACAATGCCTTTTATGTGTTTACTTTTTAGTTGATTTCAACAAATGCCATACGGTTGGCCTCGCGACGCAAACTCGAATGTGTATTGACCGTGCTATTTATATGTCTTTCTCGTTTATCTCTCATAGTCAGATATCCTTTCATTTGTGTATAATGTTTTCAAACCGAGTTGTATGCATTTATTTAGGTGTGAATGATGATGTATAAATCAAAAAGGTGTGGGAAAATTGGCAACATAGGGAATGATAAACACTTTAAGGATCCATATATCTCATAACTCCAATTGGCAAAAAATTAAAATTCAACCATTACTCAATTTAAACATCAAGTTTGAACTATAAACACTTAATGCCATTTTCAATGATGCACCCGGTTTATCACACCGCTCACCTAATGTTTACTTTTGAAGCTTTTACAACTTACAACCGGAAAGCCAATAGAAAAAATAACATGTTTTGACCCAAACCCGTTAACTGACATGTACCCATAAACTAACCTCAACACCTTTAGGAGAAAGGAATGCAACACCACCAGCTCGAGCAATGGTTGGCGCGCCATTGAAGCCGATACAAACAATACTGTTGAAGTCTTAAGCCATGGGAAATCCATCGAAATATTTAACTTCTTTTGGGACAACAGTTCAACCTAAACGAACCCAATACATGATTAAATACATAAAACTATTGCGGTAATAATCTAAATATTTGAATTAAACCATCTATGAGGTTTTATGCATGATAATGGACTTTGGCCGACTTTAAACTCATTTGACTCGTCGTCTTTTTAGCTAGAAAAACCTCTTTGGCTCACTTGGGATTAAATCACAACCTAAGTTGACCGATTCACAACTAAATGGGTTGAATAAGCAGCATGTCATACCAGGTTCAATATGCCCAGATCAAGGCCAATGAGTTGTGCAGATACTTCCCAAACTTCCTCCTAAAAAATATTTAGTCAAAAATGACTTTCGTAAAAAGGACATGTGTGACTAACAAGTAATATATATTATCACACATTTACAATTTTTTTAACCAAAATTAACAACTTTGGAAAATAAGGGGAAAATGTGTACCTTCGAAAATACCATGTCATCATGGGCAGGTGAAGATACCATTAATACTTCTACTTTATCCCGGTTTTTATTTTGGTCAGTGTGTATGGCATACACCTGTTGTATAGATGTTGATTAAGCATACATGAATTGGAATATAGAACACGGTCTTTCCTAGAAAATGACTATGGAAGATAATATATTTTGAGATACTAAGTATGTGTCAATGGCCTAGAGGGAAATAGGTAGAGATATTAGGAGTAGATTTTAGGGGTATGCGTGTTCGGCTTTTAAAAAAATAAAAATTTTCTTTGCGGTTGAGCTCGGGAACATGTTTTAAGATCATCTGTATGGTATCAAACTAATATAAAAACTAAGGCGGGCCAATGTAGAAGATCAAATATATAAACGGAAGAAGATCATACATATGTTTCTCCTGCCATTAAGTGTTCCCAACCGTGAGCTCACCATAACAACCTGTGTACCTTCTTCAGAGGATCTCATCAATGGGATCAAAGCTTTAGTCATATTTGTAGTGCCAAATTAGTTGGTGTTTATCACCTTTTCAGCACAACAGAATTCTCGGATCCAGTATTATAAGTTACTCCGGCATTATTTGTCTGTACATGTTTGCATAAATAAATACAAGTTTATCAAAGTAGATACACCTTAAACAATACTTAAAGAAACCAATACTATTTGAATTGCACTCGAATAACATGTAAACAATATTATAAGTTACTCCGGCATTATTTGAGTATGGTTTACCCCTAACGGGTCAAACAGTTATTTGGAAAAAAAAAAATGGACCAAAGGTTGCCCAAGGTGAAAATCATTGAATTTTCAAAATAACTTTACTCAAAGTATGGTATATAACTGAAAAACTATGAATTTTCAAAATAACTTTACTCAAAGAATGGTATATAACTAAAAAAAATATAAAAAAATTATAATCATATTTAACACACTCCATATTATTGCAAAAGTCCCGTTGTAACTTTTACAATATTTTTATCCTACAATTAGTCAATTACCAAAGTGGCCTTCCATTAAAACTTGTAATTACCAAACCCATATCAAAGTCACCCATTTTGACCCAGACCTGTACGACCTAGATTCCAACCATCTCCAGCCGCCAATTTTGCCAGCTCTACAATGTAGTATGCAAGTTAATGCTTTACACATATAACTTTAATCCTAGAAATTGCAAAGAGTGGCATTGTCATTTTACCAGAATGTCGATACCACTGTATTTTTCCTTTACCCATGCACAAACCAAGTCGATAGATTCACGGTCTACGATATCAAATTGATGAAATATCTTAACAAACCAATGACAAATAAATAAAAAAAAGCTTACTTGTGTAATGAAAGTTTCCAAGTGATGAGAATCTATTAGCTGCATATATGCATCTTAATGAAAGTAATTAAACAACAACTTAACAAGCATAACATAATCATAAACTTTGTAAAACTTTAACAAACGTGAGTATAAGGCCTTACTTAAATTAACGGCGACTTTAAAGTTGCGCCATTTCTTGGTGAGGCAGTATTCCTTTGCCCCGTGGAAAAGCATATCCAAATAATATGTATTAACTAAATATTCGTATTCACTCACCAATATAGATTGACAAATCACAAGTAAAATGAAACACTGCGTTCACATTGACAAATCACAAGTAAAATTTAGAGAATTACAACCAGTTCCAAGTTTCAAACCATGTACCGACTGTATAAATCTGAAACCGGTCAATTTGCTAAAAAGCATATCACAAAAAGTTGTACGTTTCAGATTACTTTTATCCCATTTGACACGTTTCAATTTCTAACTTCTTTTTATGCATATGACCCATTAGTGAGAGAACACAGTTCCAATATACCATCTCTAATGAATTGTAACTAATACAACAACGGAAAAAGGTGTAATTAAACAAGAAAACAAACCTTGAGAAACATTTCTAAAGGAGCATAGAATATCGCCTCTACTTCTTCAGCATTTAGTACTGGATTTAATGCTTGCTTATTCCATAGTATACCAAGCACTGGAACTACAGTAACATTCTCCTGCCATCATAATCATATAGTTGACTACATGCGACAACAATATTTCTTGGTTTTGAGATATATTTATGGTTCATGGGTAAAAAAAAAACACTCGGTTATAAAGTATAATCAGATGAAAACATTCGAATTGTATATCGTATTAAATATGTTAGTTATTTATCAATCGATTTAAAAAAACACACAGAAAAGGATGTTGGCGGGTCGATCAACCATCCAACCCGCTCTAAAGATTTACCAGATTTGACCCATTAACCAACATGCCAATCTTGTAAGCTATATACATGTATTCCATCATTCAAAACGATAACAATGAAATTCACAACACAAAACTCTAAACATTTAACCGTTTTAATCAAAATGGTAGTACACATTATAGTAACATAAATAGGATCCCTTTGTAAATTTGGAAGTTCTCTTCAAAAATTTAACACTCCTAATTATAACACCAACAGAATGTTTTCCTAAAATCACTAAAACAAAGTATCACCTTGGTTACAAATGGTTCAAGAAAATTAACATCCACAAGAGCAGGATCCAAACCAATCTCTTCTTCCGTCTCCCTCAACGCGGTCCGAATATCATCAACGTCTCCTTCATTCGTTCTCCCTCCGAGCAACGACACATGCCCTGCACAACAAACACATTTCAGTTTCACCTTCATTCAGGCGATTCATCAAACATTTTATATGCACAATAGCTTTTTACCAGAATATGAAGAGAGTTTAGATGATCTTTTTGTTAGAATGATGTAGATTTCATCTCCTTCCTCAAATAGACAAATAAGAACTGCAGATCGATCGGGTCTTTTGCCACTTTCAGATGGGTATATATTATCATTTGAAAGAGGGGAAATTGAGTTTGATTGACGAAATCTTTGAGAGATGTGTAGGAGTTTTTGTGGTCATGGTTTAACAAATTTCCCCTCTTTCAAATGATAATATTATTGTGTGAGGTCCGGTGATTGGGATGAGGTTGATAAGAACAAATTGAGAGACTGTGCCATTGTTCTCTCTCTACCTCTTCGTTTCCCTCAGATAAAAACGGTTAACAGTTAAAACAATTCTTAAAGATAATCTATTGGTATGGTTATGAGGGCATGAGTGGAATAGAATTATTAATATATTGTTCCCCACAACAAAAACTGCCCATTTTAAGAAAATAACTGTTTTTGGGATGATCTAGACCGTCTAAACTAAGCGGTTATTTATAAGATTTAATCTGAACCGTAATAAATAGGCGGTTATCTTGAAAATTTGGCAGTTTCTCTTTTACGTGAGCAGTTGGGCATTTTTCCCACTTTCCCTTGATTTTAGCCCTCATTTTCCTTCCTCTGCTCCCTGTAAATACAACCCTACCAGCCCCATCTGTCTTCAACCTTCCTTCCAACAATAGTCCTAACCTTAATTGACCCTCCAATCAAACCGTAGAAGATTCTGATGCGGGTTTAAACTCATCAGGTGGCTGGGGTAGTACCAAAGCTTCTGATGCTGATGCAGGGAAAAAGGATGGTGGCGGAGGAGGTGGTTGGGGCAGTAGCAGTGGCGGAGGAGGAGGCGGTTGGGGCAGTAGCGGTGGCGGAGGAAGCGGTTGGGGGCAGTGGTGGGTTTTTATGCCGGTCCCGGTTACGCCTTGGCGATTGAATCGGAACTATGATCGAGTATTCGTATGTTTATATCAGATGTTAGGATTTTTTGTTGTTATGCTTTTGATGTTCTTTGCTACTAATAGTATATGAGATTCGTATGTTGTATTCTTCTTGGCTCACCAAATTTGATTTCGAAAATATAGAGGTGATGATCTCCTCATGGTTATATAAACAAAACAATCTTTTACATTGGATATAAAATGTAAGATTTACTTTGAACATTAACACAAGCTTTTTATAATTTTTGCCGATTATTGGTCTACGCTAATCATTGTTGCTGTCCTTAAATGATATAGGTGATTAAGGTTTAAACATGTTTCATGTCATAACCATTGTGTTGCCTATTATGTGAGTTATAGTTAACAAAAAAACATAGTTGTAGAAATGATCTTTCTTTTTTTTAGCTTTTTATTTTTTATTTATGGTTAGAAGTGCTAAGCGATTGATCCAGAGAAGGGAAAGGTAACTTTTCTTTAGTTTCATTACCTAAGGTCCACAGTTGACTTAGCCCGGATTTTGTTTATATTATAATCATTGTTTTGTTTCTTTCCGATTCAGGTTACGCTTGAAAGAGGTTTTAAATAGAAGGGTGTTGATGGCAATCGATGGAGAGTGTTATGTTTCGCCGGCTTTTTTGGTTGGTTATTTTTTTTATCATAAGATGAATAGAGAAGATTTTATTTCTTACGCGCTTTTTAAAACCGTTCACACTTCTCCTCAACTATGTTTCGTATATGTCATACATTAAGCTCTTGGATTTAAACACTTTTATTGACAAGTGGGATACGAAGCTGTAGTATATAGCATTTGTTGGTGCATGATTTATGTTGTTCTTTAGTTCAAGTTAACCAAATAAATGTTGGTACTTTTTGTGTGGTGTGGAGTTAATATGTGTAACCATGTTTACCAAAATTTGCACCTGAATTCGTCTTCATTTCTTACAAAACTTGAACTTTTTCCGATTCTGCAGGTGGATACTACATTGAAGTGGGACAACATGTTCTCTTTGGTTGGTATAATATATTTTTCTGCCTTCTGAAACAGGTCATATATTTGGTTTTGTTATAATGATCTTTTAAAAAGGCCCAAGTGATTGTGCATCACAATTTGGAAAGACATTTAGGCACAACATTGAAATCAAATGTCGAAATTGAGATGAAACTGCCCCTCTCGAAGAGCTTACCGAGATGCCACAACTTAAACTAAAGAAATACCAAAGGTAGACAGAAAAGGAGATGGCTCGCGAGTAATTCATTTCATTCTACATTACAAAATACGACTATTCGAGCTATTAGTCGTCAGTTTGATGCACGAGAATGTCTATGCGGTTTAGAGACGACCAAATCACAAGGCGCACGCACGAGAATGTCCATGCGGTTTAGAGACGATCAAATCACAAGGCGTGACTTCATAGGCAGCTTGAGGTATGCCAATTTAATGTTATTTTTGGTTTGGTTTCCAAGACTTTTCTATGTTGGTTAGAGGTGCCATAAAGGGGAAGTTGGGTAATCACCCATGGCGGACCTAAAAAATATTTTATAGGGGTATGATCAGGGGGTTTAATCGAACTTGGACGTTTAAGGGGTGCGATCGGAATTTTTGCCTACAAACTACACTAAAATTTTCCTTTTAAGGGGGCGTCTGCCCCCCCCCCCCCCCCCCCCCCCCCCCCTTAAACTAAGTGTAGGTACACCAATGCATATATTTCATTCTAAGTTTTGAATATAATGTTCTAAATATAATCATTATAATGTCAATATTATTACGAACATTTTCCACTATAAAAGAACGTTATTAAGCATCATCATCATCATCATCATCATACTCAGTTAATCCCACCTATAGCAATGCTAAGGTAGGGTCTGAGGAGGGTAAGATGTAGACAGCCTTACCTCTACCACTAAGAATAGAGAGGCTGCTTCCAGTGAGACCCCTGGCTCGATGTGGTTTGGTATCAAGCCTTGGACATAAGGCACCGAACACTTAGCAATCGGGACAAACCCGATCGGTGCATGTACCCCTTTGTTTTTTGGCTATCAACGCCACCACATGATGCATGATTAACCGTCCGTCGTTTTTAACGTTATTTTCACGAAATTAGTAAAATAACGTTAAAATTAGTGCAACTTTACTTTTGCCCCCCGAGGGCCACACAAAAGAACGTTATTAAGCGTAATTGACAAATCGTAAAGTCGGTTTCCACATTCGAGTTGCTTTGGGTGAACACGGGATGAACATTGTTTACCAAAACTATATTATTTCAGTGGCTATAAAACTTCTGTTAAATACTAGAACTGATTGTGTCTTTTTGTAGATAAGAATTGGGCAAACAATCAGAAGTGAACTTGGTGGTTTTTTGGTTCTTTGTGCAGTTATATTAAGAAGGACGACAAGATTGAGAGGGTTGTCAAGGGCATCCAATAAAGGACCAGATTCAATACCAAGTTAATCCATACCATTACTCTGTAATTACTTAAAATATTTACAACATGATGCATTCATTTTTGATATTCCACAGGACGGTTGCATATGAAGTGTGTTGCAATATTACAGAGGGGGTAGCATCTGCCACATAGGTTTGAAAACATTGCGGTAATGAGGTTATCAAGTTGATTAGGATTTCGAATTCTATGAGGATTTTGTATTCACCCACTCTTAAACGTACATAGCTAGCAACTTCAAAATATGTAATGCAGATTATAACAATCGAAAAACTCATTTTAAACCATCAATTCACAGGTGAAACAATCAGGATGTAGAACACAGTGGTGCAACAACTGGCTACCAGCTCCAAAAACTACAAGCGCAACAACTGTCAAAAGACAGCTGCAACTCCATGGTAAGTTAATAACAAATACAAAAAAGTATATATACAAAACATACATCATCATCATCATACTCAGTTAATACAAAACATACATACACGTTAACTAAATACACACTTTAAATCGCAGGCTCATGAACAACAAGAAAATGCGCAACACTGGCAAAAAGGCAGACTGAAATCAGTGATAAGGTTTCCATTTTGTACACTTCCATAACCCTAGACTATAAATGTCCACATCATCTAAAATAAATCTTTTTTTCCTTTATACAACAACTTCTACCTTCTTTTGTTTACAACCTCATTCAACAGCTTCTAACTTGTACCAATATAGAATTTTTTTTTCTTGAATGACAGTAGTATCCACAGGAGTAACGAACACTTTGTCTGTTAGATGAATTCCAATTAAAGCTTGTATGTTTTCGGTTACCTAAAGGCTACATTTTTCTGGAAGCAAGTAAACTACTATTTTCAATGCCGGTCGAGAGCTACAAAATGACACGCGACTCCAACTATGCACTACCATGTGTTTGCGGTTCACGGGCGAGAACTCACAAGGCGTGCATGCGCTTCTGGACTTGGTTTAAAAAAGCGCGCCCCAGCGTTTGGGGCGTGGGGTGTTTAGGAAAACTTTTTTTTTTTTTTTTTGCCAAAAAACACTAAAGCGCGCGCCTCAAGCTAAAAAACCCTTTTAAACAGCTTTATTTGGCCCGCTACAGTAATGCCTCGTCGTTTTTATGTTTTAAATATGCTTTTTAAGTGTTCAAGGGTGTTTTATAATCATGTTTTTGTGCTTATGATTGATTAACATGTAAAAAATGTCATATTGACATATATATATTAGAATTTTTTTAATACTAGGCGCCTCACATACGTGAAGCTCTCGCCTTGCGCTTTAAGCCCCGCGCTTCGGATTTCGGACCCAAAGTATACCACATGCTGTAGAGGAGGAATGGTTTGCCTTCACCATACGCTTTAAAATTTAAAGCGTATGGTGAAAGCGAACAAAGTTATTTAAAATTTAAAGTTTAAATAACTTTAGACCCACCGTAGTGGGCGTTAAAGGGGGGCGCTATTTTTAATATAAAGCCCCAAACACCGAAACAGGGGGGCTTTATATTTGCAAAAGTGGTTTTGGCGTGACCAAAATAACGCTTGAAACAAAATACCCCCACCAATCATAGGCTGACACCTCATACTCTCTCTCTCCTTATTATTATTTTATTGTTAAGTTATTTCGTTATGTTAGGCGTGCATTTTATTTGCAGTGAAATGTACTACTTATAAAATTATGTGTTGCTCTTTATTGTTTATCTTTCTTTAATTAATCTAATGTATTCATCTTTTCCTTAAGACTATATCAACATTAGTAATGAATCATGTACGCGCCAGCTATATAACTAAATTTGAGATATCATATACATGAATTAATAAACTTTCACGCTTTCTAATCCCCGTTCGAAAACCCGTCCCAACGGACGGGTATCTCACTAGTTATAAGATGTGAGTGAGATAATGATGGTAAAGTTACAATCATACCCTCCCAAGTGTCTTAATTGTCACTTACATTCCTATGATGCCCCTAAATATGTTGCTTAAATATGTTGTACATGTTGCTTCTTAACTTGTACGGAAGTGCAAATTACCATCTTGTACATCACTCCTCCTTTATAATGTATTATAGATTTGTAAGCCTTTAAAAGGCCTTAAGCTTTATGAATGCTATGAAGAAATGAATTAGTAAAAGTCTTGTTTCCATCTAGTTTTCTATCAAGCTTCTATCTATTTTCTTGGATCAATTGTTTAACGATTAAGTTCGTATCATTAGGTTTACTTAATGACCAATGAGAAATTGTAGTCAAAGATCAAACAAGTTTGAAAGTGTGGAATGAGCACTTGGTTGAGAATGCTATGATTTCAATCCCTTCGGGGGCGGGGTCCGCTGGCGAGGGAAAGATTTTATTATGCGTTAAAATTTGATTTGGAATTGCAAATTTGCTGAAAAGGAATAATATTAGATGCATTTTGCAACACTGAAATTGCTTTGGATAAGCTTTTGCAAAACCGATATTGGGTATGTTTGGCAAGGAGCTTTTAAGAAAAAACTCTTACCAGCTACAAGTTTTTAATGAATAAATGACACAAATACCCATTCTATTATAAAAAAAAAATATAAAAAAAACATGCACAAAAGCTTTTAGTTAATGCCCATTTTGGTCATTTTATACATTTTATTAAAAGCTCATAGCTACTCTGCCAAACACCAAAATATATTTAAAAAGCTACAACTACCAGCTTCCTGCCACTAGCTAGTTTTGCCAAACATACCCATTATCTGCCCTTAGGTAGTTATAACCTCATGGGGGTTTCCCTTGATTGCAAAAAGTTCGTGTATGGTCATTTTGTAGTATAGTGCATGAGTTTCATAACAGATTACATACTCGTTCTTGATTTATCTCCGAGAGTTATCCGATTGAATTTTTGTGAGTGGTAGTGAAATAATTTAATCTGAAAGTGTTCTACACAGTTTTCAGAGGTATTCGAGTATTACAAATCACAAAACCAACAAAAATCCAATATATTGTTTCTTATTTAACATTTTTATTTGAGTGTGCTTTGTGATTTATTCAGAATACATGTTCTATGATCTCCTACATGTGATGGGGGTATTGGAAGTGTTATAAGTTATGGCTGCCAAGTGCCAATGCAAGGTTTGAATCGCCTTCAGCCAGTTATTCTGATCCAGCTTTGACTAGAGCTTATTCAAATGGAAAGAGGAGGACCGTTGGGCCAAAATTTGATAGGTCTGGAAGCTTTCGAGAGGGCACAGAGAGGACGTTTAGTTCAGGGTTTGTTGTGCGTACACGTAGTGGAGGTAGTGTGCCAGTAGCATCAAGGAATTTACTGACATTGTCTCAGTTTTTGTCACTTGAACTGTTTCCGATTGGTGACCTGAAAATTGATAGGTCGGTTGAATTGAAAAGGGTCATGGGGCTTATTGTTGGAGGCACATCTGAAGAGATTTGTTCTGGGGCTGCTGTTTCTGCTCACTTAAAGCCTTTGTCTCCGTTGTCTGTTGCAGAGGATCTAAAGCTGTTGAGATCAAGAGGGTGTTTGGGATTGCGTTTTAATTCTGATTTTTAGATTATTGCGTTTTGAAAACGCAGATAATTAGTTTTTAGTGTTTGGATTGCGTTTTGAAAACGCAGATAATCGGTTTTTTAGACTTCCAAAACGCAATAATCTATAAGCAGCTCCAACCCTGCTTTTCCAAAACGCATAATCTGTTTTGAAAAATCAATCCCAAACACCCCCCAAGTGTTGTGGATACTTGTAACATAGCTAGGTATGTTTTGTTACTTTCACTATTAGCCTTGTGCCCTTGTCGGGTTATTTATTTATTTATTTATTTATTTATTTATTTATTATTATTATTATTATTATTATTATTATTATTATTATTATTATTATTATTATTATTTTGATACTTTGTCACTTGTCTTGCTCAGTAGACGGTAGACCACATATAACCTGTTGCTATAAGAAGGCTGAATTGGTACGTTAGAAATATGTTCGCACGTTTGCCATTGCCCTATCCATCCATTTTGCTACATCTACTTTGGAACATGTTTAACATCGGTTTTTTTTTTTTTTTTTTTTTTTTTTTTTTTTTTGGAATTGGATTTTAATAACCTGAACTATTTGAAATTGGCCACTGGCACCCCCAACTAAAAAATTGGCCATAAATTTTTTTTGGCAAGTTCTAACCCTTTGAATTGATTTAAAGTTGGAGATATTAAATTGTTACATAATATGTCAAAAAAAATTCTGAATCTGAATGATTTTATTGCAGGCTACTAGAGGGCCTTCTAGAGGTGGGACTTTAAAGATCCCAATGCATGTTGCAATGGCATTTGGAAGGAGAACTCTTGCCAGGTGTCAGTTGCTTTAATGTGGCCCCACTTCGTGATATCCTTTTTGCTCCTCAGGAAAATGAGCTGGAGTCTGCCGCCTCTGTTGGTGGCTCACTTGCTAACACGAGTACCAAGTATATTGGATTCCGAAACCCCAACCCAGATTCAAGGATATCATTGGGTAGGCCAGTTTCTCAATCCTCTCTGTTGTGTTTTGATTCATTTTCGAAGTTACACCCCTCTGGAAGTTAATACGGTGGTAAATTCAATCAGGGTTATATTGGGTTTTGTCTTCTCGCTAATGAATCAACCAAGCATAATCATAATAGGTAAAGGAGATCTAATGGGTCAAACGATCACAAGTCTCCCGATGTATATCTTACTAATCTTAATTCATACAAGCTCCTATAATAGTTTATTCAGTAAATTAGATTTTTATCGTAGCAATACAGTTTTTGTAATCATATTTAACGAGTTAATTACGCATAAAATCCTTTTAATCGGACATAAATTTTTGATTGTCAACCTAACTCAACCAGTACTAATAAATACCAGTTTTAATCTGAACCCATTTGACCCGTTAGGCTGTTATCCAGACCTACCTGCATGTCTGCCCTCTATGCTCATATTGCCATCTTTAGCTAATGCATATAGTTCACCATGTAAGATTTTAGGCATTAGGCTTTACTATATCTTGTAATGAGCATTTGTATATCCTTCATGGTCATATTTACCACTTACTAGTCAAGATGCTCGAGTCTGTTTGATTTTTACACATGTTAAAATGGTTTGTTTTCGCCTTCTTTTTTATTCCTACGGGGTTTCATTTCATTTTTATGCTTTTAGTTAGATCTTTTTTAGGCCTTTGTATGTTTTCAATCTAATGTATTCAAAGCCTTGTATCATGCATCAGATGAGGCTTTTGCCATTAATGGACCAATATCAAACAGAGGAAAGAAGAAAGAACTGTTACTCGATGATGTTGGCCCTGGTTTTGGTGAGACAATGGGAAATCATGCATACCAGGGTGAGAGGAAACTAAAGGCCAACCCTGCAGGTCAATTATCGACCTCTGGGAATGGTTGTATTAACCAATCTATAAGATCACTGCACCCTGTACAGAATCATAGAGACGTGTGGAACGGTAATGGCCCTCAGGAAATCGTTGACCCGCTTCATGACTTAGAGCCGATTGATGAATTAGGGGTAGGGGGTCCTCAGGATCTGAGTTCTTTGCTGAATTTTGATGAAGATGAGTTACAAGACCATTTTTCAGCAGGACTTGAAATACCAATGGACGGAACTGAATATGTTCTGATAGAAATCAGATGGTTTTTTTTTTTTTTTTTTGAAAGGCTAATTTCATTAAACAAACACCACGGGAATCTCCAAGATGGAGACACCAACAAACAAACCAACGTTAAATTACATCAAAATCAAATAACTGCCAATCCTTCCAACCCATATCACCCTTTTTACTTCTACTAGAAAACCAAACATATCCTATGGCTTTGATGTCTGCAACCAAGGAAGCCACCGACCGATTTGTGTCTTGAAAAATCTGCTCATTTCTAGCCTTCCAAATCCGCCAACAAGTAATGATCATCAACCCATATATGACCGTCTTCTTTCGCAGCGGCCATAGGGAATCCTGTAAGATATCAAACCTGGAAAAGAAAAATAAAGGAGGCAGCTTCATCCAGCTCGCAATCGCAAGCCAAATACCACACGCTAGACCACATCCAGTAAATAGATGGTCCACCGTCTCATCCTGAATCTGACAAAAATTGCACAAAACACCACCACAGTCTATATTACGCCTTTGTAACGCCGTCTTTGTCGGGATCCTGTCACGAAGCAATCTCCACATGAAAACATTACACTTTATCGGAACCCATCTGCACCATTTAAAATTATTATTCGACTGAACCGGCCTGTCTTGATCTATCCATTTCTTTACTTCAAATACCGAGAAACCATCGCTAGTGCCATTATCCCAATACCAAGAATCATTGTTACCATTCAATCTTTGGCCAAATAAAATACCGCAGCAATCCATCAACTGTTGTACCTCATCAAACGTTTGTGGCGACCTTTTCCATGACCAATTCAGATATAAACCATTCGAACCATCCACCAAGCGATCCTTTACTTTACAAAACTTTTGTCCCTCCAACCGAAATAAATCCGGGTAGAGACGCTTTAAAGGCGTTCGAGAAATCCACGGGTCAATCCAAAACATGATACAAGCACCATTCCCCACTTGTCCTCTAATCAAATCCACGCTACTGTGGCCTCCAGACTTAAGCCGAATACCACACTTGACAATACAAGACCAAGTACCATTGAATCTAGAACTATGCGGGTAAGCTTCCCAATTACGATTGGAGCCATGTATAGCATCCACAACCCTCCGCCACAAAGCATCACCTTCATGTCTATATCTCCAAAGCCATTTCACCATAAACGCCTTATTACAATCAGCGAACTTACGAATACCCAAACCCCCATCCTTAATCGGTTTTGCCACGTCGTCCCAACACACCCAATGAAGCTTTCTACCATCACTATTGCCGCCCCATAAGAATCTTTTAATAAGCCCTTCCAACGTATTTATAACACCAACAGGAGCTTTGAACAATGAAAAGTAATATGAAGGAAGACTAACCAAAACAGATTTTATCAAAGTCAGTCTACCTCCAATCGATAAAGTTTTAGACTTCCACCGAGAAAGTCTACTTTTAACCACATCAATCACCGGCTCCCAACTGTTAATTCTATTCATATTAGAGCCAACCTTTATCCCTAAGTAGGTAAAAGGCGTCGTCCCCATTTTACAACCCATCTCAGTCGCCTTCAAACCCACCACTTCATCACCTTTACCCACCCCATATAGAGTAGACTTATGGATATTAATCCTTAAGCCTGAACACAAATGAAAAATACGAAGAATGCGACTAAGACATACCAGATTACTGTCACACCACTCCCCCATAACCATAGCATCATCCGCATATAATAAATGAGAAATCACAAAACTCCCATTATTGAAACCCACTCCCCTAAAAGCACCTACATCGCAAGCCTTTTTAATGAGACCCGAAAAAGCCTCCATCACCATAATAAATAAGAACGGGGATAATGGATCACCCTGGCGAATACCCTTTTCACAATTAAATTCAAAAGTCGGAGCCCCATTCACCAGCACAGACGATCGAGCCGACTTAAGAATACCCTCTATCCACATGCACCACCTCCCAGGAAATCCCATCTGTCTCATAACCGATATAAGAAACGCCCAATTTACATTATCATAGGCTTTAGCAAAATCAATTTTAAACATAAATAATTCAGTTCCCGATTTTTTAGACCAAGACAGAACTTCACTGATCAAAAGAGGACTATCCAGAATGGACCTGCCCGCCACGAACGCCGACTGCGTTTCATTAATAATACCATCCATAATCGGCTTCAGCCTATTCGCCAGAATTTTAGAAATAACTTTACTAATGACCCCAATCAAATTAATAGGCCGATATTCCTCTAACTTTACCGGATCTTTTACTTTAGGAATAAGCGTGATAAAAGACGATGAAACCCCCCGGCTAATAATACCTGTATCCGCAAAATGGTTCATAATGGCCATAAAATCCGACGAGAACAAATCCCAATACCTCTTAATAAACCTGAAATTAAAACCATCCGGGCCGGGAGCTTTATCACTACCACATTGGAAGACCGCGTCCTTTATTTCCTTTTCGTCAAACGGGCGAATGATATCCGAAGCCTGCAAAGAACTCAACAGCTTCAATCCGTAACAAGACAATTTCGGCCGATCATGGCACTCTTCCACGAATTTATTTCTATAAAACTGCAGCACTTGTTTCTTGATTTCGCTCGGTTCGTGGATCCACTCACCATCAACATCCAAGCCCACAATAGCATTAGACACACGTCTACTATTAATGGAACCGTGAAAAAACCTTGAGTTCTCGTCACCCTCCAAAGCCCACTTAACTCTAGACTTTTGCTTCAAATCTTTTGACTTGTAAAATTCCATTTGGCGAATCCTCTTTTTAGCCTCTTCCAAGACCCAAACTTCTTCTTCCGTGAGATCCCTACCTTCCAAAATAACCTCTAAATCCTTTACCTCTTTAGACAGCAAATCAGACTCCTCTGTTTCCTTGGAACTAAGCTGTTTCTTCCAAGAACCAATTTTAGCTCTCAATACTTTAAATTTACGCAAAAGAATAATGTCTGGGGGGCCTGAACCCGTGAAACCTTCAAGCGCTCCCTTAACCAACTCATGAAACCCGTCTCGATCAATCCAAGAGTTAAAGAATTTGAACGGTTTGGCACCAAAATTACTCGAACCAATCTTCAATAGCAAAGGGAAATGATCCGACCCATCACGATCTAACACCCGATACACTGCGTTCGGCCATTTATTAATCAACGACCAATCAACAAAAATTCTATCGATTCTACTCATCTTATTATTAGATAAATACGTGAACTTCCGCCCCTTAAGCCCAAACTCGACTAACTCCGCATCCTCCACGAACTCATTAAACTCCCTAGCATCCGAGGAGACAAAAGTAGAGTTGCGACGCTCTACCCTATCCCGCACACTGTTAAAATCCCCCGCCATTTTTAACATAAATAGTGGAAATGTATATTATTATTATTGTGGTTACCAACCCATTTTTTTGTAATTATGGTCCCCTTTTATTTCATTTTTTGGTTTACTGTTAGTTTTGGGAATTACCAAATATCCTCTTAGTTAATCTGTTCAGTGTTCACCTTGTAAAAACCAAATCTGTCATCTCTGATCAAGCCGGTACGACGGTTGGGTTGGGTATTAGTCGAATTTGTTCAGGGCAACCGAGTCGTTTTCCAAAACTATCAATTTGGTTCAAGTTAAAATAGGTTTTGACCAAGACAGACTTCAGCTGAAATGGGTTGTTTTAGGAAAACATAAATGGGTTTACTGGTAGACCCGAATTGACCCGTTACGTATAATTTGAGTATGCCTATAATGATTCATTATATGATTTGTACAGACATGAATTGAGTTGACCTAAATGATCTCATACATATTTATTATTTATCCAAATCAACCCATTTCTTGAAGAGCATGCAAGAACACAAACGAACATAAGCGCATAATACCAGAATTTGAGTCGATTTATGTTACGATTTACATCAAATGGGTAAAATTTTGTGATTTAGCTAAAACTATAACCAGTCAAACCTACATGACCCAAACTGAAAATAACACCTTTTGACCCGTTATCCAACTTTATCGACCCGCCTATTTTACCACTGGAGGATGGAGTCATGGCTGAATTTGGGAACTTAACACCATACGAGGGAAAAGGGAACATAGTTCTTCAACTGTTCTCATAGCAAACTCTGGATTCGGTAGATGAAAACCTAGTTCGTAAAGATCATTGTCAAAGTGACTCTGTTTAAGTGTTTTCTTGTAATTATCAGTGGCAATTCTTGGGTGACCCCTTGCAACAGCAATCTGCATAGTCAAACAGAAAGAGTCAAGTTAGACAACATTTGAACTTACACATAGTTGAAGTAAAATACTTGAAATATTTTTCAATAGCAAAAAATATCCTATGTAAGTTGTAACACTAGTATAAAAGAGCAGTTGTTCAGTAGCTAAAATCCCCAAAATACCCTTGTACGAGTTGATTTTTAATAATTTCAAGGAACTAACCCGGTGTTTTCCTTGAAGTTCAGAAAGCCAAAAGTTCCAGTCATTTAGTACGGCTCCATCTACTTTGACATGTATATCGGTCCAGTCTTTGTGATGAAATTCCACATAATCCAACTTATACCCGACTCCAGTGCCCAAAGCCTTGACGAATGCTTCCTTTAAACACCAGTACCTGTTCATGTTCCCAACCGTCATCAGCCTGATGCACATCATGATATTATAACCATCTAGAATATGATCATCGAGTCTATTATAACCAAAGCACATTTAGTTTCAAAATTATTTAAAATGCATTTTGTGTAGATATTGAAAACCTATAATATCACATCAGACGGCGTACCGTCATCAGCTGAGTCACAAAATCCTTTTTTTGCCTTTCTCATAGAAGTTTATGATTAAGAAAGCTTTTTAATATCATTACGAAACCTATATTGTTACATTGAAGTTTATGATTAAGAAAACTTTTTAGTTTTCTTGAGGTTTTGTAGTTTGTACAATTTGAATACACTTTGTTCAACTTCCTATCCCTTTGACCCATATTACAAATTTATTAAAGTTTACCCATTAGAGAAAAATATAACCCAAACCGACCCACTTACCCTTAAATGGGTCATAATTTCCACTTCCAGGGTGGCTTTCAGTTCCTGAAATTGGGTATGCCTTATTTTGAGAGCCAGTTTCGGTATTTTTAACATACAAGTTACCGATAATATATTTTCGAAGCACGTTTGGGTTGGCATACGTTTTCCAGGTGAGATTTTCCATGTGAACACTTGTAAATATGCCTCATATGTTATCTGTTTTTATGCACTCTCAAAATGACATTTCAGTTGGGTTTTCTAACCATTTGGTTTATAGATAACAAAGAAAAGATAATGAATTTATATCAAGAAGATGACAGAAAAAAAGTAAACAAAATCCTATCTAACAAGAGGGATTTCCTACTACATGTGATATGTGATAAAATTTCACCTGAAAAACATGTCCAAAACATCATCATCAGAACCAGCATTGACGATCTTTTCCCACTCCGAGCTTGAAAAGTATGATGAGAAATTGTGAATGAAATCTGAAACAGTTTCTTTCCCAGGAATGAAGCAAGACACAATGTCCAACCCCACAAGGCAAATCGGCTCGGAAGCTATTGCTACATAGTCACCATGATGCGAAACATTGAAGTTGAAATTTGGAAATTTCACATTCAGATGTTTTTCCTAAGCAAGCACTTGATCATAGAAGCAACAATCAGAACTAAAACAATAACGTTATGATCAACATGAAGATTGTCAGATCAAAAGGGCAACTCATCATTATTATCATCATCATACTCGGTTAATCCCACCAATAGCAAAGCTAAGGTAGGGTAGAGTTTGAGGAGGGTCAGATGTAGACAGCCTTACCTATACCCCGTGGGAATACAGAGGCTGCTTTCAGTGAGACCCTAGCTCGATAGTGGTTTTGCATCAAGCCTTGGACATAAGGCACATAACACTTAGCAATCAAGACAACCCCGATTGGTGCATGTATTCCCTTGTCTTTTGGCTATCAACACCACCACATGATGCCGTCCAATGTTTTTAACATTAGTTTCACAAAATTAGTAAAATAAAGTTAAGATCAGTGCAATTTTACTTTTGCCCCCAAAGGGCCACACATATATACATTATATGCACACACCGCAAGCGGGGCTGAACATTTAAACTGCAATCCATAATTTATTTTATGATAGATTGGTATTCAGCTCATTCAATAGCAAAGAGCCACCTGCATACATCCATAACTTGTATTCTTACATTATGCCCATTCATACAAGCATGATATCTTTGGTTTTAAATTGCGTGCATCACATGCGATGATTTGATCGCATCGCTGCAGTTCAAGTGCGTGTTACATGATGCGCATTGACGTGATATGATGCCGCACCTTATGCACTTAACGAGTATTCAAACAAACTTGGCCGCCGATGGAGCAACGGGCTTGACTATTTAACAAATTAGGCCATCTATTAAAATATTAAAAGTTAACAAGTTAAAACATTGTCTACAAGATCATACGTAGTGGTATCCAATTCGGGGCGTTTTTGGGGCATCCACCCCCCCCCCCCCCCCCCCCGGCATGGAAGGGGCGTTTTTTTTTTTTTTTTTTTTGCCGTGGAAATTTTCACACTGCAACAATAAAATGGAGAACCAATCACAATCCATCCTTTTAAACGGTAATATTTGCAAAAACGGAGGGCCAATCAAAAATTAATAATAATGATTGGAAGGAGCTTGAAAATTTTCACATACCACTACACCACTTTTGTCATTTCAAGCCCTTAAAGGCATCCACATGCCACGTGTCGTTTCATGCCCCATGGGACTTGAAATTTTCCACATACCCCTACACATCGTCTAACCCATGGCCGGCCCTTAATAGGGGCGGCGTGGGCGACGGCCCTAGGCCCGAAAATCCAGAGGGCCCGAAGTTTTTTTTTTTTTTAAGTTTTCATATAAGGATTTTATGGGTTGTGGACTATTGTGATCATTTTTTTAACATTTACCCATCTAATACGACCTAAAATCACTAAATTTTTATACTTATCAAAGCAAACCCAACCCAAAACGAAAGTTCAGAAGGCAAAAGGGTTTACTATTTACACAACGAACGCCGAACAATCCAGATTTCAAGCCGTGAGCCCGGTTCTTTTATAGTAGGTTTTTATATATCATGATTGAGTTTAAATTAGATGGGCCCGTTTTAATTGTTGTGGCCCCAGGCCCAAATGTTTTTTACAGTTTTTGGAGACGTCCCTGGTCTAACCAATTACTTTAGCATTTATTTTTAATAACGAACGCCTCGCATACGTCACACACACACACACTTGCTGCATTTGGGTCAAACTAACACAATAAAGTCAAAGATTAAAACGAATACCAGATAAGGTTTGCCTTCAGGAGTACGGTTGATAACAATATCATCAAAGGGAATCCCTGTAACTTGATGTATGAGCGCATACTGCAACAACCGGCTAACAAGTGCCCTCTTTCGGTCTTCAATTTTTATAAACCTAAAAATATTTGTTCATCTTATGAATAATAATAATAATAATAATAATAATATTATTATCGAAGTGTTTGTAAGAATTTGGGTAACCTGGTGATAGAAGTGTGTTGGTGTTGAGGTAGAACAGACATGGCAATCGAGAATTCATGAGGAGATGGGTTCCACTGTGATGTGTTGACTAACCATCTCTGCACACACTTTTCCATCTGTCTTTGTTACAATAGAAACAGATGATGGATAGCTTGGCTCGGTTCGAGCCTACTATTCTAAGCTCCAGCTTAGCTCGGTTTGAGGTATTTTAAAAATAATTTCAAACAACTTAAAAGCTCGGCTCGAGCTCGCTTCAATAGCTTAAACGAGCAAAAGTTCGGCTCACAAATAATATTTAACTAGTGTTTTAGTTACCCGCGCTTCGCTGCGGGACGCTCGTATCGTTATAGGTTTGGTGGGCATTAAAAATAACACTATTAGCGATAATATTAGGTAAATGCTAGTTGTTCAAATTATTCTAAAATAAATGTCTTTGCTAGTTATTTCCACTAATTGGCAATAGTGTCGTTACGCTATCTAGCAATTTACTTCAATTACGTGGGCCAATAATCTTCAATTACGTGAGCCAATAATAACGAAGAATATTTCGTCAGTGACTCGGTGCAAACATTTTAATACTCTACAAAACATATCCTAAATTTGACAGCCATTCATCTCTCTAATAATATGATAGCATTTAAATAAGAAAATAAAACACTGTCTTTGTAAACACTAAAGTCTAACAACCATTAAGTGGATAAAAAAGAAAAAAAACCGGCTAGAAAAGAGAATCGAACCAGAAGACCACCCATGATGGGTGCGCACAGCAAACAATTTACTGGCACCATAGGTTTGTTCAAGTCTAGTATATAAATCTATCTATATAATAATTGAGGTCATTTGGGTTGAATCAAGGCTTTAGAGAGGGCCTTTATGATCCAACAACTAATATGGAGCTCTAAATTATGACTATAAAACCCTTTTTCTTTTATTTTTTTTCATTCTCCATATCAAAACTCTCCTATTCTTCCTAATTCCTAACAAATCTTTCAATCTTTCTTCTTCACATTGCATCATTTGTTGATTATCCACAACTGATTATAGGTAAACATCCATACTACTCTTCTAATGTTGATTCCTATTATTATTTTGACTTTTTTTTATTGTTAACTTATTAAGAACAAATCAAACCGAATGAAAATTCTTATTCTTTTACGTGGAAATCTTTCTTCTTAAACACATGTTCTAATGAAACGGATTTGTGATAAATGGATTTGTGATAAACGGATTTGTGATAAACACATATTCAATCGGATTTATTATAAAGTGATAACAAAGATACTATCAATTCCTATTGTTATTTTTTTATTCTTTTTAAGATTTCCTAATCTAATAACCATTTGAAATCATTCTGGTGTTTATCACATGTTCTAATGAAACGGATTTGTGATAAACATATATTCAATCGGATTTGTGATAAAGGGATAACAAAGATACTATAGATTCCTATTGTTACTTTTTTTATTCTTTTTAATATTTCATAATCTAATTACCATTTGAAATCATTCTTGTGTTTATCACATGTTCTAATGAAATGGATTTGTGATGAACGTATTTGTGATAAACACATATTCAATCAGATTTGTGATAAAGGGATAATAAGGATTGCGTTCAATCAGATTTATGTTAATTTTATTATTGTCATCACGGTTTTTTTAGACATATATTGAATCGGATTTACTATTCGATCGGATTTAGTAATGCTATATTTTAACATTTGAAAAACAGGATTTGATCCGAAGACACAAACGCTATTATGTCTTATCATAATGGTTCTCAATTATTCAAGGTATTGCATGACCCTTCGGCAACAGTTTTGGTATATTTGTTATTTCATGTACATATGCCAATTTAATTTTCAAAAATGATTCTTTATTTTTTAATGTTATTTTTAACGTGTTAATCCAGACTGTGCTGAAGGCCATGAACAAATTTCTGTTGTCTAAAAACATACATAACAGGGACGTTACAGTTACCACATACGAAGGACAATCTTGGTTGGTACGATTTTTAATGTTTTTAATGTAATTTATTTGCATTACTATTTTTCGAATTTATGTTTAATATTATTGTAATAATTGACTGTTTTTAGAAAAAAAATTTAATCACATTTATTTATATTACTGTTTTTCGAAATTATTTTAATATTATTGTAATATTAGACCGAATTTATTGTCATCAATTCTGAATTATTGTTATTTATTTACATTAATAATAATTAACCGAATTTAATGTCATTTAATCTGAAATTTGAATATGAATTATTGTTATTTATTTACATTAATAAAAATTGACCGAATTTAATGTTATTTATTACTATCTTTTAATAATTGACCGAATTTATATTAAAATTAATATGAATTTCAATTTACCATAAGAAGCCTCATTTATTTTTATTATGAATGATTGATTATTAATCAATTTAACCTTCATTTACGAACGAAATAACTCTCATTTATTTTTAATATTACGATTTTAGTTTTACTATTTGTAATAATAGTATTGTTGACCGAATATATTACTAATACTAATTGACATTAATAATAATTGACCGAATTGAATGTTATTTATTACGAATTTTAATCTCATTTATTTATATTAATATTACTACGAAATTATGTTTAAACTATCTTTATGAATTATTATCGGTCTTGCCTGCAATTAATAGAATTTATTTTGTTTTTTAATGTTATTTAGTATGAATTTTAATGACATTAATTATAATTGACCGAATTTAGGGTTATATATTATGATTTTTAAGCTCATTTATTTATTATTGACCGAATTAAATTACAAATATATTACTAATACTAAAACTAATATTACGAATTATTATTGGTCTTGTCTGCAATTAATAGAATTTATTCATTTTTTAATGTTATTCAGTATGAGTTTTAATGACATTAATAATAATTGACTGAATTTAGTGATATATATTACGATTTTTAAGCTCATTTGTTTATTATTGACCGAATTGACCGAACTAATTACGAATAGATTACTAATACTAAAACTAATATTACGATTTTTAATTTTAATCCCATTTATATCTTATTGACCGAAATAAAATTTTCTATTACTATTTTTACGAATATATTACTAATTACTAATACTAACTAATACTAATACTAATATTACGATTTTAGTTTGCTTCAATTAGAAGTTATTTCCATTGGCAAATATTGTGTCTTTAAATGGTGTTCAATCCAACACAGGCTGTTTGTTACAAAGGTTCCAACACAAGAAGTCATTGATTTTCAAATTAAAATTACGATTTTTTATGTTTGTAATGTAATTTATATGAATTATTGATTACGATTTTGTGATTATTTATTAAGATTTATAATCTCATTTATTTATATTACTATGTTTACGAATTATGATTAGTCTTGATTGCAATCAATAAGATTTATTCCTTTTTACTGTTATTTATTAAGATGTTTAATATTATTTATTGACATTAATAATAATTGACCGAATTTAATGTTATTTATTAAAATTATTAATCTCATTTATTTATATTACTTTTTTCGAATTTATATTTTATAAGATTTAATTATTTTTAATGCATTTTTAATATGTTATAATTAATGTTATTTATTGACATTAATAATAATTGACCGAGTTGAATGTTATTTATTATGATTTTTTAATCTCATTTATTTATATTAATATTACTACAGAATTATGTTTAATCTATTTTTATGAAATTATATTTAATTTGTTTTTATGAAATTATGTTTAATATTATTTATATTACTATTCATTCGAATTATTATTGGTCTTGCCTGCAATTAAAAGGATTTATTTATTTTTAATTGATATTTATTATGAGTTTTAATGACATTAATAATAGTTGACCGAATTTAATGTTATATATTACGATTTTTAAGCTCATTTATTTATTATTGACCGAATTGACCGAATTAATTGACGAATATATTACTAATACTAATACTAATACTAATATTACGATTTTAAATTTTAATCTGATTTATTTATTATTGACCGAATTAAATTATTAATATATTACTAATGCTAAAACTGATATTACGATTTTTAATTTTAATCTTAATTATATCTTATTGACCGAATTAAAATTTTCTATTACTATTTTTACGAATATATTACTAATTACTAATACTAACTAATACTAATACTAATATTACGATTTTAGTTTGCTTCAATTAGAAGATATTTCTATTGGCGAATATTGTGTCTTTAAATGGTGTTCAATCCAGCACAGGCTGTTTGTTACAAAGGTTCCACCACAAGAAGTCATTGATTTTCAAATTTAAATTACGATTTTTTATGTTTGTAATGTAATTTATTTGAATTATTGATTACGATTTTGAGGTTATTTATTAAGATTTATAATCTCATTTATTTATATTAGTATGTTTACGAATTATGATTAGTCTTGATTGCAATTAATAAGATTTATTCATTTTTACTGCTATTTATTAAGATGTTTAATATTATTTATTGACATTAATAATAATTGACTGAATTTAATGTTATTTATTAAAATTATTAATCTCATTTATTTATATTACTTTTTTCGAGTTTATGTTTAATAAGATTTAATTATTTTTAATGTATTTTTAGTATCTTAGAATTAATGTTATTGACATTAATAATAATTGACCAAGTTAAATGTTATTTATTATGATTTTTAATCTCATTTATTTATATTAATATTATTACAAAATTATGTTTAATATGTCTTTATGAAATTATGTTTAATATTATTTATATTACTGTTCGTTCGAATTATTATTGGTCTTGCCTGCAATTAATAGGATTTATTTATTTTTTAATGATATTTATTATGAGTTTTAATGACATTAATAATAGTTGATCGAATTTAATGTTATATATTGCGATTTTTAAGCTCATTTATTTATTATTGACCGAATTAATTTACGAATTTATTACTAATACTAATATTGCAATTTTTAATTTTAATCTGATTTATTTATTATTGACCAAATTAAATTATGAATATATTACTAATACTAAAACTAATCTTACGATATTTAATTTTATTCCCATTTATATCATATTAACCGAATTAAAATTTTCTATTACAATTTTTACGAATATATTACTAATTACTAATAATTACTAATATTAACTAAAACTAATATTACGATTTTAGTTTTACTATTCGTAAAAATAGTATTGTTGACCGAGTATATTACTAATTCTAATTGACAATAATAATTGACCGAATTGAATGTTATTTATTACGATTTTTAATCTCATTTATTTATATTAATGTTACTATGAAATTATGTTTAATATGTTTTTATGAATTATTATTAGTCTTGTCTGCAATTAATAGGATTTATTCATTTTTTAATGTTATTTATTATGAGTTTTAATGACATTAATAATAATTGATCGAATTTAATGTTATATATTACGACTTTTAAGCTCATTTATTTATTATTGACCGAATTGACCCAATTAAATTACGAATATATTACTAATACTAAAACTAATATTACGATTTTAATTTTAATCCCATTTATATCTTATTGACCGAATTAAAATTTTCTATTACTGTTTTTACGAATATATTACTAATTACTAATAATTACTAATACTAATACTAATATTACGTGCAGAAATTGTTTCACAAGTCGCTAGGTTTGTTATTTGCATATTCAACATTTATGTTTACAATATTCTTATTTTATAATTAGTTACACATTTTAAATTTTATATACATAATTCTTTTGTAAAGGTTTACTGTGATTGGATGACCTGATTTACTTCAATCAAAAGATACTTCCATTGGCGAATACTGTGTCTTCAAATGGTGTTCAATCGAGCACAAAATGTTTATTACTAAGGTTGCACCACAAGATGTCATTGATTTTGAAATTTAAATTATGATTTTGTTGTTATTTATGAAGAGTTTTAATGTTATTTATGATAATTTTAATGTCATTGATTTGAATGATTGATTATGATTTGGTTGTTATTTATTAAGATTTTTAATCTTATTTATTGATATTACTAATATTACGAAATTCATTTTAATATTGTTGTCCGACTTTAATTTTGATATTACAAATTTCCTTTAATCAATTGTGATGAAACGATATTTTTTTTAAACATATACGACTTTATTTCAAACATTTATTTAAATCTATTTTACAGTTAATAATTTAAATATAATCCGAAGATAACACTGTACATTTATTTTCCTACAATTTTATTATTCTTTTAATAATAAATATAATTTAAATATAATTAACAGTTTCCTAAAATATATATATAATGTATTCAAAATAATTTTCAATGCTATTACTAATAATACGACCTTAATGTTAATATTGTTGACCGAATCTGTATAAAAACTTTTTACGTTTTTGTTAAATTGATGGAGGTCAATTCTTTGACTATATGTCTTTGAATTTGATTGTGCTAATTTTAACCGTTGTTGACCAATTCACGTCAATTACCAATCCTTGCCATTTTTATAATTCAAAGACTTTCCTTTAATCATTTGAAATGAAACGATATTCTTTTAAACATATACGACTTTCCTTTAAACATTTATTTAAATCTATTTAACAATGTTAAATCTATTTAACAGTTTATAATTTATATATAATCCAAAGATAGGAGTGTACATTCATTTTCCTACACTTTTATTATTCTTTTAATAATAAATATAATTTAAATCTATTTAATAGTTTCCTAAAATACATAATGTATTCAAGATAATTTTCAATGCTGTTACTAATATTACGACCTTAATTTTAATATTGTTGATCAAATATTAGTAAACTTTTTACGTTTTTGTTAATTTGATGGAGGTCAATTTTTTGACTTTATGTCTTTGAGTTTGATTGTGTTAATTTTAAGCGTTGTTGACCAATTCACGTCAATTACCAATTCTTCTATTTTTATAATTCAAATATATAAATAAATATTCATACTCGATCACGTCAATCGAGGCACATTATTTCCGATTTTGCAGACTTGTTTGAGACACAACAATACTATATAAACCTTAACAAATAATAAAATCATTTAATCGTCATACCAAATTTAACAACAAAATTAAATGATAATATAAATTTTCAAAATGTTACTTTTGGTACAACTAATAATGATTACTAATGATGTCAATAATAAATTGTATATAATGGGTAAGGCAATTTGAGACGCGGATGATTTTAATGTCATTTATTTGAATGATTGATTACGATTTTGATGTTATTTATTAATATTTTTAATCTTATTTACTGATGTTACTAATATTACGAATTTCATTTTAACATTGTTGACCGACTTTCATTTTGATATTACGACTTTCCTTTAATCATTTGTAACTAAACGATAATCATCATCTTGATTTCAATAAGTGTACTAATTTTAAGTGTGCTAATTTTAAGATGTTAATAATAATTTGTATATAACGGGTAAGTTAATTTCAGACGTGGATTATTTTAATGTCATTGATTTGAATGATTGATTATGATTTTGATGTTATTTATTAAGATTTTTAATTGTTAAGTACTATATTTACACAGTTTAAATAATGACGTTTGGCCTTTTGTAACATGTCAAAAGTTGCCTAAAGTGTGTGTACAATGGGTCCTTTTGGCTAAATGTTGAAATGGGTCTGGGGTTGATCCTTTTGGTGTCTATTTTTTAATAAAATATAGGGAATTTATATTACAGCATGTGACATTGGACCCATTTTCTTATTAGTTGTTTTTTAGCTATGTAATCGGTTTGAACCATTGGAGAGATAACATGAAATTTTAAGCTACCCATTCCAGTAAGTGGGTTAAGGATTGTTTCTTGATTTACTTATCACCGTATCCATATCTTTACAACAACTATATTTTATGTAGAACACAAATATGGAATACAATGGTGGAGGTTTTCATAAATTATTGAAAATGAGTTGTACTCCGAGGATCGTGATGACAATGATAACAACTTCGAAGGTGAAAAATCATCTATCAATGAGCAAGAGTTGGAAGATTTTGATTGAAGTAATGAAAATGGACCATTGGTTGAAGTTCGTTAAGCCCCAACTAAATGATAAGTGTTATATGCTTAAGCTTAGTTATGATGATAATATAGATATTACCCTTACCCAAATGATGTAATGTGTGACATTGGTTGAAGTTCGTTAAGCCCCAACTAAATGAAAAATGTTTTATGCTTAAGCTTAGTTATGATTAGAATATAGATATTACCCAAATGATGTAATGTGTGATATTGTGATAGTATGCTATGTAGTTTGCAGTTGTCAAATTAAACTTTACTTACTCGATATATCCATCATTTCTTACATTAAACTATTAGATGACATTTTGCATTTAACATCAAAAATCATACATATTGCATTATCACACATTTAGTAACCAAAACAAATCGTATAATACAATTCTTATTTTCCTACTTTTTTTTTCATTTTACTTTCGGGTGAACCGTGGGTCCCCACGGGACTCTAACCTAGTATATAAATATATAGACAGTTGGTAAAGCAAAAAAAAAAAAAAAAACCACGTGGTATCCATTAAGCTGTCATTTATTATGGTCCAATGACTTACAGACAAGTAGGCAGTGCATGTTATCAGTTGGCTACTATTCAACTGTCTTTCTTTAATATAGAAGAGAATTAAAATTAAACATATTCAAATGACAAAATCGCATGCATGAAAAAATAATATAGTTTGGACTCGTTTAGGCTCGCAAGCCTAAACGATCTTTTTATGTAAGGCTCAAGCTCGGGCTCAATAAATAAACGAGTCATATTTCAGGCTCGGGCTCGTTAAGGCTCGGCTCGTTCGAGCTATTACCAAGTAGCTCTCGAGACGCTGCGTGTCATTTACACCCCTAGTGTTGTCTGTAACGCGGAGCTATGGACGGCCATTGCATTAAAATGGTGGATAAGTTTTATTTTTATTTTTATTTTTTTCTTAATCTTCATGAAAAATATACATGAAAAATATTGAGGTATGTGTCCATTTTAACCGAATAGAAGGATTGAAGACATACAACTAGAACTAGAACTAGAACTAGAACTAGAACTCTAGAAGCCTACAATCTACACTCTACTTTTTTTTTGAACGGCATCTCGCTCAAGGCTATACATGAGCATAGTTCAGCCGACGTGGGATTCGAACCAGGCACTCCGGGGTAGGAAACAGGCAAAGCCTGAAAACCTCCCACCTCGCCTGCAGCAAGTGGGAATCGAACCTGGCTCTCCAAGAAGAAACCAAGTCCTTTCCACCACTAGACCACATGGTCATTGGCATCTACACTCTACTTAAACCCTACAATTTAATGACTGTTCTTTTAGGCGATCTTGTTGATTATTTTGGTCATAACCAGAATAATATTAATCATGTTATCCAGTGGCGAATCTTGACCCGAAACTTTGGGAGGTCGGAAGTCACCGGGGGTCGGAAGTCACTAGTTTCGCGGGGTCGAAAACCAGTTTCGGGGTGTCGAAACCTTATATACCAAAAAATTTCTATACGAATACTATATAATCGGAATTTTTGAACGAAAATTCGAGGGGTCGGCCGCCCCTTAAAAGGATCGCCACTGATGTTGTTCTTAAGCAATGACGTTGGTAAGAATCTCCTTTCCTATTAGGCTGGGCGGTGTGGAGACGCCCCACCACCCCCTTCCCACCTTGTTTGTCTCGTCTCCGTCCCAAACACTAGGGCTGACATATCAGGTTACACGAACCTGTTAAGACACGAACACGAAACTTGTAAACACGAACACGACACGAAATCTAATCGGGGCGTCATTTGTTACGTTTAAGTGTCATTCACTTTGCCCTGGTTGTATACTCCGGAAAATGTAGGCGATCCTTTTGAATTTTGCAGTCGCCTTTACTTTTAAGTGTGTGTTTTTGTTTTTACCCGTTGCTGCATTTTGAGCTAATCTGCTGCTTCCAAACGCGCAGAACCAGTACTGTGTGAACAAATCCCAAGCGAGGCTAAGCGCGCCAAGTTCCCAGAATAAACCGCAGCAAAAATCAAATTAGAATTGCAGGTAACCAATATTTTGTACAAAAAAAATATGTCACAACCATTGGGACATCTATTAAGCCACACTTTTGGACGTATGTAAACTCACACTTTGTGGGTACCTGCACTTTAAGAATGACAACTAGCTAGGCCACACTTTTGTACGTTTGTAAGAAACATATGTTACAACCTTCTGGTCATATGTATAACACTTTGAAGCACAAAAACACCAAATGTACGAAAAGCACATGCCTAAGGGGATTTTTTCCTCAAAAAAAGCTCGCTTTTCTTGCGCTTTTTGTACACTGAGCCTTATGTCACACAAGGCGCATGAAGCTGCGCCTCAGGTTGCTTCGCGCTTTTTAAAACCAAGACCTTTAATATAAAAATGATGACCGATATAAAGATGATGATAAGCATATGATGACTTTGAAAATGAAACTGAACAATGATTCTCCTGATCAAAATATAGCCTTGTAGGTCTTTTAAGATGACATAAGTATGGCATGAAAAAAGGTACTTGATCTTGCAGTAAACAAAGCTTAGAAGCAGAAAATGATAAAATCGGGTCTTGCCATCATCTCAAACAAAACTGCTCCTCAAGTATTAGTGGCCCTGGTGTAGATTTGTTGACTAGCATGAGAAGACACCATCCTAATTGCACCTCTTGCCATCAAATCCTTGATCGCCTTTCGTGCCAATGATCCATTGATCTAAAATAAAAGAGATAAACAACGTAAGGTAACTTATCAATGTGATATTCAACGCAAAGGATAGCGAAATTACTCGACTAGCAGACACAATAGATGCCTAAACTGTTTGCTAAACTTTGAATATTGTAAACAAGTTAAAAAAACATTAACCATGGCAATTTACATAAACAAATGAGAGCATAGTTATCGATAGCGAATAGCGGTAAATAGCGACGGGCTACTGATATGCTACGTAGCGATATAGCGGTAAATAACGACCGCTATTTAGTAAATAGCGATAAGCTATTAAAATATTTAAAAACATTTTTATGTACAAATTTACAAATATAGGGACCAAATTTAGAAGTTTTAGGCATTATATGTAAACAAATGAAAGATAGAGGGGTTAAATATGAAAATATATAAAGTTATTTGTCTTATTTAGGGTATTTATAACCCTAAAAAGCATCTGAAACAGAGTAACACCAACAATCAGCCGCCTCTATATCTTCCTCTGCGTTTCTGGAAAGAAAGTCGCCGGAATCTTCGCCGGAAGTCGCCGGAATCGTCGCCGGAGTCGCTATATCACCGCTATTGACCCGCTAAACACATGATAGCGAGTGATAGCCGCTACGCGACGCTATTCGCGATCGCGGCCGCTATCACCGCTATTAACAACTATGAATGAGAGACACCTTAACAAAATGCACAAGACAACGCATAAAAGATTTTAAAGCTTATCATAAACGAGCCTTAACAAAATGCATAAATGAAACATTAGAGAACTGAAACAGTACCCTTAATCTGTCTGATAAGATGGAAGGAGTGATGAGTTTGAACTTTGGAGCTTCTGAAAGAAGCTTATCGTATGTCGCCTTATCGAATAGAACCATGTTGTTCACCTTCTCCTTTTGCTTTCCTTTGCTCCACTTCTGAAAAATCCGATTCATATACACAATCTAAGCTCTTTTCATATTTTTAAACAGCCTAATTCATAATGTCAATCATTCAAGAATGCTGAACTTTTTCCTTGGGATGTTCAGTCCAAAAGTGTCACAATAGTGCTATTAAAACCACCTATAAGCCTTACTAAGAGCCTTAAAATCCAACAATTTCTATAAATCCAAATCTTTAAATCATACTACAAGAACAAACATCATAATGCCTACTATGCTAGCAAGTTTCCTAAGTCACAGTTGATAATGACATGAACTTACATCTTATTACCAAGAAAACAAAGCAATCTATTACCATAACGGATATAAAGTGTACAAAAAAGAACACATACTGATAGAATGCTCCTAGTGCCAATATAGTCGTTAAAAGCAATCGCCTCTTGCGCTGGGCATTCTTTCCAGCTATGTTTTAAACACCTAGGCGCAAACATAGTTGTTAAAAGCCATCACCTCTTGCGCCTAGGCCCATTTTTTAGGCGAGGCGATGCATTTGCGCTTTGAGTCGAGGAAATTGCGCTTTAATTCTCCAGGTGACGGTTTAGGCGCAGATTTCAGCTAGATTCCCAAATTTCGGAGAGTTTCTAGCCAAATTCGTTAAATTATGGCTAGATTTCTACTTTTATCTAAGGAAAACTACTTCTATACACTAATGCATCAATATTTTAAAACTTTTGATACTAACTATATGAAAAATAGTATTATATTAATATATTTTTACTTTATTTTCTTTGGTCGCTTTTTTTATCTCAAGCCCCTCGCTTTCTTTGCGGCTCGCGCCTACGACCCAGGCAAGGCCTATGCGCCTTGAGTGCGCCTAGCGCCTTTGATAACTATGGGCGCAAATCCGTGCGCCTTATGTAACCCTAGGCGAGCAGTGTACGAAAAGCGCAAGAAAAGCGCAAAAAGCGCGAAAAAAAAAAGCGAGAAAAGCGCGCTTTTTGTACACATGATGTTTTTGTGCTTATAATTGTTATACATGTAGCTAAAAAGGTTGTACATTTTAGTTAAATCATATATATACCTTATTTGTATCTATATTTTGAGTAAATAATGCTAAAAATCTATAGCATATATAAAAAAAAATTATATAATTGTCTTGTGCCTCGCGTACGAAAAGCCCACCGCTTTTGCGCTTTGCGCCTCGGTTTTAGACCTTGTCGCTTTTGTGCGCTTCGCGCTTTTTAAAACCAAGCTTTCCAGTCGAGGCAATTGCACTTAATTTTCTAGGTGATAGTTCAGACGCAGATTCCTGCAAAGATTCCAGCTAGATTTCTAATTTTACCTAAGAGTTTAACCGCTACGGGAGAGCGGCTGAATTGCTTTCGAAAGCTTTTTTCGGTACAAATTAGGCGATATTAAATGCTACATAATAGCTCTAGTTTATTTTATTAAAAGAACAGCACTATTTTTCTAATACACAATACATTTTTAACTTCTTTTTCATAGTGCACTTTTTTCTTTATGTTTACACAAGACGAGGCCGATACGCCTAGAGTGAGCCTTTGATAACTACAGTGCTAGAATGCACAAAATCCATATCCGTTCTAGTGTTCCACATCTGGATTCTAGAAACTACATTCAATTTAACTTATAACTTAAAACCCTAATATACAACCTAAACTCCAATTTTCAAATCGCAGTAAAAACTAAAACTAACAAAATGCATAATAATATTATCAAATAGAGAATATATAAATATAAATTGTTTAATAATATGACCTTCTTCTTCTGCTTTCCACCGCCAGATTTGGCTGGTTTAGAGGACGGAGGTGGAGCTTTTTCCTTCTTCGGAGCCTATATTATTAATCATATTATTAAACTGTCGGATTCTGTTACGAGATCGAATTAAAGCATGAAAAACTTCAATGGAGATGAACATACCATGGAATCTGAAGATCTGTGGTTACAGCTAGAGTTTCAGAGGTCTGGAGAAAGAAGCTGCGCCTGTGAGTATATGTGGTGGTGGTGTTATATATAGCTAGGGTTTTGAAGATCTTGGTTAAGTTTGCGGCTTTACTATTATCGGGTCGGGTTATGTACTTAGCGACAATTATCGCAGATATATTTTTTTACTAAACTAGTATATTACTCGCCGTGCTACGCGCGGCGCAGAAATATACGGCGAATCAAGTTTTCCCCTACACGTGAACGGGAATTTACTTTGTATTTGTTCGGTTAATTACGTTATTAGTACAATATAAGTAGTCGGAGTTGCAACCGGAAAATAAAAACAAAAAAATGAAGTTATAGACGATATCAAATCACTTGAAGCTGCTAACCGACAAGTAAAATCCCTATTATCTCCTGCCGACACAAACACACACACACACATGGCAGTAGAACAACAACAATTACTACCTCAAGTCTTGTTCGATCTCCTCGATTCCTACTGGTCAACTAAAATCTTGAACAAATCCCACACCCACCTTCCAAAACAGTTTGTAGAGAGAGAGAGAGAGAGGGAGAGAGAGAGAGAGAGAGAGAGAGAGAGAGAGAACAGGAGCAGAGGAGGAAGGAGAGACCGATGAGTCTCCGGTGGCGCGTCCCTTCCTTGGAGCACGTGAACCTCGTGTCCTCATGACGGGTCTAACCACCATCGCCACCGGCGTTCTCTCCCTCTCTCTCTCTAAAGAGGCCGCTCACCCATTTACACGGCATTCACTTGACTCGTACGCTTCAAGAGCTGCAAGCGGCCGGAACTCTCGAGCCATGACTCGATTCAACACGGTTTAGACAGTGACAGAGAGATGGGAACCACGGTGACAACGCATAACCGAGCAAGCCGCGGTGTATAGAGAACATGTTGGATGGTTTGTTCATAGACTTTTGAAACAAATATGTTGAATATTTAGAAGAAGAAAAAACAGAAAAGAAAGAGGGGTAGGTGGATGTCGTCTATAATCCAGAACGTTCTCTCTGTCTAGATATTTCTATGTCTTCAAAGGTCAAGTGGGTGCCTTTTCTAAATTATCAAAACCATGGTGTTCAAAGTGCAAAACCACAAACATCACACGACATTCACTCGACTCGTACGCTTCAAGAGCTGCAAACGGCCGGAACTCTCAAGCCATGACTCGCTTCAACATGGTTTAGACAGAGACAGAGAGACGGGAACCACGGTGACAACGCATAACCGAGCAAGCCGTGGTGTATAGAGAACATGTTGGATGGTTTGTTCATAGACTTTTGAAACAAATCAGTTGAATATTTAGAAGAAGAAAAAATAGAAAAGAAAGAGGGGTAGGTGGATGTCGTCTGTAATCCAGAACATTCTCTCTTTCTAGATATTTCTATGTCTTCAAAGGTCAAGTGGGTGCCTTTTCTAAATTATCAAAACCATGGTGTTCAAAGTGCAAAACCACAAACATCACTATTGTGGTTTAGACAGTGACAGAGAGACGGGAACCACGGTGACAACGCATAACCGAGCAAGCCGTGGTGTATAGAGAACATGTTGGATGGTTTGTTCATAGACTTTTGAAACAAATATGTTGAATATTTAGAAGAAGAAAAAACAGAAAAGAAAGAGGGGTAGGTGGATGTCGTCTGTAATCCAGAACGTTCTCTCTATCTAGATATTTCTATGTCTTCAAAGGTCAAGTGGGTGCCTTTTCTAAATTATCAAAACCATGGTGTTCAAAGTGCAAAACCACAAACATCACTATTATTCGTGATGTTTCAAATTAATATATATAATAATTACAAAACTCGTTATTTACATTTATAGCAGATTGTAAGGGGGTGTTTGGGATTGCTTTGAATCTGATTTTTAAATTATTGCGTTTTAAAAACGCAGATAATCAGTTTTTAGTGTTTGGATTGCGTTTTGAAAACGCAGATAATCAGTTTTTTAGGCTACCAAAACACAATAATCTATAAGCAGCTCCACCCCTGCTTTTCCAAAACGCATAATTTGTTTTGAATAATCAATCTCAAACAGCCCCTAAGACTATGTGGTGTGATTGAGGTAATGTTTGGGAAGTCTTGCTGCCACTTTAGCAAAAAGTAGGTCAGCCTTGGTTTTAGACAACTTGATGACTACCTAAAGGTGTGGGGGTAGTCTTCCTTAGGTAGTCCTTCACTTCTCTTGGTTCAATTTTAAAAAAAAAAAATTAAAAATATATATTAAACAACCCGACATTATCTTCAACACCCCTTATATTCATCTTCACTATTCTTCATCAGTCATCTCCGGTCAACACCTCCCTTCCACCACCATCAACCCCTTCTTCCTCCTCTTCAACACCCCCTCCGCCTGCCACCAACTCATATTTTGAAAGAAAAAACACAGCATATGGTAAAAAAAAAAACAGCAAAGAGAGAGGAATAACCGAGAGAGGATAGTAAGAGAAAGAACCGTTGGAAAGGACCCATCAAAACAATTCACCAATCAACACACCCGTCTTAGACGTCCAATTTTGGCCGGGTGAGTGTCGGTCGGGACGGTGTTGGCCGGCCCAAGACGGGGTCGACGAGCCCAAGCCGCCCCCCACACCACATAGTCTAAATCACTAAATCGTGTATTTTGAAACATAAATTACAGAAAACGTACTTTGTGTTTACAAACCCTTATACTTTACGTCATTTAACACTAACCTAGTTAATTTTTCTTGTTAAATGTGACTAAGTGGACCTAATGTAAAGACAAATTTGTCTTTCTACGCATTAAATAAATAACCAGTACATAAAATAAAAAGAAAAAAAATAACACTAAAAATCAGTTTCTCTCTCTTTCACCTCCCCCCCCCCCACACCTTCTCTCTCTCTCTCTCTCTCCCCATCTCTCTCTCTCTCTCTCTCTCTCTCTCTCTCTCCAAGTTACCACCACAACCCACCCCTCTCTCTTTCTCTCGTTACCACCGCCACGACCAACCTCCACCATCCTGGCCGGCCCAAGACGGGGTCGACGAGCCCAAGCCGCCCCCCACACCACATAGTCTAAATCACTAAATCGTGTATTTTGAAACATAAATTACAGAAAAACGTACTTTGTGTTTACAAACCCTTATACTTTACGTCATTTAACACTAACCTAGTTGATTTTTCTTGTTAAATGTGACCAAGTGCACCTAATGTAAAGACAAATTTGTCTTTCTACCCATTAAATAAATAACCAGTACATAAAATAAAAAAGAAAAAAATTAACACTAAAAATCAGTTTCTCTCTCTTTCACCCCCCCCCCCACCTTCTCTCTCTCTCTCCCCCGTCTCTCTCTCCAAGTTACCACCACAACCCACCCCTCTCTCTTTCTCTCGTTACCACCGCCACGACCAACCTCCACCACCCTGTCAACACCATGTCGCCACTATAAGAAACCATCACCTTTCATCATCTACAACAATCGCAACCACTATACATTCACCATCGTTCAAAACCACACCACCAACCTCCCCATCCCTAAATATAAACCCTAATGTTTCTACCCAAGTTCACACGCAGCAGCAGCAACCATCGCTACTCACCAGCCATCACCTGCAACAGCCACCATGAAACCCTAATTTCCTAAATCGACCACCAAAACCTATCCACCACCAAATCCAACCCTCACTGCCGTCGCCAACCAATAAAAACTCATCGTTGCAGATTTTAACGAATCGACGGAGAAACCCTAGAACTGTTCCAAATCCTCTCTCTTTCCATAATATTTTGCTCTTGTTAGAAGGGATTGTAACCCAAAAACTCAGGTTATGATGGTTAGGTGATAATGGTGGCAAGTGGTGTGGGGTGGGGGTGGGCGATGGTGTCGACTGGCAGAGAAAGAAAGAGATTGATAAAGGGATTTATAAACATAAACACACTCACATTATTTATGTATTAAAATTAACAAGAAAAATTAACTTGGTTAGGGTTAAAGGATGTAACGTGTAAAGGTTTGTAAACACAAAGTATATTTTCTATAATTTATGTTTATAAAGGACATGATTTGCAATCCGCTATAAACGTAAAGGACAACTTTTGTAATTTAGTCTATATTTTTTAATAGTGTTATGATTATTTAATACAAATAGAGTTAACATGCTAAATGTATAAATAACTAGAGATATCGACCAGGGTAGGGGCAATGGGGGTGGTGACATATAAACCCATTAAACCTGTTCAATTTGTATCTTCACACAAACACCTTCTTTCACTCAAATTTCTCATTACTAAAAAAAATGCAATCATCATATTCATCGCCGCTTGACAAATTTGTTTTTATCATTTTCACTTGACGAGGGAGAATAAATAATAATATCATCGGTTCAAGGGGGCCTTCAGTGTATTATTGAAGATGATGGGAGTTTACAACCCCAAAGGATGAACTATATAATACATGACCCACTCGCTAGATACGAGTTAATGGTAAGTAATTAATTTTTTCACCCAACCCAACCCATTATGCTAATGAAGACTTCGGTGATGAAGTGAGACAATTAAACAAACATGAAATTTTTTATAGACAGACCCATCTTAACCTTTGAGCGGATTTGGTTCACCACATTTCACAGAAATTTCATAACAGTTTTATTAAATTTTAACCACCGTTGTAAACGGCTTCGTTTTTGTCCTATTGATGCCATAAAAAAGGTGGTAGGGAAGCGTGGGTACGAATAGTTCGGATGATACTATTGGTAGACCGGATTTTACATTCGGTTTTACCATTTTGTGATGACGTGTGGGGTTCGAGATTGGGGCAACGACGATTAGGGTTTAATAGGCTCTGATACGGTAATATAATATGGTCAGTAAATAGATATAGTTACAATATTTTAGATTTGTTCCCTTGTGTTATATAACAAGTAGGGGTAAAAAGGAGTAGAGCTACTTGATATTGACTCGAAAAAAAAGCTTGAAACGTGCCGAGCTTGAGCCCGAGCCTAAAAACAAGCTCGTTTAGAAAACGAGTCCAATCTCGAGCTTTGCTTATCAAGCTCGAGTCGGCTCGCGAGCCTAATCGAGTTAACTGTTTATCTTATATTTAATTAATATATTAAATATATATATTCAAATAATAATTAATAATTATAAAATTATGAAAATAACTAAATTATATATAAAATAATAATTATAATTAATATAATTTAACTAATAAATAATAAACGAGCCAAGCCCGATCCCAGCACAAGCTTGAAAAATGCTAGCTACGAGTCGATCACAAGGTATAGGAACAAAGACTGAATAGGGCCGAGCTAGAGCTCGAGCCTGATCAAGATCGGGCTCGGCTCAGCTCGACTTGACTCGTTTGCACCCTTAAATTAATAAGTTACATTCTACAGATTACAAAATAAAATTCCTAGTCTAATAAAACCTTTTGGTTCAACATAATTTTGGTTTAATCCTATAGTTACTAAATTATTATTAACTCCAATTTCCATTTTTGCTATGTTTTAGAAACTTGCTTTTTTGTTGTTTCCATTTCGAATTCTCATATAAGTTATCAATCAACCCAACTCCGTTAGCCATATCATGTACTACTTTGTCACGCATTTTAAGATGAAAACAAACTAAGACAAAATTAGGATCATGGATGCTTTGACTTCAATCATGTACTATTTTGGTTAAAAAAAAAAAGAGTAAAAACTAAGTGGTTATGTGAAAAGGCCGATTTTATGATCAACATATTAATGTATTATTAATGAAAAACTATGTTATAACCGATACTTTGTTTTTTGTAAACATTATTTGACTCCAACTCTTAACTTTCTGAAAGAGCAGATGAGGTTAAATAGCAATTACCATGACCACAAACATGTCATTTCTTGACACTAAACCTTTTATAAATAGAAATCATTTCCATCTTACCATCCATCAAATTTAATATTTTGTGTATATTTAGAAAGAAAAAGACTTAAATATGAAGAGCTTCAGCATATTAGCAGGCATTCTTGTACTGCTTGTAATCTTAGTTGCATGTTCATCACAAATTGACGCCCAAACTTGCAAGCCAAGTGGTGGTATAAGGGGAAGAAAACCACCACCGGGACAATGCAACAAAGAGAACGACTCTGATTGTTGTGTCCAAGGAAAGTTTTACACAACCTACACATGTTCACCACCCGTTTCAAGTAACACAAAGGCGACCTTAACATTGAACAGCTTCCAAAAAGGAGGCGATGGAGGTGGCCCATCAGAGTGTGACCACCAATACCATTCAGATGACAAACCAGTAGTAGCACTATCGACAGGATGGTACAAAGGAGGGGACATGTGTCACAATTTAATTACTATCAATGGTAATGGGCGGAGCGTAAAAGCCATGGTTGTAGACGAGTGTGACTCTACAATGGGTTGTGACGAAGACCATGACTATCAACCCCCATGCCCTAATAACATTGTTGATGCCTCTAAAGCTGTATGGAAAGCCTTGGGTGTCTCAGAGGATAATTGGGGTGATTTGGATATCACTTGGTCGGATGCATAACTTTCTCTTTCTAAATAATTTCTAAAATTGTCATCTAATATTTATTGTATCATATATCCATGTATATTTGTGTTTTACTAATATGATGTTACATTTTACGTATTTCTGTTCACCAACTGAAGCTTTACATAAATTAGGTTTTCCCTCACCTATATGCATATATGATAGATAACATAATAGTAATCAACTTTTAGTATTAAACTAAAAAAAAAAGTTAGCAATATACCTTTTAATAGTAATAAACTTTTAGTATTAAACTAAAAAAAAAGTTAGCAATATACCTTTTAATAGTAATAAACTTTTAGTATTAAACTAAAAAAAAAAGTTAATAGCAAAGGTAGACACACAACTAATAAGTCATACATTTCGACATAACAATAAAACTAGAAAGAAAAAAAAAAGAATAAGAACAAGCTTTCATACATCTTGGCTAGTTAAAAGTATCATACAAATTTTGATGCATTGGATGTTATCGGTTCGGGTTGATTACTTGATCAGGTTAAAATATGGTACAAAGTTTAGATGCATAGCCTACAATTCATGTATGAACGTCTGAGATTTCCTTTCCTGTATACATCTTCTATTGTTTTTGTTGTTAGTATGTAATTAGGTAAGGTTGTTGCACTCAACACCCGAACGAAAACATACATACAATACAACTAATTCGATCATTAAAGCACCACGAAAACCACAACACTCGTTAACCACATAAGCACACACTTTATCCAACTTTTGACCACCACTGAAACCATCCACTTGAAAACGGAAGCTTAGGATTTGGCCTTTAACAACAATGCCATGGTTGGTCGACCCTCATTGCGTTTCCCATAGTGTTCTCTGAATAAAAAGCAAAACCGCGCATTTATACTTTGTTCAATGTATAAATAAAGAGGATCTCTTTGTTTCTCATCCGTTGTGGGTCCCATTTCTTTTGAACAAAACTGGGACCCGCAAAAGGAGATATGCACGCGAGGTGAAGCTCTAAATATGGCGCCACATCAAAATTGATCAATTTGATTTTGTACTAAACGGGTCAAATAAAAAAAATTAGCCAAAAGGTAAACTGAACAAGTCAAATGTTGTACATGTCTTGTTTATAATGCATACAAGCAGACAAGCTTGTAAATCATCTTTATGCAGATTTATATCATCACTTTAACCATTATTAATTATTTGTAGATAACTGTTTAAAAAGATGGACAAAATGTGTATGTAAGTTTACCCAACGTGACCCTGGCTCGTTTCAACACACACTAAAACTAATCCATTTTGACCCATTACCCAGCCCACCTTTAGTTAGATGAACTAATCACATAAACACCTGCCCAAAGGACTAAATCATGAAAACAAAAACGAGAAATGGGCTTACTCGACTAAGAATCGGTAGATGGAGCCGGCTCTATCTTTGTCTATACATCTAGTGATCAAGTCTAGATAAAGCATGGCTTCATGAGGGAGAAGGCCTTCCATGAAAAACTTGAGCAGATGAGAGTGTGTGCTAGGCATGACATCTAAAGATTGCTCCAGTAACCTCTCATGTTGACCTTGAGTCAACTCTGCAGCCTCCATTAATGGTAGAATCCCTCTCTCTTCCTCCTCAAAGTGCTGCTTGCAATTCTCCTGCCAATGGAAAATTTAAGTACCAAAAAAGAATCATAAAGCATTTATATAATGCAATGTTGGCTTTTGAAATCATACCTGAAGTGATTTAATGCGAGTGGATAAACTAAAAAGCGCGTCTTGGCATGAAGAGCTCCCTGAGTCAAGAACTATGATGGTTTTAATATATTCTTTGATGCCATTCATGAGGGGTAGATCTCTAGCGTGTTCTTCGTTTACAGATTTAGATAAGCCTGCTAATAGAGTATATTTAGTAAATTTCCATTGTGTAAATGTATTTATTCGGTTCCTATTATTAGGCCATAATTTATGCCATGTAAATGCCTATATAAGTCAATGAAAATATGTGATAGGGTCAAGGGACTCAATTATGAGTTTTATCATGGTATCAAGTCAGCATACTCTCCACCTATCCCTCCTCTAAAATCGCTGCCCCACCACCTTCCTCTTCTATCTTTCTGGCAATTGACCTTCACCTTCCGTTCATATATTTTTTTTTTTCCAGTTCCTTTTCATTCTGGTCTACTACCCTTTCACTCGACCTTCCCGTTCATCTCTCATGGAGTCACACATTCACCCTGCCCTCACTGTATCGAATATAAAGTCATTCATTCCCATAGTTTTGGAGGTTGATTCCGTACACTATGGAACCTGGTCGGAGCTTTTCCGAATTCATTGCCGGGCCTTCCTCGTGGCGGACCATCTCGAAACCCGTCTCCCTGATCCCGTTTCCACCCAGACCTCGTCCTCAGCCCAGCAATCCCCGGAAACCACCGAAACACCCATATCAACCACCCCACCTCTGACCTCTTCACCACTCTCTACCGCCTCTTGGGACCGCCTGGACGCCATTGTACTTCAATGGATGTACGGAACGGTATCCCAGAACCTGCTAAACATAGTCTTTAAACCTGGAACTACGGCGTACGGTGCGTGGAAAGCCATCGAAAACGTTTTCCAAGACAACAAAGCAGTCCGCGCACTCTTTCTAAAACAAAAGTTCTCAAACACAAGACTCGAAAACTTCACCTCCATGACCTCTTACTGCCAGGAACTCAAAACACTCGCCGACCAACTCGCTAGCGTCGACGCACCTGTTGACGACCAAGATCTTTCCCTCCAAACCCTCGCCGGACTTACTGATGCATATGAAAGCATTGGTACTATTCTCACCAACACTAAGCCATTACCTGGTTTTAATGAGATTAGATCTCAACTTTGTATGAATGAAGATCGCAAAGCAAACCAATCCCAACTCGCCGCCAAAACAGCCGGTACCGCACTCCATACCACCACCAAATCTAACCCATCGAACCCACCTTCAACACCTCCCACTCAACCCGCATCTGACTACCGGTACGATTACTACCCTGAACGCGGTCGCGGACGGGGCCGTAGAGGTCGTGGACGTGGTCGCAATTCATGGCCAAGAGGCCGTGGCTTTAATCCGAATGCACACAATAATACATATGGGTATAGTCCATGGCAGCAAACAAACTCCTTTCACTACCCCACGAGCCCAACTACCTGGCCCACTAACAATTCACCACACTACCCCCCTTGGGCCTCTTGGACTCCCCCACCATGTCCTTATCCTACATCCTCTTCTAGTACCCAAAACAATCAGTCTGGTTTACTTGGGCCCAGGCCCAATTCGGCCCATGCTGCCTACACCCCCACCAACATTGAGCAAGCCATGTACACCATGTCATTGAACCCACCGGATTGGAACTCTATCATGGACACCGGTGCAGGCGGTCACTATCTCCAACCATCAGGTAATTCTCAATCTTGTTTTAATAATTCATCTACTCAATATATTATTGTCGGTGATGGTAATTCCATTCCAGTCACAGGGCAGGGCAACACCCAATTACCACCACCATACCCACCTTTTAAACTAAACAATGCCCTTTACTCCCCAAAATTAATTAAAAACCTTATCTCTGTCCGTAAACTCACCACTGATAATTCTCTTTCTATTGAATTTGACCCATTTGGTTTTCTTGTGAAGGACCTCAAGACCCGGATCCCTATCCTCAGGTGCAACAGCAGCGGTGATCTTTATCCCCTGCTTCCTCCCCCTGCCACACAACGCACATCTCCATCCGCATTTGCTGCTCTTTCTCAACAATTATAGCACCAACGGCTTGGTCATCCAGGCTCCACTTTATTGAGTTCTTTGAAACATTCAAATTTCATTGATGTTACTACTAATAATAAAGACATTTGTCATTCTTGTATTTTGGGAAAGAGCATTCGTTTACCTTTTAGTCCTTCTACATCTTGTACGCTTTCACCATTTGACATCATTCACAGTGATTTGTGGACGTCCCCTGTCCTTACCAATGAAGGACACCGGTATTACATCTTATTTTTAGATGATTATACCAATTTTTTGTGGACCTACCCCTTGGCAAACAAATCACAAGTATTTAATATTTTTTCACAGTTTGCTAACATGATCAAAACTCAATTTTCTAAACCAATTAAAACTTTTCAATGTGACAATGGTACCGAATATGTGAACAATGCATTTAAACAATTTTGTGCCCAAAACGGTATGACATTTCGCCTCACATGCCCTCACACTTCCTCCCAAAACGGCAAGGCGGAGAGGAAAATACGTTCCATAAACAATATGATTCGTACTTCCCTTGCCCACGCCAACCTCCCACCATCCTTTTGGCACCATGCCCTTGATGTCACCACCTACCTTCACAACATCTTACCCGGCAAAACACACCAATACCACTCTCCCACCGAACTTCTCTACCAACGAACACCCTCTTACGAACACCTTCGGGTATTCGGCTCGCTTTGCTACCCACTCACTCCCTCCACTACCATTCACAAACTATCTCCTCGATCCCACCCTTGTGTCTTCCTCGGTTATCCCTCACAACATCGGGGGTACAAATGTCTTGACCTCACCACCAACCAACTCACACTCTCTCGTCACGTATTATTTGACGAAACCATATACCCTTTCAAACATATCTCCCAACCACCCTCAGACCATCCTAATACCTATGAATTCCTAACCAATCACCTACACCCAACCTACTGGCCTCACGTTCACACTCCCTCACCCATCCCTAACCAACAAATTCCCGTACCTAATACATCTCCTACCCCACCTCACTCTCCAAACATGGCCCAAACTCCAATCCCACACTCGTCTCACCACTCGGCCCAAACCTTATCCGCACCTCTGGCCCATCAGTCAACACCTACTCCGGCCCCACCACTTCAGCCCAATAACTCGCAGCCCACTCCCCAATCTCCCACAACCACCGCAAACCCACTACCCAACCCTCCCACAACGATACCTCCACCAAACCGTACTATGCGCACTCGCGCAATGGACGGCATTTCCAAACCCAAACAATTCCTAAACCTCCACACCACCACCATCGTACCCATACCCAAATCACCGACCTACGCCCTGTCCTCGCCTGAATGGCACCGAGCAATGTGTACTGAGTACGATGCCCTTATTAAAAACGAGACTTGGGAATTAGTTCCACGCCACCCGACCATGAATGTCATTCGTAGCATGTGGTTATTTAAACATAAATTTAATTCTGATGGATCTTTGGAGCGATACAAGGCTCGTTTAGTTTGTGATGGCAGGTTACAACAGGTGGGCATTGACTGCGGGGAGACTTTCAGTCCGGTGGTAAAGCCAGCTACCATTCGCACCGTTCTTACTATTGCTTTAAGCCACTCATGGCCAGTTCACCAGCTTGATGTCACTAATGCATTCTTACACGGCACCCTGAATGAAACCGTGTACATGTACCAACCGATGGGATTCCGGAACAAAGATTTTCCAAACCATGTGTGTCGCCTCAAAAAGTCCCTTTATGGCCTAAAACAAGCACCACGAGCCTGGTATCAACGGTTCACCGACTATGTTCTCAAGTTGGGATTTTCTCAAAGCGGCTGTGACAATTCTCTCTTCATCCTTCACCAATCACATCAGACGGCCTACCTTCTTTTATATGTTGACGATATTCTTCTAGTAACTTCTTCAGATCGTCTGCGCCAACAACTCATGGCAAATCTTGCAGCTGAATTCGCCATGAAGGATCTAGGCCCCTTGAGTTACTTTCTAGGCATCTCTGTCACACGCACGGGTAACTCCATGTTTCTGTCACAGCAAGCATATACTCACGACATCATTCGGCGAGCAGGTATGCAAACATGCAAACACATCGTTTACTGTGATAATGTTAGCGCTGTCTATCTCTCAGGAAATCCAGTCCAACACCAACGCACAAAACACATCGAGTTGGACATTCACTTTGTCAGAGAACAGGTTCGCCAAGGTCATATACGCGTTCTTCATGTTGCCTCTCGCTATCAAATCGCCGACATTTTCACCAAAGGTCTACCCAGGGAGCTTTTTCAAGATTTTCGGTCCAGTCTCAGCATCCGCTCCCCTCCCGCTTCGACTGCGGGGGTATAATAGAGTATATTTAGTAAATTTCCATTGTGTAAATGTATTTATTCGGTTCCTATTATTAGGCCATAATTTATGCCATGTAAATGCCTATATAAGTCAATGAAAATATGTGATAGGGTCAAGGGACTCAATTATGAGTTTTATCACCTGCATTAATGTTGTTAATATTTTTCACTTTTAAATGAATTTGTATCTTCAAATCTTTAACTCAAATCCATGTACAGTAATACTATCTCTAATTCTTTTTGGTGACTATATGAAATGTTATTGGAAAGCTCACAGGATCCACAACAAAAAATGGGATCGGGTAATCAAAAAATGGGATCGGGTAATCAGTAGAAGGTGGATTCAAAGCTAAGACCTTTGATAAATGGACTCAAGCGCTTATCACTATGCCACCCCTTTAAAGTTCTAACAATATTTACTTTTTTGGTGAAAAATATTTGAAACTTGATTATAGAGAAGGCAAACCATAAGTGGATTGTAGGTTAACAGGTAATAGTAGTACAAAAAAAGCACCCGGTAGCTTTTACATAATATTTTTTGTTTCATCATGAAACCGTTGTTAGGATTAAGTGGCGCAACGGAATTAGCGATTCACAACGCACACGCAATAATACGAGAAAATATAAAGCACGACACACGAACATGAGAATTTTACGTGGTTCAATTCCAGTGGGCAGTTGGGAACCTACGTCCACGGGCTGCAACTAGGGACATATTATTAAGCTCTAAACAAGAAAACCATAACGGGCTTTCTAAACATCCAATAAAACAAGCATAATAGCAATAACTAGCCCAAGGACTTCACACCCAACAACCGTGATACTATTTGCTAAAGAATCATGTGCTAATATGCTTTCATCTAAAGCACCAAACTTTAGCAAGTGTACAATAAATTTAAGTTTAAACAATCAAAAAATTTGTTCCTTTAAAAACCATAAATCATGATTAAAAAGGGTCCCGCGTTCAACTGTTGCGCATGAAACAGGCTACTCCTAACATCACAATAACAAATAGTGTTAATTGCGCTGTCATAATCACTTAATGCAAATGCCATAAAATAGCCACATAATCAGTGGTCCATTCCAATAATACTAACTTTCAAGCTTCATTTTGGTTATTATAAGCTTCTTGAATGGCTTACTTCAGAAATTATCAAGCTAATATTTTCTGCACTTAATATTCAATATAACTAAAGCGAGCGTCTCGAAAAACCTAAGACCTTTGATAAACGGGACTCAAGCGCTTACCACTGGGCAACGGGCAACCCCCTTTAAAGTTCTAACAATATTTATTCTTTTTGGTGTAAAGAGTTTGTAAAGTTGATTATAGAGAAGGCAAGTAAAAACTGGATTGTAGGTGAACAGATAAGAGTACAAGAAAAGCACCCGGTAGCTTTTACATAATATCTTATGTTCATCATGAAACAGAGACACTAATTGCTAAAGAAAAATGTGCTAATACGCTTTCGTTTAAAGCAACAAATTGTAGCAAGTTACAATAAAGTTGAGATTAAACAATCAAAGAATGTTCCTTTAAAAACCATAAATCAAATTGTAGCAAGTTTACAATAAAATTGAGATTAAACAATCAAAAAATTGTTCCTTTAAAAACCATAAATCATTATTAAAATTTAAAAAGGGTCCGCGTTTAACTTTTGAGCATGAAATGGGCTTTTCCTAACATCACAATAACAAACAATGTTCATTGAGATGTCATAATCACTTACAGCGCGAATGTCATAATATAGCAACATAATCAGTGGTCCATTTCGATAATCATAACTTTCAAGATTCGTTTTGGTTATTATAAGCTTCTTGAATGGCTTACTTAAGTAATTATCAAGCTATTACTTTCTGCAGTTAATATTCAGTATTTACTAAAGCGAACCTCTCTACCAAAAGCATATTGCTATTTTATGATATAAACCTTAACATTAAACTCTGCAAGATTGCACCTAAAAATCCATGAAAATACAACCCACGGATCATGATTACCAACACTGTGGAATCAACCATGTTTCTTTCACCTTTGACTTTCAAAGTCAAATCAATTACTAACAAATTCACAAATCCATATAAATTTCTTGTGTAACTTCAAACATTAATACACCTAATAATCTTAACTTTGCTATAAACACAATCCCAATTATCACATTTCCCTTGTACCATTAAAAATACACACCAATTTATCATCTAAAAACTAGCAAGTTAACAAAGATACACCCAAATATTATTTTGACACCCAGTATACAGCTCGTATACATATATACTATACCGGCTGTATACTAGTAAGAGTTTCTTTGGTTGCGTAACTATACGACTTGTATACATTTATACGAGTTGTATATAAGACTCGTATACATGTATATGACTCGTACATACGTAAACCGGTCGTATACAAAGTTTAAAAAGAACGGAAACAAGTTTCAAGGCGTTTTCTCTTTGCCTCATCAGGCGTGAGCCTCGAGGCGAACTGAGGCGAAATCAAAAAATAAAATAATTGACCTAGAAAAGTATAAAACATCAAAAGTAAAATAATTGCACGCCTCAAACCTTTTTCTAAACCATGGTCGTATACTTGCGCAACCAAACACACTGTTACATTCCCTTGCTAGTATAGTATACGACTCATATACAAGTATACGGCTCGTATACGTGTCATCAGGGCCATCTCTTAGGTAGGACGGGTCAGGCGACGGCCCGAGGCCCAAATCTCAAAGGGGGCAGAATTTAAAAAAAAATGATTTTTTTAAATATATTTTTCCATTTTTCTTAAACATTAAGCTTTTTAATGCATTTTAAGCATTTTTATAAAAGAAAAAATTTAAAACATGTATATTTCAGGGCTCGATTTTCACTATTCGCTCGATGCCCAAATATTTTTTATGATTCTCGACGACAGCTCTGAGTGTCATAGTAAGCCTAGACAAAAAGCTATTTAATTTGACTTTTGAAAGTCAAAAATCAATCAACCCGATCACATTCGTTACCTATACAACCGATCATAAACTCGTCACATACCTTGCAATGATTTCATTCCGTATCAAAAAACAAAAAACAAAAACAAAAACCATACCTCTATCTTCTCTTTCCAAAACAGGAAACAAAATCTTCTCTTCCATCTGAGCATGTTCAAGCAACACCTCAAACAACTGCGAATAACTCTTCCCATACTTCTTCACCTCCATCCTTCCACTCCCCATAACCGGATCCCCTCTCGACCGTCCGCCACGTGTCGCCAGATCCTCCCCCCACCTCACCATCCTCTCCAGATGCCACGTCAGACTCTTATGCTGCAACACCACAACCGGAATAATATTATCATTGCACACTTTATCACTCAGCAACACAGGCTTTGGAAACTTTGCGTCCAGGTAGCGTAATATCGTCACTGATGACCCTGAGATGACGTCAGAGCCGTACTGTATGACCGGAGTTTGGAATCCGAAGTCTGGTGTGTCTGATGGTATGAATATTATGGTTACAGGTTTGTAATTAAGTGCGAATCGAATGTAGGATGTGTTAGGGGTTTTTAGTGAGCCGTACAGTCTAACGACCGGTAACGGTGACGGTGACGGCGACGGAGAAGAGTCATTATTATTATTGTTATTATTATTATTATTATTATGAGATTGAGGTGTTTTACGGTGAGGTTTATCGGAGTGAACTGAGTCGATGATATGATTAATATTAATATTATTAGTATTAGTATTATGATTATTATCGGATTGAGGTGTTATCTGGTGAGGTGTATCGGAGTGATTAATATTATTATTATGGTGTGGGTTTTTAAGGGTTTTGGAACAGTTGCCCATAATGTGGGTGGTGGAAATATGTAAAGGATAAGAAGGAATGGGGGTTTAGGGGTGGTGAGACAGGGGGGGGGGGGGGGGGGATAATATTCGAGACGTGGGAAGGAAGGTAGAGTTTGCTTTGACGGAATAAAAGGTGAAGGTGAAGGTGGTGGTGGTGAGTGGATAATGGTGTGGGTTGGAATAATGTATCTATGTTGGTTCAGGCCACATGGCAGCAGCTATAGGAGTCCGTGAATGTGGAGAAGAAGCGGGTGAATGTGTGAGAGCAACAATATCGCGCCTTTTTGTTGCTCTCATGTTTATACAATTTTTATGTGTGTAGATATTTCAAGGTAGAATATATTTATAAATTTTATGGTTTAAATAATTAATTACACCGTTAGTCTATTTAAGTGTATGTTTGGCAAAACTAATTGATAGTTGGTAACTGGTAGCTGGTGGTTGAAAACTAGTATCTATAGCTTTTTAAATATATTTTGGTGTTTGACAGAGTAGCTGAAGTTTTAATAAAATTTATAAAATGATCAAAATGACCATGACTAAAAGCTTGTATGTATGTTTTTTTATGATAGAATAAGTATTCGTGTCATTTACTCATTAAAAGCTTATATCTAGTAGAATTTTCGATACAGGGCTTTTTCTTCTAACCTACAAGTTTCAATCTCCTTCAACCAAACAAGATTTTTTTATTGAGTATGAGCTTTTTCTTAAAAACTTAAAACTTAAAGCTCAAAAAAGCTCATTGCCAAACATGCTTTCATCGACCGGATGAGAGAGAAGAAAGAGGAGGAGATGGGTGGTGGTTCCGGCAGTTGCACCGCCTTTGTCACCGAGTCATCGTCGAACACATGCTTTCATCGATCGGTCACAACAACTCCGTTTTTGACGGACAGGGGTGGGGATGAGAGGGAGGAGAAGTGAGGAGGAAAGGGAGGAGGAAAGTATTTGGTTCGGTCGTTGCTGGTGATTGGTTCACGTACCCGCAGCAGATTGAAGTTCTGATTTAGTCAGACACGACTTCAAATCTGACTGAGTAAGATGCCTGGTAAGACGTGTTTCCCGTTCAAACATACCCAGCCAAACATCCCCTCATCTGAACGAGTCAGACTTGCGCGCGGTCAGAGGCATTCAGACAACAACAAACAGGGCCTAATAGATGCTATTTTGAACGGCTTAAAGTTTAGCAAATTCATCTTTGGCGATGCTCAAACTCTTGACTTCAAGTGAATCAACACATATTTATTTGAAACTATATAATTGGTTCCAAGTTAAAGGATAGACGTAACATGGTTGGTATTTGACCATAGAAGAAAAAGATAATATCATCTATGTTAGTGACTAATCATGTTACGCTTATTCATAACTTATGTTTTTTTTGTGTTCACACTAGTTTTCGAGTTCTCTCTCTAAAACTAGTTCTCGTATGAACCCTACCCCAATGCTATATCTTATAAGGAATGTTATACGTTTTAAATCGTATTTTACAAATCATGTATTTAAATAGTACATGATTTTGTAAAACTCTTACTAGATTATAATTTGGTAAAAAGGTATTGTAATAATGTTTTCCATTTTATTATTTATTTTGTTCAAATGTAAAATTTCTTATAATTTATAATTGTGTTACTTGAAAAGGAAAACCTTTTTGTTTAATTACGTTTAAAAACAGTTTAATCATAAACAAGCCTTCACAATTTTGTGCATTTCCGTGAGAGTTGTCTTTAATGATATATTCTATTTTCTACTTTACTTTTATGGTGAAGTTGTCTTAAATACCTTACATTCCTTTTCTTTGTGTTGTGTTGTTCATACCAAACTTTTAAAGTTTGGAAATATGGTAATTGAATATTGATTTTATAGGTTAGAGAGAAGAAATTTAAGAAGATAACAAAAAGTACTCTAGTTTAAAGATAGCCTTGCAGCACTTGTATTACTTTTATTTTGTAGTGTGTTACTTTTATTCTTTAGTTAGGTTAATTCCTTCTAATAATAGGTTATTTTAAATTTTCTTGCCCAATATTGAAACGTCTTGTCCAACACTTGTAGCTCAGTTGGTTAAGGGCATAAAGTTTCCTATGGGAGGCTTGGGTTCAATTCCCACTAGCTACATTTGAAGGACATTGGTGGAGGGGAAATGAGGGATGACCCGGCCATTGGCTTGGGTTCGAGTCCTGATCCCAACCGGTTTTACCGATTATTTCACTGTCGTGCCTTCGGGCAGGTGAGTGGTCGGGTTTTCCCGGGAATTGGTGGCAATTGGTGGCTCGGGTATTCTCAAGTACCTGATTCGCCAAAAGGGTGCCCGAGAGTGCTCGGAATTAATTTGTTGGCCGTTCAAAAAAAATAATATATTGAAACGTCTTATTGTGAAATTAATGTGTTCAACAGTTGGTAGGTGCACCCTCCTTAAAACTGACCAACTTTCTGTACCAATATCATACCTTTTCCCAAACTATGAAGCAAAACAAGGTAAAACTTGAACTCTTTCATCATATATATCACTTATTTATTGTTTATTAATAGATCATGTATTAATAGATCATAGGTTGTATGTTATAACACTTTTTTTCTATAGGTTGTCAACATCATGCTATTACTTTGGTCTATTTATTGAGCATTCATAAAGTCTTTTAAGAGAATTCCATATACGTTTAGAAATAAATACACCATTTTTTGTTAGATATAGTCAGATGGAACAAGTTAGACTTTTGTGATTATTTAGTAGTTTGCCCATGGTATGTATAAGTTTGTAAATAAGACTAAGCAGGTAATTAGACGCGTGTGCGTTACGGTGCAACTATATCGCTGAAGAAACGAGTATAACTCGGGATATAGCCGGAAGGTCACTACTCGTGTTCACTACAGGATATAATCCTTCGTTCACACAGAGGTTAGATCCGTGGCCCGTAAGATAAGGAAAGGGTAAAGAGATGGTACACAAATACACAAGATATAAGTGGTTCGGTCTCGTTGACCTACGTCCACTATAAAAGTATGTGTGTTGATTCGTGAATTGATCGACCTCTAAAAAGGTAGAAGAGTCTTTCTTTTATAGAGGATGTGCGGGCTGGGTGCCGCGGCCCACAACAGGCGTAATGGGCTTAGGCCCGAAAGTTAGGCATGCCTTTGAGAAGCCCATCCAGTTGGGTTCGGACTGAGGGGTGTGGATATGTTTTATACATATGAGGATTAAAGATCAAGGAACCATAATTTTCGATTTTCAAATCACTGTGTGGGGACATATACACCGATTAGTTATCCCCCCTCTTCCTTCTAAACTCCACCGTCCTCATTACCCGTCCTCGTCAGCTGTCACCCATCTCCCGTCCATTGCCACCCATCCTCCTTCTCAACCCTGACGCCACTCAGTCTTTCATTCATTAGTTTGTGGATACTTTTTTAGGGTTAATGTTTATAAACAAATTCTTGTCTTATCGTGTTAACATGTTATAAACAGTTTCGTGTTTGGAAAAAATGATGCGATAAGTTATCGTGACGAGTTCATGTTTACCCATGTCGTGTTCGTGTCTTAACAGGTCGTGTCTGACACGATATGCCAGCCCTAGGCACACAAGACCCCAAAACACGTTCCAGGGACTTGCACAGCATCTCAGTTACCTCGAGTCAGAATTGGCCAAACGTGTAGTATGTATGAAGCTAATCTGTAAAAACAACTAAAGCGACTAAGGGGATGTTTAGTAGCATCTGAATGGTTAATAGTCTCTTAATAGTTAAGATATAATCTAAAGTATGAATGGTTAAGAAGTAAAATCTTAATGGTTGCTTCTTAACCATTCAGACTTAAGGTTACCTATTAACCATTCAAATGTTATAAACCATCAAGAGGTGAATGGTCATTAAGAGGCTACCAAACAATCCCTAAGACATGCAAAAGGGTTTACTTGTTAAAAAAGAGTTAATATATCAGACAGATGAGAGTGTCGTAGCTTCTAACTGTAATAAAGCATACTTGCTTGTACAATGTGCATAGAACGCCTTGCTTTGCGCCTCAGCTTTTGAAATCCAAAGGCCCCAGAAAGACTCGCGCTTTTTTGAACCGCGGATGGATTCATCTTTTGGTTATGCAGAAAATCAACATATAATGCATATACAATAACAGCAACGTGATTTATACACCAAAAACAATAGAAAAAGCTGTATGAAGGTTCTTTCTTGAATCCAAAAGAAAGAAACAGCAAGCCCTAAATCATAACAACCTTTCAACATTTGAATCCCCTACAAGCCATGAGCCAGACAATGATGATAAAAACAGCAATGGCTCCACCGACCATGAGCTTCATCTGAAGATTCTGCAGCCACATCTTCCTTCTTAGTTGCCTTCCCTGCCTTTGGAAGCTGTCCGCCTGCATTCAACACATTGCACAACCAGTAAAAGCAATGACCTTTATTACTTTACCATGACTAGAAAATAAAACTTTAAGAAGCTTGTACCTGAAATTGAAGGTTTTCTGTCTTATCAACCAGTAATTCAATCTTCTCGCCACGATCCAAAACCTGTATTACAAAAGCAAAGAGAGTTCGTATTTTGAATATGTTGGTACAGGAAATGACTATGTTAGACATGCCAAGAATGTGTCCTTGTCCCAATAGACATGCATCATTTCTAAAACTTGCAATTTCTACCCATTTTTTGTAAGTGGGTCAAATTCTGTGTTTTATCTCAAAACAGGTCACATAAAAAAACTTTGCTAAAAGATAAACGGGTCAAACGGGTTGAAAGTTGCCCCAAAGTCTATTTTTAGTGCACACAAGCGCCTAAATAATTTATTCAAAGATTTAAGTCATTATTGTAAATAACTAAATACTATTTTTTTGTAATCATATCTACACATTAATTAATAATAAATATATAGAATGGGGTGTAGCCCAATCTGCTCTAAAAGTTGCATACTTTCAACCTAATCCTTTTCTTTGACCCGTTATCCGTTACCCAATGTGCCATGCATTTTCCTTCTTTCAGAAAAAAAAAATATGAAGATAAACTTATCATTTGCCCCTTCAATGCCTATCTATATTAAATACTTTACACCAAGTAGCGGTTGGCTCAACGCACTCATTATAGATGCTCAACTACAGTTATATTTATTAAATATCATTATGATTGTGGAAATGCATGGCCTTCTTTGTTACTTATAGTAAAAAGAATAGCCGATGAAGCCTAGCTCAGTTGGTGAAATTGGGGGGGGGGGGGGGGGGGGCTAGAGCGGAGGCCATGTGGAGGTTGAGGGTTCGATTTCGGTCGGAGCCATATTTACCACATGTGGGGGTTCTACCTGGGGAGATCCCTAATACAGGTGGGATGGGTAATCAGTACAGGCTGGCTCAGGGTGTTAGGCAGAGCTCCACCGGCTACACCACTTGCCGTTAAAAAAAAGTAAAAAGAACAAACATTACATTGCAGATTGACCATTTGTGCTTAAGAGCTTTCATTTTACATATCCCAAATGAAAATCAATGGCTGAAAACATCCGACATTGCATTAAATGCCATGAATTATTTGTGTAAAGTTAATGAGAAGACAACTTTCATAAAAAAAAAAGGTATTCTAAGAAATCTAAGTAGACACTAATGTGGATGAAAAATCTGTTAATGTGAAATGTGCCCAATCTCCTTTTCCATCCTCAATCTATGATTTCTAGACTCGTTTAAGCAAGTTTAGCTACCAGAAATTACTAGCCTCCCTCATAAACACTTTATGCTCATAATTGTTTTCAAGCCATGCGGGTGATTATATCTTTATGAATCAGCTATCGTTTTTATGTGTTTCTCCAATAATTAAGATTCAGATTATTATTTTAGATACTATTGGTAACCTAGACCAACCACCTAAAAACCACAGTTGTCAAAAGCGCTCGCCTAGGCGATGAAAATCCTAGAAGCGACCCTCTGCTACTTTTGTCTCCTAGATAAAAAAAAAAAGCCATGATTTTTTTTGAAAGTTTTACCCCTTTACCAAATTTTAGCCGATATTTCAAAACTAATAATATCTACTTACCAACTTTTATAGATAAATCATATCTTTTAGTTTTTAAACAGGTTATGAATAGAGATCTTCAGATCTATATAAACAACCTCTAACCCTATTCCTTATATACGATCAAAGTCTCAAACACAGCAGAAACATTCTGAATCGCAGGCATGTTCAATTTTTTTAATCTGTTTTTTGATCCTATAATGCTTTAGTATTACTTTGAAACTACAATAATTAATTTATAGTGTTTGTGTAAATAATATATGATACAATTCTTGACAGTCAAATTGATCATATGAGTATTTTTTTTCTGTTATAAGAGCAGTGAAAGTTAAGGTTTTACAGTTTAATTATTGTTTTCTGATCATATGAGTAATTATTTCATGTTGCAGTTTTCATGATTTATTATTGTTTTCTGATCTTTATTGCTGATAGTTGTTAATTTTTAGTGATTTTGGTGATTTTCCCTTTTATTTATTTGCGTTTTTTTTCCTCATGCCCACGCTTTTTTGCGCTTCTCGCCTAGGCCGCATGCGGTCCCAAAACGCCTTGAGTGCGCTTTACGCCTTTGACAACTATGCTAAGAACATTTATATTTTCAACCCAAATCCTTTTCGACCCGTTAGTCCGTTACCCAACACATCCATCTTGTTACCTTCATTATCCTTCTTTCAGAATATTTACCAAGATGATCTTATATTTTCCCCCTTTAATGCATCTATATATTAAATACTTGCACAAAGTACAGCCTTTGACTCAATGCACTCATTATGAATGCTCAACCACAGAAGTAACAATTTTTTTTATATCAAAATATCATTATAATTGTTCAAAAATGCATGGTCTTCTTTGTTGCTTATCAAGTAAAAATTCAAGCATTATACTGGGCAGACAATGGCCGAAATTTCTGACAATGCAATGATGCATTAAATGCCATGAATTATTTGTGTGAAGTTAATTAGAAGGCAACTTTCATTAGATGCGAAATCTGCCCATTCTCCTTTTCCACCCTCAATCTACGAGTTCTAAATCAAGTATAAGCAAGTTTAGTTACAAGAAGTAACCGCAGTCTGCATGTTGCTCTAACCATGTTTTCCAACACTGCATTCACCCCCATATTGGTGCACACCCTTTAGAAAGTTCAAAACTTGTACATGAAGTCTAATAAAGTAGTCCAGCTTCAAGTTTTAAAAATTCTCCTCCATTGCGTTATTTCTCAAATCTTAACTTGCTACAAAATTATTCTTTTGTTGACGTAGGATACATTTTCAATGTGCCTAAAACTGTATAGGTTCTAAAGGCATACAGTCTTGTGCCATACGTAAAAAAAGTAGTCGATACATGTAAGGGTTGTTTTTTTTCTGTCATTAATGTTAATTCACTTGCACTACACGCGTGTATTTATATTTACTTATGCAAGTCACCGAGAAAAGAGAAGATTTACCTTCTCAATGTTGTCCATCATAATCCCTTTAACCTCTGTAATTTGAGCCTTCAGTTTAGACAGCTTGCTCATTTCATCTGGATGGTTTAAACAATACTCCATGTGCTCCTTTATCTTTGGCCTATTAACCAAAAACAAAAAATACAATAAAAAACATCAAATATATTACAGCAAAACATCCCAGAATAAGATGTGAGATAACGCACCCGAACTCCCTATCAAGATTATAAGCAATACTAAACCGATCTTCAAATAAATCATCATCACTGTCGTCAGCAAGCGGGTGATCACTTCCAATACTTGCTCCATAACGTTTCTTGAAATCGTCTTTCACCCTCTCCAGAAACACAAACGGCACACTCCTCCCAGCCGATTCATCAGCAACAACAAGAAAAACTACATCAAACATACAACAAAATCACTCATGCCACTAATGCAAAATCACCAAAAACAGTCGAACAAAAACAATTAGCATAAAACAACAAGTTTGTAAATACCAAAGCCGCTGTCAAGCAAGAAGTTGAAGGTGTATCCATCACACGAATACGTGTATTTACTGCTACCAGAAGGCAGCTTCTGTAAGCACTGAACAGCAACCGTACTCACATTCCCAGAGTAGGCTGTATGTTCAGCCAACACAACAGTCCCTTTAGCAACAAAGCTGTAAATTAATCCTTTCTGACTCATTTTTAGGTTTCCAAACACTTAAAATCAACCGTTTCTCACAATAATCCTGAAAATACATACAAAAATCCTCAATATTCTCAACCAATTATGCGGACAAGTAACAAAAGCATAATAACACAAAATCTATCTCAAATAGCTCTGCATTAATCGTTTTGTTCATGATCACATGATCCACAAATTTCGAAACAAACAAAAAAACCCTATACAGAGTTCTAAACATGGTCCAACGGGGGTAGTGCATAGTAATTTTCAACACCTAATACCAAAACTTTTTTTTTAGCATAGTTATCTAAGGCGCTAGGCGCATAGGCCTCGCCAGGGATCTAGGCGCAAGGCGCAAAAAAGGTGAGGTCTTGGGAAAAAAATAGCACACTTAAATGAAAAAAATAAAATAAAAAATATATTATGTACTAGAACAATACTATTCTTCCGATAAAATAAACAAAAGCTATTATATAACATTTAATATCATCTAATTAATACCAAAAGTTCTAAAATAGTGAAGATTCAAATGTAATTTCAAAATTTAGAAGTTCACAACATTGGTGCAGCTCTTAAGGGGCAGGGAGGGGCGGCCTCGCCCCTCGAATTTTCGCTCAGAAGTTCCGATTATATAGTATTCGTATAGAAATTTTTTTGGTATATACGGTTTTGACCCCCAGAAACTAGTTTCCGACCCCCCAAAACTAGTGATTTCCGACCCCCCGTAACTTCCGACACCCCGAAGTTTCGGGTCAAGCTTCGCCACTGGTTCACAAGTTCTAAAAATTCCAAACTAGACCAAAACTTCTGGATGAAAGTTGCTTAAATCGGAATTGCGGAAGCTTAGATTGTAGAGAAGATCAATAATTTTGCATTAATTATAATAAACAATAATAACACGGTATTTAATGTGCCAAGGGAGCTGAAGCGAGGGCCTAGGAACAAGAAACGCAATTAAAGGGCCTCGCTTTGAAAACGGGCTTATAGCGCATGAAGCGAGGGCTTTTAATAACTATGGTTTTTTGTAGGATCGGTTTTGCTATTCAAAAAGGGGTTGCGACGCACCTTGTTGCTCGTTTACCCGACACTTACAAAGGATCAATTGAATTTTATATCCCAATTAACCCTCACCGACACAGAGACCTACCTTAAATAGATTATTATATGAGTAACTATTTAAACCGTGGAAGAGATAGTATGGATTGGTTGAAGTGTAAGACGCAACGAATTAATGGATCTACCTAATCGCATGAAATAAATCAAATAAATTCACAAAAAAATAATAATACATAAAATTATGTGTTATAAATATGAAAGAAATTGTAAATTAGTGAGATGAAGAGAAATTGATACCTGGAACTGAATTAGGGTTTGATCGTTTCGTGGTGATTTGGTTTTGCTTCGTGGACACGATTGCGGAACGAGTGGGAGACTGACGGAGAATTCCAGTGAAAATATTATTATTATTATTATTATTATTTTAAGGCCACATAGATGATGAAGTGTTTAAGTTTGATCCTCCGAGAGGTGAAGTTTTGTCATTTTGAGCCTCAACTTGGTTTTAGATTTTCAATTGGCCCAGGATGTTGTAGTGGTGTGCATGGGTCGGGTTGGTTCGGTTTTTATCATTAGCTATAATCATAATTGCTAGTTTTGGTTATGAGATTTTCTTAAACAAAACCATAACTGAGCTTCCGTTATGGTTATTAACCAAAAATTTATGGTAAAACTAACATTTGGCTAAAATTCAAAAGCTAAAAACCAATGGGTGTACAAAAAGTTATTTATAACGTCGTCAGATTCACAAGTAAAACATAAAGTAAAGCTTTTACTACTCAAGCTAGAGATGAGTTTGGTACCGGTATAGGAAATCATCGAAATTGGGTAACTGTAGGAAAAATGATCCGTACGATATGGGCAAAAGATGCTCTGCAACGCCCGTTTGAATTACAAACTCGATCCTACCGAAAACAAAATTCAGGTTTTTCGTCATTGAGAAATTGCTATGCACGATTCGCTTTACTCTTCAAATATTATCCAAAATTGCTTTCACAAAACTAGTTTTTTTTTTTTTTTTTTTGTAATGCTTCACACAAATGTTCACAAAAATTGTTCTTTTATGCTAACTTTTCATAAAAAGTATTCATATGACGACATTATTCCTACCATATTTCTTCTAGTGGGACCATTCTACGTTGCTTTTTAAAACCAAACAACTAAAGAACACATCCGAAATTACACCAAAACACCAAGGACAATAAAGTAATTTCACCCATCCCGTCAACAACGCAACACATTAAAAAACCAACACAAGGGCAAAAATCCTCACTCTTTTCACATTGTTGTCCTCTTCATCTTGTAGCGGTGACGTTACTCCAATAAAATTAATAATAATAATAATTCCGGGAATCTTTAATCACACGTACCCCCAATTCTCTAATTTCAGGTATTTTTTTATTAATTTTTGATCTAATTATATCATTGCAGTCGTTGATCTAGTGTTGTATGTTATAAATTTCATATCTTTGTTGGTATTGTTTGCATTTCAGAGAGAAATATTATTATTATTATTATTAATTTTGAAAGAAATGGTGTCGGCAAATAAGGAGATGGTGGTGTATTGTTTCGATACACTTGTGGCGCATTTTAACGGCGAACAAGTCCCTACCCCTGCTTTCGATGAGGGTCAACAGTAATATTCTCCGTTACTTATATTAATTTGTTTTTTGATGTTTTATTTGTTTTGGATTTTGATACTGATTTGCTGTTTTTAGTGTTACATGTGTTAAATGTTATATGTTTCTATGTTTTGTAAGTGTTCCACTAAAGTTACGCAACTTTCGTTAGGTGTTTCGATCCTATTTAAATTTAGCGAGGCAAACGAAACATATATGAATCGCCAGAATTTAGGGTTTTGGTCGGATCCTAACCAAAATTTGGCTGTAATCGCTAGACAACGACTGACTAGCGATTAATTGGTGTTTCGGTGAACCTCCGACTAGTGATTAATTGGAGGCTAGGCGGGATTTTTACAACTATGGGCACCACGCACACTTGAGAACCTACAAGACCTGGGTTCGATATGACTCACCTACGCCAAAGGCGCTTCCAAGTGGAAATTTGTGATGCCTTCCATGATTCCTAATAATCGCTTATTCGTAACAAATATTCACATGTGTTTCATTTGCCTTACATTATTATAAAAAATAAAAAAAACTAAGCATTTATTTAAAAATTACATAGGATTGGAACACTTAAAGAAAATTGTGTGACTTTAGTGGGACAAGTGAAAAACCTGGTTACTGTTGTGTAAAGTTCCCCCAATAAGGATAGGCGAAATTCTTTTGTTAAATTGCTTGTATAGACAGTCAAAGAATGAAACTTTCTTGAGATGGAGGCCTATTTGAATGTTGTGATTTCAGCCCATTGTTTGTGACTTGGAAGAAAGCTGTGAATGGTGGGGAGCCTCGTTTACGTGGATGCATAGGGACTTTGGAAGCTCGATGCATAATAACCGGCTTCAAGGATTATGCTATAATCAGGTAGGTTTTCTTCTGATCAGGATTAGGTTAGAATACTTGTGCTTGTTACGTTTCGCCCATTTCTTGCGCAGTTATGGGTGTTTGGCAATTTGTATACAGAAACTGATTCTGGTTATTAAATCATGCCAAACAACCCATAGTGAGTAAACGGGCTTAATAACCTGTTAATCAAGATAAAATATGATGGAGGTTAATCAAGTCTGCAACTTTAGGCTTATAACGGGCTCATGGGCTGTTACATATTGCCTACTTGGAAGGTTAATATGTTATATTTTTTTTTTTCTCACAGTGCTTTGAGGGATCGGCGATTCCCACCGATCCAAGCTAAAGAATTACCGTTCTTGCAATGTACAGTTTCCCTTCTTACTAATTATGAAAACGCTGCTAATTATCTCGATTGGGAGGTACTGTACATTGTATAAGTCTGTTTTGAGTTCTTTTATTTTTATGTATATGTATATAGAAAGACTTTCCTCCGTTGGTCTAGGTTTTTAACTTTGTTTTTTTAACCCTTGTCGAGTCCATCCAATCTTGCAGGTTGGAACGCATGGAATTATAATTGAGTTCACAGATCCCGATAATAATACAAAGCGAAATGCCACATACCTACCCGAGATTGCTGAACAAGAAGGTTAGCTTTTGGTGCTGATGTTTTTTGTTAACTTTTTTATTTTTCATTTAGAATATTAGAACGAAAAGTCTCCTTGACAAGTCTTTTATGATTAGGGAACACAAATTATTATATCAATCTAAAGGTTGCAATTTCGACCCATTTACTTAACATGTACAAAAAAATAACATGTTTTAACCTGAATTTGTTTGACAGTTTGCCCCCATCTTTTTACCCATTTACTAAAATTTTACAAAAGAAACTACTTGTTTTAACCCAAATTTGTTTCGATCTTTTGCCCCCACCTTTTGACTCATTTACTTAACATATGCAAAAAATGACATGTTTTAACCTGAATTTGTTTCAACCCATTGCCCCCAGCCCCCCACCGTTTGACCTGTCAATTGGCAACTGCTAAAACCAACAATCGACATTCCATGATTTGTGTATTTTGGGTTTCCAGGTTGGACAAAGATAGAAGCCATAGACTCGCTGATGAGGAAAGCTGGTTACAATGGCCCCATAACTGAATCAGTTAGGAAGCGTATCCAACTGACCCGTTACCAGAGCACATTATTTACAATGCACTATGGCGATTACGTGAGCTATGTGAAGAAAGCTCGAGGTGGTGCGCCCTCTGTTGCTGGTCTCAAATCACATTAACTTATCGGAACCAAAATTTTTGTTTGGTTCCGACGTAATTTAAGAAAAAAAAAGGTGACCTGTTAAGGGCAGGTCAAATCCAACCTGCCTATGTACCTTAGAATTGTGGTCACCTTGTATTTAAGTAATTTGATAAAAAAAAATTGGTTGACTTGTATCTCAATTCTCAAGTCCACTGATGCTACCTTGTTGACTTTTAATGTGTGCTGATGCTAAATATTGCAAGTGTGTTTTATTCATGCGTGTTATATGACTTCTTATGATGGATAGCATTGTAATTGATTTTTGATGTCAACATTATGATGTTTGATTTGGCGCTATGAACGGCTAAAGTTAAAGCATGTTAGCTTTGATGTTATAGATGAACTAGTGTCCTACAGCTGAAATCTTTTAGTGTGCCTTTGCTTGAGGCTAATCTCACATACAGGTAAGTAGGAAAGACAGTTTTCATTACAAATTGAAATACAACATGAAAATAATCAGATTTTGGGTTGTTGCGTGTATTTTGTTTGAAAAGCAGTTCATGTTTGGGTTGGCTTGTCTAACTTGTATAATTAGACCAGGTCGACGTGTCAATCCGTTTATGACTTGTTTAAGCCAAAGATTACAATCCACTAACCGGATTGACATGTCTAGCTTGATTACTACTAGTCAACGCTCTTTACGCATTTAGATAAATGTGTTAAATGAATCGTGTTTGGATTACACCATTTTAAGTGTGTCCATATTAGGGTTGGTGTTTTTAACATTGATAAATACATAGGTCGTGTTTGGGTTAAACAATTTAATTCGTCGACCCAACATGATTGACACGACAACCGACCCAAACAAAGGGTACCGAGTCAAGTTACTCTGGTATTTATTTATTTATTTATTGTTTGTGTTACTTAACAACCAATATTTTTGTTTTGTGTGCAATATACAAAAGAGTTAATTTTGTTCAACAGATATTAGAAGAGTGATCAATGTAAAAGAATCTTATCGTGACGGTTACCACATCACCCTTCTATCACCATAAGTGGTAATTTGTAATAACTTAGCTTGTATAGATATCATATCATATGCTTAACATATCTACTCCTCAAACTGACTCGTTTTAAAGTCGTACGGAAAACCTGTATCAAATAATAAACCATGATGTGTTAAAACTATATAAACATTTCTTTCACTCCTATACATTCTAATAATCCTTTTTCTTATTTTAATCATCTAGTCATTTAATCACACAATCAAATTTAAACTTTCTACTCTTATGATTTTTATTATTAATATCATTTAGAATAAATTTATTACAACCAATGATTTAAAAACACTCTCACTTCTATTGACCCGCTCCTTTACCTCCTCACACTATCATTAACCATCAATTCATCAAAACATACTCTTCATCTGTGACTCAAACAAATCGTTAATAATCTAAATTTGACATCAACAATGGCAATTCGATCCACAATTATCTCACGCTCACATTCTATCGTGTCGAATTCTCGACCAGCTCTTCGTTTTCTCAGCGATCAAGGAGGCCGTGTGCTCGAAGATGAAGAACGTGCACGTGAAAATCTATACGTAAAGGTATACAGTATACTATACGTCGGTTTATGCTCATTTAAATAAAACAGTGTTGTTAATGATTGATTTGGTACAGAAAATGGAGAAAGAGAAGCTGGAGAAACAGAAACAGAAGCTGGAAGACAAGGAGAAGGCTGATAAGGAGAAGTCTGACAAGGTATTATTAATTTGTAATGTGTTGAATCATATCTAAGGCTATCCGTTACCGTTTCACAAGTTTTCACTGTCGCGTCAAGAAGTGACTGCGCTCACTCACTTTTTCACTTTTGTGTGTACGGTTTCGTAAGTTTTCACTATTCATCACCCATAAAACTCATATTTAAACTAAATAAAAAAAATAGTTAATTGACATTAATAAGAGGGACCGACAAACCACAGGGACTCAGGGGCTGTTTGGTTGATTAAGTGCTGAATCATTAAGAGGTCTGAATGGTTAAGCGCTGAATCATTAAGTTGGACCTCTTAATGGTTAGTTTTGTTGTCCCACGTTGGTAGGGGAGCCTCATTAAGGTTCAGCCTAGTTCAGTGCTTAATAGTTCAGTGCTTAATGGTTCAGCAACATCCCAAATCTTAATGATTCAGACTTAACCATTCCATTCAGAAGCTGAAACAAACACACTGAATGCTGAATCATTCAGCGCTGAATGGTTAAGAGCCTCATTAAGAGGCTACCAAACAGCCCGAGTGTTATACTCATGCCGAACCTATTAGTTGGGGCAAACCACAGGGACAAAAACTGCAATTAACTCAGAGAAATCTAAGAAGGTATTATGAATTTGTAATGTGTTGAATTCGATCTAATTGTTTGTTTTTGCATACAATTGCAACAATTTTGGGATACTGGATTGAGTCTGTGACTTTGTATCAGGTTTGTTATGATTAACTGTTTTATTTATTTTTGTTTGTTAGAAGCCGTGAGGACCGAAGATGGATCTGCACTCGTCGGCTTCTTACTGAATGAATAAATGTGAGTTTGAAGGTTAATGCTAATGGCATTATATGCAGTTTTTGTACTTCTTGTGTTATGTTTTTATGCTACTTGATATTGTTATTTCTTTTGAGCCTGCAGTTGTTTTTCTTGTTAATAGATTTTTACAAGTTGGGTGTGTTTAGGTCTTGAATGTGACTCATTTAGGTTTTGTTTTATTTATGTCTGGCAATACTAGCGGGTTGGGTAATGAGTTGAAATGGATTCGAGCCAAAACAGGTTCTTGTGGTCGGGTTGCAGTGAATTGTTTTAGGAAAAAAAGATGAAAATGGGTTCTCCCGCTATATTTTTTGGATTTTTGATGGCTAGTGGTGGCGGCGACGGTGGTGCTGGTCTATTTAGACACGTTTTAAGTTTGTTTATATTGGTGGTCCATTTTTACTCATTGTAGAATTTGTGCAGATCCAAATTTATCCATTATGTAATTAAAGTTGACCCAAATGAATACATAAGTGTACAAAAGTTATCCAAATCAACTCATTTCTTGATGAATTCGAATGAGTCATGATTGCCACATGACGGGTCAAATAAAAGAACTTGGCCAAAGGAATTTAGTCAAACGGGTCGAACGATTCAAAACAAGTTGACAGTTAAAATTCTAGTTTTGCTGATGCAACTTACTACACAGATTTACCTAAGGGTTTAGATTATTATTTATGTCATACTAGGTATTCACATCAAAACAACAAATATACTTTGCATAAACAAGAAAATCAACAGATTCTACCTAAATAAACCATAAAAAACTAACACAAGAAGACAAGAAATCACAGTTGCTTCTTTGTATGCTCAGATCATTATTCAAGAAGACATAATTATATACTCATTAAACACTTTTTAAACAGCAAAACAACAAACCAGATTGACATTTCCTAGGAATACCAACTTAAAAGTTCTGTTAAAACCATATTCTATAAATAGAAACCGCCTTCATCATACATAAACATCATCAAAACTCATAATCCTGCAATGGCATCCATAGCAACATTTCTGTGCATTGCATTGGTTTCCTTTACTGTCGTTCAAGTGGCAGTCTCTAGTGACCCTGACATCCTAACCGACTATGTGCTACCACCAAACACGACTCTAGATGCAAACTATTTCACATACACAGGGGTGCGATCAATCGTTAATACAACCTACCCTACAAACTTTACAGTTGTAAAAGCTAGCCTAAAAGAATTCCCAGGTCTACTTGGTCAAAGTGTCTCCTATGCTATTCTACAGTTTCCTGTAGGGTCTCTTAACCCACTTCATATCCACCCTCGGGCTACTGAGCTTTTATTTGTGATTGCGGGCTCACTGCAAGTCGGGTTTGTTGACACGACCAACACGCTTTTCAGTCAGAAGCTTGAAACTGGTGACATGTTTGTGTTCCCTAAAGGACTTGTTCACTTTCAGTATAACTCTAATGCTACTGAACCAGCTTTGGCGGTTTCTGCTTTTGGCAGCGCGAGTGCAGGGACGCAGTCTATTGCTAATAGTGTTTTTAATAGTACTATTTATGAGGGGATTCTGGCTGAATCGTTCAAAACCAGTGCGGATGTTGTTGAAAAGATCGAGTCTGGGCTCAAGAGCTGAGCCGTGTATACGTTTGTTTGATAAGATTGTTGGTTGAAATATGAAAATAATTGTTGACACTGAAATCATGTTGCAGATTTAAACAAAATGTTATCAAAATAAGTGATGTAATGAAATCTTATTCATGCTTATCAAATTCATCATGATCTCTAAGTCATATGCAAGGAAACCAACAAGAAAAGAACTTTACAGTTTGCACTTATGGTTAAGTATGTTGTTCTAAGATTAATCTCACTAAGGTAGCTCTGTTGAGATAAACTCATCATCTACAGATTAATTTGAAGCAGGGGCGTCTTTGGGGAGGTCCGAGGAGGCCAACCGGACAGGGTCCATAAATGTTAGGGTCATATTTTAAAAAAAATATATCCTATATACATGTATATATTTTTTATATAACTCATTTAACACTTAAACTTGGGCCTAAGGGGCCTCTATTTTAATCGCTCGGATGGGGTACATAAATTTTTAGAGATTTTCAGAGACGGCTCTGAATTACCAAGCTAAATATTCTTGAAAATCATACCACATTTATGGTGGTGGTGGTGCTTGTCCTTGGTTGCCATAGAACTTAACGAATAGTGGCAGTGCTCTTTCTTGGCCACCATGGAAAGTAGTTGATGGCTGCGATGCTCCATTTGGCGGCCACAAAAGTTAGTGGAGGCTGGTGGTGCTTTCCTTGGCTGCCATGGAGGGTAGTCTATGGCAGCAGTGGCTCTGGTCGTTGGCTGCCATAGAAATTAGTAGATGGTTGCGTTGATCCTCTTTGGCTGCCACTGAAGTTGGTGGATATTGGTGGTGCCATTCGTTGGCCACCATAGATGCTAGCAGACAGTGATGGTGTACTTCCTTGACCACCATAGAAAGTAGTCGATGGTGGCAGTGGTGCTTGTCCTTGGCCACCAAAGAAGTTAGTGGATGGCAGCGGTGTGGTACTGATGGCGGCAATGCCTGAGTAGTTCTTTTTACTCTCTAGCTTCTTGTTGAAATAGTATACGGCACAGCTGCACGTGGAAACTGGCTGTTACAACCTCAAAACTCGTTGTTAATCCTTAGGAGGGTATTATAGAATTTTACACACCCAATAATCACGTTCTAATCTTATCAATTATACGTATCCCTGTTTTTACGTGAATTCAAATTCAAATTTTCGTAACTGATTACACTATTTTCTTTGACTATTTTTTTGCAAAATTGAATTTGTAATCCCAGAATACTTATTTCGATCTTAATTTTTTCAAAATTGATATTCAATTGAAGAGTTTATCGACATGATCGGTAGGTTACTCTGTTTTTTCATTAATACGTAATCATATTATTGTAATCATGATGTTATAATTTATGCAGACTTAAACATTCAATCGTAGAATATCTAGTTGCAGAGATTGATAATATCGTTTTTCAAGGTATATGTTCGTGTTTTATCAATTGAAACGAAGATGATACATTTAACATTACAAATTGCCTGTTATAAATATCTGAATGAGTTTTATTTATACTAATTGCGTTTTACAAAAACCAAGTGCGTTTTATAAAAAACCAAGTGCATTTTATTTAAAACCAAGTGCATTTTATTTAAAACCAAGTGCGTTTTATAAAAAAACCAAATGCGTTTATAAAAAACAAGTGCGTTTTAAAATAGAAAACCAAGTGAATGCGTTTTATATCATATTTTGTGCTTTGAATAATATCAGAACTAACATGCGTTTTACATCACTATGAATGCGTTTTATAACATCAACATTTGATGTTCAGGCACAAACATAAAATGCATCTATAATTTTCATCAAACGCATGTTATTGTTTCACATCCATCTATACAATAATATTCAAGCACAAACACAATCACTCATTTTATTCATCTTCAAATTCGTTAGTTAATCGGTTGCTAATCGAATATGAAGAGTTGCTTACTTGTTTTGCGTTTTGAAGCCATAATCAGTTGTTAATCGATTGATCGTCGGTCGTTTGAACTCGTTTTAGTGGTTGCTCTGTTTTTTTTTTTTTTTTTGTACAGAGTATCGTGTTTTGAAGGACTGTAGGTTTATGATTTCCACGATTGTAGCAAATCAAATTAAGTGTCAATTAATGAGATGATTTGGGCGGTATACTTATAAAAAAATTCAAATTTATTAGTTGTAATTTGTCTAAATTACCCTTGAATCGTTAACTGCTTCTTAAAACGCGTTGGTTAATTACGATTGTGTCATCTTGTTTTTAAACCTTAATCAATGGCTGAAAGTGTTTCTTGCATGTTGTATATTAAGGACGATTTGTACAATAGTTTCTCTCTTAATTTGTAGTGCTCATAATAAGAATCTAAAATGCAAAAATGTAATGAAATAGTCTTGATGCTCATATTCTTAAACAAACATGCCTTTATTCATAGCATAAATGATGAATCATGAAACTCACACATAAATAGTCGTAGCGAGAGAGAGAGCAAACCCTCTTAGAGGAGAATGGGAGTTCGAATCCCACAAAAGGTGGAAAATAGTGGTTACCAAAGGATAAACAAATCACCGTCATAGCCTAAATGTCTTATAAGATAGAACAAAAGTTGCTACCGATGGCACTGATACGGAGTGCCGCGTTTAATGCTCCAAGCGCCGCTTGCCATTTTTGCTGAAAAAAAGTTCAATATATTAGTGCTAAAAACAAAAATAATATGAATTTATGATATATGGTCTTTGTTTTTCCGGTTGTATTTCCTTCTCCAGCTCCTTGCTGGGCTTATATATATATATATATATATATATATATATATATATATATATATATATAGTTTTTGGCCGTTCAAAAAAAAATGATATATGGTCTTGGTAGTTGTGTTATTGGGAGCATGAGAGGCAAAATGAAGCCACAACCCAGTCAAGGAAATGAAATCGTCTTTGTTTTTTATATTTCTCTTTTCATTTGATTTTTCCTCGATAATGTATACTTGTTAGTTTTGTTTTTATTTTAAAATGATACGATTAGTGTTATTGTTCTCGCTCAACATTCTGATATAAAATGTAGCAAAAACGAGTTGTTTTCAGAATAAAGTATTTTTAATCTCGTAAAAGGGTTTTTGACAGTTTAGACGTGTGCTTGAAGATGATATATCCAATTGACTTTTGAAGATGATGTCCAAACGGAATTTGTTTATCTATTATTGTTCAAAAACAAATAATTATAACTGTTATACCTAGTGAGTGACATTCACACTCACTAGGTATGACACATGGTTAGTGGCTCTCCGCCTTACATGACGCCTATGTGGCTCACATTATTCACTAGGTATAACAAATCACCCACCCTTGCTTTCCGGTTGGTTTTATTTCAAGTGACCATGACTACCTTTAAGGGACATTTCATGGGCCCACCAATATCCCGCTAGCCGGTAGCTAGTGGGACCAAGTAAAGCGCAAGTTACGCTAGACTCGAGACCTTAGGGGTGACAAATTAAGACTACATATATTAATATGATTGAAGTTATGGAACTCACTTGTTGTGGGACGATTGCAGCCGGTTGCTGAACATGATAATGTGGTGTATGATTGTATGAATAATTGTTTTGGATCCATGTATGGTTGTCTATAGAAGGAGCTGCAGACGAGTGAGGAGCCCATTGACTCTCCAAGTATTGGTTATGAACAGGAGCCGGTTGTTGTGGAACTTGAACCATGGCTAAAGATGGATTCCATGTGTGATTATGATTAGCTGAATGTGGTCTATCTGGAACCGTGACTGAGTCTGTTTCAGATGGCCTAGATCTTAGCTGTGAGAAAGAAACATTTACAAGAATCAAATAATTTTGTAACTACTATAATATTAAAGATTAAAGATATCGCATTGCATTGCATTATGACTACTATTTTTTGCGCAAACAACTAATTATTAACGCGTACCTCGCCTATTTTTAACTTGGTCATTGCTTCAAGTAACCAGTAATTGTCTAGAAAGCGCGACATATCATTGTGAGTGTGATCACATACCTGCCTACTATAGCAATCAAGGCAAAGATAGAATGACTGATCGTTTGGATCTTCTAAGCACCCGACACATGTTAAGTAGGTTGTCGTGATGAACTTTCTACAATGATCACAAAACGGCCTTCCGGTTTTGATTATATAGTAAAGCGTCATCACTTCAACAAAGTCCAGAGTACCATTTCTGTCAAGATCCAATTGGTTGAACATGAAGGGGTTAGTCATTTGATGACACCCTTCCTCTTTCATGTACTCCAAGAACTCTCTTAGATCTATTTTGCCATCGCCATCGTGGTCCATCGCACTAAAGAAGTCTCGAGCCAACATTTGAAGATGATCCGTGCTTGCTTGGTAATGAGCCATGGCTATCTTGGAAAGCTCTTCCATTGTAAGTACTTGAAACTCAAGTGAAGACGTGTAGTAAGAGGAGTTTGTAGTTTCTTTGCTTATAAAGTGTTTTTTTTTTTTTTTGGTAGCATAAACTCAAGTTGTATGCTTTAGTATATAATATTAATCAATTAGATGGTCCATGCTTGCTTGGTAATAAGCCATGACTATCTTGGAAAGCTCTTCCATTGACTTGAAACCGAAGTCAAGACGTGTAGTTAGTGGAGTTTGTAGTTTCTTTTATTGAAAGTGCTTTTTTGGAAGCATATAAACTCAAGTTGTATACTTTTATATATAATACTAGGTTTGAGACCCGTGGGGACCCACGGTGCAAACCATAGTAAATAAAAAAATTATATGAAACTAAGAGTTGTATTGTTCAAGTTTAGTGGCTACAAACGTAAAGTGTTAAAAATAACGGTTAGCCTGAAATTTTTTTCTTATATAAACGTCATGCGTTGATATTAAATGAGTATTAAAAGTAAAACTAACATATAACTATGGTTTTCATGTCAAAGTGGATATTTTTTATAAGCCCTCAGTAACGTTAGTAATGAAAACCGATTACCTATTATGATCAGTACTAAACCAAAGTATAAAGTTTTGAAAAAAATAACAAAGGTATGAATACATTATGTTTTTGTAAATGACTTTTTATCATATTTTTATTTTTAATGTAATTGTAATTAGTACATAACTTGGTTTATTGACAAAATGCAACGCACTGTTCAAAGCATACAAAAAAAGTTTAAAATAATACTTTATTATTGAAGTTGTATATACATAACGTCAATAAAGATAATTAAAAAATTGCATAAAAATTACTCACATTATTCATAAATCCTGAAAGACTTCTTTGTACACAACGTTTGATGTTTTGTTCGTCAATTCACCATTTTCATCTACTATAACAATCTTAAGTCCATCTCGACTTCTGACCCTTGAAAGCGCAACATACAACTGCCCGTGTGAAAAAACTGGATCCTTCAAATACAACCCAACTCTGGATAAGGATTGTCCTTGACTTTTGTTTATTGTCATTGCGAAAGAAACAGCAAGTGGAAATTGCCTTCTGTTAAATTTAAAAGGAATTTTCTTATCTGAGGGGGATAAAGTAATTCTTGGAATAAAAGTTCGCATTCCAATGTTACTTCCTGATATGATTTTCGCTTCAATGACACGTTTTCTCATTTTAACAACTTGTAACCTTGTCCCATTGCACAAACCACTTTTCTGATCAATGTTTCTGAGTAACATTACGGGAACGCCAACTTTCAAAACCAAACGATGGTTTGGTATTCCAGAAAACTTAAGACCATTAAGGACATCAGGAGAAACTAATCTTTCATCAACCTGTTTGTTCACATCTTCAGACTGGCAAACACTATCCGAACTTAGATACTCAACTTCGTCACCGGGAAACATTGAAAGTAATATATCATTAATTTCATGAACAACTTCATTCTTCGGTGCCAATATAGCTCGATCTTGAAAATAAGTCGGAATGTGGATGTTATCCAAAAGTGAAGGATAAACAAAGGCTATCAAATCAGAAACAGGATCCGAAGATTGAGAAATAAGTAAGTCATCAGGTATCAAAATAACATCTTGATCATCACTTATTGTATCAACCTTTCCTTCTCCTATGTCCAGAAGCCAAGATGCAAACTTTTTAGTTTCCTCAATATCAGAACTGCAGCTTCCAGAAAGCAACCGCATATTTTTTGTTAACTCTAAAACAGTGCATTTGTGCCAAATGTATGATGAACTTAAAGAGGCATTAACAATGTCATGTTTATCTGTTTCTTCATTAAGGTCACCAATTATCAATCCAGCAACTTCAGAAACCGTGGGTAGGTTGTAGGTTCTACCATCTTCTTTCCTCATTCCGTTTAATCGAAGCTTGACTTGTGCATCAGGGTTCTTCTGAAAACAATCTCTCGCCATTCTATAAGATTTCACCAAGGAGTTTTTGGCATCCAACATTTTTTTCAATTCCTTTACAATTTAAAATTCAAGGGCCTTTTCTGATGAGTATTCCTCATCTGCATCACTATAAATAAAATGAATACATTAGAATCGAAAGTACTTAAAAATCCTTAAAGTTTTCTACAAAAGACAATAAAAAAATAATATACCCAACAACATTGATTCTATTCGAAACTTCATTTTCAGTATCATATATGTATAGCTGAGAGAATACTGGATTTTGTCCACGTGATGGTAAAAGATTTCCCAAAGCATGGTAGTTCTCACCACTTATACGATAGATGAATGGAGCATTACCATGATTTATAGACCTATCAATTTTTCCACCCATGGATGTAAATGCAAACATAGAGTTGAATCGTCTTATGTTCTTTAAAAAGAATTTGCTTTTAGAATCAACTCCATTAAAATACTCTTTATAACTGTGTGGCGCCTCCTTAAAAGGAGGAAGCATAACTTTTCCATAACCACAACACAGAGAGAATTTTTTTTTAGTATTACTTCTATTAAGCCCTCTAGTAGATTCACAGCTCCACAGTCTAGCATTACAATCTTCACAAGTGACATTCTGATAACCATGGTCCAAGTAAGCTAAAAAAAGATATTCAAATTTATTAAATGTACCATATTTCTAAACATGAAGTCTGCAAGTTATTGAAAGTATCGAAATATCTTAAAAGTGAAGAAGATCAAGGGTTACTTACATATTGGTAAAGTAGTTTTTTGGGAGAACCGAAAAATATGAAAAAGTGAAACAATTATCAATTAGGTAGGTATATAATGAAACCAATTGTTGTTGGGCTGAATCAGACATTAAGAGTAAAACAATCGGGCCTATGGCTAATAATAAACATTCAACCCAATAAGTTATGTAATATGTATGTTATGTATTTTATATGGGATTGTTTTAGTAACATATTGGGCCGATCCATTTTTCCTTGTATCACAACAATATATTTCGGTAAAAAAAATTGAAACGATTTACAACATTTATGTTACAATCTTTTAGTTTTAATTAGATATGAATCATACAAAAATAAAACTGAAAATTATGTTTGATGAGTACATCCACCAATCTAGTTGTATCTATATATACTCAACATAATATTCAAATGGATGAAAACATACTTATCAATCAAGCAAACGCATTTATTAAATATTATGATCGTTATGAAACTTAATAAAAAGAGGAAACCATATCATGGTATAAAGAGAAAATAACAAAGTAGAAATTGTTCAAAATTATTAAAAAAACAAAACATAAAGCAATGAAACTGGTTGACCATAAGCATAGAAAACAAATCCTCTTCATTTTGGGTTTAGGAAGACGAGAGGCTCAACGTAATTTTAAGTTACTCCATACTACCACCACTTCCAATCTTAGTTGAAGGAATTGGTGTGCTTTCATCATCAGAGATCGCGTCAATCAGTTTACGCTTAACCATTTGATACTTGGAACTGATAGAACATTGTTCTCCTTCAGCATAAACTTTCTTATCAACAATGGAAATTGGCGTATCATTATCGCCTGTGTCAGATTCCTAAACAAAAAATAGTTACAAACATATGTATCAGAATCATCAGTGATTGTGTATGAAAGAAAAAATGAGTAAAATGTATTACTATGAATATAAGTGTTTGTGCAAATGGTACCTTGGAAATAGAAATAACATTAGACGGCATTGCCATGAGAGACGTGTGAAGTGATTCTGATTCAGCAGGCTGTTAAAAAAATATGCAAAAACTTAGAAATGTAATAAAGTCTTACATAAATAAAATTTGCTAAGTTATGTGAAATGGAATTCGAATATGTACCTGTCCTACATACAACTTTTTCTTAAGATGCGAGATAATTGTTGGATCATCAGTTATCTTAGTTACAGCATAAACATCATATTTGTTGTTTAAATTGAACCCAGAGACAAAGATTTTAAAAGCAAACTCTCTGTCTAACAAAGTCTTAATCTCTGCAGGATATTCAACTGTATCACCAACCTATATATAAGGAATAACCAAATACATAATTATTACAAAACTATAATTAAGGAATTATTAAAAATAATTTTATACTTAAAATGTAGTTAAAAATATGGAATACCGTATTCAACTCAAGCAATTCAGAAGCACTTTTACTAATAAATTGTGCAACGTCACGATGAAACAACGTAAGCGATACAGCACCATTAACGTCTTGCACACGAACCTGAATTTTAAACCTAGAAAAAAAAATTGAAAAAAAAACAACAAAAATTTATAACTAAGTTGGGTTGAAATGAAAGTATATTTGTGAAAATTATAATAGATGTTAAAAATATATCCGACCTTGGTATAGGCTCAACTTTTTTGGCACTACAACTATCATTCAAACACTCGTAAACCTTTTCTTCCTCAAAATCTGAACTTCCTTCACCAACCTGCTTGATTATATAATCAATACTACATTTTCTGGTGCATTTGGGGCATCCCATGTAGTACCAGCCAATTTCGGTAAACAGGTCTTTAATAGTACCCAATAATACCAAAGCCTGCGCCTGTATGAATATTATAGTTTGTTACCAAAATAAGATAGTATATGGTATACATTGGAAATTAATATTAAATAAAAATTAAAATTTTAACCTCATTACAATTTTTTATATTTAATTATAAATATCGTATTTAAGTATGAACATTATACTTACCTCTTGAATCTCACAAATGTCGCCAATGTTACTAAAAGGAGTGTTATGGACAAATTCATCTTCATCAGAGCAAAACATAGAAGTTCCATATGGTTGATGAGAAGAGGAAGGATTATCAGCGATTTTCTTACCCAACCTGATAAAAATAATTTAATCAATACACATTACATATTTATTGAGACTGTTTATAAAGGTTGTGTAATTCGTATTGAAAAACATAATAGTACATACCCTTTTTTGTACAGCTTTATATCTTCAATATCTCCATTTATGAACAGTCGACTAACGCGATCTCCAAAAGAGTTAGAAACATACGGTTTTCCTATAAAAAAAATTAGGAAAAAATATTTTATTTATTTAATAAAAAGAAAATTTAGAAGTTAGAACTTAATTTATAATGCAAAATATAATGTATGTATAAATATAAATATAACTATATATATTTATTAACATTATACGACCATTATAAAACTTCAAACGGCCAAACTGCATTATTATTATAAATTCTTTCTCTGTTTGATGAGTTGCAACATATTTAGACATCTCCATGGCATAACTATCCCACAACGTTAAATAGATGCGCAAGCCCCTTCAAAAAAGTACAAATTATTTTAGTAAAAAATAAATAAACAATTTATAAAGGTACGTAATTTTTTTTATATATAAAATGCAAAAAAAAAAAACAAAAAAAAATAAAGAAAGAATACATACTCGATATCTTGAATTTCCATTGTTAACCTCTTTTTATCAGCGACAACCTTTTTTTCTTTATCATCATTGCTGAAGAACTTGTTAACATGTCCAATAACATCTAAGATCAATTATAAAATAAACATTAATGAAAGATAACTTATAAAACTATTATTATTGTTTGGTTGTGATAAAAAAAAACTTTAGAACGAAAATATACCTATTGTAACATATTCATCAACCTTCTTATCCAGAATTCTTTGAAAGGGCACAAAAGAGAAACCAAAATCTGGACCTTGGAAACCATGATATTCGGAAACTTGAGTATTCATATTCAAGCAAAGTTTGTTTGGGTTTGGAGCATACTTGTATTTAGAGGAATTGACCCCAACTCCTGAATTTCTTATAATAAGAGAAGAATTTTCAATCAGAAACCTCTCGAATTTAAAAAACAACCGCTTAAATACATTCGCTTGAATCCTGTCACCCTGTTGATTATAAAAAAAATAAGATAATTGATATACATTAAAATTAAAAGCATCACAATTAAAAAAAAAAGTTATGAAATTTAAAAATAATAGGATATAAAAAAAAACGTGTTGTTAACTTTTACATTTTCATCACATAGGATCATTTCAATTGAGTACACATCATTAGGATTGCGACGATCGGGTAGACGCCAAACCCGAATAATCTTTAGCTTTAACGCCACACTGTTTCGGTTTACATGAATTTGGTTAACCATTGTAAACTCATTTGCATCTACAGCAGCCATTGATCTTGTTAACTGGGAAAAAATGATGTAAAAACCAAAAGATGACTTCAATAAAACAACAAATCAAAATCAAAATAACTAATGTTTAAGTAATTAAATATGAGAAACAGAAATTAACCTAATAATATATCTTTGCGATTACTCAAAGTGGTTCCAACGTGTCTTATTACAATCGTATGTGAATTGGTTTGACTTGTTTATATAGTTATTGAATTTACCGAATAATAAGAAATGGATGAAATGGTGGGCGGTTAATTAGCATTTGAATTAGCATTGTTTTAATGGTTATAACATTATGTATTGATTGAATTTAGTCAAGGTCAATCATTTATTGATTAAATGGCGTATGTCAAGCATTATATAGGTATTGATGTAGGAATTAAATAAATTCAATAATAACAAATAGATTAAAGAGTGGAGGGTAATTAGGAACCGAATTACGATTGTTATTATTGTTATAACTTTATGTACTGATTGAATTTAGTCAAAGTCAAGTAGTCAAAGCAAAACAGCCGTATGTTAAGCATTATAGTTAGTTGTAATTTGTTTTGATATATTCAATGTTATTTAACTAATGTTCTTTATATGTTATGTCAAGCATTATATAGGAATTCAATCAATTGAATAATAAAAAACGGATGAAAGAGTGGAGGGTAATTAGGATTCGACTTACAATTGTTATTATTGTTATAACTTTATGTATTGATTGAATTTAGTCAAAGTCAAGTGTGGATGTCAAGCATTATACTTAGTTGTAATTGTAATTTGTTTTGATCTATTCAATGTTATTTAACTAATGTTCTTTATATGTTATGTAAAGCATTATATAGGTATTCAAACAATTGAATAATAAGAAATGGATGAAAGAGTGGAGGGTAATTAGCATCCGAATTAGCATTGTTATTATTGTTATAAATTAATGTATTGATTAAATTTAGTCAAAGTCAAGCATTGAAATCATTAATGGCGAATTTTAAGTATTATACCTAGTTGTGATTTTTTTTTTTGGTCTATTCAATGTTATTAAACTAAATGTTCTTTACATGTTATGTAAAGCATTATATAGGTATTCAATCAATTCAATAATAAGAAATGGATGAAAGAGTGGAGGGTAATTAGCATCCGAATTAACATTGTTATTATTGTTATAAATTAATGTATTGATTACATTTAGTCAAAGTCAAGCATTGAAATCATTAATGGCGAATTTTAAGTATTATACCTAGTTGTGATTTTTTTTTTGATTTATTCAATGTTATTAAACTAAATGTTCTTTACATGTTATGTAAAGCATTATATAGGTATTCAATCAATTCAATAATAAGAAATGGATAAAAGAGTGGGGGGTAATTAGCATTCGAATTACCACTTATATATTATTGTTATAAATTAATGTATTGATTAAATTTAGTCAAAGTCAAGCATTTAAACCATTAATGCCGAATTTATATGATTGTACATATTTGTGATTTTTTTTGATCTATTCAATGTTACTAAACTAAATGTTATTTACATGTTATGTAAATCATTATATAGGTATTGAATCAATTCAATAATAAGAAATGGATGAAAGAGTGGAGGGTAATTAGCATCCGTATTAGAATTGTTATAAATTAATGTATTGATTGAATTTAGTCAAAAGCAATGATTGAAACCTTTAATGTCGCATGTCAAGGATTATACCTAGTTGTGTTTTTTTTTTTAATCTATTCAATGTTATTTAAGTAAATGTTCTTTATATGTTATTATATGCTTTACTAACATGCTTGAAAATTGGACAAGTAAATGCGTATTCAAAGTAAATTTGTTATTGTATAAGGAAACCATAAATTTCGCAATTACATTTATCAATTCATTATGAATGTTGTGAGTAAATTCAGTTGTGAATATGTATTCTAAATTATACCGTATTGCCACCACGGGTTAACGTATACATATTGTTACAATTACAACATACTAAATATTCGGTAAAATTAGACATCTCCATGTCAATATACCAAATGAAAAAAAAACACAAAATTTTAATGATTATTGATTCACACATTGTCGTACTCATTTATTGATTTGACCATAATTAAATCTTAGTCAATGTGAATAATTACACATTTAAATTAAAATTAATAAGAAGTTGTTGACCATGGTATGTCGAAACTTTAATGTTGTTGTTTCGTAAGTTTTTAGATAACAAAAACCTGTTCATGGATTTAGGCAATGTCTGCACAAACATGTAAAAACCAACATTATAATAACAAATAAGGTTTTTTTACTTAAAAAATATTAGAAACGTCATACCAAAACTCGTGCGGAGGGGTCATGAATAACCTTGAAGAATTTGTCACCCTTGTGATAAGCCATATTGAAGTTATTTGTCCTAATGAAATCCTGTTCTTCGTATGCAAAAAACAAACTTTTGTTAAAATATACATAAAGTCACTCATACTAAAAACTGATTTTAATTATCTTGTTTTATGAAATCCGGTATTTTGTTTTTTTTTATATAATTGTTTTTTATATTCACACATACTCAAAACCGATTTCAATTGCAATCTGTTTATTAAAAAACACAATCATATATTCAATGATTAAAGCTGAGCAGAATTACTCGCGTATCGATTACATCCAAAGCAGAGAGTTGATTGTAAACAGATTATCAAATGGTTTTAATAAAAAAAAAACGATTCTGTTTGGTTTAATATGTTAGTAAACCGATGTGGATGGATTTAAAAAATTGTCAGAAACATAATCGACAAACAATAGGATTAGAAAGTTATTTTAATAAGAAACCGATTGTATTTATATTTTATGTAAGATGGTTTCAAACATTTACTTTTGGGATTTTATAAAGGGTCAGAAACATAATCGAAAACTTGTTGATAATCACATATTTTGTAGAAGGTTGATAGATATAGGATTGTCATTTGTCTTTGTATAAAAATAACGATACAATCCTATTGTTTTTATCTTTTATGTAAGATGATTGCAAACATTATGTATCAATATAATAAAAATGCAGAAAAAGATTCAAAAACATTTTCTAGATTCATCTAAGATTGATGAAGAACATACCTTGCAAAAATGACAATGAGAGAGGAATGAGGAATGAGAAAGGAATTAGTAGGATAGGAAGGAGGAAGATGTTGTAACATACAAATGGATGTTGACAAAACTAAATAAAAAGAGGTTTATATAAGACTTAGTCTTGGAGCCCCATTTAGGATTTGGATCCTTCAAGACCCTCTAAAAATCTAGGATTCAACCCTAGTGTTTTCATTTATTATATAGATAGATTACCTCGGGAGTGTTCTGGGGTTGAGAAATCTAATATGACACATCAATTTTACATATGAAATAAACTGATGTGCTTTACAGTTTATGCAGGAAAGTTTCGTGTAGCACCTAACCTAAAACAATTAACAATGTATCTCCAATGTTAACGTCTAACCTTAAACAATGTATAATTCTAATGTTAACATCTAATCTAAAACAATGTATAACTCTAATATTAATACCTAACCTAAAACAATGTACAACTCCAATGCTAACAATTAACTAAAACAATATATAACTCCAATGTAACTCTAATATTAACACCTATCATAAAGGCTAAAAAGATGCACAACTCTAACATACTAATATTGGTACCTAACCTAAAACAATCTATAACTATAGTATTAACACCTATAAATGCTTAAAAAAATGCATAATATCAATATTCAATACCTAACCTAAAATAATTTATAACTCCAATATTAACACCTATCATAAAGGTTAAAACAATCTATAAATCCAATGTTAACACCTAATACTCCAAACAAAAAAAATAGTCGTTTTTTTCTTCGTTTTTTTATATAGCACTATGGTACTCGATGGAAAGATAATAAAACGCTCGTTAATTTGGTGTAATTTTTTTCTTTAAAAAATCTCGTATATAAAATATATTAACGTTTAAAAATTATGGAAAAAACATAAGAGAGAAAAATCTAATTTTGTTTTTAATTTTTTTTTTTTCCAAAAATCACTATCCTCCATGCTTACTTGGTAATAAGTAGGGCTACAAATGAGCCGAGCAGCTCGCGAGCTACTCAAGCTCGGCTCGGTAAAAAGCTCGAAACGAGCCGAACCTTATTGAGCTCGAGCCGAGCTTGAGCCTAAAACAAAGCTCGTTTATTTATCGAGCTCGAGCCTGACGTGTGAAGCTCGTTAGGCTCGTTGAGCCTTATCGAGCCTAGTGTGATATTACTTTTTTTTTTTAATATTTACCACTCATTTAAAGTTATTTAGTAAACGAGCCCCGAGCTCGAGCTTCACTTATCGAGCTCACGAGCCTAAACAAACTATTATTTATATTATGTTTATTTAATATATTAACTAATAAATAATAAACGAGTCGAGCCCGAACCGAGCTTGAGAAATTAGAGCCGAGCCGAGCTCGAGCTTTGAAAACAAAGCTCGAATCTAGCCGAGCTCAAGCTCGAGTTTAGATTCGGCTCAGCTCGTTTGCACCCATGACTATCTTGGAAAGCTCTTCCATTGACTTGAAACCGAAGTCAAGACGTGTAGTTAGTGGAGTTGTAGTTTCTTTTATTGAAAGTGTGTTTTTGGTTGCATATAAACTCAAGTTGTATACTTTTATAATAGTCAATTTGTATTACTAGTGATCACACCTAGTTGTAATTTTATGTTGAAACTTCTTACTAATCGTTATTTTTGTCTTGTCTTGTAATGAATTTTTCTCATTCTTTTGTTTTGTAGTGAGTTTGTTTACAATTTACGCTAGCCTCATCATGTGTAGTCTGGAGGTGTATTAATTTCCTTTTTTTACGGGTTTTTTTTTTTTTTTCCTTTTTTGGTTGTCATTTGCTTACTACATAGCACAGTTTTACAAACCCCTGTCTAGAGGGTCAATATTGGTACGGGTATCGTATTTGTTTTTATGGGTTTCCTTGACATGGAGACTTAAAATTCGTTTAAAAAAGAGTTGTTTTCGCAATAAAATATTTTTTTGGTATCATAAGCTATATCGAATACGGTATCATACCAGTATCTCACCGAACCAGATCAATACCAACTGAACAACACAAATCTAAGTATTTGTTTTTAAGGTTTTCAATTGATATAAAACACATGTCAATTTTTATGTCGAGGGTGTAACACCCCAACCGATGGCGGAAACATCGAGGTGCCACGTAGTGGTGATTGTTCAATAGCCCATTGTACTAAATGAAATTTGAATATAATTAAATGATTTACAATTGTCTTACAAATTAATGATTACATAAACTTGATTCATATAAACTAGGTCCAAAGCTCCTATGTGTTCCAAGACTTGTATAACTTCTAATAGCAAGTAAAACCTGAAACATGTTGAGTTGTGTGACATCCGCCACCTTCGACTTTCACCTACTTGACAATAATAGCCCTTCAAATATTTCCATTTTAGTCCCTGTCAAATTTCGGCGTTTTCAAATTTAATTTTTGTCGTTTATATTTATTATGGTTCGTGTCTATGTTTTAATCAAATAAATATTTTGAAACGTTATTCGGAACGGATTTCTTTTAAGTTTTATGAAGTTAAGAAAAAATGTTTAAGTTAAGTTTGGGTAACTTAGTTAATTTTTATTAAGAAAAGTATAACCAAAACATTAATAAATTAACCATTCTAACTACAGGGACCATTCTTGCCAACTTTCCAAAGTTTAAAAAAAAAAATATTTTTCCTCTCCTGCTGCTGTTACGTTTGTCCGGCCACCGGAGTAGATTCCGGTGACCAAGTCCGGCGAATTGGATTCTTGTTCGTTGCCTCGTTTTAATGCGTTTAAGTGGCTCCAATACGTTTCTCCATCACCCTTGAACCGTTACACGCATTTTAAAGGGTTTTAACGTTTCAAAACGGGTCTTCTAAGGTAACCGATCGGAATTATTGAAGAAACATAAATACGTTTTTTTTTTTTATGAACAATCTTATAAATTGATCTTGCTACTCGTTTTCTGCACATCTAATCAATCGAAACCCACTTCTAAATGTTTCCAAATGCGTCCAGAAAACCATTAAATTGTTCGGTTGTAGTTCGCATCTTGCAGACCCATTAGCGAGCATGTTAGGCCTTGTAAGTTATTTTTGTTTATGCCATTTTAACCTTTAATCACTCCTTTGTAAAACCCCCATGATTCGCGTGATTAACAGTGGTGAATTGAAGGTTATTGAATTTAAGGTTAGGGTTAGGGTTCTTGGCTAGTATTTGGGGAAGATGATGTTTTGATAATATTGTTTACATAAATAGATTTCTGATTTTAATCATCAAAAACACTTGTAGGGTAGTGGTTGAATGTTTGTGTGAATATGGATGGGACCTGGGTTCGATCCTTAGTAGCAGCCAAACATTTTACTTTTGTTTTTTTTATTCTTTCTCTTCTTTTCTGTATTTTATTATTATTTTCGTTTTAATTATTTAAAATTTGTATTATGTGTTTAAAACTTAGAATATTCATACTAAATTCATTTTTTCTTAAAAAATTATGAAAATTTAGGTGTAGCTTCTTGATACCTCATAGAAAATTGTCATATTTTTAGTTTTCTGAAAAATGTCTATTTTCATGATTTTATTAATTTAAATTGTTTTAATCATAATTAATTTATTAAAAATTCATTCTTAATGGTTTTTATCTCAAAATTTGTCATAAATTATTTCTAATCATCATGAACTAAAATAAAAATTATTGGTTCAGAAAACACTTATTTTTATTAATTTTCCTATTTTTAATCATTTAAACATGATTTAATTCTATTAAAACAGTTTTAAATATAAATAAGTTTATAAAAAATTATGAGAAAATTATTTTCATTGATTTACATCATAAAGAATCCATTTTCTATAAAACTAACATTTTTGGATCATGTCTTGTATTTTTAATCTTATTTATGTTAATTAGACATAATTGAACATTTATTTATTTACACTATTTTTTTATAAATACTTTTATTATAAAATAGAAATGTTTTATGTTTGAGAATCTTAATTACCATTTGTTAAATCATTGTGAAACACATAATTATTTATTTATTTATACATTAATGATTATTATAGTTAAAGTAATTAACTAAATTATTTCGTCTTAATTATTCAAACATATTTTTATCTAAATATCCAATAGGTAATAATTATATTACCTAAATCACATTTACAATCTTTCATATATTATTTGTGATATACAACTTTTACATTAACGCAACTTATCATTAAAACTCTAATTCCCCAAATTGAATTAGCAAACCCTAATGCCTTAGACCCTATTTACCTTAGACTTTTTAGACACTTCCTTATTAGTATTCTTACACATTATAGGTTGAATTCCTCGGAATTCCCATTACTTAGCTCACGACCGCTTAAGTGGATTTTGGTCGCTTTCGCAAACTGTGAGTATATCTTTCCCCTTTTTACTGTTTTACTATTATGGGGTGACTCATGTACTTATATATTAATCAAGTTTCAATTTCTTATACTCAATGCAATTCTCATGTGTGTTTGCTTTATGTTAATTGGTGTGTCTATGGCTTGTCAAAATCATTAACCGCTGGGCGGCCTAGCTTTTCAATGAATAGTATTATGGTATACCCCCTTGAGACTCTGTTAAGAGAATCTTGGTCATTGTCTTGTTAATTCATTATTCAGTTGGTTAGTCATGTGTTAGTCATTATTCTCAGGTTTGGTTTTGAACGGATATTACTTATTACATAATTGCAAATGGTACCGCACATGAATTGCTAAACACTTTTCTACTAAATTTATTTAAACAGGGTATGCTCACCAATACATTTTTGTATTGACCAAATTATTTTGTACATGTTTCAGGTTGTTTTGAGATGCATTCTTTAAGCTTTCGGATTTATATTTAGATTTTGATTCATTGTATTTCAATTTAGTTGGCAGTTAGAATCGTTGTATTTCATTTCAATGTAATAAATTATTTAATCAATGTATTCAAATTTACACTTTAGTCCATGAGCTATTGAACAATCGTCACTACGTGACACCTCGATGTTTCCGCCATCGGTTGGGGTGTTACAAGTTGGAAAGATGGGGATCAACTATAAATAGTTGGTGAGAATACATAGGTTTTAGCATGTAATAGAAAACAATATTTTGTATAGCAATCATAGTTGAGATATATCAATGAATAATGTTAGAGTATGAGCCCGGCATGTAACAATGCGTCTTTTGTACAATCAAACCTTGTGTCGACTGAGACCTAACTCGCAAGTTAGTAAAAGTGTAACTGTTTTCGATCATCCCTGAATTTATGCGGGGAGGGGGGGGGGTTTGTCAGACCTATAGCGCTATAATTTAAACAGACGGCTTGATCAATGTTAATGATTATATTGTGTCTTTTTGTTACAGTCAAAATGAATACATAAGTTTCAACATAATGAAAATGAGTAATTGCTATTATATAAAAAATGTTTAAACATGTTTCACCCAAAAATTATAAAACAGTAAAAAAGGGCTATGTAAACTCACCTTTATCCATGCAAGTAATCACCCATGTTGTGATGAGTTGATAATAATGAGATTCTCGAAAAAAAAAACACCTAAATCTAATAAGCAACGTCTAAGGATGTGGAAATCTTAAAATAAGTCTAGGGTTTTAACGGATTGGGCACTAAAGGCATCTAGACTTAATTGGGAGATTAGGGTTTTTGAATGAAATTGAATCGTATTAGATTATTAAATTGTTGTGAAAAATGTTCTCTAAATGTGTAAAATGGTGAAATACAAATGGTTAAAAGATATAAAGAACTAATATATTTTAATTTGTAAAGTTATAAAATGATTATTTGATATTTTAAAATGAATAAAAAAATGCAATATAGTTAAAAAAAATCATAAAAGAAAACAAATCCAAACATATGCTACCATTGCTGTTGATGTTTGGATGAAACACCTTTGTCCTAAATGCAACCTTTAGAGGCTTAAACGGATAATCAGGTGGGAAATGAATATTGACGATGCTCTTCCACTTGCTTTACCTAAACTCCACACACACCTATTTGTACACAATAATTGACCAGAAGCATTCCTCAAGAGCACAAAGTACAGAAGCTTTCAAATGTGCATTTAATTTTTTTTTAACGAGTGCGTCCAAATTTTCAATGAGTGCGTCTAAACTTTTTAATGAGTGCGTCCAAATTTTCAATGAGTGCTTCCAAACTTTTTAATGAGTGCTTCTAAACTTTTTAATTAGTGCGTCCAAATTTTGATCAATGAGTGCTTCTAAATTTTCAATGAGTGCTTCCAAACTTTTTAATGAGTGCTTCTAAGTTGTCAATTAGTGCTTCCAAATTTTCAATGAGTGCTTCCAAACTTTTTAATGAGTGCTTCTAAATTTTCAATGAGTGCTTCCAAACTTTTTAATGAGTGCTTCTAAATTTTCAATGAGTGCTTCCAAATTGTCAATGAGTTCTTCAAACTTTTTAATGAGTGCTTCCGTAACACCCCATTTTCTTGACATGAGTTAAAGTATACAAAACTTATGCTTCATATATTGTCGAACAAGTAATAACGAATATAATAGTTATTTGAAATGTGAGATATCTAGATGATCACTGGCTAGTATAAGAGACCGTTTAATAATAATAATATTATTATATTTAGCCTTACTCCGTTTTTAATGAAACTTAAGTTGACGTGTAGATGAAAATTAGCTCGTCTTACTAGTATATTCGTAATTTAGTAAGACGTTATATTTTATAAGTTATACGAGATAAATGAATGAAACAACAGAATTAATTATAAAAATATATCTTAATATTAAATCAATATTAAATCAAGAAAAATATTTACGTTTGAATTAATATAATCTATACTATATTATAAAGCATGAGAGGAGGATACCTGACAAATTTAAGTAATTACAAGTTGGCATGCTTATGGTACAATACTAAAGAGAGTTAATTAAGGGGTAAAATTGCCTTTTTGGTACCATCATCATTGAGGGGCTTAACTAAAAATTTGATTTAAGTTTCTTGAACAAGTTTTCTTCAACCTCTTGAACTTCCGATCATTCCTTTTGAAACCATAGCAACCTTTCCTTTTGTAACCGACCGTTAATTAATGACCATTGAAGACGATAATCAAAGGTTTAGAAATCAATCACTTCAATCCAATAATCTTTTGGTTCATGATCTTTGTTTTTACCATTCTTGCTTGAACAACTTCACATACTACACACATTTTGTCACCACCAGATAAACTTGATAATCCAAGCATCGGGTTAGGTCGCCATTGTCGCACACAGCTTCAACATGATAGCTACAAGTACTCGCAACCACAATCAATCCTATACGTGTTTGTTCCTATTGAGATCTGTTTTGATGCTCATTTTCCGGTCTGATAGTTTATAATCTTGTTCCGTTGACCTACGCAAATCGTACACAACCATGAACGTCTACCGCTGTCATGCCTTGATTCTTTAGAATATTGAGGTAATGGTTTGCTTCTTGCTTTTGGGTCTGTTTTTTTTTTTTTTATAACTAATTTGACCATTGAAATATGGCGACGGTGTTGATTTGTTCCCGCCATGTAAGTTTTCTTATACTAACCCTTGTTTTTGGAGAAGATGACAACTATTATTGAAACCTTGGTATATTGAATGGCCATTGGTAAATAAAAAAGCCATTGATGTGTATAATAATTAACCAAAATTTTCTTGATGCATATATATAGTTTTTTTTCCTTATGAACTATAACAATAGGCTTTTATTTTCAAAATATATATATTTTGTTATGAGATTATGAAATTTAGAGATACTAAAGTCGATTTTTTTAAATAAACTTGTTACATTTAACATATTATATCACGTAGCCCGTGCATCGGAAATTAACGTGCCAAGTAGGCAAATATAGAAATCTGATTCCTTGAAAATTACTAAATAAATAAATAAATAAATGAAAATGTAGGGTCTCCTACTAGATTTTATTAAACCTACCGATTTGACCAATTGTCTGGCATTTTTATTTGTTATTTCCTATTATTTTTTTAAGACAAGCCAAGTGTAATATCGTTTAAACATTGGATTTTATTCGGCTTTTTTTGGATTATGCGTACTTAGTTTAGTTACACGTTTAGGTTTTCATTGGTTATCTCTTTGTCTTCTACGACTTTAGGTAATAAATCATCCTTATACGTTTTACACATTATCCACATGTTACCATTTTAGTTAAGTCTGACTCATGGTATTCCGTGAAGCACAGGTGCATCACACTATCTTACTAATTGTTTTCATAAGATGAGAATGCATAGTGAAGATTAATGAATAGATAGAGTTGATGTAAATATTCTTTATTTGAGATAAGAATAATTATATCATGTTGTTACAAGTATTCTTTATTTGATATGTAATTTAAATAAAAAGTTTTGGATGAATTTTACGTCGTAGTGAAGTGATACAATTTGATCCAGTGTTTAGACCTGACATAACACGCGGGTTACCCACTAGTACGGATAAGATACATACACGATAGCTACACGTGTGTGCGTGTAAGAAAACTTAATTGATAAGCAAACTTCATGCCGAAGGTAATCCCACATAGAAAGCCGATTACAGTGAAAAACAATTAGTATATAGCTCACTACTTTGAATAGTAGTGTGGCAGTCTTGTAATATCTTCATCTTTTAGGGTTACTTCTACCCTTTAATTCATTAAACATTTATCAATCATTATCCTCAATCAATCATAATTTATCTCAGTCGATTATTTGTTAGATTTATCAATCTTCATTAGTATAAATAGAACATCTAAGGACTTTAGTATTCAGTTGATAACATTCTAGTATAACCCATGAGGTAGTTATTCTTTGGAGCTAGAGCAAGGAGACTTTACCTTAACCTTTCATATACAGTGTTCAGGTATATCCCGTTTAAGTTTACGCCTACTTAATTATTATTAGTAATAGTAGAATTGTTATTGTTATTATAGGTAGTAGTGTTATTGTTAGTGGCGGGTATTGGGTAGCTTAGCCTTAGTTAGGCATAGACTGATCACTATGCTTAAACAAGGCAGCGTTAACCAATATCCAACCATGATAATAACTAGTTAGGCGTATCATTACCTAACCTAGGATTATGTACTTGTGTCAGGACCCTGAGATATTACCTTATCATACTAGTAAGTGTTGAGCAACTGTTAAGCATCGTTGAACGGGTGAGTTATCATGACTTTTTTTTTTCCAAAACTGTGACATATACTTGTATCATCAATTGTATGTGAATATCATGATTGTTTTTCCTAAAAATTATGATGTATGTTTATATGAATAATAGAGGATGTGTTGAGACCATGTAAGGCCGACAACACACCTCACATGAGTAAATAAATAAATGTGATGTATCATACATGCATGGGCATTGGGGTAATGTGGATCCATGGATTCGTAATGAGGTATTGAGGCTGGGGGAACCGCTGTAAGCCTTCCCAGTATGGGTTGCCTAGTAGAAAAATATGCTTATAATAGGCAGTATGTCACTGTCTTGTATTGAGGCAGGGAAACCGCAGTGAGCCTTCCCGGTATGGGTTGCCCAGTAGTAAAATACAATCATAATAGTAAGGCAGTATGCCAGCCCAGTACGGGCATCTGTTTAATCTGTAGGGTGTATGGGATGTATTCCCACACCTGAAAAGGGAAAGTAGATGTGCCAACTCAAGTATGTATCCTGTAACTAAAATCAGTACTATGGTTCATGATATTAAATGAATGTTTTAAACAATTGTGCATGAGCTCACTAGCATAAGCTGACGTAAAAACTTTTTAAATATATGTCGCAGGATTAGTAAGTTACAAGAAAAGTTATGATTCCGCTGTTAAGTCAGGTATCAACCGTGCACGATCCCCCGGGTTTCAGGTGGGGTGTTACAGCTTCTAAATTTTCAATGAGTGCTTCCAAACTTTTTAATGAGTGCGTTTAAAACGCTTTGTTTTCACCAACTTCATCTTCTTTCGTCTGCAACTTTTTTAACCTAATTTTTATGTTTAATCATACTTATTGAAACAAAATCGAAAGTATTTGACAACTATTACGAGCGTTTATTCATAATTGTATGTTTTTTTCGTATGATTAACTCGTTCCGGTGTAAATCTCTGTTTTTATAATTTTTTTTTGTTTTCGTTCATTGTAATCGAATGTTTTTTGTTATTTTGATTGTGTAATCATTCAGATTGGTTTAATCGATTTTCAATCGTTGAAAATTTTTGTTTTCGATTGATTTTCTGTTGTTACGATTTGAAAAAGATTTAAATGTTTTTTTCCTAATTTACCCTTGGTTAGATTAACCCAAGTATGATTAGGATTTTTAATCAGCATCCATCCAACCATCTTGTTAATTTAATGGCTGAGATTGCTTCTTACGCGTCTTACGTTAAGAAACTTTGTACGTTATATCTCCTCATGTAAAATTGAATTTTTTTTAAGGTGACCGTTTTTTAACCGTTAACCTCCAACGGTCCAATTTCAAAAATTGAGCTTCGTCGCCATCGTTTTCCACAATCCGTTCAAGACGAAAACAGGCCTAGGGGTTGTGTGGCCGACCCTAGACCGTCTCCCCCACACCCCATGGTCTTACCTAGCAAGAAACAAAGGTGAAATAAAATAAAATGCTGTAAAAAAGTAGAAATTTAAAATCCTATTCTCAAGTAAAAAAACCCCTCTTCCTGCTGTCGTGCAACAACCCTGTAAATCCCCACCACCGCTGCCTGCCGTCGTTTTCCACCGTATCAAATCCTCTCTGTTTGTTTTCTTCATCTTGGTCTTTCTTTTTTCTCTTTTTCTTTTTATGTTTTCATGAACGTATATGACCACTTATAACTTGAATATTATTGTTGTTGACCAGTGACTAAATATTATTAATGATATTATATTATTATGCTGTTTAAATAAGCAATCTAGAACACGCACTTAATGATCGTACTAGTATTATTTTATTTAATTGATTAATAATGTTTACTGTTATGTCTTTATGAACTTATTATGCTCCAATGTTTGGCTATATGATTACTTATAACTTGATTATGGTTGACCAGTGATTAAACATTTATAATTTTGTTTGATTACTTAGGGTTTTTTTCTTCTACAATTTAACTGGATGCGATTTTATTAGGTTTTATATTCTAAGCACTGCTTTCTAAAAGCAGATACACAATTATTGGGTGTTTGTATGTGTACATGTGTTCATAGTTATCAAAGGCGCTAGGCGCACTCAAGGCGCATAGGCCTCGCCTGGGCCTAGGGGCGAGACGCAAAAAAAACGAGGGTCTGAAATAAAAAAAAAAAAGCAAACAAGAAAATAAAGTAACCTTTCATCTAGTTAGTATCAAAAGTTTTAAAATATTGATGTATTAGTGTATAGTAGTAGTTTTCCTTAGGTAAAAGTAGAATTCTGGTTGGAATCTAGCCATAATTTAACAAATTTGGCTAGAAACTTTGGGAATCTAGCTGAAATCTGTACCTAAACCATCACTTGGAGAATTAAAGCGCAATTTCCCTGACTCAAAGCACAAATGCATCGCCTCGCCTAAAAAACGGGCCTAGGCGCAAGAGGCGATGGCTTTTAACAACTATGCATGTGTTTATGCTTGGTGATTAAGATCTTTTCAATAAGCAATTTTGAGTTGTTTTTGATGAGGTTATCTACCTCATAAGCTATTTAGATACACAATCGAGAACACTCGCTTAATGTGTTTTTAGTATTTGAATTCATGATCTTATTAGTACTGATGATTAGTTAGGGTTTTTTTTGTCTCTAAAAATTTAGTTTATCAGTTGGAATTGCAGAGGCGTTTAGGGTTTGCTTATAAAAATTTATCTGCTAAGCATTGGTTTTTTTAAGAGCCGATACATAGCTATTAAGTATATGTATGCATGAAAGTGTTTGTCATTGCTGACTAAGATCTTTTCAATAAGCGTTTTAATTTTAAGATTGGTTATATTGAAGCGATTTTGGTAATAATTGGTTGTTTTGAGATTATCTGCCTCATAAGCTGTTTAAATAAGCAAAATCTAAAATACACGTCTAATGATCTTACTTGTATTATTTGATTTGGTTGATTAATAATGTTTTTCCTCTATCTAGATGGAATGAGTGAAGGTCACGCGTAAACTTTTCGTTGCGATCTTGATTAGAATATCCTTTTAGAAAATGTCAGCAAGAGGAAAAGTTCCAGCCATTGGTATTGATCTTGGTACCACTTACTCGTGTGTGGCTGTTTGGCAGCACAACCGAGTTGAGATCATAGCAAATGATCAAGGGAGCCGAACCACCCCCTCGTATGTTGCTTTCAACGAAACTGAACGTTTGGTCGGGGATGCTGCCAAGAACCAGGCTGCTTATAATCCCACCAACACTATCTTTGGTTAGTCACTTTTCATTCTCTTAACGGTTTAATTAACTTTTCTTGTTTTTTAATCTTTTAGTTACGTCAAGCAGATGTTAAACGGTTGATTGGAAGAAGAGCGAGTGACAAAATAGTTCAAGAAGATATGAAACTGTGGCCTTTTAAAGTCGTGGCCGGGAAAGGTGACAAGCCAAAAATTGTGGTCACATACAAGAATGAAAAGAAAGAATTTGCTGCTGAAGAAATATCTTCCATGGTGTTAGCCAAGATGAAAGGCATCGCGGAGACATTTCTAGGATCGAAAGTTGAAAAGGCTGTCGTCACTGTTCCTGCTTATTTCAGTGATTCTCAGCGACAATCAACAAAAGATGCTGCAATGGTTGCTGGACTTGAGGTCCTGCGCATGATTCATGAACCTACCGCTGCTGCAATTGCTTATGCGCTCGACAAACGAGCTGGTGTAGATGGCAAGATGAATGTGTTAGTTTTTGACTTGGGTGGTGGTACTTTTGATGTCTCCATTCTCACCATCGATGACGGGGGAGTCATCGAAGTTAAAGCTACGGGTGGTGATACACATTTGGGAGGTGAGGACTTTGATAACAGAATGGTGAGCTATTACGTCTCTGAAATCAAGAGAAAACACAAAGCGGATATTAGCAAAAACCTGAAAGCCTTGGGCAGGTTAAGGGTTAGCTGTGAGAGGGCGAAGAGAACTATTTCATCAGCCTCTCAAACTACGATTGACCTTGAATGCTTGTATAATGGAATTGATTTTTCTGCAAAGTATACCAGGGCTAAATTCGAAGAAGTGAACATGGAGTTGTTCAAGAAGTGCATGGCTATCGTGAAAACATGTCTGCGAGATTTGAATATGAGTAAGGATAGCATTGATGAAGTGGTTCTTGTTGGTGGATCGACCCGCATACCTAAGATACGAGAACTATTGCAAGAGTTCTTCAATGGAAAAGCACTTTGCCAAGGAATCAATCCCGATGAAGCTGTTGCATATGGTGCGGGGATTTTAGCTGCAAACTTAAGTGGCATGGGTGATGAAGCTGTGCAGACTCTAGAGCTAATTGATATTACTCCATTGTCTCTTGGTGTGGGGACTGATAAAGATGTTATGTCCGTTTTAATTCCAAGAAATTCGCCTATACCAACCAAGAAGGAACATACATTGTATACAATTTTCGACAATCAAACTTATATGGATCTTCCTGTGTATCAAGGTGAGAGAGCCAAGTGCACAGAAAACTATCTTTTGTCACAGTTTTGGTTATCTGATCTCCCCCCTGCTCCCCGAGGAGTAGTTAAGGTAACCGTATGCTTTATGATCGACGCCAATGGGATACTTCATGTCTCAGCGAGAGAAGTAACTAGTGGAAGTAACAATGCGATAAAGATAACCAACAAGGGTGGTCTAACAAAAGATGATATTAAGAAGATGATTGAAGATGCCGAACGTTATAAGTTGGAGGATGAAGCGCACATGAAGAAAGTGATGGCACATGAAGCTTTGACTGACTATGTTTATAAATTAAGAGCCAACATCAAGGATTATAAGGTTCGTGAGAGGCTTAGAGAGACGGCGCTGACTGTAAAAGACTTGGAAGGCATAGACCAACAGATTGAGGAGGCGATCGAGTGGCTTGATGAACACCCTGACGCTGAAATTGTTGACTTGGAGGATAAGGAAGTGGAGTTTGATGACATATGCAGGCTTACCAAGTTAAACTTGCATTGAAAAACTAAGGTCATCAAATGTACTGTCTCTACTCTCTTAAAGTAGTAACCTTTTGATTATATCATATGCAAACTTACAAGTAGATGCTTTTGATCCATGAACATGTATGGGAGATCATGTATATCCACTGTTCTTTTGTCATGAAGGTACCATTACCTTGACTTTGGTTGAGGTTTTCATGTATGAGTCAAAGTAGTATTACTCATTAGGAGTGTTCATAAACCGTTGAAGCTGACTGAACTCCCGAACCAAAGCAAGTCAATCAGTTTGAAATATATGTTATCCGGTTCATGGTTTGGTTTGACGGTTTACGATTTGGAACTTGAAAACAACTGTTCAACACTTATTTTCTGATCTTTTTCATCTTAGGAATCCAAAGTTATGCAATCCTTGTCGTTTATTTAATATAAATTTCTGCTTTTGAAAAAACTAAACCGTCAAACAGTTAAAACCGACCGGTTCAGTTTGTATTTTTTTCCCAAAAACCGGCCGGTTCGGTTTGTCTTTTTCCACAAACCGTAGTTGATGGTTCGACCCGGAATTTTCGTCAAAACCATGGTTAGTGAAGGTGGTGAAGACACACAATTGTGGCGGTTAGTGTTAGCTCATTTACATTTAAGCACATTTTAAGTTAACAAATTTTATAATAGTGATCAAATACTAACTCTATAATTTTAGTACATACCCAAATTCACCCGTTGTATGGAAACCTAGATTGATCGGTTCTATAATTGTCGTAGACCCAAACCGATCCAATCCTAGTCTTTTAGGGGATAATTTCGTTTTTCAGTTATAAACCATGATGATGTCATCAAATCAAGCTTTTATTTGGAAGTCAAAATATTAATTATGACGGTATACGTACCATTCCCATTGTAATTTAAGTAATAAGTGCACCTAATGACCAATGAATTAGAAGTTGATAAGTCAAAGAAATAGTTACTGGACAGTACACAAAGAGTTGCAACTTTTGGTTGGTATCTCCATTTGAATATAAGTTACAGTCAGACAAACAACTTTATGCATAATCAGCATTGTGATATAGACTAGAATTTCCTTGAAACATAAAAAATGTCATCGAGGGGTAGAGTTCCAGCCATTGGTATCGATCTTGGAACTACTTACTCCTGTGTGGCTGTTTGGCAGCATAACCGAATTGAGATAATAGCAAATGATCAAGGAAACCGTATCACCCCCTCGTATGTTGCCTTCAACGACACTGAACGTTTGGTTGGCGATGCGGCCAAGAACCAAGCTGCTTTTAATCCAACCAACACCATCTTTGGTTAGTCAATTTCTTTATTTTAACCGGTTAACGATCTTTTGTCTTGTTTTGTTTTTTTTTTCATTGTTTGAACCACACCGATGAAACAGATGTTAAAAGGTTGATTGGCAGAAGAGCAAGTGACAAAATAGTTCAAGAAGACATGAAGTTGTGGCCTTTTAAGGTTGTGGCTGGTAGCGGTGACAAGCCAAAGATCGTAGTCAAATACAAGAATGAAGATAAAGAGTTTGCCGCTGAAGAAATATCGTCCATGGTTTTAGCCAAGATGAAAGGCATCGCGGAGACATTTTTAGGATTGAAAGTTGAAAAGGCTGTCATTACTATTCCTGCTTATTTCAGTGATTCTCAACGGCAATCAACGAAAGATGCCGCTATGGTTGCTGGACTTGAGGTTCTACGCATGATTAATGAACCTACGGCTGCTGCAATTGCTTATGCACTAGACAAAAGAGCCGGTGTAGATGGCAAGATGAACGTGCTAGTGTTTGACTTGGGCGGTGGTACTTTTGATGTCTCAATTCTTACCATTGATGATGGGGGAGTCATAGAGGTTAAAGCTACGGGTGGCGACACGCATTTGGGTGGTGAAGATTTTGATAACAAAATGGTTAAGTTTTTTGTCCGTGAATTTAAACGAAAACATAAAGAGGATATTGGTGAGAATAAAAAGGCTTTGGGTAGGTTGAGGGTTCAATGCGAGAGAGCTAAGAGAACTATTTCGACATCCTATCAGACTACGATTGATATTGATTGCTTGTTCAATGGAATTGATTTTTCGGCAACTTTTACTAGGGCCAAGTTTGAAGAGGTGAACATGGAGTTGTTCATGAAGTGTATAGATACTGTGAAAACTTGTTTGGAAGATGCAGATATGAGTACAGATTGTATTGATGAAGTGGTTCTTGTGGGTGGATCGACACGGATACCCAAGATACAAGAACTATTGCAAGAGTTTTTCAACGGAAAAGTGCTTTGCCAACGAATCAATCCTGATGAAGCCGTTGCGTATGGTGCTGGGATTCTGGCTGCGAACTTAAGTGGCATGGGTGATGAAGCTGTGCAGGCTCTTGAACTAATTGATGTCACTCCTTTGTCTCTTGGTGTGGCCTGTCTTCATGGTGTTATGTCTGTTTTAATTCCAAGAAATTCACCTATACCAACCAAGAAGGAAAAGATATTTAATACAGCTTTTGACGATCTAACTAGTGTGAATATTTTGGTGTATCAAGGTGAGAGATCTAAGTATTCTAAAAACTATTTCTTGGCTAACTTTCTGCTTTCTGGCCTTCCTCCTGCTCCGAGGGGTGTAGTTAAGATAACTGTATGCTTCGAGATAGATGCCAATGGGATCCTTCACGCCTCAGCTAGAGAAATTACTAGTGGAAGCAACAACGCGATAACGATAACTAACACTGGTTCTCTGACAACAGCAGAGATTAAGAAGATGATTGAAGATGCTAAACAATATAAGTTTGAGGATGAAGAACACTTGAAGAAGGTAGAGGCCCATAGAGCTTTAACGGACTGTGTTTATAAAGCAAGAACCAAGATTAATGAATACAATTTTCGATTGAAGCTTAGGGAGAGAGGACTTAGTGTAAAAGACTTGGAAGACATAGACGAACAGATTAAGGAGGCAATCGAGTGGCTTGATGAACACCCTAATGCTGAAATTGATGACTTGGAGGACATGGGAGAGGAACTTAACGAAATGTGCAGACTTGCCAACTTGAAGATTTCATTTGGTCGCTAAAAGTAGTAATCATGTATGCAACAGGCAGATGTATTTGAAAATTTTGACCCTTGAACTTGGATGGAGATCATGTGATTGCACTGTTCTTTTTTATGAAAGTAACAACACTTTTGCTTTTTGTGTTTTTAACGTTGAAGAAAAATATATTTTGAAAGAATATTATATCCTTAAGATGTCTCACACGTTTGTTATTTAGCCTTTGGTTACACATAGATAAAAGTATGAGAATATATCGACAGGAAAATCATTGTTGAAGTATTTTTAACTATATAAACATTGACGTTCAGAACAAACATTGAACTACTGTTAGTAGCTTGCACTTGTGATTTGAACCTTTCAAAGTGATGTGGCATTGGTGTCAAATGAGCACTTTTTGGGAGTAGATCAAGCTAAGAACCTTTTAAGAAAAAATTACGCAATGGGCGTAATTGTGATATGTGTTCCGATTAATTAAGTATTATTGTATGTGTCATTTAGTTATTGGTTTTAAAGTTAAACGCAGACTTTGACGGGGATCAAATGGCTGTTCATGTTACTTTATCTTTAGAGGCTCAAGAGACACGTTTACTTATGTTTTCTCATATGAATCTTTTGTCTCCAACTATTGGAGATCCCATTTTTGCACCAACTCAAGATATGCCTAGTGGACTCTATGTATTAACAAGTGGAAATCGTCAGGGTATTTGTGTAAATAGGTATAATCCATGTAATTGTAGAAACTTTCAAAATGAAGATAATAACTATAAGTATACAAAAAAAAAAAAAAAAAAAAAAACTTTTTTTGTAATACCTATGATGCAATTGGAGCTTATCGACAAAAACGAATCAATTTAGGTAGTCCTTTGTGGCTGCGATGGCGACTAGATCAACATGTTATTGCTGCAAGAGAAGCTGTGTTTTTGTTAAAAATATTTTGATCGGCGTTCATTTGGTTATATAGGATTAGGAGGTCACCATGTCTGTTTTGATGATTTTTACACTTTTTGTCGTTTAAAACTGACAATTTATTTTAGAGTAACATAGGTGATATAAATATGTTATACAACCCGCAAAAAATGTTGTTATATATGTGGATCTAAGGTCTCTAATTTGTGCTTCCCATTTCATTGTGTTGTTATACACTTCAAAACACCAAACACAATTTGTAGAAAACAAGTTGAAGTCAGCCCACGCGTTACGGCAGAACATTAAATATGAATGTATTTATATAGTTATCACTACTAGGTTTGAGACCCGTGGGGACCCACGGTGCAAACCATAGTAAATAAAAAAATTATATGAAACTAAGAGTTGTATTGTTCAAGTTTAGTGGCTACAAACGTAAAGTGTTAAAAATAACGGTTAGCCTGAAATTTTTTTCTTATATAAACGTCATGCGTTGATATTAAATGAGTATTAAAAGTAAAACTAACATATAACTATGGTTTTCATGTCAAAGTGGATATTTTTTATAAGCCCTCAATAACGTTAGTAATGAAAACCGATTACCTATTATGATCAGTACTAAACCAAAGTATAAATTTAAAAGGAATTTTCTTATCTGAGGGGGATAAAGTAATTCTTGGAATAAAAGTTCGCATTCCAATGTTACTTCCTGATGTGATTTTCGCTTCAATGACACGTTTTCTCATTTTAACAACTTGTAACCTTGTCCCATTGCACAAACCACTTTTCTGATCAATGTTTCTGAGTAACATTACGGGAACGCCAACTTTCAAAACCAAACGATGGTTTGGTATTCCAGAAAACTTAAGACCATTAAGGACATCAGGAGAAACTAATCTTTCATCAACCTGTTTGTTCACATCTTCAGACTGGCAAACACTATCCGAACTTAGATACTCAACTTCGTCACCGGGAAACATTGAAAGTAATATATCATTAATTTCATGAACAACTTCATTCTTCGGTGCCAATATAGCTCGATCTTGAAAATAAGTCGGAATGTGGATGTTATCCAAAAGTGAAGGATAAACAAAGGCTATCAAATCAGAAACAGGATCCGAAGATTGAGAAATAAGTAAGTCATCAGGTATCAAAATAACATCTTGATCATCACTTATTGTATCAACCTTTCCTTCTCCTATGTCCAGAAGCCAAGATGCAAACTTTTTAGTTTCCTCAATATCAGAACTGCAGCTTCCAGAAAGCAACCGCATATTTTTTGTTAACTCTAAAACAGTGCATTTGTGCCAAATGTATGATGAACTTAAAGAGGCATTAACAATGTCATGTTTATCTGTTTCTTCATTAAGGTCACCAATTATCAATCCAGCAACTTCAGAAACCGTGGGTAGGTTGTAGGTTCTACCATCTTCTTTCCTCATTCCGTTTAATCGAAGCTTGACTTGTGCATCAGGGTTCTTCTGAAAACAATCTCTCGCCATTCTATAAGATTTCACCAAAGGAGTTTTTGGCATCCAACATTTTTTTCAATTCCTTTACAATTTGAAATTCAAGGGCCTTTTCTGATGAGTATTCCTCATCTGCATCACTATAAATAAAATGAATACATTAGAATCGAAAGTACTTAAAAATCCTTAAAGTTTTCTACAAAAGACAATTAAAAAATAACATACCCAACAACATTGATTCTATTCGAAACTTCATTTTCAGTATCATATATGTATAGCTGAGAGAATACTGGATTTTGTCCACGTGATGGTAAAAGATTTCCCAAAGCATGGTAGTTCTCACCACTTATACGATAGATGAATGGAGCATTACCATGATTTATAGACCTATCAATTTTTCCACCCATGGATGTAAATGCAAACATAGAGTTGAATCGTCTTATGTTCTTTAAAAAGAATTTGCTTTTAGAATCAAATCCATTAAAATACTCTTTATAACTGTGTGGCGCCTCCTTAAAAGGAGGAAGCATAACTTTTCCATAACCACAACACAGAGAGAAATTTTTTTTAGTATTACTTCTATTAAGCCCTCTAGTAGATTCACAGCTCCACAGTCTAGCATTACAATCTTCACAAGTGACATTCTGATCACCATGGTCCAAGTAAGCTAAAAAAAGATATTCAAATTTATTAAATGTACCATATTTCTAAACATGAAGTCTGCAAGTTATTGAAAGTATCGAAATATCTTAAAAGTGAAGAAGATCAAGGGTTACTTACATATTGGTAAAGTAGTTTTTTGGGATAACCGAAAAATATGAAAAAGTGAAACAATTATCAATTAGGTAGGTATATAATGACACCAATTGTTGTTGGGCTGAATCAGACATTAAGAGTAAAACAATCAGGCCTATGGCTAATAATAAACATTCAACCCAATAAGTTATGTAATATGTATGTTATGTATTTTATATGGGATTGTTTTAGTAACATATTGGGCCGATCCATTTTTCCTTGTATCACAACAATATATTTCGGTAAAAAAATTGAAACGATTTACAACATTTATGTTACAATCTTTTAGTTTTAATTAGATATGAATCATACAAAAATAAAACTGAAAATTATGTTTGATGAGTACATCCACCAATCTAGTTGTATCTACATATACTCAACATAATATTCAAATGGATGAAAACATACTTATCAATCAAGCAAACACATTTATTAAATATGATCGTTATGAAACTTAATAAAAAGAGGAAACCATATCATGGTATAAAGAGAAAATAACAAAGTAGAAATTGTTCAAAATTATTAAAAAAACAAAACATAAAGCAATGAAACTGGTTGACCATAAGCATAGAAAACAAATCCTCTTCATTTTGGGTTTAGGAAGACGAGAGGCTCAACGTAATTTTAAGTTACTCCATACTACCACCACTTCCAATCTTAGTTGAAGGAATTGGTGTGCTTTCATCATCAGAGATCGCGTCAATCAGTTTACGCTTAACCATTTGATACTTGGAACTGATAGAACATTGTTCTCCTTCAGCATAAACTTTCTTATCAACAATGGAAATTGGCGTATCATTATCGCCTGTGTCAGATTCCTAAACAAAAAATAGTTACAAACATATGTATCAGAATCATCAGTGATTGTGTATGAAAGAAAAAATGAGTAAAATGTATTACTATGAATATAAGTGTTTGTGCAAATGGTACCTTGGAAACAGAAATAACATTAGACGGCATTGCCATGAGAGACGTGTGAAGTGATTCTGATTCAGCAGGCTGTTAAAAAAAATATGCAAAAACTTAGAAATGTAATAAAGTCTTACATAAATAAAATTTGCTAAGTTATGTGAAATGGAATTCGAATATGTACCTGTCCTACATACAACTTTTTCTTAAGATGCGAGATAATTGTTGGATCATCAGTTATCTTAGTTACACCATAAACATCATATTTGTTGTTTAAATTGAACCCAGAGACAAAGATTTTAAAAGCAAACTCTCTGTCTAACAAAGTCTTAATCTCTTCAGGATATTCAACTGTATCACCAACCTATATATAAGGAATAACCAAATACATAATTATTACAAAACTATAATTAAGGAATTATTAAAAATAATTTTATACTTAAAATGTAGTTAAAAATATGGAATACCGTATTCAACTCAAGCAATTCAGAAGCACTTTTACTAATAAGTTGTGCAACGTCACGATGAAACAACGTAAGCGATACAGCACCATTAACGTCTTGCACACGAACCTGAATTTTAAACCTGGAAAAAAAATTTGAAAAAAAAACAACAAAAATTTATAACTAAGTTGGGTTGAAATGAAAGTATATTTGTGAAAATTATAATAGATGTTAAAAATATATCCGACCTTGGTGTAGGCTCAACTTTTTTGGCACTACAACTATCATTCAAAAACTCGTAAACCTTTTCTTCCTCAAAATCTGAACTTCCTTCACCAACCTGCTTGATTATATAATCAATACTACATTTTCTGGTGCATTTGGGGCATCCCATGTAGTACCAGCCAATTTCGGTAAACAGGTCTTTAATAGTACCCAATAATACCAAAGCCTGCGCCTGTATGAATATTATAGTTTGTTACCAAAATAAGATAGTATATGGTATACATTGGAAATTAATATTAAATAAAAATTAAAATTTTAACCTCATTACAATTTTTTATATTTAATTATAAATATCGTATTTAAGTATGAACATTATACTTACCTCTTGAATCTCACAAATGTCGCCAATGTTACTAAAATGAGTGTTATGGACAAATTCATCTTCATCAGAGCAAAACATAGAAGTTCCATATGGTTGATGAGAAGAGGAAGGATTATCAGCGATTTTCTTACCCAACCTGATAAAAATAATTTAATCAATACACATTACATATTTATTGAGACTGTTTATAAAGGTTGTGTAATTCGTATTGAAAAACGTAATAGTACATACCCTTTTTTGTACAGCTTTATATCTTCAATATCTCCATTTATGAACAGTCGACTAACGCGATCTCCAAAAGAGTTAGAAACATACGGTTTTCCTATAAAAAAATTAGGAAAAAATATTTTATTTATTTAATAAAAAGAAAATTTAGAAGTTAGAACTTAATTTATAATGCAAAATATAATGTATGTATAAATATAAATATAACTATATATATTTATTAACATTATACAACCATTATAAAACTTCAAACGGCCAAACTGCATTATTATTATAAATTCTTTCTCTGTTTGATGAGTTGCAGCATATTTAGACATCTCCATGGCATAACTATCCCACAACGTTAAATAGATGCGCAAGCCCCTTCAAAAAAGTACAAATTATTTTAGTAAAAAATAAATAAACAATTTATAAAGGTACGTAATTTTTTTTATATATAAAATGCAAAAAAAAAAAAACAAAAAAAAAAAAAAATAAAGAATACATACTCGATATCTTGAATTTCCATTGTTAACCTCTTTTTATCAGCGACAACCTTTTTTTCTTTATCATCATTGCTGAAGAACTTGTTAACATGTCCAATAACATCTAAGATCAATTATAAAATAAACATTAATGAAAGATAACTTATAAAACTATTATTATTGTTTGGTTGTGATAAAAAAAAACTTTAGAACGAAAATATACCTATTGTAACATATTCATCAACCTCCTTATCCAGAATTCTTTGAAAGGGCACAAAAGAGAAACCAAAATCTGGACCTTGGAAACCATGATATTCGGAAACTTGAGTATTCATATTCAAGCAGAGTTTGTTTGGGTTGGGAGCATACTTGTATTTAGAGGAATTGACCCCAACTCCTGGATTTCTTATAATAAGAGAAGAATTTTCAATCAGAAACCTCTCGAATTTAAAAAACAACCGCTTAAATACATTCGCTTGAATCCTGTCACCCTGTTGATTATAAAAAAAAATAAGATAATTGATATACATTAAAATTAAAAGCATCACAATTAAAAAAAAAGTTATGAAATTTAAAAATAATAGGATATAAAAAAAACGTGTTGTTAACTTTTACATTTTCATCACATAGGATCATTTCAATTGAGTACACATCATTAGGATTGCGACGATCGGGTAGACGCCAAACCCGAATAATCTTTAGCTTTAACGCCACACTGTTTCGGTTTACATGAATTTGGTTAACCATTGTAAACTCATTTGTATCTACAGCAGCCATTGATCTTGTTAACTGGGAAAAAATGATGTAAAAACCAAAAGATGACTTCAATAAAACAACAAATCAAAATCAAAATAACTAATGTTTAAGTAATTAAATATGAGAAACAGAAATTAACCTAATAATATATCTTTGCGATTACTCAAAGTGGTTCCAACGTGTCTTATTACAATCGTATGTGAATTGGTTTGACTTGTTTATATAGTTATTGAATTTACCGAATAATAAGAAATGGATGAAATGGTGGGCGGTTAATTAGCATTTGAATTAGCATTGTTTTAAAGGTTATAACATTATGTATTGATTGAATTTAGTCAAGGTCAATCATTTATTGATTAAATGGCGTATGTCAAGCATTATATAGGTATTGATGTAGGAATTAAATAAATTCAATAATAACAAATAGATTAAAGAGTGGAGGGTAATTAGGAACCGAATTACGATTGTTATTATTGTTATAACTTTATGTACTGATTGAATTTAGTCAAAGTCAAGTAGTCAAAGCAAAACAGCCGTATATTAAGCATTATAGTTAGTTGTAATTTGTTTTGATATATTCAATGTTATTTAACTAATGTTCTTTATATGTTATGTCAAGCATTATATAGGAATTCAATCAATTGAATAATAAAAAACGGATGAAAGAGTGGAGGGTAATTAGGATTCGACTTACAATTGTTATTATTGTTATAACTTTATGTATTGATTGAATTTAGTCAAAGTCAAGTGTGGATGTCAAGCATTATACTTAGTTGTAATTGTAATTTGTTTTGATCTATTCAATGTTATTTAACTAATGTTCTTTATATGTTATGTAAAGCATTATATAGGTATTCAAACAATTGAATAATAAGAAATGGATGAAAGAGTGGAGGGTAATTAGCATCCGAATTAGCATTGTTATTATTGTTATAAATTAATGTATTGATTAAAATTCAGTCAAAGTCAAGCATTGAAATCATTAATGGCAAATTTTAAGTATTATACCTAGTTGTGATTTTTTTTTTGATCTATTCAATGTTATTAAACTAAATGTTCTTTACATGTTATGCAAAGCATTATATAGGTATTCAATCAATTCAATAATAAGAAATAGATGAAAGAGTGGAGGGTAATTAGCATCCGAATTAGCATTGTTATTATTGTTATAAATTAATGTATTGATTACATTTAGTCAAAGTCAAGCATTGAAATCATTAATGGCGAATTTTAAGTATTATACCTAGTTGTGATTTTTTTTTTTTGATTTATTCAATGTTATTAAACTAAATGTTCTTTACATGTTATGTAAAGCATTATATAGGTATTCAATCAATTCAATAATAAGAAATGGATGAAAGAGTGGAGGGTAATTAGCATTCGAATTACCACTTATATATTATTGTTATAAATTAATGTATTGATTAAATTTAGTCAAAGTCAAGCATTTAAACCATTAATGCCGAATTTATATGATTGTACATATTTGTGATTTTTTTTGATCTATTCAATGTTACTAAACTAAATGTTATTTACATGTTATGTAAAGCATTATATAGGTATTGAATCAATTCAATAATAAGAAATGGATGAAAGAGTGGAGGGTAATTAGCATCCGTATTAGAATTGTTATTATTGTTATAAATTAATGTATTGATTGAATTTAGTCAAAAACAATGATTGAAACCTTTAATGCCGCATGTCAAGGATTATACCTAGTTGTGTTTTTTTTTTAATCTATTCAATGTTATTTAAGTAAATGTTCTTTATATGTTATTATATGCTTTACTAACATGCTTGAAAATTGGACAAGTAAATGCGTATTCAAAGTAAATTTGTTATTGTATAAGGAAACCATAAATTTCGCAATTACATTTATCAATTCATTATGAATGTTGTGAGTAAATTCAGTTGTGAATATGTATTCTAAATTATACCGTATTGCCACCACGGGTTAACGTATACATATTGTTACAATTACAACATACTAAATATTCGGTAAAATTAGACATCTCCATGTCAATATACCAAATGAAAAAAAAAACACAAAATTTTAATGATTATTGATTCACACATTGTTGTACTCATTTATTGATTTGACCATAATTAAATCTTAGTCAATGTGAATAATTACACATTTAAATTAAAATTAATAAGAAGTTGTTGACCATGGTATGTCGAAACTTTAATGTTGTTGTTTCGTAAGTTTTTAGATAACAAAAACCTGTTCATGGATTTAGGCAATGTCTGCACAAACACGTAAAAACCAACATTATAATAACAAATAAGGTTTTTTTACTTAAAAAAATATTAGAAACGTCATACCAAAACTCGTGCGGAAGGGTCATGAATAACCTTGAAGAATTTGTCACCCTTGTGATAAGCCATATTGAAGTTATTTGTCCTAATGAAATCCTGTTCTTCGTATGCAAAAAACAAACTTTTGTTAAAATATACATAAAGTCACTCATACTAAAAACTGATTTTAATTATCTTGTTTTATGAAATCCGGTATTTTGTTTTTTTTATATAATTGTTTTTTATATTCACACATACTCAAAACCGATTTCGATTGCAATCTGTTTATTAAAAAACACAATCATATATTCAATGATTAAAGCTGAGCAGAATTACTCGCGTATCGATTACATCCAAAGCAGAGAGTTGATTGTAAACAGATTATCAAATGGTTTTAATAAAAAAAAACGATTCTGTTTGGTTTAATATGTTAGTAAACCGATGTGGATGGATTTCAAAAATTGTCAGAAACATAATCGACAAACAATAGGATTAGAAAGTTATTTTAATAAGAAACCGATTGTATTTATATTTTATGTAAGATGGTTTCAAACATTTACTTTTGGGATTTTATAAAGGGTTAGAAACATAATCGAAAACTTGTTGATAATCACATATTTTGTAGAAGGTTGATAGATATAGGATTGTCATTTGTCTTTAAATAAAAATAACGATACAATCCTATTGTTTTTATCTTTTATGTAAGATGATTGCAAACATTATGTATCAATATAATAAAAATGCAGAAAAAGATTCAAAAACATTTTCTAGATTCATCTAAGATTGATGAAGAACATACCTTGCAAAAATGACAATGAGAGAGGAATGAGGAATGAGAAAGGAATTAGTAGGATAGGAAGGAGGAAGATGTTGTAACATACAAATGGATGTTGACAAAACTAAATAAAAAGAGGTTTATATAAGACTTAGTCTTGGAGCCCCATTTAGGATTTGGATCCTTCAAGACCCTCTAAAAATCTAGGATTCAACCCTAGTGTTTTCATTTATTATATAGATAGATATGAGATGAAAAAACCTAATTCAAATTTGACATTTGGGCACATTCAAAATTAACCAACAATAAAAACAGGCATCAATGGTTTCACGCAAAGATAATAATAGGCATAGCCATGAAAACATACATATCATCATCATCATACTCAGTTAATCCCACCTATAGCAAAGCTAAGGTAAGGTCTGAGGAGGGTAAGATGTAGACAGTCTTACCTCTACCCCTAAGAATAGAGAGGCTGCTTCCAGTGAGACCCTCGGCTCGATGTGGTTTGGTATCAAGCCTTGGACAGAAGGCACAGAACACTTAGCAATCGGGACAAACCCGATCGGTGCATGGACCCTTTGTCTTTTGGCTATCCACGCCACCACATGATGCATGATTAACCGTCCGTCGTTTTTAACGTTATTTTCACGAAATTAGTAAAATAACGTTAAAACTAGTGCAACTTTAGTTTTGCCCCCCAAGGGCCACACATATATACATTATATGCGCACACCGTAAGTGGGGCGTTAAATGTAATAGGGTCCTTGAATGAAACAAAAGAAATGATTCTTACATGACTCAAATGTAATATTACTATATGCTAATACATACGATATATGCTAATATATTCAATCTGTGTAAACATGTGACATCAAATACAAATTAAGTATGCTTGTTACGGTGGGTTCACACATTGGAGGGAATTCGGTTAGTATCGTGCATTATGATATAACTTAATGTTTTAGTCCCACAACATTTCATTACATAACCAATAAATAGTCCTTTAGTTACACCACATTCCAAACCTAACAAACAACACATTCTAAACCTAAATAATTTTTCACTAAACAATGTGAGGTCACCATTTGAATGAATGAATACACAATGGATCACAAAATATAAAACAATTAATACTAACAAATATAATACAATGCCAAGGAAAAGAAGGGATTTTCGGATTTGAGAAAAATCCTACCACTACAAGAACTTTTACCTTTAGCGGCGACCCACCAAAGTGGATCCACTTGGTCTTTCCTAATGTATTTATCTTAATCCGTCAAGGGATTAGGAACCATTATCCAACATTGATAAAGTGTTACCACATATATACATTATTATCATCATCATTTGATCGGTCATTTTAGTTCGGGTTTCATATTTTCGGTCCACATTTATAAACCGGTCACAATATATTTCGACATCACTCACTAGTTTCATACTAACGTATTTTAACATGCATTTCATGAATTAAGTGAATGTTCGGGATCTGAAAGTCATGCTTGTTCGAGTGATATTATCGATTAAGAGGAATGTTTATAAATAAAAGTGTGTTTCGGTTATTTGCTATGTTTCCAAGAAGTGTTGTGTTGTTGTTTTTCGATAAATGTAATGAATGAAAACCGGTTTTTAAGTAACAATATATAAAAGTTTATGTTAAGCATGATTGTGTTCTAGGTTACCAATCGGTAACGACTCGCAAATCCGGGTCGTTACACTTATGCATCTGGCTGTCTCATGTTGTTGGGCCGGAGATTGTGATGCTGATGGACTGAAGGTTTAGCTAACTTTTATGGGCCTAGCTGATGTTGGGTTTGAAGTCGGTTAAGGTCGATATAAATCAACTCTCTTCTTCATATTTGTCTCATTAAGATATATTTTTGCTAATCCTTTTTTCTCTGTCTCGAGTTTCTATGACAAGTCGAATACGTGAGTTTGACTTTGTTTATATAAATCTCTTTGTTTGTGAGATCATTTTTTCAATGATTCTATGCATTGTTTCCTGTTTTAGATTGTTCTTCCGACTGTGTTTTGAAGTTCTCGGGGTTTATCAATAAAAGTTTTGGTTGTGTTTGAGTTAGACCTTGACTTTGTTACTATAATTAGTAAATAGGTTAAGGGAACAAATGCAGTATGGCTTTGTAGAAAGTATTACTTTGATTTGCACAACACGTGAAAGATCAATGACTAAAAGCGACAACTTGGATTAGGTCATTAAATTGGCAATGAGGCCGAGTGTAAACAACTAACGCTCTGGTGATGTTGCCATCAACCCAACGTTAATCACCGCCCGCGGAGTGTCACTGAAGAAACACGAATCCGGGATTACCGTATAGATGCTAATCCTAGTAGTGATTCTACTGTATTTTATAAAGAGGCGTGTTTATAAAAGACGTGAAGGTCTAAGGACAAGACCAAGGAGTTTAAGAGACTACCGATTAGAAGAGCCGAGCCTCTAAAGGTTAGTATAATAAACAAGGGGTTGAAAAGATACGAGTGAGTTCGTAGTCTTTTTGAATGAAAGTCTTAGTGAATATCGGATGCCCATAAAAGGAGAAGGAGCTCCTCCTTTTGTAGTACCTCGACGTCATGCTTTCTCAGCCCATCCTCTACCCTTGGTGGGGCCCGGCCCAGGTAGAGGTGTCTCTAAGTTTCCGGCCCAAGTCCTTGAGTCCATTGGTGCAAGTGGGTTTTGGTAAAAGGAGAAAGTAAAGTGCAAGGGGGGATGTTACCGTCCTGCTGATTGGACGCTGGTGGGCGGCGGACACATGGCGTCCGCCTATTGGTAGGCCGAGGGCGGTGCGTAACCATCCTCTTTCTTGAAACTCGAGACAAGTTGAGAAAGCTTTATGTCAGAAAGATATCTTGGTTTGGAGGCAGCCAAGTCATCGTCCTTTCTGCGTGTCAGACTTGGAGCAGTCTTTGATTGGTCGAGAACTCTGGCGGGCAGCCTGTTGTGTCAGGAACAGTTGCTTGTTTTGGTTGGGCGATGATATGGTATTTATGATGTTTTGATACCATATTCCTTCAGTCACCAATGGCGTGAAGGCAGCGAACGTGAGGCAGACAATGTCACCACGAGCATGAAGGGAGCATAATTGATGAGCTTTTGAATTGTCGAAAGTGTTATGTCAATGTGAACTAAGTCAAACATGTAGTTATATTCAATTTAATTATTACTAAACAAGTCGTCCTTCACGGGTAGCTCAGTTGGTGAATGGATCAGGGATTTTTCTTGGAGGTTTCAGGTTCGATTTCCATGAAGGACATAATGAGAAATGATGGATGACTCATGGCCTATGGTCATGAGTTCGAGTCCTAATCTCACCAGGTTTTACCGGTTCACTACTGTCGTGCCTTCGGGCGGGTATGTGGGTCGGGTTTTCCCTGGAAGCGGGCTGTCGGGCAAGCTAGGGGCTTCGTGCGTCCGGGGTGGGCCGGGCTGTGCCCCTGTCTTTGCCACTGGGAGACGTGTACGAAGTATCCGGCGTTGTTTAGTTGGCCGTTAAAAAAAAATACTAAACAAGTCAGAGGCATAATTGTCTTTTAGCAATATGAATTTGTGGAAAGTATTGGTTTGATTTGCATAACTCATGAAAGAAAGAAAGACTAAAAATGACTAACTCTAAAATATGTTTGTTAAGCTCATATTAGGTCATTAAATAGGCGATGATGGGTATGTATAGCAAGTTCAAATAAGAGCCAACACAGGTTTTTGTCTCACCGTGCGTTACGTCAGAGAGTCTCAGCTCTTGTGGCGGCGCAACGTCTGTCAAGTGGCATGCGGCGATATGGTTTCCCATGTGGACACGGAGAGGTCCTGTAAGCCGATGCCCCCCCCCCCCCCCCCCGGTAAAGAAACCTGGTGGGTTTTGATCTGGGGCCTGCCTCACAGCCGTGCCTGCGGCTGCCCAGTCCCAACTACCAGTGGGTGGTATCTTGACAGTCGTTTACAAAAAAAAAATGATTCTATAGTTTTCGTTTCATCAATAAAAGAAGGGGCGAATGATATGTTGGGCCAGGGGTGGCCCTGGCCCCTATGTTTTTTGGCGCACTGGTATAAATTTGTGATTTTCGTAGGTAAATTGAGTCCGGCCCCCGCCGATTTGCCACTACCGATCAAAAAAAATTTGAGTCCGGCTCCTCCTGATTCAAAAACCAAGCTTCGCCCCTGAATAAAAGCCCTAACTTGTGTGTCCACCCCTTCCGTGCAAAGAGCCTTTATGTGCACTAAATCTAGTCTTGTTTGACGCTGGACATCAAGTCTCGTATGTCTTAATCGATCTACTTGTTTTTTCTTCTTTTAAATTAAAGTCCAAAATTCATATAATTTTTTATGGAAAAATTGTATTTGTAATATATTCGTAGCTTACAAATTATTAATTACGTGACCATTTTATTTATAGTCTCCCATAAAATACTCAAATTGATTTGATTAATTCTCGATACAAAAAGTATTTTAAGATTGGTGTTACTTTTGGGCATCAAGTGTGTGGTCGTGTTTTTAGGCCATATAAAGGATGTAGGTAGCTATGCTGTTTTTGGGTGGTCGTCAATGTCACGAAGGCTGAACGGTTTTGCCTTAGGTTCTAGTTGATATCATGGTGGTTGAGGGAAGATGATGATAGGTTTTATATAATTTTATTTTATGTAATGTCTAAAGCTTAAAAGTGAATGATGAGTAAATCATGTTTATTTTGTTGAAAGTCTCGTTACCAAATTGAGTTAATAGCCAAAATCGTCCCTGAGGTTTGGTCACTTTTGCCACTTCAGTCCAAAACTCAAACATTTTACATCTGGGTCCTCAGTTTTATTTTATTTTTTTTGCCAAATTCGTCCCTGAAAAAGGTTTTGGTTTTGCTAAATTCGTCCCTGAGGTTTGGTCACTTTTGCCACTTCAGTCCACAACTTAAACGTTGTCAGGGACAATTTTGGCAAAAAAATAAAACTGAAGGACCCAGATGTAAAAGGTTTGGGTTTTGGACTGAAGTGGCAAAAGTGACCAAACCTCAGGGACGATTTTGGCTATTAACTCATACCAAATTACATGAATAACTAAACAATCAAAATGAAATCCACATGTGACATGTTAGAGAAATACAAAAATGATAACATATGACCTATTACCCACTCATTAGGTATAACCATGCTATATTTATGGAAAACTAGTTTATACCCCGGGAGCGTCCCGGGTTGAGAAATCTAAGTAAAGTGAATAAAATTAGAAGTATCTAAACTATAAAAATAGCATCTGCCAATATATTATTATTATTATTATTATTATTATTATTATTATTATTTTAAACAAATCTCTGCCATAAGTTATCATATTGTAATATAAAAAAAAAGGTAATTGGGTCGGGTATCACCTAATCCCAAGCCCGACCTAAACCCACAATTTTTTTTTAAACTAATTCCAAACCTGACACAATACTTGTCGGGTTACAAAAAATTGTCGTTTTTTTATCCGTTTTTATATAGCACTATGGTACTCGTTGGAAAGATAATAAAACGCTCGTTAATTTGGTGTAATTTTTTTCTTTAAAAAATCTCGTATATAAAAGATAATAACGTTTAAAAGTTATGAGAGGAAACATGAAAGAGAAAATAATAAAGTTTTAATATTTACATTTAGTAGATTAGGTATTTAATAGATTATTTTAAATCATATTTAAACCATATTTATTTCTTTTTTTTAATTGGTCTAGAGTTGCCACATCATATTCTATATGGCATCTCTCAAAAGAGAGATTGCATAATATTATGACATGTCATTAAAAATGCTTTGGTTTATTATATATATTGATATTGATATTGATATTGATATTGATATTGATATTGATATTGATATTAAAAGGTTGTTACTAATATAGGTAAAAAAAATTATAACCTATTGCTAGAAATTAGAAATAGGCATTAACGTATAATACTATCAATGTTTTATAACAGAAAGTTTTGCATAAACTTTCTAATTAACTCTCAATGATAGCCAAAAGTTGTTTATATTGTTGTTAGAAAAGAGGATGAGATTCTTTATCTTTGAAGTCATTCGGATAGTGTTTTTACTTGTTTTTACGTGTTTTTTAATGTTTCTCGTCTTCTCAAGCCATGAGCAAAGTTGTAACATCATAAAAAAAAAAAAAACAAAACAAAACAAAAAAAACAAAACAAAACAAAAAAAAAACAAAAAACCTTAATCCGCTATAAGATCCATAAAGCTGGAGCTCATCAAACATTCTGACAGTCCAGAGAAACATGTTTATGAGAAGTATTATGAAGCATATGTGATGACACGTATGTAAATCACAAATAAGTAAAAGAGTCGAATATGTTAAATATACTTCTTTTTTCTTGGATTTGTAATAGGTCTAGATGGAAAGAAGTCGATTTGTCTATGTGGTGTAAGTATCCGTTGGATTGAGGTTGTTCCGGTTTTTGTGTTCTCGCAGGCCTTGCGTGTTCCTTGTGTTAATGAAATGCACTTTTCAAAAAAAAGTAAAAGAGTACCAAAATAAGCATTTGACTATTCAAAATAAACAAATGCGGTTAGACCGGCAAATTTGAAGGCTAAGTCAGTGTTTTTCCACCTAAATTTTATGGCTTATTGGACGTTAATTTGTCTATTTTAATTTTTTTTTAGTAATAAGTATTATTAAATGTCTATTTAACGAGTTGCGCTTGCTCACGTGTGGCGATGGGATCTTGATTATGAATGTTTTAGTATCATCATATGAGTGCGAAAATTTTTAACTTTATTCAAATCATCTTTCCTTTTTATTTTTATCTTTTTTTTTGCATTATCCATAACCTACACCAACACACCTAAAGCATTCTACTTCAAAAGACAAAGTGTTTGGGAATGACCCGAATTTTGGGGTTCTAACTTTGTACTGAAAATGTTGTTATATTTTTTTACACTTGAAATTGCCTTGGTCACAACATACAAATTACATCTTTTGCATATTTTAAAATAATCCAAAAGAAAAATCAACCAAAATTTTTTTTTTTTTTTACGGTATGTAAGTGATTTATTTCATTCCCGGACAAAGAAAATTACATTAAGATAGCGGGCAGGCGGGCAACAAGCTGCGCCGCCACCCCTTTCTGGATAGCAAATCCTAATCTACTAAAAACATAACCATGTCCACCCGGAGCCGAGACACTACTGTGAATAACCCGCTGGACCCTGGTCAGGAAACGGGTAGCCTCCGGTGCCAATGAGCCAAAGGTATCAAAAGCCAAAGGTATAAAAACGTGTTGGTTCTCCTCGCAGGCTTTAGCATGTTTTTCTACCTTCTTTGCCTCTGCTTTTCGGACCGCTTGCCCTGCAACAAAGCCACTATCCCTCAACCCAACTAGGGGAGATACACCCGTCAGGTCAACACAAGCATGCTTCCCCCCGGCCCACCCAAAGACAAGGAGATCTGCTGGTCGTAGGGTGGATCTCCCTTCTGCTGGATCCGAGAGGAAGTTTACAGGGGCCTCCTTCTTGGCTGAGATCCCAGCCCGTCTTAAAATGTCCCACAGAATGTCTCGAACCCAATCATGCCGATATTTAAAACCGGGCAACTCCTTACAATGAACCGTGTGTTCCCCGTATTCATCCAGGCAGGCCTTACGGCACATCGGACAGATGTCATCCTCCTGGTACATTGGGATCATCAGACGATATTTAAGAATGGCTCTGTATTCAATAGCGGACATGCTTTGGCCTAAACCTTCGATCGGGATAACAGTTAGGAAATCTTGGGCGTGGGGGGTTTGCAGGCATTCAATAACTGCCCTCTGACGGGGGGACAGACCAAAAACTTCACCCAGGTTCTGAGCGATTTTGCCATAAAGGGCATTCGCCAAAGTTTTCTGAGGCTTTGGGGGGGCGGTGTCCTTGTTAGAAAAACCGTCAATATCAAAACCTGGGAGATAGTCATTTAGCTTTTCGAGGGCCTGCACGTAGTCCAAGTCTGCGCCGAAAACCCCGCTATTTCGTAGGATGTGGTCTTGAAGGTTCCAGGACTGAGCTCGTGACGCCACAAACGCATACATGCCGACATCCTTCGCAGAGAGGAGCCCTAATCCTCCCACACGCATCGTCAAAGACGCCATCCGCCATTGTAGGTCACCAAAGAAAGGCCCCCCACATACCACTATGTCTTCAATGGCTTCCCGTAAACCCTTGTTAAAACATGATACTAAAATGTAAATATTATTGAATAAACTAATAACTGTCTTACATTGAAATGGAAATACAAAGTCTTAAATGAAATGTAACTGTTGAAATAACTGAATTGAAATAAAGCACTAAATATCTCTTGTTAAAGCATTAGATCAAACTGCACCTGAAACATGTACAAAATAGATTTGGTCAACATATGAAATGTTGGTGAGCATTCCTAGTTTTGATATATATAGTAGGCGGAAAAGTTATACAATTCAAGTGCAAGCTACAGTACAAATATGTAAACTATGTATCATACAAATGAGCGAAATCAACCCTGTGACTGTATAATGTACTGTATGAACTGTAGTGTACTCAACCAATAAATGGATGATAACTTAACACTGGCCACGGATTCTCCGATGAAAAAGGGGGAGAATCAATCTAGGCGGGTTGTCAATCCAAATAGCGCTATCCAATGTTAAGGTCGGCTTGTACCATGTTAATGATTTCACTAAGTACAAATGTAATCCACATGTATTGTCTAAGCATAAAGCACGTTGTAAGCAATTGCACATAGTACTAGAATTGTATTTTGAAAATGTAAACTTGTATTTGTAATTTGTAATAGTGTACATGTAACACCCCAAAAATGAATAAAAGCAAAAAGGGGATAGGAAGTACTCACAGTTCACGTAATAACTTGAAATTGGACTTGGACAACGAAATATGAATTGAGATTACTCCCAAATGATCAACCTAAAGTATTTGATAATGTGTAAGGGAAATGACTCTAAGATATATGTATTTCTAGGGCTTCGAATTGGGGATAATTACTCGTTTGATTAATATTAAAAATATTCGCCAATTGAGAGAAATTTAGTAAATAAATAACCAAAAATCTTTTTTATGAAATTTAAATCTAAGATGGTCACAATAATATGTTTAAAGTATAAAAATAATTTTTATAAAATTATTTTCTTTAAAATAGAATATTAATTCTATTTATAACAAATTGTCAAAAGTTAACTTTAATATTTAAAAATATTAAAATTAAAGAATTATAAGTTTAAAATTCATATTTCTGTTCTAAATGATCAGAAATAATTTGTATAAAATTTTGGTGCAAAAATATTAAAAATTGGATTTATTATGATTTAATTATGATTAAATCTAACAAAAATTGATTAAAAATATAAAATAAATGATTTTACTGAATTAAAAATTATTTCAGTAAAGTTTAATGTTATAAAAACTTAGGATAATTTTTGTGGAAATTAATAAGATCGTTTTGATATTTTTATAGAATTTTATAAATAAAATTGAATAAACTTGAATTATTTATTATATATGTAAAATAAATATATTTTCAGAAATAAAAATCTGAATAATTATATTTAGGGTATGAACATCATTATGTAAAATTTTGGGAATTTTTGAAGGCTTATAAGTATTTTAAATAATTAAAGTGAGTAATTATATAGTTTAAACCTATAAATTGAAAACTAAAAAAAAAAAGAATGCAAGGAGTGGGGTTCGAACCCTGGCCCAGGGCCGGTTCAAACCTCTTAGTCCAAGTGTGTAACCACTGAGCTACATCAGTGGTTTGTTATGTTTTTGCTTTCAACATAATTATATACCTTATCTGTTTAAAGTGTTCTTCCCCAATTTCATATCAAACGAGCCCTAATTTTCCAATCATCATAATTGTTGATCAATAGCCCCTGAATCTTTGGGGCTATTGATCGTGTATTGACGACGAGTAAAACCATCAAAAAAAAACGAACTTACACGACTAATGATCGGGTATAAGGCCCGGTCAATGAAGACGTCAAACAGGACGATCAAAGGCTTCAATATTACGTTGTAACAGAAATTGGGAGTGTGGGAATGTTATTCGGCGATTGGTGAAGGTGTAGGGAGGTCCAATTTATAGGGAATGGTCTGAATCGTTAATTTGGCAATGGTTGACCATGCTTTATTGTTTGACGCGTATAAGAACAAATTTGGTATGATTAAGCTTGTAATTGGATGGGTATTGATGATTGATAGGCCGGTAATCACGAAACTATGGTCAACCATGATTAATTACACAATAATTTTGTTATTTGATTGGTCAACAGAGAAGAAAAAGAGAAAAAAAATAAAAAAATAAAAAGTCTGCTGCTGCTCGCTGTTCACGTGAAGAAGAAAGGGAGGACAAGGAGGGGTTAAATGTATTATGGGTTGGGATTAGTTCAAAGGTTCCAGGTAGCTTAGATGGTTGATGTGTGTGGTGGTCAGGACGCAGACCCGGGTTCGAGTCCCGTGGTCAGCGTTATTATTTTTTTTTTTTTAGTTTAAAGGGAAAGGAGGGGAGGAGATTGGGCCTAGGAACCTTCTGCGGGCTGGACAACTGTTGGGCCGGACTATATTGGGCTGAGCAGCAGGATAGGTAAGAGTTGAAGGGGTGGGTGTTTGTGTGTGATGGGCTTAGGTAGGTTAATGGGTTGTAGAGATGGTAAGAAAAAAAATATATAAATGTATCTATATAAAATCAGATTTTTATTTTTATTATTATTATTATTATTATTATTATTATTATTATTATTATTATTTATAAAAAGTGACGGATGTCACAGCATCCCCTACTTTTAGAAACTTCGTCCCGAAGTTATTAGAAACATAGGGTTGTGGATGTTTGGGTAGAAATTAAGATAACTGTGGTTTGGAAAATTCGAATGATTTGAGTAAGAGATTTGATAGGTGTGAGTTAAGGATTGGATTAGGTTTGTCTCGAATAATAAGGAGAATGAGAATCTAGTAAATCACTTAAATTGCAAGTTAAGGAATCCTAAAATAAATGTACGAGTTGATTGACTATAGAAAAAAAAACAAATGTACTACTAAGTAACTAGAGTTTGTTCCTGGTTCGACTTCCAGTCTCACTTTCAATGCATCATTAGTGTTTGTATACAGGGTGTACCGCAGCTAACCCACCACACCTTTGATACCTTGAAAACGTACTGGACGTCTACCCAAAAACTCTAATAGAATTTCACACTACCCTAACGTACCTGTAAATTCATGATTACGTTCCGGACCGGAATCATCAATTTACCTTACATTAGGGTTTTGTGTCTTTCTATGACCCCACCGATTGTTGAGCAGGTTCGATAGCCTCCACCAGCCGTGGAGTAGGTTGTAGGGCCTCTCCCGACTGTTTGAAAAGGCATAGTGACCTCTACCAATCGTTGAGTATGTTCGATAGCCTCCACCGGTCGTGGTGCAGGTTGTAGGGCCTCTCCCGACTGTCGAAAAAGGCATGATGACTTCTATTAAGTGCAACAATTATTATTCACATAGATTGCAAATTGATAGCATGTTTATGCAAGCAAGTTTGTAAGTACTACAACCATTAAGTGTAAGTGTTATCTTAGTGGCCTATAGAAATAGATTATAAGTATCATGAATAACTAAATGTTCAATAGATTGTTAAATCAAAGGAAAAATTCAAGTTTCATATAACAAGCAATGATGTTTTTAGAAAAGCCCCGTAGAATCAATTATTAAGTTTTTAGTAGTTTGATTTTCATGGAAATCAGGTCCAAATGTTTTAATAAAATGTAAGGTAGAGTCTGAAACTTATATGATATAAACGTAATCGAATATGATAAATTTTCAATCTGTGTACGTACACAATAGCATGCAAGGAAATTTCTAGATGTTATATGCCTATGAGTATGACATAATTGGGTACAAAATGATAATGAGATCAAGAAAATGAAAACACGAGTATCATGAATAATTAAATGTCCAGTGAATAGTCAAATTAAGGGGAAATCAAGTTTCACAAACAATGATGTTTTGGAAAAAAAAATCATGTAGAATCAAGTATCAGGTTTTTAGTAGTTTGATTATCATGGGTAACTAGCTCACGTATGAGAAGGTGAAGGATATGAATTTAGTTCTTGAGAGGATGATGATGAAAAATCTTGAAGCAGAATCAAGGTTGTGAGAGGTGGTGAATGTGAAGATAGTTGATAAAGAGTTTATTTTATAGTAAGGAGGTTATATAGCAGTGTAAATTTTGGGGTTTGGATCAAAGGTTATAATCAAGTGTATAAGAAAACATGATTGTGGTATATGCCAAATATTGTAAAAATTTGGACAAGTTGAAAATGAGTGAGTGTTGATGGAGAATCTAGAGACCAAATATTATTCCAAAAAAAATAAATATTTTCAAAATTGGTTTTGTACATAAGGCAAAAGTTGTTAAATAGTACAAGCTAAGTAGGCTTTGTAATAGTTTAAAACATTATATAGAAAATTGTTTGTTACGTCAATAAATAATCAATTGAATTTAAGTTCGAGGAAAATATGTACTTTGTAAAGTTGCTAGGTAATACAACTAGTTTTAGAAATCTTTAGTTTGTGCTAAAGTATGAGGTTATAGTTTTTAAAATAAATAACATGTGGAGAAAAGAAATAATATGATTTGGGTAGGGTGTTGAATATTTAAAAAGTGGCTAAGAGGGTAAGGTGAAGTGTGATTGTGAAATCCATAGATGGTTATGAAAGTATGAACTTGTAAACAATATATGAAAATCATGATATATAGGATATTGTTTATGAGAGGAGAGAGTATTATTGTAAAACTTGCATAAATGCTTGGAGTGCCCTTGTCTAGCTGTAAAGCCTAACAAGAACGTTGACTTTTCAAAGGAGTTTGAACCCAACGGTGATCAAAGGAGACATGCTTTAGCCTATAAGTGGACACTCACTCCAGGAATCCCCAGGTAAGCATAACAGGTCCGTAAATGGATTTATGCGCTATGCTTGCCTATGCCAGAAAACCCAGTGTACAGGCGTCCACCCTTCCAGATTGCACGTGTCCTTATCACACTCATTAAAGTTCAACAACTTTGAAGGAACAAAAGTAAGAGTAGGCATTATGCCTAAGAGTGTATTCATGAAAGGTACTGTCCCTGTTCCATGATGATGTAGACTTTCCACTCCCTGTAGGACACCATCTCTATGCACCATGATGAAGGGTGAAAAGAATGGAGAGAGAGAAAAAGGGAAAGATGAAAGAAGTAAAGTAGAGGGAAATGAGGGGTAGGGTAGTTTAGGAAATATAATGCATGCAAGTTAAAGTTCGGTTATAGTCTAGGCCATTTTATCTAATAACCTAGTTCCCTATAACCATGGCTCTGATACCAATCTGTAACACCCCAACCGATGGCGGAATCATCGAGGTGCCACGTAGTGACGATTGTTCAAAAGCACATGGTACTAAAATGTAAATATTATTGAATAAACTAATAACTGTATTACATTGAAATGGAAATACAAAGTCTTAAATGAAATGTAACTGTTGAAATAACTGAATTGAAATAAAGCACTAAATATCTCTTGTTAAAGCATTAGATCAAACTGCACCTGAAACATGTACAAAATAGATTTGGTCAACATATGAAATGTTGGTGAGCATTCCTAGTTTTGATATATATAGTAGGCGGAAAAGTTATACAATTCAAGTGCAAGCTACAGTGCAAATATGTAAACTATGTATCATACAAATGAGCGAAATCAACCCTGTGACTGTATAATGTACTGTATGAACTGTAGTGTACTCAACCAATAAATGGATGATAACTTAACACTGGCCACGGATTCTCCGATGAAAAAGGGGGAGAATCAATCTAGGCGGGTTGTCAATCCAAATAGCGCTATCCAATGTTAAGGTCGGCTTGTACCATGTTAATGATTTCACTAAGTACAAATGTAATCCACATGTATTGTCTAAGCATAAAGCACGTTGTAAGCAATTGCACATAGTACTAGAATTGTATTTTGAAAATGTAAACTTGTATTTGTAATTTGTAATAGTGTACATGTAACACCCCAAAAATGAATAAAAGCAAAAAGGGGATAGGAAGTACTCACAGTTCACGTAATAACTTGAAATTGGACTTGGACAACGAAATATGAATTGAGATTACTCCCAAATGATCAACCTAAAGTATTTGATAATGTGTAAGGGAAATGACTCTAAGATATATGTATTTCTAGGGCTTCGAATTGGGGATAATTACTCGTTTGATTAATATTAAAAATATTCGCCAATTGAGAGAAATTTAGTAAATAAATAACCAAAAATCTTTTTTATGAAATTTAAATCTAAGATGGTCACAATAATATGTTTAAAGTATAAAAATAATTTTTATAAAATTATTTTCTTTAAAATAGAATATTAATTCTATTTATAACAAATTGTCAAAAGTTAACTTTAATATTTAAAAATATTAAAATTAAAGAATTATAAGTTTAAAATTCATATTTCTGTTCTAAATGATCAGAAATAATTTGTATAAAATTTTGGTGCAAAAATATTAAAAATTGGATTTATTATGATTTAATTATGATTAAATCTAACAAAAATTGATTAAAAATATAAAATAAATGATTTTACTGAATTAAAAATTATTTCAGTAAAGTTTAATGTTATAAAAACTTAGGATAATTTTTGTGGAAATTAATAAGATCGTTTTGATATTTTTATAGAATTTTATAAATAAAATTGAATAAACTTGAATTATTTATTATATATGTAAAATAAATATATTTTCAGAAATAAAAATCTGAATAATTATATTTAGGGTATGAACATCATTATGTAAAATTTTGGGAATTTTTGAAGGCTTATAAGTATTTTAAATAATTAAAGTGAGTAATTATATAGTTTAAACCTATAAATTGAAAACTAAAAAAAAAAAGAATGCAAGGAGTGGGGTTCGAACCCTGGCCCAGGGCCGGTTCAAACCTCTTAGTCCAAGTGTGTAACCACTGAGCTACATCAGTGGTTTGTTATGTTTTTGCTTTCAACATAATTATATACCTTATCTGTTTAAAGTGTTCTTCCCCAATTTCATATCAAACGAGCCCTAATTTTCCAATCATCATAATTGTTGATCAATAGCCCCTGAATCTTTGGGGCTATTGATCGTGTATTGACGACGAGTAAAACCATAAAAAAAACGAACTTACACGACTAATGATCGGGTATAAGGCCCGGTCAATGAAGACGTCAAACAGGACGATCAAAGGCTTCAATATTACGTTGTAACAGAAATTGGGAGTGTGGGAATGTTATTCGGCGATTGGTGAAGGTGTAGGGAGGTCCAATTTATAGGGAATGGTCTGAATCGTTAATTTGGCAATGGTTGACCATGCTTTATTGTTTGACGCGTATAAGAACAAATTTGGTATGATTAAGCTTGTAATTGAACGGGTATTGATGATTGATAGGCCGGTAATCACGAAACTATGGTCAACCATGATTAATTACACAATAATTTTGTTATTTGATTGGTCAACAGAGAAGAAAAAGAGAAAAAAAATAAAAAAATAAAAAGTCTGCTGCTGCTCGCTGTTCACGTGAAGAAGAAAGGGAGGACAAGGAGGGGTTAAATGTATTATGGGTTGGGATTAGTTCAAAGGTTCCAGGTAGCTTAGATGGTTGATGTGTGTGGTGGTCAGGACGCAGACCCGGGTTCGAGTCCCGTGGTCAGCGTTATTATTATTTTTTTTTTAGTTTAAAGGGAAAGGAGGGGAGGAGATTGGGCCTAGGAACCTTCTGCGGGCTGGACAACTGTTGGGCCGGACTATATTGGGCTGAGCAGCAGGATAGGTAAGAGTTGAAGGGGTGGGTGTTTGTGTGTGATGGGCTTAGGTAGGTTAATGGGTTGTAGAGATGGTAAGAAAAAAAATATATAAATGTATCTATATAAAATCAGATTTTTATTTTTATTATTATTATTATTATTATTATTATTATTTATAAAAAGTGACGGATGTCACAGTTTTCTTAATATTAAGCTGAAGCCCCAAGGATGGCCCCTCTAGCCGGATAATGTCTAAGGCTTTAGCAACTTCGGTGGCCTCACCAATAATCGTCCCATCGTCCAGGTATCAATTAACAAAAAACTAATTTTCTTTTTATTCAAAATCAATAAAACCCAATCAAATAAAAGAAATAATGTCAAATAGTCAAATATAAATAAAGTTTGCATTTATAGACATGATTACAAAACAAATTGTCCATGTAAAACCTAATTCAACAACAAAAATCTCCAATTTCAACATCTTACATAGTTTAAGAAATATAATTAAATAAACTATTTTTTAAGTAAACAATTTTTTTTCTTTTTGTGGCTTTATTTGTTCAGTTGTTTCTTTTGAAATTAGAAGTATTAAAATTTCTATTTTAATAAAAAAATTAAGCACTCATAACACCATGTTTTTTCCTTCGATATTTGACTTTATTCTTTTGACTTGTGATAAATTCAAAACACTGCTCAGACTCTTTTTCTGCAAGGTTGTTTGTGATTTTCTTTCTGACAAAATATTGATTTTGTATGATCGGTTCAAAAGTTTTTCTTTTGATGTTTTATAATTAAACGAAATATGAATTTTTTTTTTGTTTCCACAAAACACCGATTTGATTTTAAACAATATTATCGAATCGATGTGAATTCCGTTGATAAGAACAATGAGATTTTGCAATTCAAACGAACCAATCTTCATATTAATCTTCAAAATCAGACCAAGACCAAAGAGGAATATACACTCTCAATTCTTATGTACTTATAATAATTGCAGACCAGAAAAGTAATTAAATGAGCGATCTTCTTCAATCAGTAATTGTAATAGGGTATAAATAATATGGTATAGATGTTTTTATTTGGGATTGCCGGCCAATTCTACCAAATTAAAGTCGCGGTCTCGTGATGGAAAATTCGGCTTTTTATGATTCCTATTGTAATTATCCTGTGATTTATGAGTGTAGCAGTTATGTGGTAATTGATGTCCCTTTCCGGGGGATGCTATCAGAACAGACGACAGTTCCATAAAAGATGCAACACATAGATAGGTTAGGATTTTACAATAATATGCACCTCTTCGTTGGTTTTTTTGAACTTGTTCGTTATTCAAAAGGACAATAAAGAATCCTTACATGAAATATGAATTTGGAAACGGTTGCAAACAATCATAAATTGTGTTGTTGAAAATGAGATGTGGAAAAGAAAGATATTGGAGCTGGTTATTAAAATCAAATGGATTTGGAAATAAGAAAAAAAACCTTGCAAGTCAAAATCGGTGCTTTATGATATGTATTGTTTTTTGTGCTATGGTGTTGCAAATTGTATGTGTAATAATTTGTGAAACGGTGGGAAGGGACATGAAGGGTGGTGACTCTTAGAAGTTGTCCAAGTTGCTAATTGTAGGTAAGAGTGATGACTCTTAGAGGATATTAATGTTGATAATTAATTTGTGAAAAGGTGTCAAGTGGTGAGGAACGGTGGTGACTCTTAGAGGTGACTTAACTAACTAATTAATTTGTGAAAATGTGTTGAGGAACGGTGGTGACTCTTAGAGGTGACTTAACTAATTAATTTGTGAAACGGTACCAAGTGATGGGGAAGGGTGATGACTCTTAAAAGTGACCCAACTAACTAATTTGTGAAACGGTGTCAAGTGATCATGAAAGGTGGTGACTCTTAAAGGTGACCCAACTAATTAATTTGTGAAACGGTGCCAAGTGATGATGAAGGGTGGTGACTCTTAGAGATGACCCAACTAATTAATTTGTGAAACGATACAAAATGATGATAAAGGGTGGTGACTCTTAGAGGTGACCCAAGTTGCTAATTAAATGTCTATTTAATAAGAGCGTGGGGGAATAGAAAAGTAGAAAGGAGCCCTAAAACAAATGATGCATGCCTCTCTTTAACGGTGGATGGGATGGTTGGTGATGGTATCACACAATGACACTAATAATATTGTGTCACCTTATTTTTACTACACTTCATCACATTCATCACTAATTGCATGGGGTGGTGTTCACATTTAATCACCTCCTTCACACCCGATAATATTGTGCCACCTATCCACCCATATAAAGAGAAAGAGAGAGAGAGAGAGATGGGCAACCAGCTACCTTTTGTGGTGTGATGATCATCACAATGTGAAGCTATCACAGTTGTGATAGCTATGGTGGAACGGTGTTCGTGAGGATCACAGCCATCACAACGGGGTGATCATTACGAACCACCCCGCCCACCTCAAACAAAGAGGAAGTAGGCCAATCCACAATAGGACTGCGCTTTTTTAGAAGTTGTTTAAATAAAAGTAGCAAAAGTTTTTTTACTCATATGTTTTTTTATTTTACTCGTATGTACAAATACAAATTCAAATAATCACTTTTCAACAAATTACAATATTGACAAATTTAAACAAGAAAATCCAAAAATACAATGCTTGTTATGGCACATCACGAAACATGAATTATTGTGTTGTTTGTACTATTAAATCAAATCTTTTCAAAATTATTTGCAAAAACTTTAAAATCCTCTTAGTAAACATAAAAAAATCTACATCAATTTATGTGTAATAAAAATAGCAACAAACAACATATACATTTTTATAGAGAAATGATTTCAAAACCAAAACTATTGTAGTTTTATAAATAAACAAAATAATATTAAGTGAAAAGTTTGGTAGGAAGTATATGAAGCATTAAACAAACATATAATTTTCCATACCAACAATATTAATTACACATATAAGAGTCTCTACCAGCCCCCTTTCCATTCCACCTCTCACTTCTTCTCCATCTTTGGTCACCATTAATACCAAACCAAAGTTTTGATTTCAAGTTTCAAAACACACAACTAAGATTTATACACACACACTTTACACACAATCACACACACACACCACTTGATTAAAAGGAGAACAACAACAACAACAACATGAATCTCATCAATTCTATGTTGTTACTTAACAAACACAAACAAATATGGCTTTGGCCTTCTTGCAACAACCATCCCAAAACCCTATCTTTCCGAGTACCCAATGTCGAAGAAACCGCGGTTATAAACACTAACAAAGAGCCATTAGTTGAAGAAGAAGAGGTTACTACACTTGGTTCTTTATTCACCAACTCATCTGAAACCGCAAGTGTTTCAACCGAGTCAGACGAGTGTTTTGCATTGGAAACAATTGTACGTGAAGCCCGGTCCGACCGGTTGTTTTTTGAACCGGATTTAACAAGTTCTATACTTGAAACTCAAGGCAGTGGTGGACAATGTACGTTGGATAATATTAATGATGGTGGTGATGATGGTTGTTTGCCATATAAAGAAAGCTTTGCAATGGTGATGGACTCAGAGAATCCTTACAATGATTTCAGGAAATCTATGGAAGAGATGGTGGAGATTCATGGTTTAAAAGATTGGGATTGTTTGGAAGAGTTGTTGGGATGGTATTTGAGGATGAATGAGGAGATTAATCATGAGTTTATTCTTGGAGCTTTTATTGATTTGGTTGCTGGTAGTGGTAGTGGTAGCGGTAGCGGTAGTAGCGGTGACGGTGGTGGTTTGTTTCATGATCATAATATAGCTTATTGTAGTTCAGCTGCTTCCACCTTGTCTTCTCCAACTTCATCTACTAATGGTAATTAACAATATTGACTGGATTGTAAAATATATTAAGTAGATAGCTTATGTCCTTAGTTTATATAATTTACTCGTTAATTACACATTTAATATTCTACACCTTAGTTGTTGAATCTTAATTGACGTATTAATTGACTTAATATAGAATTATATTCTGGTTTTAGTTATATTTGTGTTGCCGGATATGTAAAAATGTCTTTCATGTGAACTTAGATAGGGAGTCATGTGAGTGTGAAGTCTTATAATGAGATGCTATAATGTTTATACTTTGTACAAGTTAATTAATGAGTTGAAATTGATAAATCCAAACATAGAGTACCATATATTTATTTGTGTCCACCCTAAGCTGGACAATATAAAAGGTTTGACAGATTGTAATCAAGTTTTAAACGTGTTTCCGAGTTATAGATATGTTTAAAAAAATAATCCAAATGACTAACGTTAAATTTATATATCATCATCATACTCAGTTAATCCTACCAACAGCAAAAGCTAAGGTAGGGTCTGAGAAGGGTAAGATGTAGACAACCTTAGCTCTACCCCATAGGAGTAGAGAGGCTGTTTCCAGTTAAATTTATATATAGTATATATATATTATTTTATAAATTTTAACAATATAATAGGGCACCATGTTCAACTTTATAAAACATAATCTGTTTAATTAAACATGTAATATTTGAAACAACCCAAAACCTAGCTATATATCTATAATCTATAACTTATAATAAAAGAATTGAAGAATTGAATTTCTATGAGGTGGCATTCAATGGAGGGTGCCATGTGGCACTTTGAGGTGATAGTATTGAATTTATTATTTTAAATAAAAGATAAATTTTAAAAATTTTTGTTTTCTTTTTTTAAATAAAATCTATATCTATATTATCTTAAAATTTCAAATATATTAATTAATATCTTTTCCTTATTTTCCTCTCACATTTATAAATGTTAATTATTATTTTTAAATTTAAAATATTTTAATTAATATTTTATCTTTATTTTTCACTCACAATTTTTAAACGTTAGTAACTTTTATGTATTACATTTTTTTTGAAAAAAAAAATTTACACCAAATTAACGATCGCTTTATTATCTTTCCAACGTGCACCATAGTGCTATACAAAAAACGAAAAAAAATGTTTTTTTAGTGAGTTTTTGTTCATGTAAAAGAAAACACATGTGTTTAAGTGATTTATTAATCATATATAGGCAAGTACTAATCGTGTTAGGATAGTATATATGTTTTTAAACCTACTATTACATATATGAATTGCCCATGTTCATGTGCTATAACGATATGCTTAGCATTAAAAGAGGTTGAGATTTTTTTTAATCTGCTGGGAACGCAGCATGAGAGCCCATTTTCGTAGTATAAACATTAGAACAACTTAACATTAAAAGTGGTTGAGACTGTTTACTTCTTTTATCCTTTTTTATTAAGTCATATTAGATTTTTCAACACGGGACACTCCCGGAGTAATCAGCTAGTTATCATATATATGTTCGTGGTGTAATTATAACATAACATATATACCTCGTTATTTTTAGGCCTAGGAAAATCGTTATCTAACGTAAGTCAGTCCAATTTTGTTGACTATAACATTCATAATAATCTTTATAATATTATCAAACCTTTTTTATATATCATCAAACTTTTCCATATTTAAGTGGTTGCTTTGTGATTACGACCAGACGTCGCTGAAATATATGAGACCTTTGTTTAATATTATCATTAAATAATTTACTTTATTTATTGTATATTTATGGAATATTAATTTTACTTTCACAAAAAAATCTTTTTGTATACGTGACAAAAAATAACAGGAAAAAGATTCTTTCAAACTTGTGCATAACTTCAAGAAACACAAACTTCATAATGTAAAAAGATATCGGTGCGAATCTTAGATTTCATAGTAAATAATTCTTTTCATAGAATTGTTAAATCTTCTAACAGGAGTTGTCATTTAAATCTCAATGTTCTTAAAGTATTTTGGTTTTTGCAACAAAACCAAATTGATGTTCTTAATAAGGATTTGTTTTTTAACCATTAATTTTATTCCCATTCTCATTCAATCATCGCGAAAAATTACATCAAGATAACGTGCATGTGGGCAACAAGCTGTGCCGTCACCCCTTTCTTTTAAAGATAAGGAATTATCATTGCTTTTAAATTATAAAACAAGACGAAAAGAGAAAGAGAGTTGCGCTTCTTGAAATCTTTGGAATGTGTGTAAAAAAGTCGAGCTTGTTGTGAACTATTTCAGATAAGCTCGTTAAAAGCTAGTCTTGGACTCTTGGTTAATCTTAATGAGCAGGAGGCTAAAATGAAAATCATTAGTAAACGAATTCAAGCACAAGTTGCATACATCAATTTGATTAAGGTCATGAGTATAAACAAGTTTGTTATGTACTTACATAAATATGGTTATATGCAAGGCTTAAGCTTAATCAAGTTTCGCTCAACTCTTTTACACCCCTAAATATATAAACTTGTATTTTATATAGCAACCTAAGAATTACTCTAAACGCGACAACCACATCAAAAACGAATTAAATTCTCATGGTTATGCATATTAGAACGTGACATTTAAAATGACAAAAAAATCGATCAGTTATCATGGCTACGCATATTAACGAACAAGAGATTAAAATACCAAATGACGTACTAGAGTATAATAATAATAATAATAATAACAACAACAACAACGATTAACCAAATTTGTGTTAAGTTTAACAAAGTTGATGCTGAAACGACTAAAAGAATCAAAACACTATCCAACATCGGCCAACCTCAATTAATATGAAGTCGTCAAAAAAGACATTTGATCAGTTATATGAAGTGAATTTAATTTAGGGGACAATCCCAGACGCATGTCTTTTGGGAAATTTGGCAAATTAACATTAAAAACCATAGACTAATAAATACACCTAGAACCATATCTTCCCCAACCACCTTCCTACAATGACATCCCTCCACAACCATTGCCACCACTCTAACCGGCATCGGATAGCCATCTTCCAGCCAACCACCACCACGAGCCCCTTAAACTATGAGGTGTGGTTTTAACTCCTCACAATACGACATTGTCTCAAGGAGAGCAACACCTTAACTCCAATAGTTTTGTCAATTGGACCCAACCCCCGACTACATTTACTTCAACGCTTAAACATTGGAAATGTTGTTCATTACCCTCGTACTTGTCTCAACCTTTTTTTTATTTTTAACATTAATATTATTAATATATTTTTGAGAATATAAATGTATATTTTATTATCAAAAGATTTATTTTATTTAAAGAAGACTAAAAATATTAAAAAATACACCATTTCAAATTGAGAAAAAATATTTTTTTATTTTTTTTTTAAGTTAACAAGTGCATGTTATTACAGAAACAACAAACTAAGTGATAAATGAAATATTATTAAAAAATTAAAGAAATAAAACCTTCCAAAGCTTCACCTTTGTGACTATAGCTCAAGCACAAGCGTCTCGCGAGACTTTTACTTCAGTTCGCGTGATGCTCACTCTGCGGCCACCAATGGCATAGCTTGAAACAAATGTATAGGGGGCCGAAAGTCATGAGATCTTTAAATTAGAGAGAGGGCAGACTCAATATGTAAAAAAAATTTAGACGAAATAGGTGTAAATTTACACTACGGAGCAAAAAAAAAAAAACGGGAGAGAGACCCCCCGGCCCCAAAGAAACTTCGCCACGTTGCCACATCGGCTCATGAGAGAAGGCGTAAGACAGCGCTGCATGATATGATCAACAATCCAACTCCACCTCTCATTTTCACGTGATTATTAAGGTTTTCTCAAAAGATTTATATCTATTGTATTAACACACTTTGTGACCAAACTTCCTTGATTCGCCAAAATTCCATCCAGATCGATTCCACCAACTACCTTGTTTATAACGTGTTTTGCACTCCAAATTCAACATCACTGACTACGTTAATAATTTGCCTCATTTTCAATAAAATGTATTACATATTTCTGTCTAGACTTCCTTTGGCAAGAGACTATTCCAAAGGTAGTGAATAATTCTTTCAATTAAGCGATGAAGGTTCAAACCTCACTCTGAATATTTAGGTAATTTTAAGTAGTGTAGAATTAAAGAGTTTGTGCCATTAGGGCTGCAAACGAACCGAACGAACACGAACAAGGCCTTGTTCGTGTTCGTTTGTTAAGAAAATTATGTGTTTACGAACAGTTCATGAACACTTACCGAACAAGATTTTCTTTTCGTGTTCGTTTTGTTAAGAAAAACTCATGTTCGTTTGTTAATTTTGTTCATGAACGCACACGAACATAAACATACATTAATGAACACAAACAAGTGTTCATGAACAGAACCAAACGCAAACGGACATATATTAACTTTTGAATAATATCGAATTCACATACATTAAGATAAATAAAAATAAAAGAATATAAAAAAGTATAAAAATTAAAAACCTTACTAAACTATAGAACACAAACGAACATAAACGAACACGTTACCGAACGTTCACGAACATAAACGAACGAATGCGACCTCTGTTCATGTTAGTTCGTTTAACTAAACGAACAAAATTTTTTGTTTGTGTTCATTCATTTATTAAACGAACGAACACGAATGAACTTCCCGCCAAACGATTAATAAACTGTTTGCTGAAAGTTTAGTTTGTTTGCAGCACTATGTCTATGTGCCATCATTCTAGAAAAAATAATTAAAATTAAAAACTATTTATTATACGGGAATTTAATAAATATGTATGGTATTAGATGGTACAATAGAAAATGACAACAACTTTTATTATACGAAAAAAAAAGTACACTTAATTGTTTTGCCTTGCCATTTTATGGGATATTGTATCATTTGGATGTAAACGAGCTGAGTCCGAGCTTGATCAGGCTCAAGCTCGACTCATTAGTAATTTCTCAAAATCTGGTTCGGCTTGTTTATTATCTAGGTGTTAATATATTAAATAAAAATAAAATAAATAATATACTCGGCTAAGCTCGTGAACTCGATAAGTGAAACTCAGGCATGGGCTCGTTTACTAAACAATTTTAAATGAGGGGAAATTTTATTAAATATCAATAAAACTAATATTACACTAACGCTCGATAAGGCTTGGCGAGCTTCACAAGCTTGGTCGCTAGAGCTCGATAACTAAATGAGCTCTGTTTTAAGCTCAAGCTCGGCGCGGACTCGAAAGACCAGGGGCGAAGTATTGTGAGGGCTAGGGGTGGCCCTGGCCCCCCCGTTTTTTGGCGCAGTATTGAAAATTTGCGATTTTCATATGTAAATTTAGTCCGGGATGAGTCCGGCCCCCGCCGATTTATCACTACCGATAAAAAAAAATTGAGTCCGGCCCCCGCCGATTGGCGAACCAAACTTCGCCACTGGACAAGACTCAACTCATTTCGAGCTTTTTACTGAGCCGGGCTCGAGTAGCTCGCTAGCGGCTCGGCTCATTTGTACCCTATTGTATGTTATAACAATTTGTATACTTGTAGTGTTTGGGAGTTATTGTTCGATGATAGGTAACTCTTTTTTTTACTAATATAAGTACTTTCAAACATATGTTTTTATAACTTTTAAGATATGTTGTGCTTCAACTAGAAGCAGTAACAAGCTTTGAACGTATTGGTTATGGATAAAAGTAGAACTCTACTCTTAAATATATTAGTTGGTATGAATGATCAGTTTTCATATCTTCTTTCAGTTAGTCAAATAGTATCCTTTAACCTCGTTTAACGTTGTATACAGTCATCAAATCTGGACAACCTGATTGTAACAGTGACCTGTATACGTTTTGCATGCAAATGGTTTTGTAGTTGAACCAATTCCGTCGTTGAAAGGGAGTAGGCTGGTCCGCTTTTTTTGTGTTTTGTCATATACAAATAAGTAAAAAACTTGTATTAATTTGCAACAGTAGTGGCAGGCCCAGTGGCATATCCAGGACGGATTTCCAGGGGGTTCCTTTCGTAGATTTTCACTAATTTTTCAAAATTTTCCACTAAATTTTTCAATTTTTTCCAAACCGATTGAGTTTCTGGGAACCCCCTAAAACCCCCGTATCCGCCCTAGTGGCAGCCCCATGACCTTACAATGTGGAGGTTATGGATTGGAGTCTCACCTAGAGCAAATTTATTCTAGGTTGAGTCAAAGGTTTTACCACAGCAGACCTTTAGGTGGTGGGTTTCCTCTGAAATGGTGGCCGGGTCACCAACGTCGTCTGCGTTCGCAAACGTGAATAGCCTTTTACCATTGGAGTTTACCTGGGTGACTGGACTTTCTTTGGTTGTTAAAAAAAATTGCAACATATCATTTAATGTGCTATTTCAACCATAAATGAGTGTGAAGAGGGTAGAAACTAAGTAGCATTTATATCTCTTTGGGCGACCCCATCATACTTGATTGCTTGCAGCCGTCCAAGATCTTCTTGGTGATCCGTCACCGGTCAACAATAAGGTTATTTTGCTGACCAAAGGGACTATAATAATTATGGAAATTATGTGACTAAATTAATGACTACACTTTTTTATTTGTCTGCACATGGTCAAAAACGTAAAAGAAAAAAAAAAGAATTATAGACATGCCAAACAATTAATGTTTCCTGATTTCTTTTTTTTGAACGGTGACTTTCTTTAACGGTTTGGTTGGCAGGCCCTAATCACCCACGCTTCCAGACTATGTTATCTGAACCGGGTCCACGCTGGTACGGTGGGGACTACTGCGTTCGCCCGGAAAACCGTACTGCCTCCACACAAGTTTCCTCGCTGGAGTTACAGCCGGATGAAAACCGGGTTAGCTCAGATTCAAACCTGCGCAACTAATGGCTTACAAGTTGTCCTCTTCATTGCCTAATATCCCTCCAAAGTGAATTAATGGGGCTCGAACTTAGGATCTCTCAAAGAGAATTCTATCACCTACCACTGCACCACTATGAAAGGTTTCCTGATTGAGAAATTGTTTGGTTAGATTTCTTTAATCACATTTAAATTTTCCTAACTTTCAAAATTCTAAATGAAAAGCTTTCTAATTAAGAAGACTAGGGATTGAAAAACATAACGGGTGAAACCTGACATGGTCTCTTTTTACATCTAAAATTCACCCATCCAATTCGGGCGAAGTTCACCCAAATTGAACATGGCCCTATGAAGAGACTCCTCCCAAATTAGTGGGACGTGTTCTCTAAGCGGTTGTACGAAATTCACCCAATTTGAACATGGCCCTATGGTGTTATGTTGGTCTGGCCAACTTGCGGTTGTACGAAATTCTCGAACTGCAAGAAATCCAGGTTAGCGTTTCTATAGGTGTCTTGATGAGGTAAGTAAATGTTTTTTAGTTTATCAAAAAAAAAAGTTCGTCTTTCTTAAATCGATTTTTATTCATGGATCAAGATGTCGTTTTATTGGATGGTGTGATCTTCGGATGTGTCAAAGAGCCACTGATATCATCCCTTGTTTGTTGAGGTCCCGAATGAAATGGAAGAACAGCTTAGATGAGTCGATCATTTGAACGTATTGATCTGGTAAAATTCCGAATATACACTCATGTGACATGCATGTGAGACATTTAACTAACATTGTTTAACAAATTGTTTAACAAAGTTAGTGTAGAGGACAAAAGACGAAACAAACTAATGAAATAAAGGACAAATGATGAAAGCCTTTTTTTAAATGACCCATTCTATAATATTGTTCAATATAAAGCACAAAAATTGTAATTTTGCCTTTTGTTCATCACATTCTATTGATTGAGTGGTTTATTTAGATGTTTTTTTTAGATTTAAGATATATTTACTTGAACAAGTCATCTAAGGTTGGTTTGAATGGTTTATTTATATGTTTTTTAATGGTTTGAATGGTGATACTTTGGTTCGAGTGTTGCTACTTTTTTGTTAGATGTTTATGATGGTTTGAACTTTGAAGGAACATTTATTAGATATTTAGTGTACAAAACTTGATCACAATGTTCTTACATGTTCCATAGGCTAGTATAAGGTTTGGTTCACAAATGAAAGGGCCAGAAAAAAAGCCCAATTCAGTGAACAAGCGTCAAGCCCACAAGCATACAGTACGGGTCATCTGGCCCAGAACCGTGACACGCCCGAACCCTTTAAGGACCCCACCCGCCTATTCTTATAAGGTTTGGTTCCGGTTCTTATCGTTACCACTTAACGGGTATCAATTCTAGCGGTTTTGGTCCCTAGTGAACTGAATCAAAAGCAAGAGATCGGCGAACAATGGGAGTAGGTCCCGTGTATCACAATTCACAAAGAACATGAGGAAATGTGTGCCCCACATATGTGTCCTAACTCCTATTCAATACAAAACCACAAATAAAGCACTCCTAAGTCCTAACTTATGCATAGTACAGGCACTGATGAAGTTTGTAAGAGAAAAGACTTGATGAAGTTTGTAGTGATCTTCCCGTGACTACTTTCCAAGAGGGAAGAAGTAACTTAGCGTGCCAAAGGGGGAGAGAGAAGATATAGGTGGCCGACGAGGGTGGAGAGCATGAGGAGGAAGCCACGGTGAGACGAAGGATGCTTGTAAATATAGTGGCGATCGTTTTTGCCTTGGTGGTGTTGAGGGCAAGATGAGAAGAGGAGACGCTGGCAGACGAGTGAGAACCTAGGCGAGAGAGGAGGTTAGGGTTCAACATTTCTTCTTCAAGCGGACTAGCGGAGGGTAAAATAATCATTTTCTAACAACAGTTATGTGTTATTTAGAGTTGATCAAAAATTATGCTAATAGTCTTCTGATATGTATGTTTTTTTATGGATTTGGTCATGTCTTTAGAATTATGTATTTTATGAATTTAGCCAAAAAAAAAAAATCTAAAAAATATGTATTTGGTCCCGGTCCGCCTAACGTTAAAATATATACTCGGGCCGAAGTATCTAAATTCCTACACCTGAAATATTTCTCAGATTCAAGAACTGGATCCAAGACACTAGTCCAGAAGCAGCCAAATTTCCAGGTCAACATCATCATATCCATAATAAATAGAACTAGTGGCCAAGAAAAAAGAGACACTAGTGATTTAATTATATACACACAGAGATGAAAATTTGGAATGAGAGCAGGATAAGGTGAAAATGGCAATAAGGGCTTACATAACTACACTGGTTTCATCCATTCATGCAGCTGAAAACATTGAAGGAAACAGAGGTTCAAGATTCACAAGAACAAGAGTTACCGAGAGTAATGGCGGACTAGAAGGAAGAAGAGCACTTCTTCTGTCAACGGTTGTTGCTGCTGCCGCTACTGACTCGCAGACTCAGCTTCTTCAAAGTATGTACTACTATTATTTCTCAATTGAGTTATCCAATATTAATGTATTATTAATGTATGAAAGTAGATGATAATTTAACATGCGCTAACATCAAATGGCTTTTATTCAGAGTACCTGAAGAAATCACAGGAGAACAAAGAAAAGAATGATAAAGAGGTAAATAAAAGAATGATGTTGGTTTTGCTTCATCGTATAAATGTTCATCGTCGAATTTAATCTACTGAGGTATACATGTTCATCAGATGTTTTGTTGTTAAATAAGAAGATAACAAAACAGGTGTATGCACATGTCTTCTATGTGTTCAAAGCGTGTAAATCGCTTTGAAGGTATAAGAAAAACTAAAATAATAACGGCGATTTATAATTCAACTGTTACTGAACTAATTCATGTTTCTATTTCAGAGACTAGACAGCTACTACAAGCGCAATTACAAGGACTACTTTGCGTATGAGGAAGGCACAATCAGACAGAAGAAAGAACTCACAGAAACAGAGAAGGGTATTCTTGATTGGCTTCAAGCTAACAAATAATATGTACCCTCTTTCCGGTCTATGTAATCTCATTTCCATTTCGGAACAAAATTACGTTCTATTAATGAGCCAGTTATCTGTTGCTATGTACTTTACAATCTCCATTAACACCCTAAGAAGAACAAAAAGACCAATAATATAGTTATAACTTATAACAACAAAACACAAAGCAGACTGTGAATCTATATGTTCATGAGTTCATCTATAGGAGTTAGATACTTACAATACCGAACCCGTCTAAAAGATCAAAGATTTTAACCCATTTTATCAAGAATCCGCTGAATCTGATCAGAAACTATATTTGCAACGATCTCAGGCGAGAATTTATCAAGCATATCTTTTCTGGCTTGCTTACCTTTACGCTTACCTTCGTCTGCATTGTCCATCACATGCCTCATAAGATACCTTAGTTTATCAACAGAAGGCTCAGCCCACAAATGCCCTTTAAATGGGCCATCAATAACTTCACTCATTCTATCAACGGTTAACGGGTAGCTATTTTCCTCGGTCAAATACTCTGTTGGTCCTGACCAGTTCGTTGCAATCACCGGCAAAGACATAGCCATGGCTTCCACAATAGGCCGCCCCCATCCTTCCCCTCTAGTCGGCAAAACAAAAGCATCAGCCGCTTTATAAAGTTTCGGGAAATCAACTTGAGCTATGTGGGAATCAATCACATAAACCGGAGCCCATCCGTTTACAGGTTTTTCTAACTCGCTATCCTCCACGAACTCCACAATCTTATTACCGAAATTGCTATCTGAATGATACGGATTTGTTAACAAGTATAAACAAACATCGTCTAAAGAATCGAATTCTTTAAGATACGATCGCAACAACACGTCCCAACCTTTTCGATACTCCCACTTAAACACACTCAAAAAAACAAACGCGTTTTTCGTGTTTACCTTTAACCCCTTCGAACGCGAACCAAGTACCAAATCCCCTAATGACGAAACATCTAACGGCGCATACTTAACCGGATCAAAAAACTCCGTATCTACAGCTTGCACAACTTTCACAACTTTAACCGGATCAACCCCACTCTTAACAAAAGTATCCACATGAAACTCAGTAGGCACCCAAACCATATCCATCGAATTACACCTCCTAACATGCTCGGCATTCACCCGATCCGTCTCAAACATCGTTCGACCAATCGCAAACCTACTATTAACCGGAGGACAACGCGTCGTTTGAAACAACGACGGATACCAAGCCCCGGGCTCACTATGACATACCACAATAGACTCATCTAACCTACATTTTGTTTCAGCAAGTTCATAAGCTAAATCCCTAACCTCTATAGGCAAACCCTCCCAATAATAAACATTCTCACTATCCCCATGTTGTGCAATAGCTAACCTAAACTTATTATTGTGTTTGTTATTGTTATTGTGGTTGTTGTGGTGGTTTAGGGATAATATGTAGGACCATGCTTCAGAACAATAGCCACCACCAGAGATGAAAGGAGCCATCCATATGAGGCAATGGTTAGGGATTGGGTTAGGGTTTAGGATTGGGGGGTTAAACCCTAGAAATTGGGGGATTTTATTGGTGTGTGGAGTGATGAAGGAGAATAATATTGCAATGAATAATATTATTAAAGTTGGGAGGATACAGGTGGATTTGAGGATTGAAGTTGGTTGAGGGGTGTGATTGGGATTCATAATGTTATTGTGAAGAAAATTAGATCCTCTGTATAATGTGTGTGTGTAGAGAGAGAGAGAGAGAGAGAGTAGCAAACAGAGGATTATCAATGAACGAAATGAAGCAGAGAGCCAATAGTTTAGTCGGTGCCGGTGGATTGGATTTGTTCCGATAAATAAAATTCCGGTGGTTGATGTTGGGGATGAGCTCGGAATCGAATTGTAACTTTATCGATTTTTAGTAGGGGTGCAAACGAGCCGAGCCGAGCTCGAGCTTGACCAGGCTCGAACTCGAGCTCGATTAAGTTATAAGAACTCGAGCTCGAGCTCGGCTCGATTCGAGCTTTGTTTTCAAAGCTCGAGCTCGGCTCGTTTAGTATTTATTAGTTAATATATTAGATAAAAATAATATAAATAACTGTTCATTTAGGCTCGTGAGCTCGATAAGTGAAGCTTGGGTTCGGGGCTCGTTTACTAAACAACTTTAAATGAATGATAAATATTTTTAAATATTAAAAAAACTAATATTATACTAGGCTCGATAAGGCTCGACGACCCTAACGAGCTTCACATGTCAGGCTCGAGCTCGAGCTCGATAAATAAACGAGCTTTGATTTAGGCTCAAGCTCGAGCTCGATAAAGCTCGGCTCGTTTCGAGCTTTTTGCCGAGCCGAGCTCGAGTAGCTCGCGAGCTGCTCGGCTCGTTTGCACCCCTAATTTTTAGGAAAACTTGGTACCGATACCGAAACATATGGAACGGTATCGGTCCGGTACCGGTATGGTTTCGGTATTTTAAGGTAAAATACCGCAACCAAACTGAAAATACCAATACCGATTTTAGCCAAAACTTGATACCGAGTTGGTACCGAAAATGAACCAGTATCGGTATTTTCAGTATCAGGATTGGTTCGGTATCAGTATTTTTTGTATTTAATATCGAAATACCCATCCCTAGTTAATGCTCTGTCTGATTTAAAACAAATGAAAGTACTATTGTTTAAAGGCCAACAGAATTATTATAATATCAAGAAGACGGAAATGCCTTTTCTCGCAGGCTGAAGTGGGAAACGAATGACAAACTAAATATCGAGAAAAATAATAAAATATAAAAATGGATTTTTAACACCAAGTAACTCACATGACGAAAAAAGTAGACTTAGTTGAATTTATATCATGAAAGTTGAGGGGGTTAAAAAAACCCGAGGTACCAAATACGACTAGCAAACACCATGCTAGGTAGTAACCAATAAAAAAAACTAAGGGCCATATTAGACCACCAAACACTGTGTTAAATAGCAACCGAACGAATATAAATCCACTAAAAACATAAACCAAAAACTAAAAACTAAATTCATTTAACTTTTGTGTGGCAAAATTATAAAAACCTTGGGATTTGTTAATATGAAAAAACCCACACAAAATTATAAAAACCTTAGGATTTGTTAATATGAAAAAAGAGTTAATAGCCATTTTTGTCCCTGAGGTTTGGGCCAGTTTGCTTGTTCAGTACAAAAGTTTTTTTTTTTGCAATCCCTTACCTGAGATTTGGATTTTTTTGCCAAATTCGTCCTTTTGTCTAACTCAGTTAAAAAGTGTCGTTAGTGTCAGGGGTAGTGTTGTCTTTTACCCACTTTAATGAAGGGCAATATTGTCATTTGATAACCTATGATAATTTTAAATAAAAAAAAAAAAAAAAAACCCAGTATCTTCGTGTCCCCTATTTAAAGCTTATAAAACCCTAAAACACAACACAACTTCAATCGAATCATCAAAACTTCAATCGTCCCTGAAAGCATGGTGATATGCTCGTGTGGATCAACAACCATCATCAAAATCTCGTGGACAGCTCAGAATCCAGGTCGTAGGTTCTACTGTTGCACAATTGGGTGTGGGTTCGTTGACTGGGCTGAGCCCCCTATGTGTACCAATTGTAACACCCCAACCGATGGCGGAAACATCGAGGTGTCACGTAGTGACGATTGTTCAATAGCTCATGGACTAAAAGTGTAAATATTGATACATTGATTAAATAGTTTATTACATTGAAATGAAATACAACAATTCTAAATGCCAACTAATCTGAAATACAATGAATCAAAATCTAAATATAATTCCAAAAGCTTAAAGAATGCGTCTCAAAATAACCTGAAACATGTACAAAATAATTTGGTCAATACAAAAAAATTGTATTGGTGAGCATACCCTGTTTAAATAAATATAGTAGAAAAGTGTTTAGCAATTCATGTGTCGTATACTGTTTGCAATTATGTAATAAGTGGTATCCGGGTCAAATCAACCCTAAGAGAAGAAAGCAGATATATATAGTATGCGCTAGTAGTAATGTAATACATAGCAATGACGAGGACTCTCAACAGAGTCACAAGGGTATAAACCATAGTACTATTCATTGAAATGCCAGGCCGCAACGGTTAATGATTTGACAGGTCATAGATACAAGAAATGACATAAGCAAACACACATGAGAATTGCATTTAGTAAAAGAAATAGAAACTTGATAGTAAGTACATGAGTCACCCCAAAATAGTAAGACAGTAAAAAGGGGGAAGATATACTCACAGTTTGCAAAAGCGATCAAAATCCACTTAAGCGGACGTGAGCTAAGTAATGGGAATTCCAAGGAATTCAACCTATAATGTGTAAGAATACTAATAAGGAAGTGTCTAAAAAGTCTAAGGTAACTAGGGTCTAAAGCATTAGGGTTTGCTAAGTCGGTTTGGGGAATTAGAGTTTTTATGATAAGTCAAATTAATATAAAGGTTGTATATTAAAAATAATATGTCAAAGTTTGTAAATGTGGTTTAGGTAGTAATATAATTATTACAAATTGAATATTTAGACAAAAATATGTTTGAATAATTAAGACAAAGTTATTTAATTAATTATTTAAATTAATTATTGTAAATAAATACAATCATCATAAATATTGAAATAATTGGCTAGGAGTTACACATCGATCCAACAAATGCTAATAATGACTTTCAACATAAGAATGTTTCTATCTTATGGGAAAAGTAATTATAAAATAGATGTTTAAATAGTTCAATTAAATAATTGATTAATTATGTCTATTTAAATGTAAATAAGACTAAAAATACAAGAAATGATTCAAAACTATTATTGTTATAGGAAATAAATACCTTCTGATGTAAATAAATGAAATTAATTTTCCCATAGTTTTTATAAACTTATTTATATTTAAAGTTGATTTAATGAGATTAAATCATATTTAAATGATTAAAAATAGGAAAATTAGTAAAAATAAATGTTTTATAAACCAATAATTTTTATTTCAGTTCATGGTGATTAGAAATAATTTCCCAAAAAGTTTTAGACTCAAATCATTAAAAATAAAATTTTTTTATCAATTAAATATGATTAAAACAAGCTAAATCAATAAAAATAAGAAAATAAAATATTTTACAGAAACTAAAAATATGATAATTTTCTATAAGTTATCAAGAAGCTACACCTAAAGTTTCATAATTTTTAGGAAAAAAAATGAATTTATTATGAATATTTCAAATTATATATATTATATATATAAAAAATAATAAGAAAATGAAATGAAAGGACATTACAAAAATAAAAAAAAAACACAGATTCTGCATCAAGGGGACTCAAACTCGAGTCTGCCCTCTCCAACCCAACAACACCAACCACTAGGCTAGGTACCAACTTGTTGATTTATTTGAAACAAGAAACTTTTATAATCAATAACACATACTCATCTTCTTCCCCAAATCTTTCAAACCCTAACCTTAACTTTTCAATAATCTAAATTACACAAGATTATTGATTTGCAATAGAGGGATTTCGTAAAGGAACAACTAAAGAACAAAATGGCACGAGAAAAAAAGGACTCACATTGTTTAGGATAATGATCATGCAAGAAACAACTAGAACCAATGAATTATGCTTGAACCTTAAATGTGTAAATCAACATGACAAATATATATTGATAAAATAAGGGGTTGTGTAGGAGAGGTTAGGTTGTGTGTCGATCGGTTTGAGGTTATAATGGTTTCAAAGAATAATCATAACACTCATTTTATGCTAGTTGGTTACTAGCACAAGGAAAAGATTAGAGCAAGTTACAAAACTCCCCATTATGTCCATTTACTTCAATTACTATTATTTAATGCATCAAAAACAATTAAACAACTAATAAAAGATATACTTTTAAGGTGTATTCTTGAAAAGAACCAATCATTTACAAGACCTATTTTGATATAACACTCGCATCGTGAATGCATGTAGTATTCTCTAAATTATTTTAACTTCAACTTTAGTTTATTGCTACTATAAGTCCCTAAATTTGTAATTAACTCGTTAAAAAAATTGCAAATGTTACACCAATCCTGCTGTGCTGGTACCTGCTCTCTTGGACACAATACGTAGGCATGAAGCCAATGTTAAGAGGATGTTGCCAGGAAAGAAGAAACTGATCAGCTTTTGAAGAAAATGTCGAGGCAAAACAGGATGCTGAAGCTGGGTTTAGGGTTTACATGGATGATGTTTGTCCTGTACTATCTGAATCACTAATGTAGGGTTTGGATATGTGGTTGATGGGTTAATGTGGGTTAATGTAGGTTAATGATGTAGGTTAATGTGGGTCTGTATTGTAATCTTTTGTGAAGATGGAATGAAGTTAATGTTTTGGTAATATCTCTTTGTGTAACTGTGTTCAACTTAATGTTTTGACCCATTAAGGCAAACAACCAAACAATAGCATGAATATGACACTTAAAGTGTGTTGAACTTAATGTTTTGACCCATTAAGACAAACAACAAAACAAATAGCATGAATATGACACTTGAAGCTGTCCAAACTTGAATGACCCATTAAGGCAAAGAACCAAACAACACAATATGAGGAGTTAAGGCAAACAACAAACACCATTTTTGAATGACCCATTATGGCAAACAACAAAGCTGTTGACTTTCTGCAGTCAACTGACCAAGCAGCACATCCTGCACAATAATCATGGACAATCATACAACACAAACCATAAATCTAACAATAACATAACATTGAACAACCATAAAACCATAAAGACATCATTACATACCAAAAGATCAAGTTTGAACATGTCTTAAACAAGTAGCAGGAAACTAAAAGATCAAGTTTTAGTACTGATTACATACCCAAAAGACATCAAGTTTTCAGACTGATTACATAACAAAAACTACTTAAAAACCATAAAACACAACCCTTCAACCTGCATTTCCAGCCTCCCCTGATCCAGCAACTCCACCTTGTGATCCAGCAGCTCCACCTTGTGATCCAGCAACTCCACCTTGTGATCCAGCTACCCTTCCACAGGTCCTTGAGTTGTGTCCCTTCTTTTTGCATTTGTTACAGGTTAAGGAATTACCCTTCCTTGGCAGTTTCCCAGTAGGGTTGATTGACTGGCTCAGCTTCTGAACTTCCACCTCAGATGGTCCCTCCTTAGGCTTCCTTATCTTCTTCTGACTTGCCTGGCTAGCCTCTAAAACCTCCTCTGCAGACTTCTTTCTCTTTTTCTTAGGTCTACCAGCCTGGGCATGATATTTAGGAGGAAGCAATGTAGTTGGACAGTTTGAAGTTGGCCACATATCCTGACCATTGATAGGATCCACTGTGTTTGCATACACCTTCTTCCATGTTTCTATAGAGTAAGCTTTGTCCACCCACCTTTCAGGAATGCCATCACCTTGACCATGCAGGGCCTTGTTCCAAATACATGCTACTGCATGCCTACAAGGCATGCCAGTAAGCTCCCATTTGTTGCAGGAACAAGTCCTCTCATCTAGGTTAACAGTCCTTTGGTCTTGATGGTCATTGTAATGTGTGCTCACTTGATACTTTAAACCTCCATTCCAAATGACTGTATACTGTGAAGCCTCATCCTTGATTGTTGCAAATGCAATCTCTGCTGCAGGTGTTAATGGACCATTACTTCTAGCAATCAGCTTATGAACCACAACAATTCTTTTCATTAGGTATTCCCTAATAAATTCAAGGCAGGTTATCACAGGTTTGTCCCTCCCTTGAATTAACTGTCTGTTGAAAACCTCACAAAGATTGTTCAATAACACATCACACCTTGCTCTACCTGAAATTGATTAACACATAACTATATTTAACATATTTAACCTAAATAGATACATGTATGCGATAACAGAAATACATCATACCTGAGAAAAAGGCCCTTGACCAATGTTTAGGTGGTATTTCCTTCAACCAATCATACAAAGCTTGATCTTTCTCCTTAACTGCCTTCATTGCCTTCTCAAAAGCTTGTGGTGTTGTTGCAGCAGCACATCCCCATAACAACTTCTTGTACACATCACCTCTCCACCTGGGCTTCATGTTTTCATGTATATGTCTTAAGCAAAACCTATGCTCAGCCAGTGGAAACACCTTACTTATAGCAGGAATGATACCCTGAATTTGAACACAGTTAGGCATATAATCAAACAATTAAAAGCAAGTTATGTGTAAAGAAGATGGTACCTTCTGTCTATCACTTATAAAAGTGAAGTAGCTGTTAGAATCCAAATCCAAATCATCACCCAATAATTGTAAAAACCATGTCCATGATTGAGTTGTCTCAGCCTCTACCAGTGCATATGCAACTGGGTAAATTCCATTGTTAGGATCCACTCCTACAGATGTTAAGATCTGACCAGGAAATGGCCCTTTCAAAAAACATCCATCAAGTCCCAGTATTGGTCTCCCTCCTGCCTTAAATCCAGCTTTCAATGCACCTAGACAAATGTACATCCTCCTAAACTGTCTTGTTGAACTGCTAGGATTATAGCATGGTTCAACATCAATCTTCACTGTAGAGCCTGGGTTCGATCTCAGCAGCTCTTCACCATAGTCCCTCAGCAATGCATACTGAGACTGGTAATGACCCTGGATTTTCTCAATAGCCATTGTCTTAGCCCTGAACACTTGATTAATAGTTACCTGGACTTGATATTGTTGCTGCAACTCAGCTTGTAAAGCAGTAAGTGGGATAGCAGGGTTGTATCTCACCTTCTGAAGTACTTGCTTGGCCAGCCAGCTCACAGTGCACAACTTAACAGCCCTGGTTTGTAGACATGTATGTTCATTGTGATAAGTTTTGACAATCCAAGTGCCCTCACTACCAAGGTTTGATATATGTATAGCCTATGGGCAAGTGGGAGGTGGAATCTTCTTTCTAGGTTTAGGGTTACTTTTTTTCTTTCCAGAAATGCCCTCACCTGTCCCACTATCACCTTTACTCTTGGTGGGCCCACTATCCTTTTTAGATCTTGAATACATCTTCTTCTTTGGTTCACTTGCACCCACATTTGTCATTTTGTCATCCCCATCCCAACTACCAATACTTATGTTCCCACCTAAGCAAATAACCCTTAACCTTGATTTGTCATTTTTTGAAATGAAAAGTTGCCTCCTTGATTGAACTGCATGACTCTTGACCAATGCTTTAATTTCATCTCTATCAGAAAATGTTTGACTAACATAGAATGGATCCTCATCAGCTTTTTTACCTTTGACCTTTTTCTTGTTTTTCTTAATGATCCTACAAGCTCTCCTCAAAGTTGTATCATCATCAAAATCACTAAGACTATCAAACCCATCCAAGTCAACCTGTTCCTCCATACCTTCCACATCTTCATTCTCATTCTCATTCAAATTCTTTTCATTATCACTAATGTCAAAGTCAACTGCTGCTCTAAACTCATCCATATCCACATCATAATCCTGAACAATATTATCTTCATCTACCAAGAAATCAGAATCAGAATCAGAATCTTGTTCATCAACCTTATTTTTACCTTTCTTTTTACCTATACTACCCTCATCATCAACCTTCTTTTTACCTTTCTTTTTACCTTTACTACCCTCATCATCAGACTCAGAATGTTCATCATCAGTAATAGGCTGTTCATAACTAGCATCATCACTTTCACTACCATTTTCCCTATCACTAACATGACCAGACTTATCACTACCATTTTCCCTATCACTAACTACCACTTCATCAACCAAATCAACAAATTCAGCCTCATGTACATGTTCACTTTCATCTTTTTTAACATCATATTTCTCAGCATGTTGAACATAAACTTCAATAACTTTATTAGTTTTAGCATACTTGATTAAGCTCAAAACATCATTGTCATTACCTAAAGGTCTTAAACCAAAATCTAATGTTTCACCAGGTACCTTGAAATGGTATACAACTACGTCCTCCTCTGAATAACCCAATGTTACCAGCATATCATTCAATATTATGACAGAAAAGCGATCAGGGTCAATCTTGTCAATATAATCAGACTTACCCTCATAAATCACATCTGGAAATTCAGTTAAGTCACCACCATGAGAAATCTTTAAACTGAAGAAATCTGGATGATTAGCTGAAAATAAACAATGAACACCACATTATTAACCTGATCATCGATATAAAAATTTAACATTTTAGAGGTTTTGTCGAACATACCATATTTCAGTTGAGGGTCGAAGTCAGAATCAGGTTCTCGTACACACCATTCCCAACATTCGTCATCCATTGTTTGATAATCAGTGTTTGAGAGGGTTGTTAGGGTTGTTTGAATGGAAGATAATCAGACGAGAAAGAGGGCTTAGGGTTTTAAAGAGTATTATTATTACTTTATTTTTTTAATTCGTTTTTTTTAGTCATTCAGTAATTTGACTAAAGTACCCCTCAGTTAACGACACTTTTTAACTGAGTTAGACAAAAGGACGAATTTGGCAAAAAAATCCAAACCTCAGGTAAGGGATTGCAAAAAAAAAAAAAACTTTTGTACTGAACAAGCAAACTGGCCCAAACCTCAGGGACGAAAATGGCTATTAACTCTATGAAAAAACCTTAAGGCTTACTATGCCAAAAGAAAATTTCACAAAAGAAAAAAGAAAAGGTTAATATACACATTACACTGAATGCAATAAAATTAAAAAATTATACTCCAAAATAGAGAGAATATTCACATATTTATACCAGCCATTTTATGGTGAATGTTTTTGGTCGTGAGTCTACTTTTTAGTAGTACGTTTTATTTATGAGTACCGAGTTGAATGTATACGATACGTTGCCGTAAAATGTCTTTATTTATGATTGATCCATCTAAGACCATGTGTAATGGCTAGTGAATTGGGCGTGAAATGGACATTTTGACGCCCCATTCACCTAGCTACACCGCCCCCCTCCATGTTAAAGGGGCGTTAACCTGCCCCAAGCGAAATATTTCGTGTAGGTGAAATTTTTGATGGGTCAATAATTTTCTGCCAAGTGTCCAAAGCAATGAAGGCACCAAGCCACCAATCATTTATTTTAAATACCCATTTCACCCACCATTACACCCTTGCCCATTTCAAGCCTCTTTCACCCACCAAAGTGGGCCCACATGCCAAGTGTCAAAAAATGTCATTTTCACCCACCATTACACATGGTCTAATAGTGGTATATACTTCATACTAGGTTTGAGACCCGTGAGGACCCACGGTGCAAACCATAGTAAATAAAAAAATTATATGAAACTAAGAGTTGTATTGTTCAAGTTTAGTGGCTACAAACGTAAAGTGTTAAAAATAACGGTTAGCCTGAAATTTTTTTCTTATATAAACGTCATGCGTTGATATTAAATGAGTATTAAAAGTAAAACTAACATATAACTATGGTTTTCATGTCAAAGTGGATATTTTTTATAAGCCCTCAGTAACGTTAGTAATGAAAACCGATTACCTATTATGATCAGTACTAAACCAAAGTATAAAGTTTTGAAAAAAATAACAAAGGTATGAATACATTATGTTTTTGTAAATGACTTTTTATCATATTTTTATTTTTAATGTAATTGTAATTAGTACATAACTTGGTTTATTGACAAAATGCAACGCACTGTTCAAAGCACACACAAAAAGTTTAAAATAATACTTTATTATTGAAGTTGTATATACATAACGTCAATAAAGATAATTAAAAAATTGCATAAAAATTACTCACATTATTCATAAATCCTGAAAGACTTCTTTGTACACAACGTTTGATGTTTTGTTCGTCAATTCACCATTTTCATCTACTATAACAATCTTAAGTCCATCTCGACTTCTGACCCTTGAAAGCGCAACATACAACTGCCCGTGTGAAAAAACTGGATCCTTCAAATACAACCCAACTCTGGATAAGGATTGTCCTTGACTTTTGTTTATTGTCATTGCGAAAGAAACAGCAAGTGAAAATTGCCTTCTGTTAAATTTAAAAGGAATTTTCTTATCTGAGGGGGATAAAGTAATTCTTTGAATAAAAGTTCGCATTCCAATGTTACTTCCTGATATGATTTTCGCTTCAATGACACGTTTTCTCATTTTAACAACTTGTAACCTTGTCCCATTGCACAAACCACTTTTCTGATCAATGTTTCTGAGTAACATTACGGGAACGCCAACTTTCAAAACCAAACGATGGTTTGGTATTCCAGAAAACTTAAGACCATTAAGGACATCAGGAGAAACTAATCTTTCATCAACCTGTTTGTTCACATCTTCAGACTGGCAAACACTATCCGAACTTAGATACTCAACTTCGTCACCGGGAAACATTGAAAGTAATATATCATTAATTTCATGAACAACTTCATTCTTCGGTGCCAATATAGCTCGATCTTGAAAATAAGTCGGAATGTGGATGTTATCCAAAAGTGAAGGATAAACAAAGGCTATCAAATCAGAAACAGGATCCGAAGATTGAGAAATAAGTAAGTCATCAGGTATCAAAATAACATCTTGATCATCACTTATTGTATCAACCTTTCCTTCTCCTATGTCCAGAAGCCAAGATGCAAACTTTTTAGTTTCCTCAATATCAGAACTGCAGCTTCCAGAAAGCAACCACATATTTTTTGTTAACTCTAAAACAGTGCATTTGTGCCAAATGTATGATGAACTTAAAGAGGCATTAACAATGTCATGTTTATCTGTTTCTTCATTAAGGTCACCAATTATCAATCCAGCAACTTCAGAAACCGTGGGTAGGTTGTAGGTTCTACCATCTTCTTTCCTCATTCCGTTTAATCGAAGCTTGACTTGTGCATCAGGGTTCTTCTGAAAACAATCTCTCGCCATTCTATAAGATTTCACCAAGGAGTTTTTGGCATCCAACATTTTTTTTCAATTCCTTTACAATTTGAAATTCAAGGGCCTTTTCTGATGAGTATTCCTCATCTGCATCACTATAAATAAAATGAATACATTAGAATCGAAAGTACTTAAAAATCCTTAAAGTTTTCTACAAAAGAAAATAAAAAAAATAACATACCCAACAACATTGATTCTATTCGAAACTTCATTTTCAGTATCATATATGTATAGCTGAGAGAATACTGGATTTTGTCCACGTGATGGTAAAAGATTTCCCAAAGCATGGTAGTTCTCACCACTTATACGATAGATGAATGGAGCATTACCATGATTTATAGACCTATCAATTTTTCCACCCATGGATGTAAATGCAAACATAGAGTTGAATCGTCTTATGTTCTTTAAAAAGAATTTGCTTTTAGAATCAACTCCATTAAAATACTCTTTATAACTGTGTGGCGCCTCCTTAAAAGGAGGAAGCATAACTTTTCCATAACCACAAGTAGATTCACAGCTCCACAGTCTAGCATTACAATCTTCACAAGTGACATTCTGATCACCATGGTCCAAGTAAGCTAAAAAAAGATATTTAAATTTATTAAATGTACCATATTTCTAAACATGAAGTCTGCAAGTTATTGAAAGTATCGAAATATCTTAAAAGTGAAGAAGATCAAGGGTTACTTACATATTGGTAAAGTAGTTTTTTGGGAGAACCGAAAAATATGAAAAAGTGAAACAATTATCAATTAGGTAGGTATATAATGAAACCAATTGTTGTTGGGCTGAATCAGACATTAAGAGTAAAACAATCGGGCCTATGGCTAATAATAAACATTCAACCCAATAAGTTATGTAATATGTATGTTATGTATTTTATATAGGATTGTTTTAGTAACATATTGGGCCGATCCATTTTTCCTTGTATCACAACAATATATTTCGGTAAAAAAATTGAAACGATTTACAACATTTATGTTACAATCTTTTAGTTTTAATTAGATATGAATCATACAAAAATAAAACTGAAAATTATGTTTGATGAGTACATCCACCAATCTAGTTGTATCTATATATACTCAACATAATATTCAAATGGATGAAAACATACTTATCAATCAAGCAAACGCATTTATTAAATATTATGATCGTTATGAAACTTAATAAAAAGAGGAAACCATATCATGGTATAAAGAGAAAATAACAAAGTAGAAATTGTTCAAAATTATTAAAAAACAAAACATAAAGCAATGAAACTGGTTGACCATAAGCATAGAAAACAAATCCTCTTCATTTTGGGTTTAGGAAGACGAGAGGCTCAACGTAATTTTAAGTTACTCCATACTACCACCACTTCCAATCTTAGTTGAAGGAATTGGTGTGCTTTCATCATCAGAGATCGCGTCAATTAGTTTACGCTTAACCATTTGATACTTGGAACTGATAGAACATTGTTCTCCTTCAGCATAAACTTTCTTATCAACAATGGAAATTGGCGTATCATTATCGCCTGTGTCAAATTCCTAAACAAAAAATAGTTACAAACATATGTATCAGAATCATCAGTGATTGTGTATGAAAGAAAAAATGAGTAAAATGTATTACTATGAATATAAGTGTTTGTGCAAATGGTACCTTGGAAACAGAAATAACATTAGACGGCATTGCCATGAGAGACGTGTGAAGTGATTCTGATTCAGCAGGCTGTTAAAAAAAATATGCAAAAACTTAGAAATGTAATAAAGTCTTACATAAATAAAATTTGCTAAGTTATGTGAAATGGAATTCGAATATGTACCTGTCCTACATACAACTTTTTCTTAAGATGCGAGATAATTGTTGGATCATCAGTTATCTTAGTTACACCATAAACATCATATTTGTTGTTTAAATTGAACCCAGAGACAAAGATTTTAAAAGCAAACTCTCTGTCTAACAAAGTCTTAATCTCTTCAGGATATTCAACTGTATCACCAACCTATATATAAGGAATAACCAAATACATAATTATTACAAAACTATAATTAAGGAATTATTAAAAATAATTTTATACTTAAAATGTAGTTAAAAATATGGAATACCGTATTCAACTCAAGCAATTCAGAAGCACTTTTACTAATAAGTTGTGCAACGTCACGATGAAACAACGTAAGCGATACAACACCATTAACGTCTTGCACACGAACCTGAATTTTAAACCTAGAAAAAAAAATTTGAAAAAAAAACAACAAAAATTTATAACTAAGTTGGGTTGAAATGAAAGTATATTTGTGAAAATTATAATAGATGTTAAAAATATATCCGACCTTGGTGTAGGCTCAACTTTTTTGGCACTACAACTATCATTCAAACACTCGTAAACCTTTTCTTCCTCAAAATCTGAACTTCCTTCACCAACCTGCTTGATTATATAATCAATACTACATTTTCTGGTGCATTTGGGGCATCACATGTAGTACCAGCCAATTTCGGTAAACAGGTCTTTAATAGTACCCAATAATACCAAAGCCTGCGCCTGTATGAATATTATAGTTTGTTACCAAAATAAGATAGTATATGGTATACATTGGAAATTAATATTAAATAAAAATTAAAATTTTAACCTCATTACAATTTTTTATATTTAATTATAAATATCGTATTTAAGTATGAACATTATACTTACCTCTTGAATCTCACAAATGTCGCCAATGTTACTAAAAGGAGTGTTATGGACAAATTCATCTTCATCAGAGCAAAACATAGAAGTTCCATATGGTTGATGAGAAGAGGAAGGATTATCAGCGATTTTCTTACCCAACCTGATAAAAATAATTTAATCAATACACATTACATATTTATTGAGACTGTTTATAAAGGTTGTGTAATTCGTATTGAAAAACGTAATAGTACATACCCTTTTTTGTACAGCTTTATATCTTCAATATCTCCATTTATGAACAGTCGACTAACGCGATCTCCAAAAGAGTTAGAAACATACGGTTTTCCTATAAAAAAAAATTAGGAAAAAATATTTTATTTATTTAATAAAAAGAAAATTTAGAAGTTAGAACTTAATTTATAATGCAAAATATAATGTATGTATAAATATAAATATAACTATATATATTTATTAACATTATACAACCATTATAAAACTTCAAACGGCCAAACTGCATTATTATTATAAATTCTTTCTCTGTTTGATGAGTTGCAACATATTTAGACATCTCCATGGCATAACTATCCCACAACGTTAAATAGATGCGCAAGCCCCTTCAAAAAAGTACAAATTATTTTAGTAAAAAATAAATAAACAATTTATAAAGGTACGTAATTTTTTTTATATATAAAATGCAAAAAAAAAACAAAAAAAAAATAAATAAAGAATACATACTCGATATCTTGAATTTCCATTGTTAACCTCTTTTTATCAGCGACAACCTTTTTTTCTTTATCATCATTGCTGAATAACTTGTTAACATGTCCAATAACATCTAAGATCAATTATAAAATAAACATTAATGAAAGATAACTTATAAAACTATTATTATTGTTTGGTTGTGATAAAAAAAAACTTTAGAACGAAAATATACCTATTGTAACATATTCATCAACCTCCTTATCCAGAATTCTTTGAAAGGGCACAAAAGAGAAACCAAAATCTGGACCTTGGAAACCATGATATTCGGAAACTTGAGTATTCATATTCAAGCAGAGTTTGTTTGGGTTTGGAGCATACTTGTATTTAGAGGAATTGACCCAAACTCCTGGATTTCTTATAATAAGAGAAGAATTTTCAATCAGAAACCTCTCGAATTTAAAAAACAACCGCTTAAATACATTCGCTTGAATCCTGTCACCCTGTTGATTATAAAAAAAATAATATAATTGATATACATTAAAATTAAAAGCATCACAATTAAAAAAAAAGTTATGAAATTTAAAAATAATAGGATATAAAAAAAAACGTGTTGTTAACTTTTACATTTTCATCACATAGGATCATTTCAATTGAGTACACATCATTAGGATTGCGACGATCGGGTAGACGCCAAACCCGAATAATCTTTAGCTTTAACGCCACACTGTTTCGGTTTACATGAATTTGGTTAACCATTGTAAACTCATTTGCATCTACAGCAGCCATTGATCTTGTTAACTGGGAAAAAATGATGTAAAAACCAAAAGATTACTTCAATAAAACAACAAATCAAAATCAAAATAACTAATGTTTAAGTAATTAAATATGAGAAACAGAAATTAACCTAATAATATATCTTTGCGATTACTCAAAGTGGTTCCAACGTGTCTTATTACAATCGTATGTGAATTGGTTTGACTTGTTTATATAGTTATTGAATTTACCGAATAATAAGAAATGGATGAAATGGTGGGCGGTTAATTAGCATTTGAATTAGCATTGTTTTAAAGGTTATAACATTATGTATTGATTGAATTTAGTCAAGGTCAATCATTTATTGATTAAATGGCGTATGTCAAGCATTATATAGGTATTGATGTAGGAATTAAATAAATTCAATAATAACAAATAGATTAAAGAGTGGAGGGTAATTAGGAACCGAATTACGATTGTTATTATTGTTATAACTTTATGTACTGATTGAATTTAGTCAAAGTCAAGTAGTCAAAGCAAAACAGCCGTATGTTAAGCATTATAGTTAGTTGTAATTTGTTTTGATATATTCAATGTTATTTAACTAATGTTCTTTATATGTTATGTCAAGCATTATATAGGAATTCAATCAATTGAATAATAAAAAACGGATGAAAGAGTGGAGGGTAATTAGGATTCGACTTACAATTGTTATTATTGTTATAACTTTATGTATTGATTGAATTTAGTCAAAGTCAAGTGTGGATGTCAAGCATTATACTTAGTTGTAATTGTAATTTGTTTTGATCTATTCAATGTTATTTAACTAATGTTCTTTATATGTTATGTAAAGCATTATATAGGTATTCAAACAATTGAATAATAAGAAATGGATGAAAGAGTGGAGGGTAATTAGCATCCGAATTAGCATTGTTATTATTGTTATAAATTAATGTATTGATTAAATTTAGTCAAAGTCAAGCATTGAAATCATTAATGGCGAATTTTAAGTATTATACCTAGTTGTGATTTTTTTTTGATCTATTCAATGTTATTAAACTAAATGTTCTTTACATGTTATGTAAAGCATTATATAGGTGTAACATTCGCAAATTTTCTAATAAGTTAATTATAACTTTGAGGATCTAAAGTAACAATAATCCATAGTTGAAAATCGTTTAAACCATAAACTAATGTAAAGTTTAGGGTAGAATTGTAATAGCGAAAATGCAAAACCCTAAAATAATATAACCGTTTTTTTTTTATTCATAATTTCTTAAAATGATTCTAATTTTTGCTTATAACCGCACAACTACTAGTGATGCACATGGAACATTTTAATTTACTAAACTATAATTCTTATAAACAAATAATATAATAATAATAATAATAGTTTTGTTAAACACATAATGAGACAAAAACAATTAATGCATTATTACATTCATCTTCTTCATGAATCATTAGGTGTAATTTGAAACAGCCATTTTTATTGTCGCGTAACCGACGTATGGTTCCAAGCCAAACAGTCAACCTATTAATTACGAGTAAATTGTGTAATCAAGCTAATCATAACCGCTCGGACTAATAAGTTTAAAACCCACCAACCTTCGACGGTCAGAACCATCACCGTTGCGGTTCAGGTCGCTACCACCGCAACACCATCTAGTTCAAATACCCACTTCCACGCTGGTTTTTCGCAACACACCTCTGTTAACCGAGCACCGTTATATACCTTTGTTTGGGAGGTTTTTCGGCTACTTGTTTTCACCGCAAGGTAACCCTCTACATGCTAACTGAGATCTTATACTCATCTTTATAAGTCATTTATGTTATGGATCATCAGTTTGTATACAGTGGCCAAATCGATTTTGTAAACATATATATATTAAGCACATGCTCCCACTTGATTCTTGGTTTTGAAATATTTAGTGGGTGCTTTTATTTATTTTCTTTTACACTAGTAAAACTAGTATAAATAATCTAATATATTTTGGTGAGTTATTTTATGTTTAATATTACTACGATATGATTTTGTGAAATATAAGTTTTTGTTAAACTAAATCTATGACTTTTTAATAATTCAAGAGTTTTGTTTGGATGTACCAGTAAAGGTTTATACTATATATATATATATATATATATATATATATATATATATATATATATTCGTACTCATCAATTATTTTAAGAAAATTAGTGAGACCTCGTATAATTTGGAAATTAGTAAATTAACGAATCATATAACTAAATTGGTGTTTCGTAAATTTAATCCAACAACACTGAAAATATAGGTTCAAGCATAATTTTATTGATTCTCACTGATATCTTGCAAGTTCATCATCACGACCATGTGAGTATATCTTTCCCCTTTTTACTGTTTTACTACTTTGGGGTGACTCATGTACCTATATATTAATATCAAGTTTCTATTTCTTTTACTAAATGTAATTCTCATGTGTGTTTGCTTTATGTTAATTGGTGTGTCTATGACTTGTCAAAATCATTAACCGCTGGGCGGCCTAGCATTTCAATGAATAGTACTATGGTATACCCCCTTGAGACTCTGTTGAGAGAATCTTGGTCATTGTCTTGTTAATTCATTATTCAGTTGGTTAGTCATGTGTTAGTCATTATTCTCAGGTTTGGTTTTGAACGGATATTACTTATTACATAATTGCAAATGGTACCGCACATGAATTGCTAAACACTTTTCTTACTATATATATATTAAAACAGGGTATGCTCACCAATACAATTTTTTGTATTGACCAAATTATTTTGTACATGTTTCAGGTTGTTTTGAGATGCATCCTTTAAGCTTTCGGATTTATATTTAGATTTTGATACATTGTATTTCAATTTAGTTAGCAGTTAGAATCGTTGTATTTCATTTCAATGTAATAAATTATTTAATCAATGTATTCAAATTTACACTTTAGTCCATGAGCTATTGAACAATCGTCACTACGTGACACCTCGATGTTTCCGCCATCGGTTGGGGTGTTACAGATTGGTATCAGAGCCATGGTTATAGGGAATTAGGTTATTAGAATGCCTTTTAGCCTAGTCTATAACTAAGCTTATTTTCACGAGTCCTCTCGTGTATATTTCTCTTATTCTTATATTTTCCTATAAGATATTTTCTCTATGATTCTTTCTCATTATTCTTTCGGTGTTTTGACACTCGTATTTCACAAACGAAATCATATCATCAAGTTAGGAGTGATATCCATACCTTGGTGATTAGTTTCACTCCTCTATATGTTATTTATCTTAGGGATATACCTTTGAGATAGGAGTGACATCCACACCTCAAAGAGTTATTTCCTTCAAAACGAAACTTAACCACTAAGCTGGGGGTGATATCCTTAACTTAGTAATTGGTTTCATTTCTCAATTGTTTTCAATTTTGAAATACATCTTTGAGTTAGGAGTGAAATCCACATCTCAGGGATCTGTTTCTACATCTCGTTTTAAAGTCTCGCTAAAGGTTTTGAAATTTACCAGTGACGGGGTATGTGCAATCGGGAAAAATGACCATTCACTCATAGGTTCAAGTACGCTCCCCACAAGTCACTAATAATATTTCAATCTCTTTGGCTAGTCACCAGTTTCATTAGAAATATTTTCAGTATCACATTTTTGATATATTTTTCATTTGTTGTTTGAAACTCTTATCATAATTTTTTTTATAATGAAGTTATTATGTCTTTTGAGTTTTCTCTATTAATAGCTATCGCTATTTGTGCATTTTTCCGTTTTTTTTTTCATCATTGACTCTTAAGTTTTGTTTAACATTTGGATTTTAAATTCCATCTCTTGATGTTTTATATACTCATTAATTATTCGCTTTTGGATTTTTTTTTCATCATCATTATTAAAACTTTTATCCGCTTTAAAACTTACACTATTTTCAGTTATGATTTGTGACTTCTACACTATTGTCGCATTGACTTTTATCATTCACGTCATTTCTAAATCATGGTCTTTTGAAAACACATTTGATTTATATGGTTTTCGAGAAAAAAAAAAACTTGCGACTGATAATATGCATTATGACAATTTTCAACTCGACTTCTTGTAAACCCATGAAAATGTGTACTTACGAAATCTTTTCATATGAACCTGTTTTAAATCTAAAACACACTTCGATTTCTAAAAAAAAAAAAAAGTTATTCTCATGCATCACTACTATACTTTCAACTATAACACAAAGTTCGAGTAAAACTACATTTTGTTTTATAAACAATAATTTATCTTTTACATTTACACTCTTTCAGTCGCAAAACGTTTTGGTCTAATCCTTGGACATATCCTTATCGAAAGTTGCTAAATGTCTAGTGCATATATTTTAAACCTGCCAGTAGACTATACGTATGTTCCGTCCACTCTCAATTGCAGTAAATATCATTATTTTATTCTTACATCATTTTATTTTATTACATTCGCATATTATCTTATTTATGATTATACTCGTATTATTATTTTATTGGTGGCTATCCCCACGCGTTATTTACAATTATTCTCGCACTAATTATTAGTAGTCATTCTTACAACACTGGTTTTGAGCATTAACTTAACTCGTTTACTTTCATTTTGTGCAATTGTGCGATTTACTCGATTTATGTTATTCTTTCAGTCAAAATTTTATTGCTATACTTATATATACTTACATGAACGCATATCTGGTATGCATATTTCTTTCCTGTTTTGAGCAAAACTCTGTTATAATTTACATTATTTTGTTCATCATCATGGCCAATGAACATACTAGTTGATAATTTTGTATGAGATCTAAGCCAGTGCCCACGTACGACTCGGGTTAGAGTATTTCTTTAATCCGAGGGGAACGGTGTAAATCTCAGGGTTATCAATATGAGTGTTTAAAGCCAACGATATGGACAGGAGTTACCGGTTAATGGTAAACCCGGAAGAGAAGGATCTCTAACCATGTCATGATTGAACATTATTTCATTACAGTGGCTATTACATATTGGTTGCACGCATTTATTTCTTGTTAAGGTTATGGAAAAGCATAACACCTTAGTGTAAGGTAAATCGGTGATTACGGTCCGGAACGCAATCATGGGTTTACAGGTACATGAGGGTGGTGTGTAATTCTATTTAGGCTGTTGGTAGACAATCAGTACGAGTCCAAAATATCGGGAGTGTGGTGGGTTAGCTGCGGTACACCCTATATATAAGCATAAACGATACTGCGGGAGCGGACTAGGAGTCTGACCAGGACCCTACCCGTTACTTTATAATTACCTCTTCATTAGATCGTTGACTAATAGCTAGCATTTTCGATAAGAACATTTTACATAAGTTTCAATTGGTTTTGTTGGAGCCTTCCCTTTTGACCACCTCTACAGAAAACTTTAAACTTTGTATACTCTTACACTCTCTGTTAGTCGAAATTCTTGTTGCATATTCTAATAACATTCAGTTAGAAACCTTTCTAAAGTAGGGGAGACTGCTTCATTAGTACCTCTGCCCCTCACCAGTTACACATTCCCAAAGCCTTTCTCATTTAAACTCTCAACTTTCTAACTCCGGGTCAAATGTCAAAGATTTTAAACCTTTCGTTTCGAATAATTACTTAAAAGTTTATCAAATTATGACTGATGCATTTCATAAAATCTACTTGCCTTTTTTTACAACACATTATGTTTCATAGAAACCTCCACTTAAAAGGCATTTCGGGACGAAATTTTCTAAAGTAGGGGAGACTGTAACATTCGCAAATTTTCTAATAAGTTAATTATAACTTTGAGGATCTAAAGTAACAATAATCCATAGTTGAAAATCGTTTAAACCATAAACTAATGTAAAGTTTAGGGTAGAATTGTAATAGCGAAAATGCAAAACCCTAAAATAATATAACCGTTTTTTTTTTATTCATAATTTCTTAAAATGATTCTAATTTTTGCTTATAACCGCACAACTACTAGTGATGCACATGGAACATTTTAATTTACTAAACTATAATTCTTATAAACAAATAATATAATAATAATAATAATAGTTTTGTTAAACACATAATGAGACAAAAACAATTAATGCATTATTACATTCATCTTCTTCATGAATCATTAGGTGTAATTTGAAACAACCATTTTTATTGTCGCGTAACCGACGTATGGTTCCAAGCCAAACAGTCAACCTATTAATTACGAGTAAATTGTGTAATCAAGCTAATCATAACCGCTCGGACTAATAAGTTTAAAACCCACCAACCTTCGACGGTCAGAACCATCACCGTTGCGGTTCAGGTCGCTACCACCGCAACACCATCTAGTTCAAATACCCACTTCCACGCTGGTTTTTCGCAACACACCTCTGTTAACCGAGCACCGTTATATACCTTTGTTTGGGAGGTTTTTCGGCTACTTGTTTTCACCGCAAGGTAACCCTCTACATGCTAACTGAGATCTTATACTCATCTTTATAAGTCATTTATGTTATGGATCATCAGTTTGTATACAGTGGCCAAATCGATTTTGTAAACATATATATATTAAGCACATGCTCCCACTTGATTCTTGGTTTTGAAATATTTAGTGGGTGCTTTTATTTATTTTCTTTTACACTAGTAAAACTAGTATAAATAATCTAATATATTTTGGTGAGTTATTTTATGTTTAATATTACTACGATATGATTTTGTGAAATATAAGTTTTTGTTAAACTAAATCTATGACTTTTTAATAATTCAAGAGTTTTGTTTGGATGTACCAGTAAAGGTTTATACTATATATATATATATATATATATATATATATATATATATTCGTACTCATCAATTATTTTAAGAAAATTAGTGAGACCTCGTATAATTTGGAAATTAGTAAATTAACGAATCATATAACTAAATTGGTGTTTCGTAAATTTAATCCAACAACACTGAAAATATAGGTTCAAGCATAATTTTATTGATTCTCACTGATATCTTGCAAGTTCATCATCACGACCATGTGAGTATATCTTTCCCCTTTTTACTGTTTTACTACTTTGGGGTGACTCATGTACCTATATATTAATATCAAGTTTCTATTTCTTTTACTAAATGTAATTCTCATGTGTGTTTGCTTTATGTTAATTGGTGTGTCTATGACTTGTCAAAATCATTAACCGCTGGGCGGCCTAGCATTTCAATGAATAGTACTATGGTATACCCCCTTGAGACTCTGTTGAGAGAATCTTGGTCATTGTCTTGTTAATTCATTATTCAGTTGGTTAGTCATGTGTTAGTCATTATTCTCAGGTTTGGTTTTGAACGGATATTACTTATTACATAATTGCAAATGGTACCGCACATGAATTGCTAAACACTTTTCTTACTATATATATATTAAAACAGGGTATGCTCACCAATACAATTTTTTGTATTGACCAAATTATTTTGTACATGTTTCAGGTTGTTTTGAGATGCATCCTTTAAGCTTTCGGATTTATATTTAGATTTTGATACATTGTATTTCAATTTAGTTAGCAGTTAGAATCGTTGTATTTCATTTCAATGTAATAAATTATTTAATCAATGTATTCAAATTTACACTTTAGTCCATGAGCTATTGAACAATCGTCACTACGTGACACCTCGATGTTTCCGCCATCGGTTGGGGTGTTACAATAGGTATTCAATCAATTCAATAATAAGAAATGGATGAAAGAGTGGAGGGTAATTAGCATCCGAATTAGCATTGTTATTATTGTTATAAATTAATGTATTGATTACATTTAGTCAAAGTCAAGCATTGAAATCATTAATGGCGAATTTTAAGTATTATACCTAGTTGTGATTTTTTTTTGATTTATTCAATGTTATTAAACTAAATGTTCTTTACATGTTATGTAAAGCATTATATAGGTATTCAATCAATTCAATAATAAGAAATGGATGAAAGAGTGGAGGGTAATTAGCATTCGAATTACCACTTATATATTATTGTTATAAATTAATGTATTGATTAAATTTAGTCAAAGTCAAGCATTTAAACCATTAATGCCGAATTTATATGATTGTACATATTTGTGATTTTTTTTTTGATCTATTCAATGTTACTAAACTAAATGTTATTTACATGTTATGTAAAGCATTATATAGGTATTGAATCAATTCAATAATAAGAAATGGATGAAAGAGTGGAGGGTAATTAGCATCCGTATTAGAATTGTTATTATTGTTATAAATTAATGTATTGATTGAATTTAGTCAAAAACAATGATTGAAACCTTTAATGCCGCATGTCAAGGATTATACCTAGTTGTGTTTTTTTTTAATCTATTCAATGTTATTTAAGTAAATGTTCTTTATATGTTATTATATGCTTTACTAACATGCTTGAAAATTGGACAAGTAAATGCGTATTCAAAGTAAATTTGTTATTGTATAAGGAAACCATAAATTTCGCAATTACATTTATCAATTCATTATGAATGTTGTGAGTAAATTCAGTTGTGAATATGTATTCTAAATTATACCGTATTGCCACCACGGGTTAACGTATACATATTGTTACAATTACAACATACTAAATATTCGGTAAAATTAGACATCTCCATGTCAATATACCAAATGAAAAAAAAAACACAAAATTTTAATGATTATTGATTCACACATTGTCGTACTCATTTATTGATTTGACCATAATTAAATCTTAGTTAATGTGAATAATTACAGATTTAAATTAAAATTAATAAGAAGTTGTTGACCATGGTATGTCGAAACTTTAATGTTGTTGTTTCGTAAGTTTTTAGATAACAAAAACCTGTTCATGGATTTAGGCAATGTCTGCACAAACACGTAAAAACCAACATTATAATAACAAATAAGGTTTTTTTACTTAAAAAATATTAGAAACGTCATACCAAAACTCGTGCGGAAGGGTCATGAATAACCTTGAAGAATTTGTCACCCTTGTGATAAGCCATATTGAAGTTATTTGTCCTAATGAAATCCTGTTCTTCGTATGCAAAAAACAAACTTTTGTTAAAATATACATAAAGTCACTCATACTAAAAACTGATTTTAATTATCTTGTATTATGAAATCCGGTATTTTGTTTTTTTTATATAATTGTTTTTTATATTCACACATACTCAAAACTTATTTCAATTGCAATATGTTTATTAAAAAACACAATCATATATTCAATGATTAAAGCTGAGCAGAATTACTCGCGTATCGATTACATCCAAAGCAGAGAGTTGATTGTAAACAGATTATCAAATGGTTTTAATAAAAAAAAAACGATTCTGTTTGGTTTAATATGTTAGTAAACCGATGTGGATGGATTTAAAAAATTGTCAGAAACATAGTCGACAAACAATAGGATTAGAAAGTTATTTTAATAAGAAACCGATTGTATTTATATTTTATGTAAGATGGTTTCAAACATTTACTTTTGGGATTTTATAAAGGGTCAGAAACATAATCGAAAACTTGTTGATAATCACATATTTTGTAGAAGGTTGATAGATATAGGATTGTCATTTGTCTTTGTATAAAAATAACGATACAATCCTATTGTTTTTATCTTTTATGTAAGATGATTGCAAACATTATGTATCAATATAATAAAAATGCAGAAAAAGATTCAAAAACATTTTCTAGATTCATCTAAGATTGATGAAGAACATACCTTGCAAAAATGACAATGAGAGAGGAATGAGGAATGAGAAAGGAATTAGTAGGATAGGAAGGAGGAAGATGTTGTAACATACAAATGGATGTTGACAAAACTAAATAAAAAGAGGTTTATATAAGACTTAGTCTTGGAGCCCCATTTAGGATTTGGATCCTTCAAGACCCTCTAAAAATCTAGGATTCAACCCTAGTGTTTTCATTTATTATATAGATAGATGTGTGTGTGTGTTTTTTTTTTTTTGTAAGACCACCCGTAGTGGGGCTCCATTGGGGCTTTATATTCAAAAATAGCGCCCCCACACCGCTACAGGGGGGCGCTATTTTCCTTTTTTGGGCCTTGGCGTTATATTAATAACGCTATGTTGAAATGTTTTGTCCAATCATTGATTGCCATTTGGTGGCTTCAACGGTAATAATACCGTTATTAATTTTGAACGGCTATTTTTTTTTTTTTTTGATATGTTTGTATTTTTTTATATATGTTTGTATTTTTTTATATATGTTTGTATTTATTTGTTTTAGGAATAATAAAGTTGTACGGAGCCCGTTATCTTAGAAGGCCCACTTGGTACGACTTACAAAAAATTTACGAGGTGCATACGGCTGAACATGGGTTACCAGGAATGCTGGGTAGCCTTGATTGTCGTCACTGGCGGTGGTATAATTGCCCAACCGCTTGGCGAGGTCAACACACGCGTGGTGACCAAAAAGGACCATCGATTATTCTTCAAGCGGTGGCTTCAGCCGATCTTTGGGTTTGGTCGGCCTATTTTGGTGTTGCGGGTTCATGCAACGACTTAAACGTTTTTGAGCAGTCGCCTATTATAGAGGATTTCGTTTCTGGCAGGGCAGCGAAGGCGTGCTTTTACGCTAATGGAAACTACTACCCACACGGATACTATTTGGCTGACGGAATATATCCGAGGTATAGCATTATCGTTAAGACGTTTAGTAACCCGTACGACGAAAAAAGGGCACACTTTAAAAAGGTCCAAGAGGCGGCGCGAAAGGACATAGAGAGATGTTTTGAGGTTCTTCAACAACGTTGGCATTACATAAGAAACCCTGCTCGTGCATGGACCACAGACAAGCTGCGAGATGCTATGTATGCATGTATAATCATGCATAATATGATATTAGAAGATGAAGGTAAAGCGATATGCCAAAATTACGTACCGGAAGCCGTTCAGGATCTACCGCAAGCTAATGTGCAAGAAAGAGTGCTCAACGCACATGAACTTCGCGACCATGAAGTACATGACGCGTTAGCTGCGGATTTGGTCCAACAAGCGTGGTCGGTTCGGTATATTCCAAACCCAGGAGGAAACGAAGAAGAAGAAGAAGAAGAAGAAGAAGAAGAAGAAGAAGAGGAGGAGGAGGAGGACGAAGACGAATATGAAGAATCCGAAGATGAAAATTAATATTAGTTGTAATTTTTTTTTTTAATATTACTTGTAATTTTTTTTTAATATTAGTTGTGTTTTTATTATTATTTGTAATTTTTTTATATTTTTTTGTCTTTTATTTTAATTATTTTGAATTAAAAGATTAAAAAAAATAATAAAAAAATCAACCAATCACAAACAGGGGCTTTATAAATAAAGCCCCACCACTACACCCCTTTTTCAGTTTCTCTCTCCACGCTGACTCAGCAGCCACGTGGACCAATCACATTCAGGGGCTTTATAAATATAAAGCCCCACTACACATGGTCTAACGGTCAATTGAAATCACTCACGGACCACTGAAGCATTATCGTACCACCAGTGTTACCACACGATCGTATTCCACCCCCAAGTCATCAATTCAGAAGAAAACTCATAATTATGAGAAAACCCCCTCGTGAGATAGAAAACAACAGAAAGAGAAGACAAGCTGGAGACTGAGACCAAGAAATTCACAAAATGCGACCCGATTTGCAAAGACACAATTAACTGTTGGATTACTGGATATAACTACCAGTAGCACTTGACCACTGCTAGCAATAGCATAACTCAAAAGACTTGACGTAATGAAATAACTATCAAGAAACTAAAAGAATTTCTTTCCTTTTTTACCAAACCAAACATTTATTAAGAATTCACAGTTTGAAAAGTTTATATAATTTACACATCATATCTTTAAACAGCATCAAGTCTCAAGATATGAGATTAGGGAATGAAACATGAACAGTCAACCTTTTACATTTTCGACAGAGGGCGGCTCAAGCTAGCTTCGATTGATCCGTGTGGTTCATCTGTTGGCAGGTACACATCGTCTTCAAACTGTCGTAATATATCAACAAAAACACTACATATAAGCGCACAAAACAACGTTTCACTTCAACTAAATCATCAACTAACACACAAGACTACCTTTACAATGACTGGATTGACCTTGCTTGATAAATTTACTGGCAGGAAATGGATGTTGGGCATTTTCAAATGGATTGATGATATATCTGGGAACCTGAAATTATATGCAGTCAAATATTAGCATGTTTATACTTTATACACATGCGCACACACAAACGCGACGTTCATCACATAACCAAGAAATGTAAAATCCGCATAAACACTGACTAGATGTAATAAGAGAGAAAGAGTGGATATATAGATACTTCCTACCTTCTATTACAGCAAAAGTAACAGGTACAAGCAGATGTATACTTAAAATTAGGTTTGTATTGAGTGTAACTCACTAACTCTCATATAGAATTGTTCAACACAAAACCAATTCGAAATATAGAACTGCGGTGACTGTAGAGACATTAGACAATTATACCTATTGCTTTAACTGTGATACATAAGACGGTTATGTAAGCGCACTATATTTAACATGTACTACATACAAGTGCTTAGATGCTTCTCGCAATTCTCATTGATTATGCATGAATGCCCACCAATATCTATCTTAGTGTGTGTGTGTGTGTGAATAAGTACTTGTATGCTTCTCGCAATTCTCATTGGTTATGTATTGAATGGCCACCAATATCTATATCTTTGTGTATGTGTCAGTGTGTGCGTGAATAAAGCCTTAGGGAAGGAGATACCTGCCAAGAACAGCTTTTGCCATATCATAAAGAGTAGCTTGAACAGATGGGCTGTACACGCCCTCTTTAGGAGGACCGTAGAAAGTGTCCATCAAAACCTTCTTCACACGGAGGTATTTTTCAGTGAATTGAAGTGGCTTATTGTTAATACTTGATAATGATTCAAATTGATATCTGCATGCCAGAATCAACACATTTACAATAATAATTGAAAAATCTTGTAGAATATATTACAAAAAAATAAAATAATAATAAGTTACCTCCATGATGCAGAGACCTCTGTTGCAAGCATCCTCTCTCGTGTTTCAGGCAGAATTGTGTTTTGGTCACGTACGAAACCCTCAAAACCCGACTGTTATTAAGACCATTTGACATAGTTACTTTGACATTTTTTCATCCAAAAAAAGTCTTTGACATGAAGCATTTCAGAATGAAAGTAGCTTACTTGTGTCGTCTTCAGCAATGACAACCCAACAACACCAGAAGTCAACTGCAAAGAGCCATTCTTCTGTACGATAACTTCGGTTGTATGTCTCTCAGATCCAAGTTTAAAGCCTATTAATATGTTTTTTTATCAGTTTTTTTCAATTTGTTATACATCTAGAAATAATCATAGATTATAGGGACTCAAAACAGAATTTCAGAATTGATATATCAATCTCAAATGAAATGAGTTGATACAAATCCACATATTACAATGCAGCATGGTTATTCAGATTCAATAATACAATTTTCTTCCAAATAAACATCAAACCTCAAGCTTTACAAGCATGCTGCAATATAAATTTGGTATCTTTTCCAAAGTTAATATCTGACTTAGGGTATGTTTGGCAAAACTAGCTGGTGGCTATAACTTTTTAAATATATTTTGGTGTTTGGCAGAGTAGCTGGAGTTTTATATAAAATGTAAAAATGACCAAAATAGGCATCAACTAAAAGCTTATATGCATGTTTTTTTTTTATTTTTTTAATGATAGAATGGGTATTTGTGTCATTTACTCATTAAAAGCTTGTAGCTAGTATGAGTTTTTTCTTAAACGCTAGTACTAGTACCTTTTCAATATAGAGCTTTTTCTCCTAACCTAAAAGCTTCAAGCTCCTTCAACCAAACAAGGCTTTTTATTAAGTAGGAACTTTTTCTTAAAAGCTCATTGCCAAACATACCCTTAATTTGAGCATATTAAAAAATTATGAAGAATCATGTGAAATTGGGGACATGACTTGCATAAGTGAAGCATGAAACTTTCTAACCATGATCATGGGGTTGACCATTCATGCTGATACGCTCCCATGGCTTTTCGACAATCTTGACGATTGCAGCGGTAACCTACAAAATAAAACAAATGGGTTTTCACATGAACCACAGTAATTTTGTATGGTTAATCAGTAACTAATCCATCAAGTATGATAAATTTGTATTGTGCCAGTAGAATATAACATAATGCTCCTTTGAATCTTGTTCTGTTTCTTTTACCTACAGATACGCTTCCCTGGAAACATCTAAACCAATTTACTTTTGAGTTTTTACCATTCATCAGATCCAAAAATGCTTACCTGTGGATAGAATGTAGTAAAATGCTTAGCAAGTATAATTGCAAACTCCTCCACAGAAACCTGTTCTTTACACTCCTTTGCCTTCACATACACCTGCAATACCAACAACCACAGCCACCTTAAAATTTTTTAGGCCAAAAGCGAATAACAAAATTAAGTCCCTTTCCGTAAAAAAAATTAAAAAAAAAGAAAAAGAAAAAAAAATACAGTATATCTTATGATTAACATATCATCTCTCGGTATGCATAAGTACAGATCATAAACATCTATGTCAACAATCTCAAAGCCAAAATCACGTACATATAATATCGTTTTTTTTTTTATAAAATTTGGGGCCATAGGAAAGTGCGGCAGCCGGGCCCATAGCCCTCCCTTTATTTTACTCCCCTGCTAATGCTAACAACCGTAGGTGTGATCAGACTTTTAATTTTTTTTGAACGGCCAACAAACTGATGTGCCAGGCTCCAGCTACTTGGGCACCCAACATCATGAAAGCGTCCATACGCTCCTAGGTGAAGACACGTCTGAGGTGCCCGCCCTAGAATGCGCTGGGTAGCTAACATCCACCAAGCCACCAGTTCCAGGAAAAACTCAACCCTTTACCCGCCCGAGGGCACAACGATAAAGAGCTGGTAAACCCCGGTGGATCAGGAATCAAACTCCTAACCAAGTGGCCAAGAGTCTTCCATCATTTCCCCAAACCACTTAGCTATAAACTAGTGGTGTGTGATCAGACTAAATTGTGATCAAATCAAAGGTCACTAATCCCTAAATCACCTTTTTATTGTTTGGCATATGATCAGTAACCGAGATCCAACATAATCACATATATAGAGTTTAATTTAATTATCCTCAAAATTCTAAAAACCTAAAAGCTAGATCGACAACGACAACATCGAATCACATGCATACAACAAATCAATCATCTAGTAGCAAATCAAATCAAATCAAATCAAATCAGATAACGTACAGTGTTTTTCATGGTATCAGTTGCGACAATATCTGAATTATCTGCACGAACGTATGAGTTAATACAATCAGATAAAAGACTGATACTGACGTTCCATTCAACGAATGAATGGCGGCCATCACTGGATCTCCAGACTCTGCCGACTCTAACGCGCTCCTTTCCATGTCTCTGTTCGAATATGTTTCCATCGATTTTGATTTGATCTGTGGTCGCCATGTTTGTTAGTTACTCAAGTTTATATCGTAGACGCCATTGATGTCATTACTGTTGCTTATATATACTGTATAAGGTAAACAAGGGGAGGATAACTATCAACTGTGGCTGTAGCGGTGTAGCCCACAGAAAATGACTAGTGGAGTAGTGGCGTCATTATTTATTTATTTTTTTTATTTTTTAAAAGTTTGTGGGCTTTGGTGGCCCATGTAGTATGGCAATCGGGTAGGGAATTACGTCACGCCATGTATTGGTGGGTGAAATTTGTAGGTTAAAAGGGTATTAAAGGGGCATTTGTTGACATTTGGCAATGTGGGGTCACTTGGTGGGTGAAAGGGACATTAAAAGGGCAAGAGTGTAAGACCTAGTGTAGTGGGGCTCCATTGGGGGCGCTATTTTTAATATAAAGCCCCAAACACCGAAACAGGGGGGCTTTATATTTGCAAAAGTGGTTTTGGCGTGACTAATATAACGCCTGAAACTTTATACCCCCACCAATCAGAAGTTGACACCTCATACTCTCTATTTATTATTATTATTTTATTATTTTTTTAATTTAAAAGATATAATAAAATATTAATAGGGGCTTTATATATAAAGCCCCTACCACTACACCCCTTTTTCAGTTTCTCTCTCCATGCTGACTCAGCTGCCACATGGACCAATCAGAAAGGAAGGCTTTATATATAAAGCCCCCCACTACGCATGGTCTAATGGTGGGTGAAATTTGGTTTGGGGCATTTTTTGACATGTGGCATGTGAGCCACATGCCAATTTATATTATTTTGTTTTTTAATTTAATAAACACACTAATATTTTATTTAAATATTTCACTTAATAAAAAAAATAAATCAAGCCATAAAAACACAATAATAATAATATATTTTTTTAAACCCATGGCCCACCCATAAAAACCCATCTTTCTTCCTTCTTCCTTCTTCCTTCTTTCCTCCTTCCTCCTTCCTCCTCTACAAATCCCTCTCTCAAGTCCTCACTAGTGGTAACGAACGGCGTGCGTTGCACGCCTTCATTTGCCGCATACCATGATAGGGTATCAGAAGTTCGGCGGATACCGACATTCATATTAAAGTTGTGATATGATATCAACAATCGTATCAAAGTCATGAGAAGTCGGTTCCAAAACTACCAACCCGATTCATCATTGTAGCGATCCGTTGCTTTTGTTTGTTTCTATAAATCATTCAATATTAAAGTAGAGAAACCCAAAATTAAATATGCTGAAGTCATGATCATTTAAAACTTTGTTTTACATTTGTTTTCCTCAAAACACGTCTGTATGAAATATTTGTGTAATTCAAAAGGCTGAAGCTAACTTGAGGACCCTTACTGATGATGAGAAGCTTTGACACACAAACTTTAAATATAAAACATTCAATATAGGTATTACAAAAAACCTACAATTACATTCCAACATACTTCTCATAAAACAACTTTTTGTCGATGTACAATGGATTGATATTGGTGCAGTAGCAACACGACTTAGGTGACTCGTTTCTCACACAAAACCACCCATGACTGAATATGCAAGCCTAATCAATATAAGATGAAAGTTGATCAATAACGGTTACCTATATATTCGTCAAAATAGTTACTTTGTGACATGTAGAGTTTAATGCTACAGCCTTTGAAGAAAGACATGACGTGTGACATCCGTCACCTCCATCTTTAATCAATTGTCAAATTAAGTCCCTATACTTTTCAACATTGTCAAAACGTGAGTTACTTTTAAATCGTAAATTTAAACGTCTAAAGTTTTTTTTTAAAAAAAAAAACATGAACTTATTGAGTTATTTGATAAATAAAGTTAAAAAGTTTTAATAATCATAAAGTTAAAATTTGTTAGTTTGGTTAAGTTTTAAAAGGAGAAGTTAACCAAAATAATATACAAACTAACCTAGTTATATAGAGAGGGACTAAAAGGGTCAATATTGGAAAGTTAAAAAAAAAAATTCAAACAGATGTTTCCCTCTTGTCCCGTCGTTTTTTTTCCGGCCCCATATTTTCCGGCCGGCGAACCATTTCCGGCAGCCATAAAACACTCCTTTCAATGCGTTTCGATCGTTCTTAATTATTTCATAACGTTTCTTCATGTGTTTCCATCCGTTTCGGACCATAATTGGTGAAATAAATGCGAGTTAGTCATGGTTTAAACCGGATTGTTTAGTAACCGTCGCATATGATGAAGTATCAGTTTTTCTTATGCAACACTATATATTGTTATCTCCATTCTGATCCTACACTGATACACATTCAAAACCCACTTCCAAACATCTCAAAAAAACGTCCAAGAAGCTCTTAATTGTTCGGTTGTAGTTCAAAACTTGTAGCCTCATTTGCGAGCCCCTTAATCATGGTAAGTCCAATTCGTTTATGCCGTTTTGCTCTTTAGTTGTTCCTTTACGAAAGCCCTCTATAACAGATTCGTTATTGTGTTTGTATTGGATTATTGAAATTTAGGGTGAGGGTTAGGGTTTAAGAATGTATTTGGGGAAGATGATGCTTTGGAAACAAAGTTTATAACATTTGTTTTCTAAATAAAATTCAACAAGTGGTACTTAGCCTAGTGGTTAGTGTGTGGGTTAACAAAAGAAGCAGGCCGGGTTCGAACCCAGGCACTGCCTTCTTTTCAACCTTTTTGTTTCTTTCTTTTATTTCCTTTTATTTTGCTTATTATATACATATATAATACATATAAACTTGAAATATTTATAACAAATTTATCTTTGATCCAAAAATTATGAAAATTTAGGTGTAGCTTCTTGACACCTCATAGAAAATTACCCCACTTTTATTTTCTGAAAAATGTTTTATTTTTATATTTTTATTGATTTAACTTGTTTTTAATCATATTTAATTCATTAAAAATTCATTTTTAATGATTTTAATCTCAAACTTTTTGGGTAACTATTTCTCATCATCATGAACTTATATAAAAATTATTGGTTCAGAAAACATTTAATTTTATTGATTTTCCTATTTTTAATCATTTAAACATAATTTAATCTCGTTAAATCCGTTTTAATTATAAATAAGTTTATATAAATCATGGGAAAATTATTTTAATTTGTTTACATCAGAAATCATCCATCTTCTATAAAACTAGTATGTTTGGATCATGTATGGTATTATTAGTCTTATTTACGTTAAATTAGACATAATAAAACATTTATTTATTTATACAATTTAAACATCTATCTTATAAATATTTTTCTTATAAAATAGAAATACTCATATGGTTTAATGTCTTTATTATCCTTTATTGAATCATTGTGTAACTCAAAATTACTTATTTATATATTTATGATTATTGTATTTTTAAGTAATTAACTAAATTAATTTGTCTTAATTATTCAAACATATTTTTATTCAATAGGTAATAATTACATTTTTCAAACCACATTTACAACCTTTCATATATTATTTGTGATATACAACTTTTTCATTAACGTGATTTACCGTAAAAACTCTAATTCCCCAAATCGACTTAGCAAACCCTAATGCCTTAGACCCTAGATACCTTAGACTTTTTAGATATTTCCTTATTAGTATGCTTACACATTATAGGTTGAATTCCTCGGAATTCCCATTACTTAGCTCACGACCGCTTAAGTTGGATTTTGCTCGCTTTCGTAAATTGTGAGTATATCTTTCCCCTTTTTACTGTTTTACTATTTTTGGGGTGACTCATGTACCTATTATCAAGTTTCTATTACTTCTTACTAAAATAGCAATTCTCATGTGTGTTTGCTTTATGTTAATTTGTGTGTCTATGACTTGTCAAAATCATTAACCTTTGAGGGCCTGGCATTTCAATGAATAGTACTATGGTATATACCCCTTGTGACTCTGTTGAGAGACCTTGGTCATTGTCTTGTGATTCATATTACTAAAAATGTTTTTGATTCTTGATTCTTGATACTTATTTAGGGTTGATTTTGAACGGATATTACTTATTACATAATTGCAAATGGTATACAACACAGGAATTGCGAAACATTTTTGTACTATATATATATATCCAACGGATGTACTCACCAATGCATTATATGTGTTGACAAAAATATTTTGTACATGTTTCAGGTTGTTTTGAGAAGCATCCTTTAAGCTTTCGGATTTATATTTAGATTTTGATTCATTGTATTTCAATTTAGTTGACAGTTAGTATCATTGTATTTCATCTCAATGTAATAAATTATTTAATCAATATATTCAAATTTACACTTTAGTCCATGAGCTATTGAACAATCGTCACTACGTGACACCTCGATGTTTCCGCCATCGGTTGGGGTGTTACAGATTGGTATCAGAGCCATGGTTATAGGGAATTAGGTTATTAGAATGCCTTTTAGCCTAGACTATAACTAAGTTTATTTTCACGAGTCCTCTCGTGTATATTTCTCTCGTTTCTTATATTTTCTTTCAAGATATTTTCGTTATGATTATTCCTCGTTATTCTTTCGATATTTTGCTTGGCGAAGAAGACGCTCGTATTTCACAAACGAAACGATATCATCAAGTTAGGGGTGGTATCCATACCTTGGTGATTAGTTTTACTCCTCTATATGTTATTTATCTTAGGAATATGCCTTTGAGATAGGAGTGACATCCACACCTCAAAGAGTATTTCCTTCAAAAAGAAACTTAACCACTAAGCTAGGAGTGATATCCTTAACTTAGTGATTGGTTTCATTCCACAATCATTTTCAATTTCGAAACACATCTTTGAGTTAGGAGTGAAATCCACACCTCAAGGATCTATTTCTACAACTAGTTGATTATGAATTTTCTTAAATATTGGTAATCTATTACATACGCAAATTTTATCGTTCACGTCATTTTAAATCTTGGTCTTTCAAAACACATTGGATTTACACATACTTCATAAAATGGTTTCATTTTGCATTTTATAAACTTGTAGTGCATATTTTATCAAATGTAAACCTTTTGTTTTCATATGACGTAACCAATATATGTTTTCGAAAGAAACTTGCAACTAATAATAAGCCTTATAACATTTTTCAAACTCGACTCCTCGTAAACACATATCTACGAAGATTTTGCAAATGAACCTGTTTTGAATCTAAAACACACTTCGATTTCTAAAAAAGAAAAAAAATTATTCTCATGCATCACTAACTATTTTTTTTTTCAACAATATCACAAAGTCGAGTAGACATCTTTTTATCAGAATGTTGCTAAATGTCTTTTATAGTATGACGCATATATGTAAAATTACTAGATTTTAACTTGCATGCCAGTAGGCTATACACGTTATTTCGTTATCTTACTCTTGCACCATTTTTATTCATAGTTATTTCTAACACGTCATTTGTGATTAATTTCACATTGCCTATTTGCATTAATTCAGCTCGTTTACTTTCATTTTGTGCAATTGTGCGATTTACTCGATTTATGTTATACTATTCTTTCCGTCGGAATTTTATGCTATACTTATATACTTACTTGAACGCGTATTTAGTATGCATATTTTCTTTCCTGTTTTGAGCAAAACCCTGTCATACTTTACATTATTTTGCTCATCATCATGGCCAACGAACATACTAGTTGATAACTCGTGTGAGTTCTAAGCCAGTTGCCCACGTACAACTCGGATTAGAGTATTACTTTAATCCGAGGGGAACGGTGTAAATCTCAGAGTCTATCACTATGAGTGTTTAAAGCCAACGATGTAAACAGAAACTACCGGTTAAGGGTGAACCCGAAAGGGAAGAACCTCTAACCATGTCTGGATTAAACATCATTTCATTATAGTGGCTATTGCATATCCTAATTGCACGCATTTGTTTCTAGAATTACTTAGGATAGGGTTATGGAAAAGCATAACACCCCAGTGTAAGGTAAATTGATGATTACGGTCCGGAACGCAATCATGGGCTTACAGGTACATGAGGGTGGTGTGTAATTCTATTTAGGTTGTTGGTAGACAATCAGTACGAGTCCAAAGTATCGGGAGTGTGGTGGGTCAGCTGCGGTACACCCTATATATAAGCATAAACGATACTGCGGGAACGGACTAGGAGTCTAATCAAGAACCGACCCGTTACCCATTATTACCTCTTCATTAGATCGTTGACTAATAGCTAGAATTTTCAATAAGAACATTTTACATAAGGTTCAATTAGTTTTGTTGGAGCTTTTCTTATTGACCACCTCTTCAGAAACCGATAAACTTTGTATACTTTTACACTCCCTGTCAGTCGAAATCCTGTTGCCTGTATTTAATAAAGTTCGGGCAGAAACCTTTCTAAAGTAGGGGAGACTACTTCATCAGTACCTCTGCCCCCACCCGTTACACATTCCCAAAACTTTTCTCAGTTAAACTCTCAACTTACTAACCTCGGGACATCTGTTAAAGATTTTGAAACTTTTATCTAGGATATTAGACAACTATTTTAAAACTTGTCAAATCATAAATGATGAAATTTAAAAAAAATAAAAAAAAATCTAAATTGACTTTTACAACGCCTTTTGTTTCATAGTAGCCTTCACTTGAAAGTAATTTCGAGACGAAATTTTCTAAAGTAGGGGAGACTGTGACATCCGTCACCTCCATCTTTAATCAATTGTCAAATTAAGTCCCTATACTTTTCAACATTGTCAAAACGTGAGTTACTTTTAAATCGTAAATTTAAACGTCTAAAGTTTTTTTTTTTTTTTTAAAAAAAACATGAACTTATTGAGTTATTTGATAAATAAAGTTAAAAAGTTTTAATAATCATAAAGTTAAAATTTGTTAGTTTGGTTAAGTTTTAAAAGGAGAAGTTAACCAAAATAATATACAAACTAACCTAGTTATATAGAGAGGGACTAAAAGGGTCAATATTGGAAAGTTAAAAAAAAAATTCAAACAGATGTTTCCCTCTTGTCCCGTCGTTTTTTTTCCGGCCCCATATTTTCCGGCCGGCGAACCATTTCCGGCAGCCATAAAACACTCCTTTCAATGCGTTTCGATCGTTCTTAATTATTTCATAACGTTTCTTCATGTGTTTCCATCCGTTTCGGACCATAATTGGTGAAATAAATGCGAGTTAGTCATGGTTTAAACCGGATTGTTTAGTAACCGTCGCATATGATGAAGTATCAGTTTTTCTTATGCAACACTATATATTGTTATCTCCATTCTGATCCTACACTGATACACATTCAAAACCCACTTCCAAACATCTCAAAAAAACGTCCAAGAAGCTCTTAATTGTTCGGTTGTAGTTCAAAACTTGTAGCCTCATTTGCGAGCCCCTTAATCATGGTAAGTCCAATTCGTTTATGCCGTTTTGCTCTTTAGTTGTTCCTTTACGAAAGCCCTCTATAACAGATTCGTTATTGTGTTTGTATTGGATTATTGAAATTTAGGGTGAGGGTTAGGGTTTAAGAATGTATTTGGGGAAGATGATGCTTTGGAAACAAAGTTTATAACATTTGTTTTCTAAATAAAATTCAACAAGTGGTACTTAGCCTAGTGGTTAGTGTGTGGGTTAACAAAAGAAGCAGGCCGGGTTCGAACCCAGGCACTGCCTTCTTTTCAACCTTTTTGTTTCTTTCTTTTATTTCCTTTTATTTTGCTTATTATATACATATATAATACATATAAACTTGAAATATTTATAACAAATTTATCTTTGATCCAAAAATTATGAAAATTTAGGTGTAGCTTCTTGACACCTCATAGAAAATTACCCCACTTTTATTTTCTGAAAAATGTTTTATTTTTATATTTTTATTGATTTAACTTGTTTTTAATCATATTTAATTCATTAAAAATTCATTTTTAATGATTTTAATCTCAAACTTTTTGGGTAACTATTTCTCATCATCATGAACTTATATAAAAATTATTGGTTCAGAAAACATTTAATTTTATTGATTTTCCTATTTTTAATCATTTAAACATAATTTAATCTCGTTAAATCCGTTTTAATTATAAATAAGTTTATATAAATCATGGGAAAATTATTTTAATTTGTTTACATCAGAAATCATCCATCTTCTATAAAACTAGTATGTTTGGATCATGTATGGTATTATTAGTCTTATTTACGTTAAATTAGACATAATAAAACATTTATTTATTTATACAATTTAAACATCTATCTTATAAATATTTTTCTTATAAAATAGAAATACTCATATGGTTTAATGTCTTTATTATCCTTTATTGAATCATTGTGTAACTCAAAATTACTTATTTATATATTTATGATTATTGTATTTTTAAGTAATTAACTAAATTAATTTGTCTTAATTATTCAAACATATTTTTATTCAATAGGTAATAATTACATTTTTCAAACCACATTTACAACCTTTCATATATTATTTGTGATATACAACTTTTTCATTAACGTGATTTACCGTAAAAACTCTAATTCCCCAAATCGACTTAGCAAACCCTAATGCCTTAGACCCTAGATACCTTAGACTTTTTAGATATTTCCTTATTAGTATGCTTACACATTATAGGTTGAATTCCTCGGAATTCCCATTACTTAGCTCACGACCGCTTAAGTTGGATTTTGCTCGCTTTCGTAAATTGTGAGTATATCTTTCCCCTTTTTACTGTTTTACTATTTTTGGGGTGACTCATGTACCTATTATCAAGTTTCTATTACTTCTTACTAAAATAGCAATTCTCATGTGTGTTTGCTTTATGTTAATTTGTGTGTCTATGACTTGTCAAAATCATTAACCTTTGAGGGCCTGGCATTTCAATGAATAGTACTATGGTATATACCCCTTGTGACTCTGTTGAGAGACCTTGGTCATTGTCTTGTGATTCATATTACTAAAAATGTTTTTGATTCTTGATTCTTGATACTTATTTAGGGTTGATTTTGAACGGATATTACTTATTACATAATTGCAAATGGTATACAACACAGGAATTGCGAAACATTTTTGTACTATATATATATATCCAACGGATGTACTCACCAATGCATTATATGTGTTGACAAAAATATTTTGTACATGTTTCAGGTTGTTTTGAGAAGCATCCTTTAAGCTTTCGGATTTATATTTAGATTTTGATTCATTGTATTTCAATTTAGTTGACAGTTAGTATCATTGTATTTCATCTCAATGTAATAAATTATTTAATCAATATATTCAAATTTACACTTTAGTCCATGAGCTATTGAACAATCGTCACTACGTGACACCTCGATGTTTCCGCCATCGGTTGGGGTGTTACAGATTGGTATCAGAGCCATGGTTATAGGGAATTAGGTTATTAGAATGCCTTTTAGCCTAGACTATAACTAAGTTTATTTTCACGAGTCCTCTCGTGTATATTTCTCTCGTTTCTTATATTTTCTTTCAAGATATTTTCGTTATGATTATTCCTCGTTATTCTTTCGATATTTTGCTTGGCGAAGAAGACGCTCGTATTTCACAAACGAAACGATATCATCAAGTTAGGGGTGGTATCCATACCTTGGTGATTAGTTTTACTCCTCTATATGTTATTTATCTTAGGAATATGCCTTTGAGATAGGAGTGACATCCACACCTCAAAGAGTATTTCCTTCAAAAAGAAACTTAACCACTAAGCTAGGAGTGATATCCTTAACTTAGTGATTGGTTTCATTCCACAATCATTTTCAATTTCGAAACACATCTTTGAGTTAGGAGTGAAATCCACACCTCAAGGATCTATTTCTACAACTAGTTGATTATGAATTTTCTTAAATATTGGTAATCTATTACATACGCAAATTTTATCGTTCACGTCATTTTAAATCTTGGTCTTTCAAAACACATTGGATTTACACATACTTCATAAAATGGTTTCATTTTGCATTTTATAAACTTGTAGTGCATATTTTATCAAATGTAAACCTTTTGTTTTCATATGACGTAACCAATATATGTTTTCGAAAGAAACTTGCAACTAATAATAAGCCTTATAACATTTTTCAAACTCGACTCCTCGTAAACACATATCTACGAAGATTTTGCAAATGAACCTGTTTTGAATCTAAAACACACTTCGATTTCTAAAAAAGAAAAAAAATTATTCTCATGCATCACTAACTATTTTTTTTTTCAACAATATCACAAAGTCGAGTAGACATCTTTTTATCAGAATGTTGCTAAATGTCTTTTATAGTATGACGCATATATGTAAAATTACTAGATTTTAACTTGCATGCCAGTAGGCTATACACGTTATTTCGTTATCTTACTCTTGCACCATTTTTATTCATAGTTATTTCTAACACGTCATTTGTGATTAATTTCACATTGCCTATTTGCATTAATTCAGCTCGTTTACTTTCATTTTGTGCAATTGTGCGATTTACTCGATTTATGTTATACTATTCTTTCCGTCGGAATTTTATGCTATACTTATATACTTACTTGAACGCGTATTTAGTATGCATATTTTCTTTCCTGTTTTGAGCAAAACCCTGTCATACTTTACATTATTTTGCTCATCATCATGGCCAACGAACATACTAGTTGATAACTCGTGTGAGTTCTAAGCCAGTTGCCCACGTACAACTCGGATTAGAGTATTACTTTAATCCGAGGGGAACGGTGTAAATCTCAGAGTCTATCACTATGAGTGTTTAAAGCCAACGATGTAAACAGAAACTACCGGTTAAGGGTGAACCCGAAAGGGAAGAACCTCTAACCATGTCTGGATTAAACATCATTTCATTATAGTGGCTATTGCATATCCTAATTGCACGCATTTGTTTCTAGAATTACTTAGGATAGGGTTATGGAAAAGCATAACACCCCAGTGTAAGGTAAATTGATGATTACGGTCCGGAACGCAATCATGGGCTTACAGGTACATGAGGGTGGTGTGTAATTCTATTTAGGTTGTTGGTAGACAATCAGTACGAGTCCAAAGTATCGGGAGTGTGGTGGGTCAGCTGCGGTACACCCTATATATAAGCATAAACGATACTGCGGGAACGGACTAGGAGTCTAATCAAGAACCGACCCGTTACCCATTATTACCTCTTCATTAGATCGTTGACTAATAGCTAGAATTTTCAATAAGAACATTTTACATAAGGTTCAATTAGTTTTGTTGGAGCTTTTCTTATTGACCACCTCTTCAGAAACCGATAAACTTTGTATACTTTTACACTCCCTGTCAGTCGAAATCCTGTTGCCTGTATTTAATAAAGTTCGGGCAGAAACCTTTCTAAAGTAGGGGAGACTACTTCATCAGTACCTCTGCCCCCACCCGTTACACATTCCCAAAACTTTTCTCAGTTAAACTCTCAACTTACTAACCTCGGGACATCTGTTAAAGATTTTGAAACTTTTATCTAGGATATTAGACAACTATTTTAAAACTTGTCAAATCATAAATGATGAAATTTAAAAAAAATAAAAAAAAATCTAAATTGACTTTTACAACGCCTTTTGTTTCATAGTAGCCTTCACTTGAAAGTAATTTCGAGACGAAATTTTCTAAAGTAGGGGAGACTGTGACATCCGTCACCTCCATCTTTAATCAATTGTCAAATTAAGTCCCTATACTTTTCAACATTGTCAAAACGTGAGTTACTTTTAAATCGTAAATTTAAACGTCTAAAGTTTTTTTTTTTTTTTTAAAAAAAACATGAACTTATTGAGTTATTTGATAAATAAAGTTAAAAAGTTTTAATAATCATAAAGTTAAAATTTGTTAGTTTGGTTAAGTTTTAAAAGGAGAAGTTAACCAAAATAATATACAAACTAACCTAGTTATATAGAGAGGGACTAAAAGGGTCAATATTGGAAAGTTAAAAAAAAAATTCAAACAGATGTTTCCCTCTTGTCCCGTCGTTTTTTTTCCGGCCCCATATTTTCCGGCCGGCGAACCATTTCCGGCAGCCATAAAACACTCCTTTCAATGCGTTTCGATCGTTCTTAATTATTTCATAACGTTTCTTCATGTGTTTCCATCCGTTTCGGACCATAATTGGTGAAATAAATGCGAGTTAGTCATGGTTTAAACCGGATTGTTTAGTAACCGTCGCATATGATGAAGTATCAGTTTTTCTTATGCAACACTATATATTGTTATCTCCATTCTGATCCTACACTGATACACATTCAAAACCCACTTCCAAACATCTCAAAAAAACGTCCAAGAAGCTCTTAATTGTTCGGTTGTAGTTCAAAACTTGTAGCCTCATTTGCGAGCCCCTTAATCATGGTAAGTCCAATTCGTTTATGCCGTTTTGCTCTTTAGTTGTTCCTTTACGAAAGCCCTCTATAACAGATTCGTTATTGTGTTTGTATTGGATTATTGAAATTTAGGGTGAGGGTTAGGGTTTAAGAATGTATTTGGGGAAGATGATGCTTTGGAAACAAAGTTTATAACATTTGTTTTCTAAATAAAATTCAACAAGTGGTACTTAGCCTAGTGGTTAGTGTGTGGGTTAACAAAAGAAGCAGGCCGGGTTCGAACCCAGGCACTGCCTTCTTTTCAACCTTTTTGTTTCTTTCTTTTATTTCCTTTTATTTTGCTTATTATATACATATATAATACATATAAACTTGAAATATTTATAACAAATTTATCTTTGATCCAAAAATTATGAAAATTTAGGTGTAGCTTCTTGACACCTCATAGAAAATTACCCCACTTTTATTTTCTGAAAAATGTTTTATTTTTATATTTTTATTGATTTAACTTGTTTTTAATCATATTTAATTCATTAAAAATTCATTTTTAATGATTTTAATCTCAAACTTTTTGGGTAACTATTTCTCATCATCATGAACTTATATAAAAATTATTGGTTCAGAAAACATTTAATTTTATTGATTTTCCTATTTTTAATCATTTAAACATAATTTAATCTCGTTAAATCCGTTTTAATTATAAATAAGTTTATATAAATCATGGGAAAATTATTTTAATTTGTTTACATCAGAAATCATCCATCTTCTATAAAACTAGTATGTTTGGATCATGTATGGTATTATTAGTCTTATTTACGTTAAATTAGACATAATAAAACATTTATTTATTTATACAATTTAAACATCTATCTTATAAATATTTTTCTTATAAAATAGAAATACTCATATGGTTTAATGTCTTTATTATCCTTTATTGAATCATTGTGTAACTCAAAATTACTTATTTATATATTTATGATTATTGTATTTTTAAGTAATTAACTAAATTAATTTGTCTTAATTATTCAAACATATTTTTATTCAATAGGTAATAATTACATTTTTCAAACCACATTTACAACCTTTCATATATTATTTGTGATATACAACTTTTTCATTAACGTGATTTACCGTAAAAACTCTAATTCCCCAAATCGACTTAGCAAACCCTAATGCCTTAGACCCTAGATACCTTAGACTTTTTAGATATTTCCTTATTAGTATGCTTACACATTATAGGTTGAATTCCTCGGAATTCCCATTACTTAGCTCACGACCGCTTAAGTTGGATTTTGCTCGCTTTCGCAAATTGTGAGTATATCTTTCCCCTTTTTACTGTTTTACTATTTTTGGGGTGACTCATGTACCTATTATCAAGTTTCTATTACTTCTTACTAAAATAGCAATTCTCATGTGTGTTTGCTTTATGTTAATTTGTGTGTCTATGACTTGTCAAAATCATTAACCTTTGAGGGCCTGGCATTTCAATGAATAGTACTATGGTATATACCCCTTGTGACTCTGTTGAGAGACCTTGGTCATTGTCTTGTGATTCATATTACTAAAAATGTTTTTGATTCTTGATACTTATTTAGGGTTGATTTTGAACGGATATTACTTATTACATAATTGCAAATGGTATACAACACAGGAATTGCGAAACATTTTTGTACTATATATATATATCCAACGGATGTACTCACCAATGCATTATATGTGTTGACAAAAATATTTTGTATATGTTTCAGGTTGTTTTGAGAAGCATCCTTTAAGCTTTCGGATTTATATTTAGATTTTGATTCATTGTATTTCAATTTAGTTGACAGTTAGTATCATTGTATTTCATCTCAATGTAATAAATTATTTAATCAATATATTCAAATTTACACTTTAGTCCATGAGCTATTGAACAATCGTCACTACGTGACACCTCGATGTTTCCGCCATCGGTTGGGGTGTTACATGACGGGCATGCTGAAACAACATGGTTGCAGTCTGTACAAACGAATAGATGCTGACGGAGTAGCATCACGACCTAGGTGACCTGTTTGCCACACGACTTACAACCGGGTCCACTCTCCATTGTGACTCCTTCTGGATCAACATACACTGAATCGACATCTTCCACATCACCTGAAGCGCATGTTTTCCTCGAATTACAACCACCACTTACAAATACCCAAAGGCCAAAACCTACAAATATACAATGGAATTAAATGATTTATTGCAGCAAGCTTCTTTTGTCCAAAAAAAAAAAAAGCAGTACATATAAATGTTTATCATAACACTAACCTAGAATCTGGAAAGTAATGAACACAAATGAAACTCCCCCTACTTTGTCAAAAAAAAAAAAAAAAAAAAAAAAAAAAAGGCAGTACATATAAATGTTTAGATGGTTAAAGAAAAGTCAATTAAGAGTTGAATGAGTTAGATATAAGCTACCTGGAAACAACAAAGATGGGTTATATGTTAAATTTGAAATGCGATGAAGGGGAGTCGCAAACAATGAAGAAGCCGACCATAAATCGCCTAGATAAATTTTGGCCTCTAAAGTTTCCTGTAAACATAATATTACAATATTCAGTTAATCCAAATAAGCTCACAAAGGAAAAAAAGAATTCAAATTTTCGCAAGAAATTTAACAATAAAAAAACTCTGCGCAAACCTCACCATAAGTCTCTCGATAGGTTTCTGAACCAATAACGGCTAGACCAAAGCCGTCACGTCCTTCTTCCGACACAGCAGCCAATCATTATTCCGATCTGTGAGGTAGATGGACTCATGAACATAATTCGAAAAGGAGGAGTGTTACAAATCAAAATAGATCCACCGGTTCAGGGTCGTGAGATTTACATTGATAGTTCCCCTGTAAACCACACATCGCCTGCACAATAGATCCACTCGTTGTTGGACCTCTTTTTTACACTGCTCCGCTCCAAATAAATTACGTTAAAGCGTTTATATACTCCAACCGTGCAAACAATTACCATTCATGTTATTACATAAAGTTCAGTACCCTACATATGATTATTAGATAACAAAAGATAGCTTATAGTTTGGCTCGCCAAAAATTTTAGTCCAAATAACCAAGTTTTGACTTCTCATCTTCAAGTTAGTTGTCATATTAATTGTCTACAATTGCATGAATGAACGATTAAAATAATCAAACAAAAAATTTATGAGTGTGAAGTATAAAAACAAAAAACCTTCCTGACTTGTATTGATCGAGTCTGGAACTTAAGTATCGAACGGTGCAATTTCACTTGTGGAAGCAACTGCGATGGCCACCATTATATGAGATTGAGACAATCAAACCACCAAAAATTGTTAAAGAAACCAAACAAAATTAATAGTATAACTTACTAACGAATGAATCCCAAAAAACTATAATACAAATGATACAAACTTAATCCTTACCGATTCACATTCACAAATTCATATCGAAGCAATTGAGGATCCTTCTTCAAAATTGTTACCCTAGACGATTCACATATACATATCCAAGCTTGAAAATTCTTCTTCAAATTTGTAATAACCCTATTATAGATCTGGAAGAGAGGTTTCCTGATCTTTGATTTGTATTGGCGTATGAATAGAAAAGAGGAGATGTGGTGGAAAAGCTAGTAAAGACGTGGATTTGGGAAAAAGAAATGAGGAAATGAAGTGATGTGAACACCACACGTGTATAAAACACCCACGTGTGGCAATATATAAAACACCCACGTGCACAATCGGTACAGAAAAAAGAGACTCGTTTTTAAATAACCAAATGAAAAAAAGCATCGTGCAGGTCTCGAACCCAGCCAAGCTGTGTAACACTACAGTACCCTAACCAACTGAACCACCATCAATATCTGTTATATTTTCCTAAACTCCCATATTTAAACCATGAAAACATATGATGTTGCATAAAAAAAGACCAACCAGCCTCTGCCACGTGGCAGAGGCACTATTCATGAACTTTGTAAATAAATATATAGGATAATACACGTGGGACATGATGATTGGTCAGGTGGATATTTAACCCACGCGAAATTTTTGGCCCAAGACCCTTTAGCGCCCCTTTAACGGGCAGGGGGCGGTGTTTGCATGTGAACGGGGCGCCAAAATGCCCCTTTCACGCAACTTTCACCAGCCACTACGTATGGTCTAATCTAGACGTGTACAAATCGGGTTTTTTTTAAAACCGAAACCGGGTTTTTTCAGAACCGGTTTTTTTTTAGGTTTAAAAACCGGTTTTTTTTTTAAAACCGGGTCGGGTATAAAACCGGTTTTTGAGTTGAATAAGTCTGATTATTAAAACCGGTTCGGGTCAGGTATAAAACCGGGTTTTAAAAACCGGTTTTTTTAATTGATTTTAAAAACCGGTTTTTTTAACCGATAAAAAAAACCGGAAAAAAAACCGGTAAAAAAACCGGGTCAGACCTGTGCTTGCTGCTGCTGTCTGCTTGCTGCTGCTGCTGTTTTTTTTTATTTTTTTGCTGTTTTAATTTTTTTTTTTTCACTACAAACAAACTTCAAACCATGGATTAAGAAACTTATAAATTTAAACCTCCAAACCATTTCATTAACTACTAAAACATCCAAGTTAAACAATAAAAACATCCAAGTCATTAACTACTTAAAGTCTTAAACAAACTAAAAATTTAAACAACTTAAAGTCTTAAACATAATAAGCAAGCATATCTTCAATACATCATCCGTCTCTTGAGACTTGAATACATCAAACTTCTCTTGAAAACATCTTTAATCTTCGCCCGAACCCGAGTTGTTTCGAAGGTATTCATCAAGTTCGGCTTCTTCGTCGGTCATTGGTTCAATCAAGGCCATATTCACCTCGTCCTCGTACAATTCGGCTTCGTACTCCAATTCTCCCTCAAGTGAGCGCTTATCTTGTACTCTTTCCGCCGCATCCAAGTAATCCTTTAAGCAAATAGACATCTCAACCGCCTTTGGAGTTAGCCTCGTTCTCCTTATCGATAAGACCCTGCCACTAGTAGAAAAAGCGGATTCCGAAGCTACCGTAGAAGCTTGGACACTTAGTAAATCTCGGGCCATGGCGGCTAGAATCGGAAATTGTTCTTCCTTTTCTTTCCACCAAGCCAACACATCAAAGTTTTTAAATTGTTCGGGAGTGAGGTGTTGTAAAAAGCTAAGCAGTTAATCTCGGCCGAGACAACCGATATCTCGGCCGATATATCGGTTTTCGGTGACAAGGATTCATCTCGGTATCAAATATCGGTAGTTATCTCGGTCCCGATAATATCGGCCGAGACAACTGATATATCGGCCGATATTTGAGTTTTTATATCAGTAATCTCGCCGATTATATCGGTTTCGCCCAAATAAAAAAAATTAGGTCAAAATCAGACACCAAATAGACCAAATCAGTTAAGGAGAACTAGTTATTACCTTGATTCGAACAATAATCAGACCTGCACGCGGCAAAATCGAACCCTTTCTAAAGAATCAATCAAATAGATGAAGCAAATTTAGGGCTAGGGTTTGTGTTTTTTGTTGTGGCTGCTGCAAAATGGAGATGGAGAAAAGGTATGCGATGTTTAAATATGGTGAGGGATTAGGTTTTGTTAAGTTTGGGTATTTTTCAATTTAACCCCCTCCATCTTTTACTTGTTTACATATAGTTTCCAAACTTGAAAATTTATATTTATATATAAAAATATATGTATATAGATTCTGCAATGACCGATATATCACCGATATCTCATCGCGATAACCGATATTTCAAATATCGGTCCTTGACCGATAACCGATATTATACCGCATTAACTGCTTAGGTAAAAAGTTTGTACCACTATATCTCCCGATTTCGCTACTTGGTGTGTTAGTAGCTTCATCTTGTTCACTTACATTCCATAAATGACTATAAAAAGCGAAATCGGAATCACTTGAATTCTCGTCCAAAGTGTTTCTCAGTGCATCATAAATTTGTGAGCTTGAACCATACTTTGATTGATAAAAAGCATACATGGAATTAAGATGAGTGCTAAATTTACTTTTCAAAGATTGGCTAAAACATGGGTCTTCGGCACAATTTAAACCCAACTCGTCCGTAATTTTATCAATCATAGAATTAACGCCCCTTATGTTATAGCAAGGGTTTAAGGCGGCGGCACAAGAAAAAACCGGTGGTATCTCTCTAAAATATTTTTTAAGTTTTTCTTTCATTTGTGTTACCATATCCGAATAGGGATGCCCATATACACTTATCTTGCTTAGTTTAGATGTCATTAAAAAATTTTTGTGAATTGCTAAAGGACTTGTGGGATAATAAACACCGGATAAAGCGGTTGTCGACGTTTTAAAAACTTGTAGCATATCGGCTATACGCTCAATAGTTTCCCAACTCCTAGCATGGTAAGGGTTAACCTTACCACGACTCGACAAGATTTCATGAAAAGCCATTAAAGTTTCTTTTTGTGAAATCGCCTTTTCAAACATGTTACATGTAGAACTCCATCTTGTTGGGCAATCCCAATTCGGACCCAAACACGGTTTTTTCGCCTCCGCACAAAACTTTATATATTTAGTATGTCTTTGTACGTTGCTAAAAATATCACGCAACATTCTTCTAAAACCCTCCTTTTGTGACTCAACAATTTTTAAACCGTCTTGAACCGCCAAATTTATGATGTGTGCAACACATCGACTATGAAAAAATGCACCTTCACAAATGGGTTTATATTTTAATTTTAATTGTGTTATTGCAACGGTATTGTTGGAGGCGTTATCAAAAGATATAGAAAATATTTTTTCCTCCAACTTATAAGTTTTAATAACGTTGTCAATAACCTTAAAAATATTTTGACTAGGGGTGTAAATGACACGTAGCGGCTCGGGATCGGCTCGGGATCGGCTCGGTAAAAAGCTCGAACGAGCCGAGCCTTAACGAGCCCGAGCCCGAGCCCGAGCCTGAAATATGGCTCGTTTAGTTATCGAGCCCGAGCTCGAGCCCTAGATACAAAGCTCGATTGGGCTCGCGAGCCTAATCGAGCCTTAACGAGCTAGAGCCCGAACCCGAGCCCGGGCCTAAGTTACAGCCGAGCCTAAGTTATAGCCTTAACGATTGGGCTCGCGAGCCTAAGTTATAGCCGAGCTTTTGCGAGCTCGAGCCGAGCTTTTGAGCTCGTTTGAGATTCTCAAATCACCTCGAGCCGAGCCGAGCCGAGCTCGAGCTTTGGATTTTGCTAGCGAGCCGAGCTCGAGCTCAAGATTGTAGGCTCGAACCGAGCCGAGCTCGAGCTTCACAAAACCTTAACGAGCCCGAGCCGAGCCCAATCAGGCTCGGGCTCGGCTCGGCTCGTTTACACCCCTAATTTTGACCCGTGTGTGGATAATCGAAAAGTTGAAACGCAATCGTACGTTTCATCATTTGCCATGAATCGGGTTGAACCCAATGTGCGGTGACACAAATGTAAGAGTCGGGTACACCATGAGGTGTCGACCACACATCGCTAGTAAGGTTTACACCGGTTTGTAAATTTTCAAAAAAAGAAATTGTTTCATTTTTAGCTTTTTTCCACATTTTTAAACAATCTCTTCTAAGAGTTGCACGACTTACATGAGTGTATCGTGGTTGGAGAGTTCTTTGAACAAGGCGAGTGTACCTTTGGTTGTCGAAGTGGTTGAAAGGAAGGCTTTCTTGAATGACAAAACATGCCATTTCCTCACGAACCGCATCAATGGAGTAAGCGAAGATCTCTCCTTCACTTGTCATTGCCGGTTGATCCTTCGAAGCTTGTGATTTCAAAACCTTGCAAAATGGCTTTGTGATGTGCGTTCTCAAAGAGGTGTTTGCTTCCGGCTTGTAGAACCCTTTACAATATTTGCAACGAGCCTTTTTTTCACCCGAAGCCATTTCACACATATCGTAGTGTTGCCAAACTTCTCGATTTCGCTTGGTAGGGACAACCCGAACCACCACATCGCTAGTTGAAGCACCAATGTGAGTCGAATCTTGTTGGCTAGAAGACGCCATTTGAGAGTTTTTTTTTTCTAATACTAAATGGTTTTTTATGATTTTGGAGAGTATTGAGAGTGTGTTAGAGTTGTGTAATCAACCCAAAACATCATGGGGTATTTATAGGAGTCAAGAATGAAAGATTGGGGCAAAAAACACCAAAAAAACGGTCAAAAAAAGACCCAAACGGTCATCAGACCGTTGCTGCTGCTGCTGGGCTTTTTTCCAACGGTAAAAACCGGTTAAACCGGTTTTTTTACACTTATCAATAACCGGTTTTTCGTATAAACCGGTTTTAAACCCGGTTTTCAAAAAAACCATTTTCCTTCTACCTAGAACCGGTCTACACCATTCGAAGTGGGTCGGGTTGAAAACCGGTTATAAAAAAACCGTTTTTTATAAAAACCGGTTCCGGTTTTTATAAAAACCGGTTCCGGTTTTTATTTCCGGTTAAAAAAAAACCGGTTTTTTTGAACACCTAATCTCATACCCATTTCATAGTAGTGAAAATTTTTAAATTTTAAATGTTATCTTTTACTGGAGCCTATACCAGCCGCATTTAAGACACACCGGTCTCATATGTTTTAGGTTTTACATATACGCGTCGGGCTCTACCAACCGATAAGACTATGGGGTGTGGATTAGAGGAAGAGATCGGGGAGTTGATGTAGCACCCTTCCTCCAACGGGAACAACCCCTCTTTCAAATTTAGGTGACCAAGGGGATTTATACCCATATGTGCTGATTAAGTTTTTAACATTATTATATTGTTTGTGTGGTAGAAAGTGGAGAGAAAGGGAAAAGATGGGAGGAATATGACGTGGACTTGAGGAAAGAGAGGGGAAGTGTACACCGCACCCCCGTAGCGTAAGTGTTAATATTAAGGCTACGGGCCTTCCACCACTTTCTATTAAAAGGACAAAAAAACAAATGTAAAAAGAAACATGCTAAAGCCTGTGAGGAAAACCAACACGTTTTCGTATCCCTGGCATTTGATACCTTTGGCTCCCTGGCACCGGAAGCCATCTGTTTCCTGACCATGGTCCAACGGGTTATTCATAGCAATGTCTCGGCGCCACGAGGGCATGGGTTCGTTCTTAGTAGGTTAGAGTTTGCCATTCAGAAAGGGTTGGCGACGTAGCTTGTTGCCCGCTTGCCCGCTATCTTAATGTAATTTTTCACGGTTATGTGTTAATAAAACATTTTTATTTAAAAAAAAAAAAAACTAGTAGACTAATTCCATAAACTATACAATACTACAAGTACTTGTAATGTAAGTTATTCATACATAGATTGACATGATCAGAAAGCAACAACCTTTACCTACAATCCAATCTTCCAAAACAAATCTCGAATCAGTTCACACAAAATCGAAGTAAAACAACGATGAGGAGAGTATTCGGCGTTAAGAAAGACAAAGAACCACCCCCTTCTCTTAATGACGCCTCTGATCGGGTAATTTTTCATCAATCGATTGATTTGGGGGTTATTATTATTATTATGATATTAGTTATTGTTTTTGTTTAATTGAATTGATATTGAAATGGATGTCTGATTAGTTTAAGAACTTGGGTTTAGATTAATAAAAGAGGCGAGACTGTGGATGAGAAGATTAAACGGCTTGATGGTGAACTGGCTCGGTATAAGGAACAGATTAAGAAAACCCGACCCGGTCCTGCTCAAGAAGCTGTCAAGGCGAGAGCAATGAGAGTTCTTAAGCAAAAAAGAATGTAAGATCATAAGATGCTTCTTGATATGACCAGTGTTGTAAAAGTCGGTCTATGCAGCCGCTAGGCGCTAGGAGAGGTCATTTAGTGGAATTTTGCCCTAGGCGTTTTGGTGATTAGGCGGACCTAGGCGCTAGTTTTTTTTTTTTAATTCCACAAATTTCTAAGTGGGGAAAGTTATTTTGAGAACACCTATATTTCGTGCGAACCGTGAGAACGGCATCTAAAACCATTCAAATTCAAAATTTCTTTTTACACTTGTCTTTATTACTAAAATACAATCCCCAAAACACAATTTACGCGTAAAAATTCAAACGTATACGAAAATAATTTGTTTTTACACATGTGTAAATTTGCTGTTTATACATGTGTAAACTGTTTCATTTACACATGTGTAAAAAGTTAATTTGAAAGTGTTTTTGCAAGAAAAGATGGATTATTTGAAAAGAAAATTCATTTATTAATGTTGTATTTTGATTATAATGGGATTTGTATTAAAAAAAATTGATTTTGATTGATTTTTGTACTTGTTCTCACGGTTCTCACAATATTTAGCGTTCTCAAAATAACCGTGAGAACTGTGAGAACGGCATCTAAAACCATTCAAATTCAAAATTTCTTTTTACATTTGTCTTTATTACTAAAATACAATCTCAAAAACACAATTTACATGTAAAAATTCAAACGTATACGAAAATAATTTGTTTTTACACATGTGTAAATTTACTGTTTATACATGTGTAAACTGTTTCATTTACACATGTGTAAAAAGTTAATTTAAAAGTGTTTTTGCAAGAAAAGATGAATTATTTGGAAAGAAAATTCATTTATTAATGTTGTATTTTGATTATAATGTGGTTTGTATTAAAAAAAATTGATTTTGATTGATTTTTTTACTTGTTCTCACGGTTCTCACAATATTTAGCGTTTCAAGATAACCCTCCCCTATCTAAGTATTATGGGTATATATCTTAACATATGTTAAAAAACACCTAAATCTGTGTATATATATATATAAAATACGTATAAAAATTCCAAAACACCTAATTCCGCCTAATTCTACCTAGTCCCTAGGCTAGACCACACCACCTGCCTGCCTAGCGCCTTCTACAACCTTGGATATGACTATTGTCAATTTCGGATTTAGGGTTGTTTATATAATTATAAATGGTTGGAACCGAACAAACCGCACAAACTCAGTTTGATATTCAAACAGTTCAGTTTTTAACGGTTTGTCGGGCCAACAGTTTGGTCTGGTTTGAAACTTGAAATAGGCAATGTAAACCGGACCGGCCTTGGCCTTTTAACTTTTGTTATTTGTATTTCTCTTCGGATTTGGAATATGTAGTAAAGCTGAGCATATGCATTGTAACCATAAAACATCTTAATCAATTGAGACGTCTTTGTACAAATTAATGATTTGAGGTGAAATTGAAATTTAAAACATCTCCGGCTGTTTGGCTAAACCATTCAACCCATCCAGTTTGGTTTGTCATTCTTTGAAACCGTAGTTGGCGGTTTGGCCTGACATCTTTGTCAAAACTGGCTGAACAGACCGTAAGCACCCCTACAGTGTAAATAGGTTAAGACGTCAACCCATAGTCTGTCTACTATTACTTTTGTAACACCTTAAGCAAATCCCACATTGCCTGTGGATACGAGAGATGTTAGGCTCATAAGGAATGTTTGACTTTCCAAACCACCAACGCGTTTTGGGCGCATCGGTTGTGGATGAGAGAACTCGAGCAATTCCAGGATGGGTAACCTCATTGAAAGTTTCCACTTGGGTAACCGAAAACAAAACCGTTAGCTCTTAGTGGGCAAAATAGACAGTATTGGTTGGCACAGCTATGAATATAATATGCATGCATCGGTGTATGTCATAGATTGAATTACAATCTTCCATTATCATCTTAAGGTATGAAGGACAACGTGACATGCTATATAATCAAACATTCAACCTAGATCAAGTTGCATTTGCTTCAGAAGGGATTAAAGATGCTCAACAAACGGTATGTTTTACAATCATCGAGTTTTTATTACTGATTTTATGATGTTATCTTTAAGTTGCACTATGACCTTATGTTTTTTGTGATCTTGCCATTTGTAAATTTTGTATCTTTTAGATGTCGGCTTTGAAATCAGCAAATAAAGAGTTGAAAGGAATGATGAAAACCGTGAAGCTTCAAGACATTGATGTTAGTCTTGTACTATTGCATCGTTTACTTTGTACCTTCCGTATCGACTTTACTTGTATATCTTTTTAACTGCGGGTCGTTTACTATATTTTTTATAGAATATGCAAGATGAAATGATGGACATGATGGATATCAGCAACGAAATACAAGAATCTCTTGGCAGAAGTTACAGTGTGCCAGATGACATCGACGAAGATGAACTTTTGGGCGGTAAGTACACATTTTTTCGTCTCTTTTTTGTTTTTCTGGTATAAAAATCACTTATGATCCGTTTGGACTTTGGGTCATCTATTAAATGTTGTTTATGGTTGGATATGCAGAACTTGATGCCCTGGAGGCTGACATGGGGCAGGAAACTGAAGGTGCAGGGGTACCGTCGTATCTTCAACCTGATAATGAGACTGATTTGAATGAAGAACTCAACTTGCCTTCCGCTCCCAGTGGACAAGCGGTGCCAGCTGGCAGAGTTAACAATCAGGTGACTTTGAAATACTTAGTCATGTGTTAGTTATCACTAAATGGGTCGATTTGGGTTATGTTATACATAAACGGGTCAAAATCAATTTTTTAAACTAAGAATTTTACGTAGTGTAGTTCTTATAATCATATTAAATGTTGACCCATTTCAACACGATACAAGTTATTACGCATTTTAACTAGAGCCTATTTTGACCTGCTATCCAACTTGTCATTTTTGCCGTGTCTACCCCAAGTATCAAATGATGATAAATTGGTAATGTTAAGTTTTGTAACTTTATTTGTGTTTGGTTTACAGCCTGTGGATGAACATGGGTTTCCTGCTGTCCCACATGCATCACTTCGTACTTAAGCCTGAACCGCTTGACCTCTAGTCTGTTTATTCTTCGACTGGATGGCTTGGCATGTTTACTACCGCCTTTTTACCTCTGTAAACAATAGTGTGCATATCCGAACATGATTACTTTTATTTGATGTCACTTAGAATATGATATTATGAATAAACTCCGACATTTTGATTATAACAAGTATATAATAATGTCTGTACTCCTACATTTGGGCTACATTCGTTTTAGAGTTTCTAAATAATGGCTAAAGTTGTTAGAAATAACAACTGAAACAACAATGTGCTGATTCGAGGCTTGTGATGAATCGCTGCGCAAGATACGAGTAGTATGTCCTGTCAACATCGCACAGGTTGTCACATTCAGTTGAGCTTGCTGATAAATGGTGTTTTGATGTGTAAAGTGAGATGCAGATTTGGTCACGCAAAAGAGCGATGGTTTAGATCAGTCCCAGGTGTGTAGTTTTGCAACGTTTGCATCTATTTGGCCGCGGATAGCAATTTCTAACCTCTAAAGAGACATAATGGTTGGAACTTTCGTCACTAGCCACGCTTGCTTCTTCGAACAGATACATTGATTGGCAACGGGCGATTCTGAAATTTCCAACTAACATGTTCTAACCGTTTGAGTGCGCATATTAGCTCGTTGTTAAACTCATTAAGAACATAAACCCATAAATAATAAATAAATTATTATAGATGAAAAACGAAACTTACAAACAGAATCAAACACCTGTTCTAGCTCATCATACAACATTTAAATCCACAACTATGTCTTCCATCATATTCACATAAAATTGTTTTACATTTACTTCAACAATATAATATGCAAAGTCGAATTATATATTTATATGAAAGGATACTGTTTGATGCTCATGTTAATAGGAAAGTTAGTCAAGTCATAAGGGTATGTGTAGTGGTAGAGGGTTATGTTGGGGTTATGGGATTAAAATATTAAAAAGTAATAGAAAAGGAGTTATGTGAGGGTTATGGAAAAAGAGGGTGTAGTGGGAATGAGGGTTATGTTGGGGTTATAAATGATTGGTAATGATTGGTTAATTATTGTTTTTTATTTAAATAAGAATATTTAATACTTAATAATATTTTATTAAATATAAAAATAATAATAAAAATTTAAACTGAAAGTTTATTAAATTAATAATAATAATAATAATAATAATAATAATAATAATAATAATAATAACCCACCCCACCTACCCCTTCCCCACCTACTTTTTTCTCCTCATCTTCTTCTTCACTTCTTCTTCTCCACTTCTCCTTCTTCTTCTTCACTTCTTCTTCTTCATCTCTTCTTCTTCTTCATCTCTTCTTCTTCTTCCTCTTCTTCACTTTTTCTTCCTCTTCACACACACACTTCAATAATAATAATAATAATAATAATAATAATAATAATAATAATAATAATTTAATAAAAAGAGTGCAGGAGAAACGCCCGCTATGGAGAAAATCCTATGGCCTGAAAACGCCTGAAAACGCCCCGCGGGGCGGTGTGCAGAGGCGCTATGGCCTGAAAACGCCTCATAACTATCCCCACTACGCATACTCTAAGAGGCAAGACAATAACGTGGGTATTGTAAATGACTAAATGGTGAACAGCACAAAGCTACTTTGCAAGTATATAAAGTTATCCTTGATTATAATATTATATATAGCCAGTTATTGGCACAATTAGTATGTCTAAAAGTTAAGCTCCCAATACAATAATAATATTTGGTAATATTAGAAGCATATGAAAAATACCATACGTTAAAAGCTAAGTGAATCATGTACTTTTGTATAATAGGCATCTATGCCAAAACGGTGGATGAATGTGACACAACGCTAAGAAAAGAATCAAATATGAATTTCATTCACACAAACATTATGCAAAAATAAATTTTTTTCTTATAATCATGTTGGTTACACTATCTTTATTTAGCTAAACATTTTTCCTACAAAACCTAATTTAAATTTCGGACAAAGATCATCCAAAAATATTTTATATTTTGTTTATAATCATGCGGTCGAGTAGTCGATTTTGACCACAACGCCCGATGTGACGATAGTTGGCATGTCGTCCCTTGCCGCTTAAAAAAAATAGCTCACATAAATATTTAACTTGATACAAAACGGTATAATTCATTAATTTGTATATGGTAAGCAGGTGATTGATAATTATTAAACACGTTTAATTATATAGTTTAAATGGTTTTTTTTTAACGGCAAATTTTTACTACACCTTTATTCCACCTCACCTTGCATTTGCAAGGATTTGAATCCACAACTTTACATTTATAAGGGGAGACGTCATACCACTAGATCAAGAGGTCATAGGTTACCAAAAATTATTTATGGACACCATTTACCAAAAATTGACTTAACCAAAAGAATTTAAAATTAAATCACGTTCTTTCTTTCTTTCTTGACCATCCCCCATGTGACTACACAATCTTGACCACTGCCCATGTGACCTGATCACTTATCAAAAAAAAAAAAAAACGAAAAAAAACGTTACAATAAGCAATCAAGAATAGTAATACTGACTGAACATCATAAGTTAGTAATTAAAATAAAGATAAGCAACTTATACTTCTTTGAAGTAAAATCAATTTGTTGGGAAAACATCCTTTCCTAAACTTACTTTAAGCTTGAATAATAACTTCAGGAGAATTAATATTTTTTTTGGTTCTAACTTCTAATAAAGATATCTCAATTCTACAATGCAGAGAAAAACTACAAGTTTTGTTAGGATACTTCGAATTTTCAATACGAAGAATAAAAAAACAATTATATTCTTGAATGGTTATCTCAATTCTTTTGTACAAATATCTATATACTTGTGTACAAATTTAAATGAAAAAAATAAACAGTTTGGTTCTACTATGATAGTATGATATATTGATTCTTTCCTATAAAACTAGTGTACAAATTTGTGACTATAAAACTGTTCCTTGTCTCCAGGATATATCGATTCTTCGATACAACTTTTTGTAAAAATAATAAAATAAAATAAAATAAAATAAAATAAAACATTATTTTGATTTGTCCGGTGTTTGTTTTTGCCAGTTCGGACCCTAGAGGCCTAGACCATATCTAAATTAATTAATACGGTATAATATAATAAAATTAAATATATTTTTATTTTTTTCTTCTTTAAAATGTTATATATATATTTCAACAACTTTCACAAGCCACTCTCACTCTCACTCTCACTCTCAAGACAAGAGTGTATAAGCAGTGGCAAAGTGCTAAGTGACGTCATCACTTCAACCGTGATCACATATTTTTCTATCTTAATCTTCAGGTTAACTGATCTTTTGTCTCTCATATTAGTTGTCTCTACACTACCTTTGTTACGATTGTTATGATCCATTCTGTTAAGTCGATATTATTTAAGTGTTTAGAGATCTGTTGTTACTGAATATTATTTTCATATCTAACTGTTAGTTATCATTATGCTTAGATCACTCTAGCTTACTTTGATTCAAAACCGGTATGGTGTAATATTGCAAGCTATCAAACTTGCCCTACATCGGTTGTATGTGCCTTTTATAGACCAAATGGGCTGTCTCACACACCGGACTAGTCTTTTGGGTTAAGTTCTCTAGTTTGGTCCGCAACAGAGCCAAACTCAAAGTGCTGGCACGGAGGGAGTCACCAACGAGAATGTTGGCCTTAAGGATGGTTGATTGATATGGACTGAAACCGTTGCAATGAATTGGACTTGTCCGATATCGGTTGTATTAACAACAAATATAGTCTTTTGGGCTGAGTTCTCCTGTGTGGTCTGCAACAGAGCCAATATTAGCATGGACGAAGCTTGGTTCGCCAATCCGGGGGGTGGGGGGCTCAATTTTTTTCGATCGATAGTGGCAAATCGGCGGGGGCCGGGCTCACACCTGGACTAAATTTACCTACGAAGATTGCAAATTTCCACTACTGCGCCATGAAGGGGGGGGGGGGGGGGGGGGTTGGCCCTCACAATGCTTCGTTCCTGAATCTTAGAGTGGTGGCATGGAGGGACTTGTCCCATATTGGTTGTATGGGCAATAAATATGGGTTTTATAGACCGAATGGATTAGACTAGGCATTTAGGTTGAGTTCTCTTGTTTGGTCGGTAACATTTTCTGTTGTGTTCGTAGTTTAAGTTTGCGTAAGCCTCGTTAATCGTTGTTTTGTGATTTTTTTATTTTTTTTTTTTTTTTTTGCTTTTCAAATCAATTTGAATTGAGATTAATGTTGTTTGACAAAAAAAAAGTAGAAATCATAGCGTCAAGAATGATTCAAATTTTGTGGATATGTATAAAGCTTTTGCGTTTTGTCTTTGTCAACAATATGACCAATAATGCAACTTTATGATTAGACACACATTAGGTTTGTTTTCATATGAAGACAAGAATAGGTAATCACGCTTTACTAGAATCCAAGATAGCTTTACCAAACATATGAGTTTTCAACCTTAAAGAGGAGTTGCTCTTGTAGAGGTCATTGGAATCCAGCTTTCACTGGTTTTCTGCACCTAACCCTCTTGAAGGCTACCTATCTAGCCAAACCAAAGGGCTTGTAGGCCCAGGGATGAGCATATTGCACCGAATACCAAACCGATACCGAACTGAGGGTGTTCGGCATCGGTATCGGTACTCACATTTAGAAGTTTTTGGTTTCGGTATTTTCGGTATCAGTACGGGATCGGTATGGTAGGTAAAATACCGATATCATACCGGTACTGGAGCGTACCGTATGTTTTCGGTATCGGTTTTTGGAAGTTTTCAGTATCGGTTGGTACCAATACTGTCCCAAGCTCATCCCTAATTGTAGGCTGTAGCCTAGTGGTATCAAAGTATGCGGTGTTTCTCTTTAAGTGGCTGAGGGTTCTACTTCTATAGTGGACCGGTGTAGATTTAGCTGTTTAGGAGTAGGTTTAGCTGTTCTCATTGGTTAGCACTTAGCTGTGTATTGGTGGGGTCCTGTGAGTTTGTACCGTAACGGATTCTCGCACTTAAAGAAACAAAACGTGTGAGTTTTGAAAATCTGTATGATCCATATGTTAATGAGTCTTTTTCTACCATCAATTTGTTGACTTATCTTGTTTTCAAACTTGTGTGATCCATATGTTAATCATGTGGTTGGAATCCAATAAAGTATTAATGTATCCATGGTTTTCTTTCTTTTGAAATGAAGCCCACTTGCATACTTCAACTATAGCTTTATTAGCTTCCTTTTAAATTTTGGTTAATCTACAGTGAGATAAAGCAAAGGTGAAATTCTTGCAATGACAACTACTGGATCTAGTGATGCTCCTCTTGTTGCTCAAAGGTAAGCAAACATGAACCATTTATGTAGTTTCTTCGTTATGGGTGTGTACCGTTGACTGTTCAAAAAAAATTTATGTAGTTTCTTTGTTTGCATACTACAACTACGGCTTAATATTCGCTTACTCAGATTATTAGGGAAGGTTGCTTTGGTAACCGGTGGCGCTACTGGTATTGGGGAGAGCATTGTTCGTCTTTTTCATAAACACGGTGCAAAAGTTTGCGTAGTTGATATTGACGACCACCTCGGTCAACAATTATGTCAAACACTCGGTGACAACACTCGTTTCATTCACGGTGATGTCACCGTTGAAGATGATATTTCCGGTGCGGTTGACTTTTCGGTCAACACTTTTGGTACACTCGATATCATGGTCAACAATGCTGGAATGAGTGGGCCGCCCTGCCCTGACATCCGCGAATTCTCTATATCAACATTCGAAAGAGTATTTGATGTAAATGTTAAGGGTACATTTATTGGGATGAAGCATGCGGCTCGGATCATGATCCCGTTAAAAACTGGCTCGATTGTTTCTCTTTGTAGTGTGGCGAGTGCTATTGGAGGGTTAGGCCCACACGCATACACAGGGTCCAAGCATGCCGTGTTGGGCCTCACCAAGAGCGTAGCTGCTGAACTCGGAAACCATGGGATTCGTGTCAACTGTGTTTCACCTTATGCGGTTTTGACCGACTTGGCTATGGCACATTTGCATGAAGACGAAAGAACTGACGACGCGAAGGCAGGTTTCCGGTCTTTTGTCGGAAAAAACGCTAATTTGCAGGGTGTGGAACTGGTAAGGGAGGATGTTGCAAATGCTGTATTGTTTTTGGCTAGTGATGATGCAAGGTATGTAAGTGGAGCCAATCTGTTTGTTGATGGAGGTTTCACATCTACAAATCATTGTCTCAGGGTCTTCCGTTGACCATGGATTGAAGTGTACTCTTGGTTAACATTGTTCTAAAACAAAACCATTAATGTACTCTTCTTCTTAAGAATAAACTATATATTTGGTCAAATATATATTATCAAATTGCTAGCTTGCTTCAGCTTCCACACATGTGTTTTTGTATCAAATTGCCAGTGTATTAAGAGAGGGTGTTTGGGATTGCATTTTGAATCTGATTTTTGGATCATTGCGTTTTGAAAATGCAGATAATCAGTTTTTTAGGCTACCAAAACGCAATAATCTATAATCAGCTCAACCCCTGCTTTTTCAAAACGCATAATCTGTTTTGAATCATCAATCCCAAACACCCCCTAAATCAAATCCCGACTCTCGGGAAGAATTTGGTGTATGCGTGTAAACAAACTGAGTTGCTCGTGAACTACCCGAGATCCAGTCACTAAAAGCTTGAATCAAGCTCGAGCCTAAAAACAAGCGTGTTTAATATACACCCCGAACCCATGCTTCTATGCTTCATATTGCTAGCCTAATATATGTAAAATAATTTTTATCTAACATATAATAAATATATTACAATATGAAATTATTTACACACAATTTATGGTAAAATAACATAATCAATATCTGTATGGAAATTATCTCACTGGCCGAGCTCGAGCTTGCAATATAGAGCTTGACACAAGCCGAGCTCAAGTTCTCTTAAGCTAAACGAGCCAAGCTCAAGCTCTCTTAAACTAAACGAGTCGAGCTCGAACTCACCTCGTTTACACCCCCTAATTTGGTGTGTTGACTTTAAATACGACTATAACGAACCAAGCATTAGATAAAACCGATCACAGCTTGTGTAACATCAAACTAAGCTTGAACCAGTCTTTTGATCAGGCAATGCCTTTCCAACCTAAAGAGTTAATAACAGTTATTTTTTTTTAACAAAGATTGCTACATAGCTTTGTCCGCCTTTTTTTCGACAAATGGCATATCTCAAACACAATACCCATTGGGTTTTTTTAGATTAGAGAGAGAGTGTCTAATTTTACCTAAAATGTCCGCAATCTGCAGAAAATCATCATCGTCGTCGTCATCTTTACCTTGATGCCAAAATTCTTCAGTTAATATGAAGCTTCCCCATGTCAATCATATGCCAACTAGGTTCTACATTCAGCTTCTCTGCATCGCCGCTAGAATTTGACCTAAAATGCGTTCTTACCTTGCTGCCATTGCGTGAATAGGCCAAATTACGTTTCAACCCCTCGACATCATTTCTCATACGCTGGTACTGGCCTGTATATATTTTTTTTATTAGACGATATGACAGCTTCGATAAACAACTAGTCATGAATTTACGATAATATAAAACTTTAAATACTAAAAACAACGGGAAAACTTACGTTCCTTGACAAACTTTTCCTGCTGCAGCCTGTGCAACTGCTGTTTAAGTTGCTTGTTTTCTATTGACATATAAACACGCTGCTCACCCAAAGCTTTAACTCTAACAACCAATTCTGACACGATATTCTGCATCAGTAGGCGCACACTTTATTAGATTAGTATAAAAGTATAAATGCAACATAAACCTAACATTCGTATTGCAAAAGTGATAGTAATGAGCCAGGTATGAGACGCGCTTTGCTATTCAAAGTTCTATACCTGATTATAAAATTGTGCCCCGTACCCCTCAGGTACTTGTTACTAATTACCCAACAGGTTCGCGGGTATACCCCTTTATGATCTTATATGGTTAAAAATTACTCATTGAGATGCCTATTACTCGAAATCCAATCTAATAATCACCTCAAAACCAACTTAAAATACCAAATACTCAACTACGCTTCTAACGTTTTATAATTTAACAAATTTCAAGTTTCTACAAACTTCAACATACTATTCATTACAATTCTTAAAATTACATAAAGTGTGTTACGGAGTAATATATATGGTTTCAATGTAGTAAACAGCGTTGGGTAATCATGCGGGCATCACCTAATACCATATCCGTCACAAGCCCATAGATTTTTTTAAACTAATCCTATACTGGCCGAATTCCCATACTGAATGTTTCAAGTTTAAGTTCTTTTGCCAGACTGCAGCTAGCAGATCACAATCTCTACCACAACTAGAAAATACTAACAAATTTTTCAAGCAACTGTGATATTAACATAAGTATTACTCGACTGTTTCTACCGGTTTTTACCTGATAATTCTCAACAGTTCTTTCCAGTTCTGCTATATACTGAAGCTTACGCACTCGCGACCGTTGTGCAGAGTGCCTGCAAGAATCAATACCACAAATTTTAGCTAACAGTATTCAAATTTCTACGGTGCTAAAAGCTACAAGCATGAACTAGAATTTTAACCTTTTAAACGGTTTAGCGTCCGTATCGGCTTCACCAGCAGGATTCTCTAGAGAATCAAGTTGCGGGAATCCAGAAACCAAAGGATCAGAATTAACATACTGCACAGGACCATGAGAAGCATACTCTGATAAAGCCGAAACAATAGCATTCTCCTGAACCGATACTTTATCCTTGCTCCGAGGCGAATTAGGACCGTATTTACAATCCGAATCCAACGCAGTTACATCAGTTTCATCATCTTTTTCTGTCTTCACATCCGGCAACACAACAAGACCATCCAAAACAGCCCCGGAATCACTAGCTGCACGCCGATGAGTCTTTGACTTAAACTCCGGCTCCCAATCACCCAACAAGTCATCTAGCCATTCTGGCTGTTCCTCCATATCAAAACTGTGTGACACGGATTTGTAAAGCCGGGAACGAGAGTGCTCATCGTTCCACGTGACTGATGACGGCGGATCGAGGGAATTCGACTTTGAAAGCGGGCAGCGAGGCGGAAGTTGCGTTTGTCTCGACATTATTGACTAATTTTTTTTAAACAAAAAGGATTAACAATAGCTTAAATAACATAGTTTCCATCTGTAACAGCTTACATTATTGAAGATAAATAAATAACTGTCTATAACAAACAGGATTAACAATAGCTTAAATAACATGGTTTAAATTCCATTAAACATTTTTTTTTTAAATTCCATTAAAGTTACGGCGATTACAGTAAACCGGCAACAAGCTGTGCCGCAACCCTTATGGATAGCAAAAACCTATCCTACTAAAAACAAAGCTTAGGGTCTAAGGGTCGAAAAATTACTATGCACGACGCGTGTAACTGTTCATCAAAAATATCAAATTACAAGTGAATAGTCAACAAAGTTGAAGACAAATAATGTTTACAGATACGTAACAGCTTTATTATTATTATTATTATTAATATTATTTTTATTGTAGCAAAATCCAAAACCTATTTCACAAAATACAAACACAAAACGTACAAATAAACAAAAACAACCAAATTTGTTACAAAACTATAAAAACAGCTACAAATTTGATGAAAATAAGAACTGAGAGGTGAGTAACAACGAATATATATATTTTTTGTTTGGAATTGTGAAAATAATCAGTGAAGAAGGAAAGCAGGGTAGGAAGAGCATTAAAAAGGAAGGTTTTGTTGTGTAATTGAGATTAATATGAGTAGAGATTAACAATGTGATGGAAAACAAAGGGAATTTAGGGGAATTTGACGTACCTTTTTTTTTTTTTGGTTAATAATCGAGGGAGGGAGAGAGAGAGAGAATGGAGGAGATACGATGCGTAGTTGAGCGATTTAAGCCGTCACGCTTTGTTTCTTTACACGTTGGATTAGCTGGGTGAAGCTACTGTGCAAGTGGGTAGTAGACGTTTTGAACCAGGAGAGGATTATTATTATTTATTTATTTATTTATTTATTTGTGTGTTTAACAACTATCAAAATTTTAAAATATCTAATCAGTTAAATCATACTCCCTCCGTCCCATTTTAAATGTCCTCCTTTCCTTTTTTGTTTGTCCCAAATTAAATGTCCCTTTTCAAAAATGGAAATGTAATTTCCAGTTTTGCCCATAAAAGACAAAACACATTCACCACTTTTGAGGATATTATTGTCATTTTACCACATACAAACAAAAAATTTCTTAAAATGTGTGTTTTTGGAAGTGGGACATTTAAAATGGGACGGAGGGAGTACTTAACGAGTGGTGGGATATACACAAATACAAGTGTGACATATAATGGGGACAAAACAAGACTTACGGGGTTTAACAGATACACTATGTTCCAGAGTTTAATAATAGAAGGAAAGGAAAGAAAGCGGAGAGAAAGGGGAACAATTTTGTGTTCCAGAGTTTCATTAAAGGAAAGAAGCGAAGAGAAGAGGAAGGAAAATTATCCCAAATAACAATCCTTCCAAATTGGAAGGAACCGGAAGGAAGGGAGAGTTAAAAAAATTTAAAGTATATCATTTACCAATATACCCTCTCATTTAACCTATAACAAAATCTTACAAGGGTATAATTGTAAAATATGCGTTTCTTTTCTCTCCCTTTCAACTCGGGAACACATAAAATCTTTAGTTTCTTTTCTTTTCTTTTCAACTCGGGAACACGAAATAAAATTATATATTTTCCTTTCTTTTCTCTCTTAATATCCCTTTCTCTTCTTTTCTTTTATTTAGTAAACTCGGGAACACAGCGGTAAGGTAAGCGACGACGTGATTGACATAACTATTAAACACGGATACAAATACAACTCGTTTAATTGGTTTATACCCATAAAGCCACAATGAATCAATATAGGGTTTGGACCATTGCGAACCCTAATTAGTCTTAAACCGATTATTAGATGTTCAAAAACACAAAATAAATCGCACATGATTGCGTGTAGCTAGAGCTGTTCAAATCGCTCGCCGCTCGTGGATCGCTTGTCGCTCGTTCGGAAAATGCTCGAAAAATGCTCACTCGATCTTCCGCTCGGCTGTATATGAGCAGATCGGCTCGGTTCGGTTTGTAAATGAGCCAAGCACGAGCAAAGGTACGCTCAGCTCGGTTCGGCTCGAATAAAATTTTTATTTATTTAATAATAAATATACACACAATTTACAGATAAATTTATGGCTTTATATATAAGATTTTATTGAATTTGACTCAGGATATGCAAATAAAATATAACCAGCCCACTTAGCTCAATAAAAAAAAACTTAATACTAGATTTAATAGTAAAACAATAAGCCATGAGGTGACAGTCTTGACTTCTTTATGTTATTAGTCGTTCATCGCTAATTGTCGCTTGATATCACACCTACGTCACAATGCAACAACTGTTCTCTGACATATGCTCATCACCTCACCAGCCTCATTCTTGGACATTTCGACCTTAGTTGTCAACCGACAATGAAAACATCGAAGGAAACATCCCAATTTTATGATCGTCCGTATTATTCTCCGCTCGATTCTCGCTCGGCGATCGCTCAGAAAATTTGTGCTCGAAGAATGCTTGTTCGGTTTTCGGCTTGATTGTAAACGAGCCGCTCCGCTCGGTTTGGTTTGTAAACGAGCCAAGCACGAGCAAAGCTCCACTCAAATCGGCTCAGCTCGTGAACAGCCCAACTGTAGCACGCTTTTATGTTTTATGTATTAAGAATAAGAAATGGTGGAGGCTAGCCTTTTAATTTTAATTCTTTTGTAAAAACATATAAAAAATACATAGTGTAGTTTTAATTAAACAAGTCTTAGGGGCTGTTTGGCAAGTGCTGAACCAGTAAGTGCTGAATCAGTAACAGGTCTGAATGGGTAAGAGACTCTGAACCGGTAAGGTGCTGAACCATTAAGTGGTGTTTGGTTGTACCTCTGAATAACAATGTTAAATGACTATTTTACCCCCACCCCAACCCCCACCTACCCATCTCTTTTTTCATTCTCTTTCATTAACAACGTTCTTTCCCAATCCCAACCACCCACCCCATTTGACCAAAATGTTTCTCTTATCTCTTCCTCTGCATTTTTTTTAATCTCTTCAATCCTTCATCACCAATCAATCTCTTCAATCCTTCAATCCTTCATCACCAGTTCACCACTTCCCCATTCCTTTTTTTTTTCTTTTCGAACAGACTCAAATATACCCACCATTTACCATCCAGATAAAAGAGAAGAAAGAGAGTGTTCCAGAGAAAAGAAAGGCAAGGAGGAGAGGTGGCGTCGACGGCGGCGGAGGAGGGTTGGGGTGGTCGGCGTCGGAGCTGAGAGTGGGGTGGTTGGGGCGACTATGAGGGAGGAAGGTACTTAGGGGTATACATGTCTTCTTGTTCAGTGATTTTCATTCAGAGAGTGTGGATTGCTGAATGGTCCAGTCTGAATGGAACCCTTCAGAGCTTGTGTTTTAGTGAAAAAACAATCATGGCTCTGACCAATTCAGAGGCAAAGCTCTAAATAAACCATTCAGAGGTTAAACAAACAGCCCCTTATTGTGTCCTAAACATTCAAATGGTCCTTATTGTGTCCTAAATATCCAAATGGTCACCAAACCTAGCATTTAAAAAGTTTGTTTCTAAACTATTACAATTAATTAAAAAACATTAAAAGTATATGAAAAATTATTTAGTACAACCATAAAAAAATACCTAAGAAACGTTATATGAAGTTAATTATGAAAACATAATATAAAAAAATTGTGGTAAAATTGTGAAAACAAAAGAGCTTTCTGGTAGCTAAGACCATGTGTAATGGTGGGTGAAATTTGGTAGGTGAAAGTGGCATTTTTTGACACTTGGCATGTGAGGTCACTTTGGTGGGTGAAAGGGGCTTGAAATGGGCAAGGGTGTAATGATGGGTGAAATGGACATTTTTAAAAATAAAAACAAAAAAAAAAAAAATTATTGGTGCCTTCTTTGTTTTGGACACTTGGCAGAAAATGATTGGCCTATCAAATATTTCAGCTACGCGAAATATTTCGCTTGGGGCAGGTTAACGCCCCTTTATTATGGAGGGGGCGGTGTTCTTGAGTAAATGGGGCGCCAAAATTGGCCTTTAACGCCGAATTCACTAGCCATTACACATGGTCTAAGACTTGTATTTTAGTATAGTACTTCCTCCGTCCCAATCTAAATGTCCATATTTCCATTTTTTTTGTTCCAAATTAAATGTCTATTTTCAAAAATAGAAATGCAATTTCCAGTTTTGCCTATAAAAGACAAAACACAATCAAAGATTTGAGGATATTATTGACATTTTACCACATACAAACAAAAGATTTCTTAATATGTGTGTTTTTTTGCCCACGACATTTAAATTGGGACGGAGGTAGTATATAATTATACTTGTAACTGGGAGCGTTTAGCGACTTTCGTAATTATGATTATATAGTTTAAATACTTGATTGATTTTGTTCAGAATGTTTAATTGATTTTGTTGAATTTGAAGTTTGAACGTTATATACGAAGCTCATGTTTTGCCATATATTCCTTTTTTTTCCTGATTATTTAGTGATTTTTTCATGTTTGAGGTTTTATTAACAATAGTGACTTACTTTTGTGGAGAAATGTTATTTCTTTGAACTTCATAAGTCGTCTATACTCTATATCGAATCATTCTATCTACCATTGTCCTTAAGTGTTAATTCAAATTTCAACTAAAGCTAATATTTGATCATTGCCAACTTCTTATCTTGTGATCATGCACGCATAAAATTTAGTTACTACGATAAAACCATGCGAGTATAATCACAACTAGAAAAATCATGAATGGTCTCCCCTCACAGTTCCAATACAAAATGAAGGGTTCAACTAAGCTTTTGGTTCCTTCCTTGTTTTGTATCCAGCTATTGCTTCTTTTCTTGTTTTACAAACATTGGATTCACCCAAAAAGGAGGGTATATAACCTTGTTCAACATTGATTCAACACCTATATCATCTAACATATTTCCTTTGTTTTTGTGTATATTTTCAGTTTGAACGTTTCTTGTCGTATGCAAGACAGATGTGTACCCTACATTTTGCAATATTCTTGGGTACATAAAAAAAAATAACCTAAAAATAAAATAAGTATGATTGAGGTTCTTTAGCCCACCGCGGGGAGTGGTGCTGTTGTGGAGACGAGAGGTGAAGGATGGATCGGATTTTCATGGTGAAAGTCCGTGGCCACATATAGAAGAAGAGATAAAATGTCTAGAGGGAGAGAGAAAGGGTGAGGCGAGGCGACCTTAGAGAAGGGGTCCATCCCTAAAGATTGATGACATGGACAACATAGATAACCTGTATACGACATTATTAAATTTGTTAACTAAAAAATAAACTATTTGGAATTTTACTGTTTTTTTAAATAATTAGAATTAGGAGGCCATGATCCGTCATTTCTTTTTGTTGGTATATAAAATATATAACTGTGTTATATATAATGGATATAAAGTAGTTAAACAAGTCGTATTTAAGTTTGGAACTTGTATTGTTCGGGTCGTTAGAGACTTGTTAAACCCGCTAAGACACGATTTGTCAGCCTAGCTAGCAACTCGGGAGTAGTATACTAGTATGAATAGGAAAAGTTTCTGCAAGGAATTGCATATGTGAATCAAGTGTACGGATTACGGAATGCTAAGGTGGAGCACTATCCACACGTTACACGATTTAATATAAATTATTTGACATTCTTTTACTCCCTTCATCCCTTGGAATAATTGTTGATTCTATTCCCACTTTGAGTATCCGATACCAAGTAATTGATTTGATTCCGTTCCCACTTTTTGATCATCTAATGCCAAGCATAACCCAAAATTTTTGGGTCAATTTGTGGGTACTTTGTTCATGTTCACAGTTAAATCGGCCCATCAAGCTTATTTTTATTTTTGTACTTCCTGTTTCTCGTTTTATAGACACTAGCAGGAACCCGCGCGTTGCGGCGGGGTTGCGCTGTGTTTAAAAGAAAAAGACAATCAATCTATTTATCCACATTTCCAAATTAAACAAGACTTATACGTTTCGACACTTTATATAAACTATACTTATATTAATACATATATATATATATATGATATAGTCCAACGGTTTAGTCCAATATACAGTATTATTAGCCACGCTTTATAATACCAATCATCCGGTTAATACTTTTCTTTTATTATCTTTACCGGTTCGTTTCACGAGTTAACACTTGTTCTTTCGTATTTAAAGTCTGGTGCTTATCAAGTCTCAATTCCCAAATTGAATACCAAATATTTGTTATCAAATGGGTTACCTTTTTCAATCAAAATCAGTACAAAAAATATACCTTTTTTTAATATTTAAAGCAGAAGAAAAGAGAACATATTGGTAAAAAATATCAATACTACAGATATGGAATAAAAGACATATAGAGGTATTAATTATATCAACCGTATAAGGTTTGATTGGTAGATCAAATGCATAATAATGATTTGGAATGAATGCTACGGTTTCAAAAAACAATGACTTGAATGAGTTGCATTAGAAATTTGTATAATAGCCATCAAAGGTGGTACACAAGGGTATTAGTAGAAGAAATTGGGTAAAAATTTGGGGATTACACTTGTGGCTTTTGAGATGACATCTTAAAATGGTAGTGAAATTACCTTGATGCACATCTAGAATTGTAACACCCCGCCTCTAATATCATCCAATATTGTCCGCTTTGCCCATTATAAGCTCACGGATTTGTTTTTGGTTGCCTGAGTGAAAACTTCCCAGGATGTCACCCATCCTGATACTATTCCCACCTGAGCACGCTTAACTGTGGAGTTTTCATGTGCTCCACAGCCAACTAAGCCCAAAACGCGTTGGTGATTTAAGAGGCAGAACATTACTTATGAACCAAGATCTCTCCTGTCCACGTGAGATGTGGGATATGCCTAGGGTGTTACAATCACCCCCCCCCCCTCATGGACTCATCGTCCTCGATGAGGTTTGCCCCACCATCCCGGATGGCACAGGAGTGGCTCTGATACCAATCTGTAACACCCCAACCGATGGCGGAATCATCGAGGTGTCACGTAGTGACGATTATTCAAATTTCATGTTTCGTTCAGACTTTTGTATTTTTTTTTCCATTTCATCTATGTAAGACAATTTAAATTATTCAATAATATATTTACATTTTAGTACCATGTGCTTTTGAATAATCGTCACTACGTGACACCTCGATGATTCCGCCATCGGTTGGGGTGTTACAAGAATGCATTATAATAGTATAGATATGAAGCCAATAACGGGCTTCTAGGAGTATATGTCCCAAGCAAGACATTGGAAAGTTGTAATTGACACATTTAATTTGAGGCTTTCAAAGTGGAGAGCCAAAAAATTATGGGGTGGGGGGTTAGGGTCATTCTATTGAAGTCGGTAGAGTTGGCAATTCAGACACGAACACGATAATCTGACACGAACCTACCCGATTTTAACAGGTTTCGTGTCTATAACAGGTTGACACGTTAAGACCTGTTTATTTTCGTGTCATGTTCTTGTTTACCTGTTTCATGTTCGGGTCTTATCGTGTTCGTGTCTTAACAGGTCTTATCGTGTCTTATCGTGTTTCTTATCATTTCTTGTCGTGTCTTGTCATGTTAACCTGTTTTATTAGGTATTCATTATCGTGTCTTATCATGTTAACCTGTTATACACAGGTTCGTGTTCATGTTTGAAAAAATTGACACGATTAGATTTTGTGTCGTGTTCGTGTTTACATGTTTCGTGTTCATGTCTTAACAAGTTCGTGTAACCTGTTATGCCAGCCCTAGAAGTCGGTGCTCGATAGTCTCCCATTGTACTTCCTCTCGTTGTTTAAAGCGTCAAATTGTGTGATTGACAAGTTGGAGGGCCTAAGGATGAGATTTTTTACTTTTTATTTTGGGCAGCGACAATGGAAAAAAGAAGACTTTTTGGGTTTGTTGGGATTATGTTGTGGGACCAATAGATAAAGGCGGGCTCTGACTAGGTTCCCTCAAACGCATGAACATTATTTTTTTTTCTAAAATGGTGGTGGCGATATAAGAAGGAAGACTCAAGTCTTTGGAAAAGAGTCATTAATGTTGTCTACTTGAATCAACGCTCTTGGTCATATTTGTCGATTAAAAGGGGTATCTCAAGTGTGTGGAACACAATATATAAAACTGAAAAAGACCTTGACGATTTGAATATTCATGCCAGCGAGTTAATAAAAGGGGATGTGGGCAACGGGACATCAATTCGTTTTTGGGTAGACACGTGGGTGGGGGGACTGCCCGCAGATGGTATTGTTTCCTGAGTTGTTTATTTTGGAAAGGCATAAACAATGCACGGTAGCGGATAGTCTGGGTTTACAAGAGAACAACGGGTCGGGTGCGTGTGAATGGAAAAGGCTTCCTGTGATGGAAAACGAGAGGCGATGTCACACCCTCAAAATCCACTTGCGGAGTTTTACCGCGAGGCGCATGACAAACCAGGATCCAAACCAACGATCACAATAAACAAGTCTAAATGTAATTAATGCAATACCAAAACATAGTTTTAAAATCCCGTTTACAGCGGAAGCTTATTCAAAATAAAGTTCAACATAAATAACCAAAGTTCAATGTTTATGAAATCATGCAACTCTATCTAGACGCCGTGCAGACGCGTGCGCCCTAGTTCCATGTGCTACCTTAGCGACCTGAGAAAACATGTAAAAGTTTACGTCAGCACAAAAATGCTGGTGAGTTTACAGGTTTTCAGTTCAAGTACCAAGTTCACCTGTCCATACTATAACAAATAGAAAACCAGTATACGCTAGCTAGGCGTACGTTTTGTTACTACCACGATTGGAAAACCATTACTAACTCGAATACCAAAAGTATGCCCGATGTATGTTCCAGTTGTTCCTGTTGTTCCTGTTTGAGACAATATGCACCCGCCGACCCTCCAAGTCGACGAGCGGGGTTGGTCACTCCCAATAGCGCTATTCACATTTCCCCGTTGTGCAAACCCGCACATTCATGGTTCCCCCCGGGACTTCCAAAGATCGTGTAGTACACAATAGAAACCCATAGTATGACAGTAGTTACCAAATAATCGTTTTAACACATGTTTTCTCCCCCGAAAGTATAAAACCAGTTTAAAAGAGGGGCCGTAAACTCACCTTAAGTTGCTTTACTCCTAATCCCGAGTAAACTCAGCTGCTATGTTAGTCCCGTACAGTGGCGACCTAACATACAACAGTTACAAGTACTTAGACTAATAACCCGCAGGTTAATTAGTCCCTAGATGTCCAGACCATAACCAAGTTCGTTTGAAAATACCGTGACTGTTTAACTGACCCAAAGTACAAGACTCGACATCCCATTGGTGACCCGAGACTCCCCGTGTTATGTTTACGTTCCAAAACATACAATAACGCAAGTACACTTAACATACGTTAACACACAACAAGTTATAGCACATAGTTCACGTATCACCGAAATACATCCAAATATATGTTACCAAGTTATTAGACATGTTACGGGGTTCCTAGCATGTTACTATATGTCAAATCGGGTCTCGGAATGCTAATATACACTTACAGCAGCAGTACACGCGATTAGGGAGGCTAATCGCGTAAATGACCACACGACTAGGGCTAATCGCCCTTAATGTTAAGCGATTGGGGCTACTCGCCCCTAGTGTCACGCGATTGGGGATACTCGCCCCTGTGTCACGCGAGTGGGGCCTAATCGCCCCTATGGCATGCGAGTGGGGGTCTACTCGCCCCTGATACATGCGATTAGCAAGGCTACTCGCCTGTAACCTTGCTGTTCCGGTTTTTCGCGCGTTTAACGCTCCAAATCAGATCCAGAGCGTGTGTAACTACCCAATATCATCCCAAACACTATCCTAAACATGTTTAACCCAAAACCCTTTGTTCAACCTCGTATAATCAGTCCTGCATGCAACCCAAAACAATCCAAACACTATTCACATAGCATGTAACATCAATTAACGCATGTAATCATAACCCTATTATCCGATTACTGAGTTTTCCATCATCATACTAACAATATTAATTCTGACCTAGCATGATAATACATCAAAACATCATCAAGATCCATAAAAATCCTATCTTTCTAATCATACATACCCATAACGCATGTTAATTAGTTATAATCTGTTTAACAACCCTTATTGACGATTTTCAGAAAGCTTTTTCGTTTATGAACAGGTCTGGACCATTAGGGATTGATTAAAAACATTTACAAAGTGTTATGGATGAGAATCAAACCTTAGAATTGTAAAAGAATGATGGTTAGACCTTGAAACCTTGTGTTTTTGATCAAAATCGCCTTCCAGAGGTTGTTTAAGTGTTTGGGGCGGTTATGGGACGACTAGGGTTGATATTAGGGAGTTTAGGAGGTTAAGTATTGTATTTATAGGCGTTTCTAGTCGTTCCAGCACGTTACATGCGATTGTGCAGCAGTTCAGGCGATTAGGGCTTGTAATCGCCTGAAGGTTCTAGTGATTAGGGCCTAATCGCCCTTAGGTATACACGAGTAGGGCCTAATCGCCCTTATGGGCTCCCTACTCGCCTCCCCTATAGGGGAGTAGACCTCCTACTCGCCTATAGGGTTTGGTCTTGTGTGTTTTGCGCGTTAAACCCCGTTTTAACATATGTTAATGCATATTCATGTACCGACAAGTCATATAATGATTGTAAACACATAACACAAGTAAATACACATATTTACACTCGTTCACCAATTCCCGGGACTCGAGACTAGTACGTTCCGTATGCCCTGACGATCCTACAAATCGTCATCGTTTGTACACTTGGTTAAGGACCGACATCTAACGAACCTCTAGACCAACATCCAATGATCTTCTAGACTAACCAATAGTTCCCGAACCATATCCCGACTTAACTAACCCAGTTAAGTACAATATACGCGTGACTCGCTAAGGTAGACTTTCATCTAGACAACGTTGTTAACCCGAATTTGCCAGGTGTCACATCATCCCCACGTTAAAAGAATTTTCGTCCCGAAAATTGCGTAAGTAACAAAAGAAACAACGAAGGGAATAAACAAACAGATAGGAATCAATAGAGAGTAGAAATCAAGAGAGAGATTTACCCGAGGTGTCACAGGCGACAACTGATGGAATGCAACAACTTAATCCAGGGAGTACAACTCATGAACAATGTTGATAAATGGACTTGGCGCCTAGATAAAGATGGTGTTTTTTCTGTTGCTTTGTGCAGAAAAATTCTATGTGTTGCAGTAGTGTCGTTTTACCCACATGAGTGGGTACAATGGTTTCCAAAGAAGGCGAATATACTTGCTTGGAGGGCTGAACAAGGCCGCCTACCTACGCTGGACGGTTTGGCAATAAGGGGTATTATTAGTGGTCCGACATAATGCAAAATGTGCAACGATTTTATGGAAACTGCTCAACATTTGTTTATAAACTGTTTCATTGCTACAAATATGTGGAGTAAAGTAGCTGAATGGTGTAACATCCCTCCGATATTTTCTTTCTCCTTCAAAGGTCTACTACGAATCCTTAGCAACAGTAAGTTGGGCGGCATGAAGAAAAAGTGGTTCAAGCAATTGTTCTTACTACATGTTGGGTTATATGGAAACAGAGAAATGAACGAATTTTCAACGGAAAAAGAGTGGCATTGGATCAAATATTATGTGAAGTCAAGACATCATCATTCATGTGGGTCAAAAACCGCAATAAGAAACAAGCGATCGATCGGGAGATGTGGCGAAAATTTGAATTATGAACAAATAGTTTGTTGTGTAATGTAAGTTGTAAGGTGTGGCTCTATTTAGCGTCTTGCTAATAGAAATATTGTAATTATTGGGTGATGAATGAAAAGTAATTTGCCATTAAAAAGTGTAGAATAAAAATATTTCTTTATTTAAATCACATCAAAAATATTTTTTAAATTAAATCACATAAAAAATATCTCTTGGGGTCTGTTTGGTATGAGGTAATGGAATGGAGAGGGAATGGAATGCACGAGGTAATGGAATGGACAAGGTAATGGAATGGATCATTACCATTCCATGTCTTGTTTGGTTGCCATGTGGGAATGAAACAAAAAATTATTTTATGTTGTTGGATAGGCAGGAAAAGATGAATAAAATCGGTGGTGGGTGGTTGTGGTGGGTGGTGGTCGGTGCCGGTGATGGTGATGGTGATGGTGGGTGGTGATATGTGATGGTAGCGACGACGGTGAGTGGCGGCGACGGTGGAAGGTGGAGGTGGATGGTCGTGATGGTGGGTGGGCGACGATGGTGAGTAGTGGCGGTGGTGGTTGGTGGCGGTAGCATGGTGGTGGGTGGCGACAACGATGGTGGGTGGTGGTGGCGACGGTGGTTGGTGGTGGCAACGATGGCGATGGGTGGAGGTGGATGGAGGTGATGGTGGGTGGGTGACGATGGTGAGTAATGGTGGTGATGGGTGGCGGTGATGGGTGGTGGTGGATAGCGGCGGTAGTGGTGTTGGAAGGCGGCGGTGGTGGGTGGGTGACGGTGGTGGGTGGTGGCGGTGGTTGGTGGCGGTGACGACGATGACGATGGTGAGTGGTGACGGCGGTGGTGGGTGGTGGCGGCGGTGGTGGGTGGTGGCGGCAACGGTGGTGGGTGGTAGCGGTGGTGGTGGTGGTGGTGATGATGATGGTGGTGGTGGGTGGTGAGTTATGGTGTTGTTAGTAAAGAGTGAATAAGGGATGGAATGAAAAAAAAACATGGGGGGTGGATGGAATGATTTTGAGGGAATGGAATGCCTTGTGGAATGAGTGATTCCATTCCTTTAACCAACCAAACACACTATTTTTCATTACCTAGTAATGGTCCATTCCATTCCCCCTTCCATTCCATCATACCAAACGCTACCTTGATTTAACAAACAACCTAACTTGTCAAGTCACAATTTGAATTGAGTTAAAATTAAATGCGAATTAAGTTCACTAAACACAACTAAAGATTCAATAAATAAATTAATATCCGAGAAAGTTTTAAATACAAAAGATCTTTAACATAAAAAAGAAACAAGGAATGTGAGCCATTGATTTAGGAAATCAATGGATAAGATTGAAAGTTGCATTTAGATTGAAATTCACGCATGAGAAGTGAAAAATGAGTTGGGAAGAGTAATTAGGTATAACCTACAATTGTTTACTTTTTTCAACTTAAATCCTCATTTTTTAATTGTTCATAATTTTTTCATGCGACATTATTTAAAACAAATACATCATAAAAACAAGTGTTTTATCCATGAGTTGGGAAGAGTAAAATATGTATAACCTATAATTGTTGACTTTTTTCAACTTACATCCTCATTTTTTAAATGTTCATAATTTTGTCATACGACATCATAAAAACAAGTGTTTTATCCTCTTTAATTTTCATACAATATTGCTATACTTTAAAAAAAAAAAGATTTTTTTGCTTGGTTTTATAACATTCGTAACTATCACATATAATGTGCGTCATTATGTTTTTTAACATGCGTCATAATGATGTTTAACATGCGTCATTATAAGATATAACGTGCGTCATTATCTGAGTTTGTAATAACGTGCGTAATTATAGTTGACAGACAAAACTACACTTTTGTCTATTACCACGTATCACACCGTAATTCCTCCGTATCATTTATATATTAAGGTTACTTTGTAAGTTAACCTTCCTTATTAATGCCACAAGCATTATAGCCCAGCGACATCTTGGTGGTGAGATAAGACTTAGGGACCATAAGGTCCTGGGTTCGAATCTCACAAAGGGGGTTTTCTCATAATTATGAGTTTCCTCCTAAATTGGTGACTTGGTGGTGGAATATGATCGCGTGGCAACATTGGTGGCACGATGATACTCCAGTGTTCCGTGAGTGATTCCAATTTGTTGACCGTTAAAAAAAAAAAAAAAAACCTTCCTCATTAATATCATTGCTAGCCAAGACATCATGGGAGCTAGCTACTTTGATTCTTTTTTTTTTTTTTTTTAACGGCAAGTAGTGTAACCGGTGAAGTTCCGGCTAATACACTGGGCCAACCTGTACTGATTACCCATTTCACCTGGATTGGAGATCTCCCCAGGTGGAACCTCCACATATTGTAAATATGGCTCCGACAAAAATCGAACCCTCAACCTCCACATTACCTTCACTCTAGCTCACCCAATTTTCACAAATTAAGCTAGGCTTTATCGGTAGCTACTTTGATTCTGTTGTTTATATTTGACCATAACAATATAAACGGTGGAGATTGCTTTGTTAAACAAACAAAGAACCACACGGACTATTCTAGACCCTTCTGAACCATCGTATATATCATAATAATCAACCAATCTGGACCGTCCATATTACCTCCTCACTTAATATCAGACCTCCACATCTCATTATTCCAAACCCTCTCTTTCACCCAAACACAACCAAACCAAGTCAAGTCTTCCCTTCCCTTCACGATCTACTTCTTCGCCGGTACGTTTCCATCTATAATAACAATAACAATAATAATAATAATATCATCAAACTGGTTAATATCCCCGATCTGTTATTCATCTGAATTTGTTTTTGTCTGTCTCTGTGTTAGATTTGTAATTGAATACTGAGGATTAAAGAAGAAGGACAGAATGTTTGGAAGAGCACCGAAGAAGAGCGATAATACAAAGTATTACGAGATCCTTGGGGTTCCAAAGACCGCTTCACAGGATGATCTAAAGAAGGCTTATAGGAAGGCTGCTATTAAGAATCATCCTGATAAAGGTGGAGATCCTGAGAAGGTAATTATTATTATTATTATTATTTTGTGTGCGTTAGGTCGTTGTTTAATTATTGATTTCTGAACGTAATTGTGTATGATTTGTTGTGTGTGGAGTAATTTAGTTTAGTAACTGGATTAAAATCGTTATTGATGAGTAATTTGGAAGATCTACGGATGAGTTGTTAATTAATGAATAATTTAAAAGAAATATTATTAACTAATTTAGCTAGCACACAAGGATGAATCATACAGTACAAAAGCTCTATGTGCATTCGAGGCCTATTACGGAGCCTACGCTCCAAGGGCTTTACAATCGAGCTAGGCTGTAGTAGGCACTAGGCAGGCGGTGGGGTCTAGGCTAGTGACTAGTCGGGACTTGGGACTAGACGGAATTAGACGTTATGGAATTTTTATACGTATTGTATATATATGCACACACACACACACAGCTTTAGGTGTTTTTTTGAAAATATATTAAGATATATACACATAATACTTAGAAATTTGAGGAATTAAAAAAAAAAAAACAGCGCCTAGGACCGCCTGATCCCAAAAAACGCCTAGGACTCAGCCTAGGTCCTTATTCTGATTTTTGCCTTCCGACTAGCGCTTAGGCGGCCGCCTAGGACACCTTTTACAACGTTGTAAGCCCTGCTTTTTAGGTAGGTCCATAGTAAAGAAAACAGCATGATTAGGTGATTTGGACGTGTTTTAGGCTAGTTTAGGCTTTTTTTGGTGGATTCCTGGCTTATTTGGGTAGATTTCAGGCGTATTTAGGGGTTTCAGACAATTTTTGACCGTAATTTGGTTTAGACAACTTTTGTGTGCCAACTTTTGTGTGCTTCGGCTCCTCGGCACACGCCTTGTGTGCTTCAAACAACATAGCTTGTAACACATATGTGCAAGATGTGTCTTCTATAACATCTGAATTATGGTGTTGAATACTTGTGTGTTTGTTCTTCCGCCGAATGCTCACGGTGTTTGATGCAGATATACATATAGTAGCCAGTGATGTTCTCTCTGTAGTTTTCAGCAAGGTTGTAAAAATCCTGACTAATATCGGTGATTAATCGTTAGTCCTCACTTTACTGATTAATTTTGGGCTTATCACTCAATTAATCGGTGTCGGTCCAGGGTTGTAAAAAACCGATTAGTCGGACCAAATCGGTCCTAGTCAGACCGAAAAGACTCAAAATTAGGTCAAAAATGAATTCGAGCGGGTCAAAACTGGAGCAAATCGATCAAATAAAACAAATTCTTACCTCAAAATTGGAGGATAATCCATGATTTAGAACCTAAGTTGGTTTAAGTTTAGGTATTTTAATATATAACCAAGGTTTAAAAGTACGGAATCGTGCCTTGAGGCGTTTTCCCTTCGCCTCACGAAGCGTACGCCTCAAACCAAGGCGTAAGCCCGAGGCGGAATTAAAAAATAAATATAAATATTAAATATCTTATAAAAAATGAAATACTAACTAATTTCATCCGCATATTCATCAAAAACATCAAAAAAACACACTAAAAAGACATGCAATGCTTGAAATTGACACAAAAAGTCCAATACATCAAAAACCCCTGAGGCGCGCCTGAGGCGCAATTTTTGTTACTGCCTCAGCTATATGAGGCGCACGTACAAAATAACACCCTGAGGCGCCGCCTCAGATTCGTTTTCTTACAGAATCGCCTTGTGGCGCACCTCGAGGCGTACGCCTCACCCGTTTTTTAAAACCATGAATATAACCCCCTCCATATTCATTAGTTTATATTTGGCCCCTAAACTTCTAAATTTATACATATAAGGTATAAAATTAACATTATATATGTATAAATTTGGAAAAATATGTATATAAATCCAATCCGATTAATCCCTAGTCGTTACCCCACCGGCCGACTAGCGGCTGGTGTACAACACTGGTTTTCAGTTGATCTATAACTTCATTTGCTGTTGGTTAATAAGCTATACTAGACGTTAGATTTTCTAATTAGGATGCTTATGTTGGACAACAAATTGTTCACATAGCTTGTTCATTCATTACATGGGTGTATTCATTTTTCTTGCATCGAGCTTTAATATTTGTATTTATGTTCCTGACATGTCATTTATGTTTTAGTTTAAAGAGCTTGCCCAAGCATATGAGGTGCTGAGTGACCCCGAGAAGCGTGAGATATATGATCAGTATGGTGAGGATGCCTTGAAGGAAGGAATGGGCGGTGGAGGCGGTGGTCATGACCCCTTTGACATCTTCCAGTCGTTCTTTGGTGGTAGTCCTTTTGGCGGTAAGCAGCATTCTTGATCTACTTTTGGTTTAGAAGTTATTGCACTTCATCTTTGAAGTTACTGTAGTTGTGTTTATCGTTGAATTTACTTGAAATCTTTTTATACCCAGGTGGTGGTGGTAGTAGTAGGGGACGAAGGCAACGAAGGGGTGAAGACGTTGTTCATCCTCTCAAAGTTTCTCTTGAGGATCTTTATAACGGAACTTCCAAAAAGCTCTCTCTTTCACGCAATGTAATTTGCTCCAAGTGTAAAGGGTGAGTCTTCGCTTTTTTTTATATGTATTGGTGACTGATTTCATTTCCTGTTGATACTTACTCAAGTAGCATACTTGCAGAAAGGGTTCAAAGTCCGGTGCTTCAATGAAGTGTGCTGGCTGTCAAGGTTCTGGAATGAAGGTTTCTATCAGACATCTTGGACCATCGATGATCCAGCAAATGCAGCATCCTTGTAACGAATGCAAGGGTACCGGAGAAACCATCAACGACAAGGATCGATGCACACAGTGCAAGGGTGAGAAAGTTGTGCAGGAGAAGAAGGTACTGGAAGTACACGTTGAGAAGGGCATGCAGAATGGACAAAAGATTACATTCCCTGGAGAGGCTGATGAAGCTGTAAGTTTTAAATCATCTTATTTCCATTTGTTTTCGTGTATAAAGATGTAACGGTGGTTGACTTGTTTTGTGTTATGCAGCCCGACACAGTTACCGGTGATATTGTGTTTGTGCTGCAACAAAAGGAGCACCCTAAGTTTAAGCGAAAGGGTGATGACATATTTGTTGAGCACACATTGAGCCTGACAGAGGCCTTGTGTGGGTTCCAGTTTATCCTAACTCATTTGGATAACAGACAGCTTCTCATCAAATCCCAACCTGGAGAGGTTGTCAAACCAGGTATTTCTTCTGCTTCCTTAATTATGTTAAAGTGGTTTCTGTTTAATGATTTATAAGCAACTAGTATTTGACCCGCGGGCGTTGCCACGCGGACACGTATCTAACCCGGTAAGAATAAATATGATTGTGAAAAAAAAGCCATCCGTGGACCCAAAACCACGATCACGTTGTTAAAAGGTAGGCGCTCTACCAATTGAGCTAGAACGAACAGTGGTCGACACACGATTCGTAAACAATGCATCGTAACTAAAAATAAGCACGTAAGGAAATCGTTTTTTAGTAAAATAATTAAAATTATTATTTTTAACCAGACTAATTTTCAAGAACATTATGGCGAACGTGAATGTAAACTGTCTACGTCGAACCCTGTAATTGAATTTATACAGCCTACGTCAAAACTTGATGTTGCACCGGGCACCGGCACCTACATAAAAATAAGCGCGTTACGAAGTCTTTATTTTAGTGAAAGAATTAAAATACGGTGTGAACCTTAAACGTTCGAAACTAAAGGGGTCTAAACGATATTTTATAAAGTTGTTATAAACTAAAGCTGGTTAAAAGTGTAAATATTTTGTTTTTTATTTGTGGGAAGAAGAAAAAAGAATAATACAGGGGCAATATTGTAATTTCAAAGGAGGGTAAAGTTGTAATATTTGTTTTGACGGTGGCTAGGCCGACTTTGGACTTTCATATTATAGATAATGGTGATTTGATTGGTTGAACTGAAATGTAGATTCCTTCAAGGCAATAAATGATGAAGGAATGCCAATGTACCAGAGGCCCTTCATGAAGGGGAAGCTGTACATCCACTTCACAGTAGAATTCCCAGAATCGTTGTCGCCTGAGCAGTGCAAGGCGTTGGAGGCGGTGCTGCCGCCTAAGCCGTCAATGCAAATGACAGACATGGAACTGGATGAATGCGAGGAGACAACTCTTCATGATGTCAACATTGAAGAGGAGATGAGAAGGAAGCAACAAGCGGCTCACGAAGCTTATGACGAAGATGATGACGACATGCCTGGTGGAGCTCAGAGGGTACAATGTGCACAACAGTGATTGAATCATGATTAAGGTTTGGTTTGATTTTGTCTGGGCATTATCTTAAGACAATAATGTCAAATTGTAATACTTTATAATGTTAAATTTGTGTCTGTTTTGTGAACCTTTTAAGCAGTATGGATGATTAACTAAATATTAAGAAACATTGTTTGAGAAACATAAAAAGTTTTTCGTAATTAATATTTGTGCTCAGCAGATGGGTCGGGCCCTCTCGGATTCGGAAATATTCTTAGTTAGGTCAGGTGAGGTCAACCAATAGTAAGTGATCAGAATTGGCGGTCGTTGTCAAGTAGTGAAGATTGACAAAAGCAAATCCTCGAATTTCAAAATAAATATAAGTAATTCAAGGAACTAAATGTTGGTTTGAAGTCACTATTACAAAAATAACTTATAACAGTATTTCCCAACTCTTATGAGTGGGTTGGGTGTTCATTATTCATCCCTAAACTTAGTTTTTCATGTCCAATCATTTTGTACGTCTCAATTTTTTACGTTTTATAACATCTATCACTGAATAAATACATGGGGTAGTATATCACTAATATCACTAAATCATCCCCTATCAATCTATAACATAATTTGTATTTGTATTTGTATTTGTGTGTGATAAATTTAAAAATTATTTGTGCCAAACCAAGCCGAACCAAGCTGACCTTTACTCATGCTTGGATTCGTTTATAAACTGAACAAAGTCGATTGGCTCATTTACAACCGAGCCAAAAAATCAAACGAGTATTTTTCAAGCAACGGTAAGCAATTTGGATAACTCTACTTGCCCTTATTTTTGTCAAATTTTATTTACTATAAAGTTATCTTTACTTGTAGATCAGCGGTGTTCCTCCTTATACACTATTTATTTATCATTACTTTTCTTTTTAATACCTAGTATAGTAAAATTTCGTATTTTGAGGTGAAATGCCTAGAAAAAAGAAAAAATTGTGGTTGGGAAGGTTATAGTAGCCAAAGCCATTAGAATTATTAGTTTATACATTGGAAAAATCCATTTTTTTATTAATATATATACTAGGAAACGGGCAAAAGAATGGGTATACCATGAAGTTACAACGGTTGTACCCGTGAACCAACCCCCTACGGCGAAATAGGCATAAGGAATGGTTAACACGACCTGTTGCAGCAAAGGCTTGTCAAAAAGCATTTGTAACTAATCGTGTTGGTGATTTTGGTTTATTATTAGGCACTTTAGGTTTTTATTGGATAACGGGGAGTTTTGAATTTTCAGACGCTTCTATTCTTTTCCCTGGCGTAGCTGGGCCATCCTGGACTTAAACCAGAGACCTCGCACGTGAAGTAAATCATCGCACCTACGGTCCAACCAATTGGGAGAGAACCAGGTTGTCTCTTGCCTAGCCATGGATTCAGCAGCAGTTTGAAAGGTTAACCTATTCGGGAATCTCCGACACAAATATTATCCCATCATTTCAAGCTCCCTGGACGCTGATATGGCAATGGATAGAGTTTGAGTTCACTCACTTGACCCTGTTGTGGCTCAAGGTGAGCCTGCTCGCTCGCGCCGTCATTCCCACCTTAAACTTTTCCTTATATTTCCTCGCTAGCCCACGCGAGCAGGCTCGCATCTGCTCGCTCGCAAGACCGTTAACACATGAGGGTCGTGATGTTCGCTAGCCACAACACATAGTCTTAGAGGAGTGAAAGTTCTAAGTCTTTTGGTGAACAAATATGTTTGGGATTGAGTTTGGAAACAACTTATTGACTTATTAACTTTTTGAAAAAGCCAATAAGTCATTTTGAAAAGCCAGGATTTGGTGCTTTTTCAAATGACTTATTGACTTATTGGCTTTTCAAAAATTTAATAAGTCAATAAGTTGTTTCCAAACTCAATTCCAAACACCCCCTAAGAGTATGGTAATAGTCAATAAGTTAAGGAAGTTAGAAAGTGGCTATGCAGTAATCAAGGTAACCCGAATGGTGATATTTTTAAATGGTGTAAATGGATCCCTACTAAATGCAACGTTTTTATGTGGCGAACCAATTTGGATAGAATTCCTACGGCGTCTAATCTGGTTCGTAGAAATATTAATATTGGGGAGGGGTTGTGTTGTTTTTGCGGAGAGATGGGCGAATCGACAGAACATATTTTCACTGCATGCATGTATGCGAATGGGTTATGGAGTGGTTTGGTTAATTGGTTGAAGCTTCCGCCGATGCTTCTGTTTTCTGTCAAAGACATCCTTCAAAGTGTAGAAGTTTGGCCGATGTCTATGTCTCGAAAGGAGATCATTTATGGCATCTTGATCATCATGTGTTGGAAGATATGGGCGAACCGGAACGAGATCATATTCAGACAAGGAAAGGCTAACATTTCTAAGTTAATAGCGGATGTTAAGGCTATTAGCTTTCTTTGGTTTAATAGTAGATCGAATAAGGCTAAGGTAGATTGGAATAAATGGTGTAATTTTGATGTAACTTGATGTTTTGGTTTGTGGTTATCTCCGGCTTGGAGATAGCCCGTTTTTTCTGTTAATGAAGTTAGCCTTTCAAAAAAAAAATCTAAAAAATCTAATATGATCATGTAAAATATAAATTGTCACCACAATAATACTTTACTAACCAATATAAAATATAAATTGTAAGCTTCTTAGTACGTTAGTATCCAATAAAATCAGGTAATGTATAGCTCATATACTACACTACAGGTGGTCTTCAAGCTTTAGAAAACTGGTTTATTAATACTAAAGGATTAGCACTTCATCAAGTTTTTTTTTTTTTTTAAAAAAAAGAATATTGTATAGTTTTAACAAACCCGAAATAGAAAGTCAAATATTTTATGATACCAAAAAATAATATTGTTCGACTTTTAATCCATCCAAAGAGACCTGAATAGGGGCAAATTTCAGCTTTAAAAATTATATATTAGCTATAATTAAAAAAAAATAAAAAAAAAATGCCGACAGATGAGCAAAAGCCCGCAGAAACATAACTTAAGACAGTGAGATCAACAACATGTTGCAAGTTGGCCACTAGAAATAGTAAGTCGAAGCATTTTGTTACACAAAAATTATAAATTATAAAAATATATATATAAAAAAACATTGTACAAATTGTACAACAAAATCTAAACGAATAAGCTTCGAGTTAAGTTCCACATTCACTCAAACGTAAATCAAATCATAGTCAAGTCAACTCTAACACTCTATAGATATCGGCAATAACGACTTCCGACACACCGGACACGTAGGATGCACCTTTAGCCACTTATCTATACAACTTACGTGAAACACATGCCCACATTCCGGTAACCATCGAACAACATCCGATGTTCCATAATCCGACAAACATATACAACATTCGGTGTCAATATTATTAATATTAATAATATGACCACTCTCTACACATGAGTTAACTTTCTTTAGGTACTCATGATACATATACGTTGGAAAATTCGATAAAATGTCGTCTTCGAGGCCGGTGGAGAGCGAAAAAGAGTGGAAGTCATCGGTGTCGGAGTCTACGGTGGTGTGGAAAGAGGTGGTGGGGGGTGGTGGTGATCGTGAGCGGGTGATGCGTTTGCATATGTAAGAAGTGTAGGTGAGGATGATGATGAAGAGGAGGATGATTAAGGCGAAACCGACGTCGTATGCTACGCGTCTTTCGGTGTTTGCGGTGGCTCCGGTGAAGGAGGAGGAGGGCTCGCCGGCGAGTATTGTGGTTTTCATGTTGTATAGTGGGTGAGGGGAAAGTTGGGATGCCATGATAGTGGGGAAGGTGTGACAAGGACTTTATCTTTGAGTTGCATCACTTTAATAATTTTCAATATATATATATACACACACATACACACTTAGAACACGTCTTTAACGAACGCATGATGTGGTTGTAAGGTGTTTTCTCTCTATTCAATATTTAAAATACTGAAAGACGCATTTTTTAAAATATTTTGGAGTAGGTCAATTTGCGATTAAATGAAATGTTTATTTCGGAATCAATGGTACCAAAATGCTGTGAGCATAGTACCGGTACCGAAGATCTCTAAAAATGGGTATCGGTACCGATACCCATGTAAATATTGGTAAATGCTGATACCGTACCGTAACAAACTGATACTGAAAATGTTTCGGTACCAAATATTCAGTACCATTTGTCCATCATGTCAAGTATCATTTGCTAATCCCTATTCACCAATAGTAAAGTTTTTGTTTTCTAGTATGGAGCAATCATGTGGTTGTATACTTGTATGTTACATTCACTACTCATTTATGCTTATGATCCTTTTTTTTCAAATTTTCTCGGTTTAATAAATGTCAACAACAATTTAAGTTTAAAATCTCCATGTTGTTGCATATCATATCTTTGTTGTATTGAACAAACCTATTAAACAAATGGTTTTTTTTTTTCTCTTATTAAATTGTGCTATTGTGGTCCTGAGCCAATGTGTTGGTTAAAAAGTATTTGTGTATTTTATTAGCCTTCTTATGTTTTGTGGTCCGGAAAGGGCCTTTCAGAAGGTCGTTTGTTAGAATTTTCCCTTTTGGTGTTGTTTGTAGCCATCTATAAATAGTAAAGTCAAATCTTCATCAAAATATCAGAGATGTTTGTGGTCACATTTTATAGAATTTTAAGCCTTGCGTGAAAGAGAGAAGAGTGTTTTGTTGGAAACTCCCAAAAGTGTATATGAGAGGGGAAAAGTTTTGGGTTCTTTTTAGACCATGTGTAATGGTGGATGAAATTTGGTAGGTGAAAGAGATATTTTTTGACACTTGGCAATGTGGGCCACTTGCTGGGTGAAAGAGGCTTGAAATCGGTAAGGGGTGTAATGATGGGTGAAATTTAGTGGGTGAAATGGAGTGAATATATAATGGTATTATATTTGAATGAAAAAAAGAAAAAAAATTAAAAATGACATGGAACTTGGAAGCATCTAATTGGCCCATCCAAAATTCACTCACGCGAAATATTTAGCGCAGCTATGCTTCACGCCCATTTCACTTGGTGGGGGGCGGTGTTTCCATGTGAATGGGGCGCCAATTTCCCCATTTAACGCTCCTTTCACGAATGATTACACATGGTCTTAGAGACGATTTTTACTATTAGATGGGCAAAGTCAAGTAGCAATGGACCTATGGGCACCCTGTGTGCATTCGGGTAGGGTGATTGGATACCCTCTACCCGTACAGTAACACTTTCATCCAGTGACGGATCACTGATTTTTTTTCTATGGGTTCCTTTTTTGATGGTCATATTTATAACGACCAAATGTTAGAATTTTCGGGTAGAGTCAGGTCGGGTCGGGCCGGAAAATAAAGTAATCATTCCATTAGCCCTAAAATTTTTAGTTCGGGATCACAAAACTTATAATTATAAAATAATGCCTAAAGTTGTGATCTTTACATACAAAAATCAGTGAATCGCCTATGCGGCATACATCCAAATTTAGCATACTCTTGTATGCCCTCTGTCTTGTGTAACTTCAACACCCAAGGTCTTCTTGTAGCAATCCTTCAAAGAGTCATGCATTATGCATCTGTCAAAAAATGTGAAGTAAGAAAAAAAAACAGTTGCAAATAGAATCAAAGCAACTAACCAGATCCCCAAGGAAGAAAGTCTCTCCCAACAATGCTCTCTAGTATCAAAGCTTCCAAGAGCTCTATTATAAGCTCAATTTAATTTGCGAAAAAGAGGCAAATGATTAGATACACTTAGAACTTCCAGAAATGAAAACTATAAATAGATATAATGAACATAGAACCAAGAGGATAAAGCATGAGCTCCATCTTTCACAAGCCAAAAATAAAGCATGATCGAATATGGTGGTCCGGTCAAAGATAGTATTTATATTGTTTCTTTACTACCCGTAACTATATAGCTACTGGTAAGAAGGATGTCGAACCGCGAAGAGTCTATGGTCGGTGAATAAGGTTTAGTTGATTGAAAATGTCATTTATAAAGATATAGTGTTTAGTTATGAAGTTTACTAGTTTTGATCATTTAAGAAGTTGTTAGAAAATGGGTGAACCACAAAGTGATTCAAGATTGTAAAAATATGGCGAATATAATTATCTTCAGAATGATTAATGAACAATGAAAATGAGTACAAAGATTTGGAGGTAATAATATCATAAAAAAGTAACCACACCGGGTTCAAAATCATAAGCAACTAGGTTCAAATTACAAAACTAGGTTTGGAATTTTAGAATAAACAATTGATATCAAACGGGTTGGAATTCAAGAACTTAGGCATCAACAATCATCAACATATAACAATGAACAAAAGTATGCTTCATCATTAATGATAAGAACAAACCCTACAACTGAATTAAAGCCAAATGACAGAATTCATCTCAAGAAGTCAATACTGCAAAAAAACTTAAACATTCAAGAGTTCAAGACAAAATCTTCACCATTAAAACAATGTTTCTCAATTAATCACACAATCATAAAATTCACAAATCAAAAGTTAAGTTTGAGAACCCTAAAAACTCACAAGATCTACACCCTGGATGATTAAGGAGAATTCGCCACTCATAGTGTTGGAAATCATCTTCAAATCTTTGATTTTTGGTTATGAAACTTCAATTGGATGATGGAGAGGCTTAGAAATGGTTCAAGATGCTCCCCAAAAGGATACCAAGTTCAATATCTTCAAATTAGGGTGAACCCCCCTTTTAATTGTGGTCAAAATGGGAGTTTCCATAACTTTCGTCATGTTTGACCAAATTTGCCACCCTGGGTGCCAAAAGTGCCGCCCTGAGCGGCGCTTCGAGCTTTAATGCACCATTATTTGTTGCATTGCGCCACCTAGGCGCCAACTTGTAGTTTCTTTGATCCGAATTCACCTAGCTCCATTCTGAAGCTCCGTTAAGCTCACGAAAATACACCTTAAACCTATCAAAGCCTGCAAAACACAAACCATATTAAAGTAGTGCATTCAAACCCAAATCCACATAATTTCATGAATTTAAACACGAAAAACTAAGGACTTTCAACCACCTATCAAAGCATGAAACATAAGCACTAGAAACATAATAGCTTAAATCTGCCCATGGTGGCTACAATGTTGTTTCCAGTGCTTATGTTTCATGCTTTAATTTTGGCTTGTGAAAGATGGAGCTCATGCTTTATCCTATTTGTTCTATGTTTAATCTGATTATATTTATTTATAATTTTCATTTCTGGAAGTTCTAACTGTATCTAATCATTTGCCTCTTTTTTGCAAATTAAATTGAGCTGATAATAGAGCTTTGGGAAGTCTTTGGTAATAGAGAACATTGTTGGGCAAGACTTTCTTCCTTGGGGATCTGGTTAGTTGCTTTGATTCTTCTTGCAACTGTTTTTCCTCTTACTTCACATTTTTTTGATAGATGCTTAATGCATGATTCTTTTAGGGATTGTTACAAGAAGACCTTTGGTGTTGTAGTTACACAAGACAGAGGGCAGACAAGAGTAGTATGCAAAATTTGGACATATGCTGTGTAGGCGATTCAGTGATTTCTATATGTAAAGATCACAAATTTAGGTATTATTTCATAATTATAAGTTTTGTGATCTCAACCTGAAATTTCTAAGGCTAATGGAATGATTACTTTATTTTCCAAACCGACCTGACCCGAAAATTCTAACGTTTGGTCGTTAGAAATATTACCCAAAAAAAAGGAACCTATAGAATAAAAAAATCTTGGATCCATCAATACAATGCAGGTTGTGGTGACCGTCAATACAGTGGTGGTGATAGTGGTGATGGTGGTGGATGGTTTTCAAGCGTGTGGTGAACGATGGCAGCTGAAGATGGTTAACCGGTTATGGTCTTATGGAGCGAGGGTTGCCAAATGATTAATGTTTGGTGGTTGTCAATTGAAAGGTTGGTGATGATATTGTAGGTGGGATGGTGACCGGGACGGTGAAGGAGGTAGATTGCAAGAAACATCCCACCGTCAAAACCATCTTCGCTTCTAGTGATGGGTGTCTTGTATCATTTTTTCAACTTTGGACTGGTACTTTGTATTTTACCAATTTTAAGTTATGTGTCAGTCGTTTAACTCACTTTATTGTTATCTAATGACAGAACTGAAAGCGATTTAAGTACGTGCACCAATTTTTTTTTTTTATAAACCGTTACTTGTCTGGCTACTACTTTTGAACCACCTAAAGTGGTTATGAAATTGGGCGTGATTTTGCCCCATAACGCCGGTTCAACCTAAGGAGGGGTTTGAGGATTGCACTTTCCAAGTGGATGCTCTTGATTTGTGAGAGGGACATTTTTCATCAAGAATGAGTTGGGGGTGATAATAAAAATGTCCGGAGAGATTGCACTTTCCAAACGGATTATTCTCTTTATTTGTGAGAGGGGCTTGATCTCATTACAAAAGGTCTTAAACTCGAATCAGGAGTTTCAGGACACACCCAATAGCCGGTTGGTTTTCCTTTAATTTCCTTATATAATATTAAATGGTTTTTTTACAGTTCTCAAGTAGGATTCAACATTCTCAATTCTCAAACAAACCCATTAATATATGAGGAAAACCAACTCATCAAGAAGTAATAGCAACCAAACCAAGTCTCAAATCAATCACGCTATCTTTAAACACTTCAATAGTATCATATTTAAATAAAAAAAAAAAAAAGAAAAACAAAATCACAACTGACATTATTGTCTATCAATGACCAAATCTAGACCATAATCTGGCTTACTGTTGTGCACATTGTACTCTTTGGGCTCCACCATGCATGTCTTCGTCTTCATCGTAAGCTTCCTGAGCTGCTTGTTGCTGCTTCCTTCTCATCTCCTCTTCAATGTTGACATCATGAAGGGTCGTCTCTTCACATTCGTCCAGTTCCATATCTGTCATCTGCATTGAAGGCTTCGGTGGCAGCACCGCCTCCAACGCCTTGCACTGCTCAGGCGACAGCGATTCTGGGAATTCTACGGTGAAGTGGATGTACAGCTTCCCCCTCATAAACGGCCTCTGGTACATTGGCATGCCTTCATCATTTATTGCCTTGAATGAATCTACATTTCAGTTCAACCAATCAAATCACCATTATTTATACATCATTAAACATAAACCATTTTAGCATAAGAAATCGAGGAAGCCGAAGAAATACCTGGCTTGACAACCTCTCCGGGTTGAGATTTGATGAGAAGCTGTCTGTTATCCAAATGAGTTAGGATAAACTGAAATCCACATAGGGCCTCTGTCAAGCTCAATGTGTGCTCAACAAATATGTCTTCACCCTTTCGCTTAAACTTAGGATGCTCCTTTTGTTGCAACACAAACACAATATCACCGGTAACTGTGTCAGGCTGCATAACACAAAACAAGTCAAACACCGTTGTTACATTTTATTCACGAAAACAAATGGTCATAAGATGATTTAAAACTTACAGCTTCATCAGCCTCTCCGGGGAATGTAATCTTCTGTCCATTCTGCATGCCCTTCTCAACATGTACTTCCAGTACCTTCTTCTCCTGCACAACTTTCTCACCCTTGCACTGTGTGCATCGATCCTTGTCGTTGATGGTTTCTCCGGTACCCTTGCATTCGTTACAAGGATGCTGCATTTGCTGGATCATTGATGGTCCAAGATGTCTGATAGAAACTTTCATTCCAGAACCTTGACAGCCAGCACATTTCATTGAAGCACCGGACTTTGAACCCTTGCTGCAAACATGCCACGTGAGTAGGTGGTAAATTAAGAAAATGTAATAGTTTTAAAGTAGGAGATATATACAAAGGAAGGTGAGTACGTACCCTTTACATTTGGAGCAGATGACATTGCGCGAAAGAGAGAGTTTCTTGGAAGTTCCATTGTAAAGATCCTCCAGAGAAACTTTGAGGGGATGAACAACATCTTCTCCCCTTCGTTGCCTTCGTCCCCTGCTGCTGCCACCACCACCTGTGTACAACAGCTATATTAGCTTCAAAGATTAAGTGGCATAACTTCTAACCCAAAAGTAGATCAGGAATGCTTACCACCAAAAGGACTACCGCCACCAAAGAAAGACTGGAAGATGTCAAAGGGGTCATGACCACCGCCTCCACCGCCCATTCCTTCCTTCAACGCATCCTCACCATACTGATCATATATCTCGCGCTTCTCTGGGTCACTCAGTACCTCATATGCTTGGGCAAGCTCTTTAAACTAAAATATAAACACCGTTTCAAGAATGTAAATACAAATATTTTGCCAAGTACATGAAAACAAGCTTTAAATTTCATCAGTCAAAAGAAATACAGACAAGTTGCCTAAAATAAACAAAAACTAGTACAAAGTCCAAAATGGGAAAAAGCACACATTGCATTTAAACCAAGAGATATACACCCTCCATTCCATTGAAACGAGTTCAATTCGTACTTCCACGTCTCAAATAAGATTTTTAATTAAAAAAAACATGGAGGCAAACATTGTTTTTTATATTTAACCTTAAAACTACCATGAGTAATGTAAAAATATTTGTTTGTTTTAGATGACACTGTAACAGGGCTTGATTGTTTACAGTTTTTGGAAAAAAGGAGGAACAAGAGAAAGCAGGCTGCCATTTAAAGTGAAGAATTTGGCCAACTCAATACTCTAAATACATAAGCGGATTGTTTCGACCTGTTCGGAAAATTTGATATTCAACAGATGATCTGAGAGGCGTGTAATCACTTTCAGATCGAATTATTTCAGTGGTTCTCCCGAAAAACCCAATCGGATAGAACTCTGATTTGAGAAAATAAGAACAGAGTATGATGATTTAGAGTGAATTCGTGTACCACTATTTATGAATTATGACCAAAACTTGTATTTCGAATATAGGGATCTTCCTGGTAATTGCATTTTGGCAGTTATTACTATTTTAAAATAAAATTGCCTCCAAAAATACACTATTTTCCATCTTGAAATTAAGTGCCAAGTTCGGGAAAATCAAATTTCTAATGTATTTTTAATATAAAGCAATTTAAAAATCATTATCTTCCAGCCTTGGTTTTAAAAAGCGCTAGGCGCACAAAAGCGACGAGGTCTAAGCGCATCGCGCGAAGCGCAAAGCGCAAAAGGCGTGGGATTTTCGTACCCGAAGCGCACACTAATTATATAAATTTTTTTATATATCCCATATATATTCCATGAGTTTTTAGCTTCATTTACCCAAAATATAGCTATAAATAAGGTTTTTATGTGATTGTACCTATATGTACAAGCCAAAAACACCAAGGTACAACATTTTTATGCATAAAAAATACCCAGAATACGTGAGGCGCGCGCCTCAGGCAGAAAAGCGCCTGAAATTTGGCAAAAAAGCGCCTGAGGCGCGCGCCTTTGGGAAAAAGGATAGGCGCAAAGCCCTGAGGCGCCCTAGGCTGCGCCTTGATGCGCCTTGCGCCTAGGCGCGCCTCAGGCGCGCTTTTTAAAACCCAGCTTCCAGCTCGACCCTAGACAGGAGCTCTGCCCATTGGACCTCTTGGAACCCCTAAATTGTAATAACTCAAACAAGTGTGCACTCCCGCACCTCCTAACTTGCTTGATGTGTATTACAATTCACTTTGGTCACTAAGTCAATTCAATTACACTAAAATAACCAACACGACCTAAACCCAAATTTTTTATGCCAACCCGGAATTCACACCCCTAGACCAAATGTTCCCACCACATAAGCTTGCATACTAGTGTAACAACCTATAAGCAAGCACACCTAAATTCTAAATCAAATTCCGGTTCCCACGTAAACAGTGACGTAGCTTGACCCGAAGGTTCGGGGGGTCTGAAGTCACTAGTTTCGGGGGGTCGAAACCCTATATTTACAAAATTTTCTATACGAATACTATATAATCGGAACTTCTGCACGAAACTTCGGGGGGGGGGGGGGGGGGGGCGGCCGCCCCCTCCTGCCTCAACTAAGCCTCGCCACTGCACGTAAATTCCAAATCCATTTCCATAAACTACATTCCAATTCCATCCAAATTCCAATCCATTATATGAAACTAACACACCTAAATTCTAAATCAAATTCCATTACATTCCACGAAACGAAGGTTACCAAAGTTTCAACATTGACAAGTGTAACAACCTAACAAGCTGAACAAACTCCTAATAGCATTATCAATACATAATGGTGATCGATAGGCTGCCTTACACGATAGCATTACAATTAACCACTAACCAACACCAAAACCTTCTCATTCACATAAAATCGCATCAATTCAACCAAAATCACCTATAACTAAACTACACTCACAATAAATTATATCAAATTATCGCCTAATATAATCAGGATACATAAAAAAAATCAATTAAGCAACAACACAATCCATACATAAAAACCTAACAAACAAAATACATCAAAAGAAACCAGCTTAAAAACAATAATAATAATAATAATAATTACCTTCTCAGGATCTCCACCTTTATCTGGATGATTCTTAATAGCAGCCTTCCTATAAGCCTTCTTTAGATCATCCTGTGAAGCGGTCTTTGGAACCCCAAGGATCTCGTAATACTTTGTATTATCGCTCTTTTTCGGTGCTCTTCCAAACATTTTGTCCTTCTTCTTCTTCTTTAATCCTCAGTTTTCAATTACCAATCTAACACAAACACAATAACAATAACAATAAGAAAATCAGATCAATAACAGATCAGACCTATTAACCAATTTGATAACAATATTATTATTATTATTATTATTATTATTATTATTATTTAGATAGAAACGTACCTGCGAAGAAGCAGATCGGGAAAGGAAGACTTGACTGGTGTATGTTCGGCGAAAGAGAGAGGGATGGAATATGGGGTTGAAGGTGTTGTATAGTTTGAGAGGGTAGGTATGGACGGTCCAGATTGTTTTGATATGTGATAACACCGATAAAAAAGAAGAGTCTAGAAGGATATGTTATTTATATTTATTATTTTTTTTTTAATTATGTCGCTATCGGGATGGATATAATCCTGTAACAAGTCGAAGGCTTCCCGGCAGTTTGTACTTAACTTAAATCAAATAAAGAACAAGAAATTAAAATAGCAAAACTATAAGGCTATGTTAATTTAACGAGAGAAGAGAAAGGAAATAAAAGGAAAATTTGATTGTGTTCCCGATTTCACTTAATAAAGGAAAAAAAGAAATGGAAGGAAAACTAAGAAGATTGTGCGTGCTGTTTGTGTGAGGATGGAGATGAAACATCCGAACACCTATTCACGACGTGTGGCCTCGTGGCCGGGGTTTGGAATTGTATTTCTAATTGGTGCGGTATCCTGAGTATATATGCGTTATTAGTTAAAGATTTGGTAGAGCTTTATAAAACTATTTCAGAATCTCCTTTGAAGAAGATGCTCGTCCAAGGGATTATAATCATAACGTGCTGGAGGATTTGGAAGTGGAGAAATGAGGTTATATTTAAACATCAAAGAGGCAATGTTATTCAAATGGTGGCTGATATTAGAGCTCTTGGATTTTTGTGGTATAGATATAGATTTAAAAAGGATACGGTTGGATGGGATCAATGGTGTAAATTCAAATTGATGTAATTGGGATCAATGGGATTAACGAGCGTTTTATTATCTTTCCAACGAGTACCATAGAGCTATATAAAAAACGGAGAAAAAAAACGACTATTTTTGTGGGGTTTTGTTTTCAAATATATTTTACTCTACTAATAAATCACTACTTAGGGTTTTTTATATTTGAATAAAAAACGATAAACATAACTTCATAGGCAGAGATTCGTTTTTTTATATTTGAATATGATAACTTTTGGCAGAGATTTGTTTCAAAATAAATAAATAAATAAATAATAATAATATTCATTAATCATGTATTGGCAAATCATTAATTATGTTATCATATTAGATATATTATTATGTCATATTAGATATTTTCAACCCCGGGACGCTTCCGGGATAAAAGCTAGTTATAATTATATGTAAAGTGGTCAAAACGTCATCTCAATCTGAATGTATACTTTTACTAGATTTGCTTCGCTCATTTTACTTTAGTTTTTTTATCACTAGCCAATTTATACGGCATATGTCTATATGTTTTTATTTGTTTAATAACAACTTAGATTGTTATAACCTAAGATGAACGCGTCAAGAAATAATCACCGGTCAAGAAAATTGTGTTTTTTCATAAAAACATAGACTATATAGTTTTACTTGAAATATAGACTATTCGTATTTGATAGTTTAATCAATTTATATGATTTTTTCATCTTACCGTAATACGCGGGTATTCCCACTTCCTTGATAATAATGATATCAACAAATTGTGTTAATTTGTGTGTATATAAAAAGTGTATGTACACACACATGTGTACATACACTTAGTGTAATTGCAACATAAAATTGATTTAACAAGTACCCTTATATTTAGGTGATGTTTGTTTTTTGCTCAGAATCACTTCTGACCTCTTTTGTCTGCACCATGTAGACGCGTGCAGACGTTTGTGGTATGCAGATTGTTTGTTTTTTGGAAGACCTTTCACTCAAAAAGGTCTTCCTGACCTCTTCTTGGTGCAGACTTGTTACAAAGTCTTCTAAGGTCTTCAAAGGTCTTCTCCACTTTTCTTCTCCTCACCCACCACCACCCACCACCGTCCATTACCACCACCACCACCCATCACCACCACCTTCCACCACCATCATCCACCACCACCACTCACCACCACAACCAAAACCCACCACCACCACCCATCACCACCACGGTCCACCACCACCTACCACCGTCCACCACCACCGTCCACCACAACCGTCCACTACCACCATGGTCCACTACCACCACCGTCCACCACCACCACCCACCACCACCCACCACCACCACCACCGTTCACCACCACCACCACCGTCTATCACCAGACTGCTGTAAAAAAATCAGTTTATTTAAATTTCAGTTTATTTTAAGCAGCCTGCAGACATTAACAAACAAACATTCTTCTTGCAGTTTTCTTCTTGCAGACTACAGACCTTTGGTCCACCTCTTCTCCTGCAGATGTCTGCAGATGTGATCCGCAGACTGCAGATATTTTCCTGCAGAAAAAACAAACAGCACCTTAGTATACATCTATAGTTAAAGTGGTCTATGCGTATTATTAGCGTATATATGCCATAATATATGTTTCAAATACGAATTTTTAAAGCTTTTTTATTTTATCAAACCCAAAGGCCAAGAGACCTTATCTCCGCATATATATAAAACAACTCCAAGTTGACAAATCCCTCACACACAATATGAGCACCACGACGGTCACCGGAGACTCATACACCACCACAGCCACCACCGGAAAACCCGACAGCAACGTAAGCTACGTCCTCGGACTCTCTTTTGCCATCATCACCCTCTTGTTCACTCTCTCATACGCTTCATACAAGTGTAGGCGCAACACACGCTCTTCAACACCACCAGAGAGTCATGATCACAACCACCACTTTACCGCGGTCTCTAGAGGCGTTAACGACGATGTGCTCAAGACTTTTCCATCGTTTGTTTACTCTGAAGTGATGATGGCTAGAAAGGATGACTCTCTAGTTGATGTTAATGGGTCCGGTTGTTCTATTTGTTTAGCGGATTATAAACCCGCGGATGTGATCCGGTTATTGCCCGAATGTGGTCACTTGTTTCATCGCAAGTGTATTGATAAGTGGTTGAAGGTTCATCCTACTTGTCCCGTGTGTAGAAACTCACCGTTACCGGTTAAACTATCGGTTCAACCGAGTTGACTTTTTTTATTTTTATTTTTTAACGGTGAATTTCTTATACAACATGTACAAATGTACAAGTGAAAGTGAAATAATGTTGTAATTCTTATAGAGAAATGGCAATTTATATTGTAACATCGTGTTCCTTTGATTGAAATTTTGACTAGTGAGTTACATCGATTATTACTAGAAGATAAAGTAAAAGAAACTGTCAGGTTACAGTTTCTTGCTAGCCCGGTTTTTATATTTATATAGAAGTTTCGCTATTGGAAGATAAAAGATATATTGGTCAACGAGTTGTTGATAATCATCAGTAATTCTTGGGTAATTCTTTGATAATATTTATTGGTCAACGAGTTGTTGATGCGTAATTGAAGTCTTTGTCTATGTTTGGTTTCTCTATAGAATTTTACTAATGGGTTATTGATAATTCCTACTTTAACCGATAGATAACCGACGTGTTAGTAATTAAAAATCTCTTATTTTTAGTGATGTGGCATGATTATAAAATATACACATATAATTAAAAAAATAAAAAAGTCCAACTAGTTATATATAGAAACGCATGTTCCTTGTTGGTTGCATTATTAAACTTTGTTTTGTATTAGCTGAAAAATTATATATACATATACATACACGAAATATAATATTATTTATATATGAAAATGATTATCATTAGTGGATAACCTGTATTAATCATCGGTTTTCTTTATTAATACTTGGAAAACTATATCTCAATTGTCAAATTTGTGATTGTTCATCATTGTGATAACTTATTAATTAAATATCTTCAAGTATGATACTTCAAATTTTTAACATCTAAAAGTTTCAAAACAAAAATTTGTTATTTTTTTAACGATCAACTTCATTAACACATAAATAAGGTCCTCAAAGCAAGGACATTTGCCAAAAACCAACTACAACGAGGACAGAGGACTTTTACACCATTCTTGTCAAAGTAAACTATTACAGTCAAATGGACCAAAGAGTAACAACCACAATACGGTGCAGAATCTTGCTACCATGCGACCCACTAACATCCCCTTTAGAAATGTTCAGCAACTCCCCGATATCAAAAGCAAAAAGTCAGAAATTTACACCAGGATTCAATCCTCCTCATATCTCCGAAGTAAAAGAGCAAGCGGTAAACAGATGAAGAGCCGAATCACTTCCTTCCTCATAGAAAACACAATCCGTTGAACCAAAACAAATGTTTCGTTTCTCAAGCTCGATACGTGTGGGAAGTCTATGCATCTCCGCCCTCCAAGCATGAATGCTATTTTAGAGGGAACCCGTTAGTCCACATCACATTTGAAAGCTCCCAACGCCTCTACCTTCGATAATCTCTTTCTTGATTGCCTTCACTGAGAAACCCGATTTCTCTAAACCTTCCCAAGCCCAACTATCTTTACGGTTGGAAAGACATCAAAAAATAACAATCATTGAGCTCCGAAAGCTCCTGAGCTGATGTAGGCGGCTTCAACCATTCCCAACAGAGATCCCAAAGCTGACTCGCGACTTTTAGTCTGTCGGCAACACAACATTTCTTTTTCTCTATCACAACAAGATGAGGCCATGTGTCTTTAAGAGGACTAGAGAAGCAGAACCTACCCAAATGTCGCACCAAAAACTTATATCTTTCCCATTTCCAAGCTTTGCCTTAAAAAAGTTGTTTTAAGTGTTTCCCATTGTCAAGAGCCGAGTCGCATTGTTTCATTATAGCCTTCCAAAACCCCAAATTGTACCGTTACAAGGCATGGAAGACCAACACACATGACTACTATTATTCCCATCAATGACCCTCCTCAATAACCATGTTTCTCCTTTCTATACCACCAAACCCATTTGAAAATTTTGTTAGTTAGTTATATATAAAGTGAAATAATAATTGGACGGATCCAAAATTTCTAATCGAGGGGATGTAAAATGGTTCAGTTAAAATGAATACAGTGAATTAAAACAGATTAAATAATTACAATTAACTCACATTAAGGTCGACTGTAAAGCCTAAATTCAATCACTTGAGGATCTCGTTTCAAATTTTCCCTCACTACAATTTTTTGTTTTAACAATTAGGGAGTTCATTGACCCCACCCTTGTCATGGAGTAGCATCCAGGTGAAGAGTGAATACGGTTGGCGCTGGTTCGATTTGAATGGGAGGTGAGATTTTACCGATTATTTCACTAACGTGCCTTCGGAAGGGTGGAGGTTGGTTTTTCGCACATTTGAGAAAGCTAAATGGGCTGGCGGCGGTCGAGTAGTCGACCTTATAATGGTATGTTGATATTCTAAAAAAGCCAGATAATTTGTGACCTGTGACATTAGAATTAAAAACCCAAAATATTGTATATATGCTTACAGTATTCTAACCTTTTACATGTATTGAGATTAAAAGAAAGCCTACAACTTAACTGTATATTGCATGTTTGATAAAAAAAAACGTATAGCACCAGCATGTTACATGTTCATTTGACTTTATGTTAAATTATGCAATTCAATAGTCGATTCAAGGTTTTCCCACTGTCAATGGCATTTTGCCTTTTGAATTTGTATTTATATTTAAGTTTTCTTGATATCGTTATGTAGTTATACATATGAACGACTTTATGAATAGGCGATTGAGGTTACTGATGTTTGTAAAGTATCTTGAAGGCTTCTTAAGAGTAACAATATGCTCTTTGTCTATTTTAGTTTGATGTCATTGAGATTTAATTACGTAGTTGCTGATGCAGTATGAAGAAATGGCTGAAGTTGCAGAGGCAGGACTAGCAATTCACGGAGTAGGTACCAAAGAAGCAAAAGATGAATGAGTAGTGGGCTTTAATCAAAAAGCAAGAGGCTACAACTTTATAGTGAGAAATACCAATCTAAAATATAATTGCCATTTCAGTTTCTATGTTCAATCTATGATTTAGATTTCATGTATAGCAATTGAAAGAAGACAAAATTATTACATTGTATCGCCTATAGTTTCAATAATCAACATAAAATAATATACTATAAACCATATCGTAAAAATGTTTCACCAATAATAGTGTGTCACGTTTCTTCTTCATCATCACAATGTAGAATATTGTTGCAGGTAGGTGAATGGTGGTGGTGGCCAGATCTGTAGAGAGAGAGAGAGAGAGAGAAATCTCTGTAGAGAGAGAAGAAGAGGAAGAGGAAGAGGTAGGTGAATATATGGTGGTGGTGATGGTGTACGGTGGTGGTGGTGGTGGGTGAGATGAAGAAGAAGGGTTTGGTGGTGGTGGTGGCCAGAAGAAGAAGAAGGATCAGTTTTAGGTTCTCTTTTTTTTTTTTTTTTATAGCGCCCCATTTTTTCCCCTCCCAGTCTCCCACTATACCCCATTTTTACTTCAAGCCCCATGCTGACTCAGCTGCCACGTCGACCAATAAAAAACAGGGCCCTTATATTTTTCAAACCCCACTACACATGGTGTTATACAACGTGGTGTCCATGTATATATACATAGTATCTATCTATATATATATTGCAAAGCTAATAATCCAACATGTCATAATATTATACAATCTCTCCTTTGAGAGATGCTACATAAGATGTGATGTGACAACTCTAAACCAATTAAAAAAAGAAATAAATATGGTTTAAATATGGTTTAACCTAATCTATTAAATACCTAATTATTTTCTCTCTCATGTTTTCTCCCGTAACTTTTAAACGTTAATATCTTTTATATACGAGATTTTTTAAAGACAAAAATTACACCAAATTAACGAGCGTTTTATTATCTTTCCAACGAGTACCATAGTGCTATATAAAAAACGGATAAAAAAACCGACTATGTTTTGTAACCCGACAAGTATTGTGTCAGGTTTGGGATTAGTTTAAAAAAAATTGTGGGTTTGGGTCGGGCCTAAGATTAGGTGATACCCATGAATTTTTTAAAATAATAATATGATAACTTATGGCAGAGATTTGTTTAAAATAAATAAATAAATAAATAAATAATAATAATAATAATAATAATAATAATAATAATCATTAATCATATATATATTGGTAAGTCATTAATTATGTTGTCAGGGTTAGGATCAAATACACAGTGAAAGAAAAATAGGAAGTTGTAGGAAGGGTATCAAACGGACTCCGATTGAACTCATTCAAGTGGCATTGGAATCGTCTTATCGAACCCTACGTCGTTAGTTTTTAGGTCTTCGTTTTTTTGGGGTTTTAGCTTGTAGTTTTTAGAATACGCGTTATATCATTGTGTCTTTTATGTACCATTGTGTCTTTTTCTTATTTTCATCGTTGTGTCATTTTTTCAATTCATTGTGTTTTTTTTTTTCAGCATTATGTTATATTTTTTGGCACTGTGTTATATTTTGTGGCTTATTGTGTCATATTTGATAATCTATTGTGTTTTTTGTATCCTTCTCACCCTTCTCATTTTTTGTAGCCTTTGTAGAATAACCCTACCCTATGTTGTCATATTAAATATTTTATTATGTCACATTAGATATTTCAACCCGGGACGCTCCCGGGATAAAAACTAGTATTAGTATATACATATGCATCAATATTAATTACATGTCATACCAAATCTACCTCTTCTTTCTAAACTTAAAACCATTTTAGTTAAGCCCCATCCACCACCTCAATATAGACGGCACAACACAATGGACGTCGGAGAACCGTCGTTCACCACCGACACCGGCGATATCCACGGAGGCTCACTCTACGTATACGGTCTCGGTTTCTTCTTCGGCTTCGTCTTCCTAATCATCGTCTCTTACATATGCAAGCGACATATGTGCTCAAGAACACCGCCACCACCCACCACCAATGACGCCGAAGGGAACCACCGTGTCATAACATTTTCTCAAGGTCTTGATGATGACACACTCGTTACGTTCCCGACGTTTATTTACTCTGAGTTTACGACGCCTCAAATGGGCGAAGGAAGCGTTTCAGGTTGCTATATTTGCCTGTCGGATTATAAACCGGTGGATGCCGTCCGGTTGTTGCCGGAATGTGGTCACTTGTTTCATGTTAGATGTATAGATACGTGGTTGAAGGTGCATCCAACTTGCCCGGTGTGCCGCAAGTCGCTGATTGTAGTCTAGCGGTATTAAAGTGTGAAATCAGTATTATTCCACGTTCGTAAGGTTGAGAGTTCAAGTCTAGTAGTAGACAACAATGCAGATTTTAAAATAGTATTAGCTAGAGAGCACGTGACTTAGCTGGTAAAAAAATTTCCAATGTAATTGACATGATTCTACAAATTTAAGTCCACATAAATTTTGGGAAATTCACTATTCATTTTGATGCACAAAGGTTAATAAAATACCCTTGTTAATAGTTTGAAATGTTAGGAAAATAGTCATTTAACTTTTTTTTTTTTTATTAATTCTCATAATTTCAACCAATATCAAATCGCCACGTGTTAACACCTTGCGTCACGACACAACACGTGGAAAACGTTGTGTATTTTTTTCGGATGTTGCGTTATGGTGAACTAAAATCTCTCGCGCCAGCCACTTGGGTGGTAAAACGTAAAGCCTCTTTGGGGTAAGACTCGAATTCAAATCCTGGGAATGCGAAAATAAGGAGAAATTAACCGTTTGAGCCAAGAAAAAGAATCTACTGCGCAAATGGGATTTGATCTATTGCGTCATTTTATGTGTTTCAAAGTGATGCAATTTGTTATGCCATATTGAATTATTTTGCATCACGCTTAATTTTGAAGTCCATGACTATTTGTGGATTAACTTGGTTAATATGGTCATTTTAATTTTTACATAGAAAATAACGAATGATTTTCAAATCCTTGTGTTTAGTCATTAAGATTTTAATATATCTATATATATTTTGAATGATTTGTATGGTGCAGATAGTTTGGGAAGGGTCCATGTGTTTTGTAAGTGGAACATAAACCGAGTAAATGTATGTTTCGATGATTCCAAACACAAAAGGTGATGATGATATAAACCAGGGAATGTTCAGAAAAGAGCAACTAATGTAGGTGGGTGGGTTTGCTTGCCATGTGTGTGTTTATGAGTGTGCTTAATAAACACATGTACGCCTATCTCTATGTATATGTTTGTGTATGCATGCAAAATTATTTTGTTTTCTATAAAGTTGTAACAACTATTTCTACAATCTCTTTAAAATGGGCATTTAAAATAACCATTTTTTATTGTTTATTAATAGCTAGTGTAAAATGTTTATTTGAAGTCATTGAGTCTGTTAATTAATTTAAGTGTTTTGGGCTTATCAAATTACTTGCACAAAGGTAGAGCATATGGGCTCACAAGTGAAACGAATCATGGGTTGGGTCATGGAGTCATGGGTGGAGCTTCGGAGGTGTGTGGAACTAGCTGGGCCTTTTATTATTTTTCCATTTTCAGTTTCCTTTTATTTTATTCATTTGATTTATTCTTTTATATATTTATTACATAGTTTGTGAAGAGGAAAAAAGTTACCTCTTAGTTGGTTCGGAATGCTAGATCTGAGAGAGCATGATTGAATCTGGCAATTAATCACGAGATGTCTTAAAACCTGCAAAACAAGACACCGTTAGGCTCGTCACAGGGGAGAGGGAATGTCTCTCTGTGACCACTCTCCGGCGTGAGAATAAGTATGGTTTTAAGAAGTAGAAAAAGTATAGATAAAGATTTGGTTCGGTTAAGTGAAGTTACCAAATGAGGAAATTTGGGGAGTATTTATACTTTTCGTGATGGGCTTCGGTGGCCTTTTCTCTGAAGCCTTGTCTTATCGGAGCGTTAGGTTCGGTTTCGTCCACTCACTGTGGTTCGGCTTCCGACTTAAAACCACATATTCTCTTCGGTTTGCATTTGAACTTTTGGAGTTTTTCCGCCCTTCCGGGCAACTTTGGCTATTCTTTTCTCCCGATTCTTAGGTTCGTTGCTATTGTGTAGCAAATTTGTTTATCGTCATAAATGATTAGCAGTTTTATCAAAATTTATGACGCATTTTCTTACTTAGGAAAACTTTATAGGAAAATGACCACTTTTCTAGTGCTGTAAATGCCTCGTGTATGCTTAGAAAATTGTCATTTTATTTACTTTGATTTAAAGGAGATGCCTAGAAAACAAATCAACAATAATATAGATTTTTTTTTTTTGAACGTTAACTTTCATTAAACACACGGGGGCAACCTCAAGACGAGGACAACACCCCGAAAACTACAACAAATACAACGGACTCGCGCACCAATCCTCCCAACGAAGATCGGTAAACTTAGTCCTATGTTTAAACCATAAAAACGACAAAGACTTAACACTTCCAACAACAAACGGGATTTTAGGCTCTAACCCCCTAAAAGTTTTATCATTCCTAGCACGCCAAAGCAACCAAAAGGTCACCAAAATAACTCCGTGCACGATCCTCTTGCCCCACTTACCCCCTTGCGCTGACTTATACAAAGAGAGAAGCTCTTGAGTGTTAGAGACAAAACTAGTGTTTAAGCCACACCACTTCCATATGCTAACCCAAACATGAAAAGAGAACCCACACCCAGAAAATATGTGCTCCGAAGTTTCAAAAGCCGCGTCACACAACTTACAGCGGTCATTAGGGATGAAGATGTTTCTTTTTCTAAGGCCTTCAACGGTAGGAATCCTATCCAACTCGACCCGCCATGCAAAAACCTGACACTTCAAAGGCACCCAACTAACCCACTTCATTTTAAAATGGTTCCCGGGCTCCCTGGACTTAATAATATAAGCCTTAACCTCCGCAACAGAAAAGCTAGCTGACCCAGCCCATTCCCACGAATCAATCGAGCTGGATAATTGGGCCTGTGTAAGAAGATCCGATAAGCTGGCCCATTCGTTGACTTCCTCCAAGCTTCTGCACGACAAGAAGTCCACTGGTCTCCAAATCGAATTTATGATACATTCCTTGACTAACTTTTTCTTGACAGGCGAGGACTGATAAAGACGAGGGAATTGAATCATAAGAGGCACATCCAATAACCAAGTGTCTTCCCAAAAACGAATACGACTCCCATCGCCGATTTTACCTTTTAAAAGATCCAGAAAAGACTTATCCCCACATTTAAATCTTTCACAATTCAAGACAATAGAGGACCACACTCCCCCTTTACCTGCAACACGAGGAAGCCCGGACCATCTACTCCTACCATTATGACAAGCCAAAATAATCGATTTCCAAATGGATCCTTCCTCCGTCCTAAAACGCCAAGCCCATTTCGCTAAAAGAGCATCATTGACATCTTTCAATCGGCTAACCCCCAACCCCCCATGTTTTTTATCCCGAGTGACTTTTTCCCACGCAACCCAATGGATCTTGTTTTTATCACTAGAATCCGACCACAGAAATCTTTTCATCATGCTTTCTAACTTGTCGATTACCCCTAACGGGGCCTTGTACAAGGAAAAATAATAAATAGGCAAGCTTTGTAAAACCGACTTCAGTAAGGTTAATCTCCCACCGAAAGAAAGGAGATTCGCCTTCCACGAAGCGAGCCTAGCTTCAAAAACATCAACAATTTTCCGCCAACCATTAATCCTATTCATGTTTGCCCCAACCGACACCCCTAGATAATCAAAAGGGAAAGAACCTGGCTGACAACCCACAACCGCTGCCAAGCGCTCGATCGCCTCCATGTCCACTCCAGATCCGTATAAAAAGGACTTGGAGATGTTAAATTTAAGGCCGGAGCAGAGGTGAAAAATACGAAGAATTCTAGCCGCCACCAAAATATTATTCTCCGACCAATTACCCATTAAGAGCGCATCGTCGGCGAAAAAAAGATGAGAGATCATAGGGCCATTTTTTGCCAACGCAACTCCTTCAAAAATACCTAAGTCGCTTGCTTTGTTGAACATACAAGTGAGAGCTTCCATAACTATTAAGAATAAGAAAGGCGAGATAGGATCACCTTGACGTAACCCTTTATGGCATTGAAACTCAAAAGTAGGCGACCCATTAACAAGAACCGACGATCTAGCCGATTCTAAGATACCCTTAATCCACAAACACCACTTCTCCGGGAAACCCATTTGATCAAGAATAGATAAAAGAAAAGCCCAATTAACATTGTCGTACGCCTTCTCGAAATCAATCTTCATGAAGAAAACACTTTTCGATCGCCTTTTGCACCACGATAGGATCTCATTCGCTACCAATGGACCATCAAGAATATTCCTTTCACTAAGAAAACCCGTTTGGTTCTCCGAGATAATAAAACCAATAACCTTCTTGAGTCTAATAGACAATACTTTAGATATCACTTTGCTAATTATACCCACCAAAGTGATCGGTCTAAAGTCCTTGAGATCAAGAGGATTATTACGCTTTGGGATGAGAGTAATAAAAGATGAAGCACACCCACGACTAATTGTACCAGAATCAAAAAACTCCGAAAGAATTTTTTGAAAATCACCTTCGAGAATATGCCAGAAATGACGAACAAAGGAAAAATTGAACCCATCCGGGCCCGGAGCTTTGTCTTTACCGCAAGCGAACACCGCCAACTTGATTTCTTCTCTAGTAAAGGGCGCTACAAGACCTTCCACCAAATTACCCGGAACTTTCTTCAAACCTTCACAACATAACAGCGGTCTGGACGCAATCTTTTCTTTGAAGTGATTGCTGAAAAATTTTAATACTTCCTTTTTAACCAACTTCGGCTTCGAGACCCAAACCCCGTTAACCATGAGGCCTTGGATAGAATTAGAAGCTTTTCTACCGTTTATGACTCTATGAAAGTATGCCGTGTTATCATCCCCATATTTAGCCCAACTAACTCTAGACTTTTGTAACAAATCTTTTGCTTGAAAAAATTCCAATTCCTCTATACCTTTCTTGCACTCCTGCCAAACCCACTCTTCTTCTTCTAACAGATCTCTATGTTCCATATCCATCTCTATCTTTTCAAGATCATTTTTAAACAAAGATAACTCTTCCCCTTCTTTAGCTTCAATCTGTTGTTTCCACAAAGTTAAGAAAGGTTTTAAGTACCTGAGTTTGCAAGACAAGACGACATCCGCAGCCCCCTGCATATGAAATTCTAGCAAAGCCTTAGACACCACCGCCTCACAACCTTCTCTATCCAACCAAGAATTAAACCATCTAAACGGGCGAGGACCAAAATTTTCATTGACCACAGACAAAAGCAGCGGATTATGATCGGACAAATATCTCGGCAAAGCTCGCAAACAAGCATCCGGCCAATGGTTAAAGAACTCCTGATTAACCAAGACCCTGTCTAATTTACTCAATTTCAGCTTGGACCCCTTCTTTGTAAGACAAGTAAACGATCCACCTTTCATACCATACTCGGAAAGCCCCGCTAAATCGATGAAAGCATTAAAACAGTCAGCGTCCGTTTGATCGAAAAAACATCCTTTACGGTCCTCAAGGCACCGCACAGAATTGAAGTCCCCAAGCAGACACCAACCACCAGGACTATTCCCCACAATACTCAACACCTGCTCCCACAACGGCCGTTTGTCAGCGAGCTTATGCGGAGCATAGATGTTGAGAATATTAAGTAAGGACCCGTCCTCCTTCAAAATCCCTTTAACAATCAAGAAGAACTGATTTTTTATAATAGACAACTTTTTAAACTTTTTTGGATCCCAAAGCGAAACCAAACCACCTGAACGACCTCTAGCTTCCACGAACTCAAACTCCACCTCCGAGTTACCCCAAAACTTACCCCCATTGAAACCCGACATATCCCGAAATTGGGTTTCCTGTAAAGCGACAAAAGACACACCATTCTGAAGCCTTAAACGTTTAACCCATGAATCTTTTCCGGACACTCCCAATCCCCTGATGTTAAGAGAAAGTAAATTCATCCTGTCACTCTTTGTAACCCTTCTTGTAAAACAAAATCACTAACCAATCGAGTTTCATCATTCAAGTTGGCTCCCAAAGCTACCCCGAGCTTAATAGTTTCGTTAACCTCCGAAACAATATTTGGTGTCAAATCTGCTTCACTCGAATTAGAATTAGAACAAATACTAACCTGTGTAGCCGAATTGATTATCCCACCTTCCTCTGTTGCAATCTCCTCATCCATATCTGCAAGCAGTTGATCAAATGACGGAACAGGGTCCAAGCCACTTCTTTCCAGGTTAACCCCGCTCCCAACTACTTCCTGAGGATTGTTATCGACATGTCGAACAACTGGAGACGCAAGGCAGCGAGTTTGGGCTATGACTTCCTTAGGATCCATCGGCCCAATAAGTTTATTTAAATCAAACGGATCACTGCAATTGGGCTGACTCCTATTTTTCTTTCGTGTTGGGCCTGAACCTTGAGAGGACCCACCACTGGATTGTTTAAATCGAATAGGCTTTCTCTTTTTGGACAAAACACACAAGAACCCCTTTCTTTTTTTCTTTTTGACACATGCAGTCCCTTGATCATGCATCTCACCTCCTTCCGAAAAATCCTCTGAATCTTTATTGACATTAAAGTCACGCGCTGGTAATCCGGAATTAACGGGAGTTACCATTGCATCATCAATCCCATTATTGCTTACCATATTTACGTCACCGGTGGTTTGACTAACAGCTTCCGGTTGTGTCTCCGGCATCCCATCACTTGAATCACTGGTATTTTCCGATTCGTTGGGCTGTCTTCTATCAACACGAACCACTTCTTCGAAATCCGGAATCCAATCGCCTTGTTCCTCCGAAACCCAAACACGGAACTTCCGGTTCTTCCAGTTAATGGTAACTTCTTCAGAGACTTTCTTTCCATCCCCAACAAGAATTCCAACATACTCAAAGGACAAAACTTTGTCCCTCTCAGACATATTCGCTGGATGAACAATCCGGCCAAAAAGGCCTCCCACCATATCAAAGACTGCATTGGTACAAAGATGCAAGGGAATTCCGTGTATCTTCAACCAAGCAACCCTCTCAAACCCTAAAGATTGCCCCTCCCAAAAAGAAACAGAAGTAAACTGATCTATCAACCGGTTGGCTTCTTCAAAAACCATCAATGTCTTCTCTTTATCAGTAAAGGATAATAAAACATCCAAGCCACCTAAATATTGAACTGAACCATCTCCCGGACAAATAGTGTCTAAAGTGACGAGCACCTTTTTCAGTGCTTCAACATTAGTCATCTTTGCAACAAGGGCTCTCCCATGCAATGCCGAGAAAGCCGAAACATTCCCATCGATGTTGATCGTCTTGCCGACAAGGAGGTCTTTGTAAGAAGTTGTCCCCGAAACAAAGGACCCACCAAATCCTCCCTGACTCGCCGCCTCACCCTCTCTATTATTTGTATTACTATTATCATTATACTTGTGTTTAGATTTCCTCACATCCTTTGTACTGTTTATATTATTATCATTATAATGATCAGAACCCTCCCTTCGCATATCAAACTCCCCCTCTTCAAGTACAAATCGAGCCAAGTTAAACCATAGTTTCTCCTTTCCCATCCGGATCCCACGAAGGTTCTTGATTAAACCCGAACGATCTTTAACATCCAACATAGAAATAAAACCAAAACGATTGCCCCTTTTATCACGTTTACGGGCAATGTATAGATCAAAGATCTGCCCGAAAGGTCTAACTTGTAATGCTAAATCATTCCCACTACATCCATCTGGAAGATTAGAGACGAACAGTTTTGTTATACGTACCTGAATATTCTCCGGGATCGGCGCATTCCGTCGCCGTGGCTCCATGCGAGAGAGTCTGTTTTTTTTTTTTTTTTTGTTAGTGCAAAATCAAACGTATACTTTTTCTTTCTTGTTATTTACGTGTAATTACAACTATATGTCTAAGGAAATAGGATATGACATATGAGAGAGCAGTTGACATTTTATATTTCTATTTATAAACCCACACCAACAACGCACTTGCAATTATCAATTATCAATATGTTCTATATATAACCCAAAGTTGATAACCCTCCAATCTTCCTAACACAGTAACACACACAACATGAACGTCACAACCGACACCGTACCACCACCGTACACGACCCCTAGCCCCATAGGGAATCCGCCCGGAAGCCACGACTACTTATTCGTCGTCGGGTTCTTTTGCACTGTCATCCTCCTAGTCACCATCACTTACGCTTCATGCAGCTGTTTCAAAGACTCTCAATCATCACGTGAACCCGCCAACACCTATGACAACTACAACTTAGACAATAGTTTCTCTCGCGGTCTTGATGATGATATAATTATAACGTTCCCAACGTTTGTTTACTGCGAAACAACGAAGTTTGACACGACCGGTTCCAATTGCGCTATATGTTTAGAAGATTATAAAGCAGCAGACGTTGTACGGTTGTTTCCTGAATGTGGTCATTTGTTTCACATAAGGTGCATAGATACATGGTTAAAGGCTCATGCGACTTGTCCAATGTGTCGAAACTTTGCCGGTATAAATTTAACATAGTTGACTTAGTGATTAACAAATTAGATATTTAGACGTGTATTTGTGAATCTCATAATTAGAGTATTCGGTTAGATTACGTACTTGCGTAGGGATTTCTTAAGTTGATTTTAATATAAGTCTACATTATGTGGATAAAGTCAATATATATACATTTTGGTAATTTAATCGGTAAACTTGTACATTTTCATGTTTTTTTCCACATTATTTGTTATCAAAGAGGTTCTAAACCTTGTAGAATTCATTATAGTATATATGAATGATTTATTATACACTTTCATGTATTTAATGTTGCTGTAATATTGTAGAGTAAAATCTTAGTAGATGCCAATCATATATAAAAATATATTAAAAAAAAAGAAGAAAGAAATCAGATTTTAATTAACTAAGTGGTTTGTAACAAAAGTTAGTGTTAAAGTTGTAGACTTGTAGATGCGTTAAGAACTTAAGAAAGGTATAAGTGTAATATGGCCGATATTGAGTGTTTGAATGGTAAAGAGTTTGCACTAATTAATATATAACTAATTTTCATATTTGTGCCTTGTTAACTAGTTTTGCCAATATACTATATTTTATTATTTATGTTTCTTATGTTTTGGCAGTCATTTTGTTTGATATAGACGCTTTAAGTTTATCAAATTCGTGTTCATTATTATATATGCATATTTCAAATAGCTAATTCAGGTCTACGTAGTTTCTTTTACTAATGATCTCTTAATAGAATATATTGTCTTGTTCAACCGACAATATTGTAGTTGGTGTTTTCTTCAACTTTTTCATTGTTTTCATATGCAAAAACGCTTGTAAATTTTGACCGGACAAATATATATATATATATATACTAGCTTATACCCCGGGAGTGTCCCGGATTGAGAAATCTAAGTAAAGTGAATAAAATTAGAAGTATCTAAACTATAAAAATGACATCTATATAGCAATTACCTGTTGGAGAGCGTACCGGGTTGAAATATCTAATATGACATAATAAAATATCTAATATGACAACATAATTAATGACTTACCAATATATGATTAATGAATATTATTATTATTATTATTATTATTATTTTAAACAAATCTCTGCCATAAGTTATCATATTCTAATATAAAAAAAGGGTAATTGGGTCGGGTATCACCTAATCCCAGGCCCGACCCAAACCCACAATTTTTTTAAACTAATTTCAAACCTGACACAATATCTGTCGGGTTACAAAAAATAGTCGTTTTTTTCTCCGTTTTTTATATAGCACTATGGTACTCGTTGGAAAGATAATAAAACGCTCGTTAATTTGGTGTAATTTTTTTCTTTAAAAAATCTCGTATATAAAAGATATTAACGTTTAAAAGTTATGAGAGGAAACATGAGAGAGAAAATAATAAAGTTTTAATATTTACATTTAGTAGATTAGTTATTTAATAGATAAGGTTAAACCATATTTAAACCATATTTATTCTTTTTTTTAATTGGTCTAGAGTTGTCACATCACATCCTATGTGGCATCTCTCAAAAAAGAGATTGCATAATATTATGACATGTCATAAAAAATGCTTTGGTTTATTATATATAGATATAGATATAGATAGATAGATATAGATATACTTAGTGGTTTTAATTTTTTTTTTTAAGAAATAATTTGATAAAAAGAAATAATTAAAGAACCGAAAGATAAATGCACCTGGGAAAAAATGAAAACGGTTTCTGATACTCATGGTAATTCATGACACGGCCCGTTTTATTAAATAGGTTAACCTGAACATGTTTTGTTTAAAATATAGATTGACTCAAACATGACTCATAAAAAAGTGCTTTGACTTGTTAAACCGTTGTAAGAATTTTTGTAGAAATCAGTATTTTGATCTCAGAAATGAAAAGTGTTAAAATTTAAAGTGAAATGTTTTGATTATGGAAGTTTCATATAACTTAACTTTAAAAGTGAAACTAATTACCCTTTTAAACCTTTTATGTACTATTCACTTCCAAGTTCCAAACAATTTATTTTTTATTTGCTCTGACTGTCATTCTATGATGATTCACGTTCGCTTATTCTAGTATCGAGCCAAATATATAAACACAAATTTAATGGTGAATTAAAGACAACTACACAAAAACAATTAAAACAACACAATTTACAAAAAACAAATAAAAGAAAACTTTCATATGAATCGGAATTAATGCTTTAAGTTTTTACAATGTCACCAGGTACTATTGTTATTCATAAATGAACATAAAACGAGACGACCCAAGACACACATGTCTTAATTTTAAGTAGGTTTGACACGAAACATATTTTTTGCTTTTGGTCATGACTCTTATCTATTCGGGTCACATCTTTGACTCTTATCTTCAATGTTAAATACGTCCTTAAGCGCTCTTAGCTGATACGTCATCTACCACATAATATTTTTACAAATCGTTAAAAACCTCAAAAACCCTACAGATATATATCCTTACCATTTTTAATTTCACCTCATCACTTAACCATTACATACAATTAGTTAAATAATTTTTCTTTTTTTTATTTTGGACCCACCTCATTGCATGAACCGACGCGAACACATGCCCCTCTACAATGGCACCTCACCTAAGGGCACCTTAGGATGGATATGCTCCAATGCTAAGGGCTTTCAAAGGCATCCAAGAGCTTGATCTCCAAGGACCTAATTTACGCGTTTGATCATTAGTATCATGTCAATTTTATTTTTTTAAGACGTTAAAAATATAATTTTTTCTATAGATTTTTACCAATAAAATCTTTCATTTCTCCGGATCAACATCTCTTTAAAAACAACAATAAAAAGAAAATGAAATGAAGAGAAATTGTTTGACCAAAAAAATGTCAAACCAATCATAGAATAAGTATTTTTCCGGCTCGACCGTTACCTACCAACAATAAAGTATTACTAATATCATCCAAACCATACAATTAACTACATCTGACGGTCCAAAATCATCTCCACTCTAGCTTATGGTGGACCTCGTCGTACCTTATCCCAACAAAATTTAAATCTACACCCTCCTAAACTTTTATAGCCGTTAGCCGATAAAACAACCTCAATAACATTATTCATATCTATAGTTCCATGTTCTTCAAGAACTTGAATGTTGTTAATCAATACATACATACAATCTTTGTATATATAGGTCAGGAAAACAAATAATAATAATATTAATATGAACGGTGTGAAGGGGAAATTCCTGAAGAAACTGAAAACAATTAAAACGATCAACTATTTGCAACCCGAAAGAATTCTCCATGTCGATGCAGCCGGGAGGTTAATCGATAACTTATTCGCGAAGGCGAGCGATAAAACTGAAAGGCATTTGGTTTCTGAAGATGAATTAATGCAAATTGAAGACAAGAGCAGTGTTTTAAGGCAAGAACATGAGGTTATTAATGTATTGGAGCTAATGAAGGATCTTGAAGATGACGATGGACCCGATTCGGGTATTGTTGAAGAGGATAAAGAAAATGTTCGACCCGAGTGTGACCCGGTTGGGGATAAGAAGGCGGGGAATGGGAATTTGAAAAGTTTTGGTGATAATATTGAGATCGAGTCTTTTCGGCCTCCGGATTTGGATTCGGAGACCCTTTTTGACCCGAATCTGTTAGCGGCTTTTAGGCGGGCGGTTAGGGAAGTTAAAGCTCAAGAAGAAGAGAGGAGGAATAGAGTTTTAAGGAGTATTGTAGATGGGATAGGTCAAGATCAAGAGCAAGAGCAAGACGGCGAAAGGCCGTTAAAAACGCCGAAATTGGAAGGAATTGATAATCCCCTTTTGGATTTCGAGAAGATTTGTCCGCCTGGAGAAAGCGATTCGGTTATTTTTTATTCGACGGGACTTAGAAGCATTCGCAAGACATTTGAAGATTGCTCGAGTATTCGGTTTCTATTGGAGAGTTTTAAGGTGTTGTATCACGAACGAGATCTATCGATGCACTTGGATTTTAGAGATGAACTGTTTCGGATATTGGGTGGAAAGACAGTGCCGCCGCGGCTGTTTATTAAGGGGAGGTATATTGGAGGTGCAGAGGAAGTGTTACGGTTACACGAGCAAGGGAAATTTCGGCCACTTTTGGCTGGAATTCCATTAAACACGTCGGATGGACCCTGCGAAGGGTGTGGGGGGGTTCGGTTTGTAATGTGCTTTACTTGCAGTGGGAGTCGAAAGGTGGATTCCAGCGACGGATTGTCGCGCGATAAGTGTATGAAATGTAATGAGAATGGACTGATCATATGTCCAGTCTGCTGCTAATATACTTTTGGTCTTCTGTACTGAGTGATGTCAATTTTTTTATTTATTCGAATTCGATTGGAGCGTTAAATAATATTCAAACAGATTTATTACAAGTATTAGATTTAGATATATACATTTGTAACAGGACCTGATGTTAGGCTACAAAACAGCAGTTAAGTCATACCGAGGCTAATAGCCATCGCTGCTTAAACCGAAGAGCAGCTGGTGTGGTGAAACTCGATTTGCAGCCTATGATGAACTACAGTAGTCGACGATGCCATCAACCCTTTCTTCAGATCAGCCTGCAGTTCCCTAATCGGGATCGCAGACAAAAAGCTCTTGATATACTCCTTGCATGACTCTTTCCCTTCGCACACGATCTCACTATCCTTAACTACAACCGCTGAGGAGGTCTCGGTGCTTTGACTTTCGTTGACTTTCTCGGCGTCTGGTTTCTCATTCGACTTTTGAGTATCGATCGGTAGTTTTTCAATTACGGATTCTTTGTCAAACTTCAACATGTAAGCCTGGTTGCATCCCTCATACAGCCTCTCTCCCAACGTGTCGATAATATAATATGCGTCTCGTTCGACTTTCAACACAAAAAAATGGTCATTCCAGCTTACAATGTAAACCAAAGGGCTCATGCTGTCTTTATAACTTGACCCGATTTTACTGATTTCGTCCCATATGCTGTCGAATGACATAGCGCCATCGAGAAAATGAAGATCGATCTCTTTGATCTCTTCAGGTTGAAAGAAACCAATGAATGATTTTTCAGGGACTACAGCAAGATTTCGGATCTTCGCTTGAAGGACCGTTTCAAGGTCAAAATGTTTATCCGGAAACCGCTCCATGTAAACTTCATTTCCACAAAGATTTCTCCATTCTAATGAACCGTCTCGAATTAAGCTATCGAGTTGTGACTTGATTGGCATTTCATTCCAGTTGTTTTGGAACCAGTCAGCTATAACCGCGACTAAAGCAGTGCACGCGCTCTCACCAGCAGCGCGTTCACTTCTTTGGTCAATTGATGCAAAGAAAACTTGGGTCTCAAGCTTCATGTGCCCATCTCTACTTATCACTTCCTTCTTCTCCCAACTACCTACCGCAAACTTATCATCTCCGAATTCAGAGACCGAAGATCGGTGTGTAGTTGTGTCCACATCACTTTTACGCTGCAGCCACATTTATAACCAAAACTCAAATAAAGTTGTACATTTATTCATAGTTGTCAAAGCGCCTAGGCGCACTCAAGGCGCATAGGCCGAGCCCGGAGCCTAGGCGCAAGGCGCATAAAAAATGAGGACTTTTTATAATTAGGCGCATAGTATAAAATACATTTTTTAGGGATTTTAGAGATGTTTTAGGCTTGTTTAGGGCTACTTTTGGATGTTTTAGGGTTGTTTAAGACTTGTTCATAGCTCATTTAGGATGTTTTAGAGGTTTAGGCAACTTTTAGCCTTAATTTGGCCGGCTGATGAGTTTAAGCTCTCGTTTTTTATCGCCCGCGCCTGGTTCCAGGCGCGTGCGCACCGTTTTTCACAAAAAAAAGCCCAAATTTGCGCCTAAGCCACCACCAGGCGCTATAGGTGCGCCTCGCTGCGCCCGATTGCCTAGGTGCGCGCCCGAGGGGCTTTTGACAACATAGCATCTACTAAAGATAACATTACATAAATCATTGGTTAAAAAACTACCTCGTCCGAAGAACTCAGCATTCTGCGATCAAAATCTATATCGTCCCCACCTTCTTCTCCCGAATCTTTTTTCAAAAGCGGTTCGCCTCTTATTTTAGGAGATCTAAAACTCAACTTCCTTTTCCTCCAAGGGAAGATGCTTCGTTTTGGGATTTGTGTTTCCGAGGGATCAATGATGGATTCATTGGAATACTCGGTTTCCTCTTTGTAATTCCGGTAGTATATCCAATCTTCATCTTCACTAGAACTTGCATTGAAGTTAGATACCCCTCCAGCATGATTTGCATAAGCCAAACTTCCATAACTGAAAGATTTTCTAACAATTGAATCTTCATCTCTGACTTCTTCTGAGTCAACTTCGTCTGTTTCAAGCGATTCGCTGTCAAATGGATAGTCAGCATCATAACCTCTAACCGACGTTTTTCCATCACTACCCTCTTCTTCATGACATGCTTTTTTAGCCCGGTTGACTGATATAGCCCTGAAGATTTTAACTTTCTGAAGACCAGCTTTAATGCCTGTCGGCTCATCTTGCATATTATTCGTTGATAACGGAAGAGGTATAATAGATCTTTGTGCTTGTTCTGCAGTTTCGTGTGCATTCCTCAGTTCTTGCAGGCTCAGAGATATCTGCATATTCAATACAAAAAGACTTAATAGTTAATACATATAATAAGGACATATTAATGATCAGAAGTTATAAAGTTATATTTAGGGGACATACACAAAGTATCGGTCCAGACTCTGTAACGCCACTAGGCGTTGAAAGAGGAATGCGTATATCGCTCTCGTTTCGCTCAGAAGATGAAGCATAGTTTGCAAGGTTTAATAATCCAGTTGCAACAGCACAATACCTCTTTTTTGGTTCTTGATTTGATTCCTGGATGAACACAAACTATTAGTATGTTGCCTAGGGATGAGCTCGGGACGGTATCGGTACCAACCGATACCGATCCCGAAAAAACCGATACCGAAAAATCTCAAAATCTAATACCGATACCGAACACATACGGTACGGTATCAGTTCGGCATCGGTATTTTACCTTAAAATACCGATACCATACCGATCCCGTACCGATACCGATAATACCGAAACCGAAAACCTCTAAATGTGGGTACCGATACCGATACCGAACACCCTTGGTTCGGTACGGGATCGGTATCGGGACGGGACGGTATCGGTATTCGGCCTTGTATGCTCATCCCTTATTGTTGTCTGCACATAAAATTACAAAAAACCAAGTGGGCTTTGGCCCAAAGGTCTCAATGGTTCTATATGACCCAACCCATTAGGCTGTCAGTCCAAAACTCTTTAGAGACATTTGTTTAAACTTTAAAGCAAATACCTTTTGAAGACAAAAACAAAGCAAAGGAAGCTTCTTTCTCTAGAGAAATATGATAAAGTTGTTTGGGGCAGGTTGTTTACTATATCTTTGAGGTAAGGTATTCCTATATTCCAAGTCAACTTTGGCATGAAGAGTACAATATTATCAAAATACCTTAAGATATAGAATTCTAAATCAATCTTTATCTAATCTCATTAGTTAAAGACATGTTTTTAAAGCAATAATCATTCCTATTCATCATGGAAGAACGGCGTGGTATAAGATCGACATAAATTATCAAAGAACAACTAGCGTTTTAAATCGATAAAATACTTAAAAGCTACCTTCTTTTATTGACAAAAACTTGTGTTCAATATTGGAAAGCTCATGGTGCAACTTTTTTGTTCTTTAATCAAATCAAACCACTAAAAGCTTATTACGTGTAGTACTCGCGATCCTAAAGCATAAAGATTATTGATCATCAAGTGTCCGTATCATACCAGTAATATTATATCTAGATCAAAGGTGGTGTGAGAATTCCATATGATCATGATCAAATGTGGTCCTAAAAGTCTTAAACTAGAGTTCTTTATTATCTTTTGTTATCTACACATATTTCTAGTGATTATCTCCAACAATCCAATGAAGACTTTCTGGAAACAAAAACAGGAATATTATGGCATACACCTTTCGGTTAAGCGATCCTCCAAGACTCCTATCGAATATTAATATTTGTTAAATATGTCATCATAATCATGATCATCATATTCAGATAATCCCACCAATAGCAAAAGCTAAGATAGAGTCTGAGGGGGTTAAATATTATAAAGTTTCTTCATAAAAAAGTTATAAAACTATCAATCCCATAATCTTGATAGATAAAAATCTCTAATTTAAGCTTTTAATTCTTTAAACAAACATCAAAACAACAAAATCTTGGATGATGAGTACTTACTTGGAACACAATGAATGAAACATCCCATTGATGAAAGCCTCCATCTTTTAACCCAAACAAACTACAAACACTAACAAACTCTTCATTCCATTCAACAACTCCATCATCTTTCAAACACCCTTGTTTGGTAACATTCCTCCTAACACTTCTCCTTTTAAAACTCAATGGATTGTTGGGCTTATTAGAACCTTTCCACACAACTTCAACAGCCAAGTTAGAAAGATTTTGAGAACCTTGAAGGTGGTGGATGATGATCTTGACTTGGAATTTTTTGGATGATGGTGGTGGCCATGGTCTCCATTTCATCATGCCCACTACCATTGTTTGATTAAAGCTTTGATGGGTGTCACTTAATTGGATTGAGGAGAGACGAAAGAGATATTTTTTTAAAAAACAGTTAGAGAGAGAGAGAGAGATGAAGGTGATTATAGAGGGAAGGGAGATTCTTATAGGTATATGCTTTGGTTTGTAAAGGGGGCCGGCAGTACCGAATGGTCGCAAACAACATATCTGAACAACGACATCTTGAATTTCGGATATAAATGTTTGTTTTATAAACTAGAGACTGAATTACAAGTTTTATCCTTTAACTTTATACTTGATTGTAAAGAATGTCCTTTACGTTTAAAATTGATGAAATTTGTACTTTATGTTTCAAAATCTTGCACGTTTTGTCCTTTGACCCTAACTCTGTTAGATTTTAACGTTAATATGAGCGTAAATTTGTCTTTTTACTTATCCAGGGACCAATTGTATAACTAGTTTAAAGTTTTAGATCCAAATGAAAAATATATATATGTTATAAACCAACACCCACCACTACCAAACCTCCAACCCACCACCACCATATCTCTAAACATAACCACCACCCTTTAATCAGCTCAAACATCCTTTAGGTCCTTCACCACCCACCTAAACTCTAAGTGAACTCAACAGCAACCACCTGTACCATCGGGAATCAGAACCACCACCGCCATTGCAGTTGTCTAGTCGGCCGGAGAGTAGAAAGTGTGGGGGTGATAGGTTATGTCGCCGACGTTGATGTTGTCGCTGGAATGAGGGTTTCACTATTGGTGGGTGTTAACCGACCACCACCACCCCTTCCCCTACATCGGACCACCATCACAATCGGACGACCTTAGACCATCGCTGATGAATCAGATCCACTTAACTCTGTTAGAAGCTCTCCATCGTTGAAGCACCACCACCGTTGAATCAGATCCACTTAACCATGTTTGTCATATCTGAACCACTTATCGATCTTGAATGTGTCGTAGATCACCATATCGGTTCGGGTATTTGATGGTGTAACGATATGGATCGTTGGTGGCACCTTGTCTTCGAGTTTTGAGTTTTTTTAGAGCTTCTGCTCGTTTATCGACGTTTGTGCCTCGTATTTTTCGCTTTTGTCTCTGATTGTCGTCTGCCATGGTGTGGTGTGGACCGTATAAATAAGGAGGTGGATCTTGATGAATAAAGAAACCATTTTGGCTAAAATGACAGAGTTTTCTTGGGAGTAAAGTGGTGGTGGTGGTGAAGGGTGTTGATAGTGGGAGTAAAGAGAGAGGTAGAGAGAGGGAAAGAGGAGAAAAGTGAACCTTGTTTTCTTTTTTGGTTTAAAACTTTAATTTACTTACACAAATAGTCCCTAGAAGCATAAAAAGACATATTTACCCTTATAGCAACGTTAAAATCTAACAGAGTTAGGGCCAAAGGACAAAACATGCAAGATTTTGAAACATAAAGTACAAAACTCATCAATTTTAAACGTAAAGGGCATTCTTTGCAATCGGGTATAAAGCTAAAGGACGAAACTTGTAATTCAGTCTAAACTATAAATAAACTAGTGGAAGTCAGTCGCTGGGTATTACGGAAATTCAGTCAGTATCGGTTTGTTTCATTGTGGTATCGATAAGGAGTGTCAGACGAACGCAAAAACAAAATAAATAAAGTCGTGATATGCACTAAAAGGATATCGACACGCATTTTTATATCGATCGAAAACCATAAGGGAGGACGATACGCCTCGTGAACAAGCCCCTGCGATGACCATGATAGCCTGATACACCCCTGCCCCTTAATTTCACGCTCAATTTCACCACGATCGTGATCTTGAAGAGGGGAAAATATGTTGTAGCTTGGGTAACGATCTTGTGACCCTTGGGAGGATTAAAAAAAAAAACACTTTTACCCTATAAACTTTTCAAACCTTTAAACCAATTTTCATGCCATTTCTCCCAACCCGATGGACGAGCAAAATATCAACAGTTTAACGTATCGCGAGCCATTTTACCAAAATCTTCCATTTCATAAATTGGTTTGCGGTCCCGATTCAAACGAGGAATAATATCCACTTGAAGATGAATATGAAGAAGACGAAGAAGACTACCCATTTTAGACAAAAACACACATAACACCCACATTGCAACTGTAACACCCCGCCTCTAAGATCATCCAATATTGTTAGCTTTGTCCACTAAAAGCTCACGGATTTGTTTTTGGTTGCCCGATTGAAAACTTCTCGGGAGGTCACCCATCCTAGTACTACTCCCACCTGAGCACGCTTATGAACCAAGACATTACTTATGAACCAAGATCTCTCTAGGCTGGACCTAGTGCTTAAATAAAAGTTGAACATTTATTATTTGTGTTTGAGATTTCTATTAAGACTCTTTGTATTTCGTTTTGAACAATGGAAGTTAATTACTATTAATATTTACAATTTAGTCCATGTGCTATTGAACAATCGTCACTACGTGACACCTCGATGTTTCCGCCATCGGTTGGGGTGTTACAATGTGGGATATGCCTAGAGTGTTACAAACACCCTCCCCCACCCCCCTTAGGGACTCATCGTCCTCGATAAGGTTTGCCCTACCATTCTGGATGGCACAGGAGTGGCTCTGATACCATTCTGTAACGCCATGCCTTTAATATCATTCAATATTGTCTGCTTTGCCCACTAGAAACTCACGGTTTGTTTTTGGTTGCCCAAGTGAAAACTTCCCAGGAGGTCACCCATCCTTGTACTACTCCCAACTTAGCACGCTTAACTGTGGAGTTTTCATGTGCTCTACAGCCAACTAAGCCCAAAACGTGTTGGTGATTTAAGAGACGAGACACTACTTATAAACCAAGATCTCTTATGTCTACGGATGATGTGGGATATGCCTAGGGTGTTACACCAATCTCGTGTAACATTAATTTTACCAACCTTATGGGTAAATAAAAAAATGTTATAACTGGTGCGATACACAAATTTCTAACCTAATATTAAATAGAAGACAAAGATATTTCATTGATCCAACCTTGTGTAATACTAAATTTTCTAACATAATAAGAGATAATTGCTCGAATAGTCCCTGTGGTTTGTCCAAATTTCACATTTAGTCACAAACTTTTCAAAATTACATTTTTAGTCCCCAACTTTTGGTGTCACTTAACTCGGATAGTCCCTTGAGTGGATGGAGCTTAAATAATCCAGTTAAGTGGGTGTGAAATTACTAAACTACTCTTGTTATTAAAAAAAAAAAAAGAATTAATGTGGGACCTACCCACTTCAGCTTTCCCAACCTATCACCTCCACAAATCACCACCACGATCTCCACTTTCACCACCACCTCCACCTCCACCGACATACCAACCACCACCCACTTCATCTTCCCCACCCATCACGATGATGGCATTTCTTTTCCTTCTCACACTTCCATGCATCCCCCCTGCTCCACCACTTGAAAAGATTGTGATTTCGTCCGGCACACCTTGAACAGTTGAACACCTCGGTGACGTTTTCAAAACGTTGGTCGAAAGTTTACCATTGAAAATCAGAATCTATTACATTTCCAAACTCAATCCCAAACATCGAACAATTTAGGATTTAAAGAAATCCTCAATTTCATCAACAGTTGCACCTCCCTAAGCAATCTCTTTATAATAATTCAAACATACCAGGAAGTTGTTTAAATTTTATGCAGGATCTGACTCTGTCTGAGCTGAAAAACTAGAATAATAACGATGATTTAGATTTCGAAACTGTGGTTTCCCGATCCAAGTGACAGATCGAGGGTTTTGTTAAAATAGATAACAAGCAAACAACAATATGGCGAGATGGTCTGGTGGTCTCAGATGCTTGCTTCTCTTAACTGCAATTACATTCATTTATACACAGGTTCTCTGTACTTCCTTCCTGCTTTTATTTTATATTTTATTTCATTTCATTTTATTATTAGGTTAAAGTGGAGATGGGTGGTGGTGGTGGTGGTGAAAGTGGAGATGGGTGGTAGTGGTGATGGTGATGGTTTGTGGAGGTGATGGGTTAGGGAATGTGAAGTGGGTAGGTATCACATTAATTCTTGAGTAAAGTGCATGGATGGTCCCTGTGGTTTACCAAAATTTAAACTCTGCTCCTCAGGCTTTTGAAATTACACGTATGGGATTTGTGGTTTGTATTTTGTTTCATCGATGGTCCCTGACTTAGATGGAGGTTAAGTTTTTCAGTTAAGTGTATGTAAAATTACTATATTACCGCTCTTAAAAAAACAAATAGATGGTGCTCTATTTTATCACTTCCAAAGCACAACTTTGACTTTTTGACAACCAAAGTCAGTGTCTCTCTCTCCCTCTCTTCACCGCTATCATGTACCTCCTCTCCTCTCCCTCACCACCACAACCACGGTTCTGCCCTTACCACCGTCCAACCAAAACCCCACAACCACAACCACCATCACACCCATCTATCACAACCAAAACACCACCACTACCACCCTCAACCATCTACCACCACCAACCATCCCGCCAATCACCCTGAACAACAACCATCATCGACCACCACCACCACAAAACCAAGAACCTTCTTTGTCACCTATAACAACACAGCCACCATCACCGGCCACGACCACCACAAACCCAGCTCCACCCCCGATCGTAAAGCCCTCGCCCACCCACCCCCAAAACTGCCATCAACGCCTCTGACCTGTGAAAATCCTTTATATTTGAAAATCCTTAATCTGACACTTTGAAAATCCTTAATACATGAAATTGATAAACTTAATACCTACTGTGAGATGTCGATTGAATAAAGGGGATAGGGTAAAAAACCTTAACCTGTGAGATATTGATTCAAGAAAAAAAATACTCTGAGAGGTCAACAGAAGGAGCCAATGTCGCGGATCGAAGAATAAAAAACACCTCAGGGATGGAGACGTTGATTGACCACCGCCGGATGTCGGTGGCGGGTTGTCCTGTGGTTTTTACATATGGAATATTGTTGGAGAGAGGGGGGAGTGAGACAAAGAGAGAGAAGGGGTTATTTATACAATATTGTTAATATATTTATATGAGAGAGAGAGAGAGGTGATTGTTGTGTGAGGGAGGTCGTTTGAGGAGGAGGAGGTGGTGGTGGTGGTGGTGGAGGAGGTGGAGGTGGTGTTGGTGGTCTAAGAATATATATATATATATATATATATATATATATATATATATATATAAGATTAAACTGCTCGGATGGTCCCTATGGGTATTTTGGTCATTTTACATGACTTAACTGATAAAATTTAACGACGTTAGCTGGTAGGGACCAAAATGTTATAAAATGTCAACGTTGGTTACCATTGAAAATATACGGGGGCATACGTGAAATTTGGGCAAACCACAGGGACCATCCGTGCACTTTACTCTTAATTCTCTTTATATTTATTAATAACAAGGGTAGTTTAGTAATTTCACACCACTTAACTAGATTATTTGACCCCATCCACTCTAGGGACTATCCGAGTTAAGTGACACCAAAAATTAGGGACAACAGATGTAATTTTAAAAAGTTGGAGACTAAAGGGAAATTTAGGCAAATCGCATGGACTATTTGAGCAATTTTCTCACATAATAATAAACAAAAAAGTAGTATAACATGTGTGTTACACAAGATTTTAACCTAATATCAATTAAAAACAAAGTAAAATGTTATATTAAGTAGATAGTATATCAAAGTTCATTTTTTCAATAAACATATCTTGACGTCTTTTTATGTTAAACGATCATATTATATTTATTCAATCCGTGTAATACACGTGTTTATTCAACCCGTGCAATACACCGGATTTTAAAGATGCAACTTTTTTTATTATTTAGTACATAAAATTACATTTATTCAACCCATATAATACACGGGGTTCTAATCTAGTAGATATATATGTGTGTGAACGCGTATGTATTTGCTGATGAGTTAACTCTTGAATTTGTTTATATTTTGTGGTTTCCATGTATACCATTGCCACATAGTTGGATTGAACATAAAGACAATAATATTTTCCATACCATATGTTGGCCCTGAATATATTAGCCAAGGTTTGAGTGACCTGAAAATTGATGGTGCTTTAGGTCAAATTTGATCCATAAATCAATAATTAGTGGCCCCAGTGGATTATGCTTAGGGTTGTTTTGATAATAACACATGGTTTTTTTTTTTCTCTATAATTAATTGGATGCTGACTTATTCATTGGTGGGGCAGTCTTCATCACACCATACATAGAAGACATGTTATGGTTTATAAATACAAATAGTCCAAAAGAGTAGCCTAACACTTTATTTTTTTTTTATTACTTGTTTCCAACTTTAAATGAGTTTAAAAAAATAAAATTGGGTTTGCTGTTTAATGTAATCACACAAAAATACATAACAAATTTGTTGTATAGGTCTAAAGAGCATTTGATTAAGGCTGCAATAATTCTTGGCCTTCTAAGGTTGCCATTTCAACATTTGTTGTTTTTTTTTATTAGTGTTAAATCTGCATTTCCTTTTTCAATCTTGTGGTGTCCATCCCCATAATGTTGATGGTTCTTTTAGCATCCGGACTCACTTGGGTGGAGACGAGAAGTCTAGGTCACCCATTTTAACACTACCTCAAATTAACCATGTTTAACTGTGGAATTCCTCTCTTATCACAACCATTATGCCTAATACGCGTTGGTGATATAAGAGGCAAGTCATGTGTTTTGCACCCAACATCTCTCATGTAAACGACCATTATGAGATTTGCTTAAGGTGTTCTCCATAACAACCCCGAAGACTCATCATCATCATCATCATCTCGTAAGAGTGAGATTGCCATTGAAAACGAAAGTGAAAGTTACGAATATCACTGATCACATTGTTGGTATGGATCATTACCGACTAACAAATCATAGTTTAAACCATTAAAATCTAGTTTGACTATGTTTTAAAAACTAAACCATATGGTATGTTGTACTATCTTGGACTTTTTTTTTTTGAATGGCCACAAATCAATCTCGATCACTCACGAAGTACCCACTGGACAAAGGAGTACTTCGAGAGTAACCCGGGTACACCAATAATTTCACACCAGTTCAATAATTTCACACCAGTTCTCGGGGAAAACCCGCTGTTCTAAGGCCCACTGTGGTAAAACCCGGCCCACCAGCAGTATTTTGCTTCCGGCAAAACTCAAACTCCCCACCTCTCATAAGGAAAGCAAGGAGGGTGTCACTCCACCATAAGAGGATTGGAAACTATCTTGGACTAATAGTAATAACACAACCTCATCATCTTATATTCAAACTAACTTAATGTGATGTTAATACGACTATACACAGGAACATGAATTACTCTAGCTTGACCCGAGACTTCAGGGGGTCGGAATCGGAAGTCACCGGGTTAGGAAATCACTAGTTTTGGGGGGTCGAAACCGTATATACCAAAAATTTTTATACGAATATTATATAACCAAAACTTCTAAGCAAAAATTTGGGGGGTCCCGCCCCTCCCCGCCCCCTATGGCCATGCTCTCAGTCCAATAAGATTAAAAGATGTCTGGCGTTCATAGTAACAAAGTAACATTAATAATCTGTATTTATTTAATATTAACAATTTCCATCTGTCCCTACTTTGCTGATACAAATTAATATGTTATAAACTTAAATAGTGATTAATTCTCTAATGAAGTGTTTTAATTAAAAAAAAATCGATATGATAAAAACCTTTCCATGTTTTCCGGTTGGAAGATACGTAAGTTAAACTTCGATCTTACAAGAAAAAGTGTTATGTTTAAAGAAAATATTATATTATATTTAATGTGAATAAAACAAAGGTGTGGAATAGAATAGAGGGATGTTGATGTACATATCAAAGAAAATTGGAGCAGGGGGCAAAGAAAAACAATAAAAATCAATCTGGTTTTGATATTTACAACTCATAAAAATTGAAACTATTGAAAAGGATAAATACACTTTTTCAATAGTCTTAGCGTGACTTTTTTGTTTCCATTCCAAACACTAATTTAATATTCACATCACATATTAGCTTTTCTTCGAGGGGTAGAAATGAAATTTAATAATTTGGTTGTGGTCGTATATAAAAAACTAAAAAATAATAAAAAAAAAGGGAAAATTGGATTTTAATAACCTAAACTATTTGAAATTGGCCATTGGCACCCCTAACTAAAAAATTGGCCATATATAACCTGAACTATTAACTTGTTAGAATCTAACACCCAACTAACTGACACCGTTAGTTGGGTTGCTGATGTGGCAGGATTTGCTGACGTGACATGATTTTGAGGCCCACATTTAAACCAATCACATGCTGATGTGTATTATATCATTTAAACTAAAAACCTATAATTAAAAAAAAATCCACATCATCATCTTCATAAACATACATTATCATCATCTTCATAAACAGATCATCATCATCATCATCTTCATAAACACATAAAACCAGATGTCACAGATCCAATCTTCATCTTCATAACATCAATCTTCATCTTCATAACCCTTGAAAAATAACAACAATTAGATCTCTTGTGTCCATAATAATAATAACAATTTATAAATACAAATCCTACAAAATCCACACCAACAATGAAGATAACAACAGCCGTGATCTATTTTGCCTCCAGAAAATCTATAAATACAAATCCAACTTAACACAACAAAATCCACACCAACAATGAAGATAACAACAGCAAAAACAATCTTCATCATCTCTATCCTACAATTTATTAATGAAGATAACAACGACAACAATGAAGTCTGTTACTGTTGTGTCATTCTACAATTTATTATCGTTTTGTCCATAATAATAATAACAACAATCTCTGGAACGATTAGATCTAGAACAATTTATTATGCAGAACCCTCTCTTCATCTTCAAACATCAATCTTCATCTTCATAACCCTAGAAAAAACAGAGTTCGAACGATTTATGGGGTGTAGATGAAAGTAAATTTCAGAGATTGAACGATTTATGGTTGTAGAGAGGGGGGGTACGGTGGTGGTTGTAGAGAGAGGGGGTACGGTGGGGTTGTAGAGAGAGGGGGTACGGTGGGGTTGTAGAGAGAGGGGGTACAGTGGGGTTGTAGAGAGAGGGGGGTATGTGTTTTATTTAAGATTTTTGTTTAATGGGTATATTAACATATCAGCATATGACTAGTTTAAATAAGGGCCCCACCATCATGCCAACTAAGCAATTCGTGCCACATCAGCAACCCAACTAACGCCGTCAGTTAGTTGGGTGTTAGATTCCAACAAGTTAATAGTTTAGGTTATATATGGCCAATTTTTTAGTTGAGGGTGCCAGTGGCCAATTTCAAATAGTTCAGGTTATTAAAATCCAATTCCCCTTAAAAAAAAAAAAAAAAAAAAACCTTAATAAGTTTGCCCGTCAGTAGGGGTGTACAACTGTACATAGGTCTGTTTGAATCGGTTTTGGCTTGAAACCATAACCGAGATGTCGGTTAATGGATATTCATAATCATAATCAATTGGTTATGGCGGGTTCAGTTAAGGAGAAGGAGAGCCAAACATTTATTGTATAGTGTTAAAAGTACATATAATCTATACTATTAATATTGATTATTATCTAATATTCAAATACAATGATATAATATAATCTATCAATTGAAGCAAACCCTCAACCAAAACGATATTAGTCATATGACACAAGTATATAACCAATAAATTCAAACAAATATTCATGGTGAAAAGTCTAGAATCTGATAAAGATTTTATTACTTATTAGTTAAGTTCGGTTATGACGGGTATGAAAACATTGATAACTATAATTGACCCACTACTTTTGGTTTTTAGAAAAACAAATAACCGACCCATCAGTTTTTTATTTGATTCCGTTTTTTATTCGGTTTTTTCAGTTAATTCGGTTTTCTTGCTCACTCCAGGTACAAAGGAGAATTAACGTGCAAAGAGTACGTAGTAACCTAAATGCAACAGGTAACATGTGGGCAAGTGTATATGAGTCCGCAATAATTACACACAGGTGTACACAATTAAGCAACTTGTATAAATAGTTACGCAATATTACACAAACTACTATATAATTGCGCATATGCATAATTACCTACGTTATATGCACAATACGTTGACTTTTAAAAAAATGATTTTAAAAGAATTAATTTATAAGTAAAAAAGCATAACAATATATATTCAGATTAAAAAGAATAAAGTGTGAAACTTGAAAAAACAAATTATTGGCGCTTATAAAAATTGAGGCACTTGAAAAAATTCGACAACAATAGACGCCACCAATTTTACCCCTTCAACCTAATTTTGGCATGGTATTTAGGAATCATACACCCCCTAATTAAGAAGTATACATCATGGTCCACATCATACATCAATAGAAAGCTGCCACACATCCCAGAATGTGATGTCGTACTTATAGAATATGATTTCGCACGGTGTATAAAAACCTAAAGCCCGGTCGGCATAGAAAGTTGATGTTCTGACTGTTCTGACAACTTACACTTTATAGATTAAAAGCCCCTCTATTTAAACCTTTTTTCAACTAAAAATATCATTTTTTTTAATATAATAAAATTTTAATTTATCATCAGTTAAGGTAAAAAACGACATATTCATTGATAACTAATCCACTTTTTTACAATATGTGTTATTTAAATGAGCAGTCACATCATCGTATAAGTATGTTATTGTAGTTTTTCTTATAGTTATTATTTTTAAATGTATTAATTAATAATATCAATTAAGGAGATTTACGTTCATGGTGTTCTTGAAATACATAGATGAACATCTTCATCAGTTGCATGTTACCCCATCCATTGCCGACGATTATTTATTATTCTGACATGTGTTCATCATGATCACCACCCTGAATTAAAAAAAAAAAAATCAGAAACCTTTCCGCCACACTCATATAAAAACTATAAATTAGTCATAAACACACATATAATAACAAGATCAAAATGCACACAAATAAGTAGTTCAAAACAATGTACGAAGAATGAGGTTTCACACAGCGGCGAAGCTTGGTTCTCGAATTGGACAATTGGTAGGGGCCGGACTCAATTTTTTCGATCGGTAATGGCCGGAAGATCAAATCGATGGGGGACGGACTCAATTTACCTACGAAAATAGCAAAATTCCATTGTGTCAAAAATTGGTGGGGGCCGGGGCACCCTCTGGCCCCCAAAATGCTTTGCGCCTAGTGTCACAGATTAATCCACATCTTAACACACCGAAAATCTTATATGGATGTGTTTATTTTTAATTTAGGGATCACTTTTACTATTTATGGTTTGGTTTTAAATCACGAAACCATGAAAATTAGATCGGTCTAGTTTCGTGGTTGATATTTTCTAAGAAAAAAATTGATTGCTCATAAGACTCATAACGAGGATAGGAGAATAAAAAAAATCAATATGTGTGTAATAGTGCAAGTGTTGACATACGAGTCCAAATAACTTTTTTGAGTGTAACAAAAGTTGTGTAAGAATGAGATTGCGTGAGACGATCAGTGTGTTGTGGTATGGAGTCGGATGCAGGGCGGATCTACCTATAGATGAACGGGTTCACACAAATCTTGACCAACTCTTCAATTATCCTGTACATTCTCATATCCGTCAACTAACTCTTCAATTATAACAGGATCATCACAAATCTTGACCACATGGTACTATTCAATTATCCTGTACACATGGTACTCATTTGTAAGATTGTAATCAGAAACATCAATCTTGAAAGCCGGTTTTTTTTCAACGATTCGAGACAACTCATGCGCCACACTTTTTGTGTCGCTTTCTTTCAACTACCTTTCCCTAATATCACATGCAGCAGCTCCAATGATCCTCATGACATCTTTATCAAGCATCACAAATGATACACTACCGGATTCATATTGAACCCTTATCTGCAACTTGAACCTAAAACAAATAAAATATACTTTATCTAAAAAATCTGCATGAAATGAAATAAAAAAATCTGTAAACAAAAAAAAAAGTGTATACATCTACTGGTTTACATACTTTGTAGAAATGGAAGTACATTCACACTCGCATTTCCGACAAACCAACGCAGTAGTAGGCAATTTGAGAATTGCTTCACAAACTTCTTCAACATTTTGCAAATACTCCGATTTACTTAAAACTTTCTTGTTACACTTGCGGCAGGCAGCATAAAACCAACCATAGCTTTCTTCAACACTTTTTATGGTGGCAACCACAACAAAAGACATCGGCTGCAAACACAATGTATATTCAACATACACTTTTAAATAATAGAAACATATAGTAAAGTGAAGACATAAAAAATGTACGTATAAAATATTGAAACCTCTTGAATGTTAATAAGTTCGTCAACACGCTTCTTCTGTGTTCCAACTATGAATTCCTGACGCAATGGATAAACAGTCTGGGAAGAAAGAACGATTTGAGAAGTACAACCAGACTCTTGTTCTTGTTTCAACATCAAACTACATAAATATGGAACGAATTATGTCTAAAAGCTAAAGCAAATTAAATGTAAATTTGCCTATAGAAATATAAATAAATAGCACCACCTCCTTAGGTCAGAAACCTCATCTATTCCTTGATTGAGAAAGAGGCGAGATCCATACTTATCGGTTTGAACTGTAATTCGTTCTAAAAATTTCACAACGCTGAAACACAAGTTACCCTTCCAGTCTCTAACCCTTCCATGCTGGATAACAGCCAGTAGATGCTCCTCAGTGATGTTGGAAATGAATTCCTTAAACTGTATTGCATAAGAGTTCCACAATGTACATCTTAACGTCGTACCTCTACAACAAAACAACAGAACCATAAATGTAAAACAAATACAAAAACCTAGTACTATACAAACATTAATTAGAGATAATTTATTACATTAATAAATGTGTTCCACATAAGATTCAAAACAATAAATCATAGATTAACCTTTTCATAACATTTATTACAGAAATTAAATTTGCAATTCTAACAATGATTGTTTTCAACTATTGAAGCATAAGACTCATCTTAAAAATATAATATTTTTGTTAACTGTCAGGTATGTGAATAGGAGATACAATACTTTTCAAAAAAAACTGTATAACAATTTTAAGGAATCCTTACTCTAAGTCCTGAAGATCAAGATTCATCTGTTTGGTTTCGTTGGGAGCTCGTCCAAACACATCCAAGTCCCCACACCAAATGACGCTACCAGCAACATCTATAAAAACAAAACACACAATTTTGCCAAACATCTGTTAAATTTAAAGGAACAATGTTCAACCAAACTGAATGTTAAAGCTTGTTCTAAACTAAAAAATAAATACAAACCAACGCTGAACAGATTCTTGGCTTCTCCGTTAAGAATTTCTTTAAAAGGTAAGAAGTTGAAACCATACTCAACACCTTCCCAGCCCTTAACATGTTTCACAGTTGTACAAACGATAAAAATGATTTTGAATTGATTTCCTACAACTCTGTAGATGTCCTTGTTTTCAACTACACCGAACTTAGATAAGACAACCACACCATCTTCTTCAAGTTGACTGTCAAAAAGTTGCATAAAAGGTGCCTTGGCAGAACCTTGAATCTTATCGCCATGCAGCTCCTTATAACAGAAGGTAAAAAGTATGCACAAAAGAACACGTCTTCAAGAATAAGAAAGAAAACCAAGTTATAAAGTTTACCTGCTCATCAATGAATATCACCTCCAACTTATAAGTTGTATTCCACTTTCTTATGACTCGAGCCTTCATGTGCCACATGTCTTTGGCTGGATTCAAATCACGAATAAAAGTGACATGGTTTTCTTCATTGTCCATTGATGTCAACATTTTTTTAAATTTTAAGAGGGAAATTTGAAAATCTTTGTTTAGAAAATTCAAAGCTGATATTAGAAATGGCTGGATTCGTTATGTGTTTATATAAGGAGCTAATGAAACACGTTTCCCTACGTCGATTTAAAATTCCCCCTTAAAATTTAAACTTAGGGTCTAAACAGCTGCAACATATGTGCATAACATCTGCTGCTTAACGGCAGACCCAATGATTCCGAACCGATGTTGAGAACAACAGCGGTACTTTCACGTGGCCCACATCTTTTTTTTTTTTTAATATTTTAAGGTGATTAATGACGTCACTTTTTGCATCATACAGACATTGATGGCCTGTCTCTCCGGTTGACACATTAGCTTTCTTATGTCACTCACCCTTCTCCTATTATAGAAAGTATAGATTAATAGATTATTTATAATTGTTAAAATAATATAATAGCTAACTTAACATTTTTGGGTGTTTGTTTTATATTCAAATTGGAACGGCTGTAACATCAAGTCTTTAACAAATGTATATGACTATATGCTCTTATCAAGGTCAGTATGACCAGCCCTGAGCCCACTGAGGTTGTGTATTGACCAAAGTAACCTTGAAACTACTACAGGAAAAAAAAAGGGGTTTACAATCTCTCTTATAGTTGACCCAATTGATCATACCCACCACACTTTGAATCTTTGGTAGTAACCAACAAGACCAAAACCTTTTCTTTCTTAAAGATAAAACATTCAACATTGCATTGCCCATTGTTCCCATTCTTTTTTCTTTATTTAAATCGACGTCGCAGTCCAGTTCCAGGTACAGTTATTTTTTAAAACCGGGTATTAATACCCGGAACCATACCCGATCATACCTTACCCGGGTACAAAAGGTATAGTTTTTCTATACCCGAAATCGGGTATTAGAAAAACCCAACTTGTGCACATCTATCCCGAAAGATAGAGAGATTGTTCCCATTAAGACCACTGACTCCAACAAATACATCGAATAACATGATATCCTAGCGCAAAATTAGCGAACTTCACAAGCTTTGTTATAATGGTTGCTGGGTCATGCTGATACAACAGCATTACTAGTAATAATCAACCAACATTGACCATAATACCTAACTTGATGAAAATACCAGAACATCTATACCTGATAACCGACATGACAGCGAATTAAAGGTTTAACCTTATAATACAATGAAAATGATTATAACCATACTAAAGTAAGCGAGTAAAATCAATAAAAGGGTCACAAATGTCCACTTCGGCTGACAAAATAACAAGTCGAATGAAAACTTAATTGGCTTGCTTGACACATGTCCCGACTGATTTGAACCAATGCATAAGACTGCGATGATCCTTCACATAAAGCCATGCTTGTAAGAAGGGAAATAGACCATCATTTATACCCCTCTCTTCTATGTAACCATGAAATGCATCCCTCATTCTATCATCAAGGACTCTGCAAAATGTTAAAAAATGATTACTTAAGTCATCTGTATTAATCATATCAACTTATTCCTTAATTCACATTTTTATATTTTATAAGTTATGTTTAAGTCTACGGCTCATTTAGTTGACTCGGCAATAACTCATACCTATTTATAGCAAGTTGTAACATATAATATAGGAATATATATTCAGTGGTACAAATACTTCAACTTCTTTATCTTCCTACAAATGAAATCGTGTTAATATATAAGATAAGCATCATGTGGCGCCAGTGGGAAACCGGCAAGGCGGGGCAACATGTCTTTTGACTATGACGCATTCTCAAGCTATACAACCTCTTATCAGCTTCATAAGTCATAACCTAACCCGGTATAACCCCAATAATAAACTTTAAGAGTTAGAGAACTTACAATAACAGCTAAAACAATAATTAAAATGATGAACTTTCAAAGTTCAATCCTAAACCATAAACAATATTCAAAGTTATTAAAAAAATATTTAACCAATGAGAAATCTAGCTTTTTTCTACTTAAACAAACAAATTTGATACGTACATATAACATCAATTGTCCTCGCCTTTAATCTTTTAATAATTACTAACGTGCGCGCGTGTGTGTGTCGTTTACAAACCAATAACTTAAATATTATAAGCATTTGAAAGTTGAAATATACTTCAAAGAATATCTAATCAGATCAATATAATCACATTCAAATATGCCTAGTTGTGGGATATCTCATTTGTCAATGGATTACAATATCTTGTTAAGGTTGGACACTTGTACGTACACATTGCCGGTGTTTTGGGAAAGAAGACAAAGTGAACGTTACAGTCTTACATAGACACTAGAAGGTGCAAAGCAGCAGTAAGGACAATAACATTGAATTGACCGTAAGGTGTATAGATCCTTGCATAACAAAGTGAAACGAGTATTTGTGTCTTATTGGCATCCTATAGCAGAGAAACTCATGTGAGGCAGCAACTGTTCACTACCCAATAAACACAAAACCACTTCAAAAGTAATGTTGATGCTTAAAAAAACAATAAAACTGACCCAAGTTTTTTTTTTTTTTTTTTTGTGAACAGCAATTGCACCCCGCAGTACTTGAACATCCGACCTTAGGGTTGTGGAGGCGTGGAACACACCACTTAACCACTGGGATGTCCCCTTGAGCTTGAGGACATGAACTACGGTATCTAAGGATCAGAAAATGAAGCTATGAGGTAAGATCGATGAATATGCTCTTTAGGGAAGATACAGTAAGCTTTCTAGCCACGATCCGCGCGGTCAACAGGCCTTGTTTCGACAAGTGCACGTATCAGTCCTTTTATGAAGTAACCACTCATAATTTATTTGTCGCTATGGTTGTATTTACATATCCGCATTCTACAGACCCTACTTACGACCAAAATTGCAAGAGGCAACGCCGCAAGGCCATGAACCGTTTCCCAAACTTTCCCACGACGCATTTTAAAACCAAACGATAGATAAGCAAATCTTAAGAAAAATATATCAATAAATCATAGCATAAAAATTAAACTACAGAACAATATAAGATATAGAAATCCAAATCACGAAATGACAAGCATAAATTATAAGTATAAGTGTTCTACCATTAGAAATTTATAGCGTACGATGACTTACTCAAAACTGGGACCATTATATTTGGATGGAACCTCAAGCAACCCCGAAGTTTCAAGCTTATGTCTTAGCGAAACAGAATGAATTCCCACTGCATCCGGGTACAACCCGCACAAGAAATGCAAAACATAGTCCTGCCCAGGCTTCGATATATCAACATGAAGAAACAACTGATTAATCTCATCATCCCCATCAATCTCAGAAGGATCCACTCCAGGGAGAATGTTAATCATCCTCATCACCGATAACCTGATCTCCTCATCTCCATAAATCCGCGTCAGAACCGGCCCACCACTGTCAAGTGACCCTTTCAACACTGTAAATGGCTCCGGAGGACTCACTTTCTGCAAACCGATAACACATCAAAGATTATGATACATAATCCACACTCCCATAATCCATTTATTATAATTTCTTTGTTATTTCTTTATAGTTATTAGTAGTTATTTATTTTCTAGACTGCATAGTTGTTAATAGCAACCATAGCGCCCACTATAGCGAATAGCGTAGCGCTCCTGTGTCCATGGGCGTAGCTTTTAAGGGCCGGGGAGGGGCGGTCGACCCCCCCGAATTTTCGCTCAGAAGTTCCGATTATATAGTATTTGTATAGAAGTTTTTTGGTATATATGGTTTCGACCCCCCGAAACTAGTGATTTCCGACCTCCCGGTGACTTCCGACCCCCCGAAGTCTCAGGTCAAGCTTCGCCACTGCCTGTGTCACTATATGCTTGATAGCTACAAATAGCGGGAAATGGCAAGATTTTTGGTTTTTTTTTTTTTTGGTAAATATACATATAAAATATCTCCAAAGTTTTTCTAGTGTATCGCTAAACTACATAGCGTATCAGTAGCTTGTGGCTATTGTCCGCTATTCGCTATTGACAACTATCTAAAGTAGTGACTTAGTGCATCCATATTCCATGTTTTATCAAGTTCCATTAGTTTGTAAGCCTATAAAGATTAAAGACAAGTATGTTTAATGTCTACCTCACCCAAAAATTAGTATAAGAAAAATGTCTTGTTTACTAATCTCTACTTCGTTTCTTGGGAGTGTTCGCCTACGAAAAAAAGCTACTATCTTGGAGATGGCTTCATCTACAATCAAACCTTAACGCACAAACACATAACGATAAACCCCACCAAAACCCTATAAACAAAATCCAATTTTTTTAATTCCCAATGAACATAAAATGATAATAATACAGTGCCTACCAGGTGTTCGATAAAATGCCACAGATAGTAATTTATGTAATTTTGTTAAAATTTAAATAGGGAACGTACAGGGGGTGGAGCCATTTTGGAGACTTCAGTGTAGTGCTCTTTAAGGGAACGAAGGATCATGGAGTTGACAACTGCAGAAGGTGAGTTGCTGCTAGAAGAGTAGTGGCGGCGGTAAGATGTGGTGGTGATTTCCGGTAAGTGAGATCGGATAGCGACGGTGGCGCGTGCGATAGTAGTTCTCCACATGATGTAGATTGTAGACGACCTTTATGGGTTTTGTGATTATGAGGTTAAAACCTTATTTTCGTCTCAAGTTTTTATACTTAGAATGTAATATGGGTCAAGAGGGGTTTGATAATTTTTTTTATTTTTGTGATAAGAAGTCATGTTTGTTGGAATAATCGGGTTTGTTTACGGATCATAAGTCGGCACGTTATCGAGTCACGGTATCGACCCTTGAACTACTGAATCGGGTCAGCAGATTTAGTAGTTTCGGGTGTGTTCACGGGTCAAACGGGTCACTTAGGAAGAAGTCCAAGTTGACCGGGTTTTATGAAATTAGTTCGTTGAAGTAGTTGCTGGAATAAAGGGAGCTTCTAACGTTTATTACTTGCTTTGGTCAATATTGACCAAGTATAATTAGTGGAAGTTAATAGGAGTAGTGGGTCATAAATTGTCCGGAGCTTTAGGTGAGTTTAGGTGACTTTAGTTATTTTTTATTGTATTTTATAATGTTCCAACGTCTTTTTTTGTAAGGCTATACATAGTTGTTGTTGTTTATTGAATAGAACAAGCATTCCACTCTTTCTTTCTTAGTGTTATTTTATTTTCATATTTGATAGCAACTTTCTTTTGTATATTGAGTGTTGTGAGAGTGTGGAGTGTGGGGCCTAAACTAACAATGTTTTGTTACTAAAGTTGTAAAAGAACTTGTATAGGTTGACGGGTAGCCTGGCATTAACGATGATGAGAGTATGATGTTAGTTTATTTCAGTTTTAGTAAGGTCGGCTTAAACTTTGTGTGGTAAAAAGCAAATGCTAAAAAAAAGCATAAAATCGTGATAATAGTAATTGCGGGATTAGAATTATTTGTATGACCAAATATGATAAGTATAACTTACAAACCATAGATATAACTAAACGTTTATCTTTTGAGAAGTTGTATCATGCATTAAACATCAGAATTATTAAATTCTAAATCTTTGATCCATCTGTAAATTAGATATTGCACAATGGACTTTGATTAAGAAAAGAAAAAAAGAATACCATATAAAAAATAGAATTTTGAGGTGGTGTTGGATAAACGACTTGTTATCTTTAACATTCATGATCAAATTTTAACAAATTCGATAAACCACAAAGTTTAACCCAAAAAAACTACATTCGTAACAAAATTGATTTTTATGATGAATATAAAAATTATTTGGTCAATCACACTTTGGACCTTGATGGTAATAGTGACGCGCCTCGGCTACTTCAAAGGCCCGGCCAAAAAATGCAACTAAATAAAAGGACGACGAACCACAGCCACAGCAACTATGAGAATCGGGTTGGTCGATGGCTATGGAACCATGTCAAAAGACAGCTAAAAAGAGCATCCATATATTATAAAAACAGAAATATATCAGAGCATTATGACTCTAGAGTTGAAAGGTTTATTATACCTTGTATGTTTTTACATGGATACACATATTAAAGAAAACGTTTTACCGATCAGCCTCGTACAAAACACTTCCTCCAAAAATGAGATACAAGAACAATCTAACTACCACAATACCTGACACAAGTTGTAGAATGTTGAAACAAGTGACTTTTCACATGTTTTGTCACTTCCTTCTGGGTTGTCTTTTAACTCTAACAATCCTTCTATTAGCCTTGTCATCTCCGCCGCTACCTAAAGAGAAACTTCCTCCTGCATTAAATTGCGGTGCAGGAAATGGACTCTGAGAAGGCGCTTGTTGTGGTTGCTGTGATTGATTTGTCTGAGCACCAAACATGAAACCCGGTGGCTGAACGGTTGATGGTGTTGTCGGGGTGGCTGAACCAAACATGAAACCTGGTGGTGTGCCGCTTGAAGCTTGAGCAAACACAGGAGCTGGACTAGGCGTTTTGTTGGAGTCATCAGCCATACTGTCTTCCATGCTCATATGATCACTGTTACTAGTGGGTGGAGTTCCAAAAGCAGGAGTTGAGTTTCCAAAAACTGGAGCAGGGGAAGACGGTTTTGATGAAAATGAGAACACTGAAGATCCCGGTGTAGCACCTGTATTAGATGATCCGAACATGAAAGGTGAACTGCTGGCAGAAGGCATAGATGTGGAAGATGCCCCAAAGGTAATAGGTGTAGAGCCAAAGATGTTACTGGTGGAACTACCAAGTTTAGTCTCTGACGAGGCAACAGTAGAGGTAACTCCAAAACTAGGCGTTGAACTAAAGCCAGAACCAAACATGTTGGCAGGTGTACTACCAGATTTGGTCTCTGATGAGGCAACAGTAGAGTTAACTCCAAAACTAGGTGTTGAACTGAAACCAGAGCTGAACATGGCAGGGGAACTACCAGATTTGGTCTCTGATGAGGCAATAGTAGAGCTCAGTCCAAAACTAGGTGTTGAACTGAAACCAGAACCGAACGTGTTGGTAGGAAAATTACCAGATTTGGTCTCTGATGAGGCAACAGTAGTGTTAAGTCCAAAACTAGGAGTTGCACTGGACCCAGACCCAAATACGTTGGTGGTGGAACTACCAGATTTGAACTCTGACGAGGCAGCAGTAGAGTTAACTCCAAAACTAGGTGTTGAACCAGAACCAAATATGTTGGTGGTGGAACTACTGGTTGAACCCACTGAAGCCGATAATGGCATCCCACTAGTTCCTGAGCCAAACTTGAATGGAACTGCCTGTGTAGCTGCAGTAGATGCATCCTGTGTATTTGCCTGAAATCCGTTGGTGGTTGATGTAGCTGATGGAGAACTGAATCCAAATATGCTACCACCGTTGCTTGACGTGGTGAATGATGTGCTGGCAAAAGTTGAGGTTTGTGCCACTGAGGCTGTAGTAGATGAAGCAGTTGCAGACCCAAAACTAAATATGGGGGCAGGCACAGATGTAGAAGAAGCACTGCCAGCAGCCGAAGTGGTAGTGGTGGTGGAGGGTAAGAAAGCAGTAGAGGCAGATGAGAGAACAACGGGTGAGCTACTACTGGAAACCTTGTTTGTGTCGACCTCAGAAGGTTGAAAAGACGAAGAAGAAGCAAAAAGTGATGGACTTGAAGAAGTCCCATTAACAATACCAGAATTATTTGTTGAGCCACCAAATAAAAATATGCCACTTGCTGGTGCAGTGGTCAGGTTAGCAGAGGATGGTGATCCTGAATTACCAAACAAATTTACCAGCTTCTGAGTGGTGCCATTATCATCTTTATTAGAAGCTGAAACATGTACTTGATCATTATTCGTGGTTGAATTAATCAAGCTGCGTAGCACCATAAAAAAAAGAACATGTGTAAGATTCGCCATATAAGCAACAAATAACTTCATTTACAGCAAATAACTTATTTACCTGGTTGGGGCAAATGGTTTTGCATCGGGACTGATGTTTGCTTTAGCTGTTCCAAAAGTTGGGAAAACTGGAGGTTTATTCTCAGTGGTAACTGTATCGGCTATGGAGGTTGTTTGAGGTAGCACTGATGACTGAATACCGCTACTCGACGAAGTTGAGGCAGAGAAGTTAAAACCCATCTTCTGATTATTAACAACAGACTTAGTAGAAACGTCATTGTTTGCTAACACAGATGCCTCAAGCTTCTTATTTTCACCCACTGGGATAGATACATGCCCATTAGAATGCTTGTCATCATCTAGCTCCAAAGAATCCTTCACATAAACAAAGAAATTTTTTTTCTAACTAGTGAGTTGTAAAGAAAATCATAGACTTATAATCGTATTTCATAGAAGAATCACAAGTTCAACCTACCTCATGAGCACTCATTAGAAAAGCTCGTTTCGCTGAAGAACCAGCTTTTGCTTCAATTGGTGCTTTGCCACTTGCTGACACTGTAACATTTCCATTAACTGAACTGGGTACATTAGTATGACCAGCAGTATTCCTTGAACTATTTTCTTCAACAGTGTCTTTGCTTTGAAAGCTTGACTCACGAGCATCCGAAAATAACACACGCTGTCTACCCTCTGATTTCTGATTATCTTGAGAGCTTAATAAAACTTTTGGTGAGTTTATTTTCTCTGTAGTACCAGCTAGCTTGGATCCTGAAGGTTTTTCCTTCGGGCTCATTCTCTCGAGTTGTTCAAATATTTTTAAAGCCATTTTACTAGACACTGTAGGAACAGAACCATAACTTTGGTTACGCTTACTGATCTCCCCGGTTTCCTCTGCTGCCTTAAAGGCATTTGGCTCGCGTTCATTCCGTAAAAGCAGCTTTTGACTTGAACCAGGTTCAGTTTTTTGCTTAGAGAGCGAGCTTTGTTGTGATAGTTGATTAGCCCTCTGTCTAATTCTACGCATGGGACCACCAGACCCAATATCATCGATTGCAGAACTCCTACGTTTTGCAGCCTGTAGCCAAATTTAAAAGGTCAGTGAAAATTCACAGGTGGCAGAAAATGATATCGCCAAACAATACCCAAATCAAATACAGTTACCATTCTGCTTGACCCAACTGACCCTTCATGCTCCCAGGCAGATGGTGAAGCCACACCCTGAAATCAATCAAATATAAGTAAGTGGTCACTGTTACACAAGGCCAAGGGAGATATGGGGTAAGGTTCATCCAACCTTTTGACTTAAAGTTGAAGGACCTCTGTAATACGGTGTGCGTGGCATATTGTATAAAGCAGATCTTCCTCTAGATCTCAAGGTGGTCGAACCATTTTCGAAGGTCTTCATAGCAGCTGCAGTCTTTGGCGTATCTGATGTTGCAGGTGTTTTAAGGAAGCTGGTTGTGTTATTAAACAACACCAAATCTTGTCTTGGTGTTTGGCTGCTTGGCCTCAGGGGTAACGGTGATAGTTTGGTAGGCCTACTACCCATGTATGCCTTTGCAAGCTCAGCAGGTGAAGCGACATCATCTTCAAAGACCTAGTGACAACATGATAATGCTGTTTGTTCAAAACATAAACCCTTTTGGAAGAAAATCTAACTACAAGAAAGATTTTTATAATTAAAACAGATAAAACACAAAACATTGAATAAAAAGCATACAACTTACTCTCGAATTGACAACAGGTGTTGAAATGGCGGCATCAAAGTTTCCCACTTCTCTCTCTTCCACATGTTTGTTCAATGTGCCACTTGTGAATGCATCAGGTCTTACAACATTATATGATGTACTAGGAAGCTTTGCTTTATCCCCTTCAACAACATTTGGCTCTGTCGTTCTTGATTGCAACAATGTTGTCAAACGCTCAATTTCAGATCTGTAAGTGGTGTAGTACATCAGTAATGGAAAATTGTTCACAAACATATATGGACCAGGCTAGTACAACTGTACAAGAATGCAATATTTAAAAGTTTATTTCAATTATATATAGAGAACAGATCATAGCAATGTGTGAAGAGTGGCCCAAAAAATAAAAAATAAAAACGAACCTAGTAAAAGTCTTTTGTTTAAGCATATTCTCAAGATCTGATATCTCAGTTACAGCTGATATGCTAGCCAAATTCCCACCTTCATTGGTGTTAGGTTCGACTACTCCAGCGGAATTCTTTGATGCAGACTGTCAAAAGTCAAAAGTTAAATGACTCATGATTGTGATAATAAAAGATGGTATTTAGGAGCAACAACGCTTTTTGCAATTTAAAAAAAAAATGTAATATGAAATTATGAATAGTAATAAACTTACATTTGGAACTGCTTCCTGAGACCCATTCCTTGGTTCTTCATTAGTCCCTAGTAAAAAAGCTTTAGTGTGCAACATGAAAAAAATTAGAATAAATTTTACATAAATAAAACATGCAAAAAAGGTATACCACAACTGGTTCACGTAAAGTTGTATTTAAGAAAAAGTACTAATGAGTCTTAAAATTAAAACAGAATACAGCACAGCAAATCACATATGATACATATCCAGTCAAAGGTCTAGTCAAAGTCAACAGGCTGAAGTTTAGGAGCAGTCAAAGTCAAGAGGCTAAATTCGTGGGCTAAGATTTAGGATTAATAAGTTCTCCATTTTTTATTTAAGTAGTTCATTTCTTTTCCATTTTGTGATGTCTTGTTTAATTTGGATTATCTAGTATTCTAGTGTTCTTGTATTGGAGACTAGCCCCTCTCAAATCGGGCCAACTATCTTATCATTTCAATAAAATTATAGTAGCCGGATTAGATTCTCTATTAGATGATGTTGTAGCAATCAAGAAGGCTTGGATGGATGACAAGGAGGAGTCTTGTTCGAATGAGAATGAGACAGGAAATCTCAAATTGATAGGCTACTGAGAAGACAATTGACCAGGTTCAACATGGAACTCCCGAACCCAAGGATGAACCTCAAGGCCCATTGATAAATCTGGTCAAGGGGACTACCATCCTCACCGCCATTTTCCACCTCTTCACCACCATCTCTTCTAGCACAACCCCCAACAGTAGCATCTCCACCACGTGTTTCTGCCACCCCACCACATATTACCGTTGAGTTGCCACCAAACCACACCACTACCTACACTTCTCGCCTCACCACACCCTCAATCAAACCTCCCCCATCACCAATAATCACACCGGTTTTACCGGTACGTTTTTTCGAGTTGTTACTTATTTACGACCATGCCGCAAACCCCAGCACAAGAAAAGCCCCTCTTGTTCAACCTACCATTGTCTATAAGAAGCTAACCACAGTTCCCATTCCGCACGCAACAACCACCCTCATGGCTGTACTTCTCATCATAGTGTGGGATCTAGGAAATGGTGTTCTGGTAGAGATGGAACAAAATTGGGTTTTCGACACCTGAAAACAGGAAATTCACAACTCTGCTGAACTTGAGCAATCAACCTGCATAAAAACTTGGTTGGTTGTCTACATTGTACAATTAACCTGTCTTGCATTGTTATTAAAATTTGCCTAGTCTTAACGATTGATACAGATTTTATGACCCGTAGTAATAATCATATATGAATATTCTGCAATGTGATGGTGCGGAGTGTCCAGTTCGATGACAATATTGACATTAATATCAACAATTTCAAATAATGTGCCTGCTTCTTTTCAGAAAAAAAAAATGGTGTAGCCCATATAAGTGATCCCACAACACTCAGATTCCAAACGCCCCCAACAATGTTGCCAACTCTATCATGGGCCCTTTGTCTTATAAACATATTGGTTTAGCAATTAATGATTCGATGGTAATGATATCAACATTTTTAAAGCATGCTCTCTTAGACTTTATACATTCGAAATGACCATGTAAATTGTACGTCTAATTAAAGCGTATCATTTCAAGACTGAACAGCTACACCCATATAGGCCTGTAAACTAAATAATCACTTGCGTCACTCATAACAAAAATGCCATGGGAAAAAAAAAAGATTTTTATGATGATAGCCATAAGTGAGGAACTCCAAGACATCTAGGACCCAAAACACCGAGACACGAAGCACGCGCATTGCTCTACTAAAACCAAATAAGCTTTACTTACATCCAGAAACCGGCTCTCTCTCATACATTTTACATATCAACCTTTTTATCAACCAACCCTTTCCTAATATCTTCGCCTCTTTAGCTGCTCTTACATATCAGTCTCTTACAAACCCTAATTTTAATCACTCTTGATCCAGTAGTACACAAATCACCGCCTCAAGGCCCTGAGGCACTTTCCTAATTGCCTTTTCTACTAACCCAACATATCACTAACCAATGTACCTAATCTAATTTCATTAGCTAAGCTATCAATTTTAAATCTATGAAAAGCTCACAAAAGATACTATAACAAGCACAAATTAAAACTTCACAATCATCATTTACGCACGTAAATCATACATGAATCAGATAAAACCGAGCAAAGTAATAGTTTTAAAAAACATTCACCGAAATAAAAGATACCTACTTAAATGCATAGTACATAACCAAACAACTAAAAGCTCATCAATTGGCAGCTCATCTATATCAAAGTATTTTTTTTATAAGACAAACATAAACACAACTACATAAGCCACATAATGACAAATTAATAACAAAGAAGCACTAAAACTACGGCCTTTTATACAATAACAAACTTAATGAAACAAACCCTAAGCAAAAACCAATCTAATCAATAAAAGTATTAAACCTTGCTGACGTGGAGCAGGAAGGCGCTTACGAAACACGCCGAACAGCCTATCAGCACCGGCGTATATAAGTCTAGATGCGGGGTCCACAAGCTTCGCAAAAAAGCTAGGGTTATTGTTATTATTATTATTATTGTTTCTGAGGGCAATAGGAGGTCGATCGTACGGCGTCGTTTTGGAGCTACGGCGAATTGGCCGTTTCCTAAGCTTGCCGCCGGCTCCGCCGCTCTGGTAGGTGTCGCCCGCCGTCGCCATTGGAGAAATTGTTTAGAGAGAGAAAGTTAGAGAGAGAGAGAGTGGGAAAGGGAAATTAGGGTTTTTATGTGGGCGGGGAATAAATAAGGGTTATGGGTTATGGATTGATGATTGGTTTTTTTATAAAAAAAATAATAATAATAATAATAATAACTTTTGTTACGTGTTTTAAATGGTGAAATCGTGTACTTATTATTTGAAAGTAGGAGCGTTGGAGAGAGTATTTGGAAAATTGGAAGCGGATATTTGCGTTTGGTTTGTTAAAGACTTAAAGGTCCTTTAAAATGTGTTTATTTGTATAAAACACCCCTTTGTTTATAACGGATACCAAACCTACCTTTACCAATAGAATACTCAAAGCTAGAACCGAAACTGGTTTTTTATACCCAATAGAATACATTTATGAATTGAAAAAAGCATTATTTAGATGAACAGAATACTCAATCCCAGGTATACTTTATACTCGAACATGGTTATACTCTATACCCTGATATGTTTTTAGTATCCAAAAAAATCCTGAAATCTTTAGAGTCTAATTTAGAGTTAATTGTATGGTTGGTCCCTGTTTTTTGAAAAAAAAATACACATTTGATTTTTGTGGTTTGAATATTACACAATTGGTTCCAATGGTTTGAAAAATGTTCACGCATATGACCAACTACAAGGATCAAGTATGTAATTTTTAAACCACAAGGATCAAATGTTTAATATTTGCAAAGCACATAGACCAACAACTCAATTTTATATGTATACAAACTTTATTTCGCCACATTACATATACAAGGTTCATTCTATCCTATATTCATCATGCATATCCAAATACATAGTTTACAAAAATGTCCTATGTAATTCATGTTGATTATATTAATAAGAACATAAGGTATAAACATAAGAATTAATCATGTGTACCTGATATGCTTAACCATTCAGGAACCTCAGTAATGGAAGATACCATCATCTTGATCGGGTTCCCTTTAGTGTGTACAGTAATGATGGCTAATGATCACATGGTGATCGTTTGAGAGGGAGAGGTAGGCGGCGGCTTTAGGGTTATGGTGTTATGTCATTAACATCAACCTCTATCCCTCTATTTATACACACAGGGGACACCCTAATAAGGCCCATCTAATGACAAGTCCGTCCATCAAAGACATGTCTATTATTGGGCTTAGGATAATATTAATAATTGATCATCATTATATAAATGATTATAATGGCTATCGATAAATATACAAACGTCACGTATATTTATTCCAACATTCTCCCACTTAGCCGAGTAATCATTTATTATGAGTATTACGTAATTCTGCAGAGATTAATACTCATTTTAGTTCTAAACCCAAAATGTAGCAGAGAAATACAGCCGTTAAGTCTTTATTCGACTTAGGACCCCCATTAATCATACTACACCCAAATTTAAAACTTAACATTAGGATCAATTAACGTTATGCCCTTAGTTGTTGATTTGTTATATTATTGTCTTTATGCCATTATGCTAGCTTAGCATACTAATAGACAAACAAATCATAATGAGGAAAAATTAATCATTAGTCATTAGTCATAAGTCATTCATATTACGATATGCAGTTGTACATGGTCATTAGTAATACCCTTTTCTCTTAGTTGGCCCGTTAGTGAGACTTATGGGTGATAGACCTTTAGTTATCGGATCCACATGCATATCATAAATGCATTTGATACAAAATTCCGATTTCCTCTATTTGTTCTTAATCATAAGTGAACAATAATTTCGTATCGAACTCTAATGCAGCTCCTATCAAACTGTTATTATTCGAGAAATTAGGGCAGCTGACTTTATCACAGTAAGTCTTCAACTTAGTATTTACATGGAGTTAATAAGTTATGAGTCAACTGATAAATTTATCAACAACATTTAATGACCATTCTGTTGTGATTAGCAACACATTATGTCATGATAACTTAGGTTGTTGTCACAGTTCCTTATGACTCCTCCATAAGATAGTTATGTCTGCTGACATTATAATATATCCCGAAATTGACACTTGATTTCCTTTGAATATAACAAAGTTAGAGTAAGAGTGTTCAATCACTTTAGGTTCTCACTTTTTCTTTAGATTATCGTCTCTTGTTTTTTAAAGATATTGTAATGTTCCATTAGATGCTTTTCAATAATCTAGACAAGTCTAGCACTAAGCAATATGAACAATATCAAAAACAAGCATAGACTCAAATTTACACCAGTCTTCTAATTAATGAAGCATAAGGTGATAATCTCAAATTATCCTATTATCCTCTAAAAGAGAGCAATGTTGTATGTTACATACTTAAGGACCTGCTTAGAGTAAAACTTTATGGGATGAAACTAATATCTCGTTGGGTCTATCTCGGTATATTTTGATTCCTATTACGTAAGAATAATCCCCGATATTCATCATGTCAAAATCATGCATGAACAATGCTTTGACTTAGGTAACATATACTTGTCAAGAGAAACGTCATCTATGTAAGGACAAGTTTTCATTAGTTGCTCCCACTCATCTTGAGGTAGGTTCTTTAATCCACTTAGTTCTTGATGAAGAGAATTTCATTATGATTCCAACACATTTTATGCTTGTATCAACTCATACATGGATCTTATTGACTTACAGACTAAGTGTTCTTAACCTTCAGTTTAGAACTTTCAGGTTACTTAATGAACATGTAGGTCATTGTTATGGAAAGTTGTCTTAATGTCCATCTAATGTGGCTCTTAGTTATTATGAACTACTAGGACGGTAATGATCCTCAAAGAAATCTTTTGTAATACAGATAAGAAAATTCTTTGATAATTTAATCTCTCCTTGAGTATAATCTTTTACAATCAATCTTATCTCACAACGTTCTCATTCGGGGCTGGTTTAATTATGAATACCTTTAGGTTATTCAACCAAATCCAAACATTATTCTAAATTATGGAATGAGTTACGCTAACAATAGCTTTATTCCATTTAGAAGATTGATTGATACTAATGATTTAATTATAAGAGGTAGGATCGGTAAACTTTCCAAACATCCATTTTGTATTAGTCAGGTAGGTTACATAATCATCAAAGTTAGTGGGCTTTTAGACCCAAATGACCTCCTGAGTTGAACATTGGGTTTATTATGATACAAACTTAACTTTAGTTAAGTGTTTTTATTTTCAGGTACATAAGGATCAACATTAGTTTCTAAGTGTGTAAGAGTTGGTGCAGTAAGGTGTACAAGAGGAATAATCGAAGTTAAATTCGGAGTTAAACTTAATGAGTCTCGAATTTTAATGAGTCTCTCCCCCGCATCTTGTACTTCCGAAAAGTCATAATAAGGACTTTACTGCTCCCACTTACCTTAGAGATCTTAATGAATCCAGCATGCTTAAGATCTAACATTTGGAAGATCCATAGATTTTAATAGAGAAAACAACCTAATGATGTTTATTGTCGTTTCTCTTGATGAGGATTACTTTAGTAAGAAATCTAAGTTCGCCCATATTTAAGCATCCACAAAACTTTGTTATGAGTACGTTAAGTACTAAGGAGACAAGTTGTGATAGAGCGTTGTCCAGTGCAAGAGGTGTAATTTGAGGATAGATCAAATTGTCGTTCCCCCCACCTCTGGAACTTTTGCAAGTCATAAGTAGGACATCTAATGCTCCAACTAATCTTTTAGGTCTCTTAGTACCTCCACATAATAAGTTTTAACGATGCATGTGAACGAGAATATTTCATATATTTTAAACTTGATTTCCCTTATCGTCCAAATTTTATAAGAGATTTTAAGGACATACTTAGAGGGAATATTATTAAATATATATGAATTGATTTCTTTAATACTTTGGTCTGTAGGAAACGAAATGGATACAGTTAGATATTTATCTAAGCTCCACTAATTTCAATTAATTATGACTTATGATGGAAACCCATTTATTCCTTTCGCCATTTAATGTTTAGGGCATTTAACACATGCTTTAAAATCACTGAGAATGAGATTTGATAGCCAAACATCCTTTAGTGACCTGGTCATGATTTCTCATGAAATTTTGGTCTTAGTGGATGAATTGCATGAGTCTCATTTTATTTTGTTAAATTCTCATTTTTATGATAACAAAAGTTGTGAATAGGTTATTGGATCATCTAGTTTTATTTCATAAGGTTTCTATTCAGATAATGACAACAAACAATATGAGATTTTAACTTAATAGTGGCTTTGGTTTGGTCATTAAAACCTTATAACTGTCAAAAATTGTAGCTTTTAGTATTGATACTAAGTTCTGAGTAATCTCAAGAATATCATAAGGTATCATAAAGCTTCAACACTAAGATCAGTTATTAATGGTTAATAGACCCTTAATTTTGCCACTAACACTCATCTTAAGTATTTGTTGAATTCTGGTAAGGAAACGTATAAAACTAGACTCAACCATCATGTGTTAATTGGAATTCATTAGCATTTGTGGAGTTAAATATCTTTAATTAGGCACTACATATCTTAGTCAGCTGTTCTCTTTACTTATGGGTAATTTCATTTCTTATGCCTATTCTTAATGGCACAGTTTTGCTTAGTAAGACTTTCCCTTTAGAAAACATATAGCTGAAAGTAGTACTTGTATTTTGTTTCCAGACCTTATAATTATCCTCTCTATGGTAATTATTCTTCCTCTTTTAGGTTTAATGGTATTAAGGTGAATAACATCAACTTTTCTAGTTTACTGCGTTCCTTTCCTGTACGTAATTCGCTATCAACACACTCATTTTACTTTGATATTTCTGAGTGTTATAGTTGATTCATAATACAAATCTAATCGTACTGATGGAAAGGTTATTATGCACTAGAAATTTATTGATTTCCATGTGTAACCCCTTAGCTTTATGGGTCATGTTATTCAATATTAGGATGTATTCACAGATGCCATTTAACCATAAAGTTAGATTTATTTATTTCATGCTTCTTAAGTATTCGTTATATTCTTTCATTCCATAGATAATATATTAGTCTTAGGAATTTCAGAATCATTAATAGCTCACCTGATAGGAATCAGTAAAAGGAGTTCTTAATTACCATAAGAGACAATTTTATTCCACTTATTATGCTCATGTGTTATTCTGTAATACTTTATTTGATAGAGCGTAGGAATGTCATGTCTTAAAAGGTTACTTAATAAGAACAAAATTTAAGCAAACTCTTCTTAGTTTTGATAATAAGAGTGGATTACTTAGTTGAGATAGTGAGATTAGTTTCGAGTTACGGGTATTGATGTAAGGCAGACTTAGATTATGATCATTATATTAATGAAGGATCATTAATTGTGAGGATCAATTTTTTTTTTTGTAATGAAGACGTGATAATATCATAACACCAACATAAGCTACTTAAATAACATGCTCTAGCTTTGGCTATACGCTATTTATTTAAGTATTGAATTGCCGACAGTGAATGTAACCCATCACCTTTGGGCAGAAGTGAGACATTCAAAGTCCTAATGCAATACGCTCAGTTCACCAACATAATCTGTTACACATCACCTTTGGGCAGAAGTGAAACCTTATGGCACTTATGTGAACGAGCTACAATGCTTAACGAGATCTTTATAACCACCTAATGTGACACATCACCTTTGGGCAGAAGTGACACCTCAAATGTTATTGCAAGTTAAGCAAGGTTTAAGTAATGTTTTGATAAAACTGATACGGTTATGTTTCGTCAAAACCTTTAAAAAAATTAAATGAGATATCCCACGAGAAAATAATGGGTTTCGAAAAATAATGTTTTACGAATATCATGAGGTTCTCAAAACTTTAGAAGGTTCTTAAAAATAACGGTTCTTGAATTATTTAAGTGTTCTCGGAATAATTATTCGTAAGATACAGAGTCAGTTAGATTCGCGAACCTGATTTGAACCTAAACTGAGAACTAATTTATTTGGTAAAACCTGATGACCCGGAAACGACCTTAAGCTCGGAAACGCTTATGAGACTCGGAAACACCTTTTAAGTTCGGAAACAATAATGGTGACCCAGAAACATCTCATCATCCGGAGACAAACTGATGGTCGAAAACATCATTATGGGTCGGAAACCCTCTCATGGGTCGGAAACACCCTTATGCTCGGAAACAGAAAACTTGGTTTGACACTCTTATGGGTCGAACACTCTTATTTGGTCGGACACCCGTCATGAAGTCGGACACAGTTATGAGGTCGGACACAGTTATGAGGTCGGACACAGGCTAATAAGGTCGGACACAGGCTAATGGTCGGACACAAGCTTAGTCGGACACTCCTTTATGAGGTCGGACACTTCTATTCTGGTCAGACACTGCTGTTCCTTTGAGAACAAGTTTCTTAATGAGCTATTTGTGGAACCGATTATATCTCTTAATTATATAGGATTTAGTTAGGTTGTTGCCATATTTTAGGGAATCAATCATTATCCTAAGTTGTAGCTAACAACTATCAATCCTAAATCTAAGCAAAACATAATGATATTTTCGATTTTCCTTAATATGTTCTTGAAGAACATTAACCGAAAAAAAAACATAATCAATATAATCATTATCTTATGAATCCGTAAGTTATCTCCGAATGAGTTTATGGAGCGAATTCAATTAATAAAATTACATTAATATTAGAAATTAACCTTTTTTTTTTCTCAAATCAATCGTAATGATTCAATGAAAAAAAAAAATTGCACACTAATTTATGAAGGTCAGATTTGTAATCCTTATCTCTTTCGATTAACAAAACAATGTTTTGTTTCATAAATCAAAGTTTGTTTCATAATTATTAATAAACAATGATTCACCGTCATTAATAAATCAAAGTATTGTTTTGATAAAACAAACAATGATTAACTACTGTTAACCATTTTCAATTTTTTTTTTTCGAACCATTATTTATTTTGCAAATCGAAATAGAATTGATATAATCAACATAGCTCTGATACCACATGTTGATTATATTAATAAGAACATAAGGTATAAACATAAGAATTAATCATGTGTACCTGATATGCTTAACCATTCAGGAACCTCAGTAATGGAAGATACCATCATCTTGATCGGGTTCCCTTTAGTGTGTACAGTAATGATGGCTAATGATCACATGGTGATCGTTTGAGAGGGAGAGGTAGGCGGCGGCTTTAGGGTTATGGTGTTATGTCATTAACATCAACCTCTATCCCTCTATTTATACACACAGGGGACACCCTAATAAGGCCCATCTAATGACAAGTCCGTCCATCAAAGACATGTCTATTATTGGGCTTAGGATAATATTAATAATTGATCATCATTATATAAATGATTATAATGGCTATCGATAAATATACAAACGTCACGTATATTTATTCCAACAATTCAAGTGTTAAATTTTCTTGTTGATAATTGTCTTATAAAAACCTAGGTTTGTCATTTGTAACATGGAAGTAAAATTTATCTTTGCCATTTTTTTTTTGTCCAATAATCACTCACCTAGTCACCTTTGTTTTATGGATTTATAGTATGTATGTTTTGTTAACCATAATGATTTGTAGAGGAAGGGTATGTTTGGTAAAACTAGCTGGTGGGTGGAAGCTGGTAGCTGGTAGCTGGTAGCTGTAGTTTTTTAAATATATTTTGGTGTTTGGCAGAGTAGTTAAAGCTTTAAATAAAATGCATAAAATGATCAAAATTGGCATTAACTAAAAGCTTGTATAAATGTTTTTTTTTTATTTTGTTTTTTTTTATTTTGTTTTTTTTATAGAATGGGCATTTATGTCATTATTCATTAAAAGTTTGTAGCTAGTAAGAGTTTTTTTTTTTAAACGCTAGTACTAGTAACTTTTTAGTATAGAGTTTTTTCTACTAACCTAAAAGTTTGAAGCTCCTTCAACCAAATAAAACTTTTTATTGTGTATGAGTGTTTTCTTAAAAACTCGAAGCTCATAAAAGCTCATTCTTAAACATACCCGAAATAGTTCACATGCAATGTGCAATGAAAAAATAATATGATGCGGACATTAACCACTCAAGATGCCAAACGGCTGTAGTATAGGGAGCAATATGTAAATTGGATCAATTCAGCATTTCCCTTATTCCCTCCCACTACTCGGGTGGCGGGGAAGATTTGTTAAATTTTTCTAACAAAAAATTATTTCCCCAATTAATGGGAATAATATAGAATCACAATAGCCGTTTAAATCTTATTTAATACAAGTATATATACTTAAAATACTTTTTGGTTTGAAAATAATATGTGTAATTGTTCGTTGTATTTTCTATGTTACTACATTAATCTTAAGTGCATATTATAATGTTGTCACAAATAAAACATTAAATTAACCTATTAAGAGACTCTGAATGGTTAAGAGCTGAATCATTCAGCATCCCTTATTAGTTTAATGGTTCAGTACTTAATCATTCCATTCAAATGCTGAAACAAACAGTCTGAATGGTTAAGAGGCTAACAAACAGCCCCTTAAAGTAGTAAAGGGGATTTCTTATTTCTCAAGGCGCATGAAGAATTTGCCCATTTTGACAAGTATGGCTTATTGCATGCTAAATGATAGCCCCCCCCCCCCCTCCACCCTACCACGTGCGATGGGACTATCTGGGAACTCGCATTTGACACACGAGGGTGATGGACGTCACTATAGATGTCCCATCAAGTTGATCTTTTTAAGCCGTTTATCCTTCTAAACCTCGAAGCTTTATTAAACTTACAGTATTTGTATTTTCACTACTTACATCATCGGTGTAAAAAAAAACCTTTCAAATTATATTAGAACATAATGGTTATATTTTCATTATACGTTACTATAAACTTGTTTGAAACATGTTTAAAACAATTATGTCTACAATCTAACATCATAGAATATTTGCTATGGTTCTCTATTGTTGCTACAATAAATATCGAACCGACGTTAGTACAGGGTTTCACGGTGGTAAAAGGGTTGAAGGGTTTAATTTCACCAAACGTAGGTCATGGTGTCCCCCTACGTTGTTAAACGTAGATGGGAGGTTCCAGAGTTTTAATGTTTTAATTGTTATGATTCTGATTTGAGAAATACTCAAAGTCGGAATATTGTTTATAACTTTTAGTGAAGTGGTATGTGATTTAGAGAAGATATCACACGTGAAGTGTGATGGTAAAAGAGAATAGAAGAGTGAGTGTGTAAGGTGTAATCAGATCACTGGTGGAGTGTCTGGTTTATAGGAAAGGATTCTTCTATTTAAGGAAGTGATAAACTCTTGATCCAAGTAACAACTTATGTTTCGGACAATGCAGCTTGAGTATTTCATGCCTTCTTGAATTCCTAGCTTTCTTAGCATCTGGTCTGTAAATACTTTTAAAATCTTTTGTGGTTGTTAGACAATGTCTTATTAGGGAACCTGTTAAGGTTCTGTATGTTATATCCGCCACTAATCCGCTATCTTTAAGTTTCTATTCTCGAAAACCTTTTGGTTCCTCGTTCTCCAAATAAACCAGCAAGTAATGAAAATAATACCGTGAATGGCATCCTTCCGATGACCCGATCCACCTCCAGTTTTGTGGTATTCAATGACATCTCTAACCGAAAAAGCCAATATGTTCGGAAGCTTGCACCAAGTTGCAACTCCTTGCCAAACTGACATAGCAACCACACATCCAGAAAAAAGATGATCAATCGTCTCTTCACACTCTCCACAAAGAGCACAATCCTCGGAAGTCACCTGAATGTTACGGCGTTTTAAAGTTGTGCGAGTTGGAAGCCTCGATAAACTATCCCTCTAAACAAATATGTTACACTTACTCAGGAGCCACTTGCACCAATCAATCAAAACCTGGTTTTGAACCATATTTACACCCTCCTTAAGCACTAACACCTTCACAGCGTTAACAGAAAACCCCTCCGACTTATTACCTGACCAAACCCTATATCAGCTCGATCCACAATCCTGACCCCCTACACTAAGTTACAACATATCTGCAGCTCATTCAAGACCATTTCATCAGCCGGTAAGCTATTCCAGTCCCAATCTATCACTCCGTATCACAGCAATCCATCACATCTTTCACGGACACTACATTTCTTCTCTCTTTCCAGCCGAAACAAAGACGGGAATAAAGCTTTTAACGGTTGTTCCATAATCCAAACGTCTAACCAAAACCGTATAGTCCTTCCATTACCCACACAACCTCTAAAATAACTCACACACATTCTTACCCTCCCCTAAAAGTCATCCACTTTAATTAAACATCTCCACAAATTCTTATCCTGGACCATGTCCTAAGAAAGGTGCAACTCTAGCAAATCATGCCTAATTCACTCTTCCCAAGTCAATTTAGGTATACCTCTACTTCTCCTCCCCTCTACAATGAGGGTTTCCACTGCTCTAACTGATGGTGTATCCGGCCTCATCTTCAAATGCCCAAACCATCGTAATCTCTATTCCTTTATCTTACTCGAGACTTCAAGTCTCATTTCTTATCCAATCTAACCTTGTGTACCAACACATCCACCTCAGCATCCTTATTTCTGCTACCTCCACGCGTATCATTTAACAATGCTATTTTATTAAAGATATAAAATTTAATCATGAAACATAACATGAACAAATTGAGAATGTCCTACATAACATCTAACACGTTCAGAAGGCCATTTGTGTACAAACAAACTCAAAACATGATGTATCATTTATAGTTTTATACCATAAAAGTCCGACCCCAACATTGAGTAAACCTCCATTATTGGTTCCTAAATTTTCGTATAATCTTTTCAATATAAACATTTAAAAATAAGAAGAATATTTAAAAAAAATAATAATAAGTTTTTATGTTCAATGTTTTAGTGCTCCTCGTAACTTAAGGCTGAAACTAGTCTCAAGGTTCTTCTTAGCATCAGCATTGGCTGGTCCTTGCATCATGGCCACAAACTCGTTGTAGTCTATGCGTCCGTCCTATTACATCATGTAAACGTTAACAAGTCGTCGTATAAAGTAACATTCAGTACGCATATGCATACACACAAGCATACATCATACACGTTTGCGTATACACATAAGGATTTAAGAAACTTACATTATCTTGGTCAACGTCTTGAATCAACTCTTCAAAGGGTACATCTATGCCAAACTCCTCACAAGCGTGTTGAAGCTCATCGGCTGTAATGTAACCACTTCCATCCTTGTCAAAGTACGAGAAAGCCACAAATAAATGGTTTTCTTTTTCTATTTTGTTCATATGCAGCGTTGCAGCCACAAATTCTCCGTAATCAATTGTTCCGCTATCATCCACATCAGCCTGAGTCAACATTTTACCAAGTTTGACTATGAAAGTCAATATTTGAAGATGGACTAATGAACACGAGTCAACATTAAAGCAAGTTTGACTATGAGAGTCAATTGTGCCACCTTTGGGCACAATACGCAAAATTTACGTCAAAGTGTAATATTGACCCAATGAGTCACATCACTCACTCATGTGATAGTGATATGACTCATTGGTTACGTCTTATGTGATGGCATTAGACGTAATTTTCACCCAATGAGGACATGTCTCTTGATCTGGCTCGTCCATCTCATAGGTGTAAATTTCGCCTATTGTACCAACGGATGTCATGTGTAATTATTGTATTGTTAAAAAAAAAAGTGACGTTTAAGGTTGCGAACAATTTAGTCAATATTCATTTTGGTAATTTCGCCGGTCAACTACTAAGTAACTGAATTTAGGGCTTACTGCTTGCATTAAATCATAGATTTCCGACTCCTTAAGGTTAGCACCGACTCGTTGTAATCCAGCCTTAAGTTCATCAAAAGTAATGTGACCACTGTTGTCGGTATCTATCATCTGAAACATCTGTTTCAGCCCAGCTATTTCTTCCTCTGATAGGCTTTCCGCGATAACCTGCATCAAATTGTACAATTAAATATATGATACACACTATATAACGAAATCGTGCTTTGACTTTTGAAGTCAACTTACTCTAATAGCCATTTTCTTGAGCTTATTCATGGCTGAAAACTGCTTCATGCGACTCAGAACTGCAGAGTCAAGAGGCTTGTCTGGCGCCACACCATCAACTTGAACCCAAGGATGGCCTGAAAAAAATTAAAACAATGACAACTTTTTTAGTGAACTGTTTTTTTTTTTTTTTTTTTCGCGAAGTCTTTAACCATTGGATCCAGTATCAGTAACTTAATCCAAGTTAATCTATTAAAATGCAAGGAAGTTGGAGACCTGATAGTCCAAGTAGTCAATAACCGATATTTTGACCCATTTAGCGGTTCAACTGTTGACTAACTTAAATAACGCGATACAGGCCTAATTTATGAATCAACTAAAAATGATTTGTACTTGACATATATCTTAGGGTTTTTTTTTCTAGGTGTTAACTACTTTTTTTTGAACGGCTAATTTCTTCTCATTACTTTCACTTTGCCCAGGATCAAATCCCGAGTCTTTCCCCAAAGAAACTTCGCCTCTTACCATTGGGCTACAACCAACGTGGCTCTAGGTGTTAACTTACTAATATCTAATCGTTAACACGTTTTTTTAATATAGTTTGTGTTGCTGACCCGTAAACATATCTTAGACATACTGCATTATTGCATACAATCATACATATTAATCAATGCATAATTATCTTAGACATACTGCGTTAGAACTTACATAAAACTTCGTGTGCAGTTAAACGCTGCTTTGGGTCGCGAACAAGCATTTTTCTCACGAGATCTTTTGCACCATCGGAAATGCTTGGCCATGGATCAGACGAAAAATCAAGATCACCATGCAAGACTTGTTCAAATATTTCTTCCTCTGTATCTATAATTAGAAAGACAATCTTTTTAATAATCAACTGCAAGTTTTATATTCCCACTGCTGTATAAACACTGCAAACATATAAAGTTTCACATAACTGACTAGCTCACCTGCCCAAAACGGAGGAACCCCGCATAGTAGAATGTAAACAATCACCCCGGCGCTCCAAACATCCGCTTCGGGACCATAATGTTTTTGCAAGACTTCTGGTGCAACATAAAATGGGCTACCAACCACATCATGAAATGTTTCACCTGCAAAAAAAGAAACCCATGGCCTCAGTGGCGCAGCTCTTAATGGGCGGGAACCCCCCCCCCCCCCGAATTTTCGCTCAGAAGTTCTGATTATATAGTATTCGTATAGAAATTTTTTGGTATATACGGTTTCGATCCCCCGAAATTTCGGGTCAAGCTTCGCCACTGCATGGCCTTACAGAAAACTATAAATTTTACGCGTTTGCAAAAGTCTCTACTTAAAATTGATTCTGTATTGAGCGTGATCCTATATAAAGTATACCTGGCTTAAAGAAAGCCGACAATCCAAAATCAATAGTTTTAAGAACAGCATCCTCCCTCTTATTCATAAGCAAAAAATTCTCAGGTTTTAAATCGCGATGCATAACACCCAAAGAATGACACGCTTCAACGACCCCAACGATAGTTCTAGTAAGTTCAGCCGCCTTTCTCTCAGTATAATGTCTACGCGCGACAATCCTATCGAAAAGCTCACCACCCGCACACAACTCCATAACAAGATGAACCGCGACAGCATCCTCATACGCCCCTTTAATTGAAATAACATTAGGATGCTCAGCTAAATGATGCATTATTTGAATCTCTCGTCTCACATCTTCCACATCCTCATCCGTCAACAACTTCCTTTTCGCAATCGATTTACACGCGTATAGCTCACCGCTACCTTTATCTATACACAAAAACGTCGTACCAAACTGCCCTTGTCCTAACTTTTTCCCCAAAGTATAAAACTGTTTCAAATTTCCTGTCTTTCTTTGCAACACAGACTCGGTACGCAGTCCAGCGCCTGTGACCCGTTTCATTTTCTTCGGTTTAACCGCTTCTTTTTCTTGTTTCCTTTCGCCTTTTGGGATCTTCATGTGCTCAGGCGGTGTATGCTGAACAGACAATGCAGGCTGCTGCTCTTTAACCTCTTCATCAGGTGATCTGTTGCTGGTCCATATTGCAGCTGTAACTGATTGAAAAAAACCATTTTTTGCAAAGCTGGGTCCAGCACAAGTATTCCCCATCTAGACTCGACCCGACCCGAATTCACTGCACTTTTCTTGATGAAACAAAGATCTATCCATCATAAAAAAAAAAAAAAAAAAAAAAGAAGTCAAACCCATTACAATTTTCCACAGTTAATCACAATACATTTTCACACCAATAAAAGTGATTAAAAATTTAATATAACAGTAAGTTACAAACTAATAATAAATGATAAAAAAAATCAAGAATATAATAATCTTGATCATCCCATATTATACCCAGATCATAAAGAAACAAAGAATCAATATATAACTATATTATATATATATATATTATAATAAACATACAAATGAACAAAACAAATGAACAGAACTAAGTAACTAACCAATGGGATGAAACAAGAACAGATGATGGATTATTCAGACGACAGTTTGTCTTGTGGTTTTTTATATAAGTTTTTATTATATAATATTAAAGTTTAAGGAAGTGAAAGAAATATTATTTAAAAATTGAATTGTGGTTGATTGTTTGTGTAGTTGGGCCGCAGACACGGATAATATGTTGAATCTTCTCTCGGATATGTTTGATCCCATAAATTACGTCGGATGGTATGATGCATATTGCTTTATTTTTGTTGGTGATGGGTCAAAATCATATATTTATAGCTTAGATTTTTTTTATTTTTTTTTCATTCTTTTTTTAGATCTAGTAGGATTATAAAGAAAGTAGATTTTAGTAACTATAATATTATTTTATTTAATTAACTATATTATTAATTTTATTATTATTTTATTCATATTATTTTATTTAAAACTTTATTATATTATATACTATTAATATAAATAACATAATATTATGTAATTTCGTTACAAATTTCATGCGTTACCTTATGTATAGATTTCTTTATTTTTTAACGTTTACAACCAAAATGGAATCTCGATGGTATAATTCGTTGATTGATCAACACCTCATCTAAATCTCGATTGTAAAACGTGCAACGCGCGTGATTTTATACAACTAGTTCAATTGGTTTCCCCCACATACCCAAATCTTGAAATTGGCATACACTTAAGGGATCCCCCGAATAGCGTACCGAGGGTTCCCCGAGTACCAGGGGCGCAACTTCATATGGGCGGGGTGCCCGACCCCCTAAAATTTTCGTTCAAAAGTTCTGAGGGGCACCCCTAAAATTTTCGCTCGGAAGTTCTGATTATATGGTACCCGTATAGAATTTTTTTTGTATATACGGTTCCGACCCTCAAAACTTTGCTTAAGCTTTGCCACACTATGAATAAATGTTGAAAGATATAATAAAAAAATGAAATATATGTATTTAAAATTAGAAAAGAAATTTAGTTGGATTAATAACCATGTGGCAACATAATTGAAAAGACCTAAGTTTGAATCATATACTTATTTTATTTAATTTCTTTTACTTACATGCAAAAAATAAGGTTTTAAGAAAGGGTAGAATCATGGGACTATTGACATTTTTTTTAAAAGCTTCACATTTTTTTTTCTTGAACGGCAAACAAATTCGAATTTATTATCACCAAGAAATTGTTGACATTTTCTTTTTTAATTGAATTTTTCACCAAAATAAAAAGTTACAACGAGTAAAAACATGTATGTGTCTTGAACATGTACTTTTACCTTCATAGTGTGCAAAACAATCATACTGTCACACACTCACGTGTGCCATGTCTTGTTGGTGCAAAAAGGTGTTGTGAACATGAAGTACCCTCATGTGGTACATAGTCATTGGTTCCCTTAAACTTAAAAAAGTCAAAATATATATTTTTTTAAGAAAAAAAGTAAATGGCCATCTTAGAATAGGAGCATTCACATCGGGTCCCTCAAAATTATCGAGATAAACCCTCATATTTTAGGATGGGGTTATAAGTAATTGTGAATGAATGATATTGAGAATCTACTGTTCATCGGTATATTTTGGAGAGAGAAAATGTATTTATAAAGGTATATAAAAGTAGAGTAGAGTCCTATTTGAGTTCCTATGGTTTGATCATTTTAACTACTTGAATCTAATTTCAAAACCTTTAACCCTCTGAGTACCTGAGGTTTCCAGTTACACCTATTTGAGTCCAATTGGATAACTTTGGTTAAGTTTCTTTGTTAACTTTTGTGAAAATGACTAAAATGCCCTTTTATATACTTTTGTGTTATAATATATTATTAAATAAAAAATATATATAAACATCATATTTTATAATTATTAATATGTGTATAAAAGTAATATATCACACAAACCTAATATATATATATATATATATATATATATCTCCACAACCACCTCCACCACTAACCACTACCACCGCACCACCACCTCTACCACCTGGTATCTCTACTATACCTCTCTCAAGTAATCGTCGACCCAACGCAACACCCCAACCTCTCTCTACTAGTTTTTCGGCAAGGGTTCCAGCCACATTAAGTTCACCCTAGTCGTGAAGATAAGTTCCCTTTCTAGACCCACAACGGTAGCATGTTAAAATTTAAGTTCATCTCTCTCTTAACTCCCTACTCCATCTCTCTCTCCCCCCCTCTCTCTCTAAACTCTATATCATCGCGGCCACTAAAACTGGCAATTGATCGTGATGTTTTCCAATATCAATGTTTTGGCAGTTGTCGTGGTGACTGCCGGAATTGCTTAAGGTGGCGACTTACAGGTCTTTGATGCTGGGAAAAGACATCTTATCTTTTGTGATTCAAATCCACAAACCGAACCAATGTTCTCTCACTCGAAGGATCTATAGATCTGAAAATCTATTGGTGGTTGAGTCCGATGAGAATGGTGCAGTGGGTGGTGAGTTATACGGTGTGGTGGTAAGAATGTGAGATGGTGTTACTGTGGGGGTGGTGTGGTGGGGAGGTGCAGTGGTAGAGGTGGTGGTGCAGTGGCAGTGGTTAGTGGTGGAGGTGGTGGTAGTGGAGAGAGAAAGAGATATTCTAGGTTTGTGTGATGTATGTGTATATATATATATATACACTTTTATACATATATTAATAATTATAAAATATGATGTTTATATATATATATTTTATTTAATAATATATTATAACACAAAAATATATAAAAAGGGCATTTTAGTCCTTTTCACAAAAGTTAACAAAGAAACTTAACCAAAGTTATCTAATTGGACTCAAATAGGTGTAACTGAAAACCTCAGGTACTCAGAGGGTTAAAGGTTTTGAAATTGGATTCAAGTAGTTAAAATGGTAAAACCACATGGACTCAAATAGGACTTTACTCATAAAAGTATTATTTAATTGAAAGAGAGAGAAAATATGATGATTTTTAGTGTAATGTGGATGAGGATGAGGAAGCTGATGAGAATGCTTCGGTTATTCTCATGACTTTCCTTTTAACAAACTTGCATTATCTTGGTGAGCATCTTGAATCAACTCTATAAATGAGCATATATACATACAAACTCCTCACAAGATGTTAAAGAGCATCAATTGTAATATGGACTTCCAGTTTTACCAAAGTAAGAGCAAGCTAGAAACAAATGATTTTCTTTTTCTGTCTCATTAATATGCAATGTTTCAGCCACAAATTCTCCACCATCGATCGTTCCATTACCATCATCCATATCTACCTGGGTCAACATTTAAGCCAAGTTTGAATATGAGAGTTAATACTATGTCCCATTGATATATATGCAATAATACTTGGGAAATTCATGGAAAAGGACAGTTTTTTTTATAAACAAAATTATATCATTTTTACACTATTTTACATCTTTCATATAATACTTTTAACTTATATAAGTTATCTTACTAATAAAGTCTTATTTATTATAATAGGCTAATTAAATTTTTACAAATAATTTGATTTGGTATAAAAAAACAAATCAAGTGATTTTTCACTTAAATTTGCGCATTTGTAAGTGTTTTTAGGCTTTACCATTTGAGATGTTATAACAGCCATATTCTTGAGCTTATTCATGTATGAAAATTGCCTCATGCGACTCGGAGAGTCAAGTGGTTTTTGTGGAGCTACACCATTAACTTGAACCCAGGGATGGCCTGAAGAATAATTAAGACAATGTAAAAAAAATTAGCGTGTGGATGTACATATAGAGTAAATTATTCTATATGAAACAACTAAAAATGATTTTATATAGTTTTGTGTTGTTGACTCGTACATGTCATAATTACATTATTATATAACACAATACACACCTATTCTTGATACGCTACCATATTGCATGCATGATGCATAATTGTCAGGGTCGTCTTGAAAACTCTAAAAAAAAAAAAAATTGGGCCTAAAGTTTTGGTAAATAGGAGTAAATTAAAAATAAGTTTGATGTTGATGCTAGAGCCAATCATTGAACCTAAGACATCTACTCTAAAATAAGATTGTTTTACCAACTTCACTAACAAGATTTTCATGTGTTAGTAACAATTGTAATATAAACTTTTTAATAATTTCGGGCCCACTGAGAGATTGGGCCCGAGCCTTCGCCCACCATTTGGGTCGGGCCTGATATTAACCAAATACATGTAAAGATTTGTAGGACTCACATAAAACTTCATGTGCAGTTAAACGCCTTTTCGGGTCTCGATCGAGCATTTTTCTCAGTAGATCTTTCGCACCATCTGAAATGCTTGGCCACGGATCAGATGACAAATCAAGATCACCATGCAGAACTTGTTCAAATATGCCTTCTTGTGTTTCTACAATAACAAAGACATTTTATTTCAGGGAAAATGAAAAAAAAAAAAAAAAAAAAACATTTTGATGTTTTCTTTAACTATAAAATCATCCAACATTATTTTTTTTTTTGCTAATTTAGGCCTTCGGGTGTTGAGGAGGCCCATCATCCATGATGGTCCTCCATCTCAGCTGCCACGTCAGCGTAGGGTAGAAACATCATGAAGATGATGGTCCAAGGGTATGGTAGGAGGTCCATCATCATTTAATATTTTTTTTAATTAATAAAAAAAAAAAAAACCTTTAAAGTTGATTCTTGGCCCGGCACCAAAGTCATATTCATGCCGCCCATGCCGTTGCCGGGCATAGGGGGCGGTGTTTGCCGGGGCGGCATCGTCTTGCCCACCCTATACCGCCCCCCCCCCCCCCCCCCCCCCACACCGTATGGTGTTAGAAGTTCTTTTTCTAATTATGTGACGATAAATATATAATTGACTACGCACCAGCCCAAAACGGAGGAACACCACATAGTAAAATATAAACAATCACCCCAACACTCCAAACATCCATTTCAGGCCCATAATTATTTTTCAAGACTTCTGGTGCAATATAATATGGGCTGCCAACTATATGATGAAATGATTCACCTGCAAAAAAGAAACCCACCATGGTTTTAAAGAAACTATAATGCAAACTATCTCAACATCATTTAATTACAACCTCTTTTTTGAGTTGTAATTAAGAACTAGTTAGACCACCCATAGTGGGGCGGGATTTGGGCGTGATTCCCCTCATCCACGCCCCACAACGCCATAAACCGCCGCCCCCTCCGGCGTTATCAAAGCAAAAATTGACATGGCGTGGAAAATTTCACGGCGTGGAATTGTGGTGAATGTGGGCCCTTTTTTTAGCCAATTATAGTGAAGAGGGGCGTGAATATTTTTATATTCACGCTCGAGTACACAAGACCTTATGTAACTGCGCTCGGCCTCATTTTGTCTCTCACCGAATATGATACGCTATAGTTACAAATTCTTACACGTTCTTACACTTTATTTAAATTTGGCTATCTACTGAGTGCCTTCTATATTAAGTATACCTGGCTTAAAGAAAACCGACAATCCAAAATCAATAACTTTAAGAACAGCATCCTCCTTCTCATTTATAAGCAAAAAGTTCTCCGGCTTTAAATCTCGATGCATAACACCCAAAGAATGACAAGCCTCTACGACCCCAACAATAGTTCTAGTGACTTCAGCCGCGTTTCTTTCTGTATAACGTCCATGCGTAATAATTCTATCGAAAAGTTCACCACCCGTACACAACTCCATAACAATATGAATTGCTACATCATCTTCATACTCCCCCTTAATCGAAATAACATTAGGATGCTCGACTAAAAGATGCATAATTTGAATCTCACGCCTTACGTCTTCCACTTCATTATCAGTCAATAACTTGCTTTTCGCAATCGATTTACACGCATATCGCTTGCCATTACCTTTATCTATACAAACAAACACTGTACCGAACTGCCCTTGGCCTATTTTTTCCCCCAAAGTGAAAAAATCTTCCAAATTTTCGGTTTTTCTTTGCAAGACTAAGTCAATAGCCCGCTTCGCTTTCTTAGGTTCAACTGGCTCTTGTTCTTGTTCTTGTTTCTTTTCGGGTTCTTGAATATTCGTTTGTTCTGGTGGTTTGTATTGGATGGACAATGGTGGTTGTGGTTCATGTGATTTGGTTGAACGTTTTGGAGCTGAAACTAACTGAAAACATTGTCCAACACAAGTGTTCCCCATTAAGCCCCACAACCAGAGTAACCAGTCCACTTCAATAAGGTAGAGAGAAATGGTTTCAACTAAGTAATGGTGTCGTTTGTTCATTCAAATCACTTTAATATCATACATCAACTAACTAACTAACTAACAAAGTTAGTTAAATGGTTTTTGTTTTTTAACCTTTTCATTAAAGTTTAAGGAACCGAAAGAAATGGCCAAGACTGAATTATGGCTGTTGGTGTCATTGGAACTTTGATTACAACGGATCACGCGAATATGTTAATATTCTCGGATTTGTCGATCCCTGAATTTGCGTCTAGTTGATAATTCTTAGGATTGTAGGTGACGTTCTAGATATTTGATTACAATGAACTACGTCTACATGTCAATGTTAAGTTAAAGTAACACGTTGCATTTTTTATGTTTTTTGGTAGAGATGTGCTCTACTAGGCTCAAGCTTGAGCTTGTTTAACTTAAAAGAGCATGAGGTCGGCTTGGCTAGAGCGTTGTTTCTAAATCTCGAGTTCGACTAATTTAATATTTATTGATTAATATGTATTAGTTATTTTTATCATAGTTTTATCAATCATAATAGAGTAAATTCCTTTTTGAGTCCCTGTGTTTTGTTGATTTTAACTACTTGAGTCCAACATTTTGATTTTTAACATTCTGACTCCTAGTGTTTTAATTTTGTAACCCTTTGAGTCCAATTTTGTAACGACGTTAATCAAGTCTGTTAAGTATAGGGGTATTTCAGTCATTTAACACCTAGGTACAAGTCTTTAATGCATAAGTTTTAATAATATATAAATAAATACACACACACAAACACCTGCACACCTCTCTCTCTCTCTCTCTCTCTCTCTCTCTCTCTCACACACACACACACACACACACCTGCACACCCACACCCATGACCACCCCACTCTGCCTGACCACCGCCGGCTCCGATCTGCACACGAACCTTTGGTCTTCTCCTCCGGCTCCGATCTGCACACCTTCGGTCTTCTCCTCCGGCTCCGATCTGCACACGAACCCTCCATCCAGATCAGAAACAACTATTTCCATCATAACCCTACCCTTCATCTCATACTATTATAAGAAGAAAGAAAAGAAGTTGTTCAGAGTTAACTTGCACACGAACGCCGGCGATCTTGTACCCATCGGAAGTCAACCTGTTCACCACGCTATTGGTTCAGCAACCACCATCATCTTCAACCCTTTAATCGGAACCCTAGTTGAAACCGCCGCCACTGTCACCATCTCTTCCTCTCACTCTGCTTCTGTTCTTTCTCCTCTGTGTCTCGTCTCTCTCTCTCTTCGATTAACAGATCTGTGTCTCGTCTCTCTTTTTACGGAGTATTTACTCTTATCTTCTCTTCTGTTGTCAGAAAATTGATTTTCTTTCTCTTCTGCTAATAATAGATTGGAACCATCAGAATATTGATTAATGGTGGTGGTGGTGGTTGCTGAAGATGTGGTGGTGGTGGTGGATTTGGTACTGAGAGAGAGAGAGAGAGAGAGAGAGAGAGAGAGAGAGAGAGAGAGAGAGAGAGAGAGAGAGAGAGAGAGAGAGAGAGAGAGAGGTGAGATCTGTGTGTATATATTATAATATAATAAAGTATAATATTTAATAATTATTTATTTTTAATGGTTGGGGTATTTTGGTCATTTCATAAATATTAACAGAAAAAATCTAACAGAGTTAGAAAATTGGACTCAAACCATAACAAACTTAAAACACTAGCACTCAGAATGTTAAAAATGAAAATGTTTGACTCAAGTAGTTAAAATCAAGAAAACTCAAGGACTCAAAAAGGAATTTACTCATCATAATAACTATTATATGAGTGTATATTTGATATACTAAATAAAAATATATAACTAATAGGTTTGTGAGCCAGCTCGAGGTGCTCACGAGTAGCTTGACCCCTCTTAGGGGCGAAGGATTCTTAGGGCCAGGAGTGGCCCTGCAAACCCCACCCCACCGCCCCCGTTTTTTGGCGCAGTAGTGGAAATTTGTGATTTTCGTAGGTAAATTGAGTCCGAATTGAGTCCGGCCTCTGCCAATTTGCCCCTACCGATCGAAAAAAATTGAGTTCGCTCCCTCCTCCCGATTCGAGAACCAAGTTTCGCTCCTGGTTCCTCAATGCCCATAGTTTTTAGTTAAAACCACATATTTTAGCAGGTACACTACAAGTTGATCACCAAAAAGGCTTTGAATCTACAAGTCTTTAACACCAAGAATTCAAGAAAAAGTTCATCACATCTCCGGCCTGTACTTCTTACAAGGTAACGAATGGCACAAATATACGTATGTGATAAATTACCACATATAAATTAAATAAACATTGCTCGATATCCAACATGAAGCACACCCTCAACATACTATTTGATAGTGTGCGTCCTAAGTGGGTGATTCATTGTGCTTTTGATAAATTGCTTAAGGCTAACTGTATTAGGGTGAAAGGGGCACTCCTAGTAAAAAGATTATCTTTTACTGATTTTAACTAGTTATAAACTGCTACATCACTTCACTGATTTACTTAACTGAAACAGTTTTTTATATTCATCACTCCACTGATTCTTTCATTTAAATTTGAGAAAACTAACCGTTTTATAGTCAGACGGTAATTAATTTTATTACTGTTACATTTAAACCGTTGCAACCATTTGGAATCTGTACCGTTACGGTTTGGTCTATAAATACACCTTAATCCAACACAAAAAAAGCACACAATAAACCGGTTATACTTTAATCGTTTCGTAAAAAATGGTCCCGTGGAATGCAAAGGAGGATATCGCGTTAACGAGGGCATACCTGCAGTGGCGAAGCTTGGTTTTGGAATCGGCAGGGGCCGAACTAAATTTTTTTCGATCGGTGGTGGACAATCGGCTGGGGCCGGACTCAACCCGGACTCAATTTACCTATGAAAATCACAAATTTCCACTACTGCGCCAAAAAACAGGGGGGCCAAGCCACCCCTGACCCCAAGTATACTTCGCCCTTGCATACCTGGTAGTGAGAAACACATGGGTTCATGAAGTCGATGTGCCAATTTCGTTTTGGCACCGGGTGTCGGGGATATTCAATAATTTAACCGGCATAAATGACTGGTCCAAGGATTCGCTCGTTCGTAGGTGGATTCTTCTCTGGTCTAGGTGTCTTCGTTGGAACGTCCTCTATGAAGCCACGATGGAGAGACACCCTAATGTTCAAGAAGACATTGCAATCCAACTCACTCGCGGCGACTATTACCGTGCACAAATGACTAACTTCACCCATTTTGCGTCATGGCGAATGTTGCGAGATTTATTTAATAATTAATGTTTACAGTTGTTTAATGTTTATTGTGTAATGGTTTTTAAATTTTGAATGAAAGATACTCGTGGCACTTATTTTATGTAAATGTATGATTTGTATAAGGGTACAAGATAAAAAAAAGGTCAAAATGTAAACGGTCAAAAAATAAAACACGGCCAAAGGTGAAAAAAACGTGGCATATTATCATTGGTCAAGAAAAGGACCGTTTCTTTGTACCAGCACCGGTAACAAGCACCAGAAAACGATTCACGAGAACCCTACCAGCACATGTGGTGGCGGTATTACCGTGCTGGTAATGGGATACCCGTGCCCAATTTTGGTGACGCCCCGTAGTAGCATATGTCTCAACACCCTCACTCTTTAGTCATAATTATTGGTGAATTATGATAATCTTTGTTTGATCAATAACTCCCTATTTCGTGAATGTGCCTTCAATGAAGTTGTATGATAATGTTGGACCATATGACATATTGTAATTGAAATAATAATCGATGTTTCTAATTTTTTTAGAGGAAAATTGTTATTTTTATCAAATCTCTAGGAAATGAATTCTGAATTCTCCTATCTATTAATAATTGTTTAACTCAATTTACAAATGTTTTAAACAATAGAATAGAAAATAAGTTGAATTATTATTTATTAGAATCCACATACAAATTTGTGTATTTTTCTAAAGTATAATTAAAGGTAACCAAGTGTTCTTTTTCTTATTTTATTATTTAAAATAGATTAAAGTTGGTGCGAAGCATTTAACTTTGTCCTATCTTTAGATGGACCCATTATTGCTGCCGTAAGCAATTATTTGTATGAACACAATTTTTATATGAATTTTTTTTTTTTTTTGATATTGTGTCCGGGTCTTTCATTAAAACAAAATACGAAATTTACATCACAATAGAAGGTAGACGGGCAACAAGTTGCGCCGTCACCCCTTTCTGAATTGCGAACCCTAGTCTACCAAAGACAAATCCTTGCCCCCTGGAGATGAACTATTGCTGTAGATGACCCGTTGGACCCTGGTCAAGAAACGAATAACTTCTGGCGCTGGGGAGCCAAAGGTATCAAAGGCCAAACGGATAAAGACATGTTGGTTCTTTGCACAAGCTTTAGCATGCTTTTCTACTTTCTTCGATTCCGCTTTTCTCGATGCTTGCCGAGCTACAAACCTTGTTTCCCTTAACCCAACCAAAGGGGATACCCCTGTGAGGTCCACACAAGCATGTTTCCCCCTCTCCCAACCAAAGACAAGCAGATCTGCTGGTCGCAGGGTGGATCTACCTTCCGCAGGGTCGGTGAGAAAATTTACACGGGCCTCCTTTTTGGCAGAAATCTCAGCTTTTCTCAGGATGTCCCACAAGACGTCTCTCACCCAGTCATGGCGGTATTTGAACCCAGGGAGCTCTTTACAATGAATTGCGTGCTCCCCATATTTATCCATGCAAGCTTTACGACATATGGGGCATGTTTCATCTTCTGGAAATATAGGGATCAACAACCGGTACTTGAGTATAGCCTTGTACTCCACTGCAGACATGCATTGACCAAAACCCTCAATCGGGATAACGGTCAAAAAATCCTAAGCATGAGGACTCTTTAGGCATTCAATCACCGCCTTCTGGCGGGAGGACAACTCAAAAACTTCTCCCAGGCTCTGAGCAGTTTTGCTAAACAGAGCATTCGCCAAAGTTTTTTATGGCTTTGAGGGGGCGGTGTCCTTATTAAAAAACCGCCAATATCAAAGTCCGGGAGATAGACATTTAAGCGTTCGAGTGCCTGCTGATAGTCCGGGTCCAGCCCGATGCCCCCACTGTTTCGAAGGATATGATCCTGAAGTTCCCAAGACTAAGCTCTAGACGCCACAAAGGCATAATATTCAAAAACATACATGGATTAATATTCAAAAACATAAATGGTTTGATTTTAATTAACAATACTACTTTTATCCCTCATTTCATACAGATGAAGGATTACACAAGTGACTTAAACAATTATTAATAGATAAGTGTTGAACTCGAGTTATACTTATCTCAACATAGATGATTATGGTGTTTAACTCGTGGTTATTGCAGGGTATAATCCTTTGCACACACTTGTTGCTCGAACAGAACATAAAAGAAAAGATCAAGAGGGCCGTACGAAAGGAGGTGACTGCTAGGTAGTCACATTAATGACTGCAACGTAAAGACACAAAATTAATGGTGTTGGCTTGCTAATTGCAACACAACGTGTCCATACAAGGGAGGAGTGACCTCCTTTATATATAACATGCATGGGCTAAACATCACTAATCCTTAACCATGACGGTGGGCTTGGGCCCGGGTTAAGGATAAGACCGAATGGTAATTAATGCTGAAAAGAGAGAAAGAGAATACTCCCCTGCCAAGGCACTACGTGGCACGATGAGGCTAGTTGCAGGTGACTTCTTTTCTGACAGTAGCATGGTGGACCTTGCTGGAGGTGTCTGATGTAACGTCTGTCCCTTTGTAGGGTAAGGTGCAGTGCCCTATTCATCATCGCACTGTCCAGCATGGCTGCAGCCTTGGTTATCAAATTCGTTAGGCGCACTTAAGGCGCATTGGCCTCGCCTGAAGCTTAGGCGCAAGACGCAAAAAAGGTGAGGGCCTTAGACAAAAAAGCGAACAAAGGGAAAAAGTAAAAATATATTATGTATTAGTAAATAGTATTATTTTTCAAATAAAATAACAAGAGCTATCGTATAACTTTTAATATTATCTAATTAGTATCAAAAGTTTTGAAACATTAGTTTATAAAAGTAGTTTTCCTTAGATAAAAGTAGAAATCTAGTTGGAATCTAGTCATAATTTAGGGAATTCGGCTGGAAACTATCGGGAGTTTGGGAATCTCGCCGGAATTTGCGCCTAATGTCCTAAACCATCACCTCGAGAATTGAAGTGCAATTTCCTCGACTTAAAGCGCAATTGCTTCGCCTCAACTGAAAAATGGGCCTAGGCGCAAGAGGCGACGACTTTTAACAACTATGGCTGCAGCATGTGCGGCATGAAAGCTGTCATGTCGTTGTATTCGGGATAGAGTTGTTAGGCCCACCTGCCACGCGTTACTATTTGGTTGCTGAGCATGTACCCAGGTATGACGGGATCTTCCTAAGTCAGGATCTTTCGTACATCTTCGTACTTGCATACGATGTTGCTTGTTTGTCTGCGCGTGAGGGCCACAAGCATTGAATGTGTTGTTGCTGACATCTTATGCGTTGAGGGCCGTTGTGCATGTAATTCTTACACAGTGACGTGTATCTGCGTTGAGAGTTGTCTACGCATGATCCTCCACTACTTGACTTGAGCTGTTTTATGAGATAGAATTATCCTTAATTGCGTCAGGATTTTGTACCCTATCCCTTTAACAATCAATTTAAACACATACTATAAAAACATCGTATATATTCATACATTTTGTTGTATATGTGTATAAACATTTTACGATATTATGTTATCATTCATTTCATTTTTTTCTGATTTTTGTTTAAGTTACAAAATACTATACACAAATGCCTTATACAATATTTACATCTTTGCATGTAAAACTAATTACCTAATCCGACGTCAATCACTTTGTATAATTGTTTTTAAACGACAAATATTATTCTACTTTTACCCCAAGAGGCAAAGCCTTTACCAGTTTACCACAGTACCACCTCATCAAAGCTAGAATGGCATTATTCAATCAGTTTATTTAACTCATGTTTTTAAAATATTATTTGAGATAGCAATATTAGTAGTTATTATCATTTAATTCAGAACAAATTTGTGGGTGTAATTCGGTGGTCATGAATTTCCAAGTGGTAGGCTGTTCTTTGACCAACCTACCTACACGTACAACACACACGATAACTTCCCACCTCTTATGCCAGCAATACACACCTCATCTTATTCTGACTTTACTTATTTCTAAAAAATCTCAATCGGATCGGATCCCACTTAAAATGACGTTTCTACCCTTTACCCTTTCTTTCTCCCAATTACATTAAAAAAAAAAAAAAAAAAACAAGACACTAATGACACCATGACACTCCAAAAGCCAAATCTTTGAGGATCCTTCTCCAAACCCATCATCCTTCTTTTGCAAACATTTATCTACCATTTGGCTTTTATATCTTTAAAGCTTAAACAACCCTGAAATAATATTTAACAAAAAGAAAAAGAAGCATTAGTAAGTTTATTACATGTATACTCATAGATCTTACTCAAATTGTGATTTCAAATGCAATTATTAAAACACTATTCAAATACACTTGATTATTAATAGTATGTAATTAAGCTCAAATCGGGGCAATGACACTTTAACCAATAGAAAGATGACACGTGACGACAAAGAAAATCCGCAAGGTTAAATTGGTCTCATGATATATCTTGTAAAAGTTCATATACAACTTGTGTATTTCACATTAAAAATATATCATAACCCAAACTATTTACATATAGATATGTACCTTCTCTTGTTATGAAGGTTTGGATGATCAAGTATGATGACATGTGGTGAACCTTGAACCTTGCCCAAAGCTAACAAGCATTCTACATGCCACCTCTAGCAACTTTCCTGCAATGAACAATATTGTTATTTTCTTAAGTTAATATAATGCAACTGATGAACATAACCAAAACTAAAGGGGTCACGAACGAGTACTTTTCCGATATGTTGATCTTATGATCTATTGATTTTCTATTAACATGGTATAAACATAAGGGGCAGACCTAGTGTATAACTAGGGGCCGCATCCGTTGCTACTCAGCTTCGCACGCGTAGCGGAATTTTTTTTTTATGAAAATTGGAAAACGTTGCTATTAAAATGAAAAAAAATAAAAAAGTTACTACTGAAATTCATTTTTAGATCCGCCACTGATAAACATCATCGTTTTCTAGTAGTTTGACTCTACATAAACTACCGTGTAGTGGAAACATTTGGTTTCTAACAAATGTTAACGTATTACTATTGAATAATAAGTCCACCCTTAATGATATAATTATTTGTCCTAACAACAGCGACTAACCACCATACTAATTACAAATAATAAAAAAACAAAATGACAATCATAAAAAAACAATAAAAAGAGTTATGACAAAACATATTATATGGTGTGATTGAATTCTTTCTACTGACAGCCAGAATTGACATTATATAAATATTTAATAAACGAAATTAAAATATGATTTATGCACTTAACATTTTCCACCAACTATGCATGCTTCAGCATCCAATATGCAAGTACACGCACGATGTGCATATGTACAAATAATTCAACGTAGGGTACAACTCTTGTCATATGCAACCGACAGTTGGAAGCCTGTCAAGCAATTCAATGATATGGACCCCTTAACTGCTCTCTAACAAATTATCTTTTTACTTTTTATAAACTCTAGACATATTTTTAGAATCAGTATTATACAGGTGCGAAAACCATGTAAAACATTTTTACAACAGTTGGTATATCTAAGGTTTAATAAAGCATATTAAATCGTGTTAAACAAACCAGATGAGACGCGATTAACCCAATAATTATACATGAATACAACTCGTTAAACTAGTTTATATTTCAGGACTATAAAAGAGTTTATATTTAATGCATCAAGAAGGATAATTGATAGAGCCTAACATCCTACTTTTTTTTTCTAAGTTTACTTTTTTATTAAACAAATCTAATCATGTCTTAAACAAGTCAAGAATTGTCAGCCACTTAAACCTAAACCCCGGTTTATCAGCATTGGTTCCGAAATGAACACGACTATCGTGCAGCTCACCCTTGTAATATACAACTACTAAGATCATCCGTTGTGGGCCGCGAGCGAGCAGACGCGAGTCACTGAGTTCACTATCAAGTAACCCCATCGCATGTGCCCACTTGACCCGTTATGGCTAGGGTGAGCACCAGCGCGACCTGTGCTCACTTTCTCCCGTTAACGCACGTGAGCACTATCGCATGTGCTCTCGCAGGAGCTCTTCGCGTGTGCTCGCGCCAGGACTGTTATGGCCGGAGATGAGCACTGGATTGAAGCCTTGCTCAAGTCGGAACTCACTCACGGCTCACAACCGACAGTGTAAAGCATACATGTTTTACTATATCTTAATCTTAATAATAATAACCAAAAAAACACTTAATTGTTAAATCAACATCAACTTTTTAAAGAAAATGATAAATTCCATGATTAGATAGGGCATTTATCATAAAAAGACAAAATTGCCCTTGTTGACTTTCTTATTTGACTCACCGACAAAATTTCGTGACACCAATGGCCTAGTAGACCACTATTGTTTCCAGCCAAAAATAATAACATTAACTCGATGCAACAAGATATTAAACGTACCTCTTCGAGATTTGGTTTCAACCTTAACAACATCATTACTTTTTGCACTCGAGATCTTCGAACTCTTCTCAACCGTAACCGGAAACAAAACACCATCAATCCCCTGAACTGATATTCTCCCGTCAATATAAATATCAGGATCAAACAAATACGCCGTGTCTTCACCGTCACCGAATTTAACGGACCCGTCGGCTTCCTGAGCCAATACTTTATGCGGCACGTGAAGCGTGTCGTATTGGACTTTACCGAATCTTCTTACCGCATTGTACATGCTCTCTTCTGTTTGATACTCTGGTACAATATGGTAGTACATAATCTTCTCGGGTGCCCCTGGCTCCGCTAGCTGATCGGTTGTCAGCTTAGCCATTGCCTCGTCGTTTGGGGCTAGCACCGTTAGTACGTAACCTTCGGATACTAGTTTCCCCATCTCGGTCGCCAAATTCGTCAAGTTGACCAAAATGTCCGCCATCTCGTTATACCTGATCGCCAAATTTAATCAGACAAACAAACAAACAAACAAACGTATCTAATAAAATATTAGTTACAGTAAAACTATTGATAATGTCTTAAAGATACCGGAATAAATTAATATTTTCCAATATACAACATATTTCACATAACATAAAATGTGTCATAACTCTTAAGAGAATCAAAGCTAAGCAAAGTAAAGCACCAACTCTATAAAAGTACTAGTAACAACTAGGTGCGGACACATGGTATAATCTTGGGGCCACAAGAATAAAATTTACTTTTATTTGTATGCTAAAATTTTGATCACAGCTGTAAATTTTCGTTAGAAAAAAAAAATTCTTGATACGCCAATGGTAACTGTACTAATAAACTACATTTTTGACGGTTAGAAGTAAACTATAGTAATAACATATAAAAAAAATAAAGAAATATATGCATAATTAAAGTTTAATCACAAAAGGTAGGGGTAATGTAATTACCCTCCATATTGTAGAAGAGTATGGATGAAATCCTTGACCTGGCTCTCACCATCAAAATGATGATGTGAACCTCCCGGTCCAGGAGCTGGCGCCGGAGCCAAAGATGGCCCCGGAGCCATGGCAGAGTAAATCGGAAGAACCGGAGGTGAACCAACTGGAACAGGAGCCGGTTTTTTTAACCGGTTCGTTCTAGAATCCACCTCCGGTGCTCCTTCCGGTTTAACCGCAGAAATCGCCCGCAAACTCCTTCGCCTATTAAAATCCAACTGAACCGATTTCGGTACCAATAACCGATCAATCCCATGAATAATCCCATCGTTACGAATGACGTCATCTCCACGGACAACTTCAGCATCCCCAACTAACTTATCACTTTCCAATCTGGCCAAATGCAACGGATAATCGCATAACGTATTATGCGACGCCGTTTCATTCGGCCAGTGTGCTCCACCAAGTCGTGCTGGCACGATATGGTGGAGCACAAGCGTTTGTAGGGCCCGAAGATTTCGCGGTTCTAACAAGAACCGCTTAAACTCCGGGTCCAAATCACGCTCCAACGCCTCGTTTCGAGGCGCAAATATCGTAATGTTGTGTCTGGACACCGCATCTTCCAATGTTTGCAACAATAGCGCCTTTTCAACCAACTCGGATAACTCAGTGTAACGGGAATCGAGTAGAGCCACCAACACAGAGTTAGAGTTTATGGTGGTGGTGGTGGTGACGGTAACGGTGGTGGTGGATAATAATAATAATAATAAATGGAGGAAGGTGAGGTATGATATTGGCGAAGCCATAAGGGGAAGTGTCGGCGAATATGGCGGGTCGAGTTTTTTTTGGTAATCGAGGAGTGTGTTTTTATATAATTGTTGGGAGATGTTGACTTGTACGGTGGTTGTGAGGTTAAAGTTTATAAAATAATAATAATAATAATAATAATAATAATAATAATAATAATAATAATGATGTTGTCGTTCAACACTTGTAGCCTAGTTGGTTGAGGGCCTAAAGTTTTCCATGGGAGGCTTGGGTTCAATTCCCACTAGCTACATTTGGAGGACATTGGTGGATGGGAAATGAGAGATGACCCGGCCATTGGCTTGGGTTCGAAACCTGATCCCGACCGGTTTTACCGACTATTTCACCGTCATGCCTTTGGGCGGGTGAGTGGTCGGGTTTTCTCAGGAATTGGTGGCAATTGGTGGCTCGGGAACTCTCGAGTGCCTGATTCGTCAAAAGGGTGCCCGAGAGTGCTCGGAATTGATTCGTTGACCGTTAAAAAAAATAATAATAATAATAATAAAAGAAAAAAAAAAATTCGTCGTTGGTTGTGAGAGTGTGTGTTGTCAGATGGCCAGGTGAAGGCGTAAAAGTTAACTTGAGTTTTGAGTTTTGGTTGCCTGTGACTAAAGTCATGCTTGACGAATAACATTATCCGTCATCATGGTTTATAGTTTTAGATTTAAGTTTGTAATATTTTTTTTATGAGATAGTTTAGTTAAGAAGAATATTTTTTTTTGGAATACTTTAGTTTAGAAGAATAAAGTTTGTTAACCTTTAATTGGAGGATTTTTATAGAATAAATTTAACTGTATAAAATAATTAGATTGTGGTAATAATGTAATATGATCCTGGTCATTACGTTGCTTAATGAGTTTTATTATGTGATTATGTCTTCATTTTTGAGTTTTTATGTTTGAATTTAGAATTGTGTAACAATATTCGTTCTTATTCCTCAAAAAGCTATGAGACATTTTTACCACGTTCGAATAAGGACTCATGATTATAATCTATCTATATCTATATATATATATACTAGCTGATTACCCCGGGAAGGTCCCGGGGTTGAAAAATTTAATATGATTTAATAAAAAATGATAAAAGAAGAAAACCCAAATCACAAAAAAAGTAAATAACTTAAACACAATCAATCTTAGTTAAAAAACATTTATTTAAAAAGTTAAAAAAATAAAAAACATAAACCATATTAAACATAATACAGTATTAAAAGGATAACCTTCAATATATAATCATCTTCACGTAATTTAAAATATGTTACAATTTGACTTTGACTTATATAGATGTAGAATTCATGATAAGTGTTGAAAAATATAACCATTTTAATAATACTAATACTAATAGTAATAATTATTACTCTTGTAATTAAATAAATAAAAAAAATAACTTTGCTATAAGGTGACATCATGTGTTGCAGTGTTGCGCGATTCTTTCTCCTAGTTTCTCTTGATGAAGTATACCTATCCATCTTTAGAAGAGTAAAATTCCAATGATAGCATGGCGATTGGCTGAATTTCAACATCGTATATAAGAACCTGGTTTAAAAAAAACATGTTTAATGAATAACCTGAACATTTTGTGTTTTTTTTCTGTATGAACATAACCCCACAAAAAATAGTCGTTTTTTTCTCCGTTTTTTATATAGCACTATGGTACTCGTTGGAAAGATAATAAAACGCTCGTTAATTTGGTGTAATTTTTTTATTTAAAAAATCTCGAATATAAAAGATATTAATGTTTAAAAATTATGGGAGGAACATAAGAGAGAAAAATTTAAATTTGTTTTTAAATTCTTTTTTCTTAAAATAACTCAATTTAATTTTAGTAATTGAGAATTGAGAGATAGAGAGATAAATTTAGAGTTTTATGTTTATCTTTTTTTTTAATTAAAAAAGGAAATAATTCAAAAACACTAAAATCTTTCAATTATGATGCCACGTGGCAGTTTCATGGAGAGGTTGAAGCCACCATTGCACGCCACGTCAGCAATGTTCAATTCTTTTATATATATTAATAGATATACTAGTTTTTATCCCGGGAGCGTCCCGGGTTGAAATATCTAATATGACATAATAAAATATCTAATATGACAACATAATTAATAACTTGCGAATATATGATTTATTATTATTATTATTTATTTTAAACAAATTTCTGTAATAAGTTATTATATTATTATTTTAAAAAATTCACGGGTATCACCTAATCTCAGGCCCGACCCAAACCCATATTTTTTTGTTAAACTAATCCTAAACCTGACACAATACCTGTTGGGTTACAAAAAATAGTCGTTTTTTTCTCCGTTTTTTATATAGCACTATGGTACTCGTTGGAAAGATAATAAAACGCTCGTTAATTTGGTGTAATTTTTTCTTTAAAAAATGTCGTATATAAAAGATACTAACGTTTAAAAGTTATGGGAGAAAACATGAGAGAGAAAATAATAAAGGTTTAATATTTACATTTAGTACATTAGTTATTTAATGGATAAGGTTAAACCATATTTAAACCATATTTATTTCTTTTTTTTTAATTGATCTAGAGTTGCCACATCACATCCTATGTGGCATCTCTCAAAGGAGAGATTGCATAAGAGTATGACATGTAGGATTAATCCCTTTGCAATCTATAACTTATAATAAAAAAATTGAAGATTGATGAGTTGTCATTCAATGAAGGCCTAAGAAAGCTATTATAATGACATGGCATTCAAGGAGGCATTATCCTCTTTAAGTGTGTCATGTGCCATGCCATGTGGCAAATAAAAAAATAAATAATAATATAAAACCTAATCTACTAAATTTAAATTGAGTTATTTTATGAAAAAAGAAATTAAAAACAAATTTAAATTTTTCTCTCTTATGTTTCCTCCCATAATTGTTAAACGTTAATATATTTTATATACGATATTTTTTAAAGAAAAAAATTACACCATATTAACGAGCGTTTTATTATATTTCCAACGAGTACCACAGTGCTATATAAAAAACGGAGAAAAAAACGACTATTTTTTGTGGGGTTTCGTTCATACAGGAAAAAAAACACAAAGTGTTCAGGTTATTCATTAATAATGTTTTTTCTTTTAAACCAGGTTCTTATCTACGATGTTGAAATTCAGCCCAATCGCCATGCTTTTATTGGAATTTTACTCTTTTAAAGATGCATAGGTATACTTCATCAAGAGAAAGTAGGAGAAAGAATCGCGCAACACTGCAACACATGGTGTCACCTTATAGCAAGGTTACTTTTTTATTTATTTAATTACAAGAGTAATAATTATTACTATTAGTATTAGTATTATTAGAATTGTTATATTTTTCAACCCCGGGACGCTCTCGGGATAAAAGCTAGTATATATATATATAGATATATTGCAAAGGGATTAATCCTACATGTCATACTCTTATGCAATCTCTCCTTTGAGAGATGTCAAATAGGATGTGATGTGACAAGTGTAAACCAATTAAAAAAAAGAAATAAATATGATTTAACCTAATCTATTATAATTTTTAACCTAATCTATTAAATACCTAATCTACTAAATCTAAATATTAAAACTTTATTATTTTTTCTCCCATGTTTCCTCTCATAACTTTTAAACGTTAATATCTTTTATATACGAGATTTTTTAAAGAAAAAAATTACACCAAATTAACGAGCGTTTAATTATCTTTCCAACGAGTACCATAGTGCTATATAAAAAACGGAGAAAAAAATGACTATTTTTTGTAACCCGACATGATTAGTTTAAAAAAAATTGTGGGTTTGGGTTTGGTATGGGATTAGGTGATACCCGACCCGATTACCCAAAACAACATACCCAAATACCCGAACTATATACCCGATCATATACCCATGAATTTTTTAACGCATCATATAACCCTTAGACTAATGCGTTCGATATTTTAATAATTAACTTTTTTTTTCTTATTTCATGTTAGTTCTTTTTAGAATGATCGATTACAAACTTCCGAATTCATTTGTAATGGCACTCGATTTATACCCCGGCGCAGAAATTCGTTTTTTTTATATTTGAATATGATAACTTATGGCAGAGATTGTTTATAATAAAAATAATAATAATAATAATAATAATAATAATAATATATTTTATTATGTCATATTAGATATTTCAACCCGGGACGCTCCCAGGATAAAAACTAGTTATAATTATAATTAAGGGCTATCAAGTTAGTTGTGCTGGTTGGCTGGTTCTTAGATTAGTTGCACCGTTTTGGGTCCGTTGAATTAGAATCACATCAAACGTGTATCAAGTTCATTCTACTAGCTAGTTATGGTGTCCGTTCTAGGTTGTTGATTCTTAGATTGGTTACGCAATTTGTGTGGAGGCTCATCAGAATAAGTTGAATAAGTTTGTTTGTAACATCCCATTTTGGCGTTTATATATAAAGAATTAAAAAGTTTGTTTAGATCCTTATGTTTTCGACCTTCTGGCATAGCCCAGTTGGTCATGCGATGAAGGAAGGAGGGCCTGGTCACAGATTCGAATCTTGGAACACACAAGACAATGAAGATAAGAGCTTGTGGTCCACTAGTTGATGCATGTTCGAATCTGAGTTGACCCGGTTTTCATCCGACATTTACTCTAGCGAGGAAACTCGTGTGGAGGCAGTACGGTTTCTGGGCGAACGTTGTAGTCCCCACCATACCAGCGTGGACCTGGTTCAGACAACATAGTATGGACGTGTGGTCACGTAGGTGATTAGGGCCTACCAAGAGGCGGGTGTGATGATTTCTGCCACAGAGTTAAGAAAGTCACCGTTAAAAAAAAAAGATCCCTCTGTTTTCGGTTGATGAGCCCAGCCCAGTTTGCCTTAAGGTTTATTTAGATACTTTTGGCGAGCATGCAGTCTATTGCAATAAGTTACCTAGGTTTAAAATACAGGCATGATTTATTCAGGGTAATTCTTTGTAATGTTTTAAAGCGGTCATGGATTTCGGCGAGAAAGGAAGCTCTGGTGAACTTCTTGCCAGATCCGCTCGATGGGGTGTCTACTCTCTGGCCAACTGATATTCTTGTGTTTGGATGAGCAGGGGAAAACACGCTTTTGTGTGGACAGATGAGTTTGATATTACATCGATACACATGCTTGATATTTGATTTTAGTATCATTTGATTTTTTTTTGTTGGTATTAGTGTTATGGTCGGAATTAGTCATCAAAATCAAAGAGAGGGTAGCGGGCCATTTTTAATACAAACATGTATTTATGCTATTTCACACCCATGTAACGTCAAAACCTAAAGTCCTGACTATTTCAACCACCATATGTGTTGCATTCACTATTTCAATGACCATATGTGAATTACTATCTAACATTTTGATTAATACGTTTTTATCTTTTTGTTACTCTCAGTTATGTTATTAAAAAAGTCTTTCAAAGTATGACAAAATATCTTACTTTATCGGGTCTTCGGTGACACAGAAAAAAAGTAATATAACATGTAGAGGGCTCTAAAGCCAAACAATGATGTAAATGAGTACGTAATACAAATACATTAAAAAATTGTTAGTTTGTTTGGTGAATGATAATATAATACTATGGAGGGGTTATTATCTCTTATTGTTTTATTTAATTTATTAGCTTTCTCCATTATCATATTTGTCCAATAAAAAAGTTCTCAGAAATGATTCTGGTCATTTCTGTCTGATTTGTGCAGGCGCAGGCCGACATTTAGAACACACAACTTGTTTGTTTTTTGAAAGATCTTTTACTAAAAAGGTCTTTGAGACCTCTTCTTGGTACAGACTTAGACCAAAGTCTTCTCCTCTTCTCTTCTCATCATCCACAACATCAGACATTCTTCTTCTTCTTCCTCCCTCCCTCCACCTTCCATCTTCTCCTCCCCTCCTCCCTCTGTCGTCCCCTCCTCCATCTTACCCCTGTCGTCCCCTCTTCCTTCTTCCCCACTGCCGTCCCCTCTCTTTACAACTCTCTCTCTCTCTCTCTCTCTCTCTCTCTCTCTCTCTCTCACACACACACACACACACACACTCTCTCTCTCTCTCTCTTTTATGTTTCTCTCTCTAGAGTTAAAGTGGGTTGTGGTTTGTTATGGTTATGGTGGGTTGTGGTGGGTTATGGTTATGGTGGATTGTAGAGGTTCACAGTGGTTATGGTGGGTGTTGGTGCGTTGTGGTGGATTATGGTTATGGTGGGTTGTGGTTGGTTATGGTTATACTTAGGTTACACTGCAGACGTTAACAAACAAACAGTATTCTTCTTCCAGACTGCAGATCTTTTGACCACCTTTTCTACTACAGATGTAGTCCACAGACTGCAGACGTTTTACCTTTTAAAACTAAAAGCATGTTACTTGTTTAGATTAGTGGCATCATACTCACTTTGGAAACTGAATTCTACATCTTCTATCACCAGTGGTGTGTGTGAATGTCATGTGTTTTAAGTGAGAAATATTGTGTAACAAATTAAAATATGTATTTTTTATGGATTGAGCTTGAGAAAAAAAAAATGATGGGTTGTGTATTATATGACTTGAAATATAACTAAATTTGAAATATAACTAAATAGTTTAATTCTTTGTAAATTATAGCAAGCTTTTTTATTATTATTACAAAAAAAATCAATAAATACTATACATGTAATTATACTTATTTTATTAAAAAAACTTATTATTATTTAACGTTGGCTAGTCGTTATTCATTATTAACATGAACCACCCACAATCCCAAATTAAAGAAATCTCTAATCAAACACACTAAAATCACATACGCATGCCGAATAAAACCCCGAATAAACATCGCAATGACATAAGTCCCAGTAACGTTATAACCTCCATGAAATCTGCAAATTGGGGTGAGGATATGATCTATCGTAACAATTAAATGCATCATATGATGAAACAGATAAGAGTAAAAAAAATCCCAAATGTAATTACAAAGTTGTTACAAAGCAAAGTATTTATGGCGAAGAAGATGTCTAGAGATACTGAGATAGGTTATGTACTTGAGAAAGTATATGATAGAAAGTGTCTTAACATAGGAATGATAGGAAGCCACGACATCATGCCACCTGTAAACTCTGGTTAAGGGAATTAAACTCAATCACAGTCAAGTTCAAGGGTAAGTTAGACATTTTGCATATAACTGATTTGCTACAATCACGTTCTATTTACAGTTACGATTTCATAATCTCTTTTTTTCGTGAATTATTTCCAATTTGAATTTACATCTTCAATCAAACACATTACAGTAATCGAATTATACATCTTTTTCTATTTTTTTCATTCGATTGAAGAATTAACAGGATGTTCGGTATGTTATTTTGATTATTATCAGTAGTTTTTAAATCAGTTTTCAATAGTTAACATTTATGTAATTGTTGATTATGTTATTCAGATTTAAACTTATATACTGATGATCCGTTCAGATCTCGATAATATTGTATTCCATGGTATTTTCATGATGCTCTGTTTTTTGTTTTGGTTTTTCAAATAGTTTTTTTACGATTGAATTCGATAACAATTTGGTGTGTATTATCAGACCTGATTACAGGTGAGACAAATGAGCAAGGTGATATTGAAAGTTTGAATTTCATCAATGAACACAGAAGGATTGAAGGTAATAGAACTGTGTATTTGATAACGTGATGCGTTTAAATTTTTGTAATGGCATTTTTCAGATTTTCAAATTTATATATAGATTATGCATGAGTGTGTTTTTACCCAACATGTGTGCGTTTTTGTAGTTCAATTGTCGAATATCAAACGTGGGTTTATAAATAATAGTGTGCGTTTATTGTAGCCTTGTAGGTGTCTCCTCGAATTATCCTGTACTAGAGCAACTTATTAACTCATTCATCTCGGACGTTCCAGCATCAGTCAAACTTGTAGTAGACATGGTGTTTCCTAGTATTGATCACGCATATGAGTTTCATAAAAAATGTGGAAAGGCTGCTGGATTTTTTGCTCGGAAGAGTTGTCAATATGTGCACGATGGTGTTCTACGTATCAAATACTTTATATGATATAAGGATGGATATAAGCTAGTTAAAGTAGGCCCAGATAATTCTAAGGAAGATGTTAGGACAAGGAAAAGACCTTATGTCCGGACTGGATGTAAGGCACATGTTAAACTAAGTTCCAAGGATGGCAAGACATTCAAGATTTATGACTTTGTAGAAGGTCATAACCATGCTTTTGTATCTGAAGATGACATTCATTTCCTAGCAGCTAATAGGAAGCTGACACACACTCAAGAAGAGATGATATGTCAACTGTCTTCTTTAAACATGGGTCCTGTCAAAGTTTTTAATATCATGAAGACCAAATACGAAGGATTTGAAAAAGTTGGTGCAACGGCTAGTGATTGTAAGAATTTTAAAGGAGGATTAAACACATTTATTGGTGAATATGATGCTGATATTAGGGGTGTTCAAAAAATCCAAAATCCGATCCGATATCCGAACCGAAAAAACCGATCCGAATTCTTATTCGGATATTCGGATGGATCCGATCCGAATCCGAATTACTTATTCGGATTTCGGATCGGATTCGGATTTCACAATTAAATTATTCGGATTATTCGGATAACCGAATAACCCGAATAAGCTTCAATTGAGTTTTAGTAAGGGAATGGTCAATTGTTTGAAACTTAGTTCAACCCATGAGGCATGAGGCCAATACTAAACCATAATTCTTCAACATCGTCCATCCATATGGACTAGTTAGTGTCACGTTTCGTGATGCTTGATTTTATGTTCAATACTATGTTTTAAAGTTTGATTTTGTGTTTAAATTTATGTTTTGAAGACTATATTTTGAAGTTTGAACTTTGTATTTGTGTTTAAGACTAATCTATATTTTCGCTTTTGTATGTTTATTGAATTCAAATTAATAAAATGTTAGGAACCATAAATTAGGAAAAATAAAAAAAATTGAAAAATTGTTGTTTGGTTTAATTTGGATTATTCGGATATCCGTTCGGATTATTCGGATTTATCCGAATCCGATCCGAATTGAATTCGGATCGGATGGGTATACATCCAATTCGGATCGGATCGGATTCAGATAGGCTCCTAAAATTTCAAAATCCGAATAATTCGATCCGAATAATCCGAATAACCCGTTATCCGATCCGATGAACACCCCTAGCTGATATGATAGTGTCTAGGCTTAGGGATAAGAAGAAATTCTTGCCAGATTTTTCTTTTGAGTTTTCTGTTGATGATAAGAATGCACTCACTGGTTTATTTTGGGCTGATGCATTATGCAAAAGAAATTACATGAAATTTGGAGATGTGGTTTACTTTGAAGCAACATTTAACACCAATAAGTATGCTTTTAAATTTTTAAGTTTCATATCCATCTATTATATGTTAATAGTTAATTAAAAACTCTTGTAATGTTTTGTAGGTACAAGATGGTTTTTGTACCATTTAGTGGAATTGATAATCACTATCGAAATGTGACTCTTGGTGCAGGCTTGTTGTCATCCGAGACAACCGAATCTAACACTTGGTTGTTACAATCATTTTCCAAATCTTTTGGTAAGCATCTAAAAGTAGTTGTAATCGATCAAGACCCCGCCATGAAAAATGCTATCCAGTTGGTGTTTCAAAATAGTAGGCACGGATTGTGCATGTAGCACATAATGAAGAAAGTTTCTTACAAGCTAAGTATAAATTTTGCATACATATAAGTGTGTGCGTTTTTTTTACTAAAAGAAAACTTTTGAATTAATGAGTGCGTTTTAACTATTTTAACGTGTGTCTGTTTTAATACAGTGAAAGCCTTTTTTAGATTAACATATGTGTGTTTATTTCATCTTTTTTTTTTTAGATGGGTAGTGCATTATGAGTGATGATGAGTTTAAAAGACGAATTTGTGCCATTGTGTGGACAGACTCAATCAGCCCAGAAACGTTTGATTTTGAATGGGGTGTAGTTATGGTTGATTTTAAACTAACAGAGAACAATTTGTTGACTGACATGTTTAATATGGGATCAATGTGGATCCCTGCTTTTTACCAGGATGAACACATGTCAAGCCTAATGAGGACAACATCAAGATATGTGAGTGAAAATCACTTCTTTTGTCAGGTTGTAAATTTGCAGTTGACACATGTTGAATTTTTCAACCATTTTGAAACTTCACTTGAAGCTCAGAGATTCAACCATAAGAAGAATGACCATGATTCAAGGCATATTGTTCCTGATTTTTGGACTAGAAATCCTATTGAATAGGAGGTTTCAAAAATATTTACAAGGACTATTTTTTTATATTCAAGAAGAGATATATGCCACAAATGAAGGATTAATAGGTGTTCATATTCAAAGAGCTAAAGAAGGCTTTTCAAAGATTTTTGTTGAAGATCCACAAGCATATGGTCAAGGTTTTATTAATGTATCGAGTGCGTTTTTAATAAATTAAATGTGTTTTTTTAATAAAAAAAGCCTCTTTTTAAACATAGTATGTGTTTTCAATATTTACAGATTCTTTTAAAGAAGGAAATTGATGATGATGTTGAAGATATTATTGCATTATGCACTTGTAGGAGGTTTGAGCAGTATGGGTTGCTATGTAGGCATATATTTTTTATTCTAAGGTTGTTCAGAGTTAACATATTCCCAAAAAAAAGTATATCCTGAAGAGGTGGACCCAAAATGTTGTTCCAAATGAAATAAAATATTCATTTGAAACTGGAGAATTTGGTGATGACAAGAGTAAACAAGCTAGAGATATTGCTAGAGAGATTGTGTTAGCTGGTGAATATCTTGCAAACACTTTAATTACTAATTTATCTAAGTTAACTTTAGTTAGGAATCAAATGAAAGACATGATGAACAAGGTTGATGAGATCAGGTTTAAGAGACATGGTCAAAAGAAGTATGACATATATGATTCTCTTCTTGGTTATGATAAACCATTCGATTCCGAACCTACTATTCAACTACCTAATGGGATAAAGAACAAAGGTCGTGGTAAACAGAAGAGTATCAAGTCCAGCAAAGAAAAAACAGTTAGTCTGATGGGTAAAAGGAAGAGAACGTGCAACATATGTGGAGAGAAAGGCCACGATCAACATAAACATCAAAGGGATGTTGGTTCAACTTAGCCACAAGTCAAGCAAGAAGATCGAAATGTTGAAGATGACTTTGAAGATAATGAAGATGTAGAAGTAGAAGAGTCTCATGATCAAGAATAGGTGTAGATACAATTTTACAATACATGCATTTTAAACTTCTAACGTGTGTTTTAAAGTTTGTTTGTTACTCAGTATTTTTTGATGTTTTAATAAGTGCGTCTTAGTGTAACCAACGTGCGTTTACATAAGAAACCAAAGTGCATTTAAAATAGATAAAAAAATGTGTTTATATTATGCATCTAATAACATCATCTTTATACACCATTCACCATACACCACCACCCATCATCCACCATCACAACCACCACCCAAAACAACCATACATAACCATAAACCACCACCTGAAAACAACCACCACCCAAACTAACTATAACCACCACCACCATAATAAAAAAATTGCAAACTCAAACCACCACCCAAAACTAAAACACCCCAACACATCCATCAGTTCCTATCCAAAATCTTGTCATGTGCCTTCTGTTTCTCTGCTATGTTCCTCATGATGCATTTATCTGTGTTGCTTAGTGTCTGACAAATGAGATTATCAAAAGAGGCTTGAGTTTGGAGTTGCTCTATTGCTGCATCCTTGAATGGAGATTTTTTCTCACTATGTAGCTTCTTATGGAGATCTATGTTTTTCATAGACTGCCTAAGGACCTCACTTTGTACACTTAAAACCACACAGGAAGAGTTGATGTCATCTCTGACCCCTGAGATGTAATCCCCCATAATCACAGTTTTCACTTGAATGTTGTTGATTGCATTTTGGTAGTTATCTGCCTTTTTTTAGTGTTTTATGTGAGGATTTTCCATTGATAATGTATATTTATAGACAAAACAAGTTAATTACATATGATATGTGGTAGATGAATATTGAATTTAATGAGTTAACTGTATTCATTACCAATCAAATCATATATGTAGTTATTAGTGAAATAAAATGTTAAAATATTCATGTATATAGATATCGTTATTTTTTTTACCATTAATACGTGAGACAACTTGGTTGTTGATGTTAATTAATTTGTGATTTTTCATCATTACATGTATTAAAACAATAAAAAACTAAACACTGTTAATTTTCAAGGCATGTGCGTTTAAATTCTATAACAAGTGCGTTTAAAGAAAATATAACGTGCATTTATAATAATGAACGTGCGTTTGATTGCAACGCTCACATAATTTCTAACGCACGTTACATATAGAACAGATATGTACGTGCGTTTTTACATTTTCTGTTATCACCATCTTCTTCCTTTTCTTTTGCAACATTTATTAACCTAATTTTTTTAGGTTTAATAGCTCTTCATGAATTACAATCGAAAGTATTTCACAACAATAACGAACGTTTATTCATTACTTCTTCTTTATCGTTCACTATAATGCTATGTTTTTTTATTTTCTTGATTGATTCACAGTTCTTACGTTTTGTAATCGATGTTTATTTGTGTATTTGATTGTCTAATGTTACAAAATGTTTAATTGTTCTGAAATCGTTTGAATGGAAGTTTCGATTTAGCCTCTATTAAAAAAAATCCGAACGTTTTTTTTCCTAATCTACCTCTGGTTTTTTAAGCCGACATTAATTAACTTTGTTGATTACGATCTTACTACCGTCTAAATCTAATGGTTGTGAATGATTCTTACACTTTCTACGTTAATAAGAGTATTCCCATCAACATCCCCATCCCCTGTCCCCTTACAACTAATCACAACCACATATTACATTAAAAATCATTACAGTTTCTCTCTCCTCCACTCATAACCACTTTCAACAAATATTAAAAAATAAATACAGTTTTCTGTTTTCCCCAAAAGATTTTCAAATAACCCCATTTTACTGATAAACTGTAGATTCCTCATTTTTCTTCACTCACAACCTCTTAAAACTAGGGCTGTAAACAAACCAAACGTTTGATGAACGGTTCGTCAACCGTTCGGCGGGAAGTTCGTTTATGTTCGTTTGTTTAATAAATGAACAAACACGAACAAAAAATTTTGTTCGATTAACTAAACAAACAAACATGAACAAAGGTCTCGTTCGTTCGATTGCGTTCGTGAACGTTCGACAATGTGTTTGTTTAAGTTCGTTCGTTTATATCCGTTTGTGTATGTTTGTTTATGTTCACTAGTTAAAACTTAAAAGTTGTTAGTCTTTTAATTTCCTTCCTAACTTTTATTTCCCACCTAAACGTTTCCCCCTTTATACATTAAATAACTAAATGTTTTGATCATTCTTGCATTCAAAATACATCAATATTTTTTAGCTATTCGTCGTACTAAACTAATGAAAAACCTCATCCTTTTGTTATGTTTCTTGCTAGACAATTGAAGATGCTATTACTTTTGAATGCATAGTTATAATGCAAGTTTACGTATCATTGTCTAATTAATATTTGTTTTTATATAGTTTTAAGAAATTGAAGAATGTCTCGAATTTAGGAAAGATGGATATCGAAGAATCTAGACATTTTTTTAGGGATAATTATGAACTTTTGAATTAAGCATATCATGTATTCATGTCTAAGTAATTTTATATAATTATGTTTAAGTTAGTACAATTTGACCTACCGTTTAGTGGATGTACTTTGTCTAATGGTTAATATTAACAATGTTTATTTAGTTCGTTGCATATTAAATGTTTGTTTTAGTTTGTTTGTGTTCAACACCCGTGTTCACGAACAGTTCACAAACAATTGAAATTCTTAATAAACAAACACAAACATAGGATTATGTTCGTTAGTGTGTTCGTGAACCGTTCGTTTGTCCAAGAAACCTTAACAAACAAACACGAACAAAGTCTTGTTCGTGTTCGTTTGGTTCGTTTACAGCCCTACTTAAAACCACCCCATATAATTTAGGGAATACACTCACAAAAAAATGGGAGGCCAAATGTGAATGCTCTAACACTTTGTACGTTATCCTTTCCCTGTATACTTATGTTGTAAGTTGAGAAAATAGACTTTTGGGTTAGAAAAATTTACTAACAATAACAACAATAATAATAGTAAATAGTAAATAAACAAATGTATTACTATTACTGTCTTAGATTGTGCCACATCTTCGAAGGCAAGACATACTTACGTGTGGGATAATTTAATATTTATTCTTATTCCCCTATGGAGACAACCAAAATTATGAAAGACAGAGGACCGGTAAGAAAAAGAATAAAATTATAGAGAAAATTACACAGATTGTTCTTTAGTTATACCTAAAATTGCACCCTATGTTCTTTTTTTCGAATTTTTGACTCCTTATGTCCTTTGTTTTATACAGTTGTTACATCCTATGTCTTTTAAGCCAAACCAAGTTAGAAAACTCGGTTAAGTAGCTCACGTGCCCCTCACGTGAGGGGCAAATCTGTCAATTCACCCTCGTTAAAAGACTATTTGTGTAATAATAATAATAATAATAATAATAATAACTCTCTCTCTCTCTCCTCTCTCTCTATCACACATCTCTCTCTCTCTAACCGACCCTCTCACACTCTCTCTCTCTAAAACCACACAGAAACCATATATTTTCAGGGGTGAGGACGGTGGTGATGATGAAGACGGGGGTTTGCAGAGGTTCGGAGGGGGTCCAGTGATGGTGGTGGTTCAACGAGGGGGGTGGATCTGAATCTGATTGTGTTTCAGATCTGAAGAACAGAGGGGGAGGACGATGGTGGTTCACGGTGGTGGTGGGTTTTGCAGAGGGTAGGACATAGGTGGTGGTGGGTTTTGCAGAGGGTAGGACGTAGGTGGTGGTGGTGGGTTTTGCAGAAAGGTGGTGGTGGGTGGTGATGGTGGTGGGTTTTGCACACACCCGGTTCTCTCTCTCTCTCTCTCTCTCTCTCTAGCTAAAAAAACAGACGTAATGGTGGTGGGTGATGATGGTGGTCCGATGAAGGTGACACGAGGAGGATTGTGGTGATGGTGGTCCGATGATGGTGACAGGGGGAGGAGGGGGGGGGGGAGGAGGTTCGATGGTGAAGGTGGGTTTTCTGATAGGTTTTTGAGGTGGTCCGGTGATGGTAACGATGGTGGTCAGATGGTGAGCCCGAGCCTGCTTTGGTCCGGATCGAACCAAGACTTGTGGGTTTGACAAATGTTGAGGTTGGTGAAGAGTATGAGGTGGTGTCACCAGTTTTGCAGGTACCAAAGATCTTCTTCTATTATTATTATTATTATTATTATTATTATTATTATTATTATTATTATTATTATTATTATTATTATTATTATTATTATTATTATTGTAAACTTGCAGGGGAGAAGAGGATGAGGGTGAAAAGACAGGTTTGCCCCTCACGTGAGGGGCACGTGACAAACTTAACAGAGTTTTTTAACTGGGTTTCGTATAAAGGACATAGGGTGTAACAAGTGTATAAAACAAAGGACATAAGGAGTCAAAAATTCGAAAAAAGGACATAGGATGCAATTTCATGTATAACTAAAGGACAATCTGTGTAATTCTCTCAAAATTATATAATATGGATTTGGTATTGGAAAAGAGACGAAAGACGACGTATGTGTCTAAACTCTAAAACTACCAACCACCCCTCTTATGGTGGAGCGGTATGAAAGCTCAGTGATAGAAGATCTATGGCTGAAAGGTTATGGATTCAATTCTTGCGAGCGTTAGGTTTTACCGATTATTCCATTGTCATACTTTCAGGCAAGTGGATGGTTGGGTTATCCCCAAAACTGGTGGCAGGTGGGCCAGGGCTCCGTCTGTCTGGGTAAAAGTCGGCTAGGGCTCCTTTAACCATTAGAAGCCGCATACAAAATATCCGACTCCTACTTATTTATACTTAAAAAAACTACCACATTTTTTTCTCTAACTTCTACAGAATTTCATGGAGCAAAGTTAGTTAGTTAACTGAGTTTGGTTGGGAATATATGGAATTTTGTGGTACATTCTCTAAGACTGAAAAATAAGATATACTATTTTTAATCATGAGAACTATACGTCTAAGATGCTACGAGGCACAACCAGAAAGGTTTAGGGTATCCCATTACTAGTACGGTATCACCGACGTCGTATACACTGGTAGGGGTCTCGTGGACCTTCTTGCTGGTTGTAACTAACGGGCGTGAATATGCGTTTTTAAATGCAACGGTCAAATTTTTTGACCGTTTATATGTTTTGACCGTTTATTATTTCGACCGTTTACTAAATTTTTTTACCACACTATATAAAAACCATATACTTTATTTCACACACATACAATTTTATACAACTACATACATTAATGAAAATGGGTGGTGGCAATTTGTTTTCGATTACGTATCGTCGTTAATCATCCTCGCAAACCGCCAACCTACAAACAACCCACCGGTAACACACCGACCAACAACAAACCCTCCTACTTTAAATCCACCAACTACACACCCACCGAAAGAATTGCATTACGTATATGATTACACAATGGTTCTACTACAACTAGGAGCGATACAGATTGGAGATGTTGTTACAGTGCCAGTGTGTAACACTCCTACAGTGCAAAACCCATTGGCCAAAGGTTATGAAACTAATCCCGGGTATTCAGATGAGGAAATGTCTTGCCCGACACCCGAAAGTGAGTGATATCGATACGAGAGATTGGATAGGCGTGATAGTGATCGTGACTACTCTTCGTCCGAGTCAATTGCGTATTCTTTCTTTTATTAGCTATGTATTTATTTAAGTTTAGGTATGTAATTACTTAAATTTTAGGAATATAATAATTTAAAATTTAGAAATGTATTAAACATTAATATCATAGAAATTTTAAATAATTAAAATAGAAATTAACATTAATACCATATAAATTACAAGAACCAAACTACATTATTTTAAACTAACGCAACAATTGTCATGCCGCAACATAGTTGAAATTCATGTCATGTGTAGCCACATAGTTGACTTGTGTGAGTTGGATTGCATATCCTCGGCAAGATCAGGGTGCTCCGCAATCGTGGCTTCAAAGATGTTGTTCCATCAGTTACACTTGGCGAAGAGATTCGCCCACTTACTAACGAGCGAATCCATGGTGCGGTAATTTGTACTGCTTAGTCGATTGACTTCCACCAATACGTTGCGACAAAACGAAGCCCTCCCTAAATTGGGAGGATGATGTTCGTTTTGGACATCTATCCACGCCCTCACTAACGCGATTTCCTCATTTACATTCTACGGGGCCATTTTTACGAGATGATTAAAAGATTATTTTGGTTTTGGTATTAGAAATTATGGGGTTTTATAGGGTAAAAAAAATTAGCTGTTAGGAAACGATAATATCACCGTTTGAAAATTTATTACCGTTGGACATTTAAATAACGGTTACTTTTATTAAATTGGAATGAGAATAAATAAAATAATCAGTGAAGCGCAACCATAGTTGTTAAAAGCGTGCCTAGGCGTGCGCCTAGGCTCGAGGCCCACCAAGTGTGCTTCGCCCTGTGAGGCGTGCGCCTAGGCACTGAGGCGCACTATCAGGGTTGTTTTCAGGCTAATTTCCGGCCAAATTCAAGCTAAAAGTTGCATAAACCTTTAAAACATCCTAAAGGAGTCATGAACAAGTCATAAACAACCCTAAAACATCCTAAAGTGGCCCTAAACAAGCTTCAAACATCTCTAAAATCCCTAAAAAATGTATTTTATACTATGCGCCTAATTATAAAAAGCCCTCGTTTTTTATGCGCCTTGGGTCTAGGCTCCGGGCTCGGCCTGTGCGCCTAGGCACTTTAACAACTATGAGCGCAACCCACAAAACTGTGTTTCATTAAAGTGAATTATTGAAATAATGTGACAATGCAAGATTGGTTGAAATCAGTTAACTAAATATTTCATAACAAGTGCCCCTCCCCTAATGCATTGTTTGATAAACCGATAAAAATTATTTTCTTTGGTTGATGAGCCACGTTAAATGGATTCCAATAGTGGTGGCTCTCTCAAATAGATGTGTGAACATTAACTCTCTCGTAGACTATGTTAGAAAAGCCTTAAAGTGAGTAGAAGAAAAAACTGAAAACCAAACAGCAAACTGGAAAAGATAACGGTAACAACGTGAACCGGGCTTGTGTCTGACACAATTCATTTAAACATATTCGCGATCTATTTCTAGGGGACATCGGTTAGTAACAGTGATGGTACACTGCTAGACATTGGACGTACTTGCCAAAAAGAAAATCGCAATGTGGTCGGTTCTTTTGCTCTAAGGAATTTCTATGTGTGTTGGTAATTATTCAGCATAGACTGTGTTCTCAGGTCACGCGGGCAACGCGTGATCCAGAAATTGTCTGGGTTCTACGCGTGATCCAACAGCTCGCGGTTAAGGAGGTATTAGCCGCCACAAGCCAACATCAAAACCACCATTACATAAAAAGGCTTTGCATACTAGTTTTCTTGCCACCTAGTGGTTTATATGGCGAATCCGAAATGATAAAGTCTTTCAACAACAAATTACCATATGTTTTCAAAGTATCATAAGAGAGATAAAAGGCGCATACGTTTATATGAATAGAAAACTTTGGCAAAATATTATTTGTTAGATTGAATTTCTAGGTATAATTATAACTTTTTCAAATTTTCCTATGGATTTTTTTTTATCAAACTTTCAACTTTTTATATTACCATAAAAACCAAGTTACATATGGGTGATGAGTAAGCAAGCAACAAGCTGCGCCGGTTGCTTTTTATTTTAAATATAAAATTATTCTTCACCAGTTAGTCACATTACATATTTTATTACTTGAATGCTAACTTTTGTATATTGGATATATTAAAAGACTATAATTTTAATTTTCTATGCAAAATTATAATACGTTAAGCTTTAATATTTTTTTTATTAAGTTAACACTTTAATGTTATAAAAGTGTTTAGTTTTATAAAAATCCATATATCGAAAGTTCCCACCTCTCGGAACTAAAGACAACAGGGAGCATCTTACACCAATCCACTGGCCATCATTTTAAAAAATATAATCCAAAGTCCAAATTATTATTATTATTGTCATTCAAATGATTTTCACAGCATTGATATATTGATATTATTTAAGAACGAGTGAAAGTATACTTTTTTTTTTTGTCTTGCATGCATGTTGAGAAGAAACTAAAATCGACATTGTTTTATTCTTGATAGACAAAACGGGTTATTAACTCTATCATGGTTATATCGTTACAAGTTAAGTTTAAGTAGAGAATTATCATATCTATTACATAATTCATAAATATGACAATATATAGTGGTTTTGAGTTTTGATTTTTTTGAACGGTCAACGAATCAATTCCGAGCATTCTCGGGTACCCTTTTGGCGAATCAGGTACTCAAGAGTACCCGGGCCATCAATTGCCACTAATTCCCGGGAAAACCCGACCACTCACCCGCCCGAAGGCACGACGGTGAAATAATCGGTAAAACCGGTCGGGATCAGGACTCGAACCCAAGCCAATGGCCGGGTCATCCTTCATTTCCCTTCCACCAATGTCCTCCAAATGTAGCTAGTGGGAATTGAACCCAAGCCTTCCATAGGAAACTTTAGGCCCTCAACCACTTGAGCTAGATGAATGTTAATCAAGTCATATTACGTCAAATTTCTATTTCTTTAATCAATATTCGGTCACTGTATTATTGTACAACATCAGTAAAATAATAAAATAGACACTGAAGTGATGTGAGATGTATACAAATATTGATTAATTTTGATCACTTTTAGACACAACTTCAAGCGTTAAATTTATAAAACACGATACGATACAATCACCTACTACGACATGTTAAGGCAATAGGGATGGTAGGATACCAAGATCGTCAAAGTACACAAAGGCTCTTAGTTTATGGATGCGGTCAACGTCTAGTCAAAATAAAATGTAGCGAATTATTCTTGTAATTTTCATAAAAAGGATAAATAAATGAAAGGATAGATGGTTTTGAAGACAATCACAATAAAGAATCCCTTGAGTTTAACTCCCCTTAATGACACGATTAGACCCCCTATTAGTTATGGATTTCCAAAAGATCATTATACGCCTCTTGAGAGAAAGCTGTCACGATTACTCACAATCATTACAAACCTCTTTCTCGGCTTGGCCTATACAAGAGTAACAGAGATCAACTTAGATCAAGTCCTCAATGCTAAGACTTTGCCACCACATTGAGGCAATAATTACTAAACCCAAATTCCCAAACCGAAATCTAGTCCTTTTCCAAGTGATTAACACGTTGTTGACTACATATACATAGAACCTGTGAATGTTTGACTCAATAAACACAAGGTTTTATGGTTTGTATTTAAGAGGATGATAAAACTTACTTTCAAATATTAATTAGTTGCTTAATGTCATTATCACATACCTTGAAAAATATAGCCACTCATAGGTATAGAGATAAACGTCATCAAACTTGATTGATTAAAGATAAACATACAAGAATGATTGTTAAAAAAAGTTATTACAAACCTGGACTACTTTTTTTTTTAAAGGTTAATTTCTTTTTAAAACCTGGACTACTTAAAAACCGGAAAAAAAAACTAAGATAGAAACATGGTGGTAAGATGGTGGAGTAATGGGTGGAGAAAGTGTACTCAAGTGTGGTGGTGGATGGTCATGTGCCGATGATATATGCAGTGTCACCTATTGGGTTGGGTGGGGCAGGCGACGACCCGAAGCCCAAATATCAAGGGTCCCAAATTTAAAAAAAAAAATTATATATTTTTAATAAAAAAATACCTATATATATACTTTTAACTAAAAAAAATGTACATTACTAATCAATTTGAAAGTAAAAAAAAAAAATCTTATATATTTACCCAAAAATGACCCATTTTCGTCGTGAAGTTTGGGGAGACGTACAGGCGTGTATTGGTATGGTACGGCCGTAACTCATTTCCTAGCTCGAGATATGCTTATGTGAAGTTTTTGGACATTTTTTTGTCGTCTTCTAGCTTTTGTCTTAACTTGAGAGAGACGCATGGGCGTGTTTGATCACGGGGGCGTGCTTTGATCCATTTTCTTGAAAACTTTGATTTTTAGTATCGAATTGTCATCTTTGTAAGTTTGTGGCCCGTTTATTCCTTAAAATCAAAAGTAAACAAAAAAAGAACTTATTACTATATTTATTAAAAAAAAACGACTAAAACTGATCCCAAATAATGTGAAATATATGTTAATTTTTGCGCACATCAGACACTTGTATTCGATTACGATACAAAATCAAAAGGAAAACAAGAAATTAAAAAGATCATATAACGAAATTACATGTAATAAGTGCAAGAACAAAAGATGAGCAAGAACGTAGTGGGATATGTGTCCAACACAGGTCGGTTAAAACATATTAATTGCAAGTCTTCCAAGAAAACCCATTTGTTGAAAAACTTTGTGAGTGTGTTTAGGTGTTTACAAGTGTCTATCCAAATAGGGTAGCGTCTTAGTTTTATATCCGTTTTTAGAACACAAAACAATAAAATTATTTAACTTCATCAATCAAAAAATAAATAAATTGCATTAAGCGTCCTGAGTAACAATTCAAACAGTTTAATAACACGTGACAGTTTGACTTAAAACAACTATCTTAATGAAAGTGGTGTTTGAACCAACATCTGAATCATTCTCCAGGCATACGAGTGGGGTTATGGTCCATCTATAGAACGGGTTGATTTGGTCGGCCTTTAATCATATTGGTTTATGATTGTTACTCAGAAGTTGGGTGCAACATCTGTCAAGTGGCAGGTGGCGAGAAATTTTCCAGGGGAACGCCCGGTAAAGCCCCTCTCGCATGAGCGTGAACCCGGTTATGACAACATAGTCTAATAGTTGAAAAGGTGGTTAAGGGCCCCTGATTAGGGGGAGTGATGATCTCTGCCACTCGATAGAAGAAAGTCACAGTTAAAAAAAAAACGTATTACTAGTTCCCTATTATACACCACTCCCTCCTTGTGTTAAGTGAAGTTAAAAGGATTATATGTTAACATGTTAACAAGGTGTTAAGAGATTTAATTATCTTTGTTTCCTTTTTTAAACCAAAAACCATTGAAAGAATAATGTTAGATGAAGTTAAAAGAGTTAAACCATTTCTTGAGGCGAGGTGGAGTGAAATCGAAAAAGTGAGTGATGTGTAACATATGTGGAGTTAAAGATGGTTAAAGTATACCCCACGGCCTAATGTCAAATACTCCCTCATAGGCTAAGCACGGGAACGATCCTAGCTTGAAAATCTAAACCATGACACTAAACTATACTAAACCAACCCACCATGATTAGGGATGGTAACGGTTCAGGTTTAGGACAGGTTTAGATAATCTCAACCCAACCCGATTAAATAATTTTATCTCAAACCCATCGGGTTTCTATTGGGTAACTACCCAACGGTCAATGGGTATACCTATAGGTTTTAGGTAAACCCGTTAATTTAAAAAAAAAAATTACTCGCCAGTATACCCGACCTAAAACTTGACATGGTAACTACTAATTAATTACATTTACTTATTATCACTATAAATATATCAAATAACTACAACTACTATAAATAAAATACCTAAATGTATGTATAAACATACTCAAATTCATCGATGACAAAGTAATGTATGCCAATAATTGATATATATCAGCCTATCGGGTATACAATCGGGTAAATGAGTACACTTTATCAGGTAATCAGGTTGAGTAAAATGGTATATCACCAAATCCGAAACCTACGAAAAAGATAAAACTAATTTCAAACCCGACCCCATACCCAATTACCTAAACCCATCCCAAATGTATCAAGTTTTGAGTTTACCCATCCAGTTTGAATTTGATTGCCCTAGTCCATGATGTGAAAATTTGTTGTTGAAACTTGAAAGTGCTCAGCCCACCATGAAGTTAAGGCCCAATCAATGTGGAAAACCATTTGAATTGCCTGCTGCTCCCAAACATGATCTGCCTCTCTCTATTCTTTTACACCTTAACAAATCTGAAAATAGAGAAGACATCGCGATGGCTATGAAGATATACCAAATTATACTATCTATTAATTGTGCAACACTTCTACAGTGTCGCACACCAAACTACGCCACCCCTAATATTAAATGCAAATGAGAACTTTGATGCCTACCATTGTTGACTTGATGACAAACTTCTATGTTGGCTAACTGACGAAGGGTTATGATAGGTTTGGTAGAACACAATTTTATTTTATTGTTTGTTAATGTATTATTATACTATATGATATTACTAGCTGATTACCCCGGGAGTGTTATTGGGTTGAAAAATCTAATGTGACTTAATAAAAATGATAAAAATAGAAAACATACCATTCGTAAACTCAGTCATACAATATCAAATTACTTCATATAATAGATAATTGCATATTGTGATACAATCATCTCATGTCTATTTTTTTTTTAAATTTGTGGCATCTAACAAAAGACTTGTAACTTGATCAACTTACCTCAAAACTAAAAATACTACAAACTCATAAAGGTTGGAGATCATGAAATTGCATTCTTTTTAGCTTGTTTGGATAAAAGTATATAGCCACTTTTTGTTATTATTTTATTACTACAATATGATATTATAAGGAAGTTAAAGCTGAGACTTTTTTTTATTATTATTTTATTACTAAATAAAGTCAACAAGAGACAACCAAAGTGTTGTAATGTTAAGGCTAGCAGAGCCGGCCTTGGGGGTGGGCGAGCCGCACCCCCGGCCGAGGCACGTTTCATCGAGGGGCCAATTTTTTTTATATATTTTGTTATATATATGCTGAAAAATATGAACACGAAATTATCACGGCTAGAACAATCACAGTGAGGTAAGAACGAAGACTAATACGTTGGAATTTTTTTACAATTGATTATGCCGGCGGTGAGGAAGCGGAACTTGCAGAGATAGAGATAGAAAAGAGACGAAGATTAAAATAATTTATTAATAAGGGTTTATGTGCAAAGTCAGTTTGTTGTGTTGTCAGACAACCTAAATTTTTATGTTTAATTTTAACTATTTTCAATTTTTTTATTCAGATGGCAATGAATGGTTGAAGCAAATTATATGTTTTGTAAATAATTGTATAATTTTCAAACATAAGTATATAATTTATTAGAAAAGAAATATGCAAATAAATTTAAGTATTTTTTTAACATTTTGATTATCAAATAAGTTTATCTGATCGAGTTTTAAAATTTGTTTAGGTTTTTCATTCAATAGTTTTATTGTATTGATACAATATGGTGAGGTTAGGGTACAAAGGTCATATATCGTGAAAAGTGTGAGAATGATTAAGAATTGATATGTAGGCATTATTTTTTGGATTTATTGATGATATTTTAGATTGTTATTTGCCTAAAATAACACAAAACATAACAATTAAAAACACAAAACAATTTATTTTAGGCTTAAAAAAACTTAAAACACCATGCCAAGAACATGCGTTCTAAATTGTTGTGTTTTAGCTATGTTTTAAATTCCATGACTAAAATACATTGCATTGTCTTTGTTGTTTTAGTAGCAAAAACAACCCAAAACATCATGCCTAAATCCAAAACATGATGTCTACATGTCAATTCTTGATTATTCTCACACTTCTCACGAAATATGGCATTTGTACACGAACTTTTACCTTATTTTATTATTTCATCACTTTTATTTAATCAAGATTTTAGTTTGTATTTAGTTTTCTATCTATTTAAAATGTAATATTATATTTATTGAGCTATTATGTGACTCTCCTGTTCAAAAAGAAAAAAGAAAAAAAAAAACTAGTTTATAGAGTGTTTTGTTGAAGTTTAAGTCATTGTCTCACGACTCATACTCGTTGGGAAAGTTGTCTCAAGAGTGTTTAAGTCATGAAATATTGGTTAGCTATTACGGTATATAGCAATCTAATGCTATGTTTATTGCTATAACGTTAATCCTTGTTTAAAAAATATTTTTCTTTATATAATTCATAAGGGCATAAGGGCCTTTTTTTCGACTCGGTCGAGGCACTTAAAACTTCAGGACCGGCTCTGAAGGCTAGTGTGGAACTTAATGGGCTGCGAGTATTTTTATGAAGTTCGTGCGATCATAACAGTCACTTAATGTTATCTTTTATTTTCACCGAACCCTTAACGCAACAGGAGCTCCCACAGCGAACCGCCACCCATTGCACATAACATGTATGCACAACAGCCGCGCCCGCGACGAAACATGGGCCAACTAACACCTAGAATGAGTTATATTAATATATACCACATATTACATGTTTAGTTTATGTAATATATCACTTATAAGTACAGTATCTAGACAACACCTCGAACCCTTGGGCTCCTCACTAGAGTCACAAAGCTTAAGTCATCATAAATTTTCTTAGACGAAACCTAAACTTTTTTAATCATTTACATCTCATACTATATTTCATAGAAAATACGATTTAAGCTATAAGGTTTATTAGCCCACACAAAACAAATTAACCAACACCAATTTTTTACTTAGGGCTCACAATTCCTAACATGACCTGAAACATGACATGAAAAAAATAAATAGGTTTTGTATCGATTGACATGACCCGTTTTTTAAACATATCAACTTGAACACGGCCAAATTTATAATCAAGTTAACTTGAACATGACCCGTTTAATAAGTGAGTTAACCTGTCAACTCATTTGGGGATATTTAGAAAGTTTACTTTTAGATTTTAAAGATTTTAAACTAAATATTTTAATTTTCCCCCCACCAACTATTAACTTTTAAAAATGACTTTTTTTTTCTTTTCTTTTGAACCAATGATTTTTTAAAATTGTTATGAAATCACTAATTATTACTTATATTCACAAACAAATATTAAATGGGTCAATATGAAACACAAGCCGATCACAATACAATTTTAAACCACCTATGACCTCTTGGTCTAGTGGTATGGTGTCCCCCCCTTACAAATGTAAGGTTATGGGTTCAAATCCTTGCAAATGCAAGGTAAGGTGTAATAAAGGGGTAATAAAAATTTGTCGTTAAAAAAAACAATTTTAAACCAATTAATTCGACAAAACCTTTAAAAAACCAAGGTTTAGAGGTTCTGAAATCATATCCCAATGACGACATAGCTTTCAAAAAAAAGTTATAACAAACTCAAATAAATCGGAAATCTCATTATGGAATCTTGAAATACATATAGATTTATAAAATGATTTATTTATAAATCTATTATTAGTATAAGAAGAATTGAATTTTAATAACCTAAACTATTTGAAATTGGTCATTGTCACCCCAAACTAAAAATTTGTTCATATATAACACGTACTATTAACCCAAATTGGGGGCCAGAATTTGATAGATTAATAGTACAGGTTATATATGGTCAATTTTTTAGTTTGGAATACCAACAACCAATTTCTATAGTGAAGAATGGCGATAACATATTGATTCAAGAAAAGAGCTTAAACGAATATTTTCGAGGGGATTTAGAAAGAGGAAACAACATACGCTTTTGGATTGATGCCTGGTTACTTGATGAGTCGTTGCGAAGTAAGTTCCCAAATTTGTTCCATTTGGTGAACCACAAGGACAACATGGTTGCAGAAAACTAGGCTCATATGGGTCAAATCGAGTGTTGGACGGTTTCATGGTCGGGCCAATTTTCTTCGCGAGAAGCTGCAGCCGAGTGGAAGGATTTAAATGAGGCGCTTTGCACAATGAGGGTCATAGACAAAGATGATTGATGGAAGTGGAATGGTGATAAAGAGGGTATTTTTACGGTTAAGTCGATAAAAACATTGAAGTCAAATGAGCATAATACTTCCGAAAATTTCAAGCTAAAATGGTTAAGTTGGGTCCCTTCAAAGTGTAACATTTTTGTTTGGAGAGCGGGTTTGGATAGGATACCTTCGGTTGCGACTCTTTCTAGAAGGGGTATGGCCATAGAGGACGATCAATGTGGCCGTTGTAATTATGATATGTCGAAAGCACTAATCATTTGTTCAAGGCTTGTTGGTTTGCTTCTGAAGTGTGGGTTCGGATTGCTACTTGGTGCCACATCGATCCCATATATGCTTTCGGTTTTAATGATCTGATGCGGATCCCAAAAGTGCTAGTGGGAATAAATTAGGGAAGAAGATCATTCACGGAATAGTCATAGTTACATGTTGGTTGATTTGGAAGGCGACGAACGAAAAAAGATTCAATAATCGGAATGTCAAAGCTATAGAGGTGGTGACCGGAGTGAAGTCTTTATCTTTCTTTAAAGACGAAAATATCATCTTTATATTGATATATTAGAAAAAGCAACAAGAATTACAAGTGAGGCGCGGGTAGACGGGCAACAAGCTGCGCCGCAACCCCTTTTTGAATAGCAAATCCTACTCTATTAAATATAAAGCTTGTGTCCTTGGCCGCAGGAGAGTTACTCTGCACCACCTTCTGCACTCGATCTAAAAACCGGATTGCATCGGGAGCAAGGCCCCCAAATGTGTCAAAAGCAAAGGGCACAAAGACGTGTTGGTTTTCAAGACAAGCAGCTTCATGTTTGTCAACTTTCTTGGATTCAGCTTTTAAGACTGCTTGCCCTGCCACAAACCCCGAATCCCGAAGTCCCACCAAAGGAGACACCCCTGTGAGATCAACGCACGCGTGTTTTCCCTGCGCCCACCCGAACACAAGGACATCCGCTGGTCTTAGGGTGGACCGCCCCTCAAGTGGATCCGTCAAAAAATTAACCGGGGCTTCTTTCCTAGCTGAAATCCCTGCTCTTCGTAAGACGTCCCATAAGACATCCCTAACCAGGTCATGCCTGTATTTAAATCCTGGCAGCTCCTTACAGTGAAGGGCATGCTCCCCAAATTTGTCTAAACATGCCTTTTTGCAAACTGGACACGGCTCATCCACTGGGAACATGGGAATCATGAGTCTATACTTAAGGATAGCCCGATATTCAACAGCCGACATGTGTTGACCAAGCCCATCGATGGGAAGAGCAGTAAAAAAATCTTGGGCATGCGCTCCTTTAAGGCATTCAAGCACAGCTTTCTGGCGTGGGGACATGGAAAACTTTTCTCCCATGGTTTGAAGGGTTTTACCGGTAAAAGCACTCGCCAAAATATGTTGAGGTTTTTTGGGGGCGGTGTCCTTATCCATAAACCCGCCCAAATCGAAGTCCGGGAGAGAGCTACGAATGTTGTCCAAGGCAAGCTCATAATCCAAGTCCATCCCCACCAACCCGCTATTCCTTAAGATGTGGTCTTGAAGGTCCCAGGACTGCACCCGAGAGGCCACAAAGGCATAGGCAGACACGTCCTCCGCCGAACAAAGACCAAGCCCTCCCACCCGAATCGGCAAAGACGCTAACCGCCATTGAAAATCCCCAAAGAACGCCCCTCCACAAACCACAATATCTTCCGCCGCTTCACGAAGGCCTTTGTCAAAAATGGATACAGCCTCATTGGCCATGGCCGGTGGACATGTCCGAAGGCCAAACAACAGTTTGGCAACGCCCATACATGAACGAAGCAACAAAAGTTCACTTTGGGGGTCCCTCAACTTCTGCAGAGAGAGCATTAGTTCTGTTGCCTTCTTAGCCCTTTTAATGACCAAAGAGCTAATATACTCCTCATCTCGACTGACGGCCCCTCCTAGGAGCTTAACACCCCCCTCTGGTCTCCCTATCTCGCTAGGAAATAAACCAGACTTCTCTTTCGCTCCGCTGCACGATGGCCAAAAAACTTCAGATTTCTTAATATTAAGCGTAAGGCCCAAATTCGGCCCCTCAGCTCGGATGATATCAAAAGCCTTAGCCACTTCCTTGGCCTCTCCCATAATCGTACCATCATCCAGGTACCAAGCATGGAATGGAAGGGAACAACACTCCTCCAGCCGACGAACCAATGGGTGCAGGACCAGCGCGAAAAGAAGCGGCCCTAATGGGTCCCCCTGCTGGACCCCGGTGGATGCCCCCATACAAGTATCACCCACATAAAGCCTAGCAGGTTGGGCATAAAGAAACTGAACCCAAGGGTAAATAGATGGGCAGCGAACGCTCACCTCCCGCAAAAGAATCGTCCTGTCAACTAAGTTGAAGGCATTCGAAAAGTCGACCGTGAGCATGACCATGGATCCTTTATCGTGAAACGCTTTCAGAAACCTGTTCGCGCTGTGAAGGATGGCCTCAGCCCCATTGGGAACTCCAACCCCAAATTGATGATCACCCAAGTATGTCGCCATCTCCTTCCCGACTTTACGCATAGCTACTTTAGAGACTAACCTTCGCCAAATGCCCCCAACCGCGATAGGCCTAATCCCATTATCGGGCTTAAGTAACGGAGTCAGGGGGGCAGATGCAATAAACTCGGCAAGGCCCTTAGGGCAAAGCCCCCCCAACCAGATGTTAACCACGTCGGTGATAGCCAAGAGCAGATCAGGAGGTGGCGAGGACCCCTGCCCACAAAGTGCATCCAAGATATGTTGAGCTCTAAGGCCATCCCTCCCGCATGACGTCCCTTTCGGAAAGGATTTAATATTCCGTAACACACAATCTGCGTCGACCTGAAGGGCACCCTCAGAGGGTAAGACATTAGGCAATGCTGGGGGATCGGTGACTTGTACATCAATCTACTTTCTTTTGGTTAAAAAGTAGATTGATGTACAAGTCCTTCTTTGGAATGACTAGTTTGATTATCCTTTGTATATGTTGTAGTTGTGCGCTCCTCGTCTTGACGTGTCGCGGTTGTTAATGAAAGTTAATTTTTCAAAAAAAAAAAATTGCCATATAATTAGCTTTTATATTAACATCAATCGACACCGTCAAAATTACATTATTTTGATTAAAAATAACTACAAGATAATTGTAACCGCTAGGTTAAGATTGTATAAGGATTTCCACTAAATTAAGCCTTAAAAAAAACCTATTTCTTTCCGTTAATTCCACACGTTTTGGTTAAAACCCCAATTTCACCACAATATATCACGTACTAGACTTGTAAGCACGTCTTATTCCATAATCAACCATCACAATTGGTCAGATATATAATGAAGTCTCCCTCTATCATAAACTGACAAGGCCATCACAAGTTGATTATATAAATGGTCATTCTTGAGTCATAAATTAATGGCTCCTATGGTTCTCATCACTTTTATTACGAGGTTAATGTACACCTAATATCAAATTGATTATGCAAAAATAGAGATATTGATATTTAGGACTTGTAAACTCTCTACCAACGTATTACTTTAGGGGAGCAACTATCCTTTGGGGGTCGAATGGTGCTTATTAAGACAGTTCTAAACCCTCTACCAACGTATCGCTATTTATTATACAAGGCCCCGACAAAAGTTTTGGAGGATTGGATAGGATGATGAGGGTCTTATTTTGGGGAGGTTCAGATGAAGTAGGTGGCATGGGACAACGTTATACCATTTGATGGTGGTGGACTTGGGTTTGGGTCTCTTAGGGATGCAAATCTTTCTATGTTTGCGAAGTCGTGGTGGCGTTTCAAAGTTGACTCAAGTGGATTTGTGGAGAAAGGTGAGTTGGGCACTACATCATTTGTCAAGGACATGGAATATGATCCTCGCAAAGCTCTTGACACTTGGTCTGTGAAAACACATAGCTAGTTCAGTGCATGATCTAAAGTTAGTGGTGGTGGTGGTGGGGGGGGGGGGGGCACAATTAAAAGGGTGGTAGGAATAGGAAAAAGGGGTTGCTTTTTTGTTAGATAATTGGGCGCTGGAGGTACCATTTGCTCTTCAGTTTCCCGCTCTTTTCACTGTTGAGGGAGATAAATTCGTCACTGTTTCTGTTCAGGTTCAACAAATCTGGGGGTGTTGCGAACATTGAACTTGGGTTTTACTTTCGGGTTTGTTGTGTCCGAATTTGTCAAGACGATAGGTGGGTGTGGGATCTGGGTGGGTTATCGGTTAAGGACATTAAACATGCGCTGCTAAGAGTCAGGTATTCCTTGGTTCCTTACGTCGTTGAGCAGAATTCTTGGTTGCCTCAGAAAGTTTGGATATTGGTGGGGAGGGCGGCTTTGGGTAGACTACCAACAAAAGTTGCTTTATTAGGCGGAATATAGATGTTGGTTCGGATCTTTGTCCGTTGTCTAAAGAGTACCCATAATCAGTTGAGCTTGTATTTGTGTCATCTGGCTTTGCTCAGTCGATTTGGCAGCTAATTTCTCAGTGATGCAATGTTTGGAATGTGTACGCTTTTGTGAATTTCGTGATCTACCTTCATTACATACACATATGGGGGGTCCAAAGGGAGCAAAGAAGGCATTTCACGCAGTGTGTTTAACGTCTATTTGGTGCATATGGAAATGTCGTAATGAGGTGCTTTTCAAGCAAAGACAATGTTCAAGCCTTGAGTCTACTATGGGTCAACGCACGGGCGAAACAAGATCTATTGGATTGGGAGAAATGGCGTTGTTTTAACTTGTTTAGTATAAGGTGGTGATGTTTTTTTCCCTATTGTACATATGTACTTACTATGTTATATCCCGGGATCTTTCCGGGATAGACAAATCTAATATTAAGACAAAATATGTGTTACGATGTAGCATAGAAATTAATGTATTATAATATGAAAATTGGATCGGGAGAACTGGCGTAGTTTTAACTCGTTTAGTATAAGGTGTTGATGTTTTTTTTACTATTGTATATATGTATTTATAGGTGATTGTAAGTATCCCGTTAGCGTTAGATGATTAATAAAATTTTGTTAGCCGTTCAAGAAAAAAAAAAAAAAAAACTAGATGATGAAACTAATGAATCAGTCACCTTGAAAACCATTTATGGAGACTCCGAATAGAATAGAAGTAGAATATAACATATTTTCACCTTGATCCAACTCCATTTATCCTAATAAATATGAGATCCTTTAATCTATATCTATACTACATTATAAAAGATGGGGCATGGACAAATATGTTCAAATTGTCAAAAGTTAAGATTGTATATCAAGGGTCATTTACAAGTCTTTAATTTTTTTGTCATTTTCTTCCTTTTATGCCATCATGTACAAGATTTAATACTAATTGTATATCTCTTATACATTCTTTGTATTCACAAGAAGATGTAACCCCTTCATAAATACCATAAACACTCAATTGAATGTTGTAATCCTTGAAACCCTACAATGCTCTTCACCTTCACTTTCTTCAAGACCTCATAAATTTTCTACAAGATACCATTGAAAGGTAATGAAAGGAACCATTCTTTTAAACAAGTCTTGTTTTGAGTTATTATTCATTGTTGACTAAACATATTTTTTAATCTTTCATTTGTTTAATATCGCTAATCATCTCCTCATATTTTGTTTGCATAAATCAACATACTTTTCGGCCAAAAAAGAACACCACATCATGAAGGTTACCTAACTACACAACATTGTACGTTATGGCAAGATGTTCCATGACCGCCTGACCTATAAGCAGGTGTATTATTTTTTGTACGCGTATAGAACTATAGATATGTTGACATTGTGATGTACATATAGTTTACATAAATATTTTTAGGACATACGGGTAGGTTCTTCATTTTAAATTCATCTTATGTAGGTGTATGTTGAATCCAACCTTACCAAATTATTCTAATGCACGTCATTTTGCTATCTTATCATTCATAGCAGAATGTGAGCACAACTAATGTATCTCTACAAGCAATTTCTAATAGATGTCAATATGGGTAAAGAGAGGCTGAACCAAGGAAGCGACCATACCGACTGAGGCTAGAAGAAGCGCGGGGACTGACTATCAGACAACGAAAGAGAGGGAAGGGAGCTCAACTGTCACTTGCGAAGCAAAAAAAAAACAAAAAAAAAAAAAAAACGCTCAAACAAGCCCTCTAATTCTTAGGTGAGGGTCCGATGCCTTTCGAAATCACAAAAGGTGCAAAACCGGATCCGCGTCAAATGAAAAGTGTCTTGGCATCGGCCGATTTCGTTTCCGAAAACAACTTGTTATGATCCGGGGTCAGTTTTTTTTTTTTTTTTTTTTTTACCATTTTTGAAAAACTTATGAATGATTCTTGTAGAGCACATATGCAAAGCTTAGTTGTACTCAAGGCTGGTTTGTGACATCTCTCTTTCTACCTTTATCAAAGTGAGTTCTTAACTTGGAAATTGTAATTATTAAAAAGAAAAGGAGGCTCGAGTTGCAATCGGGTTGGTTAATATAATGCACACCGGAAATCATGAGCAATTCAAGAAATGGGTTGATTTGGGTCTTATCAAATCATACAATGGATCAAAATAAGTCGTTCTTATGAGATGGGCACCAACTTGCTAAGGTTATGTTTGAATCCTAAATTTATAGAATTGGTATTTTACTCTTTAGTTAAAAAAAAACTTAAAATTGATTTTTTTAGACACACCGAATAAGATTTGAGTTCCATAACGGTGTAGCAGACTGCATATGTATGCGGATGGACGGGGAACCGTGAAAACAACCTCGCCCTGCAGTAGATGATGACAATGACATGATTGTTGATTTCTAACAACCTGAACGAATGAGGATGCTTGCAACAAAAAAAATGCATTGTAAACAACGTTAAAGATTCATCAACAACATATTCTCATGATCAACATATCGAGTTAGATTGTGCTATCCAAAAGAGCCTCGTTAACATCCGCTGCATCGCGCGGGTCAACCCACTAGTGTCAATAATGGCAAACCTCATCATCAACATCATGTCCCTCAAAAATTGGGATGCAACGCCTTGTATTTCTCCGTTGTCATCACTATTAGAGGTTGTTTGGTTGATTAAGTGCTGAATCATTAAGTGTTATTTTGTTGGATCTCTAAATGGTTAGTCTTATTGTCCCACATTGGTAGGGGAAGTAAAATGGATTAATTCAATGATTAATGGTTCAGAAACATTCCAAGTCTTAATAGTTCAGCCTTAACCATTCAATTCAGATGCTGAAACAAACACGCTGAATAAGCTGAATGCTGAATAGATTTAAAGGCTCATTAAAAGTCTTACCAAAACCTAAAATTCTAGAAACTCAATATTTTTTGTTTGAGATCAGTAGATATAATGAACCTTTCTAACCTTCTGCTAGATCGAATTAAAAAATAAGTTGATTTTATTAAAAATGACCCTTTGACAGCGCATATAGAAAGAAAAAAAAAACGTAACAATATAGTTGAAGAAATAACTTTAGTTGAAAAGGTTGTAGGTAACTTTTAATCAAAACAATGCATGTTTAATGGTTTTGCATCTAAGACCATATAATCAACGAAACCACATACACAACGGAATTTCAATATAGAAAGCTACGAGAAGCACATAAACACCTGCATTTAGTGGCGAAGCTTGACCCGAAGGTTCGGGGGGTCGGAATTCATTAGTTTCGGGGGGTCGAAACCCTATATTTCCAAAATTTTCTATACGAATACTATATAATCGGAACTTCTGCGCGAAAATATGGGGGGTCGGCCGCCCCCGCCCGTCCCAACTAAGTTGCGCCACTGCCTGTATTACTATTTATCTATTTATCGTCCAAAACATGATACAAAAGACAGTTTGTTAACAATCTCTCTTTCATTACATGTGATCGTCTTTTACCCCTGTCTATTATATTGCGCAATTATTCAACTATACTATGTATAAAAGAAACGACATTTTAATATAGTCCCATCGCTAATTTGTGCCTCCTAAAACCGCTTCAAAAGAAGCATCAGTTTACATTTTTGAACTTCAATAGATTTATTAGTCTATTAGTGTATAAAAGCTATTGTATAACATTTAATATCATCTAATTAGTATTAAAAGTTTTAAAATATTAGTCTATTAGTGTATAAAAGTATAAAAATATTTGCTTTCTTCAAATAGAATAAACAAAACCAATTCACACTACACTCCCTTTAACTCTAATTTTACGGGTTGTTACTCTTATTGTTATTAGTATTGTATCGAGCGCCAATGCTATAACAATACCGTAACAAACTAAAACGACACCGATCGAATTTCTTTACGCGTAACGAACCAAAAACAATACCAATCGAATTACGTACCAAAAACAATACCAATCGAATTACGTCGCATCACACTGAAAAGTACCGAAATATCATTGTCCGCCACAAAACACGGACTTACCATAACCCACCCGCCCGAAGACACGACAGTGTTATAGAACTCGGTAAAAACTCGCCGCCCGTCAGATTCGAACCGACGCCACTCGTATTCGATCTTCACCTGAATACCAAACTATAAATGATAAAAGTGAAGATCGAACCTTTGATCACATAGTTGAAACAAAAGCCACTTCATTACTCCACCGCTATAGATGAATCACATTGGAGTCCAAAAATCTAACACCCCTCTTTTATATTAATTAATCTTGTTATTATTATTATTATATAATCTGTACCGACCCACACACACAGACTGTCCCCCTCAATATTTCCTCCACCTATCACCGCCACCAATCTCCGCCAGATGACTCTCTTGACTCCTCCTCCCATCGACGTAATAATATTATTAATCCTCTAACCTCTCTCTCTCTCTCTCTCTCTCTCTACACACACACACATCTTCATCACTTAATCCACATGCACACACAACACACACACACACACGTTTCCATCTCTATCTATTTCACCTACTGTTTATTTGCTTCTTATACTCACTTAATTCTCTTATCCACCTCTGATCTCATTAACGATCCTTACGTAATCTCTTTATTTCTGTTTATTTTTGCTTCTGCTATCGTTTTACACGAATTCTTCATTTCTAGGGTTTTGTTTTCCAATTGATCTATAACTTTCTACCTTTTCAACAATTAATATCAGATCCAATTCATTTATGTATTTAATTTCATATATTATTTATTTAATCTGATATTGCAGGCAGAGGATGAAGAGATGCTAGTTCCACATTCAGATTTCGCTCCTCCTGAAGGACCTCAACCAATGGAAGGTATTCGATATTACGATAGCGTGTTAACGGATACCGGATTCATTAGTTTTTTATGTTTGTTGTGTGTTGATGCCCTAGTTTATAGCTTTTATATAAGAACTTGATATAATGAGTGTGATGCTGGTTTTTTTCAGCTACACCAGCTGAAGCTCCAAATGTTGTTGATGCGCCGACTGTTGTTGACGATCCACCGTCTGCGCGGTTTACATGGACTATAGAGAATTTTTCTAGGTTGAATTCGAAGAAGTTGTACTCGGATGTTTTCTTTGTTGGAGGATATAAATGGTATGCTGATGGATGACTGATTGATTTGGTTTTAATGTGATTTTGTTTGATTAGATATTGATATGGTGTTTTTTTTTGAATGTGCAGGCGAGTTTTAATATTTCCGAAAGGGAATAATGTTGACCATCTGTCGATGTACCTCGATGTTGCTGATTCCTCGACGCTGCCGTATGGTTGGAGTAGATATGCTCAGTTTAGCTTAGCTGTGGTTAATCAAATTCATAACAAGTTCACGGTTAGGAAAGGTAAACCTTTTGTTATAGTGTTCTTTCTGTGAAGCATATATGTCCATAGATTTTTTTTTTCTGGAACTGGAAAAGAAAATATAAACCTGTAAAAGGAAGAATTGGCCAGTAATGTGATAAGCATAGTTATCAGAAGCGCTAGGCGCACTCAAGGCGCATAGGCTTCACCTGGGTCCTAGGCGCAAGGCGCAAAAAAAGTGAGGGCCTGAGAGATAAAAAGCGAACAAAGAAAAGAAGTAAAAATATATTATGTATTACAAAAATATTTGTTTTCTTCAAATAGAATAAACAAAAGCTATTGTATAACATTTAATATCATCTAATTAGTATTAAAAGTTTTAAAATATTAGTCTATTAGTGTATAAAAGTAGTTTTCTTTAGACAAAAGTAGAGATTTGGCTGGAATCTAGCCATAATTTAGAGAGTTTGGCCGGAAACTCTCTAGAATTTGGGAATCTTGCCGAAATCTGCACCTAACCATCTCCTGGAGAATTAAAGCATGATTGCCTCGCCTTGCCTAGAAAATGGGTCTAGACGCAAAAGGCGATGGCTTTTTACAACTATGGTGATAAAACTAATTGGATAAAATTTCATAGAGACTAAGAAGCACATTGAAGAAGTTCAGCATGCAAGTCCTATATATATTGCATCCTTTCAACGGGCCTGCAAAGCATACTAAAGAAATGACATACTATGTTCAGTCATGAAGTTTGGTCCTTTGGTATTATTGTGTCTTGGTGGTTATGACATTACATGCCCACTTTCAGTAATTAGTTGGGTATTTTATTTAGAAAAAGAACTACACATATTCAAAGGTTTTGGCGCATATTCACAAGTCTGTTTCAGTGTATACATAGACCCCTGATTCCTGAAATTCAGAAGAAAAGGAATATACTGGAAAAGACGCATCTACGTTTTTTTTCCATCTGCTGAAATTGCTATGGTATATTTGTAGTGGTTGCTCAGAAAATTGTCTAATAAGCACCAACAAATTCCAGTTTCCTCCTGGCTCATTTATACAGAATGTGTGTATCCTGTCATCAATCATATAGGTCATGAAGCCCAATATCTGCTCGGTAGCCAACTATGACAGAGAAAATGAATTTTCAGTTTGATTGGACAGAGGGCCAGAGATGGATTGGGATGTTTACTTCTAGTTTTGATGATCCGTAAGTTTCTATGATTGCTGTAAAATTAAGGATATTAATGGACTTGTACTCTTGTGGAAGTGGCATTTGAGCCCATATTCATTGGATGAGCCGATAAAGAAGATATCTTTTCTATTCTTAGCATGGCGTAAATGATTTCTGAACGTGTTGAATTATGTTAGGTACACAGTAGTTCAAGGGCTCAACCAATTAGTTTCTCCTTGGTGATTGAGGCTTTTGGTCCGACTTCTGTTGGCCAATAAGAGGGTGTTTGGGATTGCGTTTTGAATCTGATTTTTAGATTATTGCTTTTTGAAAACGCAGATAATTAGTTTTTAGTGTTTGGGATTGCGTTTTGAAAACGCAAATAATCAGTTTTTTAGGCTACCAAAACGCAATAATCTATAAGCAGCTCCACCCCTGCCTTTCCAAAACGCATAATCTGTTTTGAATAATCAATCCCAAACACCCCCTAAGTCATCTATTCATAGAGGTGAATTTAACATCTTCTCTCATATATCTAGAGCAAACTTAAAAAAGTTCAAAGGTGAATGTTTGAGAAGTTAAAAACCCCTGGATAATGTTTTTATTTTGAACATATGTCATGCCATGTTGAAGCAAATTCTGACATTTTATAACATGTCGAGAAAAGGGAAGCGTTTGGTGAACTGGTACAACGTATGTACATGTTGAATCTTTTGATGCATTTGTTGGTTGTTGCGAGAACCATGTGAGGGTGAAGCTCCTTTTGCTTGTTTTGCATCTAGAGGATCATGCTAATGCAACAAGGGGCCCTTTTTGCAGCTTTTAAAAGGGAAAATTATTCATGTTTGCATGATCCCCTTATTTCATTGTTCCCAATTTTTATGTTATCAGTCCCAGTGATAGTTTTTACATGTTTGATATGTCAAAACAAGCTTGAGAAGAGATTGAATCATATAAGATCTGTCTGTTGTCTTCACTCATCCGGAATGAGAAGACTTTTTGGCTATCATTAAGAGACCAAGTAATTTGGGTTCATGGTGAACTGTTATTTTAACCCCATTTTTCCTGTGGAGTGAGGACATATAACACAAAAGCGAGCACTCAATGAAAGGGAAAAGGAAGTTATGGAATTGTAATGTTGTTGAAAATCCTTTATCGAGTACTTTTGATGCCCCCATATAGCCACATCCAGTCATGATAAACCATATGCTAAATCTGCATGTGCAATGACATTATAGATGGACCAACTTGAGCCACATGATTGTAATTACTTTCTATTCGGAGACAATAGCGTTTGTCATCACTGATGATAGAAATGCATTTTGTGAATCATAGAAGGTCCACATGTTCAAAAACTGATTTTGTATGTCGATAGAGCCTAATGCACGTTCTGGATTTACAAATCAGCAAAAAAGTATCCATGTGGGATATTTCTGGTTCTAAAAGCTTTTATATGTATGGAGAATATAATACGTGTGATGTATGACAGTATGAGGTCTATTTTTGACGTAGTTCAGACAATTCCAATATTTATTGTATTTAATTTTTTGATTAGTCCTGTTATGGCATAAATTCTTGTACTCCAAATAAAAAAATGTCTTTGTTATTCACTGAAATTATCTTTAGCTGAAAATCAGATTTAGTGAACTAATGTGGCACCCGGTGACATTCAAGAAAATATTTATTACTATTCCAGATGTTCTCAGCATGTTCAATGTTCTCTTGTTCTTGTGTATTCTGTATCGCTAGGTATGTAATATACTGACTGATATTTGGGCATATTTTTATCCCACAGACACCCAACACCAGTTTAATTCACGAGAGAGTGATTGGGGTTTCACTTCATTTATGCCTCTAAGCGAGCTTTATGATCCCAGCAAAGGCTATCTTATGAATGACACATGCATAGTTGAAGCTGACGTGGCAGTTCGGAAGGTTGTTGATTACTGGTCACACGATTCAAAGAAGGAGACTGGTTATGTTGGCCTCAAAAATCAAGGTGCTACTTGCTATATGAACTCCCTGCTACAGACCTTATACCATACCCCTTATTTCAGGAAGGTTGGTGATCTTACTACAATAATCAATCCATTAATCACATATAACATTTGAAGGCAAACATTTACATTTTACCTTGTTTATTCAGGCTGTGTATCATATGCCAACAACTGAAAATGATATGCCGTCAGGGAGCATTCCTCTTGCTTTGCAGAGTTTATTTTATAAGCTTCAGTATAGTGACACAAGTGTTGCCACAAAAGAGTTGACCAAGTCTTTTGGTTGGGATACATATGATTCTTTTATGCAACATGATGTCCAAGAACTAAATCGAGTTCTATGTGAGAAACTTGAAGACAAAATGAAGGTATAGAGTTGTTTTGTTAGTTGTTACCAAACTTGAACATTGTTTCTTATTTATAATATGCACACTTTTCTCTTGTACTTGCCCAGGGAACTGTTGTGGAGGGTACGATTCAGCAGTTATTTGAAGGACACCATATGAACTATATTGAATGTATAAATGTTGACTACAAATCAACAAGAAAGGAGTCTTTTTATGGTAGAAATCTCACTGAAAAATGACAGTTTCCCTTTGAACTTTCTATTTCTCACTAATCTATATATTATGTCAGATCTTCAGCTTGATGTAAAAGGTTGCCGAGACGTGTATGCCTCATTTGACAAGTATGTTGAAGTAGAAAGGCTTGAAGGTGACAACAAATATCATGCTGAACAACATGGGTTGCAGGTTGGATGCTGAACAACATGCGTTACAAATATCATGCTGGACAACCATATTATCATCAATTCCTACTATTAAATCATCTGATAAATCTATAGACTTTTGAACCATGGAGAAACATTGCTTTAAAATCCTGAATTCACAATGTGTTTACTTAGGCCGTGTTAGCCCATGTTTATTTGGAGAAATAGTGTACTCATTTGAATATTGCAGTACATGTCTAATACAAGAGGGGTGTGAGCACAACTTTTCTAAAGAATGTGATAATGTAATTTAGAATTAATCATCAGAGAGATGTACCAATAACTGTGTAACCCTATGATTTGCATTAGATAATTTGCACTTAATTCCAAGGCATTTACTTCAAATTAGTCAGCATAGTATGAAATAATACCAATAGGAAGGTGCGTTATCTTGACTTATTTAGATGTAATTTTAGCAGTAAATTTTGAGTGAAGCTTAAGTCTAATATTTAGCTTAAATATAGTTTTTCGTATACTACTTTCTTGGTTTTAACAAGCCATCCTGTGAATATGGCCTTTCAGGATGCAAAGAAGGGTGTCCTGTTCATTGATTTCCCACCTGTTCTTCAACTCCAGTTAAAACGTTTTGAATATGATTTCATGCGAGACACAATGGTGAAGGTCAGTCCGTCATAATTACAGCTTTATTTTGCTACGTACTTAATGACTTTGAGTTTGATTCAACTTATGATACTTGTACCATCACCGGAATGACGAACCCATTTTTGTTTATTAACCTTTACAATGAGGATCATTATAGCAGAAGGCTAATCACTAAGTCAGTTATCTCATTTGGGATTTTTCTATGTAAACCTGCCTGACTGTCCAGATAAATGATCGTTACGAATTCCCCTTGCAACTGGATCTTGATAGAGAAGATGGGAAATATTTATCACCACAGGCAGACAGAAGTGTTCGCAACCTTTACACCCTTCACAGGTATCATTTTCTGTTTGCATATTCCTTCTGAGTTTAGAAGTGGCCATTCTGTTCTATACTGAATCATTAGCTATATGCTATAATCTATATGATATGGAATTGTTTAAAATCATGTGTTTGCACTCTTAACCTAAAGCGTGTGCTTTAAAGCAGTTTTGAAAGAATCATATTGTGTTTTGTGAGTTGGTGTTGAAATGAAAATCAACATCAAAGTAATAAAGTTGGTTCCCTATTGCAAAATTTACTATATAGGCTTTCTTTCTTTATTCTATTTTGTTTTTATTTTTTTCTTGTAAATTTTAATAATCACAACTAATTGCTTACATTCACATCTGTCGATACATGGCTTGGCTAGTAGAATGCCATAGATAAGGGTATGAGTAGAATGTGAAGTATTAATGGGAATTGGATTGTAATCTTGTTGGTAGCAAATTAGCAATAAAATTTCCCCACATGATATTCTTCTTATATTTATGTTCCGCTGCTTATTGATACTAATTTTCTGATGATATTTGGTTTAACATAATTTTTATGCAGTGTGTTGGTTCACAGCGGTGGGGTACATGGTGGACATTATTATGCTTATATTCGGCCAACGCTTTCTGATCAATGGTGTGTGAATTTTATCACTGTCATTTCTGTTTATAATTTGCTCATTTACATGCATGCGTTCTTTACGAAGTTGACTGCATATTCCTTTGAATGAAGTGACCTGAAAAAAAGATAATGTTTTGTTTGTTTGCTGCCATGATGATGTTTTTGTTAACCACTTTCTGTTAACCAAGTTATTTTTTCAGTTATCTTTTGTGTTTCTTTCATGGTTTCATTTTATGTCAAATGTAAAAACAAACTTTGATATGAGCCCTTATCTTGATATGGGCTGTTATTTTGTTTGTGGGTTTTCATATTTACAAACGTTGAATTTGCTGTAGGTTTAAGTTTGATGATGAGCGTGTTACCAAAGAAGACATGAAGAGGGCATTGGATGAACAATATGGGGGAGAAGAAGAGGTGACTTGACAGATCACTTTTTATGGCCTATATATATAAGTTTCTATACTATTTTATATGAACTCCATTTGAATCTATATTTCTTCTCTTTTGTGTGTTACAGTTACCTCAAGCAAACCCTGGTTTCAATAATTCTCCATTTAAATTTACAAAGTATTCAAATGCATATATGCTTGTGTATATACGTGAAAGTGACAAGGAGAAAATAATCTGTAATGTGGACGAGAAGGATATAGCAGAGCACCTAAGAGTAAAATATCTAATCTTTTAATACGGATTCTTTTCCCATCCTCATGCTAAAAAAACTATGTTAATTTGCTTTATCCTCTTTCAGATAAGGTTGAAGAAGGAGCAAGAAGAAAAAGAGCAAAAAAGAAAGGAGAAAGCAGAGGCTCATTTATATACTATTATAAAGGTTAAAAATTACTTAGCCCTTTTGAATTGTGCGCGCTTTTCAGAAACTCTTTTGGCTTACCTTGTAATTTAACATGACTAGGTTGCTAGAGATGAGGACCTTCATAAACAGATAGGAAAAGATATTTATTTTGATCTAGTGGATCATGACAAAGTTCGAAGCTTCCGTATCCAAAAACAAACACCTTTTGCCCTTTTTAAGGTAACATATCTTGTTGCGTTTTCAATATTCTTTACACTGAGGTTAGTATCTTACTTTTTTTTCTTAGCAGAATTGGTAGCCTTTGATTGCTATAATCATGACAGGTGGTTGCTGCATTAAAGTTTTACTTGCATTGAATGTGCATGTTTCCTGCCTGTTTGCTTAATTTAAAAATCAAACTAGGATGTGTTAGCATGTTATATTTCACAGACGCAATATCATTATTCTCTTATATTTCACAAAAATGCAACATCCATTTATGCTTCAACATCATTAATTACTTGAAACTTACAAGATTTTCGACATGTATTAGATTGAAGTGATCTTGTCAACTAAAACATGAAATTGGCGTAGTATTAGTTAGAATTGACTATTATCATAGTTATCTAAGAGACTAAGACTGACCGGTGATTCTGTTTGGCGATCTCATGTTCATATATATATAATGTAAATGCAAGCTAATGTAAATATATATGCACACATATATATATGTATGTAATACATGAGAGTTGAGACTGCTTCCATGTGTAGTTTATGTGCTCTTTTCCCATTCAAAACCATCACCAACTATGCATACATCATTTTGATTTTTAATCGTATTTCATCTTAATCTAATTTCCAGGAAGATGTAGCTAAAGAATTGGGTATACCAGTGCAACATCAACGTTTCTGGCTATGGGCAAAGCGCCAAAATCACACTTACCGGCCCAATCGTCCATTGACACCTCAAGAAGAAGCCCAGTCTGTATGTAGTGATTATTAGCATGCTTCTACATTTTTCTTTTGTTCTAAATTGCTCTCTTGTGGCAATGTGGCATACCAAGTTCACTGCTAATTAGATAAAGTTAATAATGTTTTTTTTTTTTTTTTTTTGAAAAATAGCTTTGTTGGTAATTCATTGTTTTAAGGTACAAGTCAAATATTTATTGGGTCTTGTATTATATAAATACAAAAGCTGACCTGGAGAGCTTCGTTCGACATGTAAAAGGTTACCTTTCTAAAGTATATAAAAATCTGGCTTTTGTGTAAACAAATGTAAAATCAACTTACAGCTAGAATTTGTAGTCCACTGGATGTTGGATAATCCTTTATAATATATATAGCTACCCTGCCTAGAATTATATGTCAAATAAAGTAGAAGGTAACAAGAGTTATCTGTTAGTTGCTTATTTTCTTAGTCTAAAACTATAACCACAAAGTTTTTAATTGTTGATTAGGTGGCCCGTGCATCTTTATTTTGTTAGATTTTGTATTAGTGTCTTCTTTGGCTGTATAAAATTGCACATTCATAATAATATCCGTGACGACTGATATGTTTGTTTTAGGTTGGGCATTTAAAAGAGGTATCAAATAAGGCTAACAATGCTGAGCTTAAGTTGTTTCTGGAAGTAGAAGTTGGACAGGTATACCATGGTGGTAAATTCTTTCTTATTGAACTGTTAGTAGATGCTAATGATCCAACATCTCAATTGAATTCCTCATCAATGTAGGATCTACGCCCTATTTCTCCACCTGAGAAGACTAAAGAAGAGATTCTACTTTTCTTCAAACTTTATGATCCTTTGAAGGAAGAACTTCGGTATCCATTCTTTCTTTTGTCCTCTTTAGTGTGGGAACCTGTCTATTTGTCTTATTTAAATTAACACTGCCCTTATCAGTATAAAACTGTTTAACCTACTATCAAGTGTCCCTCCCTCGTTCCCTTAATTATTTTATCAAATATGTGAATTATCCTTCTTTGAGACGAAGTAGAGCAACTTTTGGACTCAAATAGTATAATTATTTTAATGGTAATGAACTAGATGTCAAATTGTAACTCAATTAACAAGCCTATCGGCTATCACCTCACCATTAGTCAACAAATTTGTATTGTTGCAAAGGTGAAAGTTACATGAATGACAAGACCAACAGGTCCAATAATGAGACGGAATAGTATTTAGGGGCATGATTGATAATTAGACGTGCGAACCTGATGTGTATGTGTGACAGCTGGCAGGTGTTGCCAACTTTCGATCAAACTAATAGGACTTAAGTGCTTAGAAAATCTACATGCCTAGTGCTAAAAAGAATTTGTTCATGTTACATTTGGCAGTGACAATTCCACCTCAAAATGTTCCTAACCATATTTCATTGTTTATTACATCACCATAATTATCTTGTTAACGTGCCAGGTTTGTTGGGCGGCTCTTTGTGAAGGCTACTGGAAAGCCAATGGAAATACTGGCAAAGCTGAATGAACTGGCTGGCTTCAAACCTGATGAAGAAATTGAACTTTTTGAGGTTTTTCTTTCGCATTTTGTTTTAAAATATTTTTTTTCTCTGTGGATCTTCTTGGCTGTTGCCTTTATACTTTCCCTTGCATGCAGGAAATTAAGTTTGAGCCCAATGTTATGTGTGAACATGTTGACAAGAAGCTAACTTTCAGGGGCAGCCAGGTATGTTTTCTGATGCTGTGGCAGCTCTTTTGTTGTTATTAATCACAATTTTTCTGATATCATTATTTCACTTTTTGTATCTGATTTTATACATTTTCTTTTTATGGCTTTATAGCTTGAAGATGGGGACATCATTTGCTTTCAGAAACCTCTTAAGGTTGAAAGTGCAGAAACTTGTCGTTATCCTGACGTTCCCTCTTTTCTGGAGTATGTTCACAATCGTCAGGTATATAATCAACCATTTTTAAATATTTTTACTTGTTTTTATGGGTATTTGTGTCTATGATTAAGAAATACCTTACAACTCAACTTGTTACATTACCCAATATTGGATGGTGCATAGGTTGTGCGGTTTCGTTCACTGGAGAAGCCCAAGGAGGATGAGTTTTCTCTGGAACTGTGAGTCCCTTAATATTGTTGATTTTGACTTCATTAGACTGGTCAAACTTCCAGTCACTAGACTTGACTTTTGTGCATTTATTTCAGGTCAAAACTCAACAATTACGATGATGTTGTGGAAAGACTTGCTCGCCATCTAAACTTAGATGATCCATCTAAAATCAGGCTTACATCTCACAACTGTTATTCTCAACAACCCAAACCTCAGCCAATCAAGTATCGTGGAGTGGAACATCTATCAGACATGCTGGCTCACTACAATCAGGTTATTCATTGCTTTACAAATTACAATGGATTAATCAATTGAAGCATTTGCTTAGTAATTTCGCCTTCTCTTTTTCTTGCAGACTTCCGATATTTTGTATTATGAAGTATTGGATATCCCTCTGCCAGAACTACAAGGCTTGAAAACTCTAAAAGTTGCCTTTCATCATGCTACTAAAGATGAAGTAAGTACTTAGTTAAAGCCAGTCTCTTTCTCTGTTTTATGTTTATTCTTTTATCATTTTGCTGACGTGTTATTTTATCTAATTGCTAGGTGGTAATACATACTATTAGATTGCCCAAGCAAAGCACAGTAGGGGATGTTATCAATGACCTTAAGACCAAGGTAAGCGTTGAAACTAAACTTGTTTCAGGCTGTAGCTTTTCATATCTGTTTTTAATTTTATATTGTTCATTCTAATTGCTATTATCCAGTACTATTGTGTTCCCACTTTTTCTTTGGAAAATCTGCGGTTAACTGCTAATGTTGTGGAACAGGTTGAGTTGTCTAATACAAATGCAGAACTTCGCCTACTTGAGGTTTTCTACCACAAAATTTACAAGGTATGTGATATTTCCATGTTCTTAGTGAAAAGAGTATATGAGCCACATCATTATATTCTTACAACATGTTACCAACTTACCATGTGGTTCCTTGTCAGTCTATCGACTTTTTAACGTTTTATGTTACTTGATTTGCCTACTTGTTCTGTTGTGTAAAAGATACTGGCTAGGGGTGTTACCACAAAGAACACACTTCATTTGCACAACTACAAACTGACTTCCTATGTGTCTTTGTAGTCCTATAGGTTATTTATTTCGTTTCTAAACCTGTTTCCATGTATGCAGATTTTCCCCCTGAATGAAAAAATTGAGAATATCAATGATCAATACTGGACTCTTCGTGCTGAGGAGGTATATATTAATTGTTGTACCATGCTTATGTTTTTAATATGTTATTTTAGTTAAGAGTTAAGACCCTAGTTTTTGGTGTTATATTGATTTTTTTTCTGCAAATATTATATTATAAGATTAATATACTTTCAGGTTCCTGAAGAAGAAAAGGATCTGGGTCCTCAGGACCGTCTAATTCACGTTTACCATTTTACAAAAGACACAACCCAGAACCAGGTGGGTTGCGTTTAGGGCTACAAGTTAATTTATTTTTGCAGTTGCGCGTTTTGTTATTGTAGTAGTACTGAACAGTCGATATCTACATGTATATTGCTTTATGCAGCAGGTCCAGAACTTTGGGGAACCATTCTTCCTGGTAATTCGTGAGGGTGAAACATTAGCTGAAGTTAAAGTTAGGATACAGAAGAAGTTACAGGTTCCAGACGAAGAGTTTTCCAAGGTATATACCTTTTTTTTCAAAAGTTTTTTTCTAATTAATTTCAATTTCATTTTCTAACTAAGTATTTCATTTTGGAACTCATAATGTTTTAGTGGAAGTTTGCGTTTCTGTCTTTGGGACGTCCCACATACCTTCAGGACTCGGATATCGTCTCTAGTCGTTTCCAGGTCTGTAAAATTTCCTTTCAGGAAAAGAATTTGGTGTTTATATGTTTTGATTTGATATATCCAGTGCTTTTTGGTTTTAGAGAAGAGATGTTTATGGAGCTTGGGAACAATATTTGGGATTAGAGCACTCTGACAATTCACCCAAGAGGTCTTATGCTGCAAATCAGGTACATATATCCTTTGATTGTTAATGTCTCATGTGTAAAATAATATTTGTAACCGTGGAGTATTGATTTGTGCAGAATCGTCACACATTTGAGAAACCAGTTAGAATTTACAACTGAGTTGAGAGGAACTATATGGTGAAGCTATGGGCAAGTTATGTGTATTGGGGGAAGAATGAATCAAACCACATAAACCTAGCAGCAAGAGAATGCAAGCGTAATCATCCTTCTGGTAGATGTGTAATTCCTTGTGAAAAGAGGTAGCAGATCATATCATATCATATAGAAACGCGTACTCTTTCTTTGTGTAGCATCCTCTTTCAGGTGATGTAGTTTAGGTTATATATTTCCCCGCCTCATCTTTCATTTGATTGTATCTTTAGACAACCATGCATAAGTTTTGGGTTCATGTTGTATAGAGGTATAGTTTACCTTTGATTCACCCGTTCTATATTGTGATTTTATTTATACAAAACTAGATATATGAAATTTCATGTGTAATGCCATATTTATCCAAACTTTTATCACTTCATAAATTCCGCACAATGTAACCCGTATCATGTATCAAGATTGAGTAGTGACGTGATATGGATAATGCACGTCTGTGATTGCAATTTCTTCTGGATGTCTAGTGCGATGGACGCCACATAGTAGCGACGTAGCGTATCAGTGTATATGACGGTGTATTAGAAACCATGTTTTGTTAAGACATCATCGAATGCCTTTAGTGTGCCTGTTTCTTATAAGAACTCTTGATCATGATGTTAAATATACATATATATGCACAATTAGCTAACTAGCAATTATTAGATCCACTACCTTCTCAGTCTTGTAATCTACCAGCCAAACAAATCCCACTTTTTGGATCATTGACTCAACCATTTTGGCAACCTTTTAGATCTCTTCTTTTTGGTTATACCATCTTGTTAGAAAACTAAATGCCATCTTTGCACTTTGGTTTTAAACCTTCACAAATACATCCACCATCTCCATAAGTTGCTTCATGATCCATCTCCATAGGATTTATCGAAACGAGGTTTAAATTTTGTTTGTTACATGTGTAAACTTTATAGATAATGGACACAAACCCAGAAACACAAATACTTAAACTTCAAGAATAATATTCTCTGAAACAAACAACTGAAACAAACGTACAACTCAACAAATCATCAACACGATGACAAACTATTCTAACGATCTAATAGGTAAACATAACATAGATCTTCAACATGAAGATCCCAACTACAAACCCTAGAAGACGAGATAAATAAGAGAGAGACAAATGAGAGAATATTTTCTAACTCAATAACCCCCTAGGGTTTTCTTAACAAACATTTATAAAGGCAGGGCAAATCAGCTAGGCTTGTTGACTCAAGCTAGAAAATAGGAAAGACCCAGCTGACCAAAAGCCCAATATAATACTCCAATCAGTAGCCCACGAACTAAACCAACTACAAGCCTAAATTTCCAAACTCCAGGAATAAAAGTCCAAGATTACCAATCTTTAACCTACAACAACACTTAACAAACAATAACTAACCCAACTAACAATAACACTTAGTCAACAATAACTAACCCAACTAACAAGACTATCAACCTGGACATTTTAACATGTTTAGTTTGCATAGTTCCTTGAAGCTGGAATATGAATTAAGAGACATGTTCGTACGGAGACTGAAAAGATTACCTCAATGTTCTTCCAGTAAAAGACTTTAGCGTTCACCCCAAATAGCGGATGAATTTATACAATTCAGTTGAAGTCCTTTTCACCGGTCACCCTTATTGCTGGCTTGCTGCTACCACTCATTGTTGCCACAACAACCATCATCACGACCACCACCATCGCATTCCAACTTTTTAATAAATTCACAAAATTTCAAATTCTTTTCAAATTGAATCCTTTAAACACATCCCAGTTCTTACATGTAATTTTATAAACCAAAAACAGTACTTGACCCCCGATGGTTCATAAGCGGCTGAGTATTTAGATGGTTCACAAGCGGATGAGTATTTATTCTAAAAGGTCTTATTCGATCTAATCGTACCACAAAACACTTTTAAAAAATTCTGAATGAGTTATTTCAACCCAACACTTTCTTTCCTACCTCCTAAAATTGCTAAGCATAAGAAATTTAAAGTAGCACTTTTCCATAATAATTATCTTTTTTTAGCATATCTCGAGTTTTCTAATAAAACAATAGTTTTCATACTAAATTAAGGGAGTATGATTGTTGATCCAAGCCCAACCATGCTAAATGTGCCGTAATATGGTATATGAGAGTTGAGAACGTGGTTTTAGCCGTAGCAAATGATTGCTTATGTAGTTCCGATCGTCTGAGTTGACTCACCCCACAACAACATGCCTGGTTTCATAAAGACAATTAACTCTACAACATAGCAACAAATGACTTCTTGATTTTAAAATCATACCTTCGGTACCATTATTGTCCGCTCTGCTTACAAGGGTCACGAATTTGTTTTTATTATCTAAGTGACAATTCCCCACGAGGTCACTCAACTTGGAACAACTCATATCCGTTCACACTAAACTATTCCCTTATCCAGAATCATTGACACCCAAAACACGTTGGTGATATTTGTGGCGGAATATTTCTTATGGCCCCACATCTCTATTTTACATAACCTAATAGAACGATGTGTTATTTAATTATGGTGTTATATTGATTATCCATTAAACTAAACTGTAAGACCCAACCCAAGTAAACGGGTTTAGTGACTTAATCACATGATTTTAATTTAGGGTTAAATTAAAGCTTTTAAACTTAGACGTCATTCCTGAAGGTTTGACAAAATAAAATAAGATTTACAAATGAGTGTCTATGGTTCAATGTGTTTACAAGTTATTTTCAAACCCCATTACGATACAATGTTTATAAACAAGAATTACACGAAAGCGTTTCATGAGATATGCACGTTCAGTTCTTCGAATAGCTTGATCATCTTCCGGCATCCATGACTTTCATACCTAGGGTTTTACAAAATCTTAAAACCTGATAAACGATAATAGAATTGATTAGAGGAGCCAAATATTGAAAAACAGGGAGCTTGGGAGAAAGAATAGGCAAGAAAAGAGAAGAAAATTAGATTTCCTGTTAATCCAGGTCGTCAACCATCCAAGGCCGTTTGTCGACGACAACCCTCTAGGGCCTCACCGACACCATCCGCAGCTTTGGTCCATTTTCCCTTCATTTTCTATTGCACCAAGCTACACTTTTAGTGCAGCTTCAAGACCATTTCCGGGACCTCTTGGGTTCTCGTTTAAGGCTCAAAATAGATGCCTTTAAGGCGTTAATCCCCATGCTTATTTCCTCATTCGGTTCCTAACACTAGAACCATGTTTATTATCTACATAATTTATTTGACTCGTTAAGGACCATTCGGGTTAATCAAGATCATGCATTTGGGTAATTCTAAGGTCTCAACCACCCATTATTTGTTTATCCAATCCATTCCTATACGACGATTGAGTTATGCAATATTAATATGATTCAAAAGGATGTAATCATGTTGAATGATGATTTTAATCATCTTGCATTGACAAGATTCGCCTATACGTTTCAACCATCTATGATTCTCACATTAGACATGTAATTCATGAATGACCACCCATACTGTTATCTTGGTAGGGTAGGTATCCATCCTAGTCATACTACCATTGTGGCGAAGCTCTGGTGTCCATGGCCACATGTGTCACTTGGTCTTATTTGCCCGGCCCGTATAACTCAAGATGTGGTAATATATTTGATCACTTTAAGCTTCATGGGAATCATATTAGTTTACCAATTTCTTCACCAACTCAAAATAGTATAATATTTGACCCTCGGTTTAGATCCTTGTCTAACTAGTGTTTTACCCAATTGACCCATTAGCCTAAATGACGATGTTGACAACCTTTATATAAGATCGTTTTTAAATTATGCATTCTCGTTTAATCTTCTTTTTGTGAAGCCCCAATGGCTAGTTTCCAAACATGTACAAGGGTATATATAAGTATATAAGCCTACTAGGAATATATTGAGATTTAAGCCATCGAGTGACATATGCGTGCTTCCCTTTTACCTCATTCTGAGACTTCTTGACCAAACGAAGTCTCTTGTACTCACCATCTTTATTAATAGCGACGGTAGCGCCCGCGATCGCGAATAGCGTCGCGTATCGGCTAATCGTCGCTATGCGGTGTTTAGCGGGTCAATAGCGTGAATATGGCGACTTACCGACGAGATTCCAGCGACGTGGTGACTTCCGGTAGCCAGAAACAATGAGGAAGAAGAATAAAGAAGAATAGCGGCTAGTGTATTGTTTTAAGCCTTTTTAGGGTTAAAAAGTTTTAACCATTTTCACATTTAATCTCTCTATCTTTCATTTGTTTACATACAGTGCCTAAAACTTCTAAATTTTACATAGAAACTATAAAAGTAATTTGTGTATATAAACATTTGGTTATTATACTTGTAAATTTGTACATACAAATATTTTTAAATATTTTAATACCTGATCGCTATTTACTAAATAGCGGCAGTTATTTACCGCTATGTCGCTACATAGCATATCAGTAGCCCGCCTCTATTTACCACTATTCACTATTGATAACTATGGTACTCACACCTAGATGCGTAATCAACATAGGTGATTAAAAAAACGTTCTTAGAAATCATTTACTTGACCACACAAGTTTTCATCAAATTTATCAATGCCTTTTCTATGCCCAAACGATATCGAGTTTCATTGAGGCGTTTTATCAAACACCTTGTAGGCGCTATTTTCCTAACATTATTTTTAGGACATTAGGACCTCAAGGATCCATCATTAACCAAGTTTATCATTACTAGAAAGCCAAATTACTTTCTAGCTTAAAGTTTCCTGCTAATACACTTAGTAAAAGCTATAATCTTGAGATTTTAGATGTGATTCCTACCAAGTGGCAAAAACCCACTTTCACATAACATGTATTCATAAGAATCATAACCAACTCTTATGTGTGTTGCTATTCTTAACCAGTTTGACATGTATTGAGGTTCTCTAATACTAGAGCAACAACCTCTATTAACCACAAATTTCACGTTTTATAACTACTCGTGATTTTCACCATAATCAAGAATAGATATGACATCAAATATAGCCAAATAAAAGGTACCTAGGTGTGTATTAGGCCTTAGATGACCCGTTTTTGGCTAATGCACGAATTTCTCCTTTGATTTAGCTTTGATTTTAAGCAAGAAGATGATTTCTAGGGTTGGATGTGTGATGTGTGTGTGTCTCGATGCATATGTTGACTTTCCCCTTTCTTTTCTTTATTTGACAAAACTCAAGTTTGGTTGTTTGGTAAGTTTAGGCCTTGCCAACTATTTAACTATTTATCAAGTATTCATTAGTTAAAAGCCCTAACTGAGTTAGTTTCGTGTAATTGTTTAAGCCTTGTTTAGCTAACAAGGTTAACATGGTTAATTCTCTAGATTGAGAGATTCGTATAAATCTCGTTTCACTTGGTTCAATTAAAAGCCACGCGTGCTTACACTGTCATAAAACAAGATATAGGAACTTTGGGGTGTTACATAAACAATATACATTCTTTAAATAACTTTATTATAAGCATTCTTAAATTTTTTAAAGAACATATGGAATTAGAGCCTTGACATCCTTGTTAAACTTCTCTCCAAACTTGAAAATGTACCATTCTAGTGTGGCCAAACTTCTTCCCATCAAGTAGCATATGGTACCAATAGTGAAAGCAACCGAATACACAGTTTGCGATATGCAAGAGACTCCTATGAACTCTAGAATCTCGAAGAGATAGTGTGGACATATGACCAAATCAAACAATCCTCCTTTTGGGATTTTATACTCTTTATCACCCTTGTTTCTTAGATTAGAGAGAATCCAATGATGGTAAAAGTTTCCCGTTATTCCAACCAAGAACAACGTAGCTCCAATGTATTTGAGGTTGATTAACGGCTCAACAAATGCTTCGGATAAGTATTGTGCGTATATCATTGTCGCAGTAGAGATAGTGTAACTTAGAGTGATAGGTATTGCAGCTTCAAGTGCCATATAACCACTATATTTGTGAACTAAAAGGACCTACATACAGGAAAAAAAAAGTTAGCATGTTGTTTCAAGTCACATATATTAAGTATTAATCTTATTGTTTGATAATTGAAAAGCAATGTTAATCTATCTGGTTTTTTTTTTTTTTTTTTTTTTTTTTTTTTTTTTTTTTTGTGTATACACTAAATCTACACATTTTTTTAATAATTTTTGTGAAAATTTTTTTTGTACTAACTAAAAATGATATTATTTTTTGTTTTGTGAATTAAAACAAAATATTACTTATTTTTATAAATCGTTAAACTAAAGATTTTTACTTCATTCAGATTATAGATATAAATAACTTTAAAAAGTCAATTTATATTTACTCTCCAAATATGAAAAAAATAGGTAAAAATGTTTTTTTTTTTTTGCCGTTTAAAAAATTTACTTACTAATTTATTAAAAAAAAATGTAAAAAATATACTACAATTAATATTAATGTAGATGCACAAAAGAAGCAGTGAAAACAGCATGCACAAATTGGCCGGTTCCAACAATCGTACCTCAATGACCCTCTTGAAGAAATGAATGGTAAGAGCAGATATAACCATCACTAATCGAAGATCTCGATCGCGAAAAGCCACGAAAGAAACCAGACCCACAAGGAATGCAGGTGTATAAAGTAACAACATCCCATTTCTACTAGCCAACTTAATTTCTTGATCATTTGTTGGTTTGTTTGAGGTTACAACATTAAAGAACTTGGAATATTGGATGTGTTTGCCTTTCGTTTCCATGTATCCGCCATTTGCGAGCGAAAGGCAGGTTAATATGGACATTGCGGTGACGAACAAGGAAGATGGTGGTGGAAATAGAAGCGTTGGCAAGAATGGTATTACCATTGTTGTTTCTTTTGTTTGGATCTTTCTTTTTTGCTACACTTGTGTTTGGTAAGTGTTTTATATAAGTAGACATGAGAGTACAAGAACTAAAGTTGTGTTTGTGATTGTGCCAAGTGTTAGTTCGAGTGTACCTAAAAGGGTGTGTGAAATGAGTGGAGACAACTTTCATACGTGTGGGCTAAATCCATAGTTGAAATGAATGGACAATTTTAGATGTACAAGTGTTTCTAGGTAGTTCACTTGTTAAGGGAACAAACTTTTGTTAGTTTACTTGTTGGGGGAGCAAACTTTGACAAGTCCGATATAAATATTATTGAAATCCGATTTCAAAATAATGTACTTTCTAAAATGCAAGGTTTTGAAACCGGGATCGGACCGGTCGGACCGGGAAACGGACTCCCGACCGGTCCGGGTCACCACGTTGGACCGTCCATGCATAGGACCGGAGGTTGAACCGCCGGACCGGCGGTTGGACTGGGATTTTGGCCGGTTGGACTGGTTATTTTATTTTATTTTTATTTTTTTTGGTTTTGGTTCGACTTTTTGGGGCGGTTCATTGGGCCGGTCGGACCGGTGACGACTCCGGTTCGACGTCCGGTCCGGTTCTGAAAACATTGCTAAAATGTTAACATTACACTTGTTAAGGTCCGCTCCATCAAAAAACAAACTTATTTTTTAGTTCCTAAACCACTAAACATAAGTCAATCAAGAGAGACTGCTACAAAAGAAACCAATTACCTACCATACATTTAAAATTGCGAATCTTGAATGTAAAGTGGGGTAAGATTATCAAGGTATTCTTCTAATAACATTGTAATGTTGGATATTTCTAAATCAATCAACACCCAAACATATGTTTATGTTATCAATTTCTTATTCCATGGGCTTGTCTCTGTACAAATTATTTTGGCAGAGAATCTTGTGAAACAGTGAACACAAATAGGGCCGAGTCACAAGTTAGAATAAATACTTGATCGAAGAATTAAGGTGTTGCGAGTGAGAGTATGCGATGAAAGAGAACGCACCTTAACATCTACGTTCTACTTGCTATTTGTAGGAATGTTAGAGTGGCTACACTCATGACATGAGGTGGTCAATTCAATATCCGTTTGGTCATTATGACCGAATTGTTGTAAATGTTGTAAAGGCGATGTCCCCCACGTAACACCGCACATTATGTAGTAACAACAATTTTTTATTTTTAAATAACGTAATTTTGTAAAGACCAATTTTCATACGAAGGTAATATTTGTGTGCGAAACGTACAAAATATCTATTATGTGATACAGTATTTTAGGACATGGTTTATGCGTTCGTCAATTTTTTTTTCTATTTTTTAGCGGCAAAAAATCTATAAACAAAAAGAGGCAACTCATAAACCAACAACTCCAATGCAAACAAACACAACCCCATATTGCAACAACTACCCGCAAAAAGCATAAAAAAAACTATCAAGCATCAGTACTATTAGCATATTATAATTATAGAATATATTGTAACTATTCAATTGTAATTATCCCTTCCATAATTATAGGGACTCTATTGTATTATAAATATATTGTCTATCGATGAGAATGATCAAGGGATTGAACTCTATCATGGTATCAAGAGTCTTCCTCTAACCTCCCCTCCTCCTTTCTTGCTTAACCCTAATCATCTTCTGCTGCTGCCGCCGTGAAGCCATATCCGGCCGGCCACTAATCCCTTCCTCACACCATGTCTACCACCTCCAATGCCTCTTCTACCACCTCCCCTTCTACCCCATCCGATTCCAAACTACACCCGGCTATAACCGTAACCAACATCAAAAACTTCGTCCCTCTAGTCCTAGAAATCGAGTCCTCCCAATACTCTACCTGGGCCACCCTCTTTAAATTACATTGCAAAGCTTACATGGTCGATGACCACCTTCAACCACCACCCGAACCTACGGCCGAATCCTCTACCACCCAAGCCGAATGGGATCGTATTGATGCCATTGTCCTACAATGGATATACACTACGATCTCTAATGACCTCCTACACACCATCATCAATAACATCTCCAACGCGCACGAGGCTTGGGTTGCTATTGAAAACTTGTTTCATGACAATAAGAGTGCTCGCGCAATCCATCTCATGAACAAGTTCTCCAACACTAGGTTAGATGGCTTTCCCACCATGACCGCCTATTGCCAAACCATAAAAGTCCTAGCCGACCAACTAGTCAATGTTGGTGCTCCCGTAGATAATGATCGTTTGGTCCTTCAACTCCTTGCGGGATTAAACGAACAATACGAGAGCATCTCAACCATCCTACAAAATACCCACCCTCTCCCTTCCTTTTACAACGCCCGGTCAAAACTTATTCAAGAAGAATCCAACAAGGCCGAGCGTGCATTACATGCTTCAAAACAAGCCTCCACCGCCCTCTCCGCCACCACCAACCGTACCTGTAACACCCCAACCGATGGCGGAATCATCGAGGTGCCACGTAGTGACGATTGTTCAAAAGCTCATGGTACTAAAATGTAAATATTATTGAAAAATCAAAATTGTCTTACATGGAAATGGAAAATACATTGTCTAAATGAAATGTAAATATTGAAATAACTGAATTAAAATAAGCACTAAATGTTCCTTGCTAAAGCACTAGATCAAACTGCACCTGAAACATGTACAAATAGATTTGGTCAACATATGAAATGTTGGTGAGCATTCCTAGATTTGATATATATAGTAGGTTAAAAAGTTATACAATTCAAGTGCAAGCTACAGTGTGGATATGTAAACCATGTATCAAACAAATGAGCGAAATCAACCCTGTGACTGTATAATGTACTGTATGAACTGTAGTGTACTTATCCAACAAGTGGATAATAACTTAACAATGGCCACGGATTCTCCGATGAAAAAGGGGGAGAATCAACCTAGGCGGGTTGTCAATCCAAATAGCGCTATCCAATGTTAAGGTCGGCTTGTACCATGTTAATGATTTCACTAAGTACAAATGTAATCCACATGTAATGTCTAAGCATAAAGCACGTTGTAAGCAATGCACATAGTACTAGAATTGTATTTGTAAAAATGTAAATTTGAATTGAACTTGTAATAATGTACATGAATCATCCCAAAATGTATAAAAGTAAAAATGGGATAGGAATACTCACTGTTTACGTAATAGCTTGTAATTGAACTTGGACAACGAAATATGTGTTGGAACTATCTCAAAGTATCAACCTAAAGTAATTGATAATGTGTAAGTGAAATAACTCAAGGATGCATGTATTTCTAGGGCTTCGAATTGGGGATAATTGCTCGTTTGATTAATATTAAAAATGTTCGCCAATTGGGAGAAATTTAGTAAATAAATAACCAAAAACCTTTTTATGAAATTTAAACTTAAGATGGTTACAAGAATGTGTTTAAAGTGTAAAAAAATAATTTTTATAAAATTATTTTCTTTAAAATAGATTATTAAATCTATTTATTACAAATTGTCAAAATCTTAACTTTAATATTTAAAAATATTAAAATCAAAGAATTAGAAGTTTAAAATTTATATTTCTGTTCCAAATAATCAGAAATAATTTCTATAAAATTTTGATGCAAAAATAATGAAAATTGAATTTATTATGATTTAATTATGATTAAATCTAACAAAAATTGATTAAAAATATAAAATAAATGTTTTTACAGAAATAAAAATCATTTCTGAATAGCTTAATGTTATAGAAACTTAGGATAATTTTTGTGAGATTTAATAAAATCGTTTAGATATTTTTATAGAATTTAATAATTATAAATGAATAAACTTGTATTATTAATAATATATATTAAATAAATTATTTTTGAAAAACTAAAAATTGGGTAATGAACTTTATCATTAGGAGATCATATGATAATTTTTGTAGAATTTATAAAATAGTTTTAGTATTTTAAAACGATTTTTAAAAGAATTAAGAAAGTATAAGTATAAAAGAATAATCACACAAAAAAAAAATGTTTAAGGTGAGACTTGAACCTGGGCCCTAGGCCGGTTCATGTTTTGGTGAAAGGGTGGTCAACCAACTGGTCTGAGGGTCAGTTTGTTAATAAGTTCGTTTTGAAATAATTATATATGATTACGAAAACAATCATCTTCCCCAAACAAAGAAGACGAACCCTAGCATAATCAATCTAATTACACGCACAATCAAAACCCAATTAAACATGGGGTTTTTATCAGGAATGGGCCGATTATAATGATAGATTGAATAATTGAAGCGTACCAGTTTGTAAGATGACGAACTCGCAAGTCAACGAAAAAGTCAAAACTTTGAACAAACCACTAGAACAGTCGAACTAACAAGAAATTGGGGATTAGAAGGGAGTATTCGGCGAGTGTGTAATGATTTGATGGGTTCAATTTATAGGGAAGGGTTCAGATAATGTAAATGGAAGGTTTGACCCGTTCTTGATTAAAATCACGCGTGAAAGATCAAATTTGGTATGATTTGGTGGTTGATTAGCCGTGTGTAGACTCTATGATGGCCGATGATTGTGATTCCAAGTCAACCAAAATAAATTTCGCGTAAATTAAGCTAATTGATTGGTTAAAATGTGGAAAATTCAAACTATTCTGCTGCTGCGCGCTGTTCGCGTGAAGGAAGGAGCAAACAGACAGAGTTTAAAAAGGTGATAAATAAATTACGAGTTGGGTTAAAGCAAATAGAGAGTGGTAGCTCAGGTGGTGGGACGCGTGGTGTGTGTTCGGGAGGTCTCCGGTTCGAACCCGGCTAGGACCATTCTTTTCTTTTTTTTTTTTTTTTTGTGTTTAACTGAAAGGAGGGGAAGGGAAGTGGGCTGGGCTGATCTGGGCCGGCTAATGGGCCTGTTTGTGGATCAGAAAAAGGGAATATGGATTGGGTTTGGTAATGGGTTTTAAGAGTAGTTATAAAAACAAAAGTGTATACATATATGTAATAAAATCTGAATTTTTATTATTATTATTATTATTATTATTATTATTATTATTATTATTATTATTATAAAAAGTGACGGATGTCACAGCATCCCCTACTTTTAGAAACTTCGTCCCGAAGTTATTGGGAACATAGGGTTAAGGATGCTTGGGTACAAAATAAAATAACTGTGGTTTGAAAAATTTTGAATGATTTGGATATGAGGTTTGATAGGTGTGAGTTGAGGATTTGGTTCGTCTCGAATAATAAGAATCTAGTAACTCAATAAGTTTCAAATTTTAGGAATCATATGATAAATGTACGAGTTGATTGACTACAGAAAGACTAAATGAACTACCAAGTAAACAGAGTTCGTTCCTGGTCCGACTTCCAGTCTCACTTTCAATGCATCATTAGTGTTTGTATACAGGGTGTACCGCAGCTAACCCACCACACCTTTGATACCTTGAAAACGTACTGGACGCCTTTCCAAAAACTCTAATAGAATTTCACACTACCCTAACGCACCTGTAAATTCATGATTACGTTCCGGACCGGAATCATCAATTTACCTTACATTAGGGTTTTGTGTCCTTCTATGACCCCACCGATTGTTGAGCAGGTTCGATAGCCTCCACCAGCCGTGGAGTAGGTTGTAGGGCCTCTCCCGACTGTTTGAAAAGGCATAGCGACCTCTACCAATCGTTGAGTATGTTCAATAGCCTCTACCAGTCGTGGAGTAGGTTGTAGGGCCTCTCCCGACCGTTGAAAAAGGCATGATGACCTCTATTAGGTGCAGCAATTATTATTCACATAGATTGCAAATTGATAGCATGTTTATGCAAGCAAGTTTGTAAGTACTACAACCATTAAATGTAAGTGTTATCTTGAATAATTAAATGTTTACGAGTATCATGAATAATTAGGTGTTTAATGCGTAGTCAAGTTAAGAGAAAAATCTAGTTTCATGTAATAACCAATGATGTTTTCTTAGAAAAGCATCTGTAAGATCAAGTATCAAGTCCAAACGTTTCAAATAAGGTAGAGTCTTGTATGATAAAAATAAACGTAATCAATATAATAAATTTCCAATCGGTGTTAATACACAATAATACGTAAGGAAATTTCTAGATGTTGTATGCTAATGAGTGCGACAAAGTTAGGTATAAAATGATAATAGAATCAAGAAAATGAAAACACGGGTATTGGATTTCTCGAGTCTTGGGAAGATTTCATCCATGGCTTAACTAGTGGGATTAACGTCATCCTGATCGTCTGCTTCGTTGATATTGTTATTGAAAGCTCGTCCATGTGCCACCAGGTTTACATTGTTCAATTTGGGACATTGAGGTAGCATGTGGTTAGGGTCTCTGCAATGATAACATGCCCGACCGTTAGTAATCTGTAGTGGTCCCTGGGCAGCTGTTTGATGATTACTCTGTGTCCCAACCATTACTCGACAAGTGGAAACAAAGTGTCCAAACCTTCCACATCTAGTGCATTGACGGCATGGAAGATTTGCAGGGTGATGATATTTGCAGGGGTTGCATTGAGGATGGATTCCCGTGTAGGCTTTCTTGATAGGAGGCTGAGCCACCGGATCAACAACAGCATGGTTCTGATTATCGCCCATTCGTTTCTTAGAGTTCGAAGCAGTAGTGGTGACCTTTGCTAAAACAATCTTAGGTTGTTCATCAACATGGGTGGTTTTCTCAGTAGGTGTCTTGGTGCCCTTCCTAACCAAGTTTCCTTTCCTTACGTGTTTGTCTGTTAATGTGGCTGCAAGTTGGATGGCTTCTTCTACCGTAGTGACTTTGCCTCCAGTGACAACGTCTTGAATCAGGTCAGGTAATCCCTCGATATATTTTTCGATTGCTCGAGAGACTGGGGTGACCATGTGGGGAACCAGTATGCTAAGTTCGTGATATCGAGTATTATACGCAAGATTCTCACCACTGTCTTGTTTCAGTCCATGGAACTCCTCCTCCAGTTTCCTGATTTCGTTCCTAGGGCAAAATTTGGTGATCATGAGTTCCTTAACTTCAGCCCAAGATAAAGATAAAGCAACATCAGCTCCTCGATTGCGTTTTTCGCCATTCCACCAGGTTAACGCTCCCTTTTGAAGGACACTGGTAGCATAGCGAACGCGGAGTTCATCAGGACATTCACTGTTCACAAAAGTACTCTCCATGCTTTCAAACCATTGGAGGAGGCCAGTAGCACCCTCCTCACCAGTGAATTTTGTGGGATTGCAGGAGTTAAAGTGTTTGAAAGTGCACCGGAATTGAGTCGTACTCCCTGTGTTGGCACTGTTACTATTCTGGGTTATCTCACTGACAAGGTTTGGGATCACTGCAGCAATTTGCTCGGCGACTAAAGATGCGAGGCGACGATCAGAACGTCGTCCCGAAGCACGAACAGGGCGTTGGCTGGCATCACGGAGCATGCGACGAGCAGACATCTATGAGGTAGTCAATGAACAATCATGAGATTAGAAAATGTGAGTGTATAACTGTACAAATGATTATGAAAGTATGAACTTGTAAGCAATATATGAAAATCAGGATATTATATATGAAATGAGAGAGTATTATTGTAAAACTTGCATAAGATGCTTGGAGTGCCCTTGTCTAGCTGTAAAGCCCAACAAGAACGTTGACTTTTCAAAGAAATTGAGCCCAATGGTGATCAAAGAAGACATGCTTTAGCCTATAAGTGGACACTCACTCCAGGAATCCCCAGGTAAGCATAACAGGTCCGTAAATGGATTTATGCGCTATGCTTGTCTATGCCAGAAAACCCAGTGTACAGGCATCCACCCTTCCAGATTGCACGTGTCCTTATCACACTCATTAAGGTTCAACCACTTTGAAGGAGCAAGATAAGAGTAGGCATTATGCCTAAGAGTGTCTTCATGAAATGTACTGTCCCTGTTCCATGATGATGTAGACTTTCCACTCCCTGTAGGACACCATCTCTATGCACCATGATGAAGGATGAGAAGAATGGAGAGAGAGAAGAAGGGAAAGATAGAAGAAGGAAAGTAGGGAGAAATGAGGGGTAGGGTAATTCAGGAAATATTATGCATGCAAGTTAAAGTTCGGTTATAGTCTAGGCCATTTTATCTAATAACCTAGTTCCCTATAACCATGGCTCTGATACCAATCTGTAACACCCCAACCGATGGCGGAATCATCGAGGTGCCACGTAGTGACGATTGTTCAAAAGCTCATGGTACTAAAATGTAAATATTATTGAAAAATCAAAATTGTCTTACATGGAAATGGAAAATACATTGTCTAAATGAAATGTAAATATTGAAATAACTGAATTAAAATAAGCACTAAATGTTCCTTGCTAAAGCACTAGATCAAACTGCACCTGAAACATGTACAAATAGATTTGGTCAACATATGAAATGTTGGTGAGCATTCCTAGATTTGATATATATAGTAGGTTAAAAAGTTATACAATTCAAGTGCAAGCTACAGTGTGGATATGTAAACCATGTATCAAACAAATGAGCGAAATCAACCCTGTGACTGTATAATGTACTGTATGAACTGTAGTGTACTTATCCAACAAGTGGATAATAACTTAACAATGGCCACGGATTCTCCGATGAAAAAGGGGGAGAATCAACCTAGGCGGGTTGTCAATCCAAATAGCGCTATCCAATGTTAAGGTCGGCTTGTACCATGTTAATGATTTCACTAAGTACAAATGTAATCCACATGTAATGTCTAAGCATAAAGCACGTTGTAAGCAATGCACATAGTACTAGAATTGTATTTGTAAAAATGTAAATTTGAATTGAACTTGTAATAATGTACATGAATCATCCCAAAATGTATAAAAGTAAAAATGGGATAGGAATACTCACTGTTTACGTAATAGCTTGTAATTGAACTTGGACAACGAAATATGTGTTGGAACTATCTCAAAGTATCAACCTAAAGTAATTGATAATGTGTAAGTGAAATAACTCAAGGATGCATGTATTTCTAGGGCTTCGAATTGGGGATAATTGCTCGTTTGATTAATATTAAAAATGTTCGCCAATTGGGAGAAATTTAGTAAATAAATAACCAAAAACCTTTTTATGAAATTTAAACTTAAGATGGTTACAAGAATGTGTTTAAAGTGTAAAAAAATAATTTTTATAAAATTATTTTCTTTAAAATAGATTATTAAATCTATTTATTACAAATTGTCAAAATCTTAACTTTAATATTTAAAAATATTAAAATCAAAGAATTAGAAGTTTAAAATTTATATTTCTGTTCCAAATAATCAGAAATAATTTCTATAAAATTTTGATGCAAAAATAATGAAAATTGAATTTATTATGATTTAATTATGATTAAATCTAACAAAAATTGATTAAAAATATAAAATAAATGTTTTTACAGAAATAAAAATCATTTCTGAATAGCTTAATGTTATAGAAACTTAGGATAATTTTTGTGAGATTTAATAAAATCGTTTAGATATTTTTATAGAATTTAATAATTATAAATGAATAAACTTGTATTATTAATAATATATATTAAATAAATTATTTTTGAAAAACTAAAAATTGGGTAATGAACTTTATCATTAGGAGATCATATGATAATTTTTGTAGAATTTATAAAATAGTTTTAGTATTTTAAAACGATTTTTAAAAGAATTAAGAAAGTATAAGTATAAAAGAATAATCACACAAAAAAAAAATGTTTAAGGTGAGACTTGAACCTGGGCCCTAGGCCGGTTCATGTTTTGGTGAAAGGGTGGTCAACCAACTGGTCTGAGGGTCAGTTTGTTAATAAGTTCGTTTTGAAATAATTATATATGATTACGAAAACAATCATCTTCCCCAAACAAAGAAGACGAACCCTAGCATAATCAATCTAATTACACGCACAATCAAAACCCAATTAAACATGGGGTTTTTATCAGGAATGGGCCGATTATAATGATAGATTGAATAATTGAAGCGTACCAGTTTGTAAGATGACGAACTCGCAAGTCAACGAAAAAGTCAAAACTTTGAACAAACCACTAGAACAGTCGAACTAACAAGAAATTGGGGATTAGAAGGGAGTATTCGGCGAGTGTGTAATGATTTGATGGGTTCAATTTATAGGGAAGGGTTCAGATAATGTAAATGGAAGGTTTGACCCGTTCTTGATTAAAATCACGCGTGAAAGATCAAATTTGGTATGATTTGGTGGTTGATTAGCCGTGTGTAGACTCTATGATGGCCGATGATTGTGATTCCAAGTCAACCAAAATAAATTTCGCGTAAATTAAGCTAATTGATTGGTTAAAATGTGGAAAATTCAAACTATTCTGCTGCTGCGCGCTGTTCGCGTGAAGGAAGGAGCAAACAGACAGAGTTTAAAAAGGTGATAAATAAATTACGAGTTGGGTTAAAGCAAATAGAGAGTGGTAGCTCAGGTGGTGGGACGCGTGGTGTGTGTTCGGGAGGTCTCCGGTTCGAACCCGGCTAGGACCATTCTTTTCTTTTTTTTTTTTTTTTTGTGTTTAACTGAAAGGAGGGGAAGGGAAGTGGGCTGGGCTGATCTGGGCCGGCTAATGGGCCTGTTTGTGGATCAGAAAAAGGGAATATGGATTGGGTTTGGTAATGGGTTTTAAGAGTAGTTATAAAAACAAAAGTGTATACATATATGTAATAAAATCTGAATTTTTATTATTATTATTATTATTATTATTATTATTATTATTATTATTATAAAAAGTGACGGATGTCACAGTACCCCACCCGCTGACCCGAACCGCCCTGACCAGTCCTTCTCCGGTCGTGGCCGCGGCCGTCCTGGACGCCGTGGACGCGGCCGTGGGTACTATGGCCGACCTCCCTTTCCCGGTTACTGGTACCCCAATTGGTTTTCCTCTTGGCCCACGGTACCTACTGGATCCTCACAATCCACTAACTACTCAAACAATTCGGCCCAATATCCATTCTCACCAGCCCATACCTTTTCCCCTTGGCCCACACCCCCCTGTCCCTACCCGAATTCCGGTCGGCCCACTGGAAACACAGCGGCCCAGCAGCAGCAGGGTGTTTTAGGCCCACGTCCTCATCAAAGTAATTATGCCCCCTACAGCCCAACAGATATTGAGCAGGCCCTCTACACTATGTCGCTGCAGCAACCTGATCCTACCCAATACATGGATACTGGTGCCTCCTCCACAATGACTCATGACAAAGGTGATTTCCATTCTTTTTCTAACTCTTGCATTCCTCAACATATTATTGTAGGTGATGGTAATACTATTCCGGTCTTAGGTCAAGGCACTAAATACCTACCCAAACCATTCCCGCCCTTTATATTTAGAAATGTCTTATACTCACCCAAGTTAGTTAAAAACCTTATATCTGTCCGTCGTTTCACTAGAGAAAATTCTGTGTCTGTTGAATTTGACCCGTTTGGTTTTCTTGTGAAGGACCTCAAGACGCGGACTCCGCTCCTGCGGTGCAACAGCAGCGGTGATCTCTACCCTCTGGTGCTTGGGTCCTCCTCCACCGCTCCCACTGCCTTTGCTGCCATCACTTTGGACCTTTGGCATCAACGTCTTGGTCACCCGGGACGTCAACTTTTGAATTCTTTTAAAAATGTTTCTTCTATTTCGTTTGATACTTTGAATAATAAATTGTGTGACTCGTGTGTTTTTGGTAAAAGTACTAGATTACCGTTCTTTCCTTCTACTTCCAATGTGTTACAACCATTTGATTTAATTCATAGTGATGTTTGGACTTCTCCTATTGTTAGTTCGTCTGGTTACAAGTATTATGTTTTGTTTTTGGATGATTATACTAATTTTTTGTGGACCATACCCCTTACCCATAAATCCCACGTTTTCCAAGCTTTTACTCAATTTGCCACTACTATCAAAACCCAATTTGAACGTACCATTAAAACATTTCAGTGTGACAATGGTCGTGAATATGTTAACAACTCTTTTCAAAATTTTTTCACGACCAATGGCATACTTTACCGTCTTTCATGCCCTTACACCTCCTCACAAAATGGCAAAGCCGAAAGAAAAATTCGTACAATTAATAACCTCATCCGCCCATCATGGCCCATGCCTCCCTTCCCACACACCTTTGGCCCTTTGCCCTTGAGACCGCCACATATCTAATTAATATACTTCCTAATAAAGTCACCAAACACAAAACACCCACCGAACTACTTTATCTCCTCTCACCAACCTATGATCACCTTCGTGTCTTTGGTTGTCTTTGCTACCCTTTGTCTCCCACTACCATCATTCATAAACTTGAAAACCGCAGTCACCCATGCGTCTTTCTTGGCTATCCTCCTACCCATAGGGGATACCGATGTCTTGACTTGAAAACCAAACAGGTCTATATTTCTCGACACGTTGCTTTTGATGAAACGACTTTCCCCTTTAGGCAAACCGTTGGACCAACACCCTCCTATAATTTTTTAGATGAACCTTTTCCTTTCCACTTAACTAATCGCATCCAAACAGCCCCGAACCAGACCCAGCCCACTGACCCCACAAACCAACCCAATACACCCACACGCTCAGGCCCAAATGACCAGCCCATTAGCTCTCCACCGCCCGGCCCAATTCCTACATCCGCCAATCCTCAGCCTCCTCCCATTTCCCCATTGACCCAACCTGATTCCATCGGCCACCATTTATCCCCACCCACGGCCCACTCAACCTCACCACCATCCACTACAACCGCCCCACCACCACCCCCACCACCCACTCGCACGATACATACCCGCTCCATGAGCGGCATTCACAAACCCAAACTACCCTTCAACCTTACCACATCTACCACACCTTTTGTCGTACCTCTTCCCAAAAATCCTACCGATGCCTTGTCTATACCGGAGTGGTACTCTGCCATGACCACCGAGTACAATGCACTAGTTAGAAACGGGACTTGGGAATTAGTACCTAGACAGCCTGACATGAATGTTATACGTAGTATGTGGTTATTTAAACATAAATACAGGTCTGATGGTTCTTTGGAGCATTATAAGGCTCGACTGGTTTGTGATGGTCGTACTCAGCAGGTTGGCATTGATTGTGGAGAGACTTTTAGTCCGGTTGTTAAACCGGCTACCATTCGCACTGTTTTATCCATTGCTTTATCTAAACATTGGTCTGTCCATCAACTGGATGTCACCAATGCCTTTCTTCATGGGAATCTCCATGAAACGGTTTACATGTATCAGCCAATGGGTTTTCGCGACAAACAGTATCCGGATTATGTATGTTCTCTCAAGAAATCATTGTATGGGTTGAAACAGGCACCTCGTGCATGGTACCAACGGTTCACCGATTTTGTTTTATCTATTGGGTTTCATCATAGCAAGAGCTATGCATCCTTGTTTACTCTTTCACAGGGCACCGACACCGCATATCTCCTTCTCTATGTTGACGATATATTACTGGTCACTTCTTCTGACCGTCTTCGTCATTCTCTTATGGCAAAGTTAGCAGGTGAATTTGCCATGAAGGACCTCGGTCCTCTCAGTTATTTTTTGGGCATTTCAGTGTCGCGCACTCGTGACACTATGTTTCTTTCACAGCAGACATATGCAAATGAGATCATTACTAGAGCCGGCATGCAATCCTGTAATCCCGTTGCTACTCCAGTTGATACTAACAACAAGCTTAGTTCCACCCAGAGCGATTTATACTCTGACCCCACTTTATTTCGCAGCTTAGCAGGTGCTCTCCAATACCTCACATTTACAAGACCTGATATATCCTATCCGGTTCAACAGGTATGTATGCACATGCACTCTCCTCGGGTTGATCATTGGAACGCTCTCAAGCGTATCATTCGGTATATTAAAGGGACCGTGTCTTTTGGACTCACTCTACACAGCTCACCTGCCCAGTCTCTTATTTCTTACACCGATGCGGACTGGGCAGGATGTCCTGACACTCGGCGTTCTACGAGCGGTTACTGCATCTACTTTGGTGATAATCTAATCTCATGGTCTTCGAAACGCCAGTCTACGGTCTCTCGATCCAGTGCTGAAGCTGAGTACCGCGGGGTTGCAAATGTTGTTGCTGAAATTTGCTGGTTACGCAATCTTCTCCTCGAGCTTCATCTTCCTTTATCTCGTGCCACTTTAGTTTACTGCGATAATGTGAGTGCCATTTATTTATCTGGGAACCCGGTCCAACATCAGCGGACCAAACACATTGAGTTGGATATTCACTTCGTGCGCGAGCAGGTTCAAAAAGGTCAGGTCCGCGTGCTTCACGTTCCATCCCGATACCAAGTTGCCGACATCTTCACAAAAGGATTACCTCGAGTTTTATTTGAAGATTTTCGAGACAGTCTCAGCATCCGGTCTCCTCCCGCTTCGACTGCAGGGGTATATTAGCATATTATAATTATAGAATATATTGTACCTATTCAATTGCAATTATCCCTTCCATAATTATAGGGACTCTATTGTATTATAAATATATTGTCTATCAATGAGAATGATCAAGGGATTGAACTCTATCAAGTACTACACCAAAGATTCTACTCTGAAACCATGTTCTTCATCATATGCTTTACCCATAGAGAGCTTAGCACCTTAATATCGTCAAGCACCTTTGAAAGAGAGCTTCATCCTATGCATCCGTCAAATTATAGGTAGTTTTAGAGCACTATTGCAATGGTTTGGATGCCATTATAATCGTAAAGTTTGTTCATGCGTCATACATATATGGATAATCTGGACGCACCCACTGGCGGAGCATAGTAAGGGCCGGGAGGGGCGGCCGACCCCCCGGATTTTCGCACAGAAGTTCCGATTATATAGTATTCGTATAAATTTTTTTGAAAATATAGGGTTTCGACCCCCCGAAACGGGTTTTCGACCCCCCGAAACTAGTGACTTCCGACCCCCCGAACCTTCAGGTCAAGCTTCGCCACTGGTCACGCACCATTGTACGTTACACACAATATTGTAACTGGTTAATTTTTTTTTTTGAACAAACAAGCGGACTTTTATATTTCAAAAAACCGACTAACTAGCAAAGCGCTAGAAAGACGGAAAACACCAATACACCAAAAGAGTTTCTCAAAGTAGTTGGTTTAAACGTATACTTGTTTTTTTTTTTGAACATTCAACGAAACCTTTTATTCACATCAACATTTACTAGTTTAGGTGCACCACCGTTATAACTACTTTAGGCACACGATTATAATAAACGACTAGTAGGAAGCCCGAGCGTTGCCGCGGGAGCGATAATATAAAATGTGATATTCTATATTTAGTTTTATCAATTATCTCGTGTATCGTGTTCATGAGGATTTACGTACCCTAGCTGAGCCTTAAAAATATGCTAAAACTATGTGGAATGCATATACATGTGTTGGTAACTATAAATACTGTAAATCATTATGTCCACCATTCAAATTATAAGTTTTTTAATCAATTCATAATCGAATTCCATGTTTAAATAAGTTTGAAATTAGGAGTGGAGGTTAGTGGTCGATTGAGGGTGCTCCGCCCCACTCTCATTTTTTTTGCTCAATAGTGTAAGTTTACGTGTCATCGGCCTAAATTTTTATACGCGATATTGTGTCCAACCCCTTCCGTTTTAAGGGTCGTCCCTGACTCTCGTTGCAACGAGGATCCGGTGTGTGTGCAAAACATTTAGAACCATGTAGCAAACTAACCATGCTTCTAATCAAATTCTCACTTCTAAATGAGAATGAATTTCTCTGTGTTTCAATACTTATTTAAAAAAAAAAAACATAACATAGATGAATAACCCATTAAAAGCTCATTTTAAGATTCGTGTTATTAATCAATACAGGAAATGAGTTCAAAAATCATTAATCAAAGTTGTAGACTCTAATTATACAGCATACCTAAATGATTGTAACCTTTGATATAATTATTTTAAAAAGCATAACATGCATGAATAACCAATTAAAAGATCAATTTCTAGTTTAAGTTAAGACTAAAAGATTTATGTTACCAATCAAAACAAAACAGGAAATATGTTAATAAATCATTAATCAAATTTGTTAGTTGTAGTTATACAACACAACTAAATTGGCGAACCAATCCTCATGATTGAAGATTTAAACATTTTTATAGTCTTAACCAGACATAGCATAGATCAATAAAAAAAAATTAACAGCAAAAAAAACATATCAATTCATGTGTTTGCTACAAATTTAGAATTTTTTTTTCTACAACAACAAAGCTTGCTTCCAACTGGAACTCCTCTTACTCGGTCCAGGCGAATTCTTTAGACCACTCACCTGAAAAATAGCACTGAATTTGTATTATAAAAGCAAAGAAACACAACAAGAAAAATCAAGAACATATAACTATAAAAACAATAAAATAGAACTCCAACCTTAGCAGCATCAATAGATTGTCAATCGAAGAGAAGAACCAGCAAGATGCGAACATCTGGGTGTGATGGGTATGAAAGAACTTATAGTTTCAAGAAGATGGAGTTATGGAACTCGAAGAAACGATTTCGAATTTCCGAATTAAATTTTTGGTTAAAGTGAAATTGTTCTTTATAACAATGTTATGCGAATAATGATTGGAATGTGAACTAATCACCATTTGTGTAGTTAATATTGTATTCATTATGATGAACCACTAAGGAAGATGAAAGGTTAGTATGAATTGAATTGACTAAGATGGCCTTAAAGTGTCTTGCAAGTTTGATGAATGTCCAACCTTAATCCATCTAAACTGGCTTTAAGTGTATTTTAAATTATGCTTAAATATTTGTACACAATACAAAATTACAATGGTGTACATCTTTGGACATAATATTTATCAAACTCTTTGAAAGGCACTCAAATTCTATTTACAATGTATACAACTTCCTAATAATCGAATATGCTATATTGGGCACTATATAAAGGTAAAACTTGGACCAAAAACAAATTGTATGCAAGGCAACCAAATCCCGAATCGGCCCGTTTCAACCAAACAAACTGTATTAAAGTAGCAGTGAAATAAAACGACGAGAAGATATTACCGATCCAATCTCGATCTCCATGAACATTTTTAGTTTAGCGTTGTGATTCTTATTGGAAACTTCCCTCAATTACCCAACCTGCAGTTCCAATAACAGTTTTGAGTTCAGCTTGTTAATAAAACCAATAGCAACATGATAAATATTGATCTCAACTCTATAGATAAAACATATTAACATTTATAAAAGATATTAGCAATTAAATAAAAACAATTCCCATTGGGTTTCCTACAAAGCTGTTGAAGGTCGATTAGGACGATGTGTGTGGTTCTGCCTCTTTGGCCATACAAGAAGTGTTGAAATTGAATAGGCACACCAATTCTTTAGCAACCTCATCCTGTACACCATAAATATTTGATGAATATAAGTAAGTGTATGTTTCCAACAACTAAAAGTATATTATTAACAATGTAAAAGGACAAAAATTACAAATCGACAGTAAAACAAATCGAGCAATGAAAAATACCTCGAATTGGTTAAATGGCGTTTCTTTCTGTATGCGAAATCTATGAACTTTGTCATGGTTTGCATCATGAGTAACCTAGACATGTCAAGTAATGATATTAGTAAGATGAGTTTCTTGAAAAGTAAAACAAGTGTAGAAGACAAGAAAACAATGACTATAAATGAGTATTCAAGAGTAATGAAATGGGTTTTATTGGGTGTTATGAATGTAGGTTATATCTTGAGAGACATATAAAGTGTGTATTACACACATATACAATGTGCATAATATGTTATACATGAGGGGCAAAAATGGTTGGAAATGACAAAAATATAGAGATTTGTAAAGAAGTTTTTTATATGTCATCTTAAAATTGAGAGAAAATTACTTTAATGGACATGCTTCCTCTTTTAATAAGGTTAAATAAATAAAATAAAATAAAATCTAGATGCATCAACATTTAAAAAAAACTTTAAAAGAAGAGTATAGAACGATATAATCACTTTTATTAAAGTTATTGATTTTATGGTACAAGTTAAAATAATATATAATATAATGAAGTATATAAAAGTTATTTGAGTTTAATAAATTGGTGGAACTAAATTTAAGCAAAACAATTAACATTTTGAGACCGACTCATTTTTGCCATTTCATCGTTTTATGGTTAACTGCAAATTAAGATTTCGTGAGAAATGGGTGGCGTCGCAGCTTGTTGTCCGCCTATCTACCATTCTTATGTAATTTATCATTTTATTTTTAATGAAATCTAATCAAACATTTATTAAAAAAAAAAAAAAAATACGGTAAAGTTAAGAAAATTCCTTTTGCGTATACCTTTGTTTTATGGGTGTTTTATGGGTTATGTTGTCTTGATGACATGTATATCTTTGTTTTCCTACGTGACGCTTTTAACGTCTCTTTAAATTCAGCAACTTTGTATTAGTTTTTTTTAGTGTTTGGTTGTTGTTTGTGTGTTGTCGAGCCGGAGGTCTCTTTGAAAGTAGCCTCTCTATCCGTAAGGATAGGGGAAAGGTTTGCCTACATCTCACCCTCCCCGGACTCCACTCTTAGATGTTTGCTAATTGTGGGATTTACTGGATAAGATTGTTGTTGTTGTTGTTGTAACTTCTAATTTATAAACCAAATTGTATTGTACATTTGTAGTATATCACATTTTTAATATTTGGTAAATCAAACTAAATTTAATCATAAAGAAAGTGAAATATAAATGAAAAATGAAACAAGAACATGATTTATTATGATATAATATCAAATAAAACCTAACACATCTGGATCAAATAAAACATAACTCAAGAAAATGATGACATACATTTGGAGTATATCTCTTAGAAACACACAAAATAGGTATAAGCTAGAGGCTAGAGCTGATCAGAATCTAAAGCCAGAATGGTACTTAGATTCATGGGTTTCATGTACTCAGTTGTTCCAATCATGATCTGATCTACAATAAGTCTGCTTGCCTTCTCAGATGGATGGAACGCGTCCCAAAACGCATAAGCATCTCGGTTCGGGCATACATTGGACAAGGGTGTACAAAGCCCGACCCCGTTATATGGTCCTTGTCCGCAACATGCTATTTTTGCAGTGACAAACCCTACAAACAAAAATTATGTTAATTGGAGCATATGCCAAATCGGCAGTCCAACCTTTTTTTGGGTGGTGTGTCATATGATCATGTCATTGCCTCTTGGGGGCGTTTTTGGTCATTTTTGTGGAAGGATGAGGTTGGACGACCAAGTGGGCCATGGGATCTTTAAAATTTGACCTTTTTAGTAACTATATATAATATTTTTTAAATTTCAAAATTTTAAAATTCTCACTTTTAGGGGTGTTTGGGATTTATTATTCAAAACAGATTATGCGTTTTGGAAAAGCAGGAGTGAAGCTGCTTATAGATTATTGCGTATTGGTAGCCTAACAAGCTGATTATCTGCGTTTTCAAAACGCAATTCCAAACACTAAAAACTGATTATCTGCGTTTTCATATTAAATTATGCAAAGTTAAAAGAGATATTTTATTAAAATAAGTAGTTTGGTGGTGATGTAGCATGTTCTTGGGCGTTTTTAGCTTATAACGGTAAAATTGTGTTTTTTTTTTTTTTTTTTTTTTTTTTTTTTTTTTTTTTTTGTAAGAAGTGTAGAAATATAATGTAACACATTTTTATATGAAATTTTAGTCCTCTGAGTGATATTACACAAAATAGTCACAACTAATATTATATAAACTCACCATAAGCTCCTGGATTGCTCATGAAATCATTGTGCATCTTCCTTGTGTTTACACCAACAAACACATGACTACCAAGTTCTTTATTAAGACCAATAAGCATATCATCTAGTTGTGGGTTGTACAAAGATGCAGCCCTTTGTAGCTCGGGTGCACATTCACCATTTCGACTATGTTGAGCTAGTTCCGCTGGCACGCAACCTAATGGGCCAGTTCCGGTCACAAGCACCTTCCTTGCCCCTAAGTCATGCAGCCTCTGCATTCAATCAAAATGTGTAAATTAAAATATTGCACCATTGTGGATATATATTATATACAAACTCGAATACATACCAATAAAAGCTTTCGGTATTCAGATATGATAAATGGGACATAATCTGGAAGACTGTATTGGCGAGAGCGTGCGGATAATGGGACTAAGTAATAGTTGTTCACAAAGTCATTGCCACCAAGTGTCACAAGCACAAGCGCGTTGTTTACTAGTTGTTTCGTTTTCTCTGGTCCTATGAGCGCGCTAACTCGTTGTTGGTATTGTTTAAAGTAGTCGAGTTGCATTGGTGCCCGAATTATGTTCACCTGAAAACAAAATATTACTGATATGTATTTTTTTTATATAGAATAATAATTGTTAACCTACCAATAGCTTGTAGCTAAAGGTAGGAATTTACTGAGTATGTTTGTTTGTTAGAATAACTGTTAACAATCTTTTCATAAAGATATATTATAGCCAAGATAATTATAGGGAAATTGAATTTTAACACCCTGAACTATTGATTATTGGCCCGATCACAGTGAACTATAAAATTGTTTACCACCACACTGTACTTTCAACTTTTTGGCCTGTGTCACCCTCAGATTAACCATGGTTATTTTTTTTGCTGATGTGACCATGTTTGCTGATGTGTGGCATGGTGACGTGGCCATTTTTGCTGATGTGGCACAACAAATATGGGCACGTAAGCAAACAAAACTAACCATTATGGTTAGTTCGAGGGTGATACAAGCCAAGAAACTGAAAGTATAGTGTGGTTGTGAACAATTTTGTAGTTCAGTGTGTCAGCGGCCAATAATTAACAGTTTAGGGTGTTAAAATCCAATTTCCCATAATTATAAAACGGTGTTAAATCACTGTTCAAATGAGTGTATGGTTTAATATATATAGAATAATGCAGTCATATCCAAATTTATCTCTAATATATGCTACTAAAGGAGTTATTAAAAAGGTTACAAATTGGATTCCAGTGTCGTTCAGTATTCCAATTCCTGCAGACGCAAAGTTAGCACCGACGAGAAGTTTTTGCCCGTTGAGCTCGGGGCTTAAGTATGGCAATGTGGGTTCAGACCCGATGCGTTGACCTGTGGTCAAACATAAGCTAAGTAAATATCATGAACAGGTTAATGTGATAGTTAATTAAACATGTAACTTAACTGATAAGGTCAGGAATGTTGTAGCCGTTGGAGAACCGTCCAGTGGCTTTATGGCTTGGGTGATCAATACCATAAGGAGGTGCATCGGCTCGGGCAGTGGTGGCTAAGTAATTATTGTTTCCACTGTCAACTAATGAGTCCCCGAATACAAAAAATGCACGTGGTGCGGGTTCGGCTCTAGGAACAAACTGTCCCAATGCTAGTAATGTGGTAAAAATGACACCAACACTTGTGGAACACAAAGATATAGCCATGAGTGAACAAGAATGTTGTGGATGGTTTGTGCATGAAACAAATGATGGGGTTTTATAGGGTTTTGGCCATGAGGAAACTTTCATGAGGTCAGTAAATTGTGGGGATAAATGGGGACCAATTGATAATGCCACATTGTTACTGAAATAATGAAATTAAAAGTTGGTAAATGAAGGTAGTTGAGTTTTATTTAATTTGACGGTTGGGTTTATGGGCAAGAGGTAAATCATACATCACTATTATTACCCTCTTAATTGGTGCATAATTCGCCAAACTAAAGTTACTTATCACTGTTGGGGCTCGAGTGAGAAGAAGAAATTTGTTCAAACCATCGTAACATTATTATGTTGGGCGGTTTGGAAGATGTGCAATGAAGTAATTTTCTCCAATAAACGGGTTGTGATTGCAAGAATTCTAGAAGACATCATAAGCGTCTGATTTCTTTGGGTGAAAAATCAGGCTAAAAAGGTATCACTAGATTGAAATAGTGGTGTAGCTTCTCATTTGTATAATTGATGACTTTCCACCGCAATTACCGTTTCCTTGTAATTTTTTAAGAGAATCACAAAAATATTTATTTTGACCAAGATTAATTATTAGCGAAATAGTCTTGGACTTTTTAAATTACCAATCGACTAGAATGTGACAAGTCTGTTATAACACATCACATTTCAGTCTTGCGCGACAAATTTTGATTAGGCGCAACAAACTCAAGATGGTGCATAAAATTCAATATTGTGGCGCGATAGATTCATCCTCTCGAGAAGATTCATATTGCTGCATCAGAGAGCCCACACGTTAAAAAGTCATATATTTAAATTAAAACATGGCACATGAGATTGAACGCATGAGATTTCATTATGACACGTCAAATTTTAATCGTGGATCTAATGCATCAGTGATCGGTGGAAATCATTGTCAAGTCACAAAAAAGAAGAAGTTAAAACACGTGATGTTTGTTTTTGAAGATGTAAAATGTCTGCAGTCTACGAAGCACATCTGAAGACATCTGCAGGAGAAGAGGTGGACCAAGGGTCTGCAGTCTGTAAGAAGAGGATTGTTTGTTTGTTAATGTCTGTAGCGTAACCTAACCATAAGCATAAGTGCATAACCAACCACAACCCACCATAATCATAACCCACCATAACCAAAACCCACCAACACCCACCATAACCACCGTGAACCACCATAACCATAACCAACCACAACTCACTCTAATTGCAGAGAGAGAAACAGAAGAGGGAGAGAGAGAGAGAGAAAGAGAGAGAGAGAGGGAGAGAGAGACAAAGAGAGAGAGAGAGAGAGAAAGACAGAGCTGTAAAGAGAGATAAAGCTGCTGTAGAGAGAGATAGAGCTGTATAGAGAGAGAGAGAGAGAGAGCTGTAGAGAGGGGGGGACAACGGTGGGGAGTGAAGAGGGAGGAGGGGACAACGGGGGGGGGGGGGGGGGGGTGGAGGGAGGGGGGAAGAGAGAGAAGGCGATAGAGAAAGGGGAGGAGGAGGGAGAGGAGCACATACTAAATACAAGCCTATCTTATAGATATAGATATATTTGTAATTTTCAATTTTAATTCCTTTGAATTCACCAAACAAATATGATATTCAGATTCCAATTCCATTGAATTTTAAACGTGATCATATTAGTCACTACAATTGCAACATACCATTAGTAAAAGATTAAAACCGTATAGTATCCTAAAATTAACAAATGATACATATGCTATATCTATAAGCCTGACACCTCTTTGGAGTGGTTTTGGTTCTCGGAATGATCAAACAAGCATATTGACGAATGAACCATAGTGCCTTTTTGTTACTACATGTACCCAGTGCCATGCAACGTACTATTGCATCCGTTTGAGTGCCTTATCATGAATCGCCATGATTATTGGGGTCATTAGACTAAACTAAGTGCCAAGATGTGACCATCACCACTGTTTGTGCCTAAAGTGTCCGTGAGGTTGATCCAATGCGTTACTTCGGCACCATCTTGCAAACCTACTCTGACCACCTGTGTTTCTTTGGTCTGAGCCATATCACGCCAAGAATCCACAAAGGAAGTGCTAAGCGTGTCATCAAATTCTCTTTCTTTTAATTTCCTAACTCTCAAAATAAATTTCAAATCTCTTTTTTTCCTTAAGACTTAACCTTTGTTGCATAGGTGAATTATTTGGTTGCTTTTTTTAAGGTCCATGTGGTTTTGAAACCATTGTAAAACTAGGCAATTAGCTTACAGTACAAGTAGTGCAAGATTCACCAATTTTGCATAATCAATTAACCGAATAGTTGCTATTGCTGAGATCCTACTGATAGGGGTAGCAACTCAGTTGGCACTACTAGGTAATGGATATTGATAGAATACAACAGGGCCGACTATTGGGTTGGGCGACGACCCAAAGCCCAAATCCTCGGGACAAGGGGGATTTTAAAAATATGTATGTGTGTGTACACACACATTACTAATCAATTAATTTGCTACACTACTGTTTTTGGTTTATTTTATAACAAGTATCATCATATTTTGGTTTCTTATATATATGTTTGATGAGCTTATAATATAGAAAGAGGGCCATTTTTTTTTTGTCTTGCCCGAGGCCTGGCCAAAAGTTTGATATCATTCTCAGGGACGACCCAATATACAGTTATAATATTTACGATTTATCATCTTATGCTATATAATCAATTATATTTACTACTAAATAATATCCCTAGTATAGAATATGGCCAAAATCAATCATTCTCATTCCTCTGAGCAAATATATATAGTTACGATATATACCTTATGCTATAAATTACATTTACTACTAAATAGCATTCCTAGTCTTATAGTTATATTATAGACATCAGTTACTTTTTTTGTGAGAATGCAAAATGCGCTTGAGAGTTCGATTTGAAATAGATGAAAAAACGGTGAACTCACAAACATAAAAATCGAGAGAGGCGAGCACCCCTTTTCCAGCAAAATAACAAGAACTCTCACAAAATCGTTCCTCCATATCTCAACTTCTTATGTTTCCAAAAATACACACAAAAAGCTTGATGCTATCTCGGGCGTGTGAGTCATCTCCACCAAACACATTGATTTGGCTATTGTACCATAGGAGATAGTCAAATTCTCCTAAAGGATAACTAAAACATGTTTTAAGGGATCTATGCTGAACATGAAGTTTCAGCCACCATCGATCTCAACGATTTACTTTGTTCATTCTTGCAGCCAATGATAATGCAAGAATGCACTAGCCATTGAAGAGATTGGGTTTGATGTGTGGATGTAATTTTGTTCACATTTATTGTAATTTGTTTGTAGATGATATTGTAATACGTTTTCATTATTTCATTTTAATTTCACAGCCCTTTGAAGTTTGGTTGCGTTGGGCTAGTTCTGCTGGCACTCACCCCAAGAGGTGTTTTAAGAACGCTAAAGGGTCCCAAATTGTATAGTTTTTGCTATCACGAGTTTAAGATTTGAGGTTTAGGGTTTAAGTTACATATCATAAAAAAAATTTGTAGACAAAGAAACATAATTATGGAGGGTGTACTGTCAAAGGTAGGCAGAGTAAGGGACCACGTAGTTATTGACAAAGTCATTGCCACCGGGCACCAAGTGTCATGAGAACGAGCGCATTATTCCCAAGTAGGGGTGTTCATCGGTTCAGTTTACGGTTTACTTGGTTTATTCGATTCGGTTTATTCGGTTTTCAAAATTTTGTACCCCAAACCAAAAACCAAACCAAACCAAATTAGGAATATGAAAACCAAACCAAATTCAACCAAATTGAATTCGGTTTGGTTTCGGTTTAAAACCAAACAAACCAATTTCAACCAAATTGAAACGAAGTTTTTTTTTTCTCTAACTTATCTACCTCTGTGTTCCGAAATCCGAATAGAAAGATAGCAATTAATATAATTCAAACCACGCAAACACAAACATCATAGAAATTAGATATAGTAAATAAGTCTTTTCAAATTCCACAAATTATAAATGAACTTCAAACTTAAATCTTTCTCCAACTCTAATGAACCTACATACGAAAATAAAGAAATCTATACATATAATATTTAGGAGCAATTGTGGACACTTGTCATTCATTTAGGCCCCTAACAATTAATGCTCATCCATCATGGCACAATGTGAGAATTAATAAAATTTTCTTTTTTTTTAAATCAAAAATTATTTATTAATTTAGTCAAAATCGGTCAAGGTGTTTTAATAACTTTCCTAAACATTGTTTTGGTGATTGAAGATTATTTTGGTAAAAATTGGTCAAGCATATTATCATTCCTAAAAAACTAATCATCCTCATAACAAATCATTCTCCATCCTCTTCTAAACCTTAAAACAATCAAACGAAGCAACCGATCATTCTCCATCCTTGGCGATCCTTCTTCAAGGTATTATCATTCCATTCTCCTGTAACACAATCATTGTTCGTCTATCGCCTCTCCTATGTTTCTTTCTGATTTCATCTATGTTTCTTTCTGATATCTTCATTTGTTTTTGGCGATTAATGTTTTTGTGTCTTTATATTTTTTTTTTACTGATTTTAATGATTTAGGTTTCAATCTGTATGTATTGTGTGTTATTGTGGATCTAAGGCGTAAAGACGGCAATTTAAAGGAAAATAATCAATGGTTTGTTTAGTGCAAGCGTTAATTGGTTCACATTCGTTTATATTTGATCATGGTAAAGAATCCAACTTTTTTTATTTTTGTATATATCGTATATCCATTTGTTTCAGATTTGTACCCGAGCGACTGTTGCTTACATGCTTTTGATATCAAGGTTTGATTTTTATAAACAAATCTTTGCTTATTTATATGAATTAATTTTTTGAATAATGTCATTTTATTTAGATTTTCAGGTAAGCACGTATGGAAATGTTTCGTATGCAAATGTATGGACAATGTTTGAAAACCTAAAAAAGAAAAAATATTACGACCTTCCTTGATTTTGATACAGTTACCTATTATCTAAATATATTCATGCTTTCATCATTTAATACACGAGTTTTTTCATCTCGATATACAGGACGGGTGATTATTAGCTTCAATCCCAGAGACGGTAAAAACTCACGGTAGAGTTTCTAATCTTTTTTATTTAGTTGCTCCATGCTCATGTTATTGATTATCATTTCATTAATATCCTTTAAACACAAAATTATTAATCATATATAAATATAAATACATTTATAAATAAAGTTAAATTTGAATTTTTTTCATCATAATTAATACGCCTATGTTTATTTGAATTGCTTTATTTTTAAACATTCAAAATAATTTTTTTTTAAAATTCCGGTTTATAAAATTAAAGACATTTAAACACAAAATAAATGCTTGATTCTTTTATTTGTCACATTACTATTTTTAGCGTATAATTAGCATTTATCATGATTTATACAGTATTGGAAACATTTAATGTTAATAATTATGATTACCATTTCATTAATAACATTTAAACACAAAATTATTATTCATATATAAATATAAATAAACTTATAAACAAAGTTAAATTTGAAGTTTTTCATCACAATTAATACGCCTATTTTCATTTGAATTACTTTATTTTCAAACATTCAAAATAAAAATTTTAAAAAAAAATCCGGATTTTAAAATTAATGACATTTAAACACAAAATAAATGCTTAATTTTTTGATTTGTCATATTACTATTTTTAGCGTATAATTAACATTTATCATGATTTACACAATATTGGAAACATCTCATGTTAATAATTATGATTACCATTTCATTAATAACCTTTAAACACAAAATTATTAATAATATATAAATATAAATACATTTATAAACAAAGTTAAATTTGAATTTTTTCATCACAATTAATACGCTTATTTTCATTTGAATTACTTTATTTTTAAACATTCAAAATAAAAATTTTAAAAAAATCCGGTTATAAAAATTAAAGACATTTAAACACAAAATAAATGCTAATTCGATGATTTGTCACATTACTATTTTTAGTGTATAATTAGCAATTATCATGGTTTACACAATATTGGCAACATCTAATATTAATAATTATGATTACCATTTCATTAATAACCTTTAAACACAAAACTATTAGTCATATTTAAATATAAATAGATTTATAAACAAAGTTAAATTTGAATTTTTTTCATCATAATTAATACGCATATTTTCATTTGATTAACTTTATTTTCAAACATTCAAAATCAAAATTTAGAAAAATCCGGTTTTTAAAATTAAATACATTTAAACACAAAATAAATGTTTAATTCTTTGATTTTTCACATTACTATTGTTATCGTATAATTAACATTTATCATGATTTACACAATATTGGAAACATCTAATGTTAATAATTATGATTACCATTTCAATAATAATCTTTAAACATAAAATTATATAAATACATTTATAAATTTATTTTTAAACATTCAAAATCAAAATTTAAAAAAAATCCAATTTTTAAAATTAAAGACTTTAAACACAAAATAAATGCTTAATTATTTGATTTGTCACATTACTATTTTTAGCGTATAATTATCATTTATTATGATTTACACAATATTGAAAACATCTACTGTTAATAATTATGATTATGATTTCATTAATAACCTTTAAAAACAAAATTATTAATCATATATAAATACATTTATAAACAAATTAAATTTGAATTTTTTCATCATAATTAATACGCCTATTTTTATTTGAATTACTTTATTTTTAAATATTCAAAATCAAAATTAAAAAAAATCCAATTTTTAAAATTAAAGACATTTAAACACAAAATAAATGCCTAATTTCTTTGATTTGTCACATTACTATTTTTAGCGTATATGTAGTATTTATCATGATTTACAAAATATTGGAAACATCTAATGTTAATAATTATGATTACCATTTCATTAACAACCTCTAAACACGAAATTATTAATCATATATAAATACATTTATAAACAAAGTTAAATTTGAATTTTTTTCATCACAATTAATACGTCTGTTTTACCTTTTATATAATCAATTATGTATACTTATTTTCGGTAATAAAGTTTTTTACCTATTCATTTTTTCATTTATTTTTTACACAACTTATTGTTACATCATCTCTGACTTAATTTCATTGGTTACTTTTAATTATTAAACATGGCTCCTATAATTTATAAGGCCTTAAAAGTCAAACGAGACTGTTTTCATTTTAACTTCTCATTTTTTTATAAAAAAAAAATAGCTATTATTTTGAAAATTTGTGCATTTGATCTTGAAGTCTAATTTCGCAATGACCATCAATAAAAGCCAAGGACAGTCTCTATTCTCACATGGCCAGCTTTATGTCGTACTGTCAAGAGTTAAAAGCAGGGCATGTGTGAAGTTACTTATACTTGATGCTGATTAGAAGGTGAAGACTAAAACAAAAAATGTGGTGTATAAAGAAATATTTAATGATATTTAAATAAAATGTGTGTTGGTTTCTTTTAAATTTTAATAAAATATTTCTACTATATTTTTTACGTCTTACCGCTCAAAATAATTGTACGTTGGTGAGCCGCGTGTAACGCGGGCAAAGATCTAGTATTAATACTAAACATGTACTTGGGCTTATATATTATATATGGGTTATTAAATATTATTATTTTTATTTAATAATCAATTATTTTACCGGTTTATTCGGTTATCCAAATAAACCAAATAAAAAAAAATGTAGAACAAAAAACTAAACCAAACACCGAATTAGCAATTCGGTTTCGGTTAAAACCAAACCAAAGACCAAATTCGTTGTTCGGATTGGTTTTTTCGGTTACGGTTACGGTTCGGTTTTTGGTTTTTATTTGGTTTGCGGTTTTTCTGAACACCCCTATTCCCAAGCTGTTCTTATTTTAACTTCTTGAAAGAAAATAAAAAAATGTATTTTAGGAAAGGGAAGAAACATAAGAATTGGACACCTGTGTCTAGAGGTGCACAAATCGGGTTTTTTTAATACCCGGTTTCGGGTATGGAACTGGTTTCGGGTACGGTTGGGTATTACTTCGACCGAGTATTGAAAGAACCGGTTCCAGTTCTGGTTCCTAGCATAAAAAGCCATACCCGGTATACCGGTTTCGGTTTTTCAATACCCGGTTCCGGGTATGGAACCGGTTTCGGGTATATCGGGTATTGAAAAAAACTGGGTACAATGCCCGGGTATATCTGGTATTGAATTTTTTTTTATACAATCACGTCGAAGGGTAGTGCGATTTAGATGATTATAACGCGGTTATAGATTTCTTTGGATATACTTTTGAGTATTCGGAAAACCCGGTTCTGGTTTTTTAATACCCGGTTCCACCTCAACATCAAAATGCCAAATAGTCCTGTCGCTTGACACATACTTTTTGAGTATTCGAAAAACCCGGTTCCGGGTACAACCCGGTTCCGGGTATTTAAAAAAACCGGGTACAACCGGGTATAAATCGGGTCCGGTTTTTTACATAGAAATGTATACCCTATGCGTACCCGGCGGGTAGGGTCGGGTACGGTTCCGGGTATACCCGGTTCCAGTTTTTTAATACCAGGTTCCGGTTTTTTTTTTTCGATTCCAATTCCGGTTCCGGTTTTTTTTATACCTCTACCTGTGTCGTTTAGTATTCCAATCGAAGCAAAATCAGTGCCAGCCTTTGACCCATTAGTTCTGGGCTCAAATGCGGCATTGTGGGCTCCGCCCTCAAAAGCTAACCTGGCATTACACATGTAAAAACATAATATGTATAATTGTATAGATAAAATGAAAATATGTGCAAAGGTTTTTTTTTTTTTTTTCGTTAGGAATTTATTGGTAAGGTTAGGGAGATTGAAGCTAGTGGACAAATGACCCGTTGGTCTACAGGGTGATCAATGCCATAAGGAGGCGAGTCTGCCCTGATGTAACCAAATAATTGTTGTTTCCGGTGTCAGATTAGCAAGGGATAAGTAGTTCAAAGTACCAAAACTATAAAACTAAGGTGAAGGGAGGACCATAAAATGTAGAGACAGCCATGAATTATTTTGTCTCATTTATTGGCTGGCTAGTACATACGTATGATCATAATGTTGTAAAAATATAGGTAATCCATTTATATTAACAACATATATTGAATATATTAATATAACACAATTATGTATGTGTTAGCTGCATGAGCTAGCAGTCTAGCACACCATCAATGATGTAGCATGTTTAAGACTGGTGGTTCAGATGTATTCAATTGATGGACAGTTGCTCGATGATTTAATTTATGCTTCTTCTTCTTTTTTTTTTTTTTTTTTAACGGCAAGAGGTGCAGTCGGTAGAGCTCCGCCTAACACCCTGGGCTAGCCTGTACTGATTATCCATCCTATCTGGATACGGGATCTGTTAAGGTGGAACCACGAACCCCTACATGTGGTAAATATGGTTGTGACCGGAATCAAACCCTCAACCTTCACATAACCTCCGCTCTATCTCCCTCCAATTTCACCAACTGAGCTAAGCTTCATTGGCATTTAATTTATGCTAATAATAACTATTTATTATAAGAACAATAGCTACCAATTAATAAAAAGCGTGACCTTTAATTTATTGATGAATAACTCACACATTGAGTATAATACAAAATACACGGTAACTTTTGGGTGTGCATCTTGGTGGTGAGATAAGACTTAAGGATTATAAGGTCCTGGGTTCGAATCTCACAAAGGGGGTTTTCTCATAATTATTATGAGTTTCCTCCTGAACTGGTGACTTGGTGGTGGAATATGATCGCGTGGCAACATTGGTGGCACGATGATACTCCAGTGTTCCGTGAGTGATTCCAAATTTGTTGGCCGTTCAAAAACTTGGCGTTGTTGACGAAGTGGTGGTGGAGGTTTAAGAATGAAAAGGATACATTATGGTGGAAAGTAGTTTGGTCCATACATAATAATTCTAGGGGCTGGAGCTTCATTCCTGTGAAGCTATCTCAACCGGGGCCGTGGAAAAGTATTGGCAGGTCGGTGGTCGAAGTAAGCAGGGTGGGTATAGACATTGCTTCTCTTATTCAAGGGAAATTGGGTCAGGGGGTGGACATTGGGTTTTGGGTGGACATTTGGGTTGGGAATGAACCGCTTTGGGTCAGGTATTCAAATTTGTTCGAGCTTGAAAAAAACAAGATGTGTTCCGTGGCGGATAGGGTGGGTTTTGGGGTTGGGGTATGTAATTGGGATTGGAAAAGACAAGTGGCTGACGGCATTGAAACCGTGGAACTGCAACAATTGACGACAATAATCAGACAGGTTTCTTTACCAACAGTGAAGGACGGTTGGGGTTGGGCTTTGAATGGGGTTGGGTCATTTTCTGTGGCGAGTCTTAAAGAAGAGATGAGGGCCATGTTGGGGAACAATCGATATTAAAAACAATAAACTCGACAATTAGAACTCGCTCTTGGGGAACACCCGACACTATTTTATTAAACTTGAATTGAAATCTTTGAATACAAAAATCATAATAAGCTACCCTATTTATAACAACTCTTATTCTTGCTAGACAAGGAAATAACTAACTACTAGATAAACCAAAAATAATAGATAACAATAAATCAAATATTCAAACTAATCTGCATTGCTTCGACTTGGGCTTGTGCACTGGATCGGCCCAACATCAACATGGATTAGCCCATCATTCACCCCCCTAATCCTTGTTTGTATCACCAAGGTTCTCTAACCCGAGCAAACTTCTCATCTCTGCGAACTTGATTCTCGGCAATGCTTTTGTCAAAATGTCCGCCTTTTGTTCTTCTCCGCTAACATGCTCAACACGTACTTCTCCTCGTTCAATACTTTCACGAATAAAATGAAACCGCGTGTTGATATGTTTACTTCGACCATGAAAAATAGGATTTTTCATTAGAGCAATTGACGAACTATTATCAACCCTTAATAACACCATCCTTTCTTCAGTTCTGGTTAATTCTGCTAAGAGTCCTTTGAGCCAAATCGCTTGGCATGCTATTGCTGCGGCTGCCATGAATTCGGCTTCACACGACGATAGAGCAACGGTCTTTTGCTTTTGCGAATTCCATGAGATAATAGCATTCCCATAATAGAACACCATTCCAGTAGTGCTTCTTCCATCAGTTTGGTCTGTACCATGGCTACTGTCACTATATCCAATTAAACTTGGTTTCTTTTGGCGACCATAAGAAATTCCAAAATTTATTGTTCCCTTCACATATCTTAGAATATGTTTAACAAGTTGCAAGTGACTCTGCGTTGGTGCTTGCATAAACCGGCTAGCCACGCCAACCGAGTATGCCAGATCGGGTCTAGTATGTAGCAAGTAGCGAAGACTTCCAATCAACCGTCTATACATCGTTGCATCAACGTCCGCTTCTTTGTCATCTTGAACGGGTTGAATTCTTGGCTCCATTGGATACTTCGATGGGTTGCACTCTAGCATTCCAGCCAATTTCAAGATCTTCTTAGCATATGAGGATTGCCTTATCTGTATCATCTCATCCTTTTGCTTGACTTCCATTCCGAGATAATATGAGAGTTCTCCTAAATCACTCATATCATATTGTAACTTCATTTGATCTTTGAACTTTTCTATTTCAACTGAGCTTGATCCGGTTACTACAAGGTCATCAACGTAAACACCGACTATTACAAGGTTTGATTCAAGACCTCGAGTATAAACTGCTTGCTCCTTTTGACATCGACTGAAACCGAGCTCCTTTAGCGTCTTGTCTAATTTTTCATTCCAAGCTCGTGGGGCTTGACGAAGTCCGTACAATGCCTTTCGTAATTGATACACCTTCGACTCTTTTCCACGAATAACGAACCCCTCAGGTTGTTTAACATAAACTTCCTCCTTTAAATCTCCGTTCAAGAATGCCGTTTTCACGTCCATGTGATGTACATTCCACCCGCGGCTAGCTGCTATGGCAAGGATAAATCTCACTGTTTCAATTCTTGCCACCGGTGCGAAAACTTCTTCGAAGTCGATTCCTTGTACTTGAACATAACCCTTCGCCACCAACCGAGCCTTGTGCTTTATCACCGAACCATCCGGATCCTTTTTCACCTTGAAAACCCACTTCAGCCCGATTGATTTCTGTCCATTCGGCAAATCACACAGCTCCCATGTTTTGTTTTCTTCAATCGAGGCTACCTCGGATCTCATAGCTTGTTGCCATTCCATGTAATCTTTTGCTTCAAAGTAGTTGGTTGGTTCGTCATCCAACAGTAACAACTCTCCTTCTTGAAGCATAACATAATCTTCAAGATGTTTTGGTTTGGTTTGTTGCCTTGTAGATCTTCTTAGTGACGGACCTGCTTCAGCTTCGTTCTCATTTTCCGAGTGGTCGCTGAGATCTTCGATACTGGCATAAGGTTCTTGGCTTTGAGTTGTTTGAGCTTCGGCCGACTGAGGCTCATATATTTGTTCAACAAACCATTCTGATCAATTTGGACCAAAAACTCAATCCACTCTGGTCCGTTTTCTGCATTCATTTCTTGCGAACAAGAAGCCCAATCAAACTTTATTTTCTCCTGGAATATCACGTCACGACTTACATAAAGTTTTCTCTGAATCGGGTCAAATAACCTGTACGCCTTTGTTCCGGGTTCAGACCCGAGATAAACAACTTCTTTACTTCTATCATCAAGCTTTCTTACATTCACCATAGGTAGCTTCATGAAACACGAACATCCAAAAACTCGAAGATGATTCACACTTGGTTTGTGACCCTTTAATGCTTCATAAGGAGTCACTTTATCTAGCGCCTTTGTAGTTACCCGATTCATAATGTAAACCGCGTGTCTTACAGCTTCACCCAAAAAGTTTTGGGGTATTCCCATGGCTTTTAACATACTCCTTGCACAGTTGAGAACTGTTCGGTTGCGTCTCTCAACTATCCCGTTTTGTTGAGGGGAGTATGGTGCGGTAAAGTATCGCTTGATACCGGTTTGTTCACAGAAATCAGTGAATAGCCGGTTCAAGAACTCGCCACCCCGATCACTTCTAAGAGCCTTCACTTTCAAAGATGTTTCTAGTTCTACTTCCTGCTTGAATTTTTTGAAAACTTCCAAAGCTTCATCTTTGGTTTTAAGTGTGTATATCCATGTATACCTTGTGTTGTCATCGACAAACAACATGAAATAACGATTTCCTCCCAAAGTGGGTGGAGAAATTGGTCCGCACAAGTCGGTGTGGACAAGTTCAAAAGGTTTTATGGCACGATGCATAGATTGCTTTGGAAACGGTTCACGGCTGTGTTTGCCTAGCATACAAGCGTTGCACACCCGCTCCCCGTGTAGACTTTGTAAGTTCCCATGTACCATCTTATTGTATCTCATGTTATTAATTGATTTAAAATTCAAGTGACCAAGTCGAGCGTGCCATAGCCACGCTTGGTCGTTTATGGAAGAAAGTAGACATACCGGGCTTCCAATAGTTAAAGCAATCTTGTACAGGCGATTCGGACTCCTTGCTACCTTCATGAGAAGTCGACCACTTTCTTCATAAAGCCATAAGTGCTTGTTTTCCATCCACACCTTGCATCCGTTCTCTGTTAATTGTCCAAGACTCAAGATGTTGCTTTGTAACTCCGGTATGTAATAAACATCTTCAATGATTCTTTGTTCGCCATTCTTGCACTCGACTACAATGACACCTTTGCCTTCAATCTTCACAGTGGAACCATCGCCAAACCTTACTAATCCATTTATCTTCATGTTTAGCATGGCAAAGTGTGAAGCACGACCCGTCATATGATTTGAAGCACCATTATCCAGAAACCATGTTGCTTTATCTTGCAAATCATTCGCATATTTCTTCGGGTGCACCTTATCTTCATTCAGCAATATCTTCCCATATTGCATCTCTACTGCTGCCATCATAAGAGCTTGGTCGACTTCATTCAAGTTGGCCTGAGGTTCGGCTTGTTTGTTACATTCCCATGAGTAGTGGCCGAGATTATTGCAATTATAGCATCGTATGTCTCGTTTGTCTTGACCCCGATTACCATCACGGCTGTGCTCGTTTGCAGCTCGGTTTTGATTGTTTCCCCGGTTTTCTCCGTTAGCCTGATTTCTGCCACGGCCCCTACCGTTACCTCTACCTCGGCCTCTACCTCTTCCACGATTGTCTATTCCACGACCTCGACCTCCTAGGTTTCTTCTATTCTGATCGTTTTGTCGCCGTTCATTCGAATCGGTTCTAGTAAACAACAACTTACTTTCCTTTTCAGCCACATCTTCATGTCCTTTAATCCGCTCTTCAAAAGCTTTTAGTCTTCCAATACAATCTTCAAAAGTCATTGACCCAAGATCCGCTACTTGCTCTATTGTTGCTACTATAGCTATGAATTTTGATGGCATAGCATCAAGCAACTTACTCACCACTGCCTTGTCTTCCAAGGTTTCTCCTAGACTATTAAACTTGTTAATAATCTCAGATATTTTACCAGCAAATTCCTCAACTGTTTCCTCTGGACCCATCTTCAATTGATCAAACTCTCGTTTAAGAGTTTGTATACGGGCTTGCTGAACCCGGTCTGCACCAACAAACCTTACTCGGAGAGCTTCCCAAATTTCTCGCGCACTCCGTGTCTTTGCAACTTGAGCCAACAAGTTTTCTGGAAGAGACTGGTAGATGATGGCTCGTGCTATCTTGTTCTTCTTCACATCGACGGCGCCTGTGTTCTCCGGATCAACAGCCCCGGTAATCTTGTGTCGGCCTTCCTTACACGAACAGGACCCAATTGATCTTTTTAAAGAACTCAGGCTCTGATACCAATTGTTGGGGAACAATCGATATTAAAAACAATAAACTCGAAAATTAGAACTCGCTCTTGGGGAACACCCGACACTATTTTATTAAACTTGAATTGAAATCTCTGAATACAAAAATCATAATAAGCTACCCTATTTATAACAACTCTTATTCTTGCTAGACAAGGAAATAACTAACTACTAGATAAACCAAAAATAATAGATAACAATACATCAAATATTCAAACTAATCTGCATTGCTTCGACTTGGGCTTGTGCACTGGATCGGCCCAACATCAACATGGATTAGCCCATCAGGCCATTCAGTATACAAGGCCGGCTTACATTTGCAAGACCAACTCGTGGGTTCCGAAGAAAGTGACGATTCTAGCTTGGAGGGCGCTGCTTGGAAGGTTACCGACGCGTTTAGCATTAATTCGCAAGAACATTTCTGTGCATTCTAACCTCTGCGCTATATGTGGGGAGGCGCCTGAAAGTACTGATCATGTTTTCATTGAGTGTCGGTTCGCATAATCGTTATGGCAGCTAGTGGAACAATGGTGCAATCTGAAACCGGTGTACGCGTTCAGCATTAAGGATGTGTTAGATATTGAGAGATACGAGGACGGCACGGCGAAAAAAAGGATGGCGATTCATGCGATTTGTCTCACGACATTATGGTTAATATGGAAGGCGCGGAATGATGCGGTCTTTAATCAAGTTCAGTGTTCGATTGCTTCTACTCTTGGTGCAATTAAATCCTGCAGCTTCCTTTGGGTCAAGTACAGGTCCAGGAATTCAGCTTTGGATTGGAGGGCATGGAGTAGTTTTCTTCTGCAAAATTAATGTTGGCTGGTAGTTTTTTTTTTTTAGTTTAATTGTGTTTTGTTTTCTTATTCTTGGTGTGTAACTGTTACATTGGTGTAGGCTAGTCTCCGGCTAGCCGTTTGGTTTGAATAAAATTCGTTGGCTGTAAAAAAAAAAATTATATATGGGGATTAGAAACTTAAAATACTGTCTTGTGATACATATGAAAGAATTTAAAAAAAAAACATATTGAAGAATAATATGTCATGTTTATAAAATAACTGTAAACCAAATTTCTAAATGAAAAGATGATAATAAAGCTACCTAACAATGATATCCAATGATAAACATAAATAACTATCATAATATTCTAACCATAGATCATAGATGGAATACTAACTAACAAACTAAATTTAAAGGTAAATTATAAATCAAATAATACTAACTATACACTTGTATTATTTAATGCGGGTAAGGTAAATATATGATACAAAAAGCGGAACACAAAAATCAAATAATACTAACCATAGTTGGCTAACATCGCTCATATTTGCTATAAAAAAATTAATAAAAAAATTTTCATTAGCATTTAAAGGACGACTATAAAGGGCCATATCACTACAATAAAAATCTGATTTTTGAATTCATTTTTACGATTTTCAACCTGGCTGTTTGTCACAGTTTACATATTTTTCTTAAAATATTCAATATAATTAACAAAGTTATACCTTACTTGTACAATATTGTAACTTAAATATATCTACTCATAATAAGCCTAAATGGTCACCTTCACTGTCCACCAAAAACATCATAAAAGTAATGGATTGTGACCACGTAGAGTTAAAGAGGATGGAACTTATTTGACAGTGAGGATGCCTTAAAACATGTTGCATGTGATGAAGATGGGGAGTGGCTGTGATAAGCCATTATGAGCCAAATTAGTCGAATGAATTTAAGACGAGGTATCACGTACCTACGTATAGGCAGATATAAGCGTATAGCAATAAATTCGCTTGTTCGTGAATTGAACACTCAGAATATACAAATGATAAGATAAAAGAAAAGAAAAGGCTGATGAATACCAAAAGGGAAGTGCTCTAACGATATTCGGATGACTTTCTCTAGTGAATGTCGTCGGTTGAAGTCTCGTTCGCGACAAAATGTCATGTGTGACCAAATGGCTTTACCACACTGGCTTACATGCGGTAGGTTTCCCCTGAATTAGTGATAGGCCAGGTCACCTAAGGGATGGACAAATGGTAACGGGTACTAATACCGAATTTCCCGTACCAAATAATTTTCGATACAAATTCAGTACTGACTTTTTGGCGTTTTCGGTACTGATTCGGTGCGATACCAGTATTTTAGCGATTTTACCTTCAAATACCGGTACTGTAGCGGTACCCAATTTGGCGATTTTTGGTATCGATACTTTCGGTACTGGTACCGAGCTCATCCCTAACGAACGCCATCTATTATTGCAGGTGTGGGTACCTTTTTCCTATAGGTGTATCTGGGTTGGGTGACCGAAACTTTGTTGAAGTTAAAAAACTTGAGTTTGGTTAGAAAATTTATAGCATTTAGAATGGGTATTTGGGTGGGAAGAGTTTTATAAAATTTAATGGTTTGGGATGGTCATAGGTCTGTAAGATTAGGTGATACCCATCAGTGGCGAAACTTGGTTTCGGAATCGGTGGGGGCCGGACTCAATTTTTTTCGATCGGTAGTGGCAAATCGGTGGGGGCCGAACTCAACCCGGACTCAATTTACCTATGAAAATCGCAAATTTATACCACTGCGCCAGAAAACGAAGGGGGGGGGGGGGGGAGGGCCACCCCTGGCCCTTCTTATCCTTCGCCACTGATACCCATCTTATTACATGAACTTATTTGTTGAAGTTCAAATAAAAAGTTGATAAATATGTGTTAAGTGTTGATGATTTTAGTTTCATCTAGCTATTTTGTGCAGTTCGGATTTGCTTAGTGACCAAATGAGAATTCATAATTAAGCATAAAACAACTCGGAAAGCGTAGAGTGCATAGTTGTTTGAGAATTTTAAGCACTTAAGACGCCTTGGTAGTTTAAGCGGGTGAAGCTCAATGAACAATGGGTCCAAGAGCAGCGCCTCTAGTAGTGTCCAAGGACAACGTCCATGGTAGCGAAATTGTTTTGGAATCGCAAAGTGCTAGAAATTCACATTATCTAGTCATCAGCCTCCCATCCCATTTGTTCATCTGTAACAAATTTGGTCATCTGCCTCAAATTTGTGAATTTGTAAATCAATAGCAAACAAGAAATAATTGTCAAATGACAATTATGACAAATATTACCATCAACTGTCATGACGCTTCATGAAGAGCCATGAGCCATCCGCAATCCAATGAGGCCCAAACATACATAATAGGAAAGGCTTTCGAGGGGTAGCGTAAATAGACAAAACCAATAAACTACACTTATAGGAACACATACGAAAACAAACAATCTACTTATAAATCAAGCCCAATTCAATCACCAAAAGCCCCAAGCCTGCTGCACCCAACCCATTAGTTTACAAGTAACTTAGAGCTAGTTTTCGGACTGCCGTGGATGTATTTGTGTGGGCCGAATTATAAACTGCAACCGAATTATAAACTGCAACCTTAATGTAATTTTCTTTGTCCTGGAATGAAAGTAAGTTATCAATAAAAAAAATAGATAAATAAATAAAATTTAAAAGTTAAATCACAGCAGGTGTAAGTTCTAATAGTTGATCAAATCAAGTTATCAAACTACCTCATAAGTTTTATGGTTATAAAAATTCACAAAATGATACATTTTCATACACTAGACATCCTAAAAAAATGTTGCCTCATTTAAAGAAAAAATTATGTATACATATATTTTCGAGTTATTATAAACATAAAATCCTCATCATGTGAAGGCTTATAATCTAGTTATCTAATAAAATTAAATCCAGTCAAATTTCTAAGGAATCAAAATCTCAAATCAGCCTAGGAAGATTGCAATATTTTGTTTCTTATTCTCATGTTGATGTGTCTCTATCTATTTCCAATATTAATGAAAGTAGCTGATTACCCCGGTAAGGTCCCGGTGTTGAAAAATCTAATATGAGTTAATAAAAAATGACAAAAAGAAGAATACATACCAAACATAAAACATCACATGATTACAAAATACTTTTGTTAAAACATGATTACTAAAGTTATATTACTTCTGCAACAACAACAACAACAATAATAATACACAACACAGAACAGAACAAAATAAATATAAACAAAGAGATGGTGACGTAATCATACCATCTCATGTCGAACTTTCTCGCTGGAAGCCTTTGTCTTCTCTCACTTCACCAAAAACCACACAAACGAAACAGAATAACAAAAATATGATGACGTCAAAATGATCAAAAGAGTAACATATATTTATAACTCTCTTTCAATTCTTACAATGTGATATGTAAATAAGATGCTACAAATTGTGTAAGTTTTGATCACATGATTATACTAAAATAAGTAAAAAGTCCAAGTATAAGCTCCAGTGATATAATGAATTTGAAGCCCAATGTTTATTAGGTGTTTGTAGTACTGGTCGTCACAGTTTCAGAAGTCAGCAAAACATCAACAAAGATAACTAACCTTGCACAAGTCCAGACTAAGCTGGCCAAACTTTGACAAGTCAAAATTATTTGATTATACTAATTGTCTAATTCAAAATAAAAAAAGCCTTACACTATTGTTTATATCTGGATATAAAAGAGTATAAGACTTATTAGCTTCTAAATGATCTACACCCCTATATATTTTCTATTCAATGAGTACTGAAAACTAATAAAACTATAGCTTCCTTAAATTCTACAAATCATATATCGTCTTCAACAATGTATGCTTGTATGCGAATGAAAAGAGTAAACTACAATTGTCCAACGAATTCCCAGATAATCTATTCACTAATAACCTTCTATAGATGAAAAAGTAATAATATTCCTAGATCGTCTATTCTTAGTATAACCTTTACATATAAATCCTTCTTCACACATTCTAGCAAGTATTTTTGAATTGTGAGATTGGTAAAGGCTAATAATAATATTTTCATGGGTTAAATTTGTAGGAAAAAAGCTCATTTATTAAAAATTTCAGAACGACCATGCTTGAAAAATTAAGATGGTAGAATCAATATGTGACGAATAAGCCGATTATTAATGTCGGCCACTCGGCCATCCAGTAAAGGAAAAGACATATGGCAAAAAGTTTATTCCATTAGGTTCTAATGATAATCATGATTAGCATTGTTACCAAATTGAAAAGTCTGAATCATAGAAGCCGTTAGGTTCGTGATCTCTTCATCGGCAGGATGCCTAATCAAACAACAAATCCAAGTTTGAATGAAATAAGCATCAAATATAAACTTAAACTCAATACATAAAACCACTACCTCCAAAAGTGGTAATTCGCCTTCATCGTCTCGTTTGGTTACTCAATTCACCTGCAACAACAACCAAAACCAAAAAAAAAAAATGAAAACGATTGATAAATGTACTATGGGGTTAAGACCACATATTCCCCTTTCATGATCCCGGCCGGTCGTTCTAGACATAAAAAAATATATCTTTAACCATATATATTTTAACACCAAAATAAATAAATCAAAGACATGCCGCACGTTATACCTTCCCATTAGTTATGCTCGAAAGCCGACACGTGTTCGCCTCGAAATTCATGTTGGCCAACTTTAACCGGCTAGACTGATGTTGACCAAAATCGGACACCGCCAGTTCTGACCCGTAAAGAATAACAGACAAAAATCGAGACCCAAACCCAACCCAGTATTAACTATACGTAGTGTCGTTGGCCTTTGCATCCCCTCTCTCTAGGTATGAACATGAATATGAATATGCATATGATCATCATCACCTTTTCCATCTTTTAACATGTTTAATTATATCTCGATTATTATTATTATTAGCTCTGTATTCGTATCAAGTCCGATTTCAGTCACCCCTAAATTTAATGCTTCTGTTGTTATTGATTAATATGTAAGTTTTTGAAGTATATATCATGTTTACTTTACGCTAAATGCTTTGTGATTTATGTGTATACGTACAATGTCTCTACAGAAATTGAAGTCAAAGGAACTATGTTTGCTTCTATGAATCAATGTACGTTGTCTTATGATTTGTGAATTCATTAATCACTAATCTTTGTATCATATGCTACAGGAGTGTCATAATTTACATGATATGTTCTTTGACTGCCTCACTAATTAGAGCATCCACAACGGTGAGGGCGGTTTGAAATTTCAACCTGTCACATCACCATGCCACATCATTCCATTGTGAAAACTCTTATATACGGGGATCGAATTTAGAAATAAACTTTATTTGTTACGCCTAGGGTTGTAGGCGAGACAACCAACCAACAAAACAAACTAAAACAATCAAACAAAAAATAAAAGAGCTAAAAAGAAAACATACAAGAAAGAAATATGAGAAAGTCCCCAACAAATCCCTTCCCTCCATCCCGTACAAACAGCAAAAGTAACATCATCCAACAAACAAACAATCCTCATCAAAAGCTCCTTAGGTATATCCTTCCACTCATTAATAATACTAGTGGTAATGCCCGCGCGTTGCAGCAGGTTCGTTACGCGAGGAAAATATAGTCAGTATCTTTTTTCGGTACCAGAACTTTCTATGAAGTGGCATCTGAAATTCCCGATATTAAAACGTGTTTTCAAAGATTAATTAAAAGACCGAAAAGATTGATCTAATGTTTTGTTGTTTACCTCTATGTGTGAAATTTCTTTCAACGGCCTATCAGCAAAATAGGCATATAGAGCTCTTAGAACAGCCTGCAATGCACAAATCCATTAAACCCATATTTGCATTGCACAAATCTTCCAATGGATGAGTTGGGTAACAGGTAATTTACATACGGTTTGGGTCACGCCCACCAAAAATAATGTTCATTTGTTTTAAAAATGTTAATAAAAAACTATGGCCCTAAATATTATTCAAAAGCTATACTGATACATAAACGTATTAAAATACACTTTACAAACACGTTTAACCCGTTTTATTTTTAGTTTTTTTTACCCATTTGTAGAGGTAAAATTTTGTGGTTGTCTTGTCTTACCTGGTGAGATACGACTACAACAGGCGCGCGTTGTCGTTCTAACTCAATAATAACCGGCTCCAACCTATTATATACACAACTGCAAACTTTTGACGTTGTTTAAAATACCAAAACTTTAATTATTTACTTTCTATATTTTCAACAGAGATTTTTCCTTGTATTTGAATTCAGTACCTTTGTATCACATCGAGATACGACTCTCCACGAGTATATCGATACCTGAGTTTGTCTTTCTTCCTTGACCTTAAAAAAAGACCATTGAATGGAAAGGTATAAAATTACAAAAAAAAAAAAAAAAAAAAAAAAAAAAATTCGAATATTTCATATTTAACATACTCGTATTCTTCAGGCATGTTCTTCTTTATTTCTTCATACATCATACCGTCACATACACCAGCATTTATCTCATCAAGTGCACGCCATTGTATCTATAACGTAAAGAAAGTACACAAATTTTACAAATGATAAGTGATCAAAGAAGCAATTTATGTGACATGTAAAACTAACCTTGGGGAATCCAGCAATTTGATTTGCAGTCAAAATTGTTCGTTGCAATGTGCTTGTCCAAATCTAGGTGCATAAATAAAAAAACAATATAAAACATTGCAAACTTTGTGCAACAAACAAAGAAAATGCAAATAGTAAAATAAGTAATAGTTCTTACACAAGCAATTTTTTGAAGGCAAGATAGTACATGTAGGCCTTCAATTAAATGTTATAAGAAGAGGACTTGAATTTCACAATCAATCTCATTCAATTTGATCCTTTGGGTTACGGAACTTGAAGGGACAAGAGGTTAATGATCTATATTGATGAAGGAAGAAGGCAAACAATTGAAGGGTATGGATGGAAGAAGAAGGGTAGTATTGTAAAAGTCTTTTGATATTGTAAAGGAGGAGGTGGATGAAATGCCTATATTATCCTCTTAAGTGTCTTAATTGTCCCAATTATGCCCATAATACCCTTAAATTTTTTGCTTAAATATGTTGTACATGTTGTTTGTTAAGTTGTACGGAAATGCAAATTACTTTGTTGTACATCACTCCTCCTTTATAATGTATTATAGATTATAGATTAATACTGAACACAAGAAACAACATCAGATCTATACAATTAATGACCCTAAAGTTTAAACAAAATATCTCATAATAAATTTATAAAAACAAATTAAACTAAATAACACTGAATAAATTCATCCTCTCAGATCCATGTTATTCAAAAACTCATGTTCTAAAGGCATACCAAGATTAATGTTTTCTATTTGTTCGTCCCAGTTGCAGCTGGGCACTTTATCGACTTGACCTCCTAATGAGTTGCATGATTTGGAGGATATGGTTGAACATGGGGTTGATGGCTGATCTGTGTAGTCAACCGAGACAGGAAACGACGCATGGAGGGAGAAGAAGTAGGAGGTTATATTGAGAGAGAGGGGGGGGGGTTGAGAAGAACCCTAAAGTTGGTTTGGAGGAGATATCGTAGATGGAGATGGCAAAGAATGGAGGCAAAAGAAGATCTTCTAGGGTTTAGGTTTTGTGTGAATTAATTTAATAAAAAACAAAAAATTAAAAAAAAAAAAACAAAGAATTGCACCTCATTATGCCACGTGGCACTCTAAGAAGAGATTGAGGCCTCCATTGCACGCCACGTCAGCATATACATTTTCTTTTATATATATAGATAAATAGATTGTTCCCTACATTGTTTTGAAAACCGGACCGGACCGGCCGGTCGGACCGGTCGGACCGGGCTCCGGGGCCTGGACCGGTCCGGTTCGGGTAGTCGGACCGTTTTTGCAGCGAACCGGGGTTGAACCGGTGAACTGGCCGGTCGGACCGGATTTTTTAATTTTTTTTTGTTTTTTGGGCCGGTTCGTCGAACCGGTCGGACCGGTCGAACCGGTGAACCGGCCGGGGGTCCGGTTCGACGTCCGGTCCGGTTCTGAAAACCTTGGTTCCCTACCAATACCAACCCATTTTAAGGTATAGAATGGAAAGAGTAAACAAAATATTTGAAAAAAAGTTTGTGTCTTTATTTTTAAATATATGTTTTGTAAAACAGTTAAAAAGATCTTGTAAGAATATTATATATATAAAAGTTATAAACTTGTTATTAAATTGGAGTATTCAACAAAGACTGAGTTCATATTTTAACGTTTGATCGACTTGATAAAATGATATAAACTGACGAAAAATGTAACATAAAAACAGGTGGTGGATCAATATCATGTTGTCGTGTTTTATCAATGTTTCATGACAGTCATGTAATTAATAATAGTTTGTTTTAAAGAAATGAGTGTTTGATAATAGAGGAAAATAGAATATGTCCTGAATTGATATGATCGTGTAACAACCCCAATATAGTGGTCAAACTTGTAAGATATATCACTGCAAAATAAACCTCATTACTGGGCCCAATTCTCTCTGTGTAAAATTGACAACACTCACATGAGAAAATTGGACGTACTACTCTGAAGGCAAGAAAAATCATAAATGTACAAAACTAATTTCCAATGTTTTTATATATCAAAATGTCAAACAAAGAATATGATTATTCCATCACGTGATCCACTTTGTCACAATCTTAAATTTTCTTTTTAAAAGTGTTTGTTAATAGCTTACAAATACATAAAGCAGTGATTTACTATTTTAATAATTAACTTTGTAATCGCATTTAACTTTGAAAAAAATACACCTAATGCTCATAAAGAAAAAACAAACATAAAAAAAGAAAGAATAAAGATATATCCTAAATCTCATGGAACTACTATGGATTAATCGTTAAAGGCACTAACCCAAATCAAGAATATGGTGAAAAGAGGGATATGCGATCGATACTACAATTGAACTGTGTGTCAACTATCCAATACACAAACATCGAAGATGTACTTCAGAAACAAAACTAAAGCACCACGGTCGATGTCAGGTGGAGTGGTTGGGAAAGACTTAGTATTCCTTGTGACCCAGGTTCAGTTCCCACTCTTTCCATAATTTTATGCGGCATCCAGGTGAAGAGCAAACACGGGTGGCGCCGTTCGACTTGTATGAGAGGCGGGGTTTTACCGATTATTTCACTGTCGTGTCTTTGGACGGGTGAAGGTTGGGCTACCGCGCATCTGGAAGAGCCACGGGGCTGGCGACAGTCGAGTAGTCAACCTTGGCCACAGCGCCCAGTGTCACAATGGTTGACATGTCATTCTTTGCCGTTAAAAAAAACAAAATCATATTAAATACTGAATTCCTTGAATGTTCCAAATTTGAATTAGAAGCTAAATTTAGCATTTCACTATATAAATATGTGAGATATGGTCGAGAATTGGTTTGATCGTGTCATAAGTTGTTCGATCCTGATGAACTTTAGTCTCTCTCCTTCTCTCGTACGCACACGCAAACATTTATTTAAGGATCATTTGTTCAACACTTTACTATTAAAAAAATTTTCAAAACATATTATGCTGTGATTAATTCTTGGATACTTTAAATATCATTCTTTCACTTTATAACCAATTTTATTAGGCTATCACTTCCTTGAAGATTTAGTTAGTGGCTACGTTCACATTGTAAGTAAGGAAAAGTATAGGTTATCTTCATCATTTTAGAGAGAATATCCTTGTGTAAGTTGATCATTACCTATCTTAGTGAGCAAAGAATAGGCGATTTACATCACTTACACTGTGTTCCAGAGTTTATTTAAGGGGGAAAGAGAAAGGATTGGGAAGGAAGTGGGGAGAAAATGTGTTCCAGAGTTTTTTGTATGAGGGAAAGGGAGGGAATGAGAGTGATAATATAGAGCTTTTTGGGGTGATTTTCAATCTTTCCAATTTAGAAGGAACTAGAGAGAAAGGAAGAGGAGGGAGATCCTTTTCTCTTCCCCCCTTAAATGAGACTCTGGAACACAGCGTTAGAGCGAAGATTAACGGAGATGAACTGTAACATCCGGCCTCTCTCACCACCAATATTGTCCGCTTTGCCCCGATGGGTTGCCCATCCAGAGCTCACGAATTTGTTTTTGGTCGCCCCGGTGGAGACTTCCCAGGAGGTCACCCATCCTGATACTACTCCCACCTGAGCACGCTTAACTGTGGAGTTCTCCTCTCATCCACTAGCATTAAGCCCAAAACGCGTTGGTGATTTAAGAGGCTTTGGATTACTTATGAACCAAGAATCTCTACTGGCCACGGCCGATGTGGGATTTGCCTAGGGTGTCATACAAAGGTCCATGTTAATCTCCCAGAAATCAGTACTGATACAATCACCCCCCTTAGGGACTCATCGTCCTCGATGAGGTTTGCCCCACCATCCCAAACGGCACAAGAGTGGCTCTGATACCATTTGTAACATCCGGCCTCTCTCACCACCAATATTGTCCGCTTTGCCCCGATGGGTTGCCCATCCAGAGCTCACGGATTTGTTTTTGGTCGCCCCGGTGGAGACTTCCCAGGAGGTCACCCATCCTAATACTACTCCCACCTGAGCACGCTTAACTATGGAGTTCTCCTCTCATCCACTAGCATTAAGCCCAAAACGCGTTGGTGATTTAAGAGGCTTTGGATTACTTATGAACCAAGGATCTCTCCTGGCCACGGCCGATGTGGGATTTGCCTAGAGTGTCATACAAAGGTCCATGTTAATCTCCCATAAATCAGTACTGTTACAAGAACTCTGTCTATTTTATTATGCACCATATGTTCCATATGTTGATAAGAGGCTGTTTGGGATTGAGTTTGGAAATGTAAAATTGCTTTTGGTCAAAAGTGCTTATTGGCTTATGACTTTTTGAAAAGGAGTTTAAAAAAAAGTGTTTGGATTAGCTTTTCGGATGAGAAACGTCAAAGAGTCAATAAATTGTTATTTTTTTAAGTGTTTCGCTTAACTTATTGTGAATGTTGGTTGTATGGATGGTAAATTTGTAATTTTTTTCCAAAAGCCAAAAGCTAGGATTTTTAACTTTTCAAAAACAGTTTTTCCACTCTTAAAAGCCAAAAGCCAAAAGTCAAAACAGATAGTGCTTTTAGGTTACACAAACAGCTTATTGACTTATTGGCTTCTTAGAAAAACCAACAAGTCAATAAGTTGTTTTGAAACTCAATCCCAAACACCTAGTCAAGCTAAAACTAATAAATTTCCTAAAATATGTAATAAAATTAGAAAAACCTATTAACTCTAGATTCTAATTAACATGAGGGCCCATGAGGTTCTCCATTTTCAAAACATAGGTTTGTGTGTCCCATCAAGTCTTTTTTAACTTATTTTTGCATTGATGAAGGCACCCTTAGTTTTTTTGAACAACACATTTTTATTACATCTTTTTTCCACCTCATCTTGTATTTGTAAGGATTTAAACCCACAATTTTATATTTGTAAGGGGAACACAATATCACTAGACTAGAGGTCATAGGTACCTTAGTTGTTGGCAAGTTAGTGAAGCTAGATAGAAGGTTGCGAACTTTGAGAATGAATGGTCAAAACCCCCATTTAGGTTATGGTGAAGAAAGATTACCCAACTAGCATTGGGCATGCAGCATGCCTGTGCACCTTGTGAGGTGAACCTAAGGTCTGCCTACTCATGAGTAAGTTTATCCAAATTTGTGACGCATTTTTAACAAAACCTTGATGTTAGAAAAACTCTCGTCGGAAACCAATTACTACACATTTGCTACGCAATTTTCAACGTATTTTTTTATGGATATATGGTGTCCCTGGTGCTTATGAAAACAACAAAATGGGTGTATATCCAACTAGGTGTTCTTGTGGTATAGAGTAGAAGGAAGAAGTTTAGGACTAGATCTTGGGCATATATATATATATATATATATAGGGAAGGGATATTGTGGAAACCCTCCTTATATGGTAAACCTTGGAAACCCAATCTTGGCCATCCATCTCATTAGATCTATGGATGAGATTCATTGTGTATACTTGATGTGACTTATAATATTATTTTAATGCTCAAAAGTACATGTAAGGGTATTTTGGTAAAGTTGATTTAGGGTCATGTCACACCTTCTCTCCTACTTTTTCAAAGTCAATATCACCATTCTCTCTCATCTCTCCTACTTTTTTTAAGAAAATATTATTATCTCTCTCATCTCTCCTACTTTTTGTTTAAAAAAATATTATTATAATGAGTCATGTCACACTCTTTCTCCTACTTTTTGTTTAAGAAATATTATTATAATGAGGCAAGTACAAATAATGTGTTAATGTTGCATACGAGGGTAACATGTGTTAGTTGGTCATAAAGGGCTAACATGTGTTAATCTAATTTGATAAAAGTTAAACCTGTTGCCCCCATATACCCATGAGAAGATCTAATTTGTTAGTATGTGTGGTGTGGTGTGGTAACATATGTTAAACCTGTTGCCCCCATATACCCCTGTAGTTTTCACTTCTTAAGTTTACTAAGAAAATAAAGCACACAAACTATTAACACACGTTATTACAAAGTATCATTAGAAACTATTGAACTACATGGAAGGTTAACATGTGTTAGTTGGTCATAAATGGCTAACATGTGTTATCTAATCTGATAAAGAAAATATTATTATAATGGGTAATGTCACACCATATCTCTCCTACTTTTTGTTTAAGAAAATATTATTATAATGGGTCATGTCACACCCTCTCTCATACTTTTTGTTTAAGAAAATATTATTATAATGGGGCAAGTACAAATAATGTGTTAATGTTGCATACAAGGGTAACATGTGTTAGTTGGTCATAAAGGGCTAACATGTGTTATCTAATCTGATAAAGTTAAACCTGTTGCCCCCATATACCTATGAGAAGATCTAACATTTGTTAGTATGAGTGGTGTGGTAACATATGTTAAACCTGTATCATTTGTCAACCTTTTTGTCTTTCGTACCACTCCTGTTTTCACTTCATAAGTTTACAAAAGAAATAAGTAAACATAGCATACAACTATTAACACACATTAGGTTAACACACGTTATTTGGTAACACGTGTTATTACAAACTATCATTACAAAATATTGAACAACAAATAAACCTACCCCAAGACATTCAATTTATAAGTTTACTGAGAAATAAAGCACACAAACTATTAACAATTGTTATTACAAAGTATCATTACAAACTATTAACCACTTTAACAAAATAAATCTAGTAACTCTATACATTGAGTACAATAAAGAAAATGTTGTTAAAATGTTTTTCTACATATTTTTCTCGGCTTCCTTCGACTTCGTTTGTTAACATATGTTAACCAGTGGGGGTCTTCGTTATCAACTGCAAAACAATAGATGAGATATTAACCGGTGTGACCAACTCATCATCTAACATACTAAACAGGAGTAACACATGCTAGTCAGGGCCAAATGTGACAAAATAAACATGTGTTAAGGTTTGTGGTGTGTGATGTGCAAAAAGGTCATTAAACGCATGTTAATTCCAGAATGTAGTAGCATAAACTGTTACCCAGAGAATAATCTGACGTATAAAACTTCGTTAACACTTGTTAATAACAGAAAGAACAAAACTATTAACATGTGTTACCAACCTATTCATCCACATACTCACATATAAAAAGTAAAAACTCTGTTAACACTTGTTAGTCCCAAAAAACTACAAGTATCAAATCTTACCAAAGAATCATAAATCTCATATACTAAAAACAGAACCATATACAAGAAAAAGGTAAACACATTTTTATTCCAAAAAAAAAAAGAACTATCATCTGTAAAAACATAAAAACACCATCCCCATTCTGAAGTGTAAAGAAACATAATTTTAGTGGGCCGATGTTTTTTGTGTTCGACTTTTATGCTAGACATATACCATAAAAACAGAAAAATAATAGACATATACCATAACATATCGCATAATTCAATCTACTGAATCATGTGTGTTATCTACTGGGGTGTAAAGAAACATAATTTTCGTGGGCTGATGTTTTTTATGTTTGACTTTTATGCTAAACATATACCATAAAACAGAAAAAGAATAGACATATACTATACCATAAACAGACAAACATAATGTTCGGATAAAAACTGTGATCTTAGAGAAAAAATCGTGTTACATATACCATAAACAGAAAAAAAAAAGAAGTCAAAACTTAAGTAAATCACGTTAAAAAAAATTACAGATCAAAAAATTACCTTCAACTTCATCATTTGAAGAACTGTTTCTTTCCACCGACAAAGGCTCTCCATCGTCGAAAGCTGTATATGCCGAGATACATGTAAGAAATCAGTACCACATCATGTGTATGAAAAAAAAGAGGAAAATACGAAAAATGAAGGTGTGAATGAGTTGTTTCATCTACAAACCTGCAACAGTCACATTGCCTGCAAAGTTGTTGAGAATCACACCACGTGGATGAGATGAAAAATGGAGGAAACATGTTTGAAGGTGGATCTTGAATGTTAAAATCCATGGAGGGGAAAGAAAATGATAAAAAGATGAAGATGAGTGGGTTGTATAGTGTATTTGTGGGTTGGCGAAAAAGGTTGTAAAGTACAAAAATGGGGAGACGTGAAAAAGCATGGTTGCATTGTACAAAATCTCTTCTATTGTACTTGATTCAGATTTGGAAAAGATGCTATATGTATAATGACTTTCTTACCCTTTTGATATTATTAAAATGATTTTTGAATATGATGATGTGGCTTAATCCTAGCCACATATTGGGTTTCTAAGGTTTAGGCCATCTTTCAGGCTTTTGTCAACTGAAATTAGACATTTTTTTCATTCATGTTTGACATATGTTAGATAAAGCTTCACGAGGGAAAATTTAATTAAGGCCATACCACCATAACTTCGTAACTTCTAATTCTAACATTACCTTCTTCGATAGGTATAGGTTAGTCGGATTATGGGCATATGGTACATGTCTCTTCTCATCGCATTAGGAGACACCAAAAGTAAAATTTCCATGTGCCCTATGGATGGTACCATTTAATGATTACATATATTCGCAAATGGCTTCATCTCAATTAAGTCTGGTTATTGTTCTTAAATAGGTTATCAATGTTCAAGTGTTGCCGAGACAAATAAAGAAATTATTATATATTTACTCATGATGAATCCTAATGAGGTTTCCTTAACGCTAAAAGTCCATGTATATATATGGGGCCGGGGCTTGCTCTATTAAGGATACCATGTGATGCCTCACACACTGGCGGATCTAGAAATGAATTTCAGTAGTAATGGTTTTCATTTTTTCATTTTAGTAGAAACGTTTTCCAAATTTCATAAAAAAAAAAAAAACAAATTTTCCAGTACACGCGCGAAGTTGAGTAGCAACGGATGCGGCACCTAGTTGTACGCTAGGTCCGCCCCTGGCCTCGCACTTGAAAAACCAAGTGTAAGCAAGATTTATAAGACTTTGTATATATAAAAAAATATATTCAAAGGGTGCATGTGATATGTGATATGTGATAAGACATAGCATACTTTTACACCAATGTTAAAGCCATTAAGCCATGTGATGGTTGTAATTGGCCCATAATCATATATCTGTGAGTGTGTATCTTATATGAAATAGCACTCCCTCGCATTACTTGATTTTGTCAATGTGACTTTGTGTCAGTTGTGGACCATTTTTGGTAAGAGATTGCGAAAACGACATTCTTTAGATTTGTTGCCGGTATGGCACTACAAGAATCTGAAGCAATAGCGACGACGCTAATGCTTTGAATTCTTGTAGTGTGGAGGAGAGAACGGTGGGAGAGAGGAAGAAATAAGTGAGGACGAACGCACACAGATGGAAACTGTGAGATAAGGAGGATAAAGAAAGAAGAGAAATATGATGTCTTCGTCTTCGTCTTTGTCTTAGAGGTTGGCCGACATGAAGGACCTTGTGACCCAACCCATGGGTCAAGCTCTAATAATATGTGGTACCATCATTAAGATTAGAAAGTTATTGACCAATTAATCTCCTTCACCAAAAGTTCAAAGGACGACTCCCATAGATGTATCATATGTGGTCAATAAATTTTATTGATCTGATGGTCCAAGAGGAAGATATGTCTCGTTCATGTTGTGTCTAAAAATCCTTTTAGAAAATGCAGAATAAGATTTTCTCAAAATAAATTATTAAACGAGAAAGTCGAATCCAAATGTGATTTAACGAATGCCAAACTAGCATCAAATTAAGGCTAATGTTATCATTCTTTTTTTTTTTTTGTTACGATGTGGAAATAGAATTAATCACTACTTTTTGTTGTTTGGTAAGCATAAAATGATGAAGAAATAAAATCGATTGTGAGTGGCGCTGGTGATTGGGTTGATAAAAAGGTTGGGATGGGGGGTTGGATTGATTTTGGAGTGTTTAGAGTGAATGTAATTCCTTGGGTAATTCTATTTACATACAAAACACATTTTGTTTTCTAGATATATAAGCAACAATTCTTTTAATTACTACATAATAGTCAAACTAACTTAAATGCGTAATCGGTTGGATTGATTTTGGAGTGTTTAGAGAGAATGTGATTCCCTGTGTAATGGGTAATTCTATTTACAAACAAAACACAAATTGTGTTTATGTTCTTTTATAAGATGAAAATTGTGTCGGTCCGACTGTTGATTTATTTTCGCAACCAGTACAACGAACGCTGTATGGATGATATCGATCAAACCTTCATAAAACAACCAAACCACCATTCGAAACAATAACTTATTACATTATTATTATATTTGCAACATACACCTTCAACCCATTCCTCGTAAACCAGGGAAAAATGGCTATAGTAAAACACTTCAAGACGATGGTTTTGTTTTGTGGATTAGACGAGGACTTGCTTGTGTTGTTTGAGCCTTGCTATGGCCATAGCGATGCACTTTGAAGTGGGTCACTATTCATATATAAAGAACATTAAAGAAGGACTTCTGTTATTTCTTTTCAATTATAGTGACCGGAAACTCTTGATCTTCACACTTGCTTTTGGAGCTTTGATAATCTTCCTATGGTGTGTGTTTTTACAATGCCGAAAACGACTATCATCAATCTGTACAAACCAATTTATGATGTTAGAGCTGCAGAAGCAGCCTTGCGGTCTCTTAACAGGAGTGATATAACCGGGAGAAAAATGTTGCAACGAGTTCAACCAAGATGACATACCAAGCTTTATACTCTAAGCGGATCCCTTGATTGCCAACTCATCTCCTGTAGAACATAGGCCTCTACAAAGTTATACCAATTCGCCTTTTCACTTATTTAATTAAATTTAACTCGCATACCACATTCGAAGATCAAGGTCTTCACATTTTAGTAACATTTCAGACTAACTGAGATTCGAGAACAACCACATTCTCTCTCAAACCTTTCTAAAAGTAGAAAAAACTAGAACAACATTAACAACTAACAAAATTTGTAGAACAAAAGAAGAAAGTGTTATTCTCTGTTACCAAGCACGTCAAGAAATGATAATTTTCAAATATTGCAGATCAAGGTCTTCATTAGTACTTTGGGAAGAGAGCAATGACCGGTCACATTAATGTTGTATCTTTCCCGAAAGTAATGAATAAAAAAATAAACACTTTTAGAGTTATTAATGATAGTTTAGCTAGGGTTATTACTTTGTTTTTATTTTTTTTAGGGAAATTGGATTTTAACACCCTGAATTATTGACAATTGGCCGCTGACGCACTGAACTATAAAATTGAACAACATCGCACTGTATCACCCTCAGACTAACCATGGTTAATTTTTGCGGACGTGGCATGGTGACGTGTCCATTTTTGCTGACGTGGCAGGTTATGTGTCCACGCCATGTCAGCTTATTCCCCATGCCACGTTAGCAAAAAATGGACACGTCACCATGCCACGTCAGCAAAAATTAACCTTGGTTAGTCTGAGGGTGATACAGGCCAATAAGTTAAAAGTACAGTGCGATGTTGTTCAATTTTATAGTTAAGTGCGTCAGCGGCCAATTGTCAATAGTTCAGGGTGTTAAAATCTTATTTCCCTTTTTTTACAATAATTAAATAAAAAAACCACTTCAAAATACCAAAAAACGAACCAAATTAAACCCCTGGTCCGAAATGCCTCGCTTTGGGCATAGTGAGGTGCTTTAGATCTAATTTTTCAGCTTTTCCTGTGACCTCGTACTGACTTGTTTAATTTAACCCGAAGCGCCTCTTGCTATGCCCAAAACAAGACGCTTTGAAAGGAGGTGGGGTTAAAATAGAACCAAGGGCTATGAATAGTTGTAGCCTTTTATATTACATGTTTTTCTTTTATAATTTTGAGAGGGTGAAAATGGTTTTTGTCTTGTTTTTAGAGAGAACAAACATATCTAGAGTAGAAAGATATTTTTGTGGAGCTTGGGGTAGATGCCTGCCCCACCCCTGTCTTGTGAACTTCTTGGATATTGTGTGCGCCACCTTTCAAACCTCTCTGCCTTACGTGACACATCATGCACTTAGGGGTCTTTTTTGTAATTTCACTTACACATAAGTCATAACTCAAAAAGTCCAATTCAAATGGTTAAAAAGTGATGATAAAAAAGTGCTTTTGTTTAAAAGTGCTTATTGGTTTATAACTTTTTGAAAATGAGTTTTTTAAAAAAAAAAAGTGCTTGGATTAGCTTTTGGGATGAGAAACGGCAAAAAGTCAATAGATTGCGTTTTTTAAGTGTTTCGCTTAACTTAGGGGCTGTTTGGTTGATTAAGTGCTGAATTATTAAGTGGTCTAAATGGTTAAGAGGCTCTGAATGGTTAAGAGCTGAATCATTCAGCATCCCTTATTAGCTTAATGGTTCAGCACTTAATCATTCCATTCAGATGTTGAAACAAACAGTCTGAATGCTTAATGATTCAGACCTGAATGATTAAGAGGCTTATTAAGAGGCTACCAAACAGCCCCTTATTGTGAATATTGGTTGTATGGGTGGTAGGTTCATAATTTTTTTTTCCAAAAGTCAAAAGCAAAAAGCCAAAAGACAGGATTTCTAACTTCTCAAAACAAGTTTTCCACTTTTAAAAGCCAAAAGTCAAAACAGAAAGTGCTTTTGGATTACACAAACAACTTATTGACTTATTGGCTTCTTGGAAAAGCCAATAAGTCAATAAGTTGTTTTGAAACCCAATCCCAAACACCCTCTTAGACACCTTTTAAAGTTTAAATTACTACCTTCGTATACTCGTATATCGGCGTATAGGATGCATGATAGTGTAATTATATAAGAGGGTGTGTGAGGATATATTTACCCATATGTGCGCAGGCCTATATCACACGTCAGAATGGAATAATCACATTGCCAACATTCTAGAAGGCCTCGAGCGTAATATAAGACAAGTCATCTAATAGAGAGACAAGGAAAGAGACATCTAGCCAATCAGCGGAGAGGATTTCCTGGCCTATGATCACCTGGCAGGTACAAAAGGACGACAAGGACACCCAAAAAGGACAACCAAATAATAGCAAAAGGACAACATTGTACTCCCTAACGGTTGACAAAACTTATGGGACCCGCACAAGACAGTTGTCATTCCTAAGCAGCCAATCGGAGGACATTTCTTAACATTATAAATACCCTTCTCCCATTAGGGAGAAAGGGTCAGTCTTTCATTATTAAAAAGCCTAAAATTGATACTCTAAACTTAGGAAGAAAGATTATAGTCGAAATATTTGTAATCATATTTATTCGAGTTCTTTGTAATCGTCCAGTCCACTATCACTATATATATATATATATCTCTCGTTACATTGTTCTTATTTAAGTGTGGTTAAGCAGTGTTTCTTCAGTGTGCCAATTTCTAAAGCTCCTTTAAAGCAACATCATTTACACTAAGAACAACCCATATCTAGCCCCATTTGTAACACCCCAACCGATGGCGGAAACATCGGGGTGCCACGTATTGATGATTGTTTTCAGTAGCACATGGTATAATATAAATTTTAAATAATTTATTCAAACATAATATCCAAAATGTGAAATAATGTCTAAGAATTCAAATACATAACATCAAATAATAACTTCAAAAACTTCAAATAAACTTCAAGATAAATCCTCATGCTAACTCAAGCCTCAGCTTCATTGTTACCTGAAACATGTTAATTTTGAAAGTATTTTGGGTCAACATAAGTTGGTGAGAATTACATAGGTTTTTGATGATAAATGAATAAAATGTTATGCAATTCATGTGCCATGTTAATCTAGCCCATATGTGAGAACATATTAGAAATAAATCGAGTGCATAATCAACCCTGTTGACTGTTATAAAATGATACATACCATACACTTATGGTCCCAATGAATATGTTATGCGATAACAAACACCCACGTAACCTTGGTAGGAGGCACGTATCCGGGTGGGATTGTCAGTCCAATAGATCTATCAATGTATACCGTCGGCTGATCAATGTTAATGATTATGCTAGAATGGTGCTTACTCTAATCATGCTCAAGACAATATGCAACATAGAAAACACATAGACACATTGATGATTGAATTGCAATGAAAATGTTATAACATGTTTCACCCCAAAAATGGTGATAAAAGGGGCTATGTAAACTCACCTTAGCAAATGTTAACTTGTTGAAAATATGAAATAATTGTGTTGCCCAAAGTGATTCCAAATATTACCCTATAATGAGGTAATATATAATAAGTCTAAGTCTAATTAACTAATATGTGTATCCTAGGGTTTCGATTTGGGGATAATCAATTGTTAAATTTAATTTAAAAATGTTAATTAAATAAAGAAAATTTGATAATTAATGAAAGAAGGTCTTTTTATGAAGTTTGAATTTTGAGTGAGCACATTAAAGTGTTTGAAGCAATAAAATAATTTTTATAAAATTATTTCATTTAAAATAGATTTTTAAATCTATTTATTTATAAATAGCCAATTATTAACTTTAATATTCAAAAATACTAAAATTAAAGAAATCTTATTTTAAAAATCATATTTCTGTTCTAAATGATTAAAAATAATTTGTATAAAATTTTGGTGCAAAAATGATGAAAATTGGATTTATTATGAATTAATTATGATTAAATCTAACAAAAATTGTTTAAAAATATAAAATAAATGATTTTACTGATTTAAAAATTATTTCAGTAAAGGTTGACTTTATAAAAAGTCAGGATAAATTTTGGGAAATTTAATAAAACTGTTTTGATATAATAATGGATTTTTATAAATATAATAGTATAAAAATGATTTAATTATTATAAATATTAAATAAAAGAATTTCTGAAAAATAAAAATTGTAAATAACACTTTTATATCAGATTAAACAATTATAATTTTTTTAGAATTTATAAAATAGTTTAGGTATTTTAAAAAGAATTTAAATGATTAAAAGGATTAATATATATAATTGATTATATTGTTTGTTTAAAAGAAAAGAAAAGAAAAGAACACAAAAACCCGGTCAGAGCCGGGACTCGAACCCGGGTGACCTCTGTGGAGGGTCAGAGTCACAACCACCTGGCCTAGGCCGGTGGTTGTGATGATTCTGGTTTCAATTTAAATAAATACAATAGCGAAAACCAGTTTTATCCCCAATTATTAACGCGATGAACCCTAGATTTACAATTGAACGATTCAGGCAACTATAGCCCGATTAATGTTAGGGCTTTGGTTGCCTGAATGCCGATGAATATAACCCACAAAAACACAAGGACTCACAGAGTGGTATTGATGATGATAGTCGGGTCAAGGAGAAAGTCAAACCACGAGCAATTTAATCAATTACAGAGTGAATTAGAGAGATATAGAGATTGAGAGAGAGTTGTGAGCGATTTGACAAGGCTCGCAGACCATCTATATATACTAGAGGATTAGGGTTAGGGTTAATTAGAAGGTTGACTTTCAATTTAATAATACGCGTCTAATAATCAAATGGGTCAACGATGCCGTGTTATTGATTGTGTAATTGTGTTGTATTGGGCCGGTTATTGCCCTAATTTGCCAAAAATATATCAATTACGCGTTAATTAGACGGATTGCTCATCAAGCTATCCCACAGTTGACTTTCCTTGTCAACTGTGGGAGTTTTAAATGTGTGTATAAAATAATAATGTGCCCGGGTTTATCACAAGAAAGTGGCCAGCCCAGCTGGTTGTGCTCGTGTGTTTGTTTAACCCGGCCTTTGGCGCGGGTTCGATTCCCGGCCAAGGCAGGTTTTATTTTTTTGATATAATATACAAAACACACATATATATAATATTATATATAGTATTAGGGTTCCATAATAGCGACAAAAATAATAAATGCGAAGATAATTATGAAAACTTGACGTTTTATTAATGTCAATGCGTAACGTACAAGTATTAATGCGTAATGTTACAGTCTCCCCTACTTTTAGGAACTTCGTCCCGAAGTTGGAGTTGGAGAGTCTGGTGGAAAAAGATGTGGATACTTCGACTTCATCTGGTCTTTACGTTCCCAAGTGAACTCTGGGCCTCGTTTAGATTCCCAACGAACCTTAACGATCGGAATACGACTGCGCTTGAGTTTCTTGACTCCAGTGTCAACAATCTCGACGGGTTTCTCGATAATGTGCATGCTTTCATCGATTTGCACATCCTCAAGAGGAACATGAAGGTTCTCATCTGCTAAGCATTTCTTGAGATTCGAAACATGGAAGGTCGGATGAACATTGCTTAGCTCAGGTGGAAGATCAAGCTTGTAAGCCACTTTTCCAACTCTGTCAAGAATTTTGAAGGGGCCTACGTAACGAGGAGCTAGTTTTCCCTTTCTACCGAAACGAATAACTCCTTTCCAAGGGGATACCTTAAGTAGCACAAGGTCCCCAACTTGAAATTCCAAGGGTTTACGACGTTTATCAGCATAACTCTTTTGGCGACTTCGAGCCTTGAGAAGATTATCCTGAATAAGCTGGATTTTGTCTGTGGTTTCCTGGATTAGTTCGGGTCCAGTAATACGAGCTTCACCAACCTCGGTCCAACAGACAGGAGAACGACATTTCCGACCATAGAGTGCCTCAAAAGGAGCCATGTTAATGCTGGCGTGATAACTGTTGTTGTATGAAAACTCAACCAAAGGAAGATGAGAATCCCATGCGCCACCAAAATCGAAGACACATGCCCTGAGCATGTCCTCAAGTGTCTGGATGGTTCGTTCAGTCTGACCATCCGTTTGAGGGTGATAAGCAGTGCTCAGGTTCAACTTAGTGCCCAAAGCATCTTGTAGAGATCCCCAAAAGTGAGAGGTGAAACGACCATCGCGATCAGAAATAATGTCCAAAGGTATACCGTGACGACATACGATTTCACTTACGTACATCTGTGCCAACCTTTCCACAGAATACTTCTCACGAATAGGTAGAAAGTGAGCTGACTTGGTCAAACGATCGACGATTACCCAAATACTGTCAAAACCTTTGGGTGTGCGAGGGAGTTTGGTGATGAAATCCATAGCTATGCTCTCCCATTTCCAGACAGGAATCTCTGGTTGTTCAAGCATACCAGATGGTCGTTGATGTTCAGCCTTAACCTTGGAACAAGTGAGGCATTTTGCGACGAATAGAGCAATGTCTTTCTTCATACCAGGCCACCAATAAGAATAACGAAGATCTTGGTACATCTTGTCAGCTCCAGGATGAATAGAATAACGAGACTTATGAGCCTCGTTCATGAGAAAAGTACGAAGATCATCACGGTCGGGAATCCACAGTCGATTAAGAAAATAAAGGAGACCATCGGGTTTGGTTTCAAGTTGAGTCTCAGCACCACAAGACATTTCATCGTACATGTTACCTTGGGTGACTGAGGTATGTTGAGCCTGGAGAATGCGATCTTGAAGATCAGTACGAACTCTCGCACATTGGAGTTTGACACGCTCTTTACGACTAAGTGCGTCAGCCACAACATTTGCTTTGCCAGGATGGTAGCGAATTTCGCAATCATAGTCGTTAAGTAATTCAACCCAACGTCGTTGCCTCATGTTAAGATTCTTTTGGTCGAAGACATGTTGGAGACTTTTGTGGTCCGTGAACACCACACATTTGGTCCCATACAGATAATGTCTCCAAATCTTGAGTGCGAAGACAACAGCACCCAATTCAAGATCATGGGTGGTATAATTTTTCTCGTGAGTCTTGAGTTGTCGAGACGCATAAGCAATAACCTTTCCTCGTTGCATGAGAACACAACCAAGACCTTGGTTCGATGCATCACAGTAGACCACGAAATCATCATTACCATCAGGTAGAGATAAGACAGGGGCTTCACAGAGTTTCAGCTTAAGAGTTTCAAATGCTTCCTCTTGCTTAGGTCCCCACTCATAGGGTTTACCCTTGTGAGTTAAGGTAGTGAGAGGAACAGCGATCTTGGAGAAATTGGCGATGAATCGACGATAATAACCAGCCAACCCAAGAAAAGAACGGACTTCTGTTGGAGTGGTAGGAACACTCCAATTCTTCACAGCTTCGATCTTTGCAGGATCAACATGAATTCCGTTCATATCAATGACATGTCCCAAAAATTGAACTTCCTTAAGCCAAAATTCACATTTTGAGAACTTGGCGTACAGTTGTTCTTTCTTTAGGAGACTCAAGATAGAGTGAAGATGTTGCTCGTGATCGGATTTTGATTTAGAGTAAATCAAAATATCATCAATGAAAACGATCACGAATTTATCGAGATAGGGTCTACAAACCCGATTCATCAGATCCATAAATACCGCGGGAGCATTGGTCAAACCGAAAGGCATAACCATGAATTCATAGTGACCGTAGCGAGTGCGAAAAGCTGTCTTGGGAATATCTTCATCGTGGACTCTAAGCTGATGATAACCAGAACGAAGATCAATCTTCGAGAAATGCGTTGCTCCTTGGAGTTGATCGAAGAGATCGTCAATCCTAGGGAGTGGATAACGATTCTTGATGGTGAGTTTGTTGAGTTCACGGTAGTCAATACACATCCGAAGAGAACCATCCTTCTTTTTAACAAATAAGACAGGGGCTCCCCATGGAGAAGAACTAGGGCGAATGAACCCTTTATCAGAAAGTTCCTGTAATTGACTAGCAAGTTCTTGCATCTCAGAGGGTGCAAGACGATAAGGAGCTTTAGCTATAGGATTAGCACCAGGAACAAGATCAATACGAAACTCCACTTGTCGAGCAGGAGGCAAACCAGGTAAATCCTCTGGAAAGACTTCAGGATAGTCTCGAATAATAGGAATGTCTTGGATACTTTTGCCTTTGTCCTTCTTCTCTATCACGTTAGCTAAGAAGGCTGTATACCCCTTTCGTAAGTACTTTTGGGCAGTAGTACAAGACATAAGCTTAAGCTCACCACAGGGTTTCTCACCATAGATCTTCAAAATCTCACCAGATTCGAGAGGAATGCGTATGACTTTCTCGAAGCACAGAATTTCGGCACGATGAGTTGACAACCAGTCCATGCCTACTATAACATCAAAACTACCAAGATGCATGGGAATGAGATCGATAGGGAAGGTATGATCATCGAGATTCAACAAGCAGTTACGAATAATAGAACCGATCGAAATAGACTTCCCGTTAGCTACCTCTACCACAAAAGGGTCTTCTAGATTAGTGTGGGGTAAGTTAAGTAAAGGTTCAAACTTCAGTGACACGAATGACTTATCAGCTCCAGAATCAAATAATATGGATGCATAGTGATTATTAATGAGAAACGTACCATTCACCACTTCGTTGTTGTCACGAGCCTGGTTAGCGTTGAGATTGTAGGCGCGACCTCGAGCACCTTGGTTCTGGTTGCGGTTCTGGTTTTGGTTTTGGTTTTGGTTCTGATTTTGGTTTTGGTTACGGTTACGGTTAGGGCAGTTGTTGATGTAGTGATTAGGGTTACCACACTCGTAGCATTGACCACGAGTAGGCCTGTTGTTTTGTTGGTTGGGAGCTGGGTTGTTGTTGTCTTGGGCAGCAGGAGATCGACAGACGTTCACCAGGTGACCATATCTTTGACACTTAGTACAAAATCGACATGGCACCTGTGTGGGATGGTGGTACTTGCAAGTGTTGCACAAAGGGTGAGGTCCGGTGTATGGTTTCTTGGCTGGGTTTTGGGCAGCAGGTGGAGTAGCAGCAACCATATAGTTTCTAGCCTTGCGCTTCTTGTTGCTTGAGGTCTCAGGCTTGACTTCAATTGCAGGCTGTGGAGTATCTTTGGCAACAGTCTTCTTAGTGCCCTTGCGAACTAGAGTACCGTTCTTCACATGGTTATCAGTAAGAGTGGCCGCTAGACGTTTGGCCTCTTCCAGAGTTGCAGGATTTCTACCCCAAACAGTGTCCTGGATTTGCATGGGCAGACCACCGATGTACTTCTCGATGGCTACCGGCAGAGGAGTAACCTTGTGTGGCAACAATAAGCTAAGCTCATGAAAGCGGGTGTTGTAGGCAAGATTTTCCCCACTATCTTGAGCCAAGGTGTGGAACTCATCCTCAAGCTTTTTAACCTCATTGCGAGGACAGAACTCCTCCTTCATGATCTCTTTGACCTGGTCCCAAGTCATAGCAAGAGCAACCTCGGCCCCACGAGTACGCTTTTCTTCATTCCACCATGTGAGTGCTCGTTTATGGAGAACACTCATGGCGTAACGAACCTTGAAATTGTTGGGGCACTCACTGTTGATGAAGGTATTTTCAATACCCTCAAACCATTGGAGAAGTCCAGTAGCTCCTTCTTCACCGCTGAACTTTGGAGGGTTGCAAGAGTTGAAATGTTTAAGGGTGCAAGCTTGGGGTCCATTGCCATTGCCATTGCCATTGCCATTCCCGTTCCCGTTGTTGTGACCATTCCCATTCAATTGGATGACCTGAGCAAGTAAGTTGGGAACCAGAGTTGCGATTTGCTGCGCCATTTGTTGAGAAATGATCGCAGCCAGTTGAGCATCGACCCCATTGTTGTTGTGGTTAGGAGCTTGGTCATGGTTGTGGTTATGGTTATCACCACCTTCTTCGTGGTTCTCACCATTGTTGTTGCGAGTGCTGCGACGAGGAGGCATGATCTGTAATAGACACAATGAAATGAATGAGAGTTTATATAAGGAATGTAATCATTTATTCATTAATTAAAACGAATAAACGAAAACGTTGACTTATCAAAGATTCTAAATTCTAATAACATATGAAGACATGCTTTAGCCTATAAGTGAACACTCATCCCGAGAATTCCCAGGTAGGCATCCGGGTCCCTCGTCTGATTGGGATATATGCGCAATGCCAGCCTAGACAGAAGACTCAGAATACAGGCGTTCACCCTTCCAGATTGCACGTGTTCGTTATTAAAATCTAGAACTTCGACGGGATCTCAAGGGGGTTCAGGTTAAACCTGAGGATTTTGTCCTATAAATCTAATGGTGGATCAGGATTGCAGCAGACAATTAAGAGTAGTCACATGTAGGTTTAGGGTTGTAGGGCATAGGATAAGGATAGGATTAGAGAAGCAATTAGGGTTACAAGTAGGAGAAGCAAGTACTGTTTCAGTCCCTAAGGTTATAGTCTAGATTATTTCTAATAACCTAATTCCCTATAACCAAGGCTCTGATACCAATCTGTAACACCCCAACCGATGGCGGAAACATCGGGGTGCCACGTATTGATGATTGTTTTCAGTAGCACATGGTATAATATAAATTTTAAATAATTTATTCAAACATAATATCCAAAATGTGAAATAATGTCTAAGAATTCAAATACATAACATCAAATAATAACTTCAAAAACTTCAAATAAACTTCAAGATAAATCCTCATGCTAACTCAAGCCTCAGCTTCATTGTTACCTGAAACATGTTAATTTTGAAAGTATTTTGGGTCAACATAAGTTGGTGAGAATTACATAGGTTTTTGATGATAAATGAATAAAATGTTATGCAATTCATGTGCCATGTTAATCTAGCCCATATGTGAGAACATATTAGAAATAAATCGAGTGCATAATCAACTCTGTTGACTGTTATAAAATGATACATACCATACACTTATGGTCCCAATGAATATGTTATGCGATAACAAACACCCACGTAACCTTGGTAGGAGGCACGTATCCGGGTGGGATTGTCAGTCCAATAGATCTATCAATGTATACCGTCGGCTGATCAATGTTAATGATTATGCTAGAATGGTGCTTACTCTAATCATGCTCAAGACAATATGCAACATAGAAAACACATAGACACATTGATGATTGAATTGCAATGAAAATGTTATAACATGTTTCACCCCAAAAATGGTGATAAAAGGGGCTATGTAAACTCACCTTAGCAAATGTTAACTTGTTGAAAATATGAAATAATTGTGTTGCCCAAAGTGATTCCAAATATTACCCTATAATGAGGTAATATATAATAAGTCTAAGTCTAATTAACTAATATGTGTATCCTAGGGTTTCGATTTGGGGATAATCAATTGTTAAATTTAATTTAAAAATGTTAATTAAATAAAGAAAATTTGATAATTAATGAAAGAAGGTCTTTTTATGAAGTTTGAATTTTGAGTGAGCACATTAAAGTGTTTGAAGCAATAAAATAATTTTTATAAAATTATTTCATTTAAAATAGATTTTTAAATCTATTTATTTATAAATAGCCAATTATTAACTTTAATATTCAAAAATAATAAAATTAAAGAAATCTTATTTTAAAAATCATATTTCTGTTCTAAATGATTAAAAATAATTTGTATAAAATTTTGGTGCAAAAATGATGAAAATTGGATTTATTATGAATTAATTATGATTAAATCTAACAAAAATTGTTTAAAAATATAAAATAAATGATTTTACTGATTTAAAAATTATTTCAGTAAAGGTTGACTTTATAAAAAGTCAGGATAAATTTTGGGAAATTTAATAAAACTGTTTTGATATAATAATGGATTTTTATAAATATAATAGTATAAAAATGATTTAATTATTATAAATATTAAATAAAAGAATTTCTGAAAAATAAAAATTGTAAATAACACTTTTATATCAGATTAAACAATTATAATTTTTTTAGAATTTATAAAATAGTTTAGGTATTTTAAAAAGAATTTAAATGATTAAAAGGATTAATATATATAATTGATTATATTGTTTGTTTAAAAGAAAAGAAAAGAAAAGAACACAAAAACCCGGTCAGAGCCGGGACTCGAACCCGGGTGACCTCTGTGGAGGGTCAGAGTCACAACCACCTGGCCTAGGCCGGTGGTTGTGATGATTCTGGTTTCAATTTAAATAAATACAATAGCGAAAACCAGTTTTATCCCCAATTATTAACGCGATGAACCCTAGATTTACAATTGAACGATTCAGGCAACTATAGCCCGATTAATGTTAGGGCTTTGGTTGCCTGAATGCCGATGAATATAACCCACAAAAACACAAGGACTCACAGAGTGGTATTGATGATGATAGTCGGGTCAAGGAGAAAGTCAAACCACGAGCAATTTAATCAATTACAGAGTGAATTAGAGAGATATAGAGATTGAGAGAGAGTTGTGAGCGATTTGACAAGGCTCGCAGACCATCTATATATACTAGAGGATTAGGGTTAGGGTTAATTAGAAGGTTGACTTTCAATTTAATAATACGCGTCTAATAATCAAATGGGTCAACGATGCCGTGTTATTGATTGTGTAATTGTGTTGTATTGGGCCGGTTATTGCCCTAATTTGCCAAAAATATATCAATTACGCGTTAATTAGACGGATTGCTCATCAAGCTATCCCACAGTTGACTTTCCTTGTCAACTGTGGGAGTTTTAAATGTGTGTATAAAATAATAATGTGCCCGGGTTTATCACAAGAAAGTGGCCAGCCCAGCTGGTTGTGCTCGTGTGTTTGTTTAACCCGGCCTTTGGCGCGGGTTCGATTCCCGGCCAAGGCAGGTTTTATTTTTTTGATATAATATACAAAACACACATATATATAATATTATATATAGTATTAGGGTTCCATAATAGCGACAAAAATAATAAATGCGAAGATAATTATGAAAACTTGACGTTTTATTAATGTCAATGCGTAACGTACAAGTATTAATGCGTAATGTTACACCATTGATAGGGGCACAACACTCATAATCTGTCATATATCCTCACTCGTTTAACCTCTCACAAAAGAATATCACCAGCTACCTCAAGCTAGCCCTACACCGAACTCACTCGCCCCTACCCGCGTTAACAACGAGTGTTGTAGCCGCACACACCTACAGGCGCCCCTAATACCCTAATATGTTTCTTTATATTTGTATGAAATTTATGTTTTATAAACCTTGGCTAATCAAAAGGACTGTTTTTAAAAACTAGTCGAGTTAGATACCAACTATATATGCCAAATTATTCATATGTATAAATTTACAGTGTCACCTGCTTGGTGGGCCTTTTTATTTATATAAAAAGTCGTTTATTGTTAAAAAAAAAAAAAAATTTACAGTGTCTTCCCTAACATTATCAAATCATAGGATATCAAGCGAGAAAAAACGAATGTCATGTTGGCCTGGACAATCAGATCAAACATAAACACGAGATATTTGGGGAGACGAACCCGCGACTCTTTCTATTCAATCAAAGGAACTTACAAACAAGGGACAATTAGAAACATTAACCTAGACCCCTATTTATACTAAATTAACCATACTAATCCTACTCAAATACTTCAACCAATTCTATTCTAATACTAACCCCACATCATTATCCATACTAATTAACCAAACTAGATAATTCTAAACATTCAAATAATTAATTAAATATTAAATAATTAAACTTTTCACTTTAGCCCCTTCAACTTTACTACTTATTTAAGATTAATCTTCATTCACCCCTTAATCTTGAATTGTATTTCTTCTTGCATTTGTTCCTCCTTTTCAACTGTCTATAACATACTTGCTTCATTGTTTTTTCAAACTTAGCATTTGATTCTTCCATATTTAACTTTGAAGTTGCATTGGCACTTCTTTCTCGATTCGCTTCTTCTCATCAATTCGTTCTTGACCAATACTTTCACGAACTTCTAACAATTCCCTTGTGATTGTTTCAAACCGAATTTCTCTCACTTTCATTATCGGTTTCACATCAAGACTTTCTTTCTTTGCATCTTCAAGATTGCTAGAATTACAACATACTTGGAACTTGATATTGTACATTCTATTCTGGTTTCTCTGAACCTTCATCAACAATCTTCCTTTCTGATCATGTAGCCTCAATATCCCATTGGCTATCTCAATCTTACATACTTCTTCATCCAACTGACCCAAGCTAAGAAGATTTGTCTTCAACTTAGGCATATAGAAAACATTAAAAAAACGTTTTTTTTTTTCTCCATTCTTACCTACCACATTCACATTACCTTAACCTTTGATTTCGATCTCCGATCCATCACCAAACTTTACTTTACCTGAAACTCGTTCATCCAAGGTAATGAAATACTCTTTCTTTCCCGACATATGATAACTTGCACCATTATCTAAGGACCACGTTCCTTCATTCTTTTCATCTTGTTTAAACACACTAGGGATAACCCTTTCTTCACTCAAACTTACTTTCTTTGTCGAACAAACTGCCATAAACAAAGATGGATCAATATCACCTACATCTTCTTTCTTTGTCAAATTGACTTCTTCTTTCCCTTTACTAGGAGTTTTACATTCATACAAATAATGCCTATTGCCTAATCATATCACAGTTGTAGCACCTCACATACTTCCTTCTGTCATGCCATTCTTCGGGGTTCTTTTTCGTCTGTTCAACCCGTTCATCATTCTCACGTTCATTACTCCATCTTTGATTCCATCTCCCACGTCTGTTGTATCTTCCACGTCCTCTACCATGTCCTTGGTAGTTTTCAACTTTCTTTTTAGTCTGGTTGAACATAAGCTGACTCTGGGATGAACTTTCACTTACATTCTTAAACTTATTTCTTTCTTCATATGCCTTCAAATGTCCGACCACATCTTCAAACGTCATTGTTTCGATATCTGCGAATCGCTCGATCGAAGAAACAATAGGTAAATATTTATTAGGCATAGAGTTCAAGAATTTTCTCACCACAACATCTTCTTCGAGTGTTGCTCCCAAGCTCTTGTACTTCGACTCTACTCCACCTAACTTTGCTGCATATTCATCCATACTTTCTGTGTCACTCATCTTCAATCCATCTAACTCGCTTCTCAACATTTAAAGACGAGCTTTATGCGTTCTTTCTGCACCAAGATAACGAACTCTTAGTGCTTCCTAAACATCTTTCGGTTTCGAATACTTAGCCATCTAAAGCAACACATCTTCAGGTAGAGTTTGAAAGATAACACCCAATGCTATAAACTTCTTTCTTTCTTTCTTCCATTCCTGTCCCTTTTTCCTTATCAATTGCAGCTTGCAAACCGTTCGCGCCTAACACAATTTTCGCCATAACCGACCATGCAACGTAGTTAGTCGAGGTTAACTTTGGTGCCTGCAAAAAGAAACCACCTGTCGAATCTTTCACCATTCCTGAACTCTCTTCTTTGTCACCACCCATGATAAACCTCTAAATTTTTTTCTGCGTACTAACAAAAATGAAGCAGATCTGATCTTGATCAAACTAGTTCACAACCAACACCAAGCAACAAAAGAATTTGACTATTTTTTTTTTTAAATGAAACAGCAAGATTTTTTTAAACAGTAAACTTAAATCGAAAGTCGAACAAAATCTGCTCCTTTGTTTTCTTGCAAATCACGACAAAACATGAGAATTATAAACCTCCTCGTTGGAATTAATTTTATCAGCACACAAACTCTAAAAGAATTATATTGCTTATGTTGTGAATTGTGATCAGTAGCTTCAAACAACTCAACTATCTACTATTGGATAAACAACAAATCAATTCCCACCAACGTCAATTAATAATTACAACTATCTCCAATATTGACGTGAAGAATAACGATTTGTTATTATTTCTACGTCGGCGGTGTGTTGTTTCTTTCTGGCTGCCGTTTCTTTCTTCACGTGTCTAATCTTCAAGAGCTAGAGCTAACCTGTTCTGATACCAATGGTTGGCCCGGACAATCAGATCAAACATGAACACGAGATATTGAGGGAGACGAACTCGCGACTCTTTTCTATTCAATCAAAGGAACTTAAAAACAAGGGACAATTAAAAACATTAACATAGACCTCTATTTATACTAAATTAACCATACTAATCCTACTCAAATACTTCTACCAATTCTACTTTAATACTAACCCCACATCATTATCCATACTAATTAGACTTCTCGGTATGGGGCTCGGCATAGGCCCGGCTAGGGGATGCCAGGGGCGGCAACACCGCCCCTGGCCCGACGTCGTCAAGCTCGACAAGGAGAAGCCAGCCCTACCGTCCCTCCACGTGTGTTGTTTGATTGCATCTGACCGTTGTGCAAGGGTCGTTAGACCGTTTAAAAAGGGTTTTTTATTATTATAAATACACAACCAACTACCTCATTTTTACACCATCTCTTCTACAATCTTTATACATTCTTCTAATTTTTTATACAATCTTTACATTTTATATCATCATGGATCCCTACCAAAACAAGCCGAACCCAAACCCAAATCAAACCCCACAACGTAACAAATCCCAAACCCAAACCCGTTCACGACACCGGGTTACATGATGCCAATCGATCCAACTTTGGCTACATTTTCGGGGTTCCAACAAAGTCCTAACCCTTTCACCCAATATTCCCAAATGCAAATGCACCAAAACCCCACTACTTTTAGTCAATTTGGCCATATGCAAATGCACCAAAACCCTCAATCTTTCACTCAAGTTTTGCAAACTCCGCCATTTCAACTGCCTCAACAACCACAACGACAACCGTCACTCGAACCCGAAGAAGAAGACGAGGTGGAAGAGTTTGTGCCCAAAACGCAACCCCAATCTTCGAAGGGGAAAAGAAAAAGAAAAGTCGGGCTAAAGCACGTGAAACTCTCGCGTCCAAAAAGCTATGGTCGAAAATATAAGAAGAAGCATTAGCTAAAGCGTAGCTTTCTACATCAAAAGATCCCGTAGTTGGTAAAAAAAAATTCTTACAATATGTGTTACAATATTTTTATTTTTTTTAAGTGCTATAATATACGTTGTATTTAAAGATGTAGGGAACAATCAAACGAGAGATAGTTTATGGCTTGAAGTAACCGATAAATTCCACGAAATAATGGAGCAACCTCCATATTGCAACTTCGAGTCGATAGGTTCCAAGTGGAGGAAAATGAACGCTACAATCAACCGCTTCATCAAGTATTATAATCCGTTGGTGATCAATCCTCCAAGTTGGTGGAACGAGGAAATGATTTTCAAAGAGGCGATGCGTAAATTTGAAGACAAGAATGGGCAAGTTTTTCCTCACGTTCGTGCGTGGACGATTTTGAAGACATCTCCCAAATGGGCACCAATTCAAAACGAGGTTGCAAGCGCCAAACGATCCAAAACCTCAGAGTCAGGCAACTATAGCATGGGAGGCGGGTCGACCGGTCGTTGTCAGATTACAATAAACGACGACCCAGAGTTCGAGGAAGATCCCATTCCGGATGAGGCACGACCCATAAGGAGGGACAAAGCCAAAAAGCAAGCGGCTGCAAAAAAACAAGCCGCATCAGGGAGTGGGAGCGGGTCAAAGATGGACAGTTTGGTGGCTGAATTGGAATCCTTCAAACACACCTTTAGTCAAACTCATGCAGAGAAGGTAAAACTGAAGGAATGCGAAATTGAAGAAAAACTTCGATTGAGGCAAAAGAAAGTGGAGGAAAGAATTCGCCAAAGAATGAAGCCGCACAACTAGAAGAATGGAAATAATGACAACCAATATCAACGACTATCCCGAAGAAGACCGTCGTCCCGTCTTGCTAAAAATGAAGGAGAATATCGCCAACAAATATAATTCGTAGTTTTTTTTTAATTTAAGTGTTCGTTTTTTTAGTTTTATTTAAGTGTTCGTTTTTTTAGTTTTATTTAAGTGTTTTTTAATTTGTAATTCTAGGTTTATTAATGTAATTTTAACTTTTTATTATTAATATTTTAATATTAATTAATTAAAACAAAAAAAATAGAAAACAAAAGGGTGATGATGCTCCTCTCCACATCCTTGGAACATCATCACCATGATGTTCCTAGGACATGATGATGTGACAGCTTAAGTTGAGAACCATCATGAATGATAGGCCTATTCCACACTCACTAGCCTTAACCAAACTAATTTTTTTTTTTAATTTAGGTGTTCGTTTTTTTAGTTTTATTTAAGTATTCGTTTTTTATTTTTATTTAAGTATTTTTTTAATTTGTAATTTTAGGTTTATTAATGTAATTTTAACTTTTTAATTTTAATATTATAATATTATTTAATTAAAACAAAAAAAATAGAAAACAAAAGGGTGGTGATGCTCCTCTCCACACCCTTGGAATATCATCACTATGATATTCCTAGGACGTGGTGATGTAATAGCTTAGGTTGAGAACCGTCATGAGTGATGGACATACTCCACACCCACTAGCCTTAACCAAACTAGTTAATTCTAAACATTCAAATAATTAATTAAACTTTTCATTTTAGCCCCTTCAACTTTACTACTTATTCAAGATTAATTTTTATCTCAACTCTCAAGCATCATTGTATGATTTACAACTTAGAAAATATGGCCAATGCTAGATAAATTGCTAATCAAGACCGTCTATGAAAATACCTAAGAGTTCAGGCTATAGATGGGTAAAAAAATAGGTCTCAAAAATGGAAAATATATTTAAAGTTTTATAATAATTTTGAGGGGAGAGTTGTATTAAATGAGAAGTGATCAAATTATTTGTTTATATAAAATATATTAAAAAAAATATTGGCTTACGGGAGAGTGGACCCTGGGTAGTCGCCCACATTACTCTACCATAAGTAGGGCTGCAAACGAACCGAACGAACACGAACAAAGCCTTGTTCGTGTTCGTTTGTTAATTTTGTTCATGAACACAAACAAGTGTTCATGAATCATGAACACAAACAAGTGTTCATGAACATATACAAACACAAACGAACATATATTAACTTTCTAATAAAATTGAATTCACCTACATATATGTTTATTTATTTATTTGGGTTAAATAAATAAAAATAAAATAATATTAGGACAAACTGTAAAAACAAAAAACCTTATTAAACTATCGAACATAAACGAACACCTTACCGAACATTCACGAACATAAACGAACGAACATGGCCTCTGTTCATGTTCGTTCGTTTAACTAAACGAACGAAATATTTTGTTCGTGTTCGTTCGTTTATTAAACGAACGAACATAAACGAACTTCCCGCTGAATGGTTCGTGAACTGTTCGTTGAAAGTTCCGTTCGTTTGCAGCCCTAACCATAAGCCGACCCTAATTACTATTAAAATGTTCGATTTGAGTCGAGCTTTTAATGGATTAATCGAGATCAAGCTTTATAGCATAAAAGAGCAAGTTTGAAATGGAGCCCACCTCAAGGGCTTAGTACATGTTTTTCAAAGAGATAAGAGAGAGGAGATAAGAAGAAATTGGGAGATTCATGTATGTGGAAAAAGTTGGGTAAAAAATATTGGATCCCCTCATCTTACATGTGTGCATACGAATCTGCCAGGTTTCATATTCGATGATAATTGATGAATTTTAATCAAAACGAGTATGTATATGCATGAATCATTCAAATTTGACCTTTAGCCAATAAAGAACCCAACATGAGGGGAGTATGAAAACGAGTGCATTAAATGATAAAATGTAAAAAGATGGTGTATAAATTAAACAAATCTTGCAAGTAAATATGATACCCGACACAATTTAGTTAGTTAGACCATGTGAAACCGGATCGAGCCCATGCACGGTGGCGATGATCCGTAACGTTCCAAGCAAAATTTAGGGGGTGTTAAAGCCTCAAATAGTTAGCATGTTAGACCATGCGTAGTGGAGGGCTTTATATATAAAGCCCCCCTTTCTGATTGGTCCACGTGGCAGCTGAGTCAGAATGGAGAGATAAAGTGAAAAAGGGGTGTAGTGGTGGGGCTTTATTTATAAAGCCCCTATTAATATTTTATTATATCTTTTAAAATAAAATAATAATAAAATAGAGAGAGAGGATGATGTGGCTTGATCTGATTGGAGGGGGCAAAAGGGGGATGGCGTTATATATATAAAGCCCTTTGCTGATTTTTGCTGATGGAGCCCCTTGTAATGATGTACAGGGGCACTATTTTTTTTTCCCCAAAAAAACGCCCCACTACGGGGGGTCTTAAACGATGGGGAAAGTGCGAGGGTGGTAATTTAATAATGGCTACCAATGGAAAAATTCCACCTGACCCCACTAATCAATTTTCTTTTTTAAGTTTTTTAATATATATAATTTAAATATTATTTTAATGAGTGGTGGATACTGAGAACTAATTATAAGCCATTACTGGATCCAGTAAAAAAAAGTGAAAGATATATCAATGATGTGTCATGCACTTTATCACGTTACGATTAAAAATAGTAAACCCATTACACCAAGCCTTAGGCTGGTGGGTGGAGGTGGTTGATCACTTGAGGATGAACCTCCACAAAACGCCACGCCACCAGGGATCCGGCTCATCACCCAAGTGATAAGCCTAGGGTGTGGGTGATGGACCTCTCTATCATAATCTTTTTCTTCGTCTTCCCATCTCATCCTCAAACAGTCAGATTTAGCTCGTTACCCTTCTCTCCTCATTGATGCAAGTGTCGCAACCAGCCCCAAGTTCCAAGATGGGCGGCGACAGATCGATGATAAATCCCACATCTACCAGTCTTATAGAGAAAAATATAAAAAAACACCAACCTTAAGTACTTTTATTTATGGCCGGCATGATCATTAGAACATCTATGCCACCTATATGTATATACACACTTTACACACACCAACAATTGCATAATCAAATTAGCTATTTTGATGCAAATCTATTGAAAATGTTTTCTATTTTTTTTTAACAACAATCTTATCATCTCTTATTGTACACTAAAGTTCATCACTAGATTCGAGTCCTCAACCTCTTAGAAACAGCCACCATCAAGCGAAAAGAACCTATGATTAAAAAAATAGTGTCGAACTTAAACAAAATAAATTGAACATTTTGAAACAAATATATCTCGGCATATCGCTTAGTACATCATTTTATTGTATGATGCCTCTAGGTGTAAAATAGAAGAAATTATTAAATAAAATAAATTGAAAATATATAGTTTTTCTTCTGTTTTCACTTGCTTTTTAACCAAACCATGATTTTCTATTTAATTTATTAATACATCATCTTATTGTATGATACCTCTAGGTGATACATCTCTAGATTACAGGACAATGTATTTATCTCGTGGGAGCAATGGTGCGTTTTTAATTTTATTGTATATAAGTTTTACGTTTTATTAAGAGGTGCTTAATTATTATATAAGTTTCATTTCATTGAAAAAAAATACACATAAGATTTTCTCAAGTCATTTTCCAAAACCAAACTATTAGCTCCATACTTCATATGACAAAAAAGAAAAAGAAAAAAAAAAGATATACAATTAATCATAAACATTTCAATAGTTTTTATCAGTGGTAGAACTCGCTAGACGCTAGTCAGTCGGTGATGTACTGACTAGGGATTAATCGGATTGGATTTTCATATATATTTTTCCAAATTTATACATATATAATGCTAATTTTATATCTTATATGTATAAATTTAGGAGTTTAGACGCCAAATATAAGCTAGTGAATATGGAGGGGAGTTAAATATTAAATTTTCTAAACTTAAATAACCCTAATCACCCCAATCGTTCACGATATCCTGTTTTTTCTTCCTCATTCCATCTTTCATCGTACGAGACCATCAGACACAACTAGGGTTCATGGAGTTTTATCGATTTTGCTTCTAAATCATGGATTATCATCTACTTTTGAGGTAAGAACTTGTATTATTTGATCGATTTGCTCCAGTTTTGACCCGTTCGAATTAATTTTTTTACCTAATTTTAAGTTGTTAGGTCCAACTAATCGGTGATTAATCGGGACACCGACTAATTGAGTGATTTGCCCAAAATTAATCAGTAAAGTGAGGACTAGCGATTAATCACCGATTAATCGGGATTTTTACAACCTTGATTTTTATATAAAATTTTACTAAATTCATGTAATTTGACAGCTTGTTCTCCGTCTTCGTGTTATTCTCATATAATTTGACTCTTTATTGAAATGAAATGAACTCTTTTTATCAATAGTTTTTATTTATAATAAGACATTACAACCAAACATTTAACAATTTATATAAAATTTTACTAAATTCATCATGAGTTGCAATTGTCATGGTCAAATCAACTTGAAAGAAGCGATAGTGAGAGAAAACCCTAATTTGAATCTATGTCACCCTCTCATCCTACACCTGCAGCACCTGCATATACAGCCAAAACATTGTAGTACACTGAGCTAAGAAAAGCCTGTTACCTTTTTTGTTTTTTGTTTTCTTTTCCTTTAAACCTTTGTATATCTATCTATCCATCGTATCAACACTTTGCAACCAAACTACTTCAGCCAGACCTGTTTTTAGCCTTAACTTTTAAGCCACAAAATCTCACAACCCACAAAGGAACCAAGGGTTCTTTGTGGAGCCCCATATGCTCTCTAATCTATCCATTCTAGAGAGAGAAAGACACACATCCACATATACATACATATAGTGAGAGAGTGTGAAAGGTTGGAAGAACAATATATATATAATGCAGCAGCACCTGATGCAGATGCAGCCCATGATGGCAGCCTATTATCCCACCAACAATATCACTACTGATCATATCCAACAGGTAATTTCAATTGCTTCTTCCCATAGATTTTTTTCAGTTATCAGTTTTTGATCAGTTTACACCTTTTGACTTTTTGTTTCCTGCATATATATACACTACTGATCTTATTATTCTTATCCACTGCCTGATTGTGTTTTGTGTCCTCTTGTTGGGTGGATTTGTTCAACTTTATTCATATATTTTATGATGATTTCTTTTGGCTTTTGCCTGCTTAATTAAGTGTTTCTTTTGTATGTTCCTCATTATTGTATGTACAATTTTAGGGTTGTACACTTGTACTATACACTAAATTCTTGATCTTGCATGATCTCTACTCATTAATGAAATAATTAATAACTCTTGTAATAAACAATTAGTATTTTTTTTATTAGACCATGTGTAATAGGCGTTAAAACTATTGATATATCACCCCCAAGCACCCTAATGGGGCGCCATACACCGCGTCCCACCACCTTTTAACGGACGCTAAAGCTTGAGGCGTCACCTCCTTAACAAGCGCCAAAGAGGGGTTGATGTGTTGAACGGTGGTGGTTTCGAGGAGAGGGTGCACCAAACACCATGTTACGCTTTTTAATGGTTTAGTTAGCGTTTACGTGGAGCAGACCGTGACACTCACTTTTTCACTTTTTTTGTTAAACTATATGAATAATTTTTTTTTTCATTGTCCAAAGATTAATCTTTATCCTTTGCTTACTGGGAAACAAAAGTAGGAGTATAAAGTTTTGAACTTTGCAAAATTTTGTATTGTGACATGACCGGCACAAAAAAACAGATTTAGAACCCAACCCAAAGGTAATGTGACATGACCAAAAATTAGTTTCTTTGAAACTAAGCGGTTCCTAAACTGTTCATTTTAGTTATAAATAACTACATAAACAGTTACTTACAATTTATCATGGGGGTCTTTTAGGGTAGCCGAGTACGCCACGCAGCTAGAGCACATTTTTTTAGGGCAAATTCTTTTACAATTTTTTTAGGGCAAATTCTTTTACAAAACTTATATATGTATGTGTGTTTATTTTAAATAGAAAACTCATATAACACTTAAAACTTGGTCCAAATAAAAAATAGTTTAAATTATTTGTTCTGTTAAGGCTTAATAGACATATTTTTTAACGGCTTGACAGGGCATGTAAATCCGCCCACTACAACTTATACACTGTGGGTTTGTGATATTTTTCAAGAAGACATATTGGTTTGCAAGTCTTTTCAGTTTTTATTTAGGGTTTTAGATTTTTTTTTTTTTTGAACGGTGACTTTCTTAACTGGTGTGGCAGAGATCATCACACCCGCCTAATCGGCAGGCCCTGACCACCCACGCGTCCAGACTATGCTGTCTGAACCGGGTCCACGCTGGTACGATGGGTTGCGGCGTCCGGGCTATTTAGGGTTTTAGATGAAAAAAATATTCAAGTGTTATTTTTTTAAATATGATAATATATCTTTGAAGGGGTCGAAATACTACAGACCTGCCGACCTGCTAGCAATCATTGAGATGCAGGTTAGCAGATTTCATCTTCAATAAAAGAAGAAACTTTCGTTTTTTTAATTGAATATTGATATAAATATGATGAAGGGTCGTTTTTTAAGCTTAAAACTGTCCAAATTTTGATGAAGGGTCTTTTTCGTGATTGTATGTGTTATATAACTTGTTTTTTTTTTTAATGTAAAAATTACACATTTTGTAATATCTTTGGGAATTTGATCTGCATGTGCAGGTTTGGAGATTTAAATACGGTGTTACCAAAGATTCTTTTTTTTTGCATCAATATATGTGCTTGTGTGTTTTGACTTGCTCCATTGATTCTTTTATTGTCTTTTCTGATCTTGTTAGCAGATTTCATTACGCAATATGTTCTATCATACAGTAATATAAGCATAACTTAATTATTATTACTACTACATTATATTACCGAGGGTAATTCAAGTACAAATGGAATTATTGTACAAAGTGTACGAGGTGGAGAAAGCGAAAGAAACGCGCCATGACATAACCGTAAATATTGCCAATTTTATATAACTAGAGAAATTATATTTACTCTAGCGTAATTATATAATTACTCTAGAGTAAAATGTGGTTGTCACTATTTACAAAAATGCCACCGCGTTGGTTTTTGGTTTCCTTCACTTCGTACGTTTTGTATGATAATTCACTTTGTATTTGATCTTTTGTCTTATAAATATATATGATCATTATTTGACGATTTTTTTTTATAATAGTATTTGAATTTTGGTAACGGCAGAAGTTCTTAAAATGGGATTTTGTTATGGTTTGTTTGTTTGTTTTTTGGTTCCAATTTAAAGGGTTTAGTTTTCCTACGTTTACAAATGCAGTACTTGGATGAAAACAAGTCTCTCATCTTGAAGATCGTTGAGAGCCAAAACTCAGGCAAAATGGCGGAATGTGCCGAGTGAGTATTTCCATTTCTACCCTCTTGTGTTCCTTTAATATTTTTTTTAACCAATTTAACACAAGTTTTTATAAAATTTTGAAACTGAAAATTACCAAAATAGTCTATTTGATCATTTATTTAAAAACAATACATTTTAGATGTCCTAAAAAGCATGGGCTAAATCTTACCTAGCACCCATATATAAGCGGGTGCTAGGCCGCCTAGGCTAAGCCTTAGCCAGTGGCCAAAAGTGTAAGCTAGATCCTAGTCGTCTTAATCCGCGGAGCTATTTTTGTTTATCGAAAACGAGGGCTGATTACTGGTATGCTAAATTTCCATGACTATTTCGGAATATTGTTTGGTCAACGTACGTAACTATTTGATTATTAAACAATTATTTATAGACATAAAATAAACATTATTACAAAGTAAAACCTAATCAAATCATATCTTCTATGATAAAAATAAATCCTAACATATTCTCTTTAATAGTCATGTTTATGTCAAATATGTTAATGCTTGACACCATGTTGCGATTTGAAAGTGATTATCTATTCACCATGGGTTCGTTTTTAGTAGGTTAGGGTTTGCCAGTTAGAAAAGGGTAGCGGCGCAGCTTGTTGCCCGCCTGTCTGCTATCTTGATGTAATTTTTCATGGTTATGTGTTAATAAAAATCAACATAGTATTGTAAAAAAAAAAAAAAGAGTTAAAATTGTTTAAAAAAATTGTGATTATAATTTACCAAAGCATTTCAACCTATTGTTATCACATCTTAAATCAAACAAACACCTTTTGATAATGGCAGACATCAAGCCAAGCTTCAAAGGAATCTTATGTACCTTGCTGCCATTGCTGATTCTCAACCTCAAGTACCTACTCTTCATTCTCAGGTAAAATCCTAATTAGCTTCTTTGATTCTTCCAATCACGCTGTTAAACCAAACAGTTATACAACAGTTTGTACTCTTATGACTCAGTATCCTCAAGGTGGAATGATGCAGCAACCAGGAGGTCACTACATGCAAATGCAGCAACAACAACAAGCACAACAGATGTCACCACAAGCACTAATGGCTGCGCGTTCATCGATGATGTATAACCAACAGCAGTACGCGTCTCTACAACAGCAGCAAGCAATGCATAGCCAGCTAGCTGGCATGAGTTCTGGGGTTGGAACCAGTGGGCTTCACATGCTACAGACGGACAGCAGCCACGCGGCTGCCAGTGGGACACACCTAGGTGGAGGGTTCCCGGACTTTGGGCGCAAGCAAGATGTTGGGGTTTCTGGTGAGGGGAGGGGAGGGGGTGGCTCGAGTAGTGGAGATGGTGGCGAGACGCTTTACTTGAAATCGCCGGACAAAGGTAACTGATCGATGTGTAATAGTCTTTGTGTTAGGAAATGGTTTAGCTTGCATGTTGTGAACTTTGTGGTAGATTGTAGTTTTAAACATTTATGGAAGTTGATGTTTTTATATGTTTGGAGATTTGTTGTCTGGTTGACTTCGAAACTCTTGTTGTCCGGCCAACGGACGGGTATAAAAGTAATTAACTATTGTGCATAACATGCCTCTTTAAGTTTAACATAAGTATTGGAAATGTGACTGCTCTAATATGATTAAACATACCTAGCTCTTCAAGCTGGAAAATAGTACCTATCATTATATAAATAGCGATAAATTTCTTTTTAGGTTGATTAATGATGATTGTCATCAAGTCATGAAAAAACATACTATGATACTAACCCAGATTTCTAAGTTAATTATGGTATTATATTCATGAGTACCATAGGAATCGTAGTACCTATGTTGCACCGGAACTGGTACAGGAACAAGAAACGGGTACGGGAACGGGAAACGGCAAAACTCAAAAAATCAAGAAACGGGTACATAAAAAAATAAATATATATTATAGATAATGTACCACAGACCCCAAAATATATTAATACGTTGATGTAAACTTCAAAATTTATACATCTTCCAAATATAATGTTTATATACACAAACTAATTTTATTGTACAAATTTACAAGTATAAGGACCAAATGTTTATATACACAAACTAATTTTATAGTTTCTCTGTAAGATTTAAAGTTTTAGACACTATATGTAAACAAATAAAAGATATAGGGGTTAAATATGAAAATAGTTAATCTTTTTAACCCTAAAAGGCTTAAAAGTTAAAATAGTTCACACACAGCCACCATTCATCATTTTCCTCCTTGTTCTTTTTCTTTTTCTTTTTGACCATCCAAACGAAGTTAACATATCACCGGCAAGTAAATAACCACCACCAAACTAGCAAAGCTGCTAGCTAACAGTACAACAGACACCCACGATTATACCACCTGTCCAATGCTAACTATCTTCCTCCTTGTTTCTGGCTACCGTAATTGTCGCCGGTTGACTTAAAAAAACGTCCTGGACTGCTGGAAACTTTTTAAAAAAAATGCCCCCAAAACTAGAAACGGTACAAGAAACACCAATTGACTTATCGAAGCGGTCACGGAACGTCCCCAAATTTTTGGAAACGGCCAAGAAACATTTCTCAGGCGTCCCCGTAAGCGTTTCCGTCCCCGGCGAGTTTCGGGTACGAGTATTATAAATATAAAGAAAGTAAAGATTGGGTGAAGGTTGATTTACCTTTCTAAGTAAATTGTTATGAAATTAAGAAAGCAAGTAACAAGAGACACAAAAAACACCCAAGAGTGGATATGAAGATGAGCAACAAGCAACCACTTCAGTTTTTGCTTTGGTTACTTAGTTGCAAGACAAAATCGGCGATAACAATGTTTAGTTGGCTACATACGCTTAGCTTATCGTGATCATACCACTGACCTAGAGCACATTTCGTGTAAGTGCATACCAATCATACGATCCTTAACTAAACTAACCAAGGTGTACTGGGCATGATCGGATGTAGTATTAACGCATGAATTGATTACACCAAAACAAATACAAATCACATGCATATGATTAACATCTACTCAAATATTTAAAGTTTATACATAATTATCTTCAACTAAGTAGGATTGCAACTTGTTAACAAAATGTTTGTAAATATTTGATCGTTTGCATAGACAAGATATATTGCTTGATTGAGCAACTTTAAACACAAATCACATGAAACCGCACTAACGAGACATCCACTACACATCTACCTATAACATATGTCTCTCTATGTAGAATGACAACATCGCCAAAAAAATAAAAATAAAAAAAAAACACCTCAACAATAATCTGCCCGACAATTAACAAAACCAAACAATATCATAATAATAAATATGAACTCAAATGTCTAAGTTCATAAACATTCAAGTGGAATACAAATAGGGGATATTAAAGTTAAACCCAGTAAACCAAATCTTATCACTCAAAACAAAGAAATGAAATTCTCAAGGTTTAATAAATTTAAAAATAAAGAAAAGTAATTCTTTCCTGGTTTTGCCCTCTCAAATAGAATCCCGACGTCACAAAAAAATGATTTGTGATGTGAACGGTCTTCTATTCTTGTTTACGGTGGCGGATTCAGAAATTTTTTCCAATGATGTTACTATTTTAGACATTCTAACTTTGTAGAACCTGACATAAATATTTTCGGGTGGGTCGGTTTGACGGTTCGGGTAAGGTAAGGTTGATCACATAATAAAAATATTATACAATAATAAAAAAAAACATCGTCATTAAAAATTAAAAAAACACATAATATAAATTCGATTGTCTTATGAATTTAAAAAAAAAACAATAGTTAGAGTTGTCCCCTACGAGTTTTCATCTTCTGAAAACGTTGCATTACATCTTCGACTGAAACTTGTTGGAAGAACTCTTTTTCAATGTAACAAATGCAAGAATTGTTTATGTATCCATCACCCATTCTATTACGCAATTCTGTCTTCACATGTTTCATTGAAGAGTTGAACTCATTTAACTGGAATTGGGTTGGGTCTAATGTAGTCATTTAGTGGAGTGGGCTTGTAAAAGGTTATATTTGTATCTACTTAAAAATTAGAGTTGAACTCATTTAACTGGAATTAGGTTGGGTCTAATGTAGTCACCATCTAAAAAACATTGATGTCACTCGAAAAACTATGTATACATGTATATATATACAACTAAAAAAAGACTGTTGTCCCGGGACTACGCCAGGATCAACATACCTCCGCCCATGCTTGTTTATAACTGTGAGGACAGATACCAGGTCCAAGCCCAAATAGCAGCCCGTATTTCTTTTGGTTGAGCCCAATTAGAGTTTCTTTGTAGTCAACCGCTACAATTAGTGAAAATCAATAAAAATCTACAAGAGTACAAATTCAATAGTATATAGAATTCGGTACCCGTACCGATACCGAAAGTACCGAATAGGCGAATACCGAAATCAGTAAAAGTGGCTACCGAAACCTATACCGAGTACTCAAAATCAGTACGGGTACAGGTAACGGTACGAGTACGGTATGAGCACACTATGTAACGAATAAATAGTTTTCAATTGATATGTTTTATGCTTTCTTTTGTAGTGTGCAATGAGAGATTCTACTTGCATATCCAGTTTTCTGACGAAACTTTCATAATCAATCTCTTTATCTTCAACATATTTACTCGGTTTAACTTTAAGATTTTCGATACCAATTTAGTACTCACTTTATAACCTTTTCAAGATTTGTACCCGCATTTTACCGATTTTTACTTTTAAATACAAATACCGATACATTTTGAATGATTTCCGGGATCGGTCAGAAATACCGATCTCATACAAAATAGAAAAGTAAAAAAAAAGAGGATTGTAAAATATGACCACAAAACCCAAAACCCTACTAGTCCTCTAAACCCCTTAACTCCCTTCATTTCCATGTATCCTCTGCTTCTTACGCACAGCAACACCATGAATTTCAAGTCACCATTAATAAATTTATATTGTTCCACCTGTTATTACTTATAATTCATGACCATGTCGAACAACCGACCTCGTCGTAACCATCAAATTCATTCAAATGCCCATAATATTAATAATAATAATAATAATATTAATAAGTTGAATTTAAATTCAGGTTTACGGAAACAGTATAATCTGCTACATCATGATTATATTTTGAGCAAAGTGTTCAGAAAAGACGGACCTCCACTCGGTGTAGCGTTTGATAATATTCCTTCCGGTTTGAACCGGTTAGGTAATGTTGAAGGTGATTATCGTTATCCTCTCTGTTTTTAATTAATTTGTAGATATACTGTTTTTTAATCGATGAATACGTATTTGTAACATGTTGTTTACTGTTGCTTGATTGATTGAGGAGTAGAATAGTTATGAATTGGACACTATGATAGGAAGATGAGTTCGTGCGTAGTGTTTTTGTTTTCGGTCTGCGTCCTGATGGTGTTAGTTAGGCTTCTTATGGTATGGTTCATGTATTGTAATTTAAGTAGTAGGTTGAAACATGTTTATAGTTTTTGCAACTTGTAAGGTTGTACGGGATACTGAATATGATGACTGGATGTGATTGTAAGTTTAATGCCTCTTGAAGAGAGCCGGTATTTTGGACGATTGGTCTGATAAAAATAGAGTTGTGTGTGATATGAAGTTAGCTTAAATACGAAAAGTTATTATTTGTTTTTTTTTTACAAATACTTGAATGATGTGCCATTAGATAGACATTCACTATACTTCTGCTTCTTGCCTCCTGAGTTGTTTGTATGTGTGATGTATGATTGAGTTTTTATGATGTTTTGCCAAGCCATCAAGTGTATACTGCATTGCAATTAGGTCAATGCAGTGCAAAAAAATAGAGAACACAGTTAAATATTAAAAAAATAGACAGCTCAAAGTATATTGAGTCCCCTTTGTAAAAAAATGGAGTCATAGCATTGGACTTCACACTTTTTTATTTTCCCTGTTAGGGCCATAGCGAGGCGCTTTGACGTACGGGGATTGACAGATTGGACATAAAGTCTGATAATGTCTGAAAAAGAAACCCTAAGCTCCTCGCTTTGGCGCTTTGAGGGGGGTGAAAATAATTTTTGGGGGGTTTAATTATAACGGTCCTTAAATAAAGCAGGAATCGGGAAGCTTATGCTATCCGTGATCTGTTGAAACCTCACATTTTTTCATTTACTTTCTACCTTATCAAAGCAGTAACCTGTTTTATTTTATTTCATTTTATTAATGCGTGTGCTACGTTTTCTGTATATGTAATTGTGAGATATTCTGTTTGCTCTCACCAGATTCAGAAACATCTCATCATGCTCTCCAAGAAAAACAAAGAGCGCTTAAAAGGCTAAAGGTACACAGACTATATCTCTTTTGTTCACTTGGTATAACGTTTCCGATTTTCTCAAACCATCTGTTTTTGTTGTATTTGTGACCCATTGATGCTATATTGCTTATTATTATACAGACTTCCAAGCCTACCAATATTGAGGACCAAATTGCACCCCCAGGTAGTGCTTCATTTAAACATGGCATGGGAAAAGGTTTGATGACAGTATTGAGACTTACAAACCAAGAGGGGAATTCAGTCAAGAAATATGGTATTGGAAAAGGGTTAATGGCAATTCAGCGATTAACAAATCCTGGTGGTCAAATCCTCCCAACATGTGTTGACAATCCCAATGGAGCTTTTTCTCAGTTTCCACCTTCTACATCCCAAAATCCATCTACTCAACGGAAAAAGAAGTCCAAAAAACAACAAACTGGGACGGTTTGTCTTTATCTTTTATCTCTTTGATCTTTTCATACAAAAGTGAATTTTGATCAAATATGAAAATACATGGCTGCTTTTAGCGTGACTACTCACAGTAATTCATTTGCAGAGGAGGTTAGTAAAGAAAGTACAAGAGAAGAAGTCTTCAGTTAGAAGTAAAAAGGTATAGTAATGGATATGAAAGCATCTGCTATATGGGTTTGTATTTATTGTTAATTTATTGTTTTTCTGTTAAAAAGGTGAGAAGTGAACAAGTTGATATGCAAAGGCAAATACGTAGGGAAATATGTGAAATTGCTTTGGTGGGAGGGAGAAGTAAAGAAGACCAAGGTCGATATGCTATGCTTGTAGATGATGAGGAGCTGGAACTAAGAGAACTTCAAGAAACATCAAATGCAATAACATGTGCTCATTGTGCGGTTAATCGGTTGCATGGTTGTTCCCTTTGCAAAGGTCTGTTTCATGTAGATGTTATTCTTTTTATTTTTTATTTTTTATTTTTTCCATCTTAAATAATGCTAAGTTTAGTGGAGCTGAAATACTGGCATGTGTTGTTGATGAAACATTCCTAAATTATTCACTGGTGTAAATTTTTGTAGATTTGCTGGCAAAGTTCCCTCCAAATTCAGTCAGAATGAAGCAACCCTGCCTTATGCAACCATGGGATTCTTCTCCACAACTTGTCAAGAAACTCTTTAAGGTGCATGTCAGGTCATTCAATTCTGATTTTCATTATGCTTTGCTACACACTATACCTTAAGATCTGCGGATGTTGCCAGGAGTAGCATCTATTGATACTTGTTTTTCCATAAATAGTATACTGGAACGTGTTGAATTCAATATGTCAACTACTTATTTTTTTTCTTAGATCATATTAAGGTCAAGTGATTTTAGTAGTCATGGTCTTCTCCTTAACAGGTGTGCGAATTCTATATTTTAACTACACTCTTATATGGAACTGAGGAAATGATGTTTATTGTGGGATATCGGGTGAAAGGTATTTGAAGTTTTTGATGCCCTGTAGCATTATCTATGCCTATTAAACCATTCCTAAATCCTAAGCCTATAAGCAATAGATAAATTAGGAGGGAATCCAATAGTCAGTTACTAGCAAACCTTGTATATCTCATACGAGTTGGCCAAGGTTTACTCGTACTACTTGTTCCATGTGTGATGTTTATAGTTTTATTCGGGGAGTTGGAAGCCATAGTGATTTTGGTCATGTTTAGCTTGGTAGACTATTGGTTCTGTAACGCGCTTTAGTGCTTAATAGCTAATCATGTTTCTTCATTTTCTTTTCTAATTTCTACTGAGCAACAATTACTGTAAACAAATTTGTGGATATTAAATAGTTACTCTTGTTGGCAGATATTGCACTTTGTTAGCACGTACGCTGTAATAATCGGTATCCAGTCCTTCACACTTGATGAGCTTGCGCAAGCATTTGTTGACAAGGTTAGTGATTATTTTCTATCCAAGTTTATACGTGTCAGAAATTCCATTGTAAATTGCTTAGGTTCAGTTAATCGCCATATCAACTTAATGACCTTTGCTTTATAGTAAATATTTATATATGTAGTTTTTGCTTAATTGTTTTTCAGGATTCTCAATTGCTTGGGAAACTTAATATAGCCCTTCTGAAACTGCTTCTCACTGATGTTGAGAAGGAACTGAATAGTGGATTTGTATCAAATATTTGCAAGAACTTGAAGTATCGATGGTTGCTTCAATCAGTAAGTATCATTGATTTGGCCTTTTAATTCTTTAAAGGGTAATCTATTAGTTTCTAAAGTCTATTTTAAAATCTCTTGCGGCAGGTTGGACGGGAATGGACTGTTCTGAAATTATGGAAGAAATCCTTAAATTCCCTAACATGGACAGAGATATTTTGCCAGGTGTTGGTTGCAGCGGGCTTTGGATCAAAACATGACAAATCACCACAGGAACCTCTCAACAAGGTAACTAAATTCAGAAAATTGCCATAGTCCTTTTATGAAGGTCTATAATTCAAAAAATTTACCATGCTCCATTGCTTATATACCGAATTCCATTTGAGACACAGGAAGCTGCTATGATGGCTAGTTATGGCTTAAGTCCAGGTACTCTGAAGAGTGAATTATTCAGTATATTATCATTGCAAGGGAATATGGGCATGAAAATATCCGAATTGGCTACATATTCATCGGTAAGTAACTTCAACTTCAATATCCATCCAAGGAATTTGGTAACTTTTAAACACTTTAAATCTTATCTAATAATTTCATGTTTTTTCATGAAGATCGTTGGATTGAAGCTTGCAACTACAACCGATGAAGTAGAGCAACTGATAAGCTCAATGCTGTCAAGTGATATGACTTTGTTTGAAAAAATATCATCTTCTGCATATCGTCTTCGTAACTCCATTCTTAAGAATGATGAGGATGATCAATCTGATCTTGAAGATTATGGTTGCGTTGATGATGATCCCAAGGATATTAGTCATTATCACAATATAGTTGATTTAGAGGATGATTCAGGGGCATCAAATGCATGTAAACATGGGCAAAAGAACCTAAGTAAAAGCAAGGATAAAACCTCACTTGTAAACTCTGAAATTGATGAGAGTTTCCCTGGAGAAATGTGGTTATTGGGACTGATGGAAGGTGAATATTCCGATCTAAATATTGAAGAGAAGTTAAATGCTCTATTGGCTTTGATTGATCTACTTAGAGCTGGTTCCAGTATAAGAATGGAGGTAATTTGACTAATGTAATTTTTTAAGCTTTTATGAATAATTGATATAATTGTCCATCTCATGTCGACAAACGTAAAAATCCATCAGGAACCTGCGTCAACACATGTTGGTTCTGGAGCAAAAATAAAAAGATCAACAGTAAAACAACAAATGATGCCTATGTCACAGATGATTAATGCTGGTGAGTCGGATACAATCCAAGATATGCAACCTGTTGATTCTTCAGTGATCCAAGACAAAAGTTACCTCAATTGTGAAAAGCATGCAACAGAAGTAGAAGCTGTAGATGATTCACATCCTATGCAATCGATATTTTTGGGATCTGATCGTAGGTATAATAGATACTGGCTTTTCGTGGGCCCATGTAACATGTGTGATCCGGGCCACAAGAGGATTTATTTTGAATCATCCGAGGATGGTCACTGGGAGGTGATTGAAACAGAAGAGGTAATCTAATCTTGGGAAAAAATTGGTTCTTTTTCTTATTCTAGGAGAGTAAATACCGATTTTCATTTTTTTTTGTTCTAATTGCAGGCTTTAACCAGCCTAATATCAGCTTTAGACGATAGGGGAAGACGAGAGTGTCATCTTCTTTCATCTTTAAAACGAAGAGAGGCTGTTCTTTGTGAAGCTATGACCATTATAGACAGTGAAGTTGGGGTTGGGCAACCAGCAGTTTCTGATGGATCTGAAAGGAGTATTTCTAGAGATGACAGCTCATCAGCCGTGTCTGATGTGGACAACCAACTGGGTCTAAATTACAATCTACACGATAATCTGGCTTCTACTACTACTGTTGATACTCCAATTAGCAATAGAGAGGAGTCTAAGCAGAAATGGTGTCGGCTTCAACAATTCGATGCTTGGTTATGGCACTCATTTCGTTCTGCCCTAAATTCAGTTAAGTATGGGAAAAAGTCTTTTCTTGATTCACTTGCTAGGTGTGAAATATGTCATGATTTATACTGGAGAGATGAGAAACATTGCCGGATATGTCATACAACGTTTGAGCTTGATTTTGACCTAGAAGAACGATACGCAATCCATGCTGCCACGTGTAGAGATGACTCAGTCCCCAATATGTTTCCAAAGCATAAAATCTTCTCATCGCAGTTACAGTCACTCAAGGCTGCAGCCTATACGATTGAGGTGAGGCATAGTTAATACTTTTTGAGTTAATATATTATTTTTTCTTGTGTTTTACCATTTTTTTTTTATTTCTGTATGTTTAGTCTTCTATGCCTGAGGGTGCAATGGTGGGTGCGTGGACAAAATCTGCGCATAACATATGGGTCAAAAGGTTACGACGCACCTCCACTCTAGTGCAGTTGTTACAGGTACTTTGTTTATGTCAACACACACTAAGGGACAAAGAAAGGTTTTAAACCAAAATAGCCACTGATACTTTTATCTTCTTATCAGATTCTTGGTGATTTTGTTGGTTCCATCAATAAAGGATGGGTTTATGAAAGTGAGACAGCTCTTGAATTCGGCTATGATTTGGATGATATTATTTCAAGCTTTGCATCTATTCCCCAAACATCATCTGCAGTTGCATTATGGTTGGTTAAACTGGATTTCTTAATAGCTCCTCACTTAAGAAAGATTGAGCTTGAAAAAGCAACCGGCGTATCTACAAGATCTAGATCAAAAGGTACATCTTCTTGCTGACTTATGCATCATTCTCAACTCCATGTTAACAATGGTCATTTGAGTTGGATTTTATGTTTCAGGTGCCGACATTCTGCATCACGGTTTAACCACTATGGAGACTTGCTAAACATGGCCGCCGTAAACCAAACAGTTCTTGGTTAATTTTGTCCGATGCCACAGTTACATTTTTGGTCATTACCTGGGAGTTGGTTGAGACGATATAAACATTTTTGTACAGGCAAATAGAAATCTTGAAGAATTTTACAGCTTTACATTAATACCTTCGACACGAGTCTCTTTTTTTTGCCAGAAAACCATCTATACATCTTGTAAACCGAATAAAATAGTGTTCGTATGTTCAAGTGTTATATATAAATGTAGAGCTTGATAAGTGCTCTCTACTTCAAACAGAAAAGTGTAATTCTAGTCTGAATATAATAAAATATACTTTTTACTACTTGTAAAACACTTTTTACTACTTGTAAAACAAATTTGTATATTTAACTGTGTGCAGTCAACTCCTAGTGCATATATAAACCATAGCACTTGGAAACCTAATACATACAAATAAAATGCTACAGAAAAAAATGTTGAAACTTTTCCATGTCCACCAATACGGCGCAATGCGCATATTTTCCATTCCTGCAGCTCAAAGATCGACTTGTGCATGAAACATTATCATCAAAAATGCACTCTAAAGCTCAACATCCCAAAAAAGCTTCATCTTTCAGCCAGACAAATGCCTGATTAGAAAACCAGTAAGAACCGGCATTAACAGTTAACCCTTGCCTACAATATTTTTATAAATAAAGAAATCCCTGAGAAAAACAAGATAAGACCACTTACACTGATATTGCAGTCATTCTGAGTCTTCAGATTCGGATTCAGATTCAGAACTTGAAATTTGAATTTGAGTTTGACGAAAACGGGGCAAGAATCTGGAATAAGAGGTTTGTTTCCTGTTTGGATTGATTGACCTCCTTTTCTTTTTGGTAAAACCTTCGCCACAGGTCAAGTTATAAAGTGTTCCCATGTTCTTTTCCTCTTTGGTGCCACTAATGTCATTTGAGTGCCTACATAATTTTTTAAGTAACAAGTATATGAAGAACAATGTTAATGAGTTCTTAAAAAAATATTTAAAAAGGGATAAAACCTTACTTTTCACGAATGATTTTAAACGCCTCTTTTGTTGCATATGGCAAGCCCGTCTTAGGATCGCGGTATCTGTCATAAACAAATGAAAGAAAACAAAAGAAATATTTAGGACAATCAACACCAAGCAATTGACCGGTGCATCATATGTGGCGAGTAGATGAGAGCAGAAAGCTTACTTTGCAGGTAATCCTGTAACTACACAAACATCCTTCTCCGCATCTGAAAAAGATATAAAACACATATCAAAATTAGCATCTAGAAAAGAAACAAAAGAGAGCTACAATCAGCAGATACTAAATTCACCACTACTTACATGGACGAGAGGATGTACGAATCTGAGATTTAAATGACGCCCCGTTAGCAAATTCAAGGTATGAGTAACCTGAAACGAATGTTATCATCTTAAAGAAACAATTTTCAAATAATTTAAAAACAGAATTATTAAAAAGACTTACCATCTTTAGAAAGGTATCGTATCGTGGGGCCAGTGTAAACAGCTTTATGCACAATTGCTCGCTTCTTAACTTCTTCCTCCCTTGCTAACACCCGTTCTAAGTTCCTTACGTTCATGATTTCTGCGAGATTTATTCACAGTTTTATAACCTGTTAATGTCAAGAACACGTTTTCCCGTTATTCTAAATAATAATAATATACCTGTTTGAGCAGCTTCCAGAAGCATCTCTTCTTGGGTCATCCGCTTCTCCTCACCTTCCTTTCTCCTTTTTATAGGCTAAGAACCCATCATCAACAAAAAGACGAAATGTGAATCGCATAGTAATCTTTAACAATAAATATAATAAACGATGTGGGTAATGATGGTCAACCTTCATTGTTGCTTGCAATGATGCACGTATCGCATCTCTTTCAGCTTGCCTAACAACAACCGCAGTTCGTGTCGACTTTCTAGTTGTTTTCTCTACTTCTGTATCATCAGGCATGTCATTATCTTCTTGGGGTGTTGACTTTGACTGCTCGGGATTTGTTCCTTCTTCATTAGAGCTTTCGGGTTCTGATTCAACCTTCCTTTTCTTATTTGTCGGCAACTGTTTTCCTGGAAATGACAATCTATGTTTTCCAGGAAATGGCAGTTTCTGTTTTCCTGGAGCTGTCGGTTTCTGTTTTCCTGGAACGATCAATTTTCTCTTTGGCCGCTTCCTGCAGAGAACAATACATCTTAAATAAACCTAGCTTTACATATACATGTACGATTAACGAAAATTTTCAACCTTTCATCTGGCTCGTTTTCTGCTTCCTCTTCTGGCTCGGGTTCCTGTAGCAAAAGCAAGCAACTTGGTCATGAAATCAGCCAAACTTCATAACGAGATATTCAAAATCACAGTAAACCACATACATCTTCATCAAAGTCACTGTCAAAAACATCCGCAACCTCCCCTTCTTCTACGTAGTTTGTATCATCTTCTTCCTGAAAAGAAAGCAACACATTTAACATTCCATCAAAGGTTAGGGATATATAATTATAATATAATTAATAGGAGAAAATAACTTGTGCAAGTGTATTTTGAGTTCTTTCTATCATCTCAGATGGATGTATCAGATAGAATCGTACTGCATATCAGGTGCGCCAAAGAGATCAAATCAACTGCACCAATTCGACTCCATGATGCGCATGTGATGGGATCTGATGCAACGGGTTTGAGTATTTGAAAAAAAATAGACCATCGATCTATGTTGTCAAAAGCCCCTCGGGCGCAGCAAGGCACACCTATAGCGCCTGGTGGTGGCTTAGGCGCAAATATGGGCTTTTTTGTTAAAAGCGGTGCCTATGCGCCCGCTTGGAACCAAGCGCAAGCGATACAAAACGAGAGCTTAAACTCATCATGCTGATTTTCCGGCCAATTTAGGCTAAAAGTTGCCTAAACCTCTAAAACATCCTAAATGAGCTATGAACAAGTCCTAAACAACCCTAAAACATCCTAAAGTAGCCCTAAACAAACCTAAAACATCTCTAAAATCCCTAAAAAATGTATTACATACTATGCGCCTAATTATAAAAAGCACTCGTTTTTTATGCGTCTTGCGTCTAGGCTCCGGGCTCGGCCTATGCGCCTAGTCGCTTTGACGACTATGCCATCGATTGAACAAACCTAACCAGAGAAGATGAAAACTTTATATTTTCAGTGTTTAAAAGGTTATAATTATATATATTAACAACTTCCTAGTATTTTTTAATAATGAACACCACACACGTGATGCGCGCCCATCGACTTATCAAAACGCATCAGAGCACCAAGCATTTTAGAAAACTAAGTTCCCACAATTTTAAACATTTCCTTTCGTATATTTCACAAAAACTTTCATCACTCCCACTGATAATTTTCAGACAATTCAAATACTATTTCATGTAATCAGAACAAACAAACCATCATTATTACAAAAATGCAAAACAAAAAGAACAGTAAACTTTGCAAAAATGACTAATTATGAACATAAAGTCATAAACTACATTGCAGTCTTGCATAGAGAGATATATATAATGCATGGCATAAATAATAATTAAAAAAAGAAAAGAAAATATATAGTGCAAAAAAAATCAGTAAACTATAATTAGCTAATAATAATAATAATAACCTCTTTCAAAGCATCTTGATTCCAGAACTCATCATCCTCCTCAATCTCATCATCAACCAACTTGGTCATCCTAAATTTTATATAAAAAAAACATCATAAACCACAATGTATGCCCCTAATAAATAATAATCTGTATATGTAAGTTACAAAAATTGAATGGTTACCGTTTCCCTCTTGTTGCACGGGAAGATCGATCAAGGAAAACAACATCTTCTTTATCTGAACCCATGAATTCAGTAGATAAACACTGTTGCTGTTGCTGACCAAAGATTAGTGTCTCAAAGACCCAATAAAGCAAGAAAGCAGATAACTTTGTGTTAATACGTTACAATTTTTCAGATTTTAGTGAAATTCTTGATACCCAGAAACAGAGGGAATCGAAAGTCACCAAATTCGTTTGGTTTGAGTGAGCCCTTTTACTGTAAACCCTAGTAATTTGAATCAGGTACTGGGTCGGGTCGGGTCGGGTGGGTAAGAAGAATGGAGAATTGGGTAGGTGGAATTGTGGCCCCTTTAGATTCTATCATTTACAAATGAAGACCCTAAGCTATTTCTAAAATCCAATTTGAGTGACTAAAACTTTTAAGATCCATAGAAATCACCTATATATTAAAATTAAAGAAATTACAAAATTAAAATTAAAATACTTGTTTAAAATCTTCCTATTGGGTTGGGTTTAGGGGTGTTCTTTTTAACCGATAACCAATAACCAAACCGAACCCGAAGTGACCCGACTCGATAAAATACCTTATCCGATTAACCCGAACCCGATTAAGTGCATACCCAAACCCGACTAGAGTCTTTAGGGTCAGTGTTCAGATTAGTTTTTTATAATTCGGGTAAACCCGAACAATTCAAAAAATATAAATGATCTAATTTTCATATTTTTATGTATATTGTAGTAGTGATTTTGTAGCCAAATTTTCAACTAAATATTGTAATCCATGTTGTGGTTTTATTTTATACATATTGTAGCCCAAATGGATAGAAATACGCAACCCAAATGGCTGGAAATATATAACTCAAACACCCAAACCATTTAACCAATAATCATTTAACCCGACATGAAAAACCCGAACCCGATTAACCCCATAACCGATAACCATTTAACTAGATTGGATCAACTATCGGATAATATTTTCACCACTGAAAACTTGAATAACCCGATAACCGAAAACCAAACCCGATGAACACCCCTAGTTGGGTTCTCACAATTTTTCATGCTTCTTTGGTCTTCACAACCGACCAACTTGATCGCCCCCTCCTCCGTTAGCGAAATTTGAACTTTTATTGTAGTCGGGTTTGATGGGTAAAGAATAACTGGTAATTGGGTCGGTGGAATTGTGGGCCTATAGATTACATTATTTACAAACGAAGTCCAGAACCTATTTCTCAAGTCCAATTAGAGGTGATCAAATCGGTTTTTTTTGCCAAACCGATTCGCCACAGTACCGGTTTCTGCCCGAACCGGTTTCGGTTTCAAACCGGTTCGGTTTTGGACCGGTTTTGTCGATTCGTAAGACCGGTTTCGGTTCGGTTTTGGTTTTTTTCGGTTTCGGTTCTTAATCGGTTTTTTGCGCACTTTTTTTAAAAAAGGCCAACACAAATATATATTTTTTTTTACATAAAATTCAACTTTTATTGAATTTTATAATTTTTTAAGGTGTATGGGTATAAATTTGTATATGTGGAAACATTTTTGTATAATTTTATTATATATATTTTTTAAAATATAAAATTCAATTTTTTTAATAAAAATACCGGTTTCAAATCGGTTTTTTTTAACTGGTTCCCAAACCGGTTTGGTTTAAAACCGGTTCGGTTTTTCTTGTGGAGAAGGGGAACCGGTCGGGGAACCTACGGTTTTTTTTTCGGTTCTAGCACCGGTTTGGGTAAAAACCGGTTCCTGTAGGAACCGGTTCGGTTAGGTTCCACTGGTTTCGGTCCTCAAACCGGTTTTTTTTATCACCTCTAAGTCCAATTCAAGTGTTTAAATCTAAAAAGTGAAAAATGTTAGATTAGAAGCTTTCATTGTTTTTTGTTGTTTAAATGAGTAGTTCCATGGTTATCTTCCAACTTGTTGGTGCTATGTACTTTTCTAAGTGATTCGAGACCCTTTTTCACACCTTCGCTTTTTTCCTTGCTCTCATGTTAGTATGTTACTAGTATACACTCTATCTTATTTGTATTTTCTACCGTAAAAAAAGTTTGTAAGGCATGGCTGTCTTATCAAGAGCAATATCTTTATCCCTTGTGATAGAGGTAAGGCTTATCGTCATCTGACTCTATAAAGACTCTACTTTACAAGTGAGATATTATTAAGTATGTTTGCTTGTTTGTTTTGTATAGAAAAATAATTCGTACTACCTCTCAAAAGTCTCATATTTGAGTGACAGGGACTCCAACATAGGAATGAAAATGAACAAAATCTCATATTTCCTTAAAAGTTGAGCATGGGGAAGGAAATAGCAATTCCATTTTGAGTGCTTCTTACACTTGTTTAATGAACATTTGACACTACATTTTGTTTTCCGACACCATGTAATCAAGGAGATCTCGAGGGAACAATGAAGATCGCTTAGGAGAATACAACTCCTATTAGATATTTAGTAAATATCTTTTTGTTAGGTAATTGTTTTAAATTCGTTAATACTATAGTATTTAAAAAAAATTGTCGAGTGAATAGTGGTAATGAGCAATGCATGGTTTTATGGTTATCTTTAACAATGCTTTAACATTTTATAAATTTGTTGTTAATCTATACATGTTTACAAACCGAACCGATCCGATCGGCTCGTTTACAACCGAGCGGAAAATCAAGCGAATATTTTCTGAGCAAATTCCAAGCGAACGCGAGCGAGTGGCGAGCAATTTGAACAGCCCTACATGTGGGTTGGTTGTGTAAATCTTACAAATTGTGCGGGTTGTGTCGGGTAATATGTCACGACAGGCTCAAGTCAGTGTCAGACCAACCTTATTTTAAAGCATGTTAAATTTGGATCGGGTCAAAACAAATTCTAACTAATATGGGCATTGTCCAAAATGGATTGTTTTAGAAAGAAAATAAAAGGTAGCAAATAACGTGTTAATTTCATTCAATTTACAGTCTTTTGCATTTCCATAAATAGCCCATATAATGCACGTGTAAAAGTTTGAAAGTTGGCATGAACACAAACGATGCCTATACTTGTTCGTCAGTTCGTAGTCCACATGTTACATTAATCAATCCAAAACTTGATTATTTTCATATCATTTTAATTAATTTACGTTCACTGAACCAACCCGCTAAAGAGTAATCTATATATACAATAATCCGAATAATATTACCGAGAGCAAATGTTACTATGAAACAGGTTTTTATTAATATTTTCAACGACATTTGATTATTAGCATGTCCTCAAGGTCACAAAAGTCTATTGTTTTCCAGATTTCAACTTACATCCCCATCAATTGGATGTCATCTAAATAAGTAGATGTTCAAATCCGCCTAGCTTAATGAAAACACAATACAACTAATTTTAATGGAGACTTTTATATTCTAAGTCAACTAGTCAAGACAACTGAATAACATTTTCTACTTCTTCACCAACAAAGTGGACCCATAGACATTAGACAATTTATAGTGATTTGTTTCTAAAGATTGACTTTGACCTTTTATGTTTGTAGTTAGTGCCAGAAATAAACCGAATGTTTAGCGGACAGTTTGTGAGCCGTTTGTCGGAAAGATCATTTACGTTCATTCATTTAATAAAATAATGATCGAACATGAACAAGAAATTTTGTTCGATTAATTAAATAAACGAACATGAGCAAATGTCTCGTTCGTTCTATATGACCTATTCGAAGCTGTCACCAGTATGCGAATGATGCACAATTTTTTTTCGTATTGGTGGAGTCGCTGTTGATTTACCTCGTGTATGTGAATGTTCATTCATCTTCATTCTTGTTTGCTTGTTTATGTTGTTCATTCAAATCTTTTGTACACTTATCTAATTTATCTAAAATTTTCATATTCTTTAATTTTTATTTATTTTATTACCCTACAAATAAAATATATCACCTTATTCCCACATTGTTTATAAACCTTTCCTCTTTCAATTTCTCAATATTTACTTCGACGAATATTATCGACCTCTGTTTCACGATTAGGGCTTTAAGTTCCAACGATGCTCCCTCTGCCATCCACCTCTAGGCTCCGCAGATTTTATTTGTGTTCGTAAACACGTTCATGTCCTTAATGAAAAAAGAAAAACATAAAATCTCATTCGGTAAATATTCATTAACCATTTATAAATGTTAAAAGAAAAAAAAGTTAAATAATCACATAAGTTGTAAGTTTGACTAAGTTAAACGTAAGTTGTACGTTTGACTAAGTTATAAATGTTCATTAACCATTTATAAATGTTAAAAAAAGTTAAACGTAAGTTGTAAGTTTGACTAAGTTTTCTAAAACACGTGATTGGGTCAAATAATCACATAAGGTAGTATATTGTTTGGTTAATCATTTTTTTCGTTAGAAAAAAAAATGTTAAATCTACTTTTCTTTTCTTATTTTAACTCCGTTGACACTTTTTTTCTTTTCTAAATGTGCCTTCCATATACTGAACGTATTATTCACGTGAGAGATATTTTAAACGAGGGATAGTCCCACTAAATTTGTGAGAGAAGATGAGAAGTTTGATAGCACTTGATTTTTTTTTTTTTTTTTTTTTTTTTTTTTTTTATCGGCGTAGTTCATCTGAGTAAGTTGCTTGCTAACGAACCTATCCATCTCGGTTCAGTCCTCCGTGCATATAGGCTTTTCAACCCCTCGCCCGAAGGCTTTGTATATTTTGCATACCCTGTGAATCGAACTTGAGACCTCCTGGGCAGGAACCCCACTATTGTGGGTAACCTTCCCACCTCCGTTGATAGCACTTGTTATTTTTAAGACTATGTTTTCGAGCTCACCTCTAGCCATAACTTTATCCTTTTATATTGCGTCATGTCAGCACCTACTTGACAGCTTGATAAAGCTGCTGGTCGCTCACCTGATCCTGTTGTGGCTAGAGGTATGAGGTAAGCAGTGGCTTTATCCAGTTTTTTAAATTTTCTTTTTATTTTTTAGGCTTTCTAAATTTGTATAATTTATAATATTAATACAAATATAAACTTAACTAAAAATGTTAAATTAAGGTTTACAAGAATACAAACTATAAAAAACTAAAACTAATCTAATACAAGATCATCGGGACGTCTAGCCCATAAATGCTCGACTAATCCATGACGAAGGTTTCCGTGTATCTCACAGTTCTTGATATTGTTTATGTTCAGAGGCAGAGACACAACTGTAGAACGGTGGGCCTGTGCCCACCCTAGGTCCAGCCCAGATGTATTATTAGTATGATTAAGATCAGGCCCATTTATTATCATATTGTCAAGTGTCCACCGTAGATTTTTTTGTGTGTCGAACTGTCGATTCTTATTCTCCCGCTCAAACACTCAATCCTTCATGCTCCAGTAGTCCAGCGTCCAACAATAATCCTCTTTTTGTCCAGATTTCTAGCCGACAATTTGACATCAAGAGGCCGAGAAGTAGCCGACTCTTAAGTCTTAATATCATTCTTTTTTTTTTCCTGTTAATTGTTATATATTAATTTTATAAATAAGTTGATAATATAATATTTCATATTTGATTACTTGATTTTGTATTTTTGATACATATTAGTTGCTAACTTAGTTACAGATTTTAAATTGTGATATATTGCTTGCGTTGGAGCGTTTGTGATTTGATTATTTTGTCTTTGTGAATTATGAAGCTATCATTGGTTTTGCCTGTTGTAACCGCATCTGTTGAGATATGTTTTTCGCCGATGAAACATGTAAAGTCAAGTTTACACAATCGAATTGGTGATGATTTCTTAAATGCTTGCGTAATTTGCGCTGTAGAAGTTGACGAACTTATGAATGTTACTGATGAAGAGGAAATCGAGCGTTTTAAAAAGATGAAAACATGTAGAGGACAACTGTAAACGAGGTATTTTATAGTATGTTTAAGTATTTAATGAACAATGCTATTTTATCATTATTTCTTATTTTTTCCGCCCCATTTATGGTCGACCCGAAATGTGCCCACCCTACAAAAAAAATTTGTATCTGCCACCGTTTATGTTGTCGAGTTTTTGAATATCAGCGATTGTCATTTTGGCACGTGGGATATCACCTTGGTAATTTGACATATAGCCATGTGCCTTCGTCCTCCAATATCATGTTATGTAGAATAATACAAGTATAGATGACGTCCATTATCCACTCTTGTGACATCCGTCACTTTTCGTATTTATTTTAACATTTCGTATTATTTTCATGTACGTTCGATACATTGATTAATAAAACGTTGCATTTTTTGTCATTTCCGTACCTTCAAAAAAATATTTTATGACACTTTTGGACTCGCATAACCATACTATAAACTTATATTCTCATTAAAGCTTGAAAATAACTATCAAAAAAATGAATGCCTGGGCCGGGAATCGAACCCGTGCCCATGGCCGGCTCACACCACAACACAGCTCAACCAGCTGAGCTACCCGTTGTTTTGTTGATCATATCTTAACCCAAATAAATTTAAACCTTCCTCACTTCATCTCAGTTGACTTGGAAAGTCAACTGCGAACAAAATCTTTCAAATTCAAGCATTAATTAATCCGCGTCTTTTGATCTTAATATGGTAAACAAACGTGATTGACAAACCATAGTGCGTAATAAACACGCCAATTGCAATTAAAACTTACCAAAAACCTGTTAATTACGCGTTCCTAATTGAATGTGGGTCAAACTTTCTAAATCATACGATTCGTTGGTGTTAGTATAAATTGAACTCTTCCCTAGAGCCTAATACCACCGATAAACCTTTCCCCACTATCAATTTCTGTGATAAAACACTCTCTAATCCAGTCCAATCGCGTTTTGGTTTTCAAACTTTATCGCATCAATCAAGCTCGATTACCCACTGTAAGCCTCGAATTCTTGTTTGGTTTTATTGTTCGGCATCATGCGAGCAATAGCCCCATCATATCAGGGGCTATTGGACGCTAATTAGTCGTGTTAAAAATCTAGGGTTCATAAGTAACGAATTGGGGATAAACTCACCTGCAGATAAGTTGTTAAATATAAAAACGAATGAATCTTATCACCAACTGATCAGTGGATCAGCTGGTGTTTCCCTCTGTTGCATAAAACACGAACCGGCCAGAGGCCTGGGTTCGAATCCTGTCCCATTCTTATTTTTTTGTTTTAAAAACAATATATAAGTTCAAACAGATAACCTATATAATTAATTTAAACCAAGACTAATCATTCTCATGGTCTAGACCAAATGGTCTAGGCTTGTGATTTAAACCACGAACCGGCAGAGGCCCGGGTTCGAGTCTGGGCATATGCAACCTTTTCTTTTCTTTTTTTTAAAACTCTTTTATACTTATATATTCAATATTATCTTTAAAAATAGATTTTAAATGCTAAACATGTCTTAAAAATTCTATAAAATTTATTTTAAGTTATTCTGAGGATAAAGTTTATTATCCAACTTTTAGTTTTTCAAAAATAAATTATTTAATATATATTATAAATATTACAAGTTTATTCATTTAAAATTTTAAAATTCTATAAAAATACCTAAACGATTTTATAAAATTCCACAAAAATTATTCTAAACTTGTATAGCAATAAACATTTCAGAAATAATTTTTATTCCAGAAAAATCATTCGTTTTATATTTTTAATTGATTTTTGTTATTTTAAACCATAAATAAATCATAATAAATTCATTTTTCAATATTTTTATCCCAAAATTTTACATAAATTATTTCTGTTCATATAGAACAGAAATATAAATTTTAATTTGAATTTTCTTTAATTTTAATATTTTTAGATATTAAAATCATATCTTTGACAAATAAGAATAAATATACTAAATATTTAATTCTTGAGGAAATAATTTTATAAAAATTATTTTTATACTTAAAACTCTATAATATGATAATTCTAAATCAAAAATATACAATAGCCTTTTATTTAAACTACTTACCAAATTTCTCTCACTTATTAACTATTTACTTAATTAATAATTAAACAATTACATATCCCCAAATTAGGAACTCTAGAATTACTTGTATCCTAGAATCATTTCCCTTACACATTATCTAATTCTTTAGGTTAATCCTTTGGGATAATCTAAATTCAAATCACGTTGTTCGGTAGAGTTTCAAATTATTTACGCGAACTGTGAGTATTTCCTATCCCCTTTTTGCTTTTGTTCATTTTTGGGGTGTTACATGTACACTATTACAAATTACAAATACAAGTTTACATTTTTACAATACAATTCTAGTACTATGTGCATTTGCTTACAACGTGCTTTATGCTTAGACAATACATGTAGAATACATTTGTACTTAGTGAAATCATTAACATGGTACAAGCCGACCTTAACATTGGATATCGCTATTGGATTGACAACCCGCCTAGGTTGATTCTCCCCCTTTTTCATCGGAGAATCCGTGGTCATTGTTAAGCTTTTTATCCATTTATTGGATAAGTACACCGCCGTTCATTTAGTACATTATACAGTCACAGGGTTGATTTCGCTCATTTGTATGATACATAGTTTACATATTTGCACTGTAGCTTGCACTTGAATTGTATATCTTTTTCAACTTACTATATGTATTAAAACTAGGAATGCTCACCAACATTTCTTATGTTAACCAAACCTATTTTGTACATGTTTCAGGTGCAGTTTGATCTAGTACTATAGCATGGGACTTTTAGTGCTTGATTTTTAATAAGTTATTTCAATATTCATGTTTCATTCAGACTTTGTATTTTTCGTTTCCATGTAAGACAATTTGGATTATTCAATAATATATTTACATTTTAGTACCATGTGCTTTTGAACAATCGTCACTACGTGACACCTCGATGATTCCGCCATCGGTTGGGGTGTTACAACTCTCGTGTCCAAAATCTTATTGGGTTGGCAATCAAAGAAAATCTTTTTTTTAAGAACGCCGAGCGCTCTTTTAATATCTTTTCTTGTCGACTCTTATTTCTTTGTAAAGTACTTGCGTTTGTCTTCAATATGAGACGGGTAAGCTTGAACAAGTGTCCCCCATTCGTTGTAAATACCATCGACCAAGTAGTAGCCGTACTTAAAATTTACATTATTAGCATAAAACGATTGGGGCAGCTCAACCCCGTTGATGAGGTCATCAAATATAGGTGATTGGTCGATAACATTTAGGTCGTTATTTGACCCAACAACTCTAAAATAAGCATGCTGAAACCAAAGATCATGTGAGGCCACAGCTTCAAGTATAATACTCGGCCCAACGTGATCACTGCGATGAAACTGACATTGCCAAGCCATAGGACACATAGCCCAACCAACATGCGTACAATCGAGACTACCAAGCATTCCGGGAAACCCATGTTTTTCACCATAAACCTCGTATATGCGCTGGATATCATACATTGTTGGTTTACGCAAATATCTTCGTGAGTAAATAGATATGATCCCTATACAAAGATATGTATTTTAAACGATATTTGAGAATAAAAGTTTAAACAATATGCGGAAGGTAACTAAAATATATATAGATATATACCTTGACAAAAAAAAAATGAAGCGACTCGTGCACAACTTTTTCGGACATGGCAATATACTCATCCATTGCGTCCGACGAAAGCCTATATGCTAGTTGCCGAAGAGCGGCTGCAAATTTTTGTATGGAGGTGAACCCTAGTCGGCCCCTTGCGTCTTCTCTTTGTTGAATAAAAGGATAATGCCCGACTAATCATTTGATAGGCGCATGAATAATTGATTGCTCATTCGAAAGCGTCGCCTAAAATGTTCTTCATTGTACACGAGCTCCGGGTTAAAGTAGTGTCGTATCAAAGTTTCATTTGTTCCCTCTCTATCACGATCAAGCGGTGGTTGTCTCGTTAGCACGGGCTGCCTTCGTCTTCGAGACCGGGCCATCAAGTAAACAATCATTATCCTTTCCACTTCCATAAACAAATCGTCTTCTTCAGATGAGTCGAACGAAGAAAAATCATTCCATGCCAAAGCCATTTGTTGAGAGTGGAGAGTGAAAAATTTTGAAGTTTGGTTTGAAGTTTGATTTGAAAAACATGGGACTTGCTAAAAATAACAGCCGCCAACAATCGAATTTTTGACCTCAACGACTAGTTTTGTTCTGCTACCACACGCGAGTGTGGTAGCTTCCCCTCGTTCGCGCCATCGTTCACACGGTTGTGTTATGATTCACGCGATCCACGTAGATTCGTTTGTGACTCGCGACTACTTGCTCACGGGCCACAACACATAGTCTAAATATGATTGTCCAAGTGGGTTCTCCTACTATATACGAAATATATTTTTTATTTCATTAAAGTTATTAAATCTAGTTGATTAATTTTGTTAATTTCTCAAATAGTTCTGTCTATCTACTGTTTTACTACTAACCTAATAATTGTTTTTTAGTGTCTTGTTTTCTTTGAGTATGGCCTACGGGGTGTGATGTACATTTATAGGTCTCCTTAGCTAAAGTTTATTTTGAATAATTTTTCTAACTTGTTGTTCAAGTCGGACTCTTAGGGCCTGTTTGATAGCCTCTTAATGAAGCTCTGAATCATTCAACTCTGAATGGTTCAGCATTCAGACTGTTTCAACATAAAAAAATCTCTGAATGAAATGGTTAAGAGCTGAACCATTCAGACTTGATGCATAGCTGAACCATTCAACACTTAATCATGCAGAGCCTCTTAACTATTCAGACCTCTTAATGTGGTTAAATGTTCTAACTTGCTGTTCAAGTTGGACTATTGTTGTTTCTTTAAATTTAAATTAAAGTTGATCCCATTCCATCAACCAATCAAACACTATTTTTTTTTATTCTCTTATAATGGTCCATTCTATTCCACCATCCATTTTTGCATACTAAACATTCACTGTATTTTGTTAACTATTCGATGTAACTTATTATTCTATACGTTGTGCTTCTAGGCTCTAGCTTGTTGGAACCTTTTCCATTTGTCTAATACAATTATCACCGTAGTTCTATGAATTAATATTTGAAAACGATGTCAATAAAAAAATGCTAGAATGTAAAATTCCAAGAACTAAATTACAAAATTTGTCCTTTACGTATACATCAAACTTCACCACCACCCTCCGCCACTGTCAACATCCCCACTCGCGATCTTTCTCTTTCTCTCTCAAACTAACTTTTGGTAGTCTGAACGGTGGTTTCAGGCGACCACGATGGCGAAATTGGCCACGAGTGCTAAAGACTAGTGGTTAACTACCCAGATCGACTCTCCAGCGAGAACACGGTTCATTTCAACAGATATGAAATGAGGGGTTACGGTATTGACGGTGGTAGGGTGGTTCAGATAGACGACGAGTTAGGTGGCAGGGGGATGGTAATGGTTGTGAGCGGCGACGAGCATAGTGTTATAGTGTTTTGACTAATTTTGAGATGTTTGACTACCAAGGACGACACTAAAAACAAACATCGGAGAAAGTTAGTTGGAACCTGTAATTAAATTTCAAATCTCATCAGTTAAAGGACAATCCGTGTAAGATTTAGAAACATAAAATACAAATCTCATCAGTTTTAAAGGCAAAGGACATGCCTTGAAATTTAATATATATGTAAATGACAAATTTTTTAATCTACTCAATTCCAATAGATATTGTTATTAGGTTCAATTTTTATGTTTGAAAATTTTTATATGTCTTGACTCTAGCCCTCCAGGTTTTCTTTCAAGATCCGCCATCATTAATAAAGCCTTCTGGTCGGTATCACGTCAAAGGCATAACCTCAAACCAAAACAAACTTAAAATCGTGCAAACTCAAACACCGCTAGTTTAACTCATTTATCTAAACGAGAAAAACAAATTGCTAGGTTTTAAATTGTTTTATTAAGTTGTAAACGAGATAAACATGTTAAATATCTGGGGGTTTTATGCTGCTGTTCATATGCGTGGTAGAAACATCAAACATTTTTTGTTATGTATTTAAATAGACATTGATTGCAATACAATTAGGGGTGTTATTCGGGTTTTATCCTCAGGTTTAGGGTTTTTCGGGTCAGTTTTTTCAAGTTTTGCTAAGGGAAAGTGACCCAATAACCTAACCATTTGTAGGGTTGAGTTGGTCAGGTATCGATTATTCGGGTTCGGCTATCAATAGAATTTCCTAACCTAGCTATTGAATTTCTTGTACCGAATTATTTTCAGTACCGGTATTTTCAGAATTCGTAAAATTTAATGCTTCAAATACCAAAGACTTTAAACCAAAACATAATAATGATAATGATAATAATGCATTTTTATTTGTATTTTTTCTTTTTTTAGGTTTTGGATTTATCGGATCAGGTTAATCGGATTTTTTTTGCTGGAAAAAAGTGACCTGATAACCGACCCAGTTATGGTTTGGGTTGGTCAGGTTCGGATTATTCGGTTCCGGGTATTCTATATGCCGGGTTTTGGATGGATTCGGATTTGGGTTGGGCTTCAAAAATAATAATAATAATATAATAAGAGGCCTAGATACAATTAAAGCTATAATGGAAGTTGAAGTTTTCAACCATGGGCCATTAGAGAGTATTTAAAACCAATATATTCAACATCTTTTAATGGTGGGTAACCATGTCCATCTTTTAATGCAATTTCCTGGAACACAGAATATACGACTCACGTCACAATTAGGAAGCCCAATGACGTTTTAACCCATTGTCTATATAACCATATGTGCCCGCAAAAGATTAAAATATACCACATTTGATTCAAATACTCACTACCAAAAATGAGTGCAAACAGCTTCTGTTTTTCGCCATCGTTTCTGCTCAGCCTCACGGTTCTGGTGCACTTTGCAGCATTTTCCATACTCACCCACACGACGAATGCACAGAACAACACCACCACCATCAGCGATCGCCTGGCTTTGCTCGCCATCAAATCCATGATTAATGTCGACCCGCAAGGTGTCATGACTTCATGGAACGAGTCCAGCACTGATTTCTGCCAGTGGGAAGGTGTTATTTGCAGCACCCGCCACCAAAGAGTTACCTTCTTGGACCTCTCATCTAGAGGCTTAAGTGGTACGTTGTCCCCAGCCATCGGAAATCTAAGCTTTCTCAGGGAGATTTCACTCTTTAACAACTCATTTTCCGGTGAAATTCCACCTGAAATTGGTCATCTCTTTAGATTAGAAAAACTACGTCTTCATAACAACTCTTTCACGGGAAACATTCCTGCTGCCATAACAAACTGCTCCAACCTCCAAGTCCTTAACATGGGTAACAATCGTCTGGTCGGCAAGATCCCAGATGGAATTGGTTCATTGTCCATGCTAAACTTCCTCGTCCTACACACAAACAACACAAACATTCTAGATGGCGGGATTCCACTGTCCATTGCAAATCTTACATTGCTCGACACACTTTCTCTCGGTGACTGTCAACTTGGTGGACACATTCCCAACATATTCCACCGGCTGACTAACTTGAGAAGACTTGCATTGCCTGGAAACAACCTTGTTGGTACCATCCCGCCTTCTTTTTATAATCTTTCATTTTTGGAAGAAGTATTTCTAGATAGTAATCAACTCACTGGTACACTACCTGCAAACTTAGGGTCGGTAATGCCTCGCCTTGGGGTACTTTCTTTACCGGATAACCGATTCACAGGCCCCCTTCCACCATCCATTCTCAGTTCCCAACAACTACAAGTCCTAGACGTAGCTCGAAACAATTTTTCAGGAAAACTAGTAATCACTTCTAGGAATTCTTGTAACTTTGCAATCTTGTCACTAAGTTCAAATAGTTTCGGAAGTGGGGAAGATGATGAAATGAAGTTTATAGACGATTTGTCTATTTGCAAAGAGTTAGGAGTGTTAGATCTTGGTTACAATCAGCTTAAAGGCTTCTTGCCTGAATCTTTAGGAAATTTGTCTACACTATATTTTCTGAGTGTTGCCTCGAATCATTTTTCGGGTGGCATTCCTTCATCATTGGGTAATCTTTCTGGTCTAACTCTGCTAGACTTGTCAAGTAATCAATTCACACGCACGCTGCCGGTGACCATTGGCAATCTTGAAAATCTAGAGAGGCTAAATCTTACGGGTAATTCGTTCTCAGGGAACATTCCTAGTTCTTTAGGAAATCTGACAAAGATTACTGAACTCTACCTAACTTTAAATGAATTTAACGGTACCATACCACCAAGTTTAGGGAACTGTAAAAATTTGTTAAGGTTAAACCTTGATCGAAATAACCTTACCGGAGAGATACCTAGGCAAATATTTGAATTGTCGTCACTATCAAGTATCCTGAATTTGGGTAATAACCAATTATCAGGACAACTTCCAGTTGAGGTAGGCAATCTTAAGAACTTAAATGAGATTATTCTAGCAAACAATCAATTGTCAGGCGACATTCCGAGCAGCATAGGTAGTTGCAGCAGCCTTGAGAGACTTAACATAAGCAACAACTTCTTTTCGGGATCTTTTCCAGCATCGTTGGGATCTTTACGAGCCCTCGAGATCCTTGATGTCTCATATAACAACTTCTCTAGGGGAATTCCAGTTTATTTGGAAGTACTTCCTTTGAAGAACCTCAACATATCTTTCAATGATTTAGAAGGCGAGGTGTCGAGAAAAGGAGTGTTTGCCAATGCAAATTCGGTATCCCTTCAAGGCAACAGTCGGCTTTGTGGCGGCATACCTGAACTTCAGTTACCCAAGTGCCGGTCAAATAAGAAGAAAAATAAGTTGAGTCTAGCAGTTATATTAGTGATTGCTTTTGGTTCGGCTATGCTTTTTGTGGCAATGGTGTTGTTATGTGTGTGCTGTCCACGGAAAAAGGAAGCAAAGGATGATCAACCAGAGACTACTTCCCGGGAGCCCCTAATTCAAGTTTCTTATGAAACGCTCTACAAAGCAACCGACGGGTTTTCCACTAAAAACATCATTGGAGAAGGAAGCTTTTCATCCGTTTATAAAGCGTGCCTTGATGTAGATGGTGTGAATAGTGTTGCTATCAAAGTACTAAACCTCCATCGTCGAGGAGGTTCCAAGAGCTTCATTTCTGAGTGTGAGGCACTAAGAAACACCCGACACAGAAACCTAACGAAGGTCATAACTTGTTGCAGTGCGATTGACTTCCAAGGCCATGAATTCAAAGCCATAGTTTATGAATTCATGCCAAATGGAAGTTTAGACAAATGGTTACATAATCCCCGAAGTGAGCTCCTTCAACTCAGCTTGATTCAGAGAGTGTGTATTGCGCTGGATGTGGCTTATGCGCTTGATTATCTCCATCATCATGCTGGAAAGACGATTGTGCACTGTGACTTGAAGCCAAGCAACATTCTTCTTGATGAAGATATGGTTGCACATGTCGGAGATTTCGGCCTTTCAAAGATTCTTCAATCTGAGTACAAACATAGATATAATAGTAGCTCGGCTGGAGTTAGAGGAACCATTGGGTACGCAGCTCCAGGTACGTTGTGTTAATAACTAACGAAATTATCCAATTTATATAGTTTTTTATATTCATTTTCTGATAAAAAAAGGTCTATCTGGTTGCAGAATATGGGGTTGGGAGCAAAGTGTCAAGAAATGCAGATATGTACAGTTTTGGGATTATGTTGCTGGAGATGATGACACGTAAGAAGCCTACAGACGCCATGTTTGGAGAAGAGCTAAGCCTACACGGCTATGCTAAAAAAGCCATGGGTAATGGTGCACTGGAGATCGTTGATCCAGTGCTTCTGAAAGATGACAAGAAGACAACCAACCAGGAAGAAGCAAAAGGTTATATGAATCATGAAAGGCGTTTGCGCTTGTTGCTGGAAATAGGCGTGTCATGTTCCATGGAATCGCCACAGTATAGAATGGACACGACTAGTGTCATCCAAGAGCTCCAATTGATGAAGGATGTCATTTTAGGGACTTCTACTGTTTTCTTATCTTCTGTTTGAACCTGTGGTGTCAAAATCAGCGAACTTAATAAATGTGACGAGAAGATGATAGGGTCGCAAACAACTAGGGCTATAAAGTGTGAACCATAACATGTTATATAATAAAGAGCATGCATATAGTTGGCATAAATATCAAAAATATTGTAATGAAATAAACCAGATAAGAAACAAACATGAGAATAGCATCAATATATAGCTAGTATATATATGGTTATATACATATCCCCCTAAACTACAAAAGGGTGTTTAAATACGTCCTAGTCTATAATATCCAGTGACATTGTTGAGAGGTTAAGCATAATATATGGTTTGATGATTAGTGTAAATCATAATACACCATAATGCTTTTAATGATTTAAGATCACCTATGTTGGAGAGAAGTGTGGTCGCTTCGAATGAAATTGTGGGGCACAATTTCTAGAGCTCCCGCAGAACCAGGAAAGTGTTCCAGGACCATTATTGGACACGATAATGAGGGGATGGCCAGGCTAGGGGGAGTCTTGTGTGAACGTATATTGTCGTTTACACAAACAGCCGTCAATTCAAAGACATCAAGTTCATATTGACAGCTAGTAAGCTAAGTATGCTTCACAAGGGAAGGTTCAAAGGCTTACACCCACCTATCCTATGCAAGACTCAACCGTCGAGGTTACATCGGAAATTTGTGTGTTTTTAATCGATCTCCATTCATGTGGGGGATTGTTGGAAAAATGGTAGTGGAAATTGATTTTTCCCTAATTTTGGACTCAAATAAATGTATTTAAATATGTGATATATAAATAATTATTTTCGGGTTTGTGTACTATATTGTGAGAGTATCACAACGAACCAAACCATGTCCAAAATAGAGCTAAGATGAATGAGATATCGAAGCTTGAAAGTTGTAGGTTGGAACAACAAAAGATGAGAAAATGGATTAAGTTTGTCCCACATGGGTGGGATGACAAAACATGAAGTGATCGCAGCGAGCCGCTTGAGAGCCGCCTTTGTATTTTTGACTTTGTGCGCATGGTCTGGTACCTGGCGGAAGGTTGACGTAAACCGTCAACTACGTGTGGCGTCCGTGCGCGGATGGTCATCCGCGGATGACATGGCGATTCACATGGGACATGTGTGTGCAAAATCTGGTAGCATCCTGATCTGCGTTGGTAGGGCGCGCGAGCACAGTTAGCTGTTAACGTGACGCGCGGACTACTGAGCTGGTACGGTTACATAGACCTTGTCAAAATGACTGTGACTGTTTCGACTCAGTCATTATGACGAATTATGTGAGTACTTAAAATCCATTAAGCATTTTTTAATTACATGTTTAATGTCATATTGATGACAATAATTAAAAATGTAATAATGTCTCAATTATTGTGAATTACTTATATATGAACGTTGGTTCATGTGAAAAGAGAGATATAGAGTTGTTGGAAAACTCTAGATATAGAGACATAGAGATATCTTTGACTGTTCCAATATTGAGAAGAAAACTCTTTCGAGTTTACAACTTTCGTTTTTATATACACACGTAAAATCTCATGTTACCTCGGGCTCAAGACCATCTCCGGCAGTACGACTACTGTTTCGGTTGTTGTACCCTGGGAGACAGACCGTCCGAGAGGAGGCGCGGAATCTGTTTTAAGGGCCCCGTGTCAAACACGATCCTCAACCAAACGTCTACAACAAGTTTGTTATTCTTGCAGCGGAGTGCTACACAAGATGGTTCGGTTGAAGTTTACTAAAGTATTAGACTTGGATCAAGATTCGGTATATGTATTTGTTTTTATTTTCATTTACATTTAGTTTTGTAATCGGTATTGTACTATGTTATTTCCTACGAATAACGAGAGTATCGTTATTATTTCTTTTTATTATTAATTTAATAAAATTGTGAACCCTATTTCCTACAATCTTAAAACAGACTTTCGTGTAGATTGTTGATACAATCTAAAAACCTTCTTATTAAAGGATTTTTGGGTTCACGAAAGTATAAAAATATTAATTGGGATTTTTGTTAAAATCTAATATAAAATAATAAGGTCTAAAACTTTCGTATTTTCTAACAAGCATGTTAGAAAGTAATTATTTTAGTAAAATACTATTGGTTTCAAAATGTTGAAAACATTTAGATTTCTAATGGGTGTATTAGAAATTTCTTATGTAAATAACAAGTTGTTGAAACATGTATATCTAACAAGCGTGTTAGAATTGACGACATTGAAAGAATAATGTGTCATCAAACATTTCTAATGAGCGTATTAGAAATAAGTATTTACAAAATCATAAGTTATTTTTAAACTTATAATTTTTTTCTAACGAGAGTGTTAGAAATTGGTGCTTTTGTAAAAACGAACAAGCTAGGCGTTTATTTTTTCTAACGAGCGTGTTAGAAACGGCTTATTATATTTATATATGAGCCAATAAATTTTAAACGATCTTGTTTATTATATTTCTAATGGGCGTGTTAGAAATGGTTGTATATATACAAACCAATAAGTTTAAAATGATTTTGGTAATCGTTTATTTCTAACGAGCGTGTTAGAAACGGTTTAGTTATATAACCAAAACACCACATAACGATGCGCGTACTCGTTTGTATTCTAACAAGTATGTTAGAAATGGTTAGTTATTGAAACCGAATATTTTTAATATTTGGTACACGTATAGTTTCTAATGAGCGAATTAGAAAAGATTTATCATAAAAACCATATGCACGATTTATAATCGTTTATTTTCTAGCGAGCGGGTTAGAATCGGGTTCACTGTGATAAACTATTAAAGATGATTTGTAATCATTTTATTTGTCTAACGAGCGAGTTAGATACGGTTTTAAATAACAAACTATTTTCACGTTTATGGTCTTGATTTGAAATCAAAGCATAAACATATATAGTTTAAATTTTTAAAACAGATGCAAAGACGAGAAATGTTTTAAACGGATAAAACATGTCTTTGCAATGGTTCGATACTCGTATGGGAAGTATCATGTCTTGAACCATATAATAATAGTCTTGAGAGACCATTTAAAGGAAAACAAGCTGATGTTGTTTTGACATATTTACTTGTTCGGCTACTTGTGAGTAGTTAATTATAAACAACCTTGTTGTTTTGAACAATGTATTTGGGGAGTACCTCGAAACATGCCACAAGACGATATAATTGTGATTATTTCGTTGAAATATAAAGTGTTGAAGAGAATAACAATTTGAGATTTGATGTTTATATATCCTTATGAATCCGTTAAAATATATTTGTAATATATTATATATATTTTGGATTGTCGTTTATTTTTTTTAATAATCCGGTGATTTTAAATATAATGAACGATAAATGTAAAAGGAAATTAATGATGGTATTTTTTTTCTTTGATGTTTTACCTTCGACGGATTTAATAAGGTTATTTATTTAACGGGTTATGCAAGGAGTGTCTTGCAAGAACACAATGAGCGGGTTGTGATCATGACTTATGCAATAAGTCACATGCCAAAAATCAAACGTACAACATGATGAGTGAATCATGACGAACGTGGCAAGTGTATTGAGATTAAATACACGAAAACGAGGTATGTCATCTAATGTTGAGAGCATCAACATGGAAATACACACGTGTGAATTTTTCGATGACTATAACATATGAAAGAAATATATGTTAAGATTGTAAATTCTTTAATAAATTTTGCTAAATTTATTGTAAGACATTACAATAGTGATGGATGTGTAGATGTTTCTACAACCATCAATGTTGTTTGACCTATATGGAGGATTTGTCCTTAGTTTTGGGAGACTTACCCAATACATGGTTTTAACGAAACAACATGGAAATGTATAAATCACTTTAGGCGCATATGTGAATGCTATGTTTTGAGTGTCAATCTAATTGACTTTGTCTCAAGACTTTAGTGATTTTATACTAGGATTGTTCATCTTGTTGATGATGAATATGTGACTTAGATTGAGACTTATGTTTAAGTTCTTAAGAGTCAATGGTGAAGCCTTTGAGATTAAAGGCAAAAAGAGTTTTGATCTTAATAGATGAAATTAACTATGGTTTTGAGACATTCCTAAAACAGAGGTTTTGGAGTGGTAAAACAAAATTTCATTATTGTGTCAAACTAAGACGTGAATGTTTGAAAGAGATAGTGCGTTATCTCTTAAGGCTGTGAAGAATCAGAATGATGCATCTTCTGTTCACATGCTAGAGTATTGGAGTCTAAAGCATGCTAGACTAATACTTGTTAATGAAACATTCAAAGTGCAAGCAATGTGGGGGGAAGAGCCATTTAAGAAACAACCCGTAGGGGATGTAAAAATGGTATTGAGAAGTTTTCTCAAACTTCATACGAAAGGGAGAACCTTTCATCACCCCATTGGATATTATCCAATAACACTTAAATGTGGGGGTGGCTTGCATTTGAAAATGGAGTGAGTCAATCGAGTTGACTAGACTCAAATGCCAATAGGTAAGATTCAAAGTCTAGCTAACCTTGAATCACATCACCAAAGGCATTGAAACGTGTTTAGCCATGAATTGAGTTTCATGTCATTCTAAAGACGAAAAGGAAGGTTCAAAGGGTAACACCTACCTATCCTACTAGATCTATGTTAGATCCCATGTTATAAGTCTTGCGAATTGACAAGATGGCAAATTGACCAGCGAGTCAAGAACACGTTAGAACAACTTATCTCAATGCAAGATGGATCCAACAACCTGATGGTTGATAAGAGATGAAGTTGTATGGAATGAGACTAAAGCCCGTGATAGAAAAGGGACATGAGGGAAACCTAACCTAGTTGACTGGAGATCCCAAGATCTAGGTTCAATAGGACAACTTAATCATGAACCGACGAGCAGTCACTGTGGGGGCATAGCTAAGATATATGTTTATATATAAGCTAGTATATATATGGTTATATACATATCCCCCTAAACTACAAAAGGGTGTTTAAATACGTCCTAGTCCATTCCTATAATATCCAGTGACATTGTTGAGAGGTTAAGCATAATATATGGTTTGATGATTAGTGTAAATCATAATACACCATAATGCTTTTAATGATTTAAGATCACCTATGTTGGAGAGAAGTGTGGTCGCTTCGAATGAAATTGTGGGGCACAATTTCTAGAGCTCCCGCAGAACCAGGAAAGTGTTCCAGGACCATTATTGGACACGATAATGAGGGGATGGCCAGGCTAGGGGGAGTCTTGTGTGAACGTATATTGTCGTTTACACAAACAGCCGTCAATTCAAAGACATCAAGTTCATATTGACAGCTAGTAAGCTAAGTATGCTTCACAAGGGAAGGTTCAAAGGCTTACACCCACCTATCCTATGCAAGACTCAACCGTCGAGGTTACATCGGAAATTTGTGTGTTTTTAATCGATCTCCATTCATGTGGGGGATTGTTGGAAAAATGGTAGTGGAAATTGATTTTTCCCTAATTTTGGACTCAAATAAATGTATTTAAATATGTGATATATAAATAATTATTTTCGGGTTTGTGTACTATATTGTGAGAGTATCACAACGAACCAAACCATGTCCAAAATAGAGCTAAGATGAATGAGATATCGAAGCTTGAAAGTTGTAGGTTGGAACAACAAAAGATGAGAAAATGGATTAAGTTTGTCCCACATGGGTGGGATGACAAAACATGAAGTGATCGCAGCGAGCCGCTTGAGAGCCGTCTTTGTATTTTTGACTTTGTGCGCATGGTCTGGTACCTGGCGGAAGGTTGACGTAAACCGTCAACTACGTGTGGCGTCCGTGCGCGGATGGTCATCCGCGGATGACATGGCGATTCACATGGGACATGTGTGTGCAAAATCTGGTAGCATCCTGATCTGCGTTGGTAGGGCGCGCGAGCACAGTTAGCTGTTAACGTGACGCGCGGACTACTGAGCTGGTACGGTTACATAGACCTTGTCAAAATGACTGTGACTGTTTCGACTCAGTCATTATGACGAATTATGTGAGTACTTAAAATCCATTAAGCATTTTTTAATTACATGTTTAATGTCATATTGATGACAATAATTAAAAATGTAATAATGTCTCAATTATTGTGAATTACTTATATATGAACGTTGGTTCATGTGAAAAGAGAGATATAGAGTTGTTGGAAAACTCTAGATATAGAGACATAGAGATATCTTTGACTGTTCCAATATTGAGAAGAAAACTCTTTCGAGTTTACAACTTTCGTTTTTATATACACACGTAAAATCTCATGTTACCTCGGGCTCAAGACCATCTCCGGCAGTACGACTACTGTTTCGGTTGTTGTACCCTGGGAGACAGACCGTCCGAGAGGAGGCGCGGAATCTGTTTTAAGGGCCCCGTGTCAAACACGATCCTCAACCAAACGTCTACAACAAGTTTGTTATTCTTGCAGCGGAGTGCTACACAAGATGGTTCGGTTGAAGTTTACTAAAGTATTAGACTTGGATCAAGATTCGGTATATGTATTTGTTTTTATTTTCATTTACATTTAGTTTTGTAATCGGTATTGTACTATGTTATTTCCTACGAATAACGAGAGTATCGTTATTATTTCTTTTTATTATTAATTTAATAAAATTGTGAACCCTATTTCCTACAGTTATTCAATGATGTGTGAACTTACACAACAGCGAATGAAGGCTTGTCATTCTGTCCATATACATACTATACATCTGTCATTCTGTCCATATACATACTATACATCCCATATAGCTATTGCTAGCAATGGATCTGTGATCTCTGATTAAAAATTAATGGTCATGTGATCCATACATAAAAAACAACCTGCATTGCTGATTCTAATCTCAAGTGATATTATAGAAAACATTAAGATCGAACCTGTAGATACTTAAATTATGAATAATACCAAACATATACTATTAATACATGACGGATAGAAGATCATGTTGCAGGACAAGTTTTCCAAATCGAGTGTACACTAACTAAACCCTAGCAATCTGAAATCAGGCACCGGATCGGGTCGGGCGGGCCGTGACGATGGAGAACGAGACCAATAAGAATCGGCAATTTGGGTGGGATGCATTGTGTTGTTATATACAGACACGGTCCCTCAGCTATTGCTTGAATTCAATACTAGATTATATCCCGAGTGGGTCCCGGTTGAGAAATTTAATATGATACATCAATTTTATATATGAAAATACACTGGTGTATAACTCTAATATTAATATCTAACCTAAAACAAATTAACAATGTACAACTACAATGCTAACACCTAACCTAAAAGAATGTAGAACTTTAATATAACTCTAATATTAACACCTATCCTAAAGACTAAACAAATGTACAACTCTAACATACTAATATTGATACCTAACTTAAAACAACGTATAACTCTATTAACCTATTCGGCTCTGGTTGAAAAAAAAAATTCATATTTACTGATTTAAACATAATTAGTGACTTGTCTATACATGATTAATGATTTACCTGAATACTTTGTGTTTTTTTTCCTGTATGAACAAAACCTCACAAAAAAATTTCTCCGTTTTTTATATAGCACTATGGTACTCATTGGAAAGATAATAAAACGCTCGTTAATTTGGTGTAATTTTTTTCTTTAAAAAATCTTGAATATTAAAGATATTAACGTTTAAAAATTATGGGAGGAAACATGAGGGTGAAAAATCCAATTTTGTTTTTAAATTATTTTTTTCCTAAAATATCGCAATGCCACATGGCACACTGAATGCTTCTTTGAGTGCCATGTCATTAAAATGACTTTGGTTTATTATATGTATAGATGAGCTACTAAACATCAAGGTAGCGTTTGTTTCTCAAAGGGTCTGTCTATTCACACCTCTTTGGGTTCTATTTCAACCCCCTGTGAAGTGCCTCGCTTTGGGCAAAGCTAAGCGTTTCGCTTCCTTTTCCAATAAAGTCAGTACGAGGTAAGAAAAAGCTGAAATTTTAAAAGCGAAGCGCCTCGCTTTAGCCAAAGCGAGGCGCTTTGCTTTTAACTTTTGGGTAGTTTTTTGGTGTTTTAAATTTTAAAAACGAAGCACCTCGCTTTGGCCTTTTTTTTTTAAAAAAAAATATTGTTTTAAGTAGATTTAAATGGTTTTACTTAATTAAAAAAAATGTTTTAATTCATTTTTAATTGTTTTAACTTGTTTCCAATCAAAGAAAAATTAGTTTGGCGTGTTTCGGTTCGTTTATTGTTCGTTTGTGGTTTTCAGAACAAACAACCGAGAATGAACAACTTTCATAAATATATGTACGTAACACATGAAGTGTGCAATCAATACCATGTTTTACCAAATTTCAAATTTTACATCTCTAATCGATATACTAGACTTCCGGACATTGTTTAATGCGTTTTGGTTCGTTTAGTTGCTCGTTTCAGAGCAAACAACCGAGTATGAACAACTTTCATAAATCAATGTACGTAGCACATGAAAAGTGCAATCAACACCATGTCTTATCAAATTTCAAATTTAACATCTCTAATCGATATACTGGACTTCCAAACCTTGTTTGACGAGGTTTGGTTCGTTTAATTGCTCGTTTGTGTGTTAGGTATAATCCGAGCACCACGTACAATGATTCATCAAAGTTGTACAAAGCTGGATGTTTCTATCGAAAAACACAAACGAGCAATAAATGAACCGAAACGCCTCAAACAAATTTTCTTGGCTTGAAAACAACTTAAAAGAACTAAAAATGAATTAAAAATATTTTTTAGTCAATAACAAATATTTATAAAGAATTAAAACAACTTTTTTTTTAAAAAAGGCGAAGCGCCTGGCTTTGGTCAAAGCTAGGCGCTTGTGGTCTAATCAAGCAAACCAGGCGCCTAGCTTTGACCAAAGCCAGGAGCTTTGGCCTTTTTTTAAAAGAAAAAAAAAAACTTAATTTGTTTTAATTCATTTTAAATACTTGTTATTGATAAAAACAAATAATTTTAATTCATTTTAAAATGTTTTTAGTTGTTCCCAATCCAACAAAATTCATTTGAGGCGTTCCGGGTCGTTATTGCTCGTTTGTGTTTTTTTGGTAGAAACATCCGAGTTTGTACAACTTTCATGAATCATTGTACGTGGTGCTCCGACTATACATTCGATACCCGTATTTTTTCAAAACACAATTTTTTCATGTCTAATCGACATGCTGGACTTCCGGACTCAGTTTGATGCGTTTCGGAATGTTTAATTGATCGTTTGTGGTTTTCAGAAGTCACATCTGATCAATTAAAACGAACCCGATCAGGTCTAGTAACAAACCGTATCGATTTCGAACTGACCGGCCCGTTATCCACTCGGATCGTATCGACCCGTTATCCACCCGGATCGTATCGAACCGATCAGGTCTGGTAACGAAGCGTACCGGTTTTGAACTGACCGTCCGGCAACGAACCGTACCGGTTTCGAACTGACCCGTTATCCACCCGGATCGTATCGACCCGATCAGGTCCGGTAACGAACTGTACTGGTTTCGAAATGACCGCCCGACAATGAATCGTACCGGTTTCGAACTGACCGGCCCGTTATCCACCTGGATCGTATCGACCCGATCAGGTCCGGTAACGAACCGTACCGGTTTCGAACTGACCGCCCGGCAACGAACCATACCGTTTTCAAACTGATCGGCCCGTTATCCACCCAGATTGTATCGACCCGATCAGGTCCGGTAACGACACGTACCGGTTTCGAACTGAATGCCTGGTAATGAACCGCACCGGTTTCGAACTGACCGACCTGTTATCCATCCGGATCGTATCGACCCGATCAGGTCCGGTAACAAACCATACCGGTTTCGAAATGACCTCCCGGCAACGAACCGTACCGGTTTTGAACTGACCGGCCCGTTATCCACCAGGATCGTATCGACCCGATCAGGTCCGATAACGAACCTTACCGGTTTTGAACTGAACGCCCGGTAACGAACTGACTGCCCGTAACGAACCGTACCGGTTTCGAACTGACCGACCCGTTATGCACCCGGATCGTATCGACCCGATCAGGTCCGGTAACGAACTGTACCAGTTTTGAACTGACCGGCCCGTTGTCCATCCGGATAGAGGTTAGTAGGTTACTCATTATCGTCGGGATGCAAATCGTGATGTGATGGATTTTTATAATTTTAAATTATTATACTCTAAATTGTACTTCATGAAGGTTTGAATTATTATTGTACGAGTATACAATAAATAAATAATCGTGATGTGATGGATTTTTATTATTTTAAATTATTATAATTATTTAAATTATTATTATATTTGCAACATAGTTCGTGATCAAAAGATCCATAACTAAACAGTTATTTGGAATGTTCCTGATCATTACAGAAGAATGGTTTGAAGGTGTGCGTTGTATGTATAGAATGGTGAATTATTGTAGTATGTTAGGTATTTGATGGAAGAGTTTGAAAAGAAATAGCACAAGTCCTTCTTTAATGTTGTTTATAATTAAAAGGAACTAGGTTGCAAAGGAACTTCAGGTCAGCCAGACGTTTGTCAAAAGAATTTTGTACTATACATTCTCACACAATGTCCCACAACCATGGTATTTGGACCACTTTTGACTTAATGATGAAGGCAAGAAGTTGGACCGCTTTTAACAAAGATAATAGGAAGAAGATCAGAGCTCCAAAAGCAAGTGTGAAGATCAAGAGAAAGCAAGTTGAAGAAGAAGATGAACAGTGCTCCAACATAACTTGCACCGGCTTGAGATATGAGTTTGATTAGCTTAAATCTCTCTGATCAATCGGAAGGTAAACAAAATCGCCGATCTGACTGTTTGATTTAAAGGCTGAACACGAGTATAATCAAACTATCAAGAATAGGAAATTAGTAAAACAAATGTTCAGGCAAGCAAGTAAAATTCAGTTGTTGTCGGAAAGACATCTGTCAACGATAAAGACAACATACTTGAAATCAATGGGAAGGTGAACAATTCCTGCTCATCATGAGGAATATCTAGCTCATCCTGGATCTTGGATTTACATTGTTCATTCAAGCATTAAAAAATTAAGTTGTTTTGGATGAACAGTTGTTTTTAGTTGTTCCCAATCCAACTGTTCATGCAAGCAAGTAATATTCAGTTGTTGGACATCATAAGCAAAAAGGTTGAACACACCACTAGACGACTGCTCAATTCCAAAACAACTGTTCATCCAACCAAGTAAAATTCAGTTGTTGGACATTGTGATCGGGTACGGAGCAAGTTGTTGTCGGAGATATATCTGTCAACGATGAAGGCAACCTGACACAACCGGAAAAAAAAATTCAAAAACTAGTCAAAGCATGCATCAATTTTTGTAGATGGATCTCAGGATGGTTTGTAGCTCTAGGTAAGAACATTATGGATGATGATGATAATAACTTCTTTTCAGATTCTGATTGCACCGAATCTAGTCTTCAGGTAAGTCCACATGGTTAATCATCCATACATTCCATGGTTTGTGTCCAATGCAAGGATCATCTATACATTCGGATTGCACCGAACTTGATTTTTAGGTAAGAACATTGTGGATAGTGATAAACAACGGTGGAATTGGAATTGGAATTAATGTTAGGAATTGGAGTGGACAATGGTGGAATTGGAATTGGAATGTTAGGAATTGGAATTGGAATTAAAGTTGAGAAACTTGATTTCAGGAGAAATGTGTGGATTATCGGAATTGAATACTTAGAGATGACACAATCAGCTTCAGACTCCAAGCGGATCCCTTGAAGAAAGTCTTCCTCTCTGTTACCAAGCATGTCAAGAAATGATAATTTTCAAATATTGCAGATCAAGTATAACGAAAATTAATGTTGTATTTTTCCCGGAAGTAATGAATAAAAAACTAAATAAACAGTTTTAGAGTTATTTAATTTAATTATTTTATTAAATAAATTAAAAAACAAACAAAAAAAAAAACACTACAAAATATCAAAAAAAACAACAAAAATTAAAACTTTGATCCAAAGCGCCTAGCTTTGGATCAAAATATCAGTTTTTTCTGCCACCTCGTATGATTTGACTCGAAGCACCTAGCTTTGGCCAAAGCTAGGCGTTTTGTGTGTGTGTGTGTGTGAGTGTGTGTGGGGGGGGGGTTTAATTAGAAAGGTCCTCAAAGGAATAGAATTGACACCGGAGGCTACCCGTTTCCTGACCAGGGTCCAGTGGGTTATTCATAGTAGTGTCTCGGCTCCGGGTGGGCAGGGTTACGTTTTTAGTAGATTAGGATTGCGGCGCAGCTTGTTGCCCGCCTGCCCGCTATCTTGATGCAATTTTCTTAGTCATGGAATGAAATGATTGATTTATAATTAAAAAAAATGAATAAAATTCGAATTTAGGTTCTTTTTCTTGTATTGTTCGTTTTAATAAAAGGAGGGATTGAAATCTCAATTACATTTTTGGTCGTGTTCTGTTAGTAAAAGAAGTAGAATTGGAATGAATTTATTCTAACTTTTTGACTAAAGTAATTCAAAATTATTTAAAAATTTGAAGGATTTTAAGTAAAGTTATTGGAATTTTCAATCACTTGAAAACGTCTCGATCTGAACTGATCGGTTGCCGACCCGCATCAATTCAGTCCAATCAGCCCGCCCGAGTCTGTGACGTGACCTAACCTAGCGTCAACCCGAAATATCTTGACCTAAACTCGAACATCGCCGGCCGAAAATATCTCAAACCGACCCGGCCGACCGCTAACCCAGTAAATACAATAAATATCAAAGTTCTAAGCATTGTTTAACAAACAATTGAATAAAGACACTAAAACATTAAAAAGGAGACAAATGGTTGGTACCTGGATGAAGAATTACACTTCAGCCTGTCGACATTTAAGATTTTTGAATTCTTCAATTATGGATAGAGGTGCAAACGAATCGAGTTAAGCCCAAGCTCGACCAGGCTCGAGCTCGAAAAACTTATGAGAGCTCCAGCTTGAGCTCGGCTCGGTTGGAGCTTTGTTTTCAAAGCTCAAGCTCCGCTCATTACAAATTTCTTAAGCTCGATTTCGGCTTGGGCTCGGCTCGTTAACTATATATTAGTTAATGTTTTAAATAAAGCCAATATAAATAATAGGCTCGATAAATGAAGTTCAGCTCGGGCTCGTTTAGCAAACAAGCTTAAATGAGGGGGTAATTATTATTAAATATTAATAAACCTAATATTACACTAAGACTCGATGAGCCTGACAAGCTTCACATGCTAGGCTCAAGCCCGGCTCGGAATCAATAGGGCTCGGCTCGTTTCGAGCTTTTTACCAAGCCGAGCTCGATTAGCTAAGAGACAACAACTTCATCGCTTGCTCATTGAATCTACTATCCAACTCATGTAGTTGTTGGGCTTATGACTTTAGGATTTGGGCTTTATATTTACTTTGTTTTGGGTTAAAGTTTTGGTTTATATAACTATTTTTTTTTTTAAACGGGGGATCTAGATCGTAAATACCAAAAAAAATTCCATACGGAGAGACTATGTACTCGAAACTTCTAAGCGAAAATTCGAGGGGGGGGGGGGGGTCGGCCGACCCCCAGCCCGTTTAATCCTATGCCACTGGTCTCAATCCTTCTTGTAGTTATGCTATTTCTTTTAATTTTAGTTTTAAAATCGCTTATATTTTGAAGCCAAAAGCCTATCCAGATTTTTAATGCAATTGGACCTCAGCGAGGGGCTTTGCCCCATGGACCCTGCTCCAGCGCGCTAACCAAACGTGCATACCACACTCTTCTAACTTGCTTAATGTATATCATGCATGGAATACATTGGTCAACAAGTCAATCGAGTTACACTAATATATATATAAGAGTATATACCCCGAATCATTTGTTCCCATAGTTGAAAAAAATGGATCAAGGTAGTTTAGGAGAGCGGCATTTCTTATTAGCCGTTAATAAAAACTAAAAACTACGGGGGAGGGGCATAATATTAGTTTTTTTTTTTTTTTTTTTGAAAATTAATTTCATTAAAACAACGAGCAGACTTTAAACATAAAGCCGCCCACTAGCCAATTACAATATATACAGGGGATATCTCGCCCAGTTGTTACACTCAATCCTTATACATTTAGATCTATGTTTTATCCAAATAAACGACATAGACTTAATAGTAGCTAAAACCTCCATTTCTTTAGGAACGGATTTATCAAAAACAACAAAAGAGCATTTAGTATAAAACATAGTTTAGTTTTTTTGGGAAGTGATCTATAAACTAAGACCATAGTACATCACCACTTGTTTTGAAGTAGAAGTAATTTAGCAGATGTACACGATAATGTGGATTATCCTGATGGTGGTATAAAAATCAACTCGTCTTATAGGAGAACATTCTGTGTCAAAGCTTTCTCATTCAAAAGTCTATGTGGTTTGACTTTGAAATTCCAACTTACATTCCCGTGAAACACACTACTTTATGAAGGAGACTTTTATATTCCAAGTCAAGACAGCTTAGATTCACATCTTTTTTTTCTCTACAAACATTTTTCCTGACACCGTACCCACCACGCCATCGTCATGACCCGAGATTTGAAATCGCTTCCGTCGCCTCACTGTCGTCACCATCTTGTTGCAACACCACCTTACATGTTTGGCTCTCCTTATTTCCACCTCCTTATAACTTATAACTTTTCTAAAAGAGAAAATTGCTCGAATAGTCCCTGTGGTTTGCACAATTTTCACCTATAGTCCCTAAGTTTTTAAAATTACAGGTATAGTCCTCAACTTTTGGTGTTTCTTAACTCGGATAGTCCTTGGAGTGACTGTGAAATTACTAAATTACCCTTTTGATGGATGGAGGTTAAATAATCTGGTTAAGTAGATGTAAAATTACTAAATTACCCTTACCCCAATAAAATAATTTAAAATTATGTGGGCCCCACCCACTTCTTCTTCCACCCTTCACCTTCCTCACCCATCACCTCCATAAACCACCACCACCACCACTCCTTTCTTCTTCACCCATCCAACCCGAATACATTAGAACCCGACGGGGTTCCATTTTTATCAACGATTTTAAACACCCCAACCATTTGTCCATCTTTGGTCTCCGTCACCCACGACCCACCATTCAAACAGAGTAAACTAAATCCAGACCTAATAAACGACCAGAATTGGGGGTCGATTCCCTCTGTAATTGATATAAGGCTCACATCATCTTTTCATGATACTATATTCAGATCATCATCATGTTTCCTCTGTAATTGGGGTTCGATTCCCTCTGTAATTAGGGATCGATTCGAACTGACCACTTTATATCCATTCGATTGTTAGTAAGTTTATATAACTCTAAATAACAAAAATAGGCCCTAATTTGTAGTCATGACGCAACCAGAAGACGGAGGAGCTTCTAACAGAGAGCTATATGCTTTACTTCTTATGTCTCCTTAAGCTTCTGATGTGGCCCTCACTAGCAAATGGACTGAATTTTGTTATTTTATTCTTCCCCGTTTATTAAATGCATATATACACTGTGTTATATTTAGGATAATCGGGTGAGTTGAATAGGTGGTTCACGAGTATTAATTAGAACAGAAGGATGGTTCAAGGTGGTAAAGGAACATTGTTTGGATTTGGGATCTGGGGGTTGGCAAAAGAAGGAGTTGTTGCCTTGTTGGGCTTCTGGTTTATAAACCAGGGAAGGGAACATTGGTGATGATGGCAGAGAGAGGAATGTAGTGGTGGTTTGTGGAGGTGGTGGGTGAGGAAGGTGAAGTGTGGAAGAAGAGGTGGGTGGGGCCACATAATTTTAAATTATTTTATTGGGGTAAGGGTAATTTAGTAATTTTACATCTACTTAACCAGATTATTTAACCTCCATCCATCAAAAGGGTAATTTAGTAATTTCACAGTCACTCCAAGGACTATCCGAGTTAAGAAACACCAAAAGTTGAGGACTATACCTGTAATTTTAAAAACTTGGGGACTATAGGTGAAAATTGTGCAAACCACAGGGACTATTCGAGCAATTTTCTCTTTCTAAAAAGTTAATGAGTTACAAAAAGTGTTTGGCAAAAGGAAAAGAACTTTTTGTAAGCCTATGATAAGTTGTTTTGGAAAAGTAAGGGAGGAGTGACTTTTTGAACCTCCTTATAACTTATTGATGGTTATTTACCTACATGCCCTTATTATATCCTTACACCTTTTCTCCTTATACCCTTTTTGGTCATTTTACCTAAATAAATTAAACCAAACACTTTTTTACAAACTAACTTATCAACTTATTGTTTTTCCCCACCACATAAGCTAATCCAAACACTTTTTAAAAACTCCTTTTTAAAAAGTCATAAGTTAATAAGTCTTTTTAACAAAAAGTCCTTTTTGCCTCAAATAAGTTTATCCAAACATGCCCTAAAATAACTTATTGATGGTGGTTGTGATTAGGAAGCAGGTTGACAGACAGACAGACGTCGACAGGGAGAGAGTGAGCCCACAACCAATTTTTTATGAAAAACTCACAAAGCATATTTGTACAACACCATCATGTACCAAAAACTTGTAAATTAATACTCTTGAAATTTCTTACTTCTCTTAATAGAATTTTATTATACTTATGCCTCGATAACATCTTTAGCATATTTCTTTTGATTGTTGTATCGAATATTGATACCATATCAAACTGAACCGATATCAAACGAAACCCCACCGAGTAGCGCATGTGTTTTTACTAGTTATAATTAAAATACAAACGCCTATTTTGGTTCTTATATTAGAACAGACGGGACGAATCGACCCGATCCGGAATCAATATTTCATATAAATCTGTAACCAAAAACTGAACCATATATTAAAAATAAAAACACTTCAGGTCCAAACTTCTAGCGGGTCAGAACCGACGCTCACCCATACAAATGACAATGACATACAATTAAACCTATTTATTTTTCCACCAATGGGCCATAGCAGAACACTAAAAACCAAAATATTGTCATCTTAATGCAATTTCGTAGAACAAAATAGGCCACTCATGTCACAATCAGGAAGACCGATTAACAGAAAGTTCTTCTCTGGTCAATGGTCGTGTCGTGTTTATATAGTCGTCTGTATACCGCATTTAATTCAACTACTCACTACCAAAAATGAGTGCCAATGATAGGTTTACGGAGAAAACCTACAAACTCCCAAGAATATTAAGATCAAGAGAAAAGATACCAAGCTTAAAGCTTATTAATATTTTCATTCATGTTCTCCTTTCATTTGTAAAACTAAGCCTTATAAAGGCATACAAACAACCGTTCAAAAAGAGAAAGATAAGAATAAAACATGGGCTCATGAAACTACCCACTATACAATAATAATAACTACCCACTAACTTTAATAACATAGAAATAATAAAATAAAAGGGTGCATGAAGCTGCATGGGAACATGGAATGCTAGGTGAGGATGGGACATCATGTTGCACGCATCATACCTCACCCCTTCAAATTGTCCTTGTCCTCAAGGACGAAGTACTTCTACATAGCGGACGCCACTCGAGCCGAGCATTAGTGAAAGTCTCCGGTAACGGCAAGGATAACTCCAAGGTGGTCGCCACTCGCGTCTTCCGATAGCATTTGGTTCAGTCCCGATGGGCCGCCTCGATTGTTGCCACGGCGGTCGCCACTCGAGTCGAACAACCGCATTAGGGGCAGTCTCCATGTAACGCGACGGATATCGCCAAGGTGGTCTCCACTCTCGATGTCCAACTTCACCTACGCGCAATGACTCTAGCAAAAGTCGCCCTCCTTGTTGATATGAGTAAAAAGGAAGGGAGTTTATCTTCTGTTGGCAAGTAAATTCCATCAAGAGTAGAATGTGGACAGAAGGGTGAACGTGGATTGCTAACTTATCTCTATTTAGTTTTGCAAGGTCGTATGTTGGGTGTGAGATTAGAGGTCTATGGAGTGATAGCTTAGTGAGGATATGGGGACGACAAATAAGATTGGATTCAGTATGGACATGCGATGGTGCAACAGGGTTTTGTTTTTGTGGTCGAGGCGGTGGTGGTGGTTGGAAACGATGAAGCATCGCGATGGTGAAGGACTTCCAAGTGAGGCGTTCGGGTCCGCGATACCATGAATTAAACCAAGTAAACGGTTCTTCATCAAAGTATTCAACGACATAAGCATACCGTTCTTCCTCATATATTTCATACAAGGAAAAGAACCGTTCGACCTCAAAAAGCCAATGGGCCGGATTTGAACCGGTGAAGCGAGATAGAGTAGTGGAGTCATTGAGTTCTTCCAAAGCCATGGAGGCTTAGACTCAATGAAAGCACCAATTGATAGGTTTACGGAGAAAACCTACAAACTCCCAAGAATATTAAGATCAAGAGAAAAGATACCAAGCTTAAAGCTTATTAATATTTTCATTCATGTTCTCCTTTCATTTGTAAAACTAAGCCTTATAAAGGCATACAAACAACCGTTCAAAAAGATAAGAATAAAACATGGGCTCATGAAACTACCCACTATACAATAATAATAACTACCCACTAACTTTAATAACATAGAAATAATAAAATAAAAGGGTGCATGAAGCTGCATGGGAACATGGAATGCTAGGTGAGGATGGGACATCATGTTGCACGCATCAGCCAAACAGTTTCGTTTTGCGCCATCATTTGTGCTCGTTGTTGTGCTGCATTTTGCTGTGTTTTCCATACACACCAACACAACGACAGCACAGAACAGCAGCACTGGCGTCATCGATCGTCTGGCATTGCTCGCCATCAAATCCATGATTAAAGATGACCCGCAAGGTCTCATGACCTCATGGAATGACTCCAACACTAACTTCTGCCGATGGGAGGGTGTTACTTGCAGCCGTCGCCACCACAGAGTCACTGTCTTGGACCTCTCATCCGGAGGCTTAACTGGTATGTTGTCTCCTTCCATCGGAAATCTAAGCTTTCTCAGGGAGATTCATCTTGTTAACAACTCATTTTCTGGTGAAATTCCACCTGAAATTGGTCGTCTCTTTAGAGTACGAGTACTACGCCTTCAAAACAACTCTTTCACGGGAAACATTCCGGCTACCATAACAAATTGCTCCAACCTCCAAGTCCTTCACTTGGGTAAAAATCTTCTGGTCGGCAAGATCCCAGATGGAGTTGGTTCATTGTCCATGCTAAAATTTCTCATCCTGCACTGGAACATTCTACAAGGCGGGATTCCACCATTCATTGCAAATCTTACTCTGCTCGATACACTTTCTTTCTTTGATTGCCAACTTGGTGGACGCTTTCCTGACGTGTTCCACCAGTTGACTAAGTTGAGAAGACTTGCATTTTCTGGAAACAACCTTGTTGGTACCATCCCACCTTCTCTTTATAATTGCTCATCTTTAGAAGAAGTATTTCTAGATAATAATAGACTCGAAGGCGGGATTCCACTATTCATTGCAAATCTTACATTGCTCGATACACTTTCTCTTATTGACTGTCAACTTAGTGGACACATTCCCAACATATTCCATCGGCTGACTAACTTGAGAAGACTTGCATTTACTGGAAATAACCTTGTTGGTACCATCCCACCTTCTCTTTATAATTGTTCTTCTTTAGAAGAAGTGTATATAGATAATAATACATTCACTGGTAGACTGCCCTCTAACTTAGGCTACACAATGCCTCGTCTTGTGGTATTTTCTTTGTTTCTTAACCGATTAACGGGGCCCCTTCCACCATCCATTCTCGGTTCTCCCCAACTAAATCACTTAGATGTAATGGGAAACAATTTATCAGGAAAACTAGTAATCACTTCTAGGAATTCCTGTAATTTGGAATTCTTGTTGCTAAGTGGAAATAGTTTTGGAAATGAGGAAGACGATGAGATGAAGTTTATAGATGATTTATCTATTTGCAGAAAGTTAAAAGTACTAGCTCTTGGACTCAATCAATTCAAAGGTTCCCTGCCGGAATCTTTAGGAAATTTATCGACTACACTACAGATTATGAGCATTGCTTCAAATCATTTTTCTGGTGGCCTCCCATCATCGGTTGGTAATCTTACAGGTCTAACTGAATTGGACTTGTCAAGTAATCAATTCACAGGCAAACTTCCAGTGACCATAGGCAATCTTACAAATCTACAGTTGCTGGATCTTAAAAATAATTCTTTCTCAGGAAGCATTCCGGGTTCTTTAGGGAATCTATCATTGTTGCTTGAACTCCACCTGACTGCAAATAAATTTACCGGTACCATACCATCAAGTTTAGGGAATTGTAAACAGTTGTTACGGTTAAACCTAGATCAAAATAACCTTACCGGAGACATACCTGGGCAATTATTTGAAATATCGTCACTGTCGATTAGCCTGAATCTAGGTTTTAATCAATTATCGGGACAACTTCCCATAGATGTAGGCCATCTTAAGAACTTAAATGAAATTATTCTCGCAAATAATCGGTTGTCAGGCAACCTTCTCAGCAGCCTGGGCAGTTGCAGCAGCCTTCAGAATCTTAGCATAAGCAACAACTTCTTTTCGGGACCTTTTCCAGCATCGTTGGGATCTTTGCGTGCCCTTGAAAACCTTGATGTCTCACATAACAACTTCACAGGGAGAATACCTGCCTATTTGGAAGTATTTCCTTTGAAAAATCTCAACTTATCTTTCAATGATTTAGAAGGCAAGGTGTCAACAAAAGGAGTGTTTGCAAATGCGAGTTTGATATCTATTCTCGGCAACAGTCGGCTTTGTGGCGGTGTGCCTGAACTTCAGTTACCCAAGTGCCAGTCTAATAAGAAGAAAAACAAGTTGAGCCTTGCAGTTATATTAGTGATTTCTGTTGGTTCGGTTCTGTTTTTTGTAGTCATGGTGTTGTTTTATGCGTGTTATCCATGGAAAAAAAAAGTTGAAGATGGTCCACAAAAGAGTACTTCATGGGAGTACCTGAGTCAAGTTTCTTATAATACACTTTACAATGCAACCAATGGGTTTTCTACTGAAAACTTAATCGGTGAAGGAAGCTTTTCATCTGTTTACAAAGGGTGCCTTGATACAGATGGTGTGAACATTGTTGCTATCAAAGTACTAAACCTCCATCATCGAGGTGGTTCCAAGAGCTTCATTTCCGAGTGTGATGCACTGAGAAATACTCGACACAGAAACCTAGCAAAAGTCATAACTTGTTGCAGTGGCATTGACTTCCAAGGCAACGATTTCAAAGCCATAGTTTATGAGTTCAAGCCAAATGGAAGTTTAGACAGATGGTTACATAACCCCCAAAGTGAGCTCCATCAACTTAGTCTGATTCAGAGGGTGTCTATTGTGTTGGACGTAGCTTATGCGGTTGATTATCTTCATCATCATGCTGGACAGACCATTGTGCACTGTGATTTGAAGCCAAGCAACGTTCTTCTTGATGAAGATATGGTTGCACATCTTGGAGACTTTGGCCTTTCAAAGATTCTTCAATCTGAGTACCAACATAGATATAACAGCAGCTCAGCTGGAGTTAGAGGAACCATTGGGTACGCAGCTCCAGGTACGTTGTGTTGATAACTCACAACATTATTCGAGTTACGTCATGATGAAACAAATTTTGTTTTATTGCAGAATATGGAGTTGGGAGCAAAGTGTCAAAAAATGCAGATACGTACAGTTTCGGAATAATGTTGCTGGAGATGATGACACGTAAGAAGCCTACGGACGTCATGTTTGGAGAAGAGCTCAGTCTACACAACTATGCCAAGAATGCCATGGGTGATGGTGCCCTGGAGATCATTGATCCAGTGCTTCTGAAAGATGATCAGAAGATTGGACTGACAACCAACAAGGAAGAGACAATAGGTTATTTGAATCATGAGAGGTGTTTGCAGTTGTTGCTGGAAATAGGTGTGTCATGTTCCATGGAATCGCCACAGAATAGAATGGACACGGCTAGTGTTATCAAACAGCTCCAGTTGATAAAGAATGCCATTTTAGGGAATTCTACTGTTTAAATTATCTTCTGTACGTTTAAACTTGTGAACTAAACTCAAATGTGAGTTGATACTAAGTCGAAGACATGTTTGACTAGAGCTAAAAAGGTATGAACGAAAACACATTATATAATAAGGATTACGGACTGTGTATGAAGTTAGCATAAAGGTCATAAATAATGTAATGGAATAAAATAGCATCAAATTTGGAAAATATGTATTGGTTTTTGGTATGTAGAGTTTTTCTACATATATTGCCAAGATTTCTTCACAGATTTTCTTTCGGGAGTTCCAATTCAACATCCTCTTTGGAAGATGCCACTGTTCGTGTGTTTTTTAATTCCTCAAGCTGCAAAAAAGACAACTTTTGCATTATTATGCTAGTAATGTTCTAAAAGAGTAAAACTGTGGACATTTCATATCTTATTTTAAGCTAGTAATTAAGTAAAATCGAAGTTACCGTGATTTTTTTATATAAGTTTTGATATCGTAAAATAAGAAGTTTGACTTCAAGTGACAAGATGTCCTTGGCTACATTTCTCTTGATGAACTGCTAAAATTTCATTGTATCTAATTCGCAAATCAGACATCTCGGCTTGTAGCTTTTCATACTCGGATAAGCTAGGTCCACCTAGTTTTTGCAGGACAAACCTGTTAACCAAATAAAAAGTTTCGGCTGATCAGCATTCGGCAAGATATGCATACTTCATATGAAATAAAAGCAAGTTATTCAATGTGTGTTAACTTATCATTCTCTTCATAAAGAGCCACAAGAACTACAAGTAACAAAAAAACAGTTAAATTGAGCAAAAGAGGGCAAGAAGGACACATGATACGTTTATGTTCATTTGATTGTGTTATAAACAATTGTCTAACCTTTAGTCAAAGCATCGAAAACTCCACTGGACTCCAATTAACAAAGAAGCACGCAATATGTTGATCAACAAATGAAATGACTAAATTTGCACTGGCCATAATCTTTATGCAAGTGTGTTTCTCGTGTTACATCGCATCGGATCTATTGTAAAAGGGTTTGGATCTATGGTTTCTATAGTCCTTGCTTCACCATTTTTCCGTTCCAAACCCTAATTTTCTTATGCCAACAATCGTCGCTGCCACACCTTTAACAGATATGTGTTTGATTTCCGGTTAATGGTCGTATGTTGAAGAACCAAGTTTTGATTTGTGCAGTTTTGATTTTCGCTTATTGTTGTTGTTTTAGATCATTTTAATGTCAATAATAGCAGTGGTTATATACAGTGTGAAGGAAGAATAGAGTGCTCAACTCAACTGATACCATGTGTAGCGGGGAAGGGAAAAAGATAAGGTCCTGTTTCTGATTGATCCACGTGGCAGTTGAGTCAGCATGAGGCTTGAAGTGAAAATGGGGTGTGATGGTAGTGGGAAAAAGATAAGGCCCCTGTTTGTGATTGGTTGTTTATTTTATTATTTTTTTAATTCATTAAGTCAAAATAATTAAAAGAAAACACAAACAATATTAAAAAAAAAAATACAAATAATATTAAAAACACACAAATAATATTAAAAAAATTACAAATAATATTAAAACACACAATAATATATAAAAAACACAAATAATATTAATTTTCATCTTCGCTTTCGTCATACTCGTCTTCATCTTCTTCTTCATCTTCTTTTTCGTCTTCGTTTTCATCTTCGTCCTCTTCGCTTTCACCTTCGTTTGTAATATACCGAACCGACCACGTATGTTGGACTATATCCGCCGCTAACGCGTCATGTGCATCATGGTCACGAAATTCATGTGCGTTGAGTATATCTATGTTGGATGAATTATGATATGTGTAAGACAAAGTGAATAATTAATGTAAGAGGAGTTATAGTATAATATTTAATATTTTACCATAATATAATTTCTTCCTTTTGTTCTCAAATTAACTTTCTTCTCATTTGATCCCCCCTATAGGAGAGTTCAAATGAGAAGAAATTGTTTTTTAAGAAGAAAACGAAAAAGTTTGAACCAATAAAAATGAATCCTACACTTTTTTTTTGAACGGCCAACGAATCAATTTCCGAGCACTCTCGGGCACCCTTTTGACGAATCAGGTACTCGAGAGTACTCGGGCCACCAATTGCCACCAATTCCCGGGAAAACCCGACCATTCACCCGCCCAAAGGCACGACAGTTAAATAATTGGTAAAACCGGTCAGGATCAGGACTCGAACCCAAGACAATGGCCGGGTCATCCCTCATTTCCCCTCCACCAATGTCCTCCAAATGTAGCTAGTGGGAATTGAACCCAAGCCTCCCATATTTTGAAAAGGAGTTATGACTTTCATTTATAAACTAGTTTAGGGGGTTACAAACATTTAATACTGATATCAAATGAAGCATTTTTATTGGTTCAAATTTCTTCTTTTTCTTCTTAGAAAACAATTTCTACTCATTTGAACTCTCCACTATATATATGTTAGATTAAATATAAAAAAGGTAAATGAATTTACTTTATAAAAAGTGATGTACCTTGGCAAAAATACTCCAAAGAATCGCGTGTTATTTTCTTGGCCATTTTTAAATACTCGTCGTTGATATCTGTCGTGTTACCATATGCGAGTATACGCAGTGCCGAGGTACACTTTTGAATAGCGGTAAATCCCATCACCCCCTAGCATCTGATTTTTGATGAAAGCAAGGAAACGCGTTTTCCAAATCTCCGGTAATACGTAGAAATAAACGTTTGCTCATCCGAAAACGACGCCTAAACATCTTTGGGTCGGGGTAGGTCGGGTTTTCATCAAAGTAATCCTTCATCAAACGAGCATTTGCCAATTCACGATCTCGTTCGTAATATTGTCTAGACATTTTTTGACGTGTAGGTGCACTAGTTTGTTCCATATATCTCGCCGCAAGCGAAAGCGCACTCGTACCGCATCATGCTCCAACTCTTTGCCTGTCGACTCACCCTCATCGCCTAGAAACTCTTTGTAATATTCCCTGGCAACGGATAATGATGCGGAGGAACCCATTGTTTAAAATATTGGTGTGTTTTGTATATGGTTTGTGTAGTGTTTATGTATATGGTTTGTGTTGTGTTATATATATATGTGTGTGTGTAAATATCCACAAGTGACCGTTGCTTTAAAAAAAGTCGACCGTTAAAAAAGGAATGTTAGAAGAGGTGAGGTGTCAAAATCCCATTGGTTTGAGTTTGTGTTACACAGTGCTATCATCTTAACGCCGGGGCATTTTTTGGGAAGATGGTGCCCCCTGTAACGGTGTGGGGGCGCTATCTTTAACTTCACGCCCTGATTCGCGCTTCACTACACCCGGTCTAATACTGGGAGACTTTTATGTGGTTTGACTTTTATTTCCGCAAGCATTACACGCAGACACATATGCATTTGTTAATTAATTTGTTTCATGAGATTTCTTTGTTTTTTTTTTTTTTGTCTGTCCATTTAGAAACTCTTAAAATCTAATTCAACACATTATATACGTCTCGTATTGGTCAATATAAAGCATATTGAAGTCAAAAGCTGCAAACTGACATCTCAGGGAATGTCAGACCTGAAACCTCGTACTGATATGCCTTGTATTGATCAATATGAGGCATATCAAAAGCCATTTATATACCTCGTATAGACCTACCTATATGAGGCATATTGAGGGTTTTTTTTTTTTTTTTTTTTTTTTTTTTTTTTTTTTTTTTTTTTGTAAAATTTTCCCCTAATATGCCTCATATAGATCAATATGAGGCATATTATGGTCTTTTTATTTTTATATTTTTGTGTTTTCATTTTTATTGTTTTTAAATAACTAAAAATATTAATTTAACATAAAAAAATCCAAAAATTAAAAAAAAAATAGTTATATTCATTCGAATATTATTTTTTTTAAAAATTACAACTTTTTGTTACCAATATTATTTTATAAAAAATATTTCTTTTGGTTGGTGACACTTCTCAACAGATGGTTTTGAAGGCTACCAAATTGCTACTTAATACTCCGTGTGTCACTACTTTAAAGATTTTACTATTTTAGGAGCACTGTTGAAGTTTTGTGGCAGCCTGGAAGATTGGTTTTTTTTTTTTTTTTTTAATTCTCACACACATTAATAATAATAATAATAATAATAATATTCCTCCCCTCCCTTCCACTACCCACAATTTTTTCCCCCTCACATGGGTCCCACAAGTGCCACATGACACTTCACCCCCTCTTTCCCGCCCCTCCACTCCCTGTAGTCTAATTTAAAAGATAGCAACATTGCAGCGGCATCTTGTAACTCCAACAACTCTTCAATAGTTGCTGGATGCCTATACCACATCGGGCTAAGCTTTCAACCATCACTACTCCAATGGATACTATCTTTAACACTTCAAGCCCTGGCCCTCTTCGGCCTATAAATCATCAATTTATTATCAGCACAAAATAACTCAAGTGTTATATTTTTCTACTTCATAAATCACTTAAAGAAAAAAAAAATACATGGGTTTCAACTTTCAAAGGACACCAATCAATGATACACTAAAACATTAACATAGATTGAAAATGGAAAAAGAATCCTTCATTGAAGGACTACCGTAGACAGAAATATGGATAGTACTACATTTTGTCACCATAACTAAAACCCAACAAATGATTCTTATGCTTAATATTGTTTTTATTACATATCGTGGGTGGCACGCTAAACTGAACGTGTTTCGGCTCGCTAAACGCATCATTCTTGGTTTGAATGTTTGATGACACGTCAGGATTAAGAACTATTACTCCTGGTTTTCATACTTTTTCAATATGAAAAGCGGCTCGTTAAACGCATTGATTTTGTTTGATGACACACCAGGATGAAAAAACCTTCACTCCTCGTAGGCCTCATACTTTTTCAATGTGAAAAGAAAATACTAGGGGTGTAAACGAGCCGAGCCCGAGCCTGACTGGGCTCGAGCTCAGCTCGTTATGGTTTTATGAAGCTCGAGCTCGAGCTCGCCTCGGTTCGAGCCTACAATCTTGAGCTCGAGCTCGGCTCGCTAGCAAAATTAAAAGCTCGAGCTCGGCTCGGCTCGGCTCGAGGTGATTTGAGAACAATCTCAAACGAGCTCAAAGCTCGGCTCGAGAAAGCAAAAGCTCGGCTCACGAGTGTTATTAACTGGGCCTATGAAATAAGGACTTCGGCTTTGGAGATGTGAGCTATAAATTATAAGAGATATATAAATAATTTATAATTATGTTTGGGCTCATTTAGGCTCGCGAGCCCAATCGAGCTTTGTATCTAGGGCTCGAGCTCGGGCTCGATAACTAAACGAGCCATATTTCAGGCTCGGGCTCGTTAAGGCTCGGCTCGTTCGGGCTTTTTACCGAGCCGATCCCGGGTAGCTCTCGAGCCGCTACGTGTCATTTACACCCCTAGAAAATACCAGGCTTCAACGCTTATTGCAAAATAAAATACCTTCACACCTCCCTATATTATTTGAGAAGTTTTTTATCAACAGGTAAAAGTTGAGTCATTTGGCTTTTCTAAAAGTTTAAGAAGCTGGAAAACTAACACAAATATATTTCATCATATGGTATATCTGTAGGGCATTGTTGTTTGTCCATGAAAAAATCTCACAAAGACATGCTACAATAACAACATAAGACAGCATATAAAACTCTAATGTGGTGAACTTGAAGATTAGAGTTTTCAATATAACAAACTAGTATTATACCCGTGTATATGAATTAACAAATAACTCTAATGTTGGGACGGGTTCCTGAAATTTACAAAATTAACTTTGTGTATATGAATTAACAAATAACGTCTTATCCAACTCGGATTTGTAGGCACATAAGTTGATTAATTCACTTATATATTTACTCAATTTTTTTATTTAGCTGGCGGGGTTTAACTGTTTCGTTGTGTATAATCCATTTTTAAAGAAAAACCAAACAATAACGAAATAGCTTCAAACATATAATGAGATAAATGAATTAGTACTAATTTTGGTATAACCGTATGCAAGGGTGAAGCTATATTGGGGCCATCGCAATGTTTTAAAAACTGGTTCATACAGCCTATACAGACCGGTTGAGTGGCATGGTACAACTGGTTAAACCGCCCGATAAACCCGATTGAACTGTCCACTATGGTCGGTTGAACCGTTTTTAAGCTTAACCCGGTATGATATAAAAACCGGTTTTGAAGACATTGGGGCCCAGCTCCCCAGCTCCCCTGCTCAGAAGTATAGATTTATGCGTATTTCGTCCGAAACTTTTTACATATGGAGTTCGGCCCCCTAGTTTAAGGGTCATGTGATCTCCTTATATATGTGTTCAAGCTACGCTAGTAGCCGTGTGAACAACATGTATACAGTAGTAAACTAAGGTAATCAAAACCTTATTTATTGTTAGTTGATTACCGTAACATTTGATATTACCGCAAAACTAAAGCAAAAAGAAATGTATACATATTACAGTCCATGAAAATAGTAAGACTAATAAAGATTATAAATGACATTCGGAGGGACATATAGTATTTCGTTATAACTTTATATGAATTGCTAGCAATAAATTAAAGTTACATCCTTCTCAGCCTCGACTGGTAGCCGAATCCATGATCTTAACATAACCGCACCCTCCATTAGTTCGAAACATTCCATGCATCATCCAAAGGGATTTATCTCATTACAGGTTTTGTATAATAATCAAAGCATCTGTTATTCCAAAATACAAACATAGTAAAAAAGTGTGTATATTTAATTGTTATGTGGAACTAAAGCTAGGTAGGTTTAGTGAGTTGGTTGTGTTAGCGGTGTATTATTTGTTGATGTATTTGGGCTATTTGTTAACTGAAGCTATATCAATGGTACCAAAAGATATTAAGCACCAAATAATACATGGTTTATAGCAACTAATATTGTTAAGTGTAAAGAATCATCAAACCAACCTTACGAATTGCATCAAGTTCATAGAGTAGGATTATGGGTGTGTGAGCTAGCCGGTCTGAAAAGTATAATAAGATATGACTTGGTTACAAAAAGGTGCGCCCAAGGTGGGAGGCGAGCTGGAAAACGTGCTAGGGGCTTGAGGCGGCGCCTCATGTACTTATGGGTCAGAACTAAATTATGGACATTTTTGTTGTTTGATATATAAACAAACTTCCAGTAACCGTTTCTTGAATGTCCAGTTTGTTAGCCTTACCAACATCAGTTCTAGCAGTGGCAATATTGGTAGCTCAAGCAGTTGGGTAACATGTTCAAACACATTCAGGTCAAAATAAGTCACTAATACAAGTCAAGAGAGTTCGGGTCGGTTGACCCCAAATTATACTATTTAATCATTTTTATTTCTTTTACTAAATAGTTAATGTGCTAAATATTATAGCAAGATCATAATTATTACAATAACAATCTAAGTTTTGATGAATAAAATGATTTAAAAGGTTTGATACATTTTAAATACACTCTTGCATGTTCGACCCGATCGATCTATTCAACCCATTTGACCCGTTTTCCTTCAATCGATATTTTTTAAGTTTTGCCCAATTTACCTGTTTAACAACTCTATCAGCACAAATGCTTGTGGATTGTGATATCAACAATGGTGACACGGGATGGGATGGCAGTCACATGAAGACAGCATGTAATTTTAGAAAGCAGTCTCACCAGATTTAGATTTTCCATTTTAGCACCAGTACCAAACTTCAATCCAGATGCTAAAGGCTTCACTTCTAAAGTGAGTTAGGCAACATCACAAAAATAATAAAATAACTAAAGGGTGATACTATCTACACAACCAACAAAAAACCCTAAACAACCTTAGGACGGGTCGTCGAGGCCTAGATGGGCCGTTAAGAAAAATTAGGGTTTCAGGACGGGGCGTCCAGGCCTTGACGGGCCGTTTGTTTACAGAAAAGACAAAACTGACGGGCCGTCGAGGCCCAGACGGCCCGTAAAAGTACGAGGTACGAGGTGATCAGTCTGAACTCCTGCAAAAGCAGGCAGTTCAGACTGAAAAGTCTGAAAAAGGTGCTTAAGGACGGGCCGTCCAGGCCCCGACGGCCCGTTGAAACGTGTTAGGTTAGGGCATTTAATCCCTAGACGGCCCATCGAGGCCTCGACGGCCCGTCGACATTTCCTGATATAACCATTACACGATCAGCTTCTTCCCCATTTGAACCAAACTTTAAAACATCACCACCACCAAAACCCTAGACCCATTTCGACTTCCCGGTCTCACGATGACATATTTACACAGCTTTTCAACCGTTGACCTGTCTGAGAACGAGTCTTACGTCTCTGAAAGCGTAGGGTATGAACCCGAGGTTCAAGTTGGTGAAGATGAGGTTAAATCCGGGGTTCGTGGTAATGACGGGAACATGCTGCCCGATCTCAACGAGGAATATGTAGAGGAACAGGAGTCTTTTTTCGTGCCACCAAGCTACCCGCAGTACACGTACGGGAGTTACCATTCGCGCGGGAATCGTGCTAATGATGACAACCAGGAAGATGCTAACATAAAAGTTGAACCTAACCCGGATGTTTCGTATGAAACCGAGCAGGTGCGTTTATTTATTTACACTAGTATATCTTTACAGTAGTATATATTTTCAGGTATTTAGACTAGTATGAATTTAGACTAGTATATCTTTACAGTAGTATATATTTTCAGGTATTTAGAGTAGTATGAATTTAGACTAGACTGTTGTGTAAATTTTCAGGTATTCGGGTCTGTTGAAGAGATGAAACAATGGGCTTACGATAGAGCCCTTGCTAGCGGTTACTTCCTAGTGACAGGACGTTCTGTTTCAAAAGGCAGTGGAAATAATGCAAGAAAAATTAGGATAGACCTGAGATGCGACCGTGCTGGCGAATACCATACTACAGCCACAGTAAGGTCTACGGGTAGCAAAAAGATTAACTGTCCATTTATGTTAATAGGGAGGCTACGCAAAGAGGGTTGGAAGTTGGAGGTTAAACACGCGAATCATAACCACGACCCTTTTGTACATGTTGAGGGTCACGCTTTTGCTAGGCGGCTGACACCACAGGAAGAAGAAATGGTGGAAACACTTTATTTTCAAGGCCTGGAACCGGCAAACATACATTTGGCCATCAGAGCACAAAACCCGAATAATAAATGTATTCTAAGAGACATACACAATACAGTGAGCAAGATTAAACATAGAATTTACGGCGATAAAACCCCAATGCAGGTATTATTATTAATTACTATTATTGTCATAGACTATTATTAATTTTGTTGTTGTTAAATATTAAATATTGTTATTATTATTGTTATGCAGATACTCGAGAGTATCCTGGTTGAAAAGAAATTTACTTATTTCACCAAGCAGAATCCAGAGACAGATGCTGTTGAGAATATTTTCTTTTCACACCGGGTCTCGTACAATCTCTGGCGTGCCTTTCCACATGTGATGCTGATCGACGCCACCTACAAAACGAACGAGTACAGAATCCCGTTTGTTCAAATTGTGGGTATGACGTCGACAAACCAGTCGTTTTGTATCGCCCATGCATTTATCGTTAAAGAGAAAACGAGTAACTACACATGGGTGCTTGAGAGGCTCAGAGATTTGCTGGAGGGGAGTATGGAGCCACGTGTAATTGTTACAGATAGAGATCTGGCTCTGATGAGTGCATGTGCTTCAGTTTTCCCGGATGCTACGAAATTGCTTTGCAGGTGTCATATTCAACGAAATATTATTATTATTATTATTATTATTATTATTATTATTATTATTATTATTATTAATATTATTGTTGTTGTTTTGCAGGTATCATATTCAACGAAATATTGCAAAATATCATAAAGCAGGATTTCCAAAAGAAGAATGGGAAATATTTTTGCAGTATTTTGGTCGACTGTGTAAATCTCCTGACAAAGAGGCTTACGAATTCAATCTTGAAGCGCTCTACAGACGACTTTGGGGGCAGGATCGAACGGGTATATATTTTATTTTTTATTTTGCTTTACAAGCGTACATATTTTCTGTATTGACATCACTATTCTGTTTTTTACAGAGGTTTATGACTACATGGAGTCAGTTTGGCTCCGAGATTATAAAGAAATGTTTGTGGAAGCATGGGCAAATGAAAACCTTACGTTCGGTCAGACTACGACCAACAGGGTCGAGAGTCAGCATGCTCTTATTAAAAGGTACATAAAAGGCCCGAACAGCTCGCTCCACGCGCTTGTGATGCAAATAGACAAAGTTATGGAATCACGGCGCGTAGCGATAAAGCACTCCTTCGAACAAAGCCGATCAACAAGAATGTGGAAACATGATCTACCGTTGTTTCAAGACGTAATCGGTAGGGTTTCCCATCTAGCGCTTAATTTGATGCTCGGAGGGGTCAACAAGATAAATTATTATATGGAACAAAAGAGGTCTTGTGAACACCGACTCAATAAGACTTATGGATTGCCTTGTTCCTGTCAATTGCAATTGTTTGATACGAAAGGTAACAACATTTTTTAGACTTATTATAAATGTTTGAAGCGTTTTTGTAGACGACTTGTGTTGTCTGGTTCGTACAAAAACAGAGGAAACTCTGCCAAATTTTTATAAAATTATTGATTTTTTGTTGTTGTGATTGAATATATATATCAGATACACGAGTGTCACTGGCTGATATCGACGTCTTCTGGACACGACTTGACTTTATGCCAGAAGTAGCTGAGAATCCCGAGTTTGACTTTCAGCACCAAATGAATGCATTCGCTGAGCAGCTAAGGTCGCAACCGGTGCAAGTGAAAAAAAGCATGTTGCAGAAGATGAAGGAGGTGTTGAATCCGATTATGACTAAACATAAACCTCCTGAGGTACAAACCGATACTCGGGGTCGGCCAACAACAAGTGAAAAGGAAAAAAAGGAAGATAAGGCTGCGGTTCGTATTATTATTATTATTATTATTATTATTGTTGTTGTTGTTGTTGTTGTTGTTGTTATATAATTTTTTGCACGTAGGGCAAAAAGCCTTCTAGAAGAGGTAAACAATCAAGGGACAAACCGATTGTTTACGATGAAGATTTTCCACTGTTGGAAAGGGAGAGGTACAAACTACTAATATATAAATTCACACATGCATACATATTTATACACATATTAAATCTCACTTTTTGATGGGTACAGGTACAAACTGGAGATCGAAAGGTTTAAGAAATGGCTTCCACCTGCATATCATAGATACATTACAGACATTCGGGATGTCCATGGAGACAGTCACTGTGGCTTTCGATCCGTAGCTGTGTGCTTAGGGTGGCAACAGGATATGTGGTACTTCATCCGCAAACAGCTTAAGGAGGAGATCGTCGAGAATGAAGACCGGTGGAGGCTAATTTTAAACGAAGTGGATTACGATACTTACGACAGAGTCTCCAACTCATTCGATCACACTGGAGTGGGACCAGCCACGCACGACCAATGGATGGAGATGCCCGCCTCAGGATTACTGATTGCTCAGAAATTTAAGGTGGTTGTTCAATTTCTCTCTCAGTATGATCAAAGTGAGACGTACTTCCCTATGTTCGATGGTCCACACACCGTTGAAGAACATGCGTTCGTATCGTTTGCTTTTGTTAACAAAAATCATTTCATCAAGATTGAGTTGGCAGAAGGCGCCCCAATGCCAAAACTGAATCCAGCATGGCGTAAGTGGCGATATGAAGAGGCAAGTGAGTGGGAGACGGTATATGACGACCGTATACAAAGGGTTGATGTTCGATCACCTCAATACTTCGACTTAACTTAGCTTATCGTATGTAACCGGACCGGACGAACGGAAAAATTTGTTGTATGTGTTCATTTATACTTATTATAAAAATATACTCCCTTTTTTTTTTATAAAAACTACAAATACCAAGCTTAAAATATACAAAATACACTAAAAAATTTTAAAAAAAAAAAAAAATTATGGTCGTCCAGGCCTTAATGGGCCGTCCAGGGCAAAAAATTGGCCACAGACGGCCCGTCCAGGCCTAGATGGGCTGTCACTAGTGGACCACAACGGACCGTCTAGGCCGGGACGGCCCGTTGTGAAACCCAAAATTCCCCCAAATTATTGGCTCGTTGAGGCTGGACGACCCGTCCTCTATCTATCAAGACGGTCCGTCCAGGCCTAGACGGTCCGTCTCAAACACAAAGCTTCCAAGGGAAGCTTCCTCTATTATTAAATTAAAAAAATTAAAAAACAACGGACCGTCGAGGCCTGGACGGCCCGTTGTGAAACACAAAAAACCCCCAAAACCAGGGGACGGTTTCAATTTTTTCAATTCCCTTCACTTTCCCTCTCTCGTCTCTCTCAAACCACCACCACCCCACCTCCACCACCACCCACCACCTCTTCTCCCTCTCTCTCTAACACCCACCACAACCACCATCCACCCCCCACCACCGTCTGCCACCCACCACAACCACCATCCATTTCCCTCTCTCTCGTCCCTCTGCCCTCTCTCGTCTCTCTGCCCTCAATCGAACGATTATCTTTGATTTCTTGTCTGGTTGTTGCAAGGAAATCAGCTGAAACACGCTACACAATTGGTATGCTTAACTATTAGGGTTTTCAATTGTGTGATTGTGTGAGAAATTGCGAACTTACTGTTTTGTTGATTTATTGTTGTATAATTAGGTATTATTTGTGTAAAGAAGATCTGTGGATATGTGTTGTTAGAAAGTTTAAAATTATGATGTTAGGTTTGGAGGATTTGTTGATTTTTCATAGGGCTTTTGGCTAGATGGTTTATATGTTGATTGGTGGTGGTGAGGCTGTGGTGGTGGCGCTGTGGTGTTGGTGGTGGCCTGTGGTGGGTGGCAGTGTGGTGGCTGTGGTGGTGAAGAAGACGGTGGTTGGGTGGTGGTTGTCAGTGGTGGCTGTGGTGGCTGTGGTGGTGAAGGGTAGTGGTGGTTGGGTGGTGGTTGGGTTTAGATGCTTAGAAATTTTATAAAGATTCTAAGTATATTTGTGTTAAATCATGCAGTATTGTTGCACCATAATGGTATTATGGTCGTTTTTCTTACCGTCATCTAAGATATTTGTGCACCAGGAGACTCGAACCCTCAGGTCGGAGGGTTTCGGGAATGACTAGGAATAGGATACAACTGCCAAACATCCATTAGTTAACCCAGAATCATCATCAGCCTGCTTTCATACTTTCATTAGTTATTGAGCAAATTATCACTAAATTGTTAGATTAAAACACCTTAGTTAAAAATATAGGTGAATTTGATCACATTGAAGCACTAGCGACAATTATTCATGGCAATTATGTTATGATTATCCTACAGATTTTATTCTGCTAGTTAAACAACGCCGCGATCAAGTGATATGTTGTTTTGGGTGATTTTTATGTGCTTAATAGATTCATTTTGTTTTACTTAAATTTAATAACATGTTTAGGCGCCTAAACCTAAACGCGCGCCTTTATGTTTAGGCGCGCGTTTAGGTTTAGGCGCCTAAACATAAACGCGCGCCTTTATGTTTAGGCGCGCGTTTGTGTTTAGGCGCCTAAACCTAAAGGCGCGCCTTTATGTTTAGGCGCGCGTTTATCTATTTAGGCGTTTTACTGTTTAAGGGATTTATTATTTAGGCGTTTTAATGTTTTGTTTTTGTTTTGCAGATATGGCAAACAGAAACAACCGAAGACGCCGTAACCAGCCTGCGGACGGGAATCCTCTTGCAGGTGGCGACTTGAGAGAGTGGCCCTACAGGCACGATAACGACGACTACGAGATCGCGCGCTGGGGTCAGATGGAGCTGCGTCCGATACACGGATCGCGCAGTGTTGACTGGTCCGCATTACTTGCGATCGGTGGATCGGAGAGGTTTGAGGAGTGGATCCCAGACGACAGCCCTTGGGGGCGGATGTTAGCTGACCTCGACCATGAGTTGTATCGGCCACTGACGATCGAGTTCATCTCGACATTCCGCTACACGCCGCATCCAGCAGGTGTTGAGCCTCCAGTAGGTCCTGACGGCGAGCCTGAGCCGGAGGTACAGTTCCGATTATTCGGACAGCTCTACGCATATACGATGGACCAGTGGGCTACTACTTGCTGCTGGTACAGAGAGGAGGAGCTTGTCCAGGATATGTACACCACGGCCTTGACGACCTTGCCAGACGACATGCTGATGGCCTGGTGGCCCACTATTGGTGGTCGAAAGTATGGGGAGGACGGCGGCGAGAGGTATTATTATTGTTATTCTTTTAATTTAGTTCAGTTCGTTATTATTATTGTTATTTAGTTCGCTTAGTTAATTAATATTGTTATTTAGTTAGTTTAGGTTGTTTGTTTTTGGATTTTTGTAGACGACTTGTGTTGTCTGGTTCGTACAAAAACAGAGGAAACTCTGCCGAAATTTTTTTAATGTTATTATTATTCTGTGCAGGATGGATAGGTCCAGCAACATCCGGGACCCTCTGATCCGTTACATACACCGTTTGGTTAGCTGGTCGATTGCCGGACGGTGTAACTGTAACGAGAGGGTCCAGCAGATTGACCTTTTCTACCTCTACTGCATCTTGAGGGGTAGGCCGGTTGCGCTACACAGGTGCTTTGCCGAGTACATCGCGACCTACCCTCATAGGCACCCGGCGGGGGAGATTCCGATTGGTGGGATAGTCACCGCCATCGCGTTGCGTCTTTGCCCGGGCGAATTGTGGACGCATGCTGAGGAGAACACGTTACCTCGTCCGATGATGGCCAGGTAATATTATTATTATTATTATTATTATTTATTATTATTATTATTTATTATTATTAATATTATTATTATTATTATTATTTATTATTATTATTATTTATATATTATATTTTAATAATAATAAATAATAATAATAATAATAATATTAAATTATTATATATTATAATTTAATATTATTATTATTATTATTATTTATTATTATTATTATTATTTATTATTTATTATAATTTAATATTATAATTTAATAATAATAAATAATAATAATAATAATAATAATAATAATAAATAATAATAATAATAAATAATAATAATAATATTAAATTATTATATATTATAATTTAATATTATTATTATTATTATTATTTATTATTATTATTATTATTTATTATTTATTATAATTTAATATTATAATTTAATAATAATAAATAATAATAATAATAATAATAAATAATATAATAATAATAATAATAATAATAATAATATTAAATTATTATATATTATAATTTAATATTATTATTATTATTATTATTATTTATTATTTATTATAATTTAATATTATAATTTAATAATAATAATAAATAATAATAATAATAATAAATAATAATAATAATAATAATATTAAATTATTATATATTATAATTTAATATTATTATTATTATTATTTATTATTATTATTATTTATTATTTATTATAATTTAATATTATAATTTAATAATAATAAATAATGATAATAATAATAATAAATAATAATAATAATAATATTAATAATAATAATATTAAATTATTATATATTATAATTTAATATTATTATTATTATTATTTATTATTATTATTATTATTATTATTATTATTATTATTATTTAATATTATTATTGTTGTTTTGCATTTCAGGCCGTTAAATATTAAGACTATGACGCAGATGAAGGTGGCAGCACGGGTCCCTCGCAGCAACCCACCCGCTTATTACCAGCGTGCCTTCGGACCTCCTGGCGACCGTGGCGAGCATTTTGTGCCAGAGCCGCTCAGACATCTCGATGGGCCGATTGCCCCTGAGGTCCAGATGCCACACGTTGCCGACGGCGACCCACCGGTGGATGTAGAGATACCAGACCCCCCCGTTGATGAGCTACAGCGTCCTGCCCGCGTTTATCATGCTGTCAGGTTGCATGATAGCACGACCCAGGTACTTCAGCAGATCCTGGATCAGTTGGGGTCGATGCGGGGTGACATGGCGTCGATGCGGGGTGACATGCGGTGGCTGTTAGAGAGCGAGAATGAGAGACGACGAGCAGCTGGTTTGGAGCCGCGTCCACTTCCAGATTGGGCGTCTAGCAGTCAGCATGGTGGGGCGTCCACCAGTCAGCCGGGTGGGTCGGATCAGCCGGGTGGGTCGGATCAGCCGGGTGGGTCGGGTTAGACGGGTGGGTTATATTTCTTGGGAATCGTACATTTTGAACTCATAGTTTATGTAAATTTTTGGAATATTTATGTTTATTTATGCTTTATTGTTCGTTTTGAATGTTTATTGAACTCATAGTTTATGTAAATTTTTGGAATATTTATGTTTATTTATGCTTTATTGTTCGTTTTGAATGTTTATTGAACTCATAGTTTATGTAAATTTTTGGAATATTTATGCTTATTTATGGTTTATTGTTCGTATTTTGGTTTCGTTTAGTTCGGCAACATAAACGACATTCGTTCATATTCATATACACAATTATATTAAAAAGATCATATTATACAAATAAAAAAAAACATTTATAAAAAACCAAACATTTATAAAAAACCAAACATCTATAAAAACCAAACATTCAAACCCATTTTAAACATCCACACTACATTTATAAAAAACCAAACATCTATAAAAACCAAACATTCAAACCCATTTTAAACATCCACACTACACTTACACTTATAAAAAAACAAAATAATCATCACCTAATCATTGCCAATGATTACCAATGATTGGATTGGATTTAAACCATTAGACGGGCCGTCTGGGCCTGGACAGCCCGTCCTTTTGCCTTTAGACGGGCCGTCTGGGCCTCGACAGCCCGTCCTTTTGCCTTTTTGGCCCTCCACGGGCTGTCCAGGCCTCGACGACCCGTGGAGGGGTTGTGCAAATAAAAACCCTAGTTGTGCAAATAACCGGACCCTAACTAAACCATAGTTACACACTTGCATTCACAAATTTACAAAGAATTATGTGATATTGACTTTAAATCACGATTTTGTTTCAAAATGTATTTCTTTTTTTTTTTTTCAAAAATATGATCTTATTAGGCTGATAGAACCAACAAAGATCAAGAACAAAAGGATTCTCCAAAATTTGAAATTTTATTGATCAAACACCATGTAATTCTAAAAACACAACAAAATAAACAATTTTGAAACCACAACTAAAATGCAACCAAGTGACTAACAGAGGCAATAGAGAAGGGATACACTGTAAAATGTTCTTGTCTTCAGGCATAGTATCCTTCAAAATTATCGCCCGAAACAAACAACTCTAAAAGTGTTAATCAAATGTATTTCAAAATGAACAAACAACTCTATAAATGATCATATAACTCTTTTGCAAACTTTCAAACTGTTCGAAACCATAATCGATTCATTTAAAGTTTTACCGTGGTTCGACTGCTTAACATCCACCAGATTGTCAATTGCTGAAAGTTGGTTTCCATGGTTGATCAGCACATTATGCTCCTTATCAACGAAGATGTTTGCCTTCATTTCCTTAAATAAGATCCTATGAATTATAACGAACGCTAAAGCAAAACCTTGGTTTAAGTATCGATTTATACCTCAAGAGACGAACCATGGTGAAGAGAACGCCAGCTAGATACTGACCGACTCAAGGGTTAAACAAATTTGAAACCATTTTTTCTGCTTGGAGGGCTGACTCCTTTATAGCAAGTTCAGCAACTTGTCTAAGAAGAGCTAGCTCTTATGCCAGTGCAACACGCCTGCCAAAATATAACCAATATAAGAAGAAAAAAAATATTTTTTCTATAATTTTTATCACCTAAACATTAATAGATATCATAAGCAGTCACACATATTATATATAAATACATTAGGATTTGTCTCTCTGTTCATATCGAACTTCATGAATGTTCAGCGTTAGTTACACCTCATCTGTAATGACTTCTAATTGCCCTGCAAAAAATATAACTTTATCCAATAAAAGTGTATTTAAGGCTACCTAATATAATAATTCTTGACAATGACGATGACGATAATAATAACTATTACCTGCACATTTGTTACGATAATCATGAAATTAAACATTTACAACACCAATATATTCATGAAATTAAACATATTTGGTACGATAATCATTGGCCATCATAAGGAACCGAAAGCCGCAACTCCGATAACGCTGCCATGGCGGTTTTCTTATTCTGCAGATACACAAACGATGACGGTTGAAAGTGTAAATTAAACTTCTTTTGTTTTCTATTGTATATCCTGGTCAGACTTCAAATGTAACAAAAAAGCAAACACTTACAAGTTCATTTCATAAAGCATTATATTCACAAATATATACAAATGCACCGAATGGTATAATAATACTATAAATAACTACAAAATTCTTACAAATTAGTAATTTATAACTATAAATTTGTTAATTATACCATTCATAAGTCAAAGGACAACTAACAGGGAACAAAGAGAACAAATTATAAATGAAAAGGAAGTAGTTTGCTTACTGGCATGTTCAGAAACGTGAGAATGTTCCAATCTTAAAACCTTGAGGAAATCTTGATATTGAACACATCCACTGCCAAAAACATGAATCGCATATATAAAGTATGTTTATGTAGCATAACAAAATGCAAGTAGTTGAGTTTTAATGCATATTGTGCATATTTTCTACTTAAAAGTAATAATACTTGGTAAATTGGTGTAGATGAGTTTATATAGCAAGATACCTGCTGTCTGGATTCATGACGAGAAATCTTTTCAAGAACTCTAAAGCTCTTGAAGAGCTCAAATGATATAACTATGAACACCAAGAAGAGCAAAATTCATTTCACTTAAGTAATTTGTGATACACAAAAAATACAATACAAATAAAATTCTTTTCATCTAGAAATTGAAACTATTTATTTCATATGAAAGGGCAAATATTAAGGCTCCACCTTCATCTTCACCACTTTTCCCGTTCATAGTACGTTTCTACAACTTATCACCATCAATTTCAGAAAAATCCATGTCTTCCTTCGTCACACAATCCTCAAACCTCTTCCTCTATTATTTAGATTGTTGATTAGGTTGGAATCACTGGTGAAATAATTTGAATCACCAAGTTAGGGTTCAGTTGTTGGGAATTTGATTGTAAGGTTGGATGGATTTTGAATTCACTTTAGGGTTAGGAGTGGGATAGTTATAGGGAAGAAGTAGCGAGAAAAACGAAACTGAAGTCAGTGGGAGCGTATGAGACCTGCAGTTATTCTAGGCACATCCCAAGATCGTAGGAAGTGGGCATAGTGGAGGCTAGAAAAGGGGAAATCAGGTAACCGTCTTAGGGAAAAAATAACCTCCAAATTTTTGGCATAACCATCAAATTATTACGGCTGAGATTAAATCTAAAAAATAACCGTCAAATTTGGAGGGACAAGATTAATCTAAAAACGGTTAGATATAGCAAAAATTGTGGTTACTACCTTGGTGAACAATATAATAATAATACCTCAAACATACAATTTCGTTTGTTTCCTTACGCTGATATGTATTGCCTGCTTTGAGCACACATATTGTTCCAACTCAATAGCTGCACCATTATAATGAAAAAGCAAGATTCGGAAATCCACATAAAACTACAACATATCTTTAGTGATATATTCAAATTCAAAACCCAATAACAGCTTACTAAAAGATTAGCTTTAAACAATTTTAGTGGACAACTTTTTAAAATCATTTAATCACCTCTAGCACAAAAGTAATTGATGGTTGTAGTAAGTATATCTCTGTTTCTCTAACCTACACATTAAACACAACTACTGTTAATACAATTACCAGGTCAATGAACAAATGAACATCATTGATTACCGGAAACATAACAGTAATTCGAGAGCTATAATATAATTAATCCAGAGCTTTGCCAATGCATCTAAACTTGTGCCCTGAATCAACAATTAATCAATTTAAAATGAGACAAATGATGAATAAAGATGCGAATATGAAGTTGACAAAGCTGCTAGGTTCAATGTGTTTAAACCATTACCACAGTGTCGAAGTAACATTCCTCCAACACGCGGCACAACACACAAACCTGCAACAAACACAAAAAATCAATCAAATTAGATCTACACATTTTATCATTACTCCCCTACCTGTATTACAAAAGCTTAATCAATAAAACTAACACAAATACCTGTTCTAACACTTGCTCAGGTAATCAACACAGTCTTTCAAGCTTCAAGAATTTCAAAGATACAAACATCATAGTCGTTAACATAACTGGAGCTCAGGCAAACATCACTGCTCTATATATTTAAGAGATAGACTTAAAGTTTGGCTTTCAACAGCCTAAAACAACGGTGGTACAAAGGTTTTTTCAAGGCTTAGAGTTACTAAAAAGATACACCACTGTGGCTGCAAAGTGGGTTGCTGATAAAAACACACCTTCCCCTAGCCTTGCCATGCCAAAGCGACATCTTCATCTGTTATTTTACTCAGACAATTCAACTCATCACAGCCTTAACAGTTGATCACAAACACTAACCGACCAAAGCCCGAAGGCCAAGAATCAAAGCAAAGTAATCAAAAAATCCTAGACAAACATTTGAACATTCATTCAAACCCCAAATGGAACATGTAATCAATTTACAGAATTCAAGAAGAAACCAAATCACAACATATATCTATGCATACAATAATTACATCAAGAATTATTTAATAAAATGACTTTAGATATGTATACGATACTATAATTAGCTTCGTTATGACCAAAGCAAAAACAACAGTATTGGATGAATGGTTTTGTGGAACAACAAAGAAAACCGTCGCCGCCATGGATGGCTAGAAAGCCACCGACAACGATAGCGCAGGACATCCATCTCTGCGTCTATCGTCGCCACCGCTCTTACAATCGTTGTATGTGGCACATGCAAGAAAAATACAGAGAAACAAAGTAAAGATATGGAAGAAGAAAACAAACCTGGTAATAAGCAAGCCTCTAAAAGAAGCAGAAATAAAAAGCGACACAAAGACGGGAACCACCGCCACCAGCAACACAGGAGCACGCACCATGAAGGTTTGGAAACTAATAAAACTCTCCGATCGCGACACACTCCTCCTCTGCAACATAACTCGGGCGACGTAGTGTTTGAGAAGGTGGATGAAGGGTAGCGGCGACGGACAATGGTTGTATGTGGCGGAGGGCGACGACGTACGTGGAAGTAGAAAGATGTTGGTGGTTTCCGTCCGAGTTAGGGTTTCCAACGGTGGTGAAGAATGGTGTATCCTGGTACGCTCTATGTTTGTGTGTCAGGCGTGTCTGGGGTAAGAAAAAGGAAAGTGTATAGTGGTGGGCGCGTTTATGTCTTATGTGATAAGGACATGGCCGCCCGTAAGGGCCAATCGGAGATACCCATTAGTTCTGTTAGTAACCACCTGTCCCCCAGAAAAAGTGGCCAACCAGTGGGAAAAAAAAAAACAATATAAGAGGTGCTATATATATATATATATATATATATATACTAGGTTAGAGTCCCGTGGGGACCCACGGTTCACCCGAAAGTAAAATGAAAAAAAAAATAGGAAAATAAGAATTGTATTATGCAATTTGTTTTGGTTACTAAATGTTTGATAATGCAATATGTATGAATTTTAATGTTAAATGCAAAATGTCATCTAACAGTTTAGTGTAACGAAATGATGGATATATCGAGTAACTAAAGTTTAATTTGACAACTGCAAACTACATAGTATACTATCACAATATCACACATTACATCATTTGGATAATATCTATATTCTAATCATAATTAAGCTTAAGCATAGAACACTTATCATTTAGTTGGGGCTTAACGAACTTCAACCAATATCACACATTACATCATTTGGGTAAGGGTAATATCTATATTATAATCATAACTAAGCTTAAGCATAAAACACTTATCATTTAGTTGGGGCTTAACGAACTTCAACCAATGGTCCATTTTCATTATTTCAATCAAAATCTTCCAACTCTTGCTCATTGATAGCTGATTTTTCACCTTTGAAGTTATCATTGTCATCACGATCCTCGGAGTGCAGCTCATTTTCAATAATTTATGAAAACCTCCACTATTGTATTCCATATTTGTGTTCTACATAAAATATAGTTGTAAAGATATGGATACGGTGATAAGTAAATCAAGAAACAATCCTTAACCCACTTACTTGAATGGGTAGCTTAAATTTTCATGTTATCTCTCCAATTGTTCAAACCGATTACATAGCTAAAAAACAACTAATAAGAAAATGGGTCCAATGTCACATGCTGTAATATAAAATTCCTATATTTTATTAAAAAATAGACACCAAAAGGATCAACCCAGACCCATTTCAACATGTAGCCAAAAGGACCCATTGTACACACACTTTAGGCAACTTTTGACATGTTACAAAAAGCCGCCAAAAAAGCGTCATTATTTAAACTGTGTAAATATAGTGCTTAACAATTAAAATCTTAATAAATAACATCAAAATCATAATCAATCATTCAAATCAATGACATTAAAATAATCCGTGTCTGAAATTGACTTACCCATTATATACAAATTATTATTAACATCTTAAAATTAGCACACTTATTGAAATCAAGATGATGATTATCGTTTAGTTACAAATAATTAAAGGAAAGTCGTAATATCAAAATGAAAGTCGGTCAACAATGTTAAAATGAAATTCGTAATATTAGTAACATCAATAAATAAGATTAAAAATCTTAATAAATAACATCAAAATCGTAATCAATCATTCAAATAAATGACATTAAAATCATCCGCGTCTCAAATTGCCTTACTCATTATATACAATTTATTATTGACATCTTTAGTAATCATTATTAGTTGTACAGAAAGTAACATTTTGAAAATTTATATTATCATTTAATTTCGTTGTTAAATTTGGTATGACGATTAAATGATTTTTTATTTGTTAAGGTTTATATAGTATTGTTGTGTCTCGAACAATTCTGCAAAATTGGAAATACAGTGCCTCAATTGACGTGATCGAGTAGGAATATTTATTTATATATTTGAATTATAAAAATGGAAGGATTGGTAATTGACGTGAATTGGTCAACACCGCTTAAAATTAGCACAATCAAACTTAAAGACATAAAGTCAAAGAATTGACCTCCATCAAATTAACAAAAACGTAAAAAGTTTTTACTCAGATTTAGTCAACAATATTAAAATTAAAGTCGTAATATTAGTAGTAGCAATGAAAATTATCGTGAATACATTATATATTTTAGGAAACTATTAAATAGATTTAAATTATATTTATTATTAAAAGAATAATAAAAGTGTAGGAAAATAAATGTACACTCCCATCTTCGGATTACATTTAAATTATAAACTGTTAAATAGATTTAACATTGTTAAATAGATTTAAATAAATGTTTAAAGGAAAGTCGTATATGTTTAAAAGAATACCGTTTCATGACAATTGATTAAAGGAAAGTCTTTGAATTATAAAAAAAGGAAGGATTGGTAATTGACGTGAATTGGTCAACAACGCTTAAAATTAGCACAATCAAATTCAAAAACATATAGTTAAAGAATTGACCTTCATCAATTTAACAAAAACGTAAAAAAATTTTACTCAGATTCGGTCAACAATATTAACATTAAGTTCGTAATATTAGTAATAGCATTGAAAATTATTTTGAATACATTATATATATTTTAGGAAACTGTTAATTATATTTAAATTATATTTATTATTAAAAGAATAATAAAAGTGTAGGAAAATAAATGTACATTGTTATCTTCGGATTATATTTAAATTATAAACTCTTAAATAGATTTAACATTGTTAAATAGATTTAAATAAATGTTTGAAAGAAAGTCGTAGATGTTTTAAAAAAAATATTGTTTCATCACAATTGATTAAAGGAAAGTTGTATTATCAAAATTAAAGTCGGTCAACAATATTAAAATGAATTTCGTAATATTAGTAATATCAATAATTAAGATTAAAAATGTTAATAAATAACAACCAAATCATAATCAATCATTCAAATCAATGACATTAAAATTATCATAAATAACATTAAAACTCTTCATAAATAACAACAAAATGATAATTTAAATTTCAAAATCAATGACATCTTGTGGTGCAACCTTAGTAACAAACATTTTATGCTCGATTGAACACTATTTGTAGACACAATATTCGCCAATGGAAGTATCTTTTGATTGAAGCAAATCAGGTCATCCAATCACAGTAAACCATTACAAAAGAATTATGTATAGAAAATTTAGAATGTGTAACTAATTATAAAATAAGAATATTATAAACATAAATGTTGAATATGCAAATAACAAACCTAGCGACTTGTGAAACAATTTCTGCACGTAATATTAGTATTAGTATTAGTTAATATTAGTAATTATTAGTAATATATTCGTAAAAACAGTAATAGACAAATTTAATTTGGTCAATAAGATATAAATGAGATTAAAATTAAAAATCGTAATATCAGTTTTAGTAGTAGTAATATATTCGTAATTTAATTTTGTCAATTCGGTCAATAATAAATAAATGAGCTTAAAAATCGTAATATATAACACTAAATTCGATCAATTATTATTAATGTCATTAAAACTCATAATAAATAACATTAAAAAATGAATAAATCCTATTAATTGCAGGCAAGACCAATAATAATTCATAAAGATAGATTAAATATAATTTCATAGTAATATTAATATAAATAAATGAGATTAAAAAATCGTAATAAATAACATTCAATTCGGTCAATTATTATTAATGTCAATTAGTATTAGTAATATATTCGGTCAACAATACTATTTTTACGAATAGTAAAACTAAAATCGTAATATTAGTATTAGTTAATATTAGTAATTATTAGTAATTAGTAATATATTCGTAAAAATAGTAATAGAAAATTTTAATTCGGTCAATAAGATATAAATGGGATTAAAATTAAAAATCGTAACATTAGTTTTAGTATTAGTAATATATTCCTAATTTAATTCGGTCAATAATAAATAAATCAGATTAAAATTAAAAATCGTAATATTAGTATTTGTATTAGTAATATATTCGTAAATTAATTCGGTCAATTCGGTCAATAATAAATAAATGAGCTTAAAAATCATAATATATAACATTAAATTCGGTCAACTATTATTAATGTCATTAAAACTCATAATAAATATCATTAAAAAATAAATAAATTATATTAATTACAGGCAAGACCAATAATAATTCGAAGGAATAGTAATATAAATAATATTAAACATAATTTCATAAAGATAGATTAAACATAATTTCGTAGTAATATTAATATAAATAAATGAGATTAAAAAATCATAATAAATAACATTCAACTCGGTCAATTATTATTAATGTCAATAAATAACATTAATTTTAACATACTAAAAATACATTAAAAATAATTAAATCTTATTAAACATAAATTCGAAAAAAGTATTATAAATAAATGAGATTAATAATTTTAATAAATAACATTAAATTCAGTCAATTATTATTAATGTCAATAAATAATGTTAAACATCTTAATAAATAACAGTAAAAATGAATAAATCTTATTAATTGCAATAAAGACTAATCATAATTCATAAACATAGTAATATAATAAATGAGATTATAAATCTTAATAAATAAACTGAAAATCGTAATCATTAATTCAAATAAATTACATTACAAACATAAAAAATCGTAATTTTAATTTGAAAATCAATGACTTCTTATGGTGGAACCTTTGTAACAAACAGCCTGTGCTGGATTGAACACCATTTAAAGACACAATATTCGTCAATGGAAATGTCTTCTAATTGAACCAAACTAAAATCATAATATTAGTATTAGTATTAGTTAGTATTAGTATTTAATAATATATTCGTAAAAATAGTAATAGAAAATTTTAATTCGGTCAATAAGATATAAATGAGATTAAAATTAAAAATCGTAGTATTAGTTTTAGTATTAGTAATATATTCATAATTTAATTCGGTCAATAATAAATAAATCAGATTACTATTAAAAATCGTAATATTAGTATTAGTATTAGTAATATATATTCGTAAATTAGTTCGTTAAATTCGGTCAATAATAAATAAATGAGCTTAAAAATCGTAATATATAACATTAAATTCGGTCAACTATTATTAATATCATTAAAACTCATAATAAATATCATTAAAAAATAAATAAATCCTATTAATTGCAGGCAAGATCAATAATAATTCGAATGAATAGTAATATAAATAATATTAAACATAATTTCATAAAGATAGATTAAACATAATTTCATAGTAATATTAATATAAATAAATGAGATTAAAAAATCATAATAAATAACATTCAACTCGGTCAATTATTATTAATGTCAATAAATAACATTAGTTCTAACATACTAAAAATACATTAAAAATAATTAAATCTTATTAAACATAAATTCGAAAAAAGTAATATAAATAAATGAGATTAATAATTTTAATATTAAACATCTTAATAAATAACAGTGAAAATGAATAAATCTTATTAATTGCAATCAAAACTAATAATAATTCGTAAACATAGTAATATAAATAAATGAGATTATAGATCTTAATAAATAAACTCAAAATCGTAATCAATATATAATTCAAATAAATTACATTACAAACATAAAAAATCGTAATTTTAATTTGAAAATCAATTATTTCTTGCTGTGGAACCTTTGTAACAAATAGTCTCTGCTGGATTGAACACCATTTAAAGGCACAATATTCGCCAATGGAAATATCTTCTAATTGAAGCAAACTAAAATCGTAATATTAGTATTAGTATTAGTTAGTATTAGTAATTAGTAATATATTCGTAAAAATAGTAATAGAAAATTTTAATTCGGTCAATAAGATATAAATGAGATTAAAATTAAAAATCGTAATATTAGTTTTAGTATTAGTAATATATTCATAATTTAATTCGGTCAATAATAAATAAATCAGATTAAAATTAAAAATCATAATATTAGTATTTGTATTAGTATTAGTAATATATTCGTAAATTAATTCGGTCAATAATAAATAAGTCAGATTAAAATTAAAAATTGTAATATTAGTATTAGTATTAGTAATAAACAAATGAGCTTAAAAATCGTAATATATAACACTAAATTCGATCAATTATTATTAATGTCATTAAAACTCATACTGGATAACATTAAAAAATGAATAAATTCTATTAATTTCAGGCAAGACCAATAATAATTCGTAATATTAGTTTTAGTATTAGTAGTATATTCGTAATTTAATTCGGTCAATAATAAATAAATAAGCTTAAAAATCGTAACATATAACACTAAATTTGGTCAATAATTATTAATGTCATTAAAACTCATAGTAAATAACATTAAAAAATAAAATAAATCCTATTAATTGCAGACAAGACCAATAATAATTCATAAAGATGGTTTAAACATAATTTCGTAGTAATATTAATATAAATAATTGTGATTAAAAAATCGTAATAAATAACATTTCAATTCAGTCAATTATTATTAATGTCAATTAGTATTAGTAATATATTCGGTCAACAATACTATTTTTACGAATAGTAAAACTAAAATCGTAATATTAAAAATAAATGAGAGTTATTTCTTTCATAAATAAAGGTTAAATTGATTAATAATCAATCATTCATAATCAAAAATAAATGAGGCTTATTATGGTAAACTGAAATTCATATTAATATTAATATAAATTCGGTCAATTATTAAAAGATAGTAATAAATAACGTTAAATTCAGTCAATTATTATTAATGTAAATAAAGAACAATAATTCAGATTCAAATTTCAGATTAAATGACATTAAATTCGGTCAATTATTATTAATGTAAATAAATAACAATAATTCAGAATTAATAATATTAAATTCGGTCTAATATTACAATAATATTAAACATAATTTCGAAAAACAGTAATATAAATAAATGTGATTAAACAAAATTTCGAAAAACAGTCAATTATTACAATAATATCAAACATAAATTCGTAAAACAGTAATTCAAATAAATTACATTAAAAACAATAAAAATCGTACCAACCAAGATTGTCCTTCGTATGTGGCAACTGTAACGTTCCTGTTGTGTATGTTTTTAGACAACAGAAATTTGTTCATGGCTTTCAGCACATTCTGAATTGACACGTTAAAAAACAACATTAAAAAATAAAGAATCATTTTTGAAAATTAAATACGCATATGTACATGAAAATAACAAATATACCAAAACTGTTACCGAAGGGTCATGCAATACCTTGAAGAATTGAGAACCATTATGATAACACATAATAGCGTTTGTGTCTTCGGATCAAATCCTGTTTTTAATGTAAATAAAGAACAATAATTCAGATTCAAATTTCAGATTAAATGACATTAAATTCGGTCAATTATTATTAATGTAAATAAATAACAATAATTCAGAATTAATGATATTAAATTCGGTCTAATATTACAATAATATTAAACATAATTTCGAAAAACAGTAATATAAATAAATGTGATTAAACAAAATTTCGAAAAACAGTCAATTATTACAATAATATCAAACATAAATTCGAAAAACAGTAATTCAAATAAATTACATTAAAAACATTAAAAATCGTACCAACCAAGATTGTCCTTCGTATGTGGCAACTGTAACGTTCCTGTTGTGTATGTTTTTAGACAACAGAAATTTGTTCATGGCTTTCAGCACATTCTGAATTGACACGTTAAAAAACAACATTAAAAAATAAAGAATCAGTTTTGAAAATTTAATAGGCATATGTACATGAAAATAACAAATATACCAAAACTGTTGCCGAAGGGTCATGCAATACCTTGAAGAATTGAGAACCATTATGATAACACATAATAGCGTTTGTGTCTTCGGATCAAATCCTGTTTTTCAAATGTTAAAACATAGCATTACTAAATCCGATCGAATAGTAAATCCGATTCAATATATGTCTAAAAAAACCGTGATGACAATAATAAAATTAACATAAATCTGATTGAGCGCAGTCCTTATTATCCCTTTATCACAAATCCGATTGAATATGTGTTTATCACAAATACGTTCATCACAAATCCATTTCATTAGAACATGTGATAAACACAAGAATGATTTCAAATGGTAATTAGATTATGAAATATTAAAAAGAATAAAAAAAAGTAACAATAGGAATCGATAGTATCTTTGTTATCCCTTTATCACAAATTCGATTGAATATTTTGTTTATCACAAATCCGTTTCATTAGAACATGTGATAAACACCAGACTGATTTCAAATGGTTATTAGATTAGGAAATCTTAAAAAGAATAAAAAAAATAACAATAGGAATTGATAGTATCTTTGTTATCACTTTATAATAAATCCGATTGAATATGTGTTTATCACAAATCCGTTTATCACAAATCCGTTTCATTAGAACATGTGTTTAAGAAGAATGATTTCCACGTAAAAGAATAAGAAATTTCATTCGGTTTGATTTGTTCTTAATAATGTTAACAATAAAAAAAAGTCAAAATAATAATAGGAATCAACATTAGAAGAGTAGTTTGGATGTTTACCTTTAATCAGTTGTGGATAATCAACAAATGATGCAAGGTGAAGAAGAAAGATTGAAAGAATTGTTAGGAATTAGGAAGAATATGAGAGTTTTGATATGGAGAATGAAAAAAAAAAAAAAAAAAAAAGGTTTTTATAGTCATAATTTGGAGCTCCATATTAGTTGTTGGATACCTCAAACCCTCTCTAAGGCCTTGATTCAACCCAAGTGACCTCAATTATTATATAGATAGAATAGATACTAGTTTTTATTCCGGGAGCGTCCCGGGTTGAAATATCTAATATGACATAATAAAATATCTATTATGACAACATAATTAATGACTTGCCAATATATGATTAATGATTATTATTATTATTTATTTTAAACAAATCTCTGTCATAAGTTATCATATTCTAATATAAAAAAAACGAATCTCTGCGTCAGGGTATAAATCTAGTGCCATTACAAAATATTATATAATGTCAAATGAATTCGGAAGTTTGTAATCGATCATTCTAAAAAGAACTAACATGAAATAAGGAAAAAAAGTTATTTATTGAAATATTGAACACATTAGTCTAAGGGTTATGTGATGCGTTAAAAAAATTGGGTTTATAATCGAGTATATAGTTCGGGTATTTGGGTATGTGGTTTCGGGTAATTGGGTCGGGTATCACCTAATCCCAGGCCCGACCCAAACCCACAATTTTTTTAAACTAATCCCAAACCTAACACAATACCTGTCGGGTTACAAAAAATAGTCGTTTTTTTCTCCGTTTTTTATATAACACTATGGTACTCGTTGGAAAGATAATAAAACGCTCGTTAATTTGGTGTAATTTTTTTCTTTAAAAAATCTGGTATATAAAAGATATTAACGTTTGAAAGTTAGTGGAGGAAGCATGAGAGAGAAAATAATAAAGGTTTAATATTTACATTTAGTAGATTAGGTATTTAATAGATTAGAATAAATCATATTTAAACCATATTTATTCCTTTTTTTTAATTGGTCTAAAGTTGCCACATCACATCCTATGTGGCATCTCTCAAATGAGAGATTGCATAATATTATGACATGTAGGATTATTAGCTTTGCAATATATATATACTAGATATTTGCCCGCGTTGACACGCAGTTTACCAACGTACGATTATTTGGAGTAGTATAACGTATAAGAAAAATAAAGTAGAAACAGTTTATTAAAATTTAAAAGCAACGAATACACATTTATTCAAATATCGCTGAAAATTTCCTTATAGACAACATTTTTTGTTTTAGTCATCACTTTCCCATCAGCATCCAGTATAAGTAACTTCACGCCTGCCCTGCTTTTAACTCTTGATAATGCGACATAAAGCTGGCCGTGTGAGAATACAGGGTTTCTTAAATACAATCCAACCTTTGATAAAGACTGTCCTTGGCTTTTATTGATGGTCATTGCAAAACATACGCTTATTGGGAATTGACGCCTTTGGAACTTTACTGGAATCTTGATATCAGATGGTATCAAATTTATTCTTGGAATAAGAGTTTTGGTACCAATGTTTCCACCTGATATGATCTCGGCTTCAATAACACGCTTTGCAAGTCTGGTGATTCGTAATCTCGTTCCATTGCACAAACCATTTTGCTGATCTATGTTTCGCAACAACATGACGGGTACACCAACTTTAAGTGCTAAACGATGGTTAGGTAACCCAGAAATTTTTAAACCATTAAGGACATCAGGAGAGTATAAGTCTTCCTGTGAACGGTTATTACCATTCTCAATCTGACATATACTATCAGAGCTCAGATACTCGACTTCATCTCCAGGAAACAATGCAAGAAGCCTTTCATTTATATCATGTACGACTTCATTTGTAGGTGCAAGTATTGCTCGTTCTCCAAAGTAATCCTTATCTTTGTAAAGTTGGATAAGTGAAGGGTAGACGAAGTCAATTAATCTAGAAATCGGATCTGATGTACCCTTAATAAGAAGATCATCTGGAATGTCCACATCAAACTCATCATCATGAATTGACTCACCAACTTTACCCTCACCTAATTCAAGAAGCCAGTTTGCAAATGCCTTTGTTTCATCGGATTCAGACGTGTTGTTACCTAAAGTTAACCTCATGTTTTTTGTTAAAGTGAGGACTTTGCAACTATTCCAAATAGGAGAAGAAGTTATTGATGCATTTAAAATATCTCTTCTACTACCATTTGGAACAACCGGAAGGATCTGTCTAAAATCACCACCCAAAACCATAACCTTACCACCAAAAGGCAAATCAGAATTAGGTGAAGAATTTGACTGCAGGACGTCTTTCATTGTACGATCAAGTGCCTCAAAAGCATGCTTGTGAATCATTGGAGCTTCATCCCAAATAATTAACTTAGTTTGCTTCAATAAATCAGCAATATCACTATTGGGCTTTATACCACACAATGATTGTTCAGTAACATTCAAAGGTATACGAAACCTAGAATGCGCTGTCCTTCCACCAGATAACAGCAGAGAAGCAATACCACTGGATGCAACGTTCAAAACAATTTGTCCTTTAGATCTTATGGCAGCAGACAACGTTTTCCATAAAAAGGTTTTACCAGTTCCTCCAAAACCATAAACAAAGAATAGCCCACCTTTGTTACCATCAACCGCATGAATGATTTGATCAAAAATTGAACGTTGCTCATCAGTTAAAGAACGTGAATGGGTATGAAATTCCTCAGCCAACGTACTTACTTGATAATTCAGCTCATCAAGAATCAAACGGTTATTTGCAGATGATATCGAATCATTATCCGGATAAGGCATAGAAGGAAACCTACGCAGGCTTGAGTTATTCCGAAGCAACTGTTTCTCAATTTCAAGCAACGTAAGGTTCTTTATTTGTTCATCAGGAAGAGACAAACCTAAAAACGAAAAAGTTTGGAACATTCAATTTAAAAGAAAAGGGACATTAAAAAAAATAAATTCATTAAATTTCGAAATTAAAATTTGTTACCTTCAATTTGGAATACGTCTTCGTGTCTACGCATAATACCATCTGACAGATACTTCCATGATTTTTCCCAAACATGCTCAGGCCTAGATAAGGTATTAGACAACAACATCATCGCAAACAAATTACGAAGAGAATATCCAGAACCTGTATAATAAGCCTCTTCAATAGCTTCTACATATTCTTTGTCATCGTCTAAGAGGCCAAGAGCATAACATGCATCACGAAATGTTGGTAAGATTTCTCCATTGACCGTTCTTATCTCCTCAAATGATCTAGGGCCTTTTACTTTATTTAGAAGAACTCTCAAAAAATACGCCTCGCCCATAGATGGATTAACCATGTGAACACGACCAATTGCCTTACCCATCTTTCGAAAGTCCCATTTTTTTCTTCCTCTTTCCAGACAAATTTACTTGGGATTTCAATGTAACTTAGTTCACGTGCCACAGCTTCGTTTCGGTTCAGTTCCATCCATTTTAGAAACATTGTTGCAGCCACCGTTGGTTTGTCGAGCACATTTTGAATATTTTCTTTTGGACCATATACAACACTTTGCTCACCGGGCAGATGAAATGGAAGCCTTATAACTGGAGGGTATCTATAATGCACTTCATTTTTAAATATTCTCCACGAAGCTTCACATGCTGAAAGGAACCTACAATCAAAATGTTTTTTGATTTCATCTTTTTGCATCACTTCTTCACCTTCTCCATTATCTTCTACAAAAGCAACTTTAGCCATATCAGGTCCTTTATTAATGTATTTAAATAAATACTTAATTGAAGCAGCCTGGTTACACCATTCAACATTGATATGAGCTTGGTAACGCCATAAAAGTTTTGCATTATAAGGGACCACATGTCTATTGTCTAACGTAGCAGTTCCTTTTTCAACAAATATCCCTGACTCTCTTCTTCTATAAACCGGATATCCATTTGAATCTAACGTTGAAGCAGAAGAAAACTTCTTTGGAAATTTCTTGGAGCACTTACCGTCAAGCATGCACGGACAGTTCGGATATTCACGTCCACATGGTCCATGCATCATAAAGTCACTCACAAGACTAAACAACTCCGGATCAAGATTCTTATCAGGGATTTCAGCCGAAACAAAACGATCAACGTGTTCAATTGTGGGTAGCTTACTGGCTTCTTTAAGAAACAAACAGATATGAGCATGGGGCAGTCCACGTTTTCGGAACTCTATAGTATAGACCGCTGAAACATAAAGTAAAACAATATAGTTAGAAAGTTAGTTAATAAAACACGTTACTATTTAGAAACAACAAATAAAAATTGTATTAGTATAAGTGAATAAAGATGCTAATATATGAATATATATTGGAAGTTTTTTTTTGGTAATGAATTTTACCTGCTGAAGTTTTGCCCAATAGTGCTTTTTCACGTAAATCTTTCATGATTGAGTCTAGCTTAACTTTGAATAGTCTAGCTAAAATATCTGGCCTGTCTTCTGGATTTGTCTTCTTGTCTTTAAGAAACCGTCTAATTTCAGGCCATTTTGGATTGCATGTGATTGTAATAAAAAAATCAGGGTATCCATGCCTTTTACAAATAGCCATTGCATCAAGATAATTTTCCCTCATGTAGCGTGCACCACCAGTAAAAGAAGAGGGTAAAATCACATGTGTCCCTACTTTTGCCAAGTCAGTAGGTCCATTTTGGTTCAACGTTTGAAGATTAGTATAAGTTTCACACCTAAGTTTACTTTGCTGGAAACGGACATAAAATAAGCGCTCACTCTCAATCATTGTATAAACGTCAACCAAAAACTGTTGAAGAAGCCGCCTTGCATTCAAAATCAATGAGAACTTACCAACTCTGTCCTGAATATGATATGCAAAATACTCTCTCATTGAACACTTTGAATCTACCTTCTTTTTAGATTTCCTCTCTTCCCTATGTGGTATATCAACCCTATAACAATCTTCTCCAAACGGAATAAGCAATGGATACTGCAGGGCTAGATACGACGGATGAAGTTCAGATATACGCTGAAGTCCCTCTGATCTTGATTCCACGACAATATCTCTATTGTCAAGCTGCTCATCATTGTCTGAAAAAATAAGAGCAGCGATTTCTGACGAAGTTGGTAGGTTGTATGTTCGGCCATCTTTAGTTCTCCTACCAATAAGACGCAACTTAAGGGTAACTTCAGGATTTTCATGAAATCGATCCCGTACACTCCTATAACTTTTCACAAGCTCATTATTTGAGTCTAACATCGACTTCAGGTACTGAATGATTTCAATGTCAAGGAGGTCAGAAATATCCTTACACTTTTCCTTTTCCTTACTGAAATGAATGTAAAAATAATTTTTAATACATTAAAATTTATATACAGGGCTAAAAAAAAGTAGAATAAAATTTTTAGAATATTACCTATAAATGTTTTTTCGGTTTGAAACTTCATTTTCAGTGTCATATATATATAACTGCGAAAACTTCGGTTTCGAACCATCATAAGGAAGAAGACCACCCATCGTGTGATAATTCTCACCACTTATTCTGTATATGAAGGGAGCCTTTCCACTATTGATATTTGAATCAACCTTCCCTCCCATTGAAGTAAAACAAAACATAGAATTGAAGCGGCGAATGTGCTTTAAGAAATATTTGCTCTTTAATTCTATGTTCTTGAAAAGGTTCTGATAATCTAAATTGCTCTCTTTGAAATCTGGAAGTTGTACCTTTCCATAACCACAACATAGCATATAGCTTGTTCTTCCACCAACATTTGCGCTTCTAATAGCTTCTGACCTCCACAATTTTGCATTACACATTTGACATACAACCGTTTGATCACCATGATCCAAATAATCTTGCAAACAGAATAAATAAAATAAAATTAACTTATAAAAGAAAAAAAAAAGCTTTTAAATGTTTTGTAAATTTAATATTTACCTTTAGAGACACCCTTAAATTGCAAGCCTTCAATTGTTTGAGGTTCCACATTTTCTTCGTCAGACAAACTAACCATTCGGACAGGTGAGATGCAACGTCGATTATTCCTTGATGTATTAATCGGTTCTCTTTGAGCAGAAGATGATGCAAGTGAGACCGTATTAACATCAGTAAGTCCACCTGTAATTAAGAATAACATTTAAAAGTTAGTATTAATAAGATTCAGAAATTCATTACATTAATCGACACAAAGCAAATTGCACCAGATGGGGTTGGATAAGTAGGAGTTCTTAGCGTGTCATCATTTGAACACTCATGTGCAACAGTGGGTTGTTTTCGAGGTCTACTAACAGAACCAACTTTACGTCTTTTTGAATCAAGTTGTGCTTTTCTAACGTTTCGTAACTCTGCAGATTTGTGTCTTTGGACTTCAGGCACGGAAACTATGGATAAAAATAATATCAGTTTGTATATTCAATGAACGTTTAATGTTAAAATAAAGGACTAATGTAAAAAAAAACTTGTATAACATAGAATTATGATACCGTTTGTAATATTGGACAAAGGAGTTCTTTGTGTGGAACCTGATAATACATAATGAAATAACAAAGAGACAGTGTTAGAGTAAAAAATTTGTCATCAATTTAAAAAGTAAAGCTATCGAATATTTAAATGTCATACAAATTTATTACCAGAAAAGGATGCGTTAAATGGGTTGTTGAAGGTTGATCTAAAGGATGACATATCGATTGAAACTAAAGTACTTCTGGATGTTGATGAGTTTGAATTTTGACATTGATTAGCATTGACTCTCTTAGCATCCATTTGTAGTTTTCTGGATTTTGGACACTCCGTTGCAATATTTTTATTGACTTCAAGCGTAGAAACAACGTATGAAATAGTATTAGTTTTTATAATGAAATCAATAAGAAAATAGGATATTCGTATACAGTAAAACATGTAGTTTAAATAAATAAAAATACCATTTGATAAATTAAACAAAGGATTTTGTTGCAATTGTCCTATAAAAATAGACGAACAAATAAAATTGACTTAAATTATAAATGTGGAATGGTAGTTCAGACTGTATAGAAAGACTTAAAAGTAAAAAGTGTTATTCGTTGGTTTACCGGGTGTAGAAACATTCAATGTACTTTGGAAAGATGAGCTTTGCTGAATATAATGGTTGGAACGTTCAACGGAGTAACGATTAAATATTGTAGTTGGCGGCACATTTTGAATTCCATTATTATGATTGTTCACCTTGCATCTCTTTGCATCCAGTTGTAATTTTCTATATTTACGACACTCGGCCGCGTGCTTAACTTTTTCTTCATGGGAGATAACTATGAAGAATTATGTATTAGTTACATAAGTAAACGCTAATATAAATAAAGACATATATAACTACGAAATAAGTGTACCGTTTGAGATATTAGATAATGGCGTTCGTTTGTCATCACCTTATAAAAAATCGAAAAATTAGATGACAAATCAAAAATAATACAAATAGAAATACATTGTATATTTATGCCAAAAAAATTACCATTCGAACTGTTAGATAGTCTTTTACGTCCCATTTCAACTAAAAGGAGGCAATTCTACATAAAATGCATGATAAGAGTTTAACAAAATATAAACAAACTTAAAATTATGGATGATAGGTTTATATATATGTAAACATTCAACGATACATAATACTTAACTAACAATATATTATAAATCAACATAAACTACAAATAATCAAGTTATGCGAACTAAACAAAACATGTAGATAATCATGTTATGCGAAAATATGAAAAGTGTACAAATTAATGATCTAAATTTCAAACAAAATTAATGATATTTATTGAAATTTAGAATCGACAAACAAACCTCGTTGTAAATTTCAAAGACCATCAGATGATCTGTTGTTATCTTAAACCTCTGTTTCATGTACGGCCATCCCTGGGTAATGAAAATCTCATCACCATCGTATTCAAGTTGGATCTGGAAAACATGCCCTGCAAGGGAGATGAATATCTAACCACTGTTATCATTATGAACATCAAGATTTAAAAAAGTCTTATTATCTAACAAATAATTATATACATGAGATTACCTGGAAATGAGCTAACCATAATCGGTTCCATTGGAGGGTTTCGATTGTACAAACCATGATGAACGAAGCAACTTATATGCTGGAAAGTTGAAAAACAATGTTGAAACATTACTACATATTAATGTATTTAAGGCGTTATGTCATGGTTCTACACATCATTTAAAAAACATACCAGGCGATTGACATCACTGAGTGGGTCATCAAGTTTGCAGTAGAAATACTTGCCTAGTGCAGCTATGGCATCCTGATGAAAAGTATACATATTAAAACAGTTGAGCATTTCTTCGAACTCAAAAACAAAGTGACAACCACTTGGGTAATTTAGCGTGGTTATCATATGCTTCCAGCCGTTGTAAAAAAACCATTTCCCAGCTATATTCATCACTTTAACTTCAAATGATCTCTCATCTAAAGTATGAATTCTGGTCATGCCAGTAGGGAATCCATACTTAGTAATCCATTCCTTATATTCGCCAGGCAAGGCCTACAAATCAATACCAAAAACAGTTGATTATAAATTAATGTATTGGATTTTTCAGTTAATAAAGATTCTCCATCCGAATACTGTGCAGTGATCAATGAACATATATTAACAACCAACGGATTTTTAACGCATAAGAAAGGTCGCTTACCATACATACACGTTCTCTGCCCTCTGATTTAACCCAAAATCCGGACACCATTCTGAGACGACCTTTAAACCACCTGTATTATCAGTAAAAACAAATTAAAACATGATATCATATAACTAAAATTGCATCATTAGATGAATACATAAATGACAAATCTGAAAAATCTTAAAACCTATTAATTTTTGAAAACAGATTAATGTCACTGAAAGTATATTTAGTGAAAAACTTTGTATGAAAATCCCAAATTGAAATCTTTATATAATCGAGTCATATTCACAATGTTCATACAAACTTGCATCAAAACAACATCAATCTAATCTTCTGAAAACCTAAGTTTGACCTAACAATATCAATGCCAAATCAAAAAAAACACTATCCGAGTCCATCCATATCCATTCAAGAAACCTAATCAAACAATCAAGAAACCTAATCAAACAATCAAGAACCCTAATTAAGGGCAAACCAAGGTTTTCTTTGTCGTAACATAACACACAAATCGAAACATAAATAATCAAATACAATGAAAACCGGGAAAAAGAAACCTTCAATCGACAAAGATATGAGAAAAAAACGAAAAAAAACATAGTGAAAATGAGAGATAAAGATGGATTCAATGAAATAAGAATGAAATAGAGATTACCTTAGATTGGAGATCAAGAATTGGTTGAATCGCCCTTGATTCCTCTGATTAGGGTTTCGCAGGTTTGTATGGATGGAGGCGAGTATAATGAGGATGTTATGTCCGTGTGTTTTATGTTAGTATATATATTTTCTGTTTTTTTTTTTAATGAAAAAGTTTATAAATTCTCACAATGAGACACTTGGCACAATATGATAGGCTACACAATTGAGGATGAATGTGGGAGTGCCAAGTGTCCTCATGGACTTTAGTTTATTAGATGTATAGATATATAGATTTTTTTTGAACAGCCAATTTTTCCTCCTAATTATCACCTTTGCCAGGATCAAACCTGGACTTGATCACCAAGAGATCTTTGGTCTCTACCCTCTACCACTTGAGCTATAGCCCAAGGGCATAAAAGAGGTGCTATGAATCGAACCCATGCAGAAGAGCAACCACAACAACAATTAATTTTGGGCTAATCACTCAATTAATCTGTGTCATGATTAATCACTGATTAGTCGGACCAAATTGTTTCTAGTCAGACCTAAAAAAACTCAAAATTAGGTAAAAAAAATGAATTCGAACGGGTCAAAACCGGAGAAAATCGATCAAATAAAACAAGTTCTTACCTCTAAATTAGATGATAATCCATGATTTAGAAACAAAATCGATGAAACTCCATGAACACTAGTTGCATCTGATGGTTTCTTACGACGAAAGAAGGAATGGAGAGGAAAAAACGGGATATGGTGAACGATGAAGGTGATTAGGGTTATTTAAGTTTAGGTATTTTAATGTTTAACCCTCCTCCATATTCACTAATTTATATTTGGCCCCTAAACTTCTAAATTTATACATATAAGGTGTAAAATTAGCATTATATATTTATAAATTTGAAAAAATATATATAAAAATCCAATGCGATTAATCCCGATTAATCCTGATTAATCCCGATTAATCCCTAGTCGGTACCCCACCGACCGACTAGCGTCTAGCGAGTTCTACAACATTACATATAGGTATAAATAAGCTTTTCAAATGCTAGAAAGGCACTATTCATGGAGCTTCATAAATAAATATATATTCATAAATAAATATATAAGATAATGTGTTCCAATCTTATGATATTTATTTGTAAATGTTAAAAGAAATTAAAATAAGTGACAAATGAACAATATACACTGCTAAAAAAAATACATCTTTCTTTTCACGCGAACAATGACACACCCTTTTTTAGAGTTTTTTCCTAAATAATTGCAGTTAGAAAATTTATTTATTAAAATGGGTAGTTTGAAAAATAATTACCAAAATGGGTGTTTTTTAAAAACCCATCTTTTCTCACACTTAATCTTATTGGGTAAAATTAGACCATGTGTAATAGCATCAAGTTTTGAGCGTTTTTTGGGGCAAAAACGCCCCTAAGGGAATTGAACACCGCCCCCTATGCGTGGATTGGGGCGTTTTTTGAGGGGGGGGGGGGGGATTTTAACCGCGTGGAAAAGAGGAAGGTGGCCAATCAGAGAAGCTATCCGTTGGGCTTGTGACTGTTAGAAAAAAAAAATTAAACTTCTTATTTAAACCAACATTCATCAACCATTTTATCAACTCCTACCTTTATTTTTATAAAAAACTATCTACTTTATAAATTTTCATTCAACCTTCACCCACAATGAATCCATTTCGCGTCCCGTTCGGTGTTCCATCTCGACCAACTAACCCAAACGCCGTTCGACCAAACACAACGCAACCTTTACCAACCTTCAACCCAAACGACCTCGACCCGAACACAATGGGTACAATAGGCTTCTCTCAACTCCTCAACATGCCCTATAATTTTTATGGTGGTCAAATTGGTTACGCGAGTAACATATCATTTAATGTTGGTGGTATGTCGGGATCTCAAGCCAACCAAGAACCGAACGTTGAAATCGTGCCGGACACACAAAAGAAACCCGAACCCGAGCCAGAGCCGACCCGAAAAAACGGTCCCACAAAATAAAGGGAGAGCCGAGTAAGCCAAAAGCAACCTCCCTAAAGTGGACCAAAGCCGGGGAGTTCGCGCTCGCACGGGTGTGGTTTGACATTTCGGAGGATCCCGAAGTTGGTAAGTGTTTTTTATATATGTTTGTCTTTTTTTATATGTTTGTGTTTATAAAAAATAAGATTTAGTGTTTTTTTATATGTTTGTGTTTAAAAAAAACTAGGAGTGTTCCCGTCGCGCGTTGCAGCGACAACGCTGGACTTGGTTTAGCATAGATTGTAAGTAAATAGGAATCTAAATTACATAGCATTACAAACATGACATTTAATGTTCATTAGACATATGATACAAATGCTAGCAATCTAGCATAAGCAGTACAAAAGTATGATACTAATTAAGTCAGCATTTGTAGTTTAAAAGGGGAGCTGCTGGTTTTAAACCGTGGTTTATACAGATACAAAAGTCAGCATTTGTAGTTCAAAAGGGCTACTGCTGGTTTTAAACCGTGGTTTCTGAATCGGCAAAAGATGGCGCTAAAGGGGTTGCTTCTGAGTTTCATTATGGGTACCTGATTCGCTTAGTGTCGCTGATTGTGTCTGTATGTAGGAGCTGTGAGTTAGTAAACATTAGTGTTGATTTAATGACAAATAATATGTATTACCTGTTTCTTCAGATTGTTGTTGCTGCTATGTCTGTGTTGTGGGCACTTTGTGTAATACCATGGTTTGTCAGCTGAATAGGAGACTATTGATGTAGTACAAACGAATGTCTTCCCCTATTCATAATCATGTGCAACTGTTTAGATTGGATATGCCTATTCTATTGATGTAAGTGCAAACCTACCCAATTTTCATCAATGTTTTGGTGCTTTAGTTCTGAAACGGTTTTTATGTTCCTTTCTTCAATAGCTGCATGTATCACTTCTGGTTCGGGCGCTATGTTTTGCTGAGCTTGTTGGATGAATCTGAAGTTGTTGTTAGCTAATTAAATGACAGTTTTTGTTTGTATAGTGTTTTGTGGTGTGTATGCGTACCTGTTTCTCAAAGCTAGCGCCTTATTTGTTTGTGGATTGAAATGTGTGTACGTTGCGATTGTTGAACCTAGCTAGAGTTTGTCTGTGAAGTATACTCTATATTAGTAAAGTGATCATTTTGTAGTAACGGTAGCAGCATTGTACCATAAATCGTCAATTTCACATAACGGAATACCATTGAAATAGTTACCGGTGTCATTCGTCTTTGAATACGCGTCTAGGCGCCTATGCGCTTAAGCAAATAGGTACTCGTTTAACATAAAGTTGGTAAAACTAAATGGTTTTCTTAGTTGTGTGCTAGTCTTTCTAGTTCATTAACATACTGTTTTGTTATTGGTTTTTGGATTTAGGCGCTTCTCTTGAAACACCTAAACTATTATAGTTTAGGCGCTTCTCTTAAAACGCCTAAACTTTAATAGTTTACGCGCTTCTCTTGAAACGCCTAAACTTTAATAATTAAAAAACAGGTATAACATATATCATATGAGAGACTTGCTAGTATTTTTTTGCCCATTTCTTGAATATAGTACATAATTTGTGTGCAAAATATACATGTGAATATTGATAGGAATGAATATGTACTTGTCTCATTTTCATTTCAGAAAGAAAAAATTAGCATGTTAGTTTAATGGCAACATGGTTCATAATTTTTTAACTTAAAATATAAACTTCAGTCCATAACTAAACCTAAAGAAAATTGAACCAAATTTTTAATCACGCAACTTGAAAAATGTGTGCAGAAATAAAATACAATGTGACTAAACATGTGGGTGTGCGCCTGCTCATTGTAATTTGTACCATACTAAGTTCACGTAACAATCTTTCTTAACTCATCACCATTTCGCAAGTCTTTCTAAAAGAAAACCAAATTTTGTTAAGGCCATAATCCAGTCGAGAAAGATAATGGTAACCATTTGGAAGTTTCATAGTTATTATGTTCAATACTTTATTTCACTCCATAACTTTAGACTTGCTTGTTTTTTATTTCAACCTGCTTCATAGTTATTATGTCAATACATCATGGATAAAAAGACATCAGCATTGTAAGTTTCAAGGGACAGTTAAGTTATAAATGTGGCAAATTGTAGACCTAATCATTTATCACGTTAAGTTATAAGGGACAGTTAAGTTATAAATGTTTGCTTATGCGCCTATTCACTTAGGCACCTATTACAATCAAACAAATGACGAATGACGCCAGCAGCAATAGAGCATAAAAAACAAAATCTATCAGCACATAAGTAACCGTTAGTTACATATAAACATAGGCAATAAGTCGGTGTTACCGACGCTATGAACACAATCAGTTGGTTGCGTTCTAACGGCACACATCTAATGTACGTATATCCGTAAAAAGCTGAAAGCGCATCAGCTTTTTCCACATGGAACACGGGCAATACTGCAATGCAAAAGGCGCCCTGAGCACAATCAGCTGGTTGCATACATCTATTATCCAGGTCAACATAATGCTGAAAGTGCAACAAATTTATTTGCTAGAATACACTAAATGTAATCAGCTATTCCATTTTCTATAATATTTTGGCCTAGGCATTAAGGCGCTAAGGCTGATGCAAATTTGTTTTTGACCTGCTTGAATTCTAAAGAAAATAATGCGCTGCAACTGCCTATTCGCTCAGGCCCCTACCCACTTTTTTTAGATATCTAAGGAAAGATTTAAATAAGCATAAGCGCGTATTCGCCTAAGGGTTTTATTTGTTTTAAAATAACATGCTCTAATTCAAAGCATGACAAAACATACTCCTCAGACAACTAATTCATAGATTCTGATGAAACCTAGGCGATCTATGCAACATACATCAGGAATCACACAACAATAAAAGACACATAAGTGGCTACCATTCCATTCAATTTAGCCTAACCAAGGTGCTACACTTACTATGAAATCCCAATGTCACTATTTCAGTAAACTGTGTATTAAACAAACACTTCAAAAACTAAACCAATGAATAAGATTTCCTTTTCTTTTAAGAATATCAGACAACAGCTGTAAGAATCAGTAAACAACAATCATACATGCATGCACCTTCAATAACAATTATAACACACCCAAATTAAGGTAGCATTTTGTCAAGCACATGGAGTGCATGACGGGGAAAGCAAAAGGAAGAAGAAATTGGTAGTATATAAACAGCCAAAGAAAATCTTAATCCAACAAAGGAAAATGAGGAAGAAACACATACGTACCTATAAGAAAAATGCAAAACAGAGCTGCTGAAGAAGACCAAAGCTAATGAAATTAAAGAAAATTTTAACAAACATCATAGTTTGAACTAATTAATAAGATGATTGCTAGAATGAGAATTGTAAACAATCTTTAGACCAAATTCACATACATATGCTGCTAAGCAACTATTAAGCCCTAAATAAAAAAAAAAACAGAACAAAAGGATTCAAATAGCGTAATTAATACTACAAATCAAATCAAAATATAGAAACACAAACAGTGAATTTATAAGATATATCATGTACCTAAAACAATGGAATTTAAAACGATGAAAAAGGCGACCGAGATGAGTAAAATTCTGACCTGAGAAGAGTGAAACAGAGGAACCGAATCGGTGATTTCAACTGCCTCGCCGGCCTTCGTTTTTTTATGTGCTCTTATCAGCTACCATCCTAGTTCCATCATAAAACATCTTCATCACTACTAATCTTAGATTATTATAAAAGAAAGGAGATGGATTATAGTTTTACCTTCACTGCCGGAATCCAACATCTTCCGGGTCGCCGTAACTCCCGTCATCATCAAATACCTAATCGAAGCCCAGACCCTTGCCGTTGCCATCTCAATCGGAACCCCAACCTGCTTTTGTTGCCGCCTTCATCTCCGTCTCTCTCTCCTCTCTCTCTCTAACTTTCTCTCCCTAACAGATCTGTTCCTCTGTCTCTCTCTCACAGCATGAAGAAGAAGGAAAAAGTGAAGGGATGAGTGTATATGACAGGTATGTTAAAGGAGAAAGAGAGAGGGGTTGTGTTAAGAACATGTGTATAGGCCAGGTGTCCGTAGGAAACAGGATTCGATCCTAACCCCTTTCATTAATACACCAACCGGCTCACCACTACACCACACACATCACATCTTAACTACATTCCTAACTAATTATATTTATCAAATCCTTATAATTTACTGTTCATTTCAATTACTGTTCAAATCAGTTTGAACATTAATATAGTTTAATTAGATAGTATATGTTAGTGTTTTTATATATGTTTGTTTGTTATAAAAAAATTATGCTAATATATGTTTTTTTGTAGCAAATTATCAAAATATGGTCCTCTTTTGGCAACGTTCGGTCAACATTTTTCAACGCGATGGGTCGAGACGAATATCGTGACAGGGACTCAATCTCAAGCAAGTGGACCGACATCAACCGTTCTTGTCATGCTTTTCAAACAGTCTTCCAACGAGTTAAAAAAAATTGGGGTAGTGGTCGAGGCGACATTGATATATTAAAACGAGCATTGGAGGAGTACAATGAAACTCGTGGCAATTTCACTTATTTGAATTGTTAGGAGATGCTTAAAGAATCTCTTAAATGGGCCGATGTACCGCCCATGACGATGCCTAGACGCATAGCGAAACGGTCCAAGACTTCTTCTTCCGTTGATCCCGATACGCCCACGTCTGATGCTCGACACGTGGATTTAAATGAAGATGTTGCTGAGGAGGAAGACGAGTTAGCCCAACCACTCGGTAGAAGGAGCGTGCGATGGGAAAAATGTTGTCACACCCTCAAAATCCACTTGCGGAGTTTTACCGTGAGGCGCATGACAAACCAGGATCCAAACCAACGATCACAATAAACAAGTCTAAATTAACATATGCAATTTCAAAAACATAGTTTAAATCTCCAGTTACAGTGGAAGCTTATTCTCAAAACGTAATCCATAAGTAAACCAAATGTTCAATGTTTGAAAACCATGCAATCCTAACTAGACGCCGTGCAGACGCGTGCGCCCTAGTTCCATTATGCTACCTTAGCGACCTGAGAAAACATGTAAAAGTTTACGTCAGCACAAAAATGCTGGTGAGTTTACAGGTTTTGTAATCACAGTACCAAGTTCAACCTGTCCATACTATAACAAATCGAAACCCAAAGTACGCTAGCTAGGCGTATGTTTTGTTACTACTACGATTGGAAAACCATTACTAACTCGCAAACCAGATGTCGTGCCCGAATAGTAAACCTGTTGTTCCTGCTTGAGACAATATGCACTCGCCCGGCCCTCCAAGCCGACGAGCGGGGTTGGTCACTCCCAATAGCGCTATTCACATTTCCCCGTTGTGCTAACCCGCACATTCATGGTTCCCCCCGGGACTTCCAAAGATCGTATAGTAAACCATAGAAACCCATAGTATGACAGTAGTTACCAAACATAAGTTTTAACACATGTTTTCTCCCCCGAAAAGTGAAACCAGTTAAAAGAGGGGCCGTAAACTCACCTTAACGTGCAAGCAAGGAATCCGATCAGCAAGTGATATATGCTACCGACACCCTAATAACAGTGTCATTAAGTGAGTATAGGCGTAATATCATTACACCATATAACTCGTTTGTCCAAGGCGTTTTAAATGTTCAAAAGCGTGTAAGTGACACCTAGTGATTCTACATGCATAAGTAAATCCTACGGACCCGTTGGTGAATACGTTGGTTACAATTGGTTTCTACATTCCGTATGTGTCTCAGACAAGTGTACTTCAGTTACATGTCAATTCCATACCACATAGAACTCCAAATAGTCACTTAAAGACCCCGTACACAATCTGCGTTTTTAGGTCAGATTGTGCGCTGTGAAAAACAATTTATTTAAAATACTTAACGAATGAATTAGAGTCCCAAATTTTTACTGAATTTTATTTGGGATTCACTCGACAATACCTATTTTTGTTTTGTTTTAATTCCAAACACAAAAATTATGAAAATTCGTACAACACAGCAATGTCCAGAAAATCTCCTCAACAGGTCAGTTTAGTAGGAAAATTCTTAAAAATTGTGTATTCATCCAAACGAGATGAATCCACTTGGAAAAGATCTATTTTTCCAGTATTGACCTACTGTAAAAATTTCATAACCTAACTCCTTGTAAATCTCAAGTTATGACCATTTAAAGTTAGCCCAATTTACAAATCCGAAAATCTGATATGACCCCTAATCAATTAAAATTCCAAAAACGACTCAAACGATGTCCAAATTCGATGGTTTTGCCCATTATGAAAAGCTAAGACCTTGTACATTACAATCATGCAAAGAATCGATCACACCAATTATTTTCAAGCCACGAAAAAGGCCCTACAAGTCGACATTCAGAATCTGTCCAGATTCTAATCATGCAATATTATCAATTATATCAAACCCTAGTTGTATATTATCAATCAATAACACCTAATAATCATCATACAACATTAGTAAGAACCACATCTGATCAAAACCCTAATTATACATCACAAACATCATTATTCACAAACCCTAGAAGTCTAAAACATCAAGAACATGCATAATCATGCAAAACATATAACATTCATTATATAACCATGTGCTTGACCCTTTTAATCTTCGTAATCATCATGTTTTAACTTTTATAAAATACTTTCAGACCTGGACAAACAAGGTTTTGATGTTTTAAGACAATTTAAAGAAGACTAAAACATAAGGGAATGAAGATTATACCACAAACACTCCAAAACAACCAACCGAACGCTCTCCAAGCTTCCCGATTGATGTTCTTGAGCTTTAGCAGATGGTTTAGGGTTAATAATTCGTAAATAGGGCAGTAGGGGCGATTAGGGTTTGAGTTTAGGAGATACAAGAGGCTTAAGGTTGCTTAAATAGTAGTTTAAGGCGGTTTAACCACGTCAGCGTGTTCCGAACACCCGTTCGGAATTGTGAACACCCGTTCGGAATTGTGAATGGCCGTTCGGAATGGTTTAATTCGTTTTGAGCGGCCTAGTTTGTTGTATAGCCTGTTTTCTTTGATGTTTTCATTATTTTGGGCCATACCAAGCGTAATCCCATGTTTTAAGACCCCAACCAACCTCATGCTCCACTTTTAATAATTTTTATTAACGTGTTCGGTTTAGGTTCACATAATCACGTATGGTTTTCACATAAGTTTGTCAGATATCACCGAGACACATAAGTTTATTATTCACCAACGTCCGAGGTTCACTAATCATGTAATCACATATTAACTCACAACAATGCACGTATGTCCTATCTAGCTATCTAGCTAACCCTCGTTAAGTATAATGTACGCGTGACTCGCTAAGGTAGACTTTAATCTAGACAACGTTGTTAACCAGAATTTGCCGGGTGTCACATCATCCCCACGTTAAAAGAATTTTCGTCCCGAAAATTGCACAAGTACCAAAAGGAATATCAACAGAAACAGACCAAAGATAGAAACCAAGAGAGAGATTTACCCGAGTTGTCACAAATGTGAGGCGTCGTCGACGAGTGGTGACTTATTGAAGCAAAGTTTCGATGACATGAATCAGCGACTTAAAGACATTCATGACCTTGGGGCTAGGCGTTTGGAAACAATGCAAAGAAAGGTCCTAGCAAACGAAAAGTCCGTTGACATTCAATATTCGAGGCAAATGGAAAAAGACATCGAATTTTTGTCTAAGTCGATCGACCACCTCACGGGAGACACGTTACGCTTGCGCAAATGAAAAGGGAACAAATCCGTGAAAAATACAAGCTTTAGATTGTCTCGTATTTTTTATTCAAGTTTCGTGTGTTTTTTTTAACTATGTTTTTTTTGGTATGGTATTGTAATTTTTTTTAGTTTAATGAAAAACTTTTATGAAATATTATTTGTTTTTATTTTCAAAGTTTTATTAAATAAAAAAATAATATATTAAATGATGTCATCTATGATGTCATGCAAAGTGAAAATTTTCACCTTACCACTACACCCCTATCCTAATTTGATTCCCTTAATGGCCCACATGCCACGTGTCGATTAATGCCCCATGCAAGGTGAAAATTTTCACCTCTCACTACACATGGTCTTATATTATAGATTAAATATGGGTGATAGATACATGAATGATACTTTCATTTGTTACATTGAAAGGGAATACTTACAGTAAGTTTCGGTCTAAAATGTAATGCAACATTTTCAAAAAATGACAAATCGTAGGGAACAACTGTAGGTAGCCTTTTCTATTCGTTAAGACCATCGTATTTGTATTGCGTGTTTTAAATTTTGTAATGGCGATGATTTTTTTCCATTATTGTATTTTATTTTATTTCTAAAATTTCTAATCGAACCAAACCATGCAACTGACCCGAGAATTTTTATGTTCGGTAATATTAAATTGGAGCATATAGAAAAGTGAACAAACTGAAAAAATATCTAGATCCACTACTAGTGATGAGAGAACAGGAGTAAGTAGAAGAGATAAAAATCATCATAATATACTTGATAAGTAAATGTATAGAGTTTTGAATACCGGCCCCTAATATTCTTAAGCAAGGAGAGAATGAGGAGCCGAAGAGACACTGACTTCTGGCGACGGAACAACCGGGGGATAACTGATCCGAGGCCGATAACTACCTTCTTCATTTCAAATCTGCCAACAGGGGTGACTGATACATTGTTGTGGAAAGCCTTCCAACCGCACGGTATTATCAAGGATGCCTATGTCGCAAGGAAGACGGATACGAGGGGGAACTGGTTCAGTTTCGTGAGATATCTGGGGGTTAAAAACATCAATGAGGTACTGAAGAAAATGAATACGGTAAAGATCTATGATGCAAAGCTTGGGGTGTCGATGGCAAAGTACGGGAAAGACAACAAGAGGATGGCACAACCGGTTAACTTTCAGCGACAGGATACCAGGGTTCCGATACAACCGAATATATATCAGAGACAGGAGAACTGGCCACCATTACAGTCAACTTCAAGATATGTTCCAGTGAATAAGGATTTTGGTGGCGTTTTCAGAAACACGGGAATGGACGAGTCTGGCAATCCGTCGGCTTCTTCGAAAGTTCTTGTGGTGAACGAGAAGGGTGCGTTGTACCCTGATCATTGCATTATGAGGACTGTCATCGGTGAAGTCTCTGATATTAAAGCTATTAGGGTGGTCAAGAAGATGATGACGGCCAAAGGGTACGAGGAGAGTCTGGTTAGTTTGATTGGGGGAATGAAGATCATGATGGTGTTTCGCGACAAACGCACTGCTCTTGAGTTCATCAACCGTAAGGATGAACTCTGTTCTAATGTCTTACTGTCTGCAACACTTTGGAACAGGGAGAATATTGATTTCCAAAGGCTGGTTTGTTTGAAGGTGCGAGGTATGCCACTTCAACTCAGGGAGGGTCCGTTCTTTGATAGAGTTGGTCAATTATTTGGTACGTTGGTCCGGCAGTCAGACTTCTCATGGTTGTCTACTGATAATGCGGAGGGGAAGGTTTGGGTTACATGTAAGGCCCCAAACCCGGGCACCCTACTGTTGGATTACATCTCCTGGTACTGTTTAAAATAAACCAATCTTTTATTACTTACGCAGCGGAAATACATGTTACACAATACTGGTTCATTAAAAATCATAATTATTCTTATTATCACAAAACATCGAATGCCTGACCACCATGCCACGAGTAATCCCATCCGCATAGCCAAGCGCACCCAAGCTAAACACATACCTGCAAAACAGCCTACCATACATGCAAAAGTCAGCTACGCTGAGTGAGTTCTAATAGTTTGCATTTAAGTAACCATTTCACTTTAACCATTCATTCATAAACACATTATCCAGTTTTACTCTTGCCATCACATTACCCATTCATTACCGAGGCTTACCATCCCCGATTCCCATCTACGACCATACCGTATTGTAACCGGACTTCACTAGGTCACTATAGATAACTAGAGCAACCTACCATGACTCTTTTCTCATTCATCTAGTCCAGGGCTTACCCTACGGACTCATTCTTTTCACATTAACATTCATAGGCACGACCCGTTGTCGTCCATCTGTCACATAATCATCAATACACATAACCCACCGGTCCATCTACATGAATGCAAGCAAATCACATAATGGTGGGAACCTAACACATTGTGGTCGTGTCACAAAGACTTGACCCATCATTCCATTAGCGTATCAACCCGTCAACACAGGATGTTATCGCCTTTTTCTCGCCTGCCTTGGGTCACCACCGCAACCCTTAGCGTCATCTCGCCCGCCTAAGGTTGCTTGTGCAACCTTGACGTCGTTCTCGCCCGCCTAAGGTTGCTTGCGCAACCTTGACGTCGTTCTCGCCCGCCTAAGGTTGCTTGCGCAACCTTGACGTCGTTCTCGCCCGCCTCAGACTACCACCGCGGTCCTTAGCGTCGTATCCCCGTAGGAATCCAACAACTTCCCTCTGTACATACTGTTCAAAACATATAATATAGGGTGCGCAATGTCTAAAACATTAAATTAAACCCTACGCCCCTATTTCATTTACAAAACAACGTCATTCATTCCGTCCTCCTGATCATCCTTAAGCACCCAGAGAGTGCTTCGTCACATAACACATGTAGACACCTGCACACATAAGTACTATGCCTATGGTCTACTCATACTGAAAATAAACTCATCTCAACTCTGGTAACTTGCCGTCACCCCGAAGGTGCGCGGACCATGACCGACTCCTAGACCATCCCTGCTCATCTCGTAGTCACCCTTGACCACCTACTTTAGAGTTTAGCCTTACCTTTCCCAATACTGACCCAACGGTCATACCACTATGACTATACAAGTCATTCGCATCGACACACGACAGTTACCTGCCCTAACTCTACTTTAACAAGAGACTAAACACCTCAAGCATCACAAAGGGTTCATCACCCCTTCTAACTATACTCTATCCCATAGCCGTCACGTTAAGGATTTCTTTATAAAGGTACAAATCGTTAAAATCATAACGTGTGAGTAAAACATCTTTTAAAGCATGTATGATACCCCGAAACATTTGAAAACGTAAAACAGTGGGGATTAGAACTCACTGTTTGCAAAGCTTCCATTCGTAGCCATGCGCATGAGCATAGCCCCGTGTCAACGTCACCCTCTTTTCGTACGCGGACATCTGCCGTGTCGTCTTCCGATCTAGAGCATTCTTCCATCCTAGGGCTACTGAGAACCTCTGCCGAGATCTGACCCCATGGTCATGGTCATAATCCATCATAACCAGAACCGGCTACACTGTAACATCATGTATTTTCCCCTTATTTTAACTAATAAAAGTTTTGTTTTTGTATTTTATGTTCCATAGTCATTCATTATATAATTAATATTTCAAAATGTTTTCATAATACATAAAGGTGTTTTGATCTTAACATTTTAATGCTTATTCAACAAAAAAAAAATGATGAAACATATATTCAAGAAAACAATTTTTTTTGTAATGCAAATTAATTGAGAATTGATTACATTTATTGACTAAATTGTATTTATTAGGATTAGTAAATTGGTATAAAGTAGAAATTTATTTAATTTGGTGAAACAGGAATTTACAATAATGATTCATAACCAAAAGTTTGGCCATATATACTCTTGCAATTATCCCTACAATAATCTCCAAACACCAAAACTCACAATATAATTTTCCTTCAAATCTTTTTCAAAATCATGAACCAACCAAAAAGTCTTGCTACTCCCTTCGACTCTTGATATTTGATAAGCATCTCTCGATGATTGAGGTAAATAACGAACCTTCTTTTGATTCTATGTTGTGTTTAATAGTTCTTTTTAGATTCTCTCATGCACATATCACTTGGTTAAATAGACATTTGAAACCATGCTTCAATATAGATGAATTTTGTTGTTGAATTTCTTCCACTAAATAAATTTCGTTGTCACAGTCAACGTAAACCATCATAATGTTTTAAAAATTTAGAAACAAGATCAAGTAATTTTCTTTAATATATATATATATATATATGTATATATTAAAACAAAAATTTCATATTATGTCTTTATAAATTTTAATATGAAAATAAATAATGATTGCTCATAATCTGTTTTGCACAAAACTTACTCAATAGAAGAAGTCAAACTATGCAACTTTATGATCTTTTATTTTCGCAAGTAAGAGTACCCTCCTTTTGTTTTTGTTATAGTCAATACATGATATATCTTTTTAATTTGTAGTCTTGTTTTATTATAAATTAAATTACCCCATTTGGTCACATTTGTCAATTTTCAAAGTTAAAACTTCATGGAATATTCTAATTCCTAGCAACGAGTAACTCTAAGGAATTAATATTTTAAAGTAGTCTTATTTACGATATTTAAATTACTATATGTATTGGCTGAATTACAGTAATGTAAATCATATATATTTTGGTTTCATAACATAACAAAGTCCATTAAATATTCTACTTAAGATGTTTATGCATATTTGAAGTAAGTGGTCATTTTTTTTTTAAAACAAAAATTTATATGAGTTCAAATATGTAAATTGAAATAAAACAATTATTGATAATATTTAAGTCAAAGGCTATATATATGTTGCACAAATACTATAATTATAGACACTAAATCATCAATATTAATTTACTTAGGTTCAAGAGTAAATAATTTACTCTCGTTGAATTCTGTTGAATCCTAACAAGTCCATCGTAATCAAGGTGAGTATATCTTTCCCCTTTTTACTGTTTTACTACTTTGGGGTGACTCATGTACCTATTAATCAAGTTTCTATTTCTTATACTTAATGCAATTCTCATGTGTGTTTGCCTTATGTGAATTTGTGTGTATGCTTAGTCAAAATCATTAACCGCTGGGCGGCCTAGCATTTCAATGAATAGTACTATGGTATACTCCCTTGAGACTCTGTTGAGAGAATCTTGGTCATTGTCTTGTTAATTCATTATTCAAATTGTTAGTCATGTGTTAGTCATTATTCATAGGCTTGGTTTTGACTGATACTACTTATTACATAATTGCAAATGGTACCGCTCATGAATTGCTAAACACTTTTCTTACTATATGTATTCAAATCAGGGTATGCTCACCAATACATTTTTGTATTGACATATACTATTTTCGTACATGTTTCAGGTTATTTTGCGACGCTTCTTTTTAGCTTTTGGATTTATATTTAAGCTTTGACTTTATGGTATTTTAGTTAGACTTGACGCTTTAGAACTATTGTATACTGTAATTTCCTTTCAACGTAAAATTATTCAAATCAATGTATTCAAATTTACACTTTAGTACCATGAGCTATTGAACAATCGTCACTACGTGACACCTCGATGTTTCCGCCATCGGTCGGGGTGTTACATACACACCGTTTCCACATCCCCTTGACGACCAACCAAACGACCGTCGCTAAAACCCTATGATGATAACAGATCAGGGTGTCGCCTTCGAAACAGATAATTCCATAATCACAATCAAACCCTAACCAATCCACATACTAAGAATCGGACAGTTACCTGGGATCGCCTGCACCATGAACCATCGCAACCCACCGTGAACCATCGCCTAATCTGAACGTAGCCACCACCATGGTCGTCACCGTCTTCTTATCACTGCACCCACTTTCTTCAATCGCCGACAGTAACCCCTAGGGTAACTGACGGCAGCCTTAAAGGCTTCTTGCTCCTAGGGTTTTCCATCATGCATCTATATATAACCATAAATGTTACCATACGGCCCCTCCTCTTTATTAAGATGATGACTTGTTCCCAAAGCTATCAAGTTATTTTCCAATAATGACATCCGGGTCCCTCCAATAAATAAAGCCGAGCCCAAAGTCATGCCAAACCCGATTGGACTATCAACCGATGAATTTTGGGATGTTACAAGTCTACCCCCCTTAAAGGAGGATTCGTCCCCGAATCCTGCGCATCTAACTCCATACGCATTCACCATAAAGACTCGCATCTCTGCGCAAAATCCGATAACCATCAGATCATCGCTATCGTGGCTTTTACACCAAGGATAAAGCTCTTACCGAAGAGGTTGCAAAACTTCATCCGCAGTCGCTTCCAATTCCCAAGGTTAAAACCTCAAGTTGCGCTTGACGCCCCTCGATCCGCCTCCACACGGACCCTTACACTCCGCTACTGATCCGCCTCACGCGAACCTTAATGCGTCATCTCTAATCCGCCCTGCGTGGACTCTATCGTTATGTTACTGTTGCGCGAATAAGCGGTAGCGCAGACCATGGTGCTTACTCCCAATTGCTTGCGCGGAGACCTTCATAAGGAGGTACTAAATTGCAAGCAATTGCGCAAGCAACGCATGCACTTCCTCTACTGACAATGCCTACTTCTCCGCACCTGAATGATAACACCATTCATGCCATCGCATCCTCAAGCGACTCAACATGAGTTGCTAAACTTCCTTTGCTGCCTCAAACCATAACACATAAGAGCTCCATGCATCCGCAATAAACATTACAGCCACTAGGGGCAGACAAAGCTTAGGGAAACCCGCGGTCTCCCTGCCGACGTCTTCCACCTCTTACACTCACCACGGAGGCTTCCTTTTTGCTTACAAAACTCATTACCTTTCCTACTGAGAACTTAAGCACATGCGCAATTCTTCTTATTCCTTCTATCACAACATACCGCCACACATGGCGCTTGCACTTCAGAAACCTGCGCACTGCCTTCCACAGCATGCGCGCATTAACTCATCAGAATCGTTGCAACGTTTGAACGAAGGTTCATCTTTAACTTCCTACTGGAGTTGAGCTTCCAACGCTCCCCTTCCGCATCAATCATTACGTCCCTAACCGACGATCTTAGCCTTCACATACTTGGACGCACGCCATCAGGACCGCCGCCCAACACCTCGCGCCACAGACCTTTGCGCGAACACTTGACGCTGGTACATTAACCCTGCGCATCTTCATACTAATTTCCCTTGCTAACCATTCGGTTCTCGCAAGGGTCCCTTTTCGCGCTTCGCTGCGCTACTCTGATAATCCACCACCTAGGCGGTGAGGATAAGCACCGCACAAAGGCATACCACTAAAACATAAACAAACTCTGAGACACATCATGTCTCACATTCAGACCACTGCGCACTAGAACATTAGTCGCGTGGTATTCGCTACACAAAACCCTGCCTAGACATTCACGACACCGTCGTGCACAAGGGCATCGAACACTTAGTCAATGCCGCCAAGTCCCATCGTCACTGCCTATCACTCTCAAACAGTCAAACGCAGAGCGCATTGGCCCCGCCATGGACTCTCGATCTTCAAGGAGTGACTTGATTGGCGCATTACTAATATCTACCAAAGATATAGAGCCACCTTTTCCCAAGGAGCGACAATACCTTGGAGCTCGCGCAAACTTTCGTCAAGTCTACCAACGTAGATACCTTGCTAACCTCAGAACTTGCGCAAATCCTGATGTGAATTCCTCAACGTAGGAACATAAGCTACCTTCCGCATCGTCATTGAGTTTGAACGCGAACCTTCCCATCACTCTGACTCCCGCGAGGTACTCTTTCTTCACGCTAAGGACGTGTGCCGACAACATCCTTTCCTAAATCCGCTACATCACCGGACGTCGCGTCTTACTATCTCCGAACGCTGGAACACCAAGCGCCCATGCGCCACCAAAATGGCTACTTCGCTAATCACATGCGCAACATCGTGCGCTTCACACAGGTATACCCGCAACTTCAGTCACGGAACATTCTTAACGGTCAAAAAACTTGCGCATTCCTTCCGCAAAGGCACGCCGCCTCAACTTCATATACGCCTCATTTACGATACGTCACTAAGACTTTCATCGCAATAGGCAAACATTATCACATATCACTAGGAAATTAATAACTGGGGCATATTTTAATACTCATAACTCATGTCTTATAAAAGACTAATCACATGACTATATCTTAACTCATACACATTCTTCCTAGTGAATCATTAAGGACTCACACACTAGCGACCGAAGTCACCCTTCACTCTCGTGGTTATCACCACTCATTCTACCCACATAGGGTTCACATAGGCCGCACCCGCATCCAGGTCATACCCGTTAACATCATACTGACAACATCCCTAGGTTAGGCTCTACATTCACATTCTGTATATGTCTCAATAAAAATCATACACACATAACATCACACATGACATTTCCTGCCGCCCGAAGGCGCTTACACATAGGCTAATGACGCACACTAATCATCATGCAGTCTTGATATGCGTCAATTTATACATATAAAAGCCCCAATTTAACTCCCATTTATATATGTTTTTGGCCTTATACACGATGAATTGGTACTTATTTGGTATCTTTATGATTATAGGTCTTAAACGGTGTCCTTGAAGCAAACCGGATCAAAAGCGAACAGTTTCTGCACATTCTGCACAATCTACAAGTGTTGCACTACCGTGCAACTGGTGGCACTGCCAGTGCAGACGAGAGTGCAAGCCATTTCCTGATCAGCACTCCCGTGCAACAGATGGCACTCCCGTGCAGACCAGAACAGCACTACCGTGCAATTGGTGGCACTGCCAGTGCACACGAGAGTGCAAGCCATTTCCTGATCAGCACTCCCGTGCAACAGGTGGCACTCCAGTGCAGACAAGATCAGCACTCCCGTGCAACAGATGGCACTCCCGTGCAGAGCAGATCAGCACTCCCGTGCAGACCCTTGGCACCCCCGCGCGCAACCCAAGATATTTTCAGAAACCAATTGCCCACTTGCCTATCACATCAAAAGTTAAAGTGCACGGCCGTGCACTTTATGTGCACGTCCGTTCACAAAATCAAAACTTGTATAAAAACAGAGCAAAACTTACTGATAAGATGTAGGGTATTTTCTGGGCGATTTGGGGCGATTTCCAGGACCGAAGAACTGGTGTAAAGGCGAGGAACAAGCTCGGGAACTCATCCGGATCATCAAGCGTTATCCAATCCATCACATTCAAGATTTATGGTTGATCTATTAAACTTTAAGTTGATTCAAATCTGATTATTTTGGCTTGTTTGTGTTGTTTATGTAGTACATTATCGTCTATGAATCATGTTTAGTAATCGTTAGTAGAAAAAACAATCGTTTGTATGTAATCATGTTTTGTATAAATTTGGCGTTTTTCATGTTTAGATCTTGATGATCATAGCGCAACCTTGTTTCGTTGTTGTTGGATTTATAGTTGTATTTGAATGACTTTGGCGATTGTCGAATGTGTTAGGCGGATAAATGTTGAAAAACCGTCCGTTTAATCGTCCAGTAGTAGACTACTTAACTTGTTAAATAGTTTACGCCATGAAACTGTAACCGGGTATTGGTTTGGTTAAAGTCAGTGATGTGTCGTAAAACACATCTATTCTCCTATGTATTTTGAGTTAAAATTAAGTCTTTTGTATATAGTTTTTAGTAGTTTTAGGCGTGTATTCGTTTGTTTGTCTATTTTTATCATTGTATAGTTTTTATTAGTTTTTAGTACTTAATTACTCGTTTTATATTTTATAGGTGTTCGTGGAAAATGAGCTTAAAAAGAAAGAATTTTAATTGAGACACGAGCACTTGAAAGCATTTGTTCATGGACGTCGAAGCGTAAACGAGAAACTTTGGTTAAGCCAAGAACACCCAAGTATAGAGCACCGAGTTATAATACTATAAATAATAATAATAATAATAATAATAATAATAATAATTAAAAGAAAAAAAAATAAAATAAAAAACGTGACCTTGGGTCACTTCCCAAGGCCCAACACAAACAAATGTGAATGAAATTTAGAGGCGGCACATTATATGGATATATATAATTCGAAGGACAGAGGGGCGGAACACATATTATTATTGGGGGAAGTTAATTCAGCCGTAATATAATAATTGGGAATTCCATACGATCGCACAGAACGAAAAAGTCAAACCATTATTCAAGCGGTGACGATCGAACGAGCACGGAAGGAGAAAAGGCCACGGGCACGTTAAAGATCAAAAGCCAACGAGCCTTGGGTTAGGTTTAGTTTTCGCTCTATATTTTTATAGACATGATGAAATTGTTTTTATAAACTTTGAATTTATGTTTCTAAATATTATGAGTAGCTAGAATTTTATGGTTGCTTAGGTTTATGAACTAGACACATAATTTGCAGTTTTTAATGATTCTTGGTTTTTAATTTTGATGTGTAGGATTACATGATTTTAAGGTTATTGTTGGATTTGATATATGTGTGTTGGTGTTAATTTTATTTGAGGTTTGTTTATTGGTTTTGTGGAGCTAGGCATGTAGAGATACCCCCTAGGTCTCGAAATCAATCTAGTTCGTCAACTTAGGTTAGCGTGCTAGTATTTGGAGTTGGAGTACGACACAAGTATAACAAACTAATATAATAAATTAACTAAGACGTGCAGTCCATTCTTGAGGGTGAGAAATCTAACTCGAGTTTGCTAGGTAACTAACTAGGCATTGTTCGGTAGTTGGCAAGCGCTAGGGCAGGAGTCGCTACTTGTCCGTGTTTAGAGTTTTCCTAGGTTTTCATCAGTAGAGTTTAAGTCTGCTTCATAGTTTGAGGGTTTTAATCCAGGAGAGGTTTTAATCTGATTTCTGTGGGATTTTGGTACGCTAGGGCGATCCGGATCCATCTTAGCATTTCTACACTTGTCCCGCCTTGAGTCTAGTGAGCTATCTTTGACAGGAGGTTTATTAGATAAGAATAGGGTCTCAAGTTAATTACCAGATTCATGATTTATTGCTAGTGTCTAGGGATTTTACCTAAGTAACCAGCCTTCTTCCTATCCGATTTCTCCAAGTTCCTAGTTCCCATAAGCAGCTGAGGTTACTTTATTTATATTTAGTTTCTTTTAAGTTTTTAATCATTAGTTTAACCCCCCCCCCCCATATACGTATATATTTATTTAGGCTAGTATTCGGTATAGGTTGTGATCTAGAGTTGCATTCGCGTCTTTGGGTTCGATACTCGGTCTTATCTGTTTACTACTTTGCGACCGGTACACTTGCCGTGCGTGTGTAGTTTTTAGGTGAGTCGTTTTAATTAAAACTTGTGCACATTTTTATATATACATTTACACACATCAGTCAGTCAAATTACGGTTCAAAATGCTTACCGGCACGTAAAAGGATTTTAAAAGCTTAATGGTGCCGTTACTAATCTTTGACACGGTTAATGATCTTTGGTAGTTATTTTGGTAAAAATAGCGATCTTAGTAGATTTGTGTTCAAAGTTGGTAAAATGGAATAGGTTGTGAAATGCTCTACTTTAAGCTAGTTTAGGTGGTTGTATTGTGTATTCGGTATTGCTTTCCTGAATTAGTGAGGTTAGAATACTCTTAACAGATGACTAACTTATCTTTAGAAGATCTGCATGAGATCATATCAGCTGCTCGCTAATAAACGACTTGAAGTGGTTAACGTGTGTATTCGTGTTAGCTTTCTGTATAGTTGTCATGTTAGGAAGCCCGAAAGGGACACTAACTGTTGGAAAATGGGAATGTTGATCACACGCCTGTATTACTTATTATATGTAGATGACATGCTAGGATTGGTATATTATAGTTTATATAGTTATATTTTGTATTTGGAGTCTTAAATATGTTATTTAGATATTTTAGAATTAATTTAGTTAAAAAATAAACTTTCACTATCTTTTCTTACTGGTAAATCGGGGATAGAGTTTTAGTACCATTGCTCCGCGCGCGTCCATGGATCGATATCTGGTTCTTATCTGTACATTACTACATATATGACAGGGTACACTTGCCCTATTGTGTGTGTTTTAATATTAAGGTCTAAACCATTTTTATAAATATTAAAGCAAAATGTGTGTTATTTCATTGTAAAATTATGTGTACTGTCCCGCACGTCAAGTCTATACTAGCCAACTTTCCACATACATACAATTATACACATTAGTCCTCAAAGGACTCCTGCGACACATACCACGCATTCCTGGCGCTAACCTAAGCGCACAATATACCATCACATAGTCTCGCCCTAAGGCACTAGGCCACATAATGCATTTAACAAGTTTCATCAATAGCTCATTCGTCAACACCCATTGCTAATGAAACAACAACTTTCAGTTATCACATAAGACTACTTGTCACGTTCATTCATTCAATTCGTTAAACAAGGGGACACATCTCGACTTAAAATGCCAAGAAGCCCCATTGGTCACAGAATCCCAATTCTCATGTGACCCATTTCAGTCTTTACCCTTAGCCGCCCAAGGCAGAACCTTCACATAAACATCTTAGCCAATCATTTAGAGCCTTGGCGTAACAAAAGACCGCCAATAACGTTGATCAAGTGTTATTGATTGTCCATTCCACCTCCCGAGTTCTAAAAATTTCCCAACATAGTCATACTAGTATCCTACCTTCCACATACTTTACTTAAAAATTTTCACAGAAAAGCGCACATAACACAGAATTCACAAAACTGACTACAAAATTCAAATCATACCTCTTGGCGGGCGGTTACTCGTGGTGGCATTCGTTACTTCGGTCCCAATTTCAGTTTAAGTTTAGGTGTTTTAATATACCCAAATCCCTTAAACCATGGCTCTGATACCAACTTGTAAGGCCCCAAACCCGGGCACCCTACTGTTGGATTACATCACCTGGTACTGTTTAAAATAAACCAATCTTTTATTACTTACGCAACGGAAATACATGTTACACAATACTGGTTCATTAAAAATCATAATTATTCTTATTATCACAAAACATCGAATGCCTGACCACCATGCCACGAGTAATCCCATCCGCATAGCCAAGCACACCCAAGCTAAACACATACCTGCAAAATAGCCTACCATACATGCAAAAGTCAGCTACGCTGAGTGAGTTCTAATAGTTTGCATTTAAGTAACCATTTCACTTTAACCATTCTTTCATAAACACGTTATCCGGTTTTACTCTTGCCATCACATTACCCATTCATTACCGAGGCTTACCATCCCCGATTCCCATCTACGACCATACCGTATTGTAACCGGACTTCACTAGGTCACTATAGATAAATAGAGCAACCAACCATGACTCTTTTCTCATTCATCTAGTCCAGGGTTTACCATTATGGTCGCGTCATAAAGACTTGACCCATCATTCCATTAGCGTATCAACCCGTCAACACAGTTTGTTATCGCCTTTTTCTCGCCCGCCTTTGGTCACCACCGCAACCCTTAGCGTCGTCTCGCCCACCAAAGGTTGCTTGCGCAACCTTGACGTTGTTCTCGCCCACCTAAGGTTGCTTGCACAACCTTGACGTCGTTCTTGCCCGCCTCGGACTACCACCGCAGTCCTTAGCGTCGTATCGTCGTATCCCCGTAGGAATCCAACAACTTCCCTCTGTACATACTGTTCAAAACATAGAATATAGGGTGCGCAATGTCTAAAACATTAAATTAAACCCTACGCCCCTATTTCATTTACAAAACAACGTCATTCATTCCGTCCTCCTGATCATCCTTAAGCACCCAGAGAGTGCTTCGTCACATAACACATGTAGACACCTGCACACATAAGTACTATGCATAGGGTCTACTCATACTGAAACATAAACTCATCTCAACTCTGGTAACTTGCCGTCACTCCGAAGGTGCGCGGACCATGACCGACTCCTAGACCATCCCTGCTCATCTTGTAGTCACCCTTGACCACCTACTTTAGAGTTTAGCCTTACCTTTCCCAATACTGACCCAACGGCCATACCACTATGACTATACAAGTCATTCGCATCGACACACGACAGTTACCTGCCCTAACTCTACTTTAACAAGAGACTAAACACCTCAAGCATCACAAAGGGTTCATCACCCCTTCTAACTATACTCTATACCATAGCCGTCACGTTAAGGATTTCTTTATAAAAGGTACAAATCATTAAAATCACAACGTGTGAGTAAAACATCTTTTAAAGCATGTATGATACCCCGAAACATTTGAAAACGTAAAACAGTGGGGATTAGAACTCACTGTTTGCAAAGCTTCCATTCGCAGCCATGCGCATGAGCATAGCCCCGTGTCAACGTCACCCTCTTTTCGTACGCGGACATCTGCCGTGTCATCTTCTGATCTAGAGCATTCTTCTATCCCAGGGCCACTGTGAACCTCTGCCGAGATCTAACCCCATGGTCATGGTCATAATTCATCATAACCAGAACCGGCTACACACACCGATTCCACATCCCCTTGACGACCAACTAAACGACCGCCGCTGAAACCCTATGATGATAACAGATCAGGGTGTTGCCTGGGATCGTCTGATCTGTTACTAAGAATCAGACAGTTACCTGGGATCGCCTGCACCATGAACCATCGCAACCCGCCGTGATCCATCACCTAATCTGAACGTAGCCACCACCATGGTCGTCACCGTCTTCTTATCACTGCACCCACTTTCTTCAATCGCCGACAGTAACCCCTAGGGTAACTGACGGCAGCCTTCAAGGCTTCTTGCTCCTAGGGTTTTCCATCATGCATCTATATATAACCATAAATGTTACCATACGGCCCCTCCTCTTTATTAAGATGATGACTTGTTCCCAAAGCTATCAAGTTATTTTCAAATAATGACATCCGGGTCCCTCCAATAAATAAAGCCGAGCCCAAAGTCATGCCAAACCCGATTGGACTATCAACCGATGAATTTTGGGATGTTACATTACAGTTGGTTCAAACAAACGGATTGATGAAGAGGTAACCATTAACCGGCAAGGTAACAACATCCAGATTTGGGTGGTAGAGGATAATGATCGATTCATGATTAATTTTAGTGAGGAGCTAACATCTGAAGTTGTTGTATCTCCGGCAAAATCCGATGCGTTCGTGTGCTGGAATGGAGGAGGAGGAAGAAGGGGAATTCCGACCGGCGAACGAGAATTCTATTCCTCCGGATATGGTCACCTCGGCATCGGAAAATTTAATGAAGGGGGAAGGTGGTACTGTGGGAAACCAAAAGGTGCATGGGGGAGATCAAAGGTCTCCTTGGGTTGGGGGTACTTTATCTAATAATAACATAATAAATGAAGTGGGGACATGTGGTGTGAGTCTAAGCCATAACTCTTTTGACTTAAATAATTCGGTACATGACTTCTCAGTGGGGCATAGTCATTCCATGGGCCAAATCCAAAAATCCAGGAAAAGACCTAGGCATACAAGGAGCCCAGCCCAGGAGGAGGGTATGGTGGATAAACAGGGTGGGCCAAATTTTGACCCAATTAACCTAACCCAGAAAATTAATGATGCCCATGGTGATCATATCTTTGAGTCTAGGGTTGGGAATCAGAATACAGAGATCACAGTTCAGGGGGCTTCAATGGATTATTTTCAAGTGAACTCTCAAAAGGCAGCCTACCAGACAAACCAATCGGTGATGATAACCGAAAACATGGAGACAGCCACGGCTGATGTTCAAGAACTGAATGTAACTACAGAGCACATCCCGGTTAATGGTACGACTGACCCTCTGGTTAACTCTGATGGTTCTGGTATTAATGGTGAGGTTAGGTTAACTGTTGAAGCTGGTTCCGTGGTTGGGATCGATTTGGTTGGGTTTGAGGACCATGTGATGGAATTGGTTAATGGTGAGGGTGCTGTAAATATTTATCCATTAATATTTTGAGTATTAATCTTAGAGGGGTGAGGGATGATCGAAAAATTGCTTGGGTGAAGGGTTTAAAAACATGTCATGGTTCGTATTTCGTTGGAATTCAGGAGTCAAAGCTGGGGGAAGGGATTTTCTTTCAAATTAATAGCTTATGGGGCAGGTCAGCGTTCGGTTCGGAACAAGTCTTCGCGGAAGGAAGATCGGGTGGTATCATTAGCATTTGGGACCCAGCGGTGTTCCAGGTAACCTCTATATCCAAAATAGGTATTATTTAGCCACATCTGGGGTGTTAATTGCAACCGGGGAGGCTTTGAACGTTGTGAATGTGTACGCGCCTAATGACCCTGTCACTAGGCGTGGACTGTGGGAGGATTTGCTGGTGTTCAAGAGGTCTCGGATGGGTCTATGGGTATTCCTTGGTGATTTCAATGATGTGAGGTGTCAATCAGAGCGAAGGAATACAGAGTTTGTGGCGTTAAATGCGAGTTTTTTAACGACTTTATTAGAAGGGCAGATGTCGAGGAACATAATATAGGGGGACACAAATTTACCTACATGTCTGATAATGGAGTAAAGTTGAGTAAATTAGACAGATTTTTGGTCTGTAGCGCTTTTAAGTCGAGATGGGGTGACGCCTCAGTTACGGCATTATCGAGGTTCCTCTCTGATCATAGTCCGATTACACTCTCTATTGTGGCAACGGATTTTGGCCATATTCCTTTTCGATTTTTTAATTCATGGCTGGAAATTCCTGGATTTATGGATTATGTTGCTGGTTTATGCTCGGGGTTTTCTTTCACGGGTCCTGCTGATTTGCAAATTGTTACAAAGCTAAAGTTTATTAAAAACAAGATAAAGTGGTGGGTCGGTGCAGAAAAGGAGAAACTTGAAAGTTCATATAAAAGGGAAAGTGTAAGACCCTACCCCTAAGTTGTTACAATTAGCGGATTTAAGTGGGTGTAAACATGATTTGAACACTAGTTACCAATTATCAAATAAGAACAAAACATGCTTCATACCCAAAAACCGGATGGGGTTAAGTTTTACAAACAACCAAGTAGTTAATATTAGTTAAACACAGCAGAAACAAGGTGATTTCGTTCAACTAAGCTATGTTATGGCTAGTTCCTACAAAAGAAGATCCATAGAACGCGTTCGGTTTGTTTTGATTGCTTGATCTTCCATCCGGATGTCCATCATATCCCCAACCTGTCACACATACATCGAATAGGGTTAGTTAGCATTAAAAAGCGTTAAAATCAGAAAAACGGTCGAAAAACCCAAGCTGGGTGTTGTGCGCGACCGGTCGCTAGCGCGCGGGCAAGCTCCCCTTCGTCACAGAAGGTTTGCTCGGCCGCTCACAAGAGGAGAGCGGCCGCGCGAACCCCTTTGATGTTGTTTCCTTGCATTTTTCCATCCTAACACTTGGTTAAGGCTGCAGTTTCACTACCTCGGCCCCTACGATCCCTCCGGGTTGCTTTTACCTTGGTTTATAAACATGTAGGGATGCCTTAGGCTCTATAATCCGCACGGGATCTCTTGTGCCTTGGTCCTATTCTCTGGTTCACTTTTCTAGACTCTTTTCTTATCTATTTGACCCACTTGAGTCTTTAGAGGTCAGCATATCATTCCAGTCGCTTAGACTCATTCGCATTCGGACAATTCGCGAACATGGCTTCATTTCCTAAGCAAACGTTATCCTGGGAGTTCTTTCGGACTACCTAGTTCTTGGTAAATCCATATTTGTCTAACTTGTTATCATATCAAAATCTCTCAACTCATTTCTTCACAATAACATTTCAAGTATTCAACACACATTTTTGTATAACAAGTGACTACAACCATAAACATACTAACGACATATATATCCTGAATATATATATAAAGGAGATTGAAGTCATCGAGTGACTTACCTCAAGCAAGCTTCCTTAGCCTCACATCCGTGGCTCCATGCCTATCCAAAGCCACCCTTATTTGCACCTAATACGTGTAATCCACTTAGGTGATCAAAACTTGTTCTTAGGTATGATTTACATAGCCACACAATTGTTTCACCGAATCTACCAATATCAATATTTGATCGAGTTTATTGTGGCATTTCATCAAACACCTTATAGGCGTTATCTTCAACAATAAGACCAAACCCAAACCTAAGCATCATAACCCTCTTCTATGATCAAAATTATCAACTTATCCAACTATGACATCTATCACATAGTAGGTTTCTTTCAAAAATTACACACAATATTTTCCAATTGATTGAGATAATGAGTTTCATCAATTTCCTATGAACCCACTACCTCTCATTATTGACATTTCATTTTTATGATTCAATTCAGGTTATGCTTAATTACACATGATTAAGTTATCCTCTATAACAAAGATAACCCACTAGACTTGCAAATTCTTGACCATTAAGAAAAACCCACCAAGTTCATCTTTTCCATAAACCTCTAAATTATCATATAAGTGAAATCATGAATCAAAGGTTACCTTAGAGCTGGTAAGATTCTGGATGATGGATTTCCTCTATTGCATGTAATAATTCTTCAGATTTTAGCAAGATTCATCTTGTGTGTGAAACTTGAGGTGTAGTGTGTGTGTGTGTGTCAGAGAAGAGAGGAAGAGGATTTCCTCTTTTCTTCATTTTGTCCAATATAAGGTTATTAGTTTGGCCTTAGGCCAGGTTTGGCCCCTCAAGTTTGATTTGTTAATATAATAAGCTATTAATGTCTACACTAGGCAATTTAGCAAGGCATTTAGTCCATCAGGATTTAATCCGAATAACAACACTTATTTTAAATTCGACTAACTAAGTATTATGACGAAGAAGATGTTTGGGGTGTTACAACTTCACCCCCCTTAAAGAGGGTTTCGTCCTCGAAACCGGTTATATCTACCAAATAGGCGAATTGTTCTATCCCCTCGGCTCTAAGGGGCATAACTCATGAATTAAAATCCAACTAGATCATGACCCTAATTTGAGTCTTGTGTTTTATCCCCTATGTCAAGAGGTGTTATCTATTTGACATTGGGCTAATCATTCTAAATATGCTCTCACTGTCGACTGTTCTAGCTTAGAGACTCGCAAGTGCTAATGTTTGACCAAAAGTCATATATTTGACTCCTTAGTGTGATTGGAACCTTTAGGTCCCTACGACCTTGACGTATACATTTCAATTACTTACTTTGTTTAGAATCAATTTCATGCACCGTGGTGCATATTGGATTTGGTTTATTATTATGACTTCCCCGAAAGCCATCTCCCACGCCTAACGTGGGTTTAGTTTATATTTGATTTCGGCTCAAAGCTTCCCATGACTCTAAAGTTTCATCGAGAAGCATCGAGTCCATTTTGTACTCTACCTTTCCTTATTCTAGGCATCGAGTGTCCCCTTTTATAGTGTTTTCACGTATTAATAGGCTTAGTTAGATTTACGTGTTTCTTTGGGTCTATGTGACAATGACTTTGCAACTTGACCCGTTTGAACATTTATTGTTTGCCTAGCCATCACTAGACTAGTTATGGGTTTGTGTTCGCTTTATCGCTATCTGATTGTTAATTTCGCGAATAGCTCATTCATAAGAGTTTTCGGTTGAAAGTAGACTTAAGTTTCTTAAGTCACGTGCTATAGCTAGTCATTCACCCCAATGACTACGACTTCTGATGAGTTTCTACACACCGTTCACCAAGATTTTGGGTTTCGTTATGTTGGATTTTCAAAAAGTCCACTTCTTGTGCTAACTTAGATAATGCCCTTTATATGGGCTAGTGCTTCGCATTCCACTGATACATGTCGTTTGAGGTTCATAACTGATTCCCTAATAAACTTTAGGCCGCTAATTCAATGTATAGCGTGTCTTACCTCCCTTAGCCTAGAACCCTCATTTCTAAGGCAAAGATCCTGGCATTCTGATTCCAGCCACTATCGTTCCAGAGTTACCGTCTATTATGAGGTTTTCACGTTCGGATTTATATTGTTATTTTACCGCACATCCGAGTTTTTGCGGCGATCCTACTATACGAATTATGACAACATCTTAATTTAACCGCTCGCGGATCGCCTTGTACATATTACGCTTTCGTAGTTAGCAAGATTCCTGGAATCCTCTATTTAAGTTTCCAGATGGCATTTAGTCCATGCCTTGTGTACTTTAGAGTGCATTAGTATTATTCTTCTTGATATTAAAGTGTAATTTTCAACTCAACTACTTCCGCGTGAACGATTTTAAACCTAGGGTTCGCGACCCCCTTTCTTATCGAGCTTTTCAAGTTTACATTTGGCTCTCTTTGGAGTCTTTTCTTTGTGTCTTGATTCGAGTCTTCCGACTCATCTATTTACTTAGACCTTACTTTGTCTGTAACATCCACTTTCACTTCCCCGATGGGTTATTTTATTTATTTGTTCAAAAAACTTGATCTTAATGACTTTTTCATCAAGTACTGACCCGTTCAGTGTTTATTCCTGGTACTATGATCAGTTTCTCTATATTTGCGTCATATAGAGCTTATTGATTCTCAGATCACCTTCGCATCTTACAAAAGGGTCCTTACCCAATTGTTTCTTAGCCTTTCACTCTTGTGTTTGCTCAAGCGAGTTCACTTACTTATGTTTTCTTTACCTAGATTTGACGTGCATATTGGTCCTGTAGACCCCGTTTGGTTTATTATGAAAGCATTGCCTCCACTGTTACGATTCGCAACAATATACATATTAGCCTTTTGCTTGTCAGTTTATCCATCATGTGCTAAGGCCCATGAGGTTAATTCCACTCTATTTGCTTTAACGTGCCTCGATTAGGCCTTATTATTTATCACTGTTTTTATACGATCGCGACTGGGTGAGGGTCCACCTACGACTTCTGGGGTCTCCCACGAGCTGCTCGTGATTTAGCGATTGCTCCTTCTCCTTATTTATTTAATTCCTTGTTTTGCGGTTTACAACAACATTCTTAGTTCAGTCAGGTGTGAATCATAGTTCACGCTTGCCTTGTCGGCTTCTATTTTTGTTAGTTCTTTCGTTTAGTGTGACATGTAGTTCACATTCACCCGAAGGCTTTCACGGATTCTGTTATGATTTTCGTTTTGGTTTTCACATGGCTATCCTACGGTAAGCCAATATTGTTTTTCATAATCTTTACTCGTTAACTCGGACCGAGGTTCTAGTTGGTGCCTGATTCAACTTCCGAATAGAATCTGAGTCTAAGTATAACGAAACCTTTGAATAAAGTTCAAGTTTACTTATAGTTCAACCTTTAAACAAGGTTTGAATCTTACCCTTGTTATACCTCGTTAGGAGGTTCATGTAGTATACTAGTTAACCTTCTGAGTATGATTCAGATATATTCAGTGCTTACTCTTAGATAAAGGTTAGATTTGTCTATGATTTTTACCTTCCCTCTAGGTTTGACTTTTACTGTCTAATTAACCCTCGACTGGGGTCTAATTTGATTTACAGTTTAACTTGTCAGTTAAGACTTAGAATTGTTATGGTTTGACCTTCGGTTAAGGTCCAATTGAATTCAGGAAATTAACCTCTAGCCAAGGCTTGTGTTTAGTTACAAGTCTACCTTTGGTTTAGGTTCAAGTTGCTTATACCTTAACTTCTGATTAAAGTTTGAGTCATATTACGGGTTAATATTCTCTTAAGGTTCGAGTTGATAACGACCTAACCCTTAATTGAGGTCTAAGTTCATTTACGGTTTATCCTCTGCTCGAAGTTCAAATGCGTTTATGATTAAATCCTTTGATTAGGGTTCAATTCTACTTACGAGTAATTTCTCGATTAATTGTCATAGGTGATTACGATACAACCCTTGATTGTGGTTCAAATTCATTAGGGATTTACATTCGGTCATGATTCTGACGCACTTGTGACTTAACCTTGAATTAAGGATCAAGTCTAGTTCCTAACTGAATTTGTTTATGACTCAACCTTGATTAAGGTTCAAGTCTAATTCCGAACTAAATCTGTTTATGACTCAACCTTGATTAAGGTTCAAGTCTAATTCCTAATCCGTGTAACCGTTGCGGTAATACCTCTGGCTCTACGACCCCGCGGGTCGTTTATGCATCGGTTTTACATACCCGATCTACCGGACCTTTAGTGGTTAGGCATTACTCCCGCATTCTATGACCCCACAAGTCATATAGTCGGAAGTTTCACATGCCCTTTTTTCCCGACCTAGTCCTTGCTACATGGGATGTATGCATAAAGATCACAAAAAGCCCACCGTATCATGTGTTTAACCCTTACCTGGCCAGGGTAAGCAATTCACACATGACACCGGTGAACTTGTTGCGTTCGTCATGATACTTCCCAGGAAGACAATTCCCAGTCGCCTGTTTGATTTAATGAAATCTCTTTTGTTAGTTGCTTTATTATGCTGATTTCGTTTTTTTATCGGATTGCATTGTTTTGCAAATGCAATCATGTTTTCCAATTTTCCGGATCGGCTGAGCCCTGGCCCACCATGACCGTGTAATTGGTGCGTTTCCAAGTTTTTGAATTACTCAAAACACATCTCTCATGATTTGTTTTAAATTGGTTTTTGTATTCCTAGATGATGCATAACATTTCGACTAGGATAAGATAACCTTGGAGTATGATTTCTTACCGGATTGGTGATCAAGTATCTCACCATGCTATTGCTTACTAAGTTGAGGTATTTCTTCCCTGATTTCTTAACCAAGCTTCAAACCGAACGACAACCTTTGGCTCTGAATACCACTTGTAAGACCCTACCCCTAAGTTGTTACAATTAGTGAATTTAAGTGGGTGTAAACATGATTTGAACACTAGTTACCAATTATCAAATAAGAACAAAACATGCTTCGTACCCAAAAACCGTATGGGGTTAAGTTTTACAAACAACCAAGTAGTTAATATTAGTTAGACACAACGGAAACAAGGTGATTTCGTTCAACTAAGCTATGTTATGGCTAGTTCCTACAAAAGAAGATCCATAGAACGCGTTCGGTTTGTTTTGTTTTGATTGCTTGATCTTCCATCCGGATGTCCATCATATCCCCAACCTGTCACACATACATCGAATAGGGTTAGTTAGCATTAAAAAGCGTTAATATCGGAAAAACGGTCGAAAAACCCAAGCTGGGTGCTGTGCGCGACCGGTCGCTAGTGCGCGGGCAAGCTCCCCTTCGTCACAGAAGGTTTGCTCGGCCGCTCACAAGAGGCGAGCGGCCGCGCAAACCCCTCTGATGATGTTTCCTTGCATTTTTCCAGCCTAACACTTGGTTAAGGCTGCAGTTTCACTACCTCGGCCCCTACGATCCCTCCGGGTTGCTTTTACCTTGGTTTATAAACATGTAGGGATGCCTTAGGCTCTATAATCCGCACGGGATCTCTTGTGACTTGGTCCTATTCTCTGGTTCACTTTTCTAGACTCTTTTCTTACCTATTTGACCCACTTGAGTCTTTAGAGGTTAGCATATCATTCCAGTCGCTTAGACTCATTCGCATTTGGACAATTCGCGAACATGGCTTCATTTCCTAAGCAAACGTTATCCTGGGAGTTCTTTCGGACTACCTAGTTCTTGGTAAATCCATATTTGTCTAACTTGTTATCATATCCAAATCTCTCAACTCATTTCTTCACAATAACATTGCAAGTATTCAACACACATTTTTGTATAACAAGTGACTACAACCATAAACATACTAATGGCATATATATCCTGAATATATATAAAGGAGATTAAAGTCATCGAGTGACTTACCTCGAGCAAACTTCCTTAGCCTCATATCCGTGGCTCCATGCCTTTCCAAAGCCACCCTTATTTGCACCTAATACGTGTAATCCACTTAGGTGATCAAAACTTGTTCTTAGGTATGATTTACATAGCCACACAATTGTTTCACCGAATCTACCAATACATATTTGATCGAGTTTATTGTGGCATTTCATCAAACACCTTATAGGCGTTATCTTCAACAATAAGACCAAACCCAATCCTAAGCATCATAACCCTCTTCTATGATCAAAATTATCAACTTATCCAACTATGACATCTATCACATAGTAGGTTTCTTTCAAGAATTACACACAATATTTTCCAATTGATTGAGATAATGAGTTTCATCAATTTCCTATGAACCCACTACCTCTCATTATTGACATTTCATTTTTATGATTCAATTCAGGTTATGCTTAATTACACATGATTAAGTTATCCTCTATAACAAAGATAACCCACTAGACTTGCAAATTCTTGACCATTAACAAAAACCCACCAAGTTCATCTTTTCCATAAACCTCTAAATCATCATATAAGTGAAATCAAAGGTATCCTTAGAGCTTGTAAGATTCTGGATGATAGATTTCCTCTATTGCATGTAATAATTCTTCAGATTTTAGCAAGATTCATATTGTGTGTGAAACTTGAGGTGTAGTGTGTGTGTCTGTCGATATGCAGAGAAGAGAGGAAGAGGATTTCATCTTTTCTTCATTTTGTCCAATATAAGGTTATTAGTTTGGCCTTAGGCCAGGTTTGGCCCCTCAAGTTTGATTTGTTAATATAATAAGCTATTAATGTCTACACTAGGCAATTTAGCAAGGCATTTAGTCCATCAGGATTTAATCCGAATAACAACACTTATTTTAAATTCGACTAAGTATTATGACGAAGAAGATGTCTGGGGTGTTACAGAAAGGGCGGTCATGGAAGAATTAGATAAGGTGGCAGACAACAGAAACCTTACTTTACAGGAACTTGAGGCACGTAATGAGGCAAAAAGCTTTATTTTGGACTTTGAACGGCGAAAGCAACTAGATCTGAAACAAAAGGCGAGGGTGAAGTGGGCTTTAGATGGGGATGAGAACTCCAAATATTTCCATGGAGTAATTAACGCTAACATTTCGTCGAGAAGAATCAACGGGTTGCAGGTAGATGGTGAATGGATCTCCAATACCACGTTCATCAAATATAGTGCGTTCGTGTTTTTCGAGGATAAGCATAAAGAACAATTGCCTGTGAGACCTAAGATCATACGTTCAAACATCAGTAAACTCTCGGATTCCGAGGCGGATATGCTGATGAACCCTTTTTCATTACAAGAGATTAAAGAAGCGGTATGGGCATGTGATGGTGACAAGGCGCCGGGGCCGGACGGCTTTAATTTTAAATTTTTTAAAAGGTGTTGGAACGGCTTTGAGAATGATTTTGTCCGGTTATTCAATGATTTTTATAACAATGCTACTATTGGCCCGGGTTGTGCATCATCTTTCATCGCATTAATACCTAAGAAAAAGGACCCGCTTGGTTTCTCCGATTATCGACCGATAAGCCTGGTGGGACGCGTAAATAAGGTATTATCCAAGGTTTTAGTAGCTAGGCTAAAAGTTGTTATTGGGAAGTTAATCTCCAACGAACAGTCCACATTTTTGCCTGGTAGGAATATCACGGATGGTCCCCTCATGCTTAACGAAGTTATCGGGTGGTTGAAGAAGACTAAACAACAGGGTTTGATTTTCAAAGTGGACATCGAAAAAGCTTATGATTCGCTGAATTGGGACTTTTTAGAATCCATTTTGCTACAAATGAACTTCCCGGCTCGTTGGTGTAAATGGGTCATGGCAATTGTTACTTCCGCACGCGCATCCGTTTTGGTCATTGGATCCCCTAATCACGAATTTGTATGCAGCCGCGGGCTTAGACAGGGTGATCCCTTGTCACCTTTCTTATTCCTAATTGCGATGGAGGCGTTATCTGGTGTAATGAGGAGGGCGGTGAATGTGGGTTTATTCCGTGGCTGGCATTGTGGCTCGGGTGGGTTAGTATTGTCCCGTTTATTATATGCCGATGATGTGGTTTTTCTCAGTGAATGGTCCATCTCAAACGCTTTAAACCTTAAACGAATCCTTAGATGCTTTTACTTAGTTTCCGGTCTTTAAGTTAATTTGGGGAAATGCAGCGTTTTTGGTGTTGGGATGCCGGTTAATGAGGTCCAAAACATGGCTGAGCTGTTGTTGTGTAGACCCGGTTCCTTCCCGTTCACTTATTTGGGTCTTCAGGTGGGCGCTAATATGAATCTTAGTAAGCATTGGAAGCCGGTGGTCGATGCCTTTAGGAACAAATTATCGATTTGGAAGGCCAAAACGTTATCTTTTGTCGGTAGGGTGACACTCATAAAATCGGTCCTGAATGCATTACCTACATACTACTTCTCCCTTTTTAAAGCACCCGGGAAAATAATGGATGAACTTGATAAACTGCGGCGTGTCTTTTATTGGGCCGGTTCTGAGGAAAAAGCGAATATGAATTGGGTAGTGTGGCAAAGGGTTAGTGCTCCGGTTGAGTTTGGTGGTCTTAGCTTCGGTTCTCTCCTTGATGGTAATCTCTCTATGATGGCGAAGTGGTGATGGAGGTTCAAAACGGATTCAAATGCTTTATGGCGCAAAGTCGTTTGGTCTATACACAGCTCTAACAGGGATTGGAACCCGATCCCCTCCAAACTTTCAATCTCAGGTCCTTAGAAGCAGGTCCATTCAGCTATGCAAATGGTGAAACAGTACGGGTTGGATGTGGGTTGGGCTATCAAAGGGGTTGTGGGTAATGGGTTGGGCGTTTATTTTTGGTTGGACAGCTGGGCTATGGACGCTCCTTTGTCTGTCGCTTTCCCAGCTCTGTTCGCCTTAGAGAAACATAAACAGGTGGTCATTGCTGATCGGGTTTCACAATCGGGCTCGGATTGGGGTTGGGACCGGAAAAGAGATGTCTTATCTGCTGAAGAAGAGGCGGAGCTACAACTACTTATCGCTTCTGTTCCAGTTCCACAACCTTCTGCAGCCGCTGCAGATGGGTGGGTTTGGGGGCTAGGCAATGGATCGTCATTTCTGGTTGGTGATTTCAAACATATACTGCAGTCATTCAGGTTCAATCAGGCGAATTTCGTTGTACAGAGGAATTCTTGGGTTCCGATAAAGGCGGTGATTCTGGCTTGGCGTGCTGAATTAGATAGAGTTCCCACTAAGGCTGGGTTGCTGAAAAGGAATATAAACATCGGTTCGGACTCCTGTCCGATCTGTGGAGACTACGCGGAAACGGCCGAACATCTATTTGTATCATGTGCTTTTTCTCAGACTCTTTGGCAGCTTGTGGCGCAATGGTGCAACATTGGTCCGATTATAATGTTTCATTTCAAAGATATTTTATAGCTTAACACCCACATTGGCAGTTCTAAAAAGAAGGCGTTTTATGCAATTTGCTTGACGACAATTTGGTGCATATGAAAGCATAGGAATGAAGTGGTGTTTAATAAAAAACAAGTCAATCTTTCGAAGGTACTAGGTGACATCAAAGCTATTAGTTTATTTTGGATTAAGGCAAGGGCGAAACAACCGGGTTTGGATTGGAATCTTTGGTGTAATTTTAATGTTTCAAAAGTAGGTTGGTAATTGATGTAGTATACATGGTGTAATATTATATGTAAGGTGTATCGCTAGTATCCCGTTAGCATTGGTGAAATAAAATCTTTGTTGATCGTTCAAAAAAAAAGAGATAAAAAATATGCAAAGGAAAAAGAAAAGCAAAATCCAATTACTTGTTCTCTTTAATTGTATAAATTCAATGGTAGTACAATAATTTTCATGTAGTTTCAAAGACCATAATTGTAGCTTTCACATCAAAGTGTGTAAAACATGCAGGTGTAGAGAGACACAATGGATTGAGGTTTGGTGTGAGCAAAGACTTTGGGATTACGGTAACACTTTATATTGGAGGTGGGTCTTAAATTGAATGATGTTGTCTAGTTAATCTCTATTTAAGGTAGTGTTCTTTAACAACAGTTTAAAAAACAAATTTCTAATAAAAAAAGATGGTGTTGGATCATGAATTTTTAGAAAAAGATTATTAATTTCTTTCTAATATATACGTTTACTTTACTTTTATTAAAATGTTTTTTAATAGAAAAGTATGTATTTTTTTTTTTTTGATAAATATTCTGTTAGAAATCTTACAAATACTTTTTTTTCGTAACATTCTTTTCAAATTGTTTTATATATAACTTTTAAATAATAAACTATAGGTACTTTTCAATACATTAAAAATTGTAGTTAAATTAAAAAATAGATCGCCAGACTTTATATAAATGTTTTTTAATGTATTTTAAATTATCGTTAGTATTTCCTTTACCTATATATTCTTTGATAAATATTTTTTTAACTTACATAACAACATTTTTTATAAACGTTTGTCGTTAGTATTATGGAAATTTACACGTATCATTCAATTTATGGGTATTAAACGAGCCGTGTTTTCAACAAGAAACTAACCCAACCAGTTTAATACTTTACATGATAACAATAGAAAAAGTACATCTTAAATTAAATAAAAAAAGAGACGTAGATATCCACTTTTCGGACGAGCTTTCCTTCTTTCCTTTGTTAGCATTTGAGAAACAAACTATTGATGTTCTTAAAAAATATTAAAACAAGAATTTATAACTCATATATTTGATTGTGCTATTTCATAAAATGTATTGAAAAATACATATTTTAAATTATTTAATAAAGTGTTTAAAAGTTATGTTAAAACATTTTTAGAAAGTGTTACGTAAAAAAGTATTTGTAAGAAAACTAATAGAATATTTATTGAAGACTACATACTTTCATATTAAAAAAATGTTTTAATAAAAGTAAAAAAGAAAACATTTATATTAAAAAGAAATAAAAAACCTCTTCCTAAAATTTCATGATCTAACAACCTGTGTTTAGTTTTATCATAAAGGCTTTTTTTTTTTTTTTTTTTAATTCTTGTTAAAAAAACACTAATTTAAATAGAAATTAATTAATTACCCAATAAGATTAAGGGGCTGTTTGGTTGATTAAGTGCTGAATCATTAAGATGGTCTGAATGATTAAGAGGCTCTGAATGGTTAAGAGCTGAATCATTCAGCATCTCTTATTAGCTTAATGGTTCAGCACTTAATCATTCCATTCAGATGCTGAAACAAACAGTCTGATTACTGAATGATTCAGACCTGAATGGTTAAGAGGCTGATTAAGAGGCTACCAAACAGCCCCTAAGGGCTGTTAGGTTGATTAAGGGGCTGTTTGGTTGATTAAGTGCTGAATCATTAAGATGGTCTGAATGGTTAAGAAGCTATGAATGGTTAAGAGCTGAATCATTCAACATCTCTTATTAGCTTAATGGTTCAGCACTTAATCATTCCATTCAGATGGTGAAACAAACAGTCTGAATGCTGAATGATTCAGATCTGAATGATTAAGAGGCTGATTAAGAGGATACCAAACAGCCCCTAAGTGTTGAATCATTAAGAGGTCTGAATAGTTAAGTGCTGAATCATTAAGTTAGACCTCTCAATGGTTAGTTTTCTTGTCCCACATTGGTAGGAGACTCTCATTAAGGTTCAGCCTAGTTCAGTGCTTAATGGTTCAACTACATCCCAAATCTTAATGATTCAGCCTTAACCATTCAATTCAGAAGCTGAAACAAACGCGTTGAATGCTGAATCATTCAGCACTGAATGGTTCAGAGCCTCTTTAAGAAGCTACCAAACAGTCCCTAAGTATGAGAAAAGATGGGTTTTCAAAAAAAAACCGTTTTAGTAATTATTTTTCGAACTACCCATTTTAGAAAATATTTTTTTCAACTACACTCTTTTGAGAAAAAACTCCTCAATACCATCAGTTTTAAAGGTGAACAAAATAATTATTTTGATAAATTATATACGTATTTTATTTTTATTACCTTTTGTTGTTTATTCTTATTTCTGTTAATATTTTTTTACTATAAACTACGTGACGATACCATATTACAATATTTCTTTTGATTGATGTGTCGAATGCCGGTACCGTATCAAATCGAACCGATATCAAACGAAACCTCGCTGTGTAGTGTAGGTATTTTTACTAGTTATATTTAAAATACAAACGGTGGTTCTTTCGGTTCTTATATTAGAACCGACGGGTAATTCAAACGGAACCGACCCGACCCGGAACCAATATTTTATATAAATCTAGAGCCGAAAACCAACCTATTAATTCAAAATGGTTCAGGTCGAAGGTTCTCGAGGGTAAATTTTCCTATTAAATTTTCCTACAAATGACAATGACATTCAATTATACCTATTAAATTTTCCTCCATGGGCCATGACAGAACACTAAAAACCAACGTCTATATGGTGTGAAACCAGAATGCCGTTTCGTTGAACAAAATAAGCCACTCACGTCACAATCAGGAAGACCGATCAACAGAAAGTTTTGCTCTTGTCAAGTGTTGTGTCGTGTTTATATAGTCATCGGTATGCCGCATCTGATTCAACTACTCACTACCAAAAATGAGTGCCAAACAGTTCCGCTTTGCGCCATCATTTATGCTAGTTGTTGTGCTGCATTTTGCGGTGTTTTCCATACTCACCAACACGGTGACAGCACAGAACAGCAGCACTGGCGTCATCGATCGTCTGGCATTGCTCGCCATCAAATCCATGGTTAAAGATGACCCGCAAGGTCTCATGACCTCATGGAACGACTCCAACACTAACTTCTGCCAATGGGAGAGCGTTGCTTGCAGCCGCCGCCACCAAAGAGTCACCGTCTTGGACCTCTCATCCGGAGGCTTAACTGGTATGTTGTCTCCTTACATTGGAAATCTAAGCTTTCTCAGGGAGATTCATCTCGTTAACAACTCATTTTCCGGTGAAATTCCACCTGAAATTGGTCGTCTCCTTAGATTACGAGTACTTCGCCTTCAAAACAACTCTTTCACGGGAAACATTCCGGCTACCATAACAAATTGCTCCAACCTCCAATTCCTTCACTTGTATAGAAATCTTCTGGTCGGCAAGATCCCAGACGGAATTGGTTCATTGTCCAGGCTAATCTTTCTCAACCTTGAAGGGAACATTCTAGAAGGCGGGATTCCCCCATTCATTGCAAATCTTACATTGCTCGATACACTTTCTCTCAGTTATTGCCAACTTGGTGGACGCTTTCCTGACGTGTTCCACCAGTTGACTAACTTGAGAAGACTTGGATTTGCTGGAAACAACCTTGTTGGTACCATCCCTCCTTCTTTTTATAATTGTTCATCTTTAGAAGAAGTATTTCTAGTTGAAAATAGACTCACTGGTACACTGCCCTCTAACTTAGGCTCCACAATGCCTCGTCTTGCAGTACTTTATTTGTCTATTAACCGATTAACAGGGCCCCTTCCACCATCCCTTCTCGGTTCTCCACAACTAAATAGCCTAGGTGTAGTTGAAAACAATTTATCAGGAAAAATAGTAATCACTTCTAGAAATTCCTGTAATTTGGAAAACTTATATCTAGGTGGAAATAGTTTTGGAAGTGAGGAAGACGATGAACTGAAGTTTATAAATGATTTATCTATTTGCAGAAAGTTAAAAGTACTAGGTCTTGAACACAATCAATTCAAAGGTTCCCTGCCGGAATCTTTAGGAAATTTAGCGACTACACTACAGATTATGAGCATTGCTTCAAATCATTTTTCTGGTGGCATTCCATCATTAATTGGTAATCTTGCTGGTCTAACTTATCTGGACTTGTCAAGTAATCAATTCATAGGCACACTTCCAGTTACCATAGGCAATCTTACAAATCTACAGGAGTTGTATCTTACAAATAATTCTTTCTCAGGAAGCATTCCGGGTTCTTTAGGGAATCTATCATTGTTGCTTAAACTCGACCTGACTTCAAATGAATTTACCGGTACCATACCATCAAGTTTAAGGAATTGTAAACAGTTGTTACAGTTAAACCTCGATCAGAATAACCTTACCGGAGACATACCTAGGCAACTATTTGAAATATCGTCATTGTCCATTAGCCTGAATCTGGGTTTTAACCAATTATCAGGACAACTTCCCATAGAGATAGGCAATCTTAAGAACTTGAATGAAATTATTCTGGCAAATAATCGATTGTCCGGCAGCATTCCGAACAGTCTTAGCAGCTGCAGCAGCCTTCAGATTCTTGACATAAGCTACAACTTATTTTCAGGAGCTTTTCCATCATCGTTGGGATCTTTACGAGCCCTTGAAAACCTTGATGCCTCACATAACAACTTCACCGGGGGAATACCAGCCTATTTGGAGGTACTTGCTTTAAGAAATCTCAACATATCTTTCAATGATTTAGAAGGCGAGGTGTCGAGAAAAGGAGTGTTTGCCAATGCAAGTTCGATATCTATTCTCGGCAACAGACGGCTTTGTGGCGGCGTGCCTGAACTTCAGTTACCCAAGTGCCCGTCTAATAAGAAGAAAAACAAGTTGAGGCTTGCACTTATATTAGTGATTTCTTTTGGTTCGGTTCTATTTTTTTTAGGCATGGTGTTGTTATATGGGTGTTATCCATGGAAAAAGAAAATTGAAAATGGCCCACAAAAGAGTACTTCATGGGAGTACCTAAGTCAGGTTTCTTATAATACACTTTACAATGCAACCAATGGGTTTTCCACTGAAAACTTAATAGGTGAAGGAAGCTTTTCATCTGTATATAAAGGGTGCCTTGATACAGATGGAGTGAGTATTGTCGCTATCAAAGTACTAAACCTCCATCATCGAGGTGGTTCTAAGAGCTTCATTTCCGAGTGTGATGCACTAAGAAATACTCGACACAGAAACCTAGCAAAAGTCATAACTTGTTGCAGTGGAATTGACTTCCAAGGCAACAATTTCAAAGCCATAGTTTATGAGTTCATGCCAAATGGAAGTTTAGACAGATGGTTACATAACCCCCAAAGTGAGCTCCATCAACTCAGTCTGATTCAGAGGGTGTCTATTGTGTTGGACGTAGCTTATGCGGTTGATTATCTTCATCATCATGCTGGACAGACTATTGTGCACTGTGACTTGAAGCCAAGCAACATTCTTCTTGATGGAGATATGGTTGCACATGTTGGAGACTTTGGCCTTTCAAAGATTCTTCAATCTGATTACCAACATAGATATAACATCAGCTCAGCTGGAGTTAGAGGAACCATTGGGTATGCAGCTCCAGGTACGTTGTGCTGATAACTCACAACATTATTCGATTTACATAATGATGAAAAAAAAAATCTGTTGTATTGCAGAATATGGAGTTGGGAGCAAAGTGTCAAAAAATGCAGATATGTACAGTTTCGGAATAATGTTGCTGGAGATGATGACACGTAAGAAGCCTACGGACGTCATGTTTGGAGAAGAGCTCAGCCTACACAGCTATGCCGAGAATGCCATTGGTGATGGTGCCCTGGAGATTGTTGATCCGGTGCTTCTAAAAGATGACCAGAAGATTGGACTGACAACTAACGAGGAAGAAGCGACAGGTTGTATGAATCATGAAAGGTGTTTGCGTTTGTTGTTGGAAATAGGTGTGTCATGTTCCACGGAGGCGCCACAGAATAGAATGGACACGGCTAGTGTTATCCAACAGCTCCAGTTGATAAAGAATGCCATTTTAGGGAATTATACTGTTTAAATTATCTTCTGTAGAGTTTTTCTTCATATATTACCAAGATTCCTTCATAGATTTTCTTTCGGGAGTTCCAATTCAACATCCTCTTTGGAAGAGGCCTTTTGCATTGTTATGCTTATTCTAAAACAGTAAAATTGTGGGCATTTCATATCTTATTTTAAGCTAGTAATTAAGTAAAATCGAAGTTACCGTAAATTTTTTTGATATAAATTCTGATTTTGTAGAATAAGAATTTTGACTTTGAATAACAAGATGTACCTTACTACATTGTCCGCCTAGTTTTTGCTGGACAAACCTGTTAACCAAATAAAAAGTTTCTGCAGATCAGCATTTGGCAAAATATGCATACTTCATATGAAATAAAAGCAAGTTATTCAATATGTGTTAACTTGTCATTCTGTTCATATAGAGCCACAAGAACTACAAGTAAATGCTCTCTTAGTGCTTTCTGAATTCGATCTTTATCCCATATGATCAACTGAGACTTGATTGAATCTGGATCAAGTGATCAACTGAGACTTGATTGAAATGATACATGATCTTAATTAAAGAACACCAAACTATGATAAAAAGGATATAAACGTAGATATTGCTATAACTTATAAAGTCGTCAATACCAAAGACTTTATCAGACAGCACTGAACATCAATCACGATGCCATCTCTACACCCAAACACTACATAAAAGCAACAAAAAAAAATTATATATTCTAGTCGATTTCATATAGATCCTACAACTACTTGAGGCTAATAAACTTGTGGTAGAATGCAATAATATTTATAAATCAAATAGTTAAAAGTTTAATATATTTGACCAGTGCAAGCTTCATGTATGCGTTACCGCCGCTTGAGATGTGGACATGTGGTGGCGACTGTTCAAAGTGGCCACCATGTATCGCGACGCTACTGATCTGTTCTCAATTTCTCTTTACGAAACCCTAGATCCTCCAGCCGGAAAACCTTGTCGGTCGGTTTGCTTATTTTTTTGCTCCGTGTTGTTGGACATAATATTTGATTATCCTAAGTTTAGTATGTTATTTGTATTATTGTTATATGGTAGGGTTCAAATAGGAACCATACCTTAAGTGGGAACCATAGGAACCAATCTTAGCCATTGATCTCTAATGGCATGATTGTAAATAATATCAACTTTAATTAATTGGTTAGTTTAAATAAAGGGTAATTTAGTACTTCTTTAATCTCATAATTTTCTCTCTATTTAAATAACTAACTACTTTCTCTTTCTTCTTTTCTCTCTCCAATTTAATTTTCAATCTAAAGATAGATAAAACTATTATAAAAAAATATATGTCGTTTGAAAAAAAATATGAAACATTTGATTACTGTACAATCATTTAACTACTATAATACACATGTGTATATTCATTACCACAATTGAAACATTTGACTACTGTACAATCATTTAACTATTATAATAGACCTGTGTATATTCATTACCACAATTGAAACATTTGATTACTGTACAATCATTTAACTACTATAATACACCTGTGTATATTCATTATCACAATTGAAACATTTGACTACTGTACAATCATTTAACTATTATAATACACCTGTGTATATTCTTACCACAATTGAACATTTTGACTACTGTACAATTATTTAAAACTAACGTAACAACAACCATATTAAAGGTGAATATACCTATATACATTGGTGTATAATATAAGAGTATAATATCAGTGTAACATATCATATACATCAGTGTTCAATTCACAGTATCTCTAATTTGGCACTGGCGTGCGAAAAACATTAGCATCGCGTCTTAACAACCACCTGCAATTATGTTTAACTAAATACGGTCAGAAATTAACCAAAATCATAATCTCATTATACTTAAAAAATATAGTTAGACATGCTACAACTCATATACGGTACACCTGTGTATATTGAGTAACACACAGGCTGTGTCATACTGCACATTCCATTTTTTATAATGAATATACCTGTGTATAGTTAACGTCAAAACAAAATACTATCATTTTATTATAACGTCATTATTACCAACTATAATACACTTGTGTATAATAATTAATAGATTTGTTGTTATACACTGGTGTATAACAACTAAGAAACTAAGAACAAATCTTATTGTATCTGTACGATACCCCCAATAACTATATATAATACACAAGTGTATAACTCTTTACTCATTCCAATTCTGTACGTAAAAATATGACTTGCAGAATACAAAACAACTATTTTGCAAATCAATAATAAAACACACTATAAGGCTAATCTAAATAGAAATCACAAAAAACGTGAATTCGCACGAAAAAACAATACATAAATACCTTGATTTTCAACACTATTTAGAAACAAAGGTTGTGATTGTGTTTCATGATCTTCTATGACATGAAATTGTGATTCAATGTTTTCATGTATAGAATTATTATCCATAACTTGGAAATCTGAATCGTTGGAAATCGAAAGTTTTTTCGATTCAATCAATTTAAATCTTCTGAATTAGACCGGAAGTTATTTCAATTCAATCTAATTCAATCGAACGTGATTTTTTTGATTTGGGATTATAGATGATAATAGGTTGCGAGATTTAAGGAAAGTAAAAAAAAAAGGCATGTTAATCGCAGAAAATTTTAATTAACTGCCATATATAAAACTTTTAATTAAATTAAAATATAATATTTAATTGTCTAATTACATAACTACGCCCTAGATCAAGATCAAAGATGAATGGCTCAGATTGGTTCCTAAGTTCCTAACTAGGCTCTTGGTTCCTATTTGATCTTTTTCCTATTGTTATATAACCTATAGTTGTGGCGGTTATGGTGGTTATTACTGAACCATTGTGTTGGTTCACTAAACAGTGTCATACCCCTTCACCACATATAAATAGGCCCATACCCCTTCATTTGTATTTGGATGATTCAATTATAATATAGCATGTTTCTGTAAATTCTCTCTATTAAATCTCAACATGGCATCAGAGCCCTGTTCATATCGATCCATCCCTGTAAAAGAAGAGAGATACATCAGAAAGTTTCATCCCCTGTTTTCCGAAAGAAAACAGAGACTGCCCAAGAACGTTGTATACCGAGACATAGTACAGTTTTGGCCAACCCAGACGATAAGAAAGATCGTTATTTGAAGATTATAACCGTTAATTGAAGAAAGAAATAAACCGGAGAGAAGTTCCGGCCAAATCAGAACTTTCCGGCGTGACATCGGATAAACAGAAAAGAAGTTAGAAACGATTGATTCGCTTTTCTTACGGTTATTCATTCCCCTCCCTTTACACCTTAGAACGAATCGAATACAATAAACTTAATCCAAACAAAAAAATCAAAGTTTTTATATACTCTGTTTTGGAAAGAAAGGAAAAACACCGCAAAAGTTTGAATAAGAAAACAAAACGCTTCTGTAAAACGTTTTATCAGAACGTTCATATCAGTAAACAATCTGATTTCGTAAACGAGTTTTAAATCTAAGGCAGTGGATTAAGATTCCGGAAAAAAAACCCAAAGTAAGTTTGTTTAAAAGAAGTATTCGATTACAAAGAAAACGGATTTAAAGTGATTTGATCAAGAATAATCAAATCAGTATTGTGAAACGAAGTAAGAGTAGTACTCATCGTTTCATCGAAGAAAGGGGAATAACAAGAACCGTTTTCTGGGAAAGATTTATTGAGAAGATTGACTTTTAAAAGTCAAAAAGAAAGAAAAGTAACAGAAAGTTTCATTGAAAAGATTGACTTCTGTAAAGTCAATAGAAAGGTTATTGTTTTTCGAAAGAATGCATCTTTTTCAAGGAAAAAGTTAAAGCAAGGTTGACTATAGAAAGTCAACAAAAAGTTATAAAAGGAAAGAAGTATACTGATCATAACTTGGAAAAGAATTTTAAAGGAATAGCCAAAATTTCTTTAAAATTTCCACATAGCAAGTCAAAGTCGAATCATAAACGATTCGTATAGCAAGATACCCCGAGCCCATTTCGGTTCGTCGAGAAAATAATATAGCAAGTACTCCGAATCCATTTTGGTTCGTTGAGAAATAGCAAGTGACTCCGAGACTTCATGACTCGTTGAGTATAGCAAGAAAAGTTAGACCTTTGTGGCAAATTAGACCTTTGTGGCAAGTTAGACCTTCATGGCAAGTTAGACCTCTGTGGCAAGTTAGACCTCTGTGGCAAGTTAGACCTTCGTGGCAAGTTAGACCTGTGTGGCAAGTTCGACCTGTGTGGCAAATCAAGAAAGAAGACCATTGCTTCAAAGCAGCAAGGAACTTAGCAAAGTTAAAGCAAGTAACAAGCAAGAAAGAAATTTGGAAAAAAGCAATAACATCGGTTGACAACATTGCAAGTGAAATTTAATAAAATAAGATGTCAACAACAACGATGAAGAAAGTTATGGCTACTATAAAGCACGAAGAAAGCAAAGAACAAGAAAGACTCCATTTGCATGCATGAAGAAGAGATCAACCCAACTATGGAGCAAGAAAGGATAAATCAAAATTAGGGGGGAGAATGTTGGACATAATATTTGATTATCCTAAGTTTAGTATGTTATTTGTATTATCGTTATATAACCTATAGTTGTGGCGGTTATGGTGGTTATTACTGAACCATTGTGTTGGTTCACTAAACGGTGTCATACCCCTTCACCACATATAAATAGGCCCATACCCCTTCATTTGTATTTGGATGATTTAATTATAATATAGCATGTTTCTGTAAATTCTTTCTATTAAATCTCAACACGTGTGACCTCTGAATCGAACCTAGGTACTACATCTTTAAAAGCAACAAATAAGTATTTGATAGTTTTAAAGTTCCTTAGATGCCTGAGCAAATAATATGTAAGATAAATAACCGGCAAAAAGTAATTAGCCAGCAAAAAAATATAAGATGTATAATCTTTTAACTTGGAGAAAAAGTTATATTTATAATAGAAACCAAAGAATCAAAGATGATGAGCAGAGAAAAAGAATGTGCGTACTAATAATATAAGAGAATTGAATTACAACTCTAACAAACTCATGTCAATGTGTTCTCATGTTAAAGTGCATCAAGTTCAACAAATGCAAACTAAAACCATACTTGTCTATTTTATTGCTTTCTATATGATCCATGTTTGCCTTTTCTTAGTTTGCCAGAATCTTTTACATTTAATTATGTGTCTTATCTCATTCATAATCACATTTATGTCTCTTAACATATGTGTGTGTCGAGTTCAACAAATGCAAGCCATGTCGGGTGGTCTGCTCATATGACCCTTCAACAATTTAGTGGTTACAAAGCTTAAAAAAATCTACAACTGAGGTACAATTAACCTATAATTTATCAATCTTGGAGTTATTGTAACAACCCGACCCGGTGGGTCCTGGACGTTACGACAGTTTGGTAACATACTTGCACAACGGAAGCAACGATAACAAATATTTATTTGTTTATACAATTTCTAATTCAAAAATATAAATATATAACTTAAATAAATAATCTATTAGCTATGCAGGGACGAGACGCGGCGGTCGTCAAAGCAGTTGTTGAGGTGTAATCCACTAGTCGATCCATTCTCTACTCGTACGTATCTCTAGATGCTCTAAACCGCAACACTTGTAACAATAATCCTTTACCCGATATTCTCTAATCCGCTATTAGCAAGCATATACCTCGCGGTTGCCATCCATTAGTTTGCAGTACCTAAACACATGCTTAAAAAGAGTTGGGTCAGCAATTACGCTGGTGAGTCCGTGTAAATAGTTAAGTAAGTCCAAAACAGGTTTCTCATCTCAAAAACAAGTTCACAAGTTTCCACAACACAACACATGGTGATGTACAAGCGACACCTCAATCCTAATCACAGAATCCATCTTCTGCCATTATGGATTCATCTGGCAAAATACATGTCACAACGGCCCCGTGGACCTCAGTGGAGGGTTTTCCGGGCTTCCGGATCCACTGTGTGTGGGGGTTTCCCCAAGTAGTACTACCCACATATTAAGTGGCCCAATCCCATGGGTTAATGAGTGTCAGTATGGTTATCTGGCAGCAAGTATCTTGTCACATCAAAACAATTCAATCACACACACACACAAGCATATGTTCCCCAAAACAGTTAAAACACAAAAAGAGGGGATGGTACACGGAACTCACCTTAACATCGTATCATATCACATCATATCGTCACATAGTTTCCCAAGTCGGAAGCCCATCTATTCCTGGCACACAAGGTCCCATGATAATCACAATCATCAGTGGGTGTAACCAAACATCACGGTTACACGTGTGGACAAGCTAGGAATCTTCTAGTTTTTAATATCACTTTTAGTTTATTTATCTATTCATGTGGTTGTGTTTAATCGTTCGTTGTCTCAAAGTTACTTCTCGTCTAATAAATTGGTTCGTTCAATCTTGTATATGTCGATATCATAGCGGCTATATCATTCATCTTAAGTTCATGTGTATATCGATTCGCATCTAACCAAGTTGCACATCATATCCCACATCACCATACATCCTAACTGAATTATATTTTGTCTCTTAATGTCCAAATAATAAGTCAGCAAGTTCAAAGTCCTAATCTCCTTTATGTCTTTTGTCTTGTAAAATATCCAATCAATTATGTACAGATCTCATGTCCACAATATGGATGATCCTAATGTCCAATATCTTATGATCCATGCTATTATCCCTATATCTCCATCCTCGTCACTATCCTGTTTACACTAAATCAAGTCTTACAACTCATGTATGCTCACACATTTTATATTAGTTTCATAATATTGTTCAAGTCATTTGTCTGTTTCATTCCTCATATATTCATACATATAAGTCCATAATTTAGTATATGTTAGTCAAGGTCCCACACGTGTAAGTACGCGAATAACGTATAATAAATAGTTAATTACTCATGTAGTTGTTTATACCTTGTCTCGCCCTCCGTTAATCGGATCCGCCTAGCGAACCCGGCTCCTGTCCAGTAACCAAAACAACTCTACTTTGGTTCCAACCTAATACCGAACCATCGACTCATCAATATCACCATGACCATTATCGGTTCATATAACCAAAACCACTTCAATTAACCACCATCAGAACCCAATACCAAATACTAACCTGAATCGGTCACCATCGAACCATCAACATCAATCATTTAAGTCTCCATCAACACTCATCCAACCTACTGGAACCCTACGAAACCACCTGAACTGACCATCATTCTCTGTGCAGACCGGCCGGCCGGCCGAAGGCCAAGGCCGGCAACCCTCCTCCTTTCTTTATGCCGATTAATCTCTCTCCCTATAACTTTTCCATCTCTATGTGAGTCTCTTCCACTCTCTCTGCTCTATCTTCGGTCCCTCACTCTTTCTCTCTGCTCGGTTCTCTCCCTAGATCTGTGGATGTGTGGTATGCGTCGGGTAAGGGTGGAGCCACCACAATTCTGCCATGGCTCCGCCGCTGCAGGTGGAGGTTCTCCTCCGCCTCCTCTGTCCCTTTACCGGTTCTCTTTCAATCAAAGGGGTGTGTATTATGTTGAATATGATGGAGGTGGGGGTGGTGTCTTCGTTGCTCAGCCTTAGTCCACCATAGCTCCTTCTTCTCTCAGTCTCTCTTTCTCTCTGTATTATGTATGTATGTGGGTGTGTATTTTAGATAAAAAGGTGGGGGTAGAGTGTTGGGGAAGAATTGATAAAGGGATGGGTTGGGATGTTTGTGGCGACGAGTGTAAAATGGGAGGGGCACATGTCCCTCCAAGAGGGTGACATGTGTCCCCTCTTGATGACTCACCCAGTTTAGTCGGGTCGGGTCGGGTCGGGTTCGGGTTTGGTTTGCGTATTGGTTCGATTACATAACGTACGCTTACGTTTGATACTTATATATAATAGTTCGGTTTTTTTTTTCTAGTTTCGTACTAAAACGTATGGTTTATTAATAATGTTATGCGAAAATTTTTGGGCCCTAAAACCGGGGTGTTACAGTTATCCTATCCAGCAAACTAAAAAGTCAAAAATATACTAAATGTCTTCATCAAAAATGAGGAAAAATATATGAAACCAAATGTGTTTCCCAAATTGGTCTCCATACAACAGAAAATGATATACAGTTAAGACTTGGTAGACTGGAAACTTATCAAACTAAAACCAAATCATAAGAACACATATATTGCATTTTATCAAACACTTAGAAGGAACATTATAACAGAAATACAACAATCATTTAAAATCAAAACAAAAAAGACACTTGAGTTAATCCATGGATACTGACAGACTTTTGTAAAGACAGATACATGTTTGTTTATATTTATAATGTTAAAGCCACATCCAAGGCAACAAATTCATTTAAGCATTTTATCAAACATTTGGAGGGTTTCACCTAACTCACCAATTTGACTGCCTATTACTCAGTTTACAAACATTAATGCTCCTAAGAGTATAACCCAACATCAAAGTAATGTAATTTCAGCAACAAAAGCCAAATTCTTAAAAACAGATTTAGCAAATCAATTATGGGTTTATGCAGAAACGAACGAATGCTGAACATGCTCTAAAGATGGAAACTGGTTTTATGAAGAAAAAAAATACTAATATAAGAAAGAAAAAACCAACCGATAACATCAATTAATTCAAAAATCATTCAATCGCGTTCTGTGAGAGCGGCCGATAGTAAAGCTCATGTTTACCGGCGTATAAAGAGAAATCGGACAACAATCACCACATCAGCTTCTTGTTGGCAAATGGTTAGGACAACTTGCCAAAGCGATTGGGCATCGCCGACGTTCTCTCACAAAACAGTAATAGCAATCCCACCGCCATCGCTAGGTAATCTTGCTGCTCTAACTGTGAAAAAATTGACACCAATTACGCGCTCTCTCTGTCTCTCTCTCATCATCACTGGATAGCATCCGATGGCAGAGAGAATCAGAAAAAGAAATGAGGAAGAAGTGGTGTTGGCGGGAATTAGGGCGGGGAAAAGTGAGGTGTAAAATAAAGACACGTGGAGCTCATATGCTATGTAGAAGCAGTAAGAGGTTGTACCTAGGTAAACATAACGCATCAGAGGGATGTACTATTTGCAATAGTGAGAATACACTCACAATAGACTTTTGCTAAAGAGGTATGTTATTTACACAATAACAAAAAGCAAGTTTGCACAGCCCTTTACGGGCCGTAGAGGGCTCTACGGGCCGTAGAGGGTGTCAGTGTAATAAATGCGAGCCCCTCTACGGCCCGTAAAGCCCTCTACGGCCCGTAGAGGTGGTTTGGTGGAGTGCATTTAAACCCTACACGAGCCGTAGAGGTCTCTACGGCCCGTAGGCCATACGAGGTACGAGGTCATTGAATGAACAGTCTGACATTCAGTGTGTCAGTCTGAAAAATCAAACCCTATACGGGCCGTAGAGGCCTATACGGCCCATAGAAAAGCTAGTTGTTGGGAGCATTAAACCCTCTACGGCCCGTATAGGCCTCTACGGCCCGTAGAGGTCCAGATATATTCTTCTGCCTTGTCTTCTTTCTTCATTATACGAAACAAAATCAAAAACACGGGTGCACAAAAAATCCGACCAAAACCAAGCTACCGCGATGTCTTCGGGTCACTACGGTAATGTTTGGGATGAATGGGAGCATTCGTTTAGCCTATCTCACGTCTCGGAAAGCCTTTTCGGAGCCGTGGTGGAACGTGGTGAGGAGGAGGTTAGATCCGTTGTTCGCTGTGGTGACGGGAATGCACTACCCGATTTGAACCTGCTGCCCGATTTGAACCAGGAGTACGTAGAAGAACCGGGGTCATTTTACTTGCCTCCGCCAAGTCATCCACAGTACGAATACGGGACTTATCATTCGCACGAGGGAGGTGATAACGGTGGCGAGGAACCTGTCCCGGATGTTTCGTACGAAACGAATCAGGTGTGTTTATGTATTTGCACTTGTTTATAATTTAGACCCGTGTATATTTAGACTCGTATATTTAGTCCCGTATCTAAATTTGTTTTAGGGTTTGTGAGATTTGAACTCGTATATATTAGTTGTTATTTGAACTCGTAGGGTTTGTGAGATTTGAACTAGTATATATTAGTTGTTATTTGAACTCGTAGGGTTTGTGAGATTTGAACTCGTATATATTAGTTGCTATTTGAAATCGTAAATAAATTTTGCAGGTATTCGGGTCTCTTAAAGACCTGACAGAGTGGGTTTATCAAAGGGCAAAAAAAAAAAATGGTTACATTACCGTATACTCACGTACTGTTTCGGAAGGCAGGGGGCCGAATAGGAGGGTAACGACGGCATGGATACGATGTGACCGTAGTGGCGTACATCATAGTGTAGCCACGGTTCGAAAGACGGGCAGTAAAAAATGTAATTGCCCGTTTCAACTAATAGGGAGATACCACTCCGACCACGATGGTTATATTTTGGAGGTCCATAACCAAACACATAATCACAAACCTTTCCAACACATCGAGGGTCACGCGTATGCTAGGAGGCTGGGTCCGAACGAATTAAAATTGGTGGATACACTTTATTTTCAAAATGTTACGCCAGTAGACATACATTCGGCCGTTAGAAAACAAAACCCGGATAGTCCCTGCATCTTAAGAGACATACATAACACAATAACCAAGGTTAAGCATTTGTTATACGGTGGCAAGACTCAAATGCAGGTATTATTATCTCTTATTATTATTATTATTATTATTATTATTACTTCTTTATTATTATTTTTTAATTATCATTATTGCTATGCAGGTACTCGAAGCCACATTGGTGGAAAAAAAATTTGTTTACTTCACCCGGAGGAATGCCTCGACAAATGCGATCGAGGATATTTTGTTTGTCCATCCCACCTCGCACAGGTTATGGCGTGCGTTCCCGCATGTGCTGATGATTGATGCGACCTACAAAACGAACGAGTATAAACTTCCGTTTGTTCAAGTTGTAGGTATGACATCAACATCCAAGTCGTTTTGTGTCGCCCATGCATTCATCTCCCGTGAAAAAAAGGATAACTACCTGTGGGTTCTACAAAGGCTTAAAGAGTTGCTAGAAGATAGTACGGAGCCCTGTGCTATAGTAACTGATTGTGAGAAAGCCTTGATGAATGCATGCGACATTGTATTTCCAGCAGCTTCGATGTTGTTATGCAGGTATACATATTATTATTATTATTATTATTAATTATTTTTATTATTTTTTTTTATTATTATTATTATTATGCATTCAGGTATCACATTCAACGAAATATACTGAAGCACTGCAGACAAGCCTTTGGAGATGAAGATTGGAAAATATTCATGAAATCTTTTAAGCGATTATGTAGATCTTCATCTCCGGCATATTATAGTCTCTGGTTAGACCGATTCTACAGACGACTATGTCAGGACGAACGAGCTGGTACATATTTTATTAATTTAGTTTAAAACGCATACACACATTAACAAATATCTTTGTTCTATCTTTTACAGATGTTTTTAAATATATAGACCGGGTCTGGCTCCGTGACTACAAAGAAAGGTTTGTTTCTGCATGGACAGACACAAACTACAACTTTGGTCAGTATACGACCAACAGAGCTGAGAGCCAGCATTCACGGTTTAAGATGCAGATTAAGGGGCCGAACAACTCGCTCCACAAACTTGTGATGATTGCAGACGATGTGGTAACGTCACAAGAGAGGGCAATAAACCACTCGTTTGAAGAGAGTTTGTCTGTGAAAAAGGTGCACCATGACATACCAATTTTTGAGGACCTACTCGGTAAAGTTTCCCATGCAGCGATCGAGAAGATGATAACTGAGATAAAAAATATAGAGAAGTTGATGAAATGAAAAATGAGTTGTGGTCACCAGCTTTTCACGAGTTCTGGGTTGCCGTGTGCGTGTCGATTAGATTCGTATATAAATAAAGGTAATACCATTACTTTATTATTATTATTATTATTATTATTATTATTATTATTATTATTATTTTTATTGAATACAGGAATAAAAATACAGCTGTCCGAAATAGACGTCTTCTGGACACGACTGAATTACGAACCGGAAGTAGCATGGAGGGAACCTGACCTTGCGAGTGAGTGGGAAATAATCAAAGAGACACTGCTGTCTCAATCACCACGCGTTCAAAGAAATATGTTGTCAAAAATAAAGTCGGTGGTAAATCCAAGTATGACTGACACTCAACCTCCTGAGGTACAAAAGAATACTCGTGGGCGCCCAACTACAAAATCAAAGAAAAAAAATCAGCAGGAGGATGCGCAAGAAGATGTTAGTATTATTATTATTATTATTATTATTATTATTATTATTATTTATTATAATTTATTGTTATCCATTGTAGGAAGACGAACCTGTTAGAAGACGTAGGCCATCAGACCCAGGTAGAGATACAATGAGAGTGTGTAGCAAAAAGTATCCACTCTTAGTAGGGGACAGGTACATAAATAACTATTAATACATATATACATACATACATATATACATATGTACACATCCCCTAATCATGATTTCCCAATGTTTGGCGGTGACAGGTATAAATTTGTGCTTAGACAATTTAAGCATCAGATTGATCCCCTTTATCGACGGTTTGTCACGCATATTCAAAATGTTCAGCCATACGGTAACTGTGGGTTCCGATCTGTAGCTTTGGCTTTGGATATGGAGGAGGAAGACTGGGATTTGATCCGCCACGTTCTTAAAGAAGAGATGATGGGTCAATACCATGATGATTGGTACGAGATTTTGAACGGATTCGACGATAACGGTTTCGCCCGCATATACTCGTCCTTAGATTGGACAGGAGTCGGGAACGCACCCAATTCAAAGTGGATGGAGATGCATTTGACTGGATTACCGATTGCTCAGGCATTTGGTGTGGTCCTTCAATTCTTCAGTTCTCTTGGAGCGAGCACATTCTTCCCTATTCACAGTCATCCTGAAAGCGTACCAGAACATCGGGTCATTTCGATAGCCTTCGTGAACGGCAACCACTTCATCATGCTAAAGTTAGCAGACGACGCTCCGATGCCTTATCCGAGTGGAGCATGGACGGGTTGGGTAGATGTAAATCACAACCCATGGTTAGCACTATACAAGGATCGTCTTGATGAGGGGCGTAGGCTATCTCAAACAGATCCAGAGTGGTTTGACCTAACTGGTTGTCCTGATTCTTCTGATAGTTCGGTGTAAATCTGTTTTTATAATGTATAATGATTTATTAAGTACATTTTTTTATTTTTTATTATTATTTTACATATACAATATGAAATGAAAACTTTCTTTTATAAAAAAAACCTATACCACCTAATTAAAACTAACAAAATTTAAAAAAAACAAAACTTCTACTGGCCGTAGAGGGCTCTATGGGCCGTAGAAGGGATTTAGCTACGGGCCGTAGAGACCTCTACGACTCGTAGGCTTCTGGAACAAGGTCGTAGAGACCATCTATGGCTCGTAGAGGCCACTGAGTCTACGGGTCGTAGAGGCCTCTACGACCCGTAGACAAAAATTTTTTGGTTTCTAAAAACTTTGTATAGTTTATAAATATAATCAAAAGTTTTTTAAAAAAAATATGAGTCTACGACCCGTAGAGGTCTCTACGGGCCGTAGACGAGGATTTTTTTTTTTTAAAAAAATTGGGTTTTCAGTTGTATGTTATATTTAATTTTTCTGGATATTATTCCAGCGAACTGGTAGCCCAGATGGTCCCCAATGTGTTCTTTAAGTATGTATGTGTGTGTGATAATGTGCTAAAGCTCGATCCTCGTTCCAAACCGTTTTTTTTTTCAAAATTTTCATTTATCTACGGCCCGTAGAGGCCTATACGGGCCGTAGGTACGTTTTAAAATCAGATCAAAATCGTGCCTCTGTTCAGTTTCTTCCCCCAAATCCCCCAAAACCCCTTTCCCTTCAAAAACCTAATCGCCCCTTCGACCTTCGACCACCACAACCACCTTCCACCACCACAATCACCCCCTCTCTGCCTCCTCCTCCACCACTGTGACACCCGTCACTTTTTCATTATATATATATATATATATATATATTTTTTAATAATAATAATAATAAAAATAATGATAATAAAAATAAAAATAACAAATTTCAGATTTTATTATTTAGAACTAGTAAACCCAACCCAACCCAACCATATCCCTTGTTCCTGAAGCCCAGTACAGAAGCCCAACATCAGACCTGAGCCCACTAGATCCCAGCCCAACCCCTTACTCTGCTTAAAAAAAAAAGAAAATAGGTTGATCCCGCCGGGTATCGAACCGGGGTCATCCCACACACAACACACACGCGTCCACCACTAGGCCAAGCCTCTTTCTTGTTTATTATTCCAACTCCATTTATATAAATACACATTTCCGTTTTCCTTCTTTCTTCCCTGTACGTGAACCAGCAGCGCGCAGCAACAGATATTATGATTTTTATTTTTTTTTTCTTCTTTCTTTTTCCTTTGATCTAGCAAATCACACACACACATGTATGGTAAGAATACACGATTATCGGCCTCATCCAACCTCAATTACACGCTAATTACCAATTATCTTTGACCAATTAATAATTATACGCGTATGACTTCAATGCTTAGTCAAACATACCAATTTGATCATTGAGACGCCCACACTATAAATTGATCGTCCCCAAGGCATAACAACTCGCTCATAATCTCTTCTCAAACCTCAATTTTCTTCAATTCAATCTGTGCATCTTCATACGATCATCAGTTGACTTTTGTCTTTGACCAGACAATCGTACACGATTCCACACTGTAAGTCTAATCTTCTTTGTGGGTTTTGATAGTCGGCAACCATACAACAAAAGCCCTAACAATAATCGGGTTCAAAGTGTGTGGTTTGTTTGATTGAAATATCTAGGGTTCGTTCTTTGCAATTTGGGGATAAACTCAATTTCATGTTGTGTATATAATTATTATTAGACGGGATTATCACAACCACAGGCCTAGGCCAAGTGGTTGTGACCATAGGCTATAACCCTGAGTACCCGGGTTCGAGTCCGGCTACTACCATTCTTTTTTGTTTCTTTTTATTTTTTATAAGCAACCAAACCAACATGTATATATTTTACATTTTAAACTTATAAATTCATTTATAAATATTAAAACTATTTTATAAATTCTAAAAAAATTATATTTATTAAATCTGAGTTAAAAGCTTTATCTACAATTTTTATTTTTCTGAATTTCATTTATTTAATATTTATAATAATTAAATCATTTTTATACTATTATATTTGTAAAAATCCATTTATATATCAAAACAATCTTATAAATTTCCACAAAAATTATCCTAAGCTTTTATAACATTAAGCTTTTGAGGAATGATTTTTATTTCAGAAAAATCATTTATTTAATATTTTTAATCAATTTTTGTTAGTTTTAATCATAAATAATTCATAATAAATTCATTTTACAATATTTTTGCACCAAAATTTTACATAAATTATTTCTAACTATCTGGAACTGAAATACAAATTTTTAATTCAGAAATTCTTTGATTTTAATATTTTTAGATATTAAAGTCATATTTTGACAATTTGAAATAAATAGATTAATTATTCTATTTTCAAGAAAATAATTTTATAAAAATTATTTTCATACTCAAAACCTTATGTTATGATTATATTCAACTTAAGATTTTACAAAGAGACTTTTATTTATTTATTTATTAAATTTCATATATTTAATAAACAATTCATTGATTAATCAAATAAGCATTTATCCCCAAATTCGAAGCCCTAGAAATACATGTATCCTAGAGTTATTTTCCTTACACATTATTAAAATTCTTTAGGTTGATTCTTTGGAATATTTCCAACACACATTTCGTTGTCCAGTTCAATTACAAGCTATTACGTATACCGTGAGTATTTCCTATCCCCTTTTTGCTTTTATTCATTTTTGGGGTGTTACATGTACACTATTACAATTTCAAATACAAGTTTACATTTTTACAATACAATTCTAGTACTATGTGCATTGCTTACAACGTGCTTTATGCTTAGACAATACATGTGGATTACATTTGTACTTAGTGAAATCATTAACATGGTACAAGCCGACCTTAACATTGGATAGCGCTATTTGGATTGACAACCCGCCTAGGTTGATTCTCCCCCTTTTTCATCGGAGAATCCGTGGCCAGTGTTAAGTTATCATCCATTCATTGGTTGAGTACACTACAGTTCATACAGTACATTATACAGTCACAGGGTTGATTTCGCTCATTTGTTTGATACATGGTTTACATATTTGCACTGTAGCTTGCACTTGAATTGTATAACTTTTTAACCTACTATATATATCAAATCTAGGAATGCTCACCAACATTTCATATGTTGACCAAACCTATTTTTGTACATGTTTCAGGTGCAGTTTGATCTAGTGCTTTAGCAAGGAACATTTAGTGCTTATTTTAATTCAGTTATTTCAATATTTACATTTCATTTAGACAATGTATTTTCCATTTCCATGTAAGACAATTTTGATTATTCAATAATATTTACATTTTAGTACCATGAGCTTTTGAACAATCGTCACTACGTGGCACCTCGATGATTCCGCCATCGGTTGGGGTGTTACAACCACCACCATCTTCGACCACCCTTTTCCCCTTTCCCCTTCAAAACCTACTCGTAAACCCTAAAACCACCACCACCCTAATCCACCACCACCATTGCCTTCTCCACCACTGCAACCACCACCACCACCCTAATCCACCACCACCATTGCCTTCTCCACCACTGCAAACCCTAAAGGTAAATTTTATTTACATTGTTTTTTTTTCTTTTTGTTTTTTTTTCTAATTAGATTGTTTATTACTTGATTGTTGTGGTGGTGGGGTGGGGAGGGTTGTGGTGGTGGTGGTGGTGGGGTGGGGAGGGCTGTGGTGGTGGTGGTGGTGGGGTGGGGAGGGCTGTGGTGGTGGTGGTGGGGTGGGGAGGGCTGTGGTGGTGGTGGTGGGGTGGGGAGGGCTGTGGTGGTGGTGGTGGGGTGGGGAGGGCTGTGGTGGTGGTGGTGGGGTGGGGAGGGCTGTGGTGGTGGGGTGGGTGGTGGGGTGGGTGGGCTGTGGTGGTGGGGTGGGTGGGCTGTGGTGGTGGTGGTGTGGTGATGGTGGGGAGGGCTGTGGTGGTGGGGTGGTGGTGGTGGGGTGGGTGGGCTGTGGTGGTGGGCTGTTGTGGTAGTTTTGGCGATTCTTTTGAATCGCCAAAACTATATTAGTTTTGGCGATTCTTTTGAAACGCCAAAACTATATTAGTTTTGGCGTTTCTTTTGAATCGCCAAAACTAATATAGTTTTGGTTTATATTGGTTTATGTTATAAACAATTGTGTTCACGTTTTACATGCTTGTGTTAATGTATTACACGCTCGGGATTAATTATTACATAATTAAAATGATTTAAAAAAAACCCTCTCTACGGGTCGTAGAGACCTCTACGGGCCGTAGAGGGTGCCTAAGACTGGTTTATGTTATATTAAAATTTTCCAACTAAGAAACCAGCGAACTGGTAGCCCAGATGGTCCCCATATACGAAATAAGACTTTGTGTGTGTGTTTGTGTGATAATGTGTCTAAGATCGAACCTCGTCCCAAACGTTTTTTGTTTTTTTGTTGTCTACGACCCGTAGAGGCCTCTACGGGCCGTAGGCATCATAAGACATCCATCTCTTCCTTCTTCATTCTCAAAAATTAATAAGACTCCTTCTACGAGCCGTAGAGGCCTCTACGGCTCGTAGAAGGAGTAAAAAATGGGCTCTACGACCCGTAGAGGCCTCTACGGGCCGTAAAGGGTTGTGTGAATAAAATTTAACCTTGTGCAAATAGTGGGAGCCTTGCTAAATATAGAGTTAATAATATGAGGCATATTGAGGTCTTTTTTTTATTTTTTGTGTTTTTAAATTTATTGTTTTTAAATAACTAAAAATACTAATTTAGCATAAAAAATCCAAAAATAGAAAAAATAGTTATATTAATTCTAATATTATTTAAAAAAAATTATAACTTTTTGCTACCAATATTACTGTATTTTATAAAACTATTTCTTTTGGTTGGTGTCTTGGTGACACTTCTCAACAGATGGTTTTGGAGGCTAACAAATTGCTACTTAATATTCCGTGTGCCACTGCTTTAAAGATTTTACTATTTTAGGATCACTATTGACAGGGCCGGTTTTGAGAGGGTGCGGGGAGGACTTCCGGCCCAGGCCCAATTTGTAGTGGGGCACTGTGACCAATGACAGTGGCGGACAGTGGAATAGAATTCATCGGAAAAATCTTAATGATTTGTGCATAGTGTTGGTATACCTGAGTATAAAAGGGGTTTTTAAGGAAGATGATGGAGTGTAAATACTAGAAAATGATGGGTGTATTATAGACATTAGAATATGCCAATGTATAAAGAAAAAACGCCTACAGTGGTGCCACCCTAGCTTTTTTTAAGTTTAACAATAACAATAACTTAAAAGTAATCTCTTATCCTCTTATTTTAATGTTGGTTCCGATTTTTTGCTCGCCCTATGCTCAAAACACTTAAGTTAAAAAAAACTTCACGAATTGGTGATGATAGCTATCGAAAATGTATTGTTGGACAAAATAAACTGTGAAGAATTGATTCATCAATTTGATATTTACTTTAATCGTCGTTTAAAAAATAGAGTTTACGCAATTTATTTCGTTAATATCTAAAACTAAGGGGCACATGTTTCACGGCTTGGCCCGGACAATTGAATTCTCAGGGATGGCCCTGACTGTTGAAGTTTTATGGAAGCCTGGGAATTAATGTGCCTCAAGAAAGAGTGGTGAACATGCTGCTCAAGACTGCATCACATCGTGTAGCCCACGTTAACCCAATTACTGTTTTGCTATATATGCATATCAAATGTGGTGCCATTGCAGCGCCTTTCACATATTTCAATTTACTGCAGACTAATGCCATTTCTCTTGGTGGAGCTTCTTCCCTTATAGCAGCACGAGGGAGATTGATATTGGCAGGTTCATTATCACCAACATTTCCACTACTTGCTGACTTAAAAACACTTGAATACATCTTTTAAGTTACCAGCAATATCTTCACAACCATAAAAAGGTTACAAATTGCAAGTGATGGTCACATGACATCAATTTTAGAAATCGGCAGCAGACTACGAGTTTAATTATGCACGCAATTCATTAATAGCGTCTTGACCGACAAGTAGTCATGTGCTGCAAACCATTTGCTTTTGACGTTTTGGACAACCTGCCACCTTTTCTTCCTTATACAGATCAACAAGGCATCTTTTTTCCTCATATTGGCGACCATTTTATTGAGTTGTCAAACGCTTACACTCCGGTAATGATCTGCCCCTTCTCTTACCCACACTTAACAAAAACAAAATTTGCACAATTGGTTAGTGTCATGACATTATTTGCTGCCCTTTATGGACATAAGCCATTAGAACTCGTTTGTTACATCCTTGCCTACTATGTATGACGTCACTGCCATTTTGGAAGCCCAACAACTGGAATGGGGTGTAGGATCGACTTTCGGGTCACCCGACAAACACGAGCTTGACTATTCAGAGTGCGGAATCCTCTGAAAAGGTTAGGATAACAGAAACGACAATGAAACAAACACAAACGAGTGATTAACACACACAAGATATGATCAAAGGTTGTATTAATAATAAAAAACAGAGCTCAGGTGTTTACAATGATTATCTCAGACCTTCAGACCTTGGGATGGGTGTTTGGGGGCTGTGTGATATAATAACTGATCATTAGGGCAATGATTGGATGCTTTTATACCCCTTCTACTCATGCAGACCCTTATAGGTGATTAGGATTCCTATGCCATATGCAGTTACATGTGAGTAGGCCTAATCACATGCATTACAGGCGAGTAGGGAGCCTATGCCACATGTAAAACAGGTGAGTAGGGCCTAATCACATGAACAACAGGTGATTAGGACTCCTAATCACCTATAAAGTCTTGTAATGGCCCTCAACATCTATCAAGACCCAAAACGTTTACAAACACACCCAAACACCCTAAATACTATCCAAACATCACCTATACTAGGCTAGGGACATCATGTACTAACAGACTCCCCCTTGGACCTAGCTAGTATGATTACGAGCCATAAACCACTCGATTAACCTAGCCAATCTATCACTAGCTAGGGACATACAAATAATGCACTTACAGACTCCCCCTTGAACCTAGCTAGTGATTTACAGACTCAAACTATCACCTAGCTGGGGACACACACGAAGTGTATTTACAGACTCCTCTTTGGACCGAGCTGGTGATATATAGTCTTCGAGTCCTCAAGTCTTCATGTTCAACATTCTTCAACTTAGGGTGACACCACAGTGTATGACCTCTGAAGACTTGAATATATCAACTGATTTAAGCTTTAGTCGTGGCTTTATAAGATCTCGTCTTGGTCATCGATCAGCTTCGATAACTTAGGAGGAATCACGAAATCTCCGCTTTTATGATTGACGATTCTGTGACATGGACGAAGATCAATATCATCTTCACTTTCATTTCTTGACTCTCATCTTCTTCAGCTTCGATTGTCGGAGCTCTACCACGATCTGGTTTCTCTGAAGATGAAATATCGGGTTCTTGCTGTTCAGGATGATTTTGTTGTTCAAGTTCGGGCCTTGTTCAGCTTTAAGTCTAGTCGTTTGAATCATGATATGCACAGTCGTTGTGTTTGATCGTGCAGGAAAAATTAATCAAAACTACACACAAACTACAACTTGTATTAGATACGACAAATAATCCGGACTCAATCAAATTCTTGAAGTTTTTCATTTGATGAACCTTCAAGATTTGTCCATTGTGACCACTAATTGGAGAACTGAATCATTCTCCCCCTGAACATTTAGATCTTTTCAAATTTCACCCTGAACTCTTACCATTGACAATTTGTGACCCTGAAAATGATGTTTGACCCTTGAATTTTGTAAAATTTTGATTTTATTTGTGTTTCGGCTTCGGATATGAGATTCCAATTGAAGAATACTTGTATTCCAATATCGGTCAATCAAAAATAAAGACAAAAGAAAAATCTTTTGGGTTTTTCAAAATAATCAAACAGAAATACAAAATGCAGGAAATGTAAAAACTATTCACAAGCATATTTTTGCGAGTTTCATTAGTTAGGGAATCATATCAGTGTACGGACTAATCTAGAACTCTTTTTTTTTTTTCAGTTTTAGTTCAAATCACCAATAAGCATCCTACAACAAATGCCAGTATTGTTGTCCACCTAAACTAAAAATCAAGTTTTATCGCTAGGCACTTTAGATATGTTAAGGTAATATTAAGACTGATGTACAAGGTGTTCTCCGCCACGTGACACATTCCCATATCAAGCCATGCACAAAGCTTCATCGTAACCGGTGAATAAGCTGTTGTCATCCGTATTTACAAGGAATGGACTCAGTGGTGATCAAGTCTGCATGAACGCTTGTAACACCCCCAGGTGTTACGGGTCTCGTAAACGAGTCGGGTACGACCCGATTACCCCATTTATTTTATTAATATAAAATATTCAAGTTCGAATCTCACGACCAAACGTTTCAACCGATTATATAGATAATAATTATTGAATTTTTATTATCTCGGCTAAACGCTTCTTATTTATTTATTAAACTCGCAGCTAAACACGTTTGTGTGATACAATACCAGTTACCAAACATCCCGAGTCCTAGCTATTATCCCCATTGCCAAACACCCTCTATTTTAATTCCCCTATTTAAACCCTCCCCTTGTTCTTTCTCCCTGCTGAAATCCATGAGCACACACACACTTGTGTGTGTTGATGAGACTTCTCAGTTGACCGGACAACCACCACCTCCGACTGTCGCCGGCCGCCGCCGGTGTCCTTCTCTCCGGTAAGCATAATCCTCCTCTTTGGCTTCTGTTAACAATCGGCGAACACCGCAACCCTTCGGTTCCATCGAGTCAACATCAAACCACCAAGAACCTTTCTCTGATTCTGATTGTAATCCGATAAACCACCCTATTCGTCTCTCTGTTTCTGTTAAACAAAGTCAGACAGTCACCATAACCGGTGACTGTCATCGGTACCCAATCATCAGACCACAACCCTTTTTGTTTACGATAATAAACCACTATCACCGGTTACCTTAATCACCAGCATCGAACCATCCTTGTCTCCCTCTGTTTCCGGTCCCGATAACCCAATCTCTTTCTGTTTTCGTAATCGGGCAGTCACCAAGTCATGGTGACTGCCATCGGGTCCTGATAATTGCTGAAGTGAATTCCGAGAACCGAACCATCCTTATGCTTGACTGATAATCGATAAACCAAACCAGGTTCTTCTCTGTTGGTTTGTTAGTCCGGTTAGTTTCCGGTCAAGAATCCGATTATGTTCGATGTCACCCGATAATCATCCCTTCTGTTTTATTGAATCGAGTCGACTATCGGTAACCTTTCGGTTCCCGGTTCGGGTGCTCGATAAGCTACGGTAACCCTGCTCCTTTGTTCTGTTTTGAGCGGTGTTCGGCAAACCAACCCGTGAACTACCCGATTAGTTTGTGGGTGTGGTCTTGAAATTAATAATGATATAATCAATTATTAATGATGGTTATAATTATTGCAAGGTACCAATCAAAAGTTCGGTTAACTTCCGGTCACTTTCCGGTCAACTCCCGATCATGTTCCGGTAATAACCCAAGGAGTATCCGGTTATTATCTTGGTAAGTATATTTCCATTGGATTAATTGGTTACACGATATTATAATCATTTATTAATATAAAGATTATTATTATTGCGAGGTACCGATTACCAATTTAGAAGACGGGTCCGATACCCGGATTAACTCAACTACCGGAATAGAACCCGGTCCAATAGCTAGACGAGGAATAGTATTAGAATTATACGAATATATATATATATATATATATATATATATATATAATACGGGAACGTACGGACTTGATAATAATAATAAGAGAATAATAAACATATATAAAATATATATGTTTATTTATATACGATTCGATATATAAAACGATATACTAGACTCGGGTTAATCATAATATGCTGCTGCAGAACCATCATCCGGGTAAGTTCGTGTCTAGAGTTTTTAGGTTCGTGTGCCAAGCTGTAATGGCCAGCTTTATTAATTTTGAATGCCAAGCTGTAATGGCCAGCTAGATTTAGGATGTCCGTGTCGTGTCAATAATGAACCCCGAGTTTAGGACTATCTAATATATACCGAATTCTATATGTATAAATTGTATATATGATATATATCCTAAGTATTACAATCTAACAAGTCCCACGCGTAAAACGTATCCATATATATAAGACATATAATTGTAATAGGGGAGACTATAGAAGATTATACGCAAACCTGTGAGTATCGTGAACTCTCCACTTTTACTGTTTTTATTAAGTGTTTTCGGGGGAATACATGTCGTTTATAAGAAAACATAATAATGCTTTACATAATAGAATTTATATAATAAAAGATGTATATTAGAAAAGGGGACATAGAAACGACGAGGACAGTACTGGCCGGTATCCGCCATTTCCTTTCTTGTCCAACTAGAGGACAGGAACCAGTCTTACCCAAGTAGAGGGTAGGAATGTCCAAGTAGAGGACCAAAACCATTCTTGTCCAAGTAGAGGATAGGAACAAGTATTTTATCACAATCAGAGTTGTACCATCGATAGGAATGGCACAAAATATAATCGATATGATAGAATTGAGATATAATAGAATTGATATATAATAGAGTTGGTATAATAGAAATATATTTTCCCCTTCAGAATTATAACTGTAAAGCATGTCTATAAAAGAATGTTTTATATAAAAGAATTATCAATAAACGAACTGGCCATTCACTTTATAAAATACACGACCTCACCAACTTTATGTTGACAGAAACTATTTTTGACATGTGTTCAGGTAACCCAACAGATGTAATGACGTGGATCCTGGAAGAATAAAGACTGTTATGATCCGAATCCACTGCGTAGCTCCGATAACCCGACCGACGACCCGGCACCGACTGCAGGGTCGTTACAACGCTGCAGCAGAGAGACCAGTGAGATCCAGACCAGGGTTCAAGTCAAATACCATTAATTGATTTGTCGGTACGATGCTTTAGGTATATGATTTGATACCTTTGAGCAAATTCTCTTTGAGAATACGGTTTTGGCATTTATGAATCTTTTTGCTCTATTAGGATTCCCAAACGTCTCCTGATCAAAATTTATTCTACCTTTTGTTTTTCTTTTTCTAGGAAATGACATAGAGGTGTCTCAGTTGTAGGCTCGGAACCCAACGTACGACACATGTGCCACTAATTTTATTCTGAGACACGTCCAGTTCACCCCGGATGTACCAACCTCTTAAAGACCATGAAACCTCTAATTTTGACATTCTATCAAATGAGATTTCGGTACCAAGACCACATGCCAACGCACGTTGATCCACACCCGTTTCAGTTGATTTAGGTTTATATCACTGTGCCGAACTTGGAAATGATTTTGAGCCTACTGGCACATCATTGTAGAGGCTACTTATCAGTTCCAATTCTTTTAAAATGATAAAGATTCAGATAGTCCAACTGATGGGTTGATAGCATTTTCCACGTTTCACCAACAAACTCATTTGTGCTTTTCTCATTTTTTATTTTATTTTTTCTCTTTTTTTTAAATTTTTGAAAATTTTCGGATGTTTTTGTACTTTTCTAAAATTTTCTCCCCCTAAAATCTAAAAATTTGCAAAAAGACAATATTTTGAATTTTTCTGATTTTTTAAGAAAAAGATATTTACAAAAAAGATTACCGATGTGGGATCTAATCCTGCTTTTCTTTAATGTCATTTAAGATTAACAGATACTCAAAACGAGGTTAGTCAAAAGCTTTGGTGAATAAATCGGCACGTTGTTAATGAGTGTGAATTTTACCATATCTATCAGTCTCTTTTCATAGCAATCACGTATGAAATGATACCGAACATAGATATGTTTTGCCTGGGAATGATTAACTGAGTCTTTAGCAAGCGCTATAGCGGACTCATTGTCATAGTAAATGGTAGTATTAAGAAATTTCAAACCGTAGTCTCTCATTTGTTGTTGTATCCATAGAACCTGGGAGCAGCGGCTAGACGCAGCTATGTATTCCGACTCAGAAGTTGACAAGGACACCGAGGCTTGCTTCTTGCATTGCCAAGAGACTAGTCTTGATCCCAAAAACTGGCATCCAGCCGATGTGGATTTTACGTCTTTTTTACATCCGCCATAGTCAGCATCACCAAAAGCGATGAGGTCAAACTTATCGTCATTAGGGTACCATAGACCTTTGGTCGGACAACCCTTTAGATAACGTAAGATCCTCTTCACAGCAATCAGGTGGGACTGTTTCGGCCTGGACTGGTATTTGGATAATAGACATGTTGCGAACATTATGTCAGGTCTTGACGCTGTGAGGTACATCAACGAGCCAATAATCACCTGATAAAGAAAGGAACCAACGGCTTGTCCTTTCTCATCGGGACCAATCCCGTGATTGGTCTGAATAGGTATGCAGCACAAGAGTGAGACCTTTGAATACTTGAAGAATCTGTTCACTAAATTGGAAAATCTATATCAGCTGAAGACCCGGTGGATGAGCTTGACTATTCAGAGTGCGGAATCCTCTGAAAAGGTTAGGATAACAGAAACGACAATGAAACAAACACAAACGAGTGATCAACACACACAAGATATGGTCAAAGGTTGTATTAATAATCAAAAACAGAGCTCAGGTGTTTAAAATGATTATCTCAGACCTTCAGACCTTGGGATGGGTGTTTAGGGGCTGTGTGATATGACAACTGATGATTAGGGCAATGATTGGATGCTTTTATACCCCTTTTACTCGTGCAGACCCTTATAGGTGATTAGGATTTCTATGCCATATGCAGTTACATGTGAGTAGGCCTAATCACATGCATTACATGCGAGTAGGGAGCCTATGCCACATGTAAAACAGGGGAGTAGGGCCTAATCACATGAATAGCAGGTGATTAGGACTCCTAATCACCTATAAAGGCTTGTAATCGCCCTCACCATCCATCAAGACCAAAAACGCTTACAAACACACCCAAACACCCTAAATACTATCCAAACATTACCTATACTAGGCTAGGGACATCATGTACTAACACGGGGGCTAATGAGCTATATATGCTCATCAACAATTTAAGATTGTTTTCATCCCAGGTGCCATCAAACAAAGTAGCTACTCAACAAAACTGCTTTCACTAACCCAACAAAATTAAAGTGGGCGGTAATGTTATAAAGTATACTGACCTGGACCCCGGCAGACCTACGTGTTTGTTTGTGTGTGTGTGTGTGTGGGGGGGGGGGGGGGGGGGGGCTTAAAAGTTAGTGTAATTTGTTGCCAAAATCTCAATCACACCCCCTTAGTGATTCAGTATGGTGTGTAGTTGATTTATTGGACTCCTTAGCTAAATTTTCCTTAAAATACAAATTTGTTACAGTTAAAAGTTATAATTTTATACTATTTGAATTCATTCTACTTTTCCTTCTTTAAAGTTGATGAAAATAAAGGTGGACGGTGTGTGCTAGCGCCCCCGTCCAGCTTGGATTCTTGGCATTTTAAATGGGGTGCTATCAAGGTCCTCAGCCAAAGGGTTAGCGAATGCTAGATGTGATTTTGGTGGCGCCCATTCATTTTTTTGACCGTTGGAAAACGGTATTATAAACAAACAAAATATAAAATTTAGAATCCTATTTATATATTCACCCATCTCTTACACTATCAAATATTTTTATCTTTAACTTTCAATGGCAAGACGATGAACCGTAGAAGAGGATATTGATATCGCTTTAGCTACAAGTTGAGTGGCATCACCGAGCAAACAGCGGGGATTCAAGCCTTTGACGTTTTGGGACTCCACTTTTACACAATCTCACCAACATGTGGGTCAAAAAATGTAGGATTTATAAGTTTCATGGTAGGATTTATGAGGCACTATTTAAGCATGCAATGAACAACGCGAAGATAGCGAATGATGAAGAGATTAACGCGGCCCATCAACAGTACCAACTCCATTATGGCCAGCAATTTTGTCACGTTCCGGCTTGGCGAATATTGAGAACCTATGCCAGGTGGGCTCACCATTATTAAGATGTTTTTATTTTAATTATGTATGTTTTGTTTTAATCATGTATCTTTTTAATTTAATTATATATGTTTTATATAAATTATGTTATTTCTTAATTAAATTATCTCATTTCTATTGTAATTAAAGTTAAATATCTTGGTTTTTACACTCTTGTTCATATGCATGGAACAAACATAAAATTTAAAATGTGTCTTTCAAATGATAAAGACATACAATTAAACCTATTTATGGAAGGATCGCTTTCCACCATGGGCCATAACAAAAACCAAAAATATATTCTTATATGGTGCGAAACCAGAATGCAATTACGTAGAACAAAAAATACCATTCATGTCACAATCAGGAAGACTGATTAACAGAATGTTCTGCTCTGGTCAAGTGTTGTGTCGTGTTTATATAGTCGTCTGTTACCGCATCTGATTCATCTACTCACTACCAAAAATGAGTGCCAAACAGTTCCGGTTTGCGCCATCATTTGTGCTAGTTGTTGTGCTGCATTTTGCGGTGTTTTACATACTCACCAACAAATCGACAGCACAGAACGCCAGCACGAGCGTCATCGATCGTCTGGCATTGCTTGCCATAAAATCCGTGATTAGAGATGACCCGCAAGGTCTCATGGCCTCATGGAATGACTCCAACACTAACTTCTGCCAATGGGAGGGTGTTACTTGCAGCCGCCGCCACCAAAGAGTCACCGTCCTGGACCTCTCATCCGGAGGCTTAATTGGTATGTTGTCTCCTTCCATCGGAAATCTAAGCTTTCTCAGGATGATTCATCTCTTTAACAACTCATTTTCTGGTGCAATTCCACCTGAAATTGGTCGCCTCTTTAGATTACAAGAACTACGCCTTCAAAACAACTCTTTCTCAGGAAACATTCCGGCTACTATAACAAATTGCTCCAACCTCCAAGTCCTTCACTTGGGTATAAATCTTCTGGTCGGAAAGATCCCAACTGGAATTGGTTCATTGTCCATGCTAAAATTACTCATCCTTCATAAGAACATTCTGGAAGGCGGGATTCCACCATTCATTGCAAATCTTACATTGCTCGATACACTTTCTCTCATTGACTGTCAACTTAGTGGACACATTCCCAACATATTCCATCGGCTGCCTAACTTGAGAAGACTTGCATTTACTGGAAATAACCTTGTTGGTACCATCCCACCTTCTCTTTATAATTGTTCATCTTTAGAACAAGTATTTCTAGTTGAAAATAGACTCACGGGTACACTGCCCTCTAACTTAGGCTCCACAATGCCTCGTCTTGCAGTACTTTATTTGTCTATCAACCGATTAACAGGGCCCCTTCCACCATCCCTTCTCGGTTCTCCACAACTAAATAGCCTAGGTGTAGTTGAAAACAATTTATCAGGAAAAATAGTAATCACTTCTAGAAATTCCTGTAATTTGGAAGACTTATATCTAGGTTTAAATAGTTTTGGAAGTGAGGAAGACGATGAACTGAAGTTTATAGATGATTTATCTATTTGCAGAAAGTTAAACGTACTAACTCTTGAACACAATCAATTCAAAGGTTCCCTGCCGGAATCTTTAGGAAATTTATCGACTACACTACAGATTATGAGCATTGCTTCAAATCATTTTTCTGGTGGCCTTCCATCATCGGTTGGTAATCTTATTGGTCTAACCGATCTGGACTTGTCAAGTAATCAATTCACAGGCACATTTCCAGTGACCATTGGCAATCTTACAAATCTCCAGAGGCTGAATCTTATGAATAATTCTTTCTCAGGGAACATTCCAGGTTCTTTAGGGAATCTATCATTGTTGCTTGAACTCTACCTGACTTCAAACGAATTTACCGGTAGCATACCATCAAGTTTAGGGAATTGTAAACAGTTGTTACGGTTAAACCTAGATCAAAATAACCTTACCGGAGACATACCGAGGCAATTATTTGAAATATCGTCACTGTCGATTAGCCTGAATCTTGGTTTTAACCAATTATCGGGACAACTTCCCGTAGATGTAGGCAATCTTAAGAACTTAAATGAAATTATTCTCGCAAATAATCGGTTGTCAGGCAACCTTCCCAGCAGCCTGGGCAGTTGTAGCAGCATTCAGAATCTTAGCATAAGCAACAACTTCTTTTCGGGACCTCTTCCAAAATCGTTGGGATCTTTGCGTGCCCTTGAGAACCTTGATGCCGCACATAACAACTTCACAGGGGGAATACCTGCCTATTTGGAAGTACTTCCTTTGAAAAATCTCAACTTATCTTTCAATGATTTAGAAGGCGAGGTGTCAACAAAAGGAGTGTTTGCCAACGCAAGTTCGATATCTATTCTCGGCAACAATCGGCTTTGTGGCGGCATGCCTGAACTTCAGTTACCCAAGTGCCAGTCTAATAAGAAGAAAAACAAGTTGAGCCTTGGAGTTATATTAGTGATTTCTGTTGGTTCGTTTCTGTTTTTTGTCGTCATGGTGTTGTTTTATGCATGTTATCCATGGAAAAAGAAAGTTGAAGATGGTCCACAAAAGTGTACTTCATGGAAGTACCTAAGTCAGGTTTCTTATAATACACTTTACAATGCAACCAATGGGTTTTCCACTGAAAGCTTAATTGGTGAAGGAAGCTTTTCATCTGTTTATAAAGGGTGCCTTGACACAGATAGTGTGAATACTGTTGCTATCAAAGTACTAAACCTCCTCCATCGAGGTGGTTCCAAGAGCTTTATTTCTGAGTGTGAGGCACTGAGAAATACCCGACACAGAAACCTAGTAAAAGTCATAACCTGTTGTAGTGGCATTGACTTCCAAGGCAACGATTTCAAAGCTATAGTTTATGAATTCATGCCAAATGGAAGTTTAGACAAGTGGTTACATAACCCCCAAAGTGAGCTCCATCAACTCAGTCTGATTCAGAGGGTATGTATTGTGTTGGACGTAGCTTATGCGCTTGATTATCTTCATCATCATGCCGGACAGACTATTGTGCACTGTGATCTGAAGCCAAGCAACATTCTTCTTGATGAAGATATGGTTGCACATCTTGGAGACTTTGGCCTTTCAAAGATTCTTCAATCTGAGTACCAACATAGATATAACAGCAGCTCTGCTGGAGTTAGAGGAACCATTGGGTACACAGCTCCAGGTACGTTGTGCAGATAACTCACAACATTATCCAATTTACGTCATGATGAAAAAAAATCTATTTTATTGCAGAATATGGAGTTGGGAGCAAAGTGTCAAAAAATGCAGATATGTACAGTTTCGGAATAATGTTGCTGGAGATGATGACACGTAAGAAGCCTACGGACGTCATGTTTGGAGAAGAGCTCAGCCTACACAGCTATGCCGAGAATGCCATGGGTTATGGTTCCGTGGAGATCATTGATCCAGTGCTTCTGAAAGATGATCAGAAGATTGGACTGACAACCAACAAGGAAGAAACAACCGGTTATTTGAATCATGAGAGGTGTTTGCACTTGTTGCTGGAAATAGGCGTGTCATGTTCCATGGAATCGCCACAGAACAGAATGGACACGGCTAGTGTTATCCAACAACTCCGATTGATAAAGAATGCCATTTTAGGGAATTCTACTGTTTAATTTATCTTTTGTTTTAACTTGTGAACTAAACTCAAATGTGAGAGTTGATATTAAGTGTGAACTAAAATACGTTATATAATAAGGATTGAGTATGAAGTTAGCATAAAGGTCATAAATATTGTAATGAAATAAAATAGATAAAAAAGAACATGAAAATAGCATCAAATTTGGAAAATATGTATTGGCTTTTGATATGTAGAGTTTTTCTTCATATATTACCAAGATTCCTTCACAGATTTTCTTTCGGAAGTTCCAATTCAACATCCTCTTTGGAAGATGCCACTCTTCGTGTGTGTTTAATTCCTCAAGCTGCAAAAAAAGATGACTTTTGCATTATTATGCTAGTAATATTCTAAAATAGTAAAACTGTGGGCATTTCCTATTTACATTTAAGCTAGTAATCAAGTAAAATCGAAGTTACCATACTTGTTTTTTTATATAAGCTCTGAATTCGTAAAATAAGAAGTTTGACTTTGAGTGACAAGATGTACCTGGCTACATTTCTCTTGATGAACTGCTAAAAGCTCATTATATATATAACTAGGTTATTTGCCCGTGTAACACACGGGTATAATAAATAAAATGTATATAAAATTCAAATATATAGTAACTAAGATTACATATTAATGTAAACTATTGAAAAATTTAATATATAATATAATTCCTAAAAAACAAAAAAAAATCAGAAATCTCTAAATATCTCTTTGTATACAACATTGGTTGTTTTATTTGTTAACATTGCTATATCTATCTAATATTAATAATTTAACACTGACTTTGCTTTTTACTCTTGAAACGTGATGCACAATTAGCCATAAGCGAAAACAGGGTATTTCAAACACAAAGCAATTCTTGATAGCGATTGTCATTGTCTTTTGCTTATCGTCATTGTGAGTCATACAGATAGAGTTTTTTCTTTTTTTTTTTGAAATTGGAACATAATTTTCTTATTTAAGTTAAACAAAAAATAAGACATTCAGTTAAAAAAATTATATTTTTCGAAAGTGATAATAAAATGCGCTAAAAGACATAAACATAAATAATTGTTTGAAAATTATAACATAACTAAGAAATAAGTCAAATCTGAAAACATTTTATTATTGTGTCAGTGATCAACAAAGAAGTAAATTGTTACAAACTAATCCCCTGTAACACATATAACCACACAAAAATATCGTAACTTAAAGTTGAGAGAGACAAAAAAAAATATAAAGTTAATTGGAAATATCTTAAACTTTTAGCAATTATTAAATCACAAATGTAAAGAGTTTAATATTCTGAAATTTAAAAACAATAACTTTTATTTCATAAGAATGTTAAAAAAATGAATCAAACTAATTAAGAGCATGTTTGGCTCTCCATTTTCTTTTCTCCTTTCTCCTTCTTCTACCTCATTTTCTCCTTAATCTCAAAAGTAACAATTTCTATTATAACTTTTCTCCTCTTTTCTCCTTTTCAAAGCACAAAATCTTCCAAAAGCTCATTTTCAAACAATTACCCAAACACTTTTTTTTTAACTTTTGACTTCTTGAAGAAGTTATAAGTCAAATGGAGGTAAGGAAATGGAGAGCTTAACATGATAAGTATTCAATTATGTACAAATTAAATTTATATTTTTAAATTGTTATCCCAAAGTTTCTGATTTATTTCGCAGTTATCAAAATTATTTGATTTTGAACAGTCATATTTTGATTAGATGAATTGATGGAGGTAATTTGAACTATTTAAATTTGGTTTGACTTTAAAGTATGAAAATTTAATTTTGTAATTTTAAAGTACGATAAATATTTTATGGTTTATAATTATAAATAGTTTTTAGAAATGATCAACTATATTTGATGAGATTAAATATGTAAAAAAATGTTTGTCTTCTATTATTTTTATATTGATTTATAAAAAAAATTATGAAAATAATTTAAATACTAATTGAATGACATTTATTTTTTTGAATAATTAATGTAAGACTTCATGAGGGAGTGACATATGAATTTTCTCCTCTTTTCTCCTTTTCAAAGCACAAAATCTTCCAGAAGCTCATTTTCAAACAATTACCCAAACACTTTTTTTTTAAACTTTTGACTTCTTGAAGAAGTTATAAGTCAAATGGAGGCGAGGAAATGGAGAGCCAAACATGCTCTAAGTATTCAATTATGTACAAATGAAATTTATATTTTTAAATTGTTATCCCAAAGTTTCTGATTTATTTCGCAGTTATCAAAATTATTTAATTTTGAACAGTCATATTTTGAATAGATGAATTGATGGAGGTAACTTGAACTATTTAAATTTGGTTTGACTTTAAAGTATGAAAATTTAATTTTGTAATTTTAAAGTACGATAAATATTTTTTGGTTTATAATTATAAATAGTTTTTAGAAATGATCAACTATATTTGATAAGATTAAATATGTAAAAAAATGTTTGTCTTCTATTATTTTTATATTGATTTATAAAAAAAATTATGAAAATAATTTAAATACTAATTGAATGACATTTATTTTTTTGAATAATTAATGTAAGACTTCATGAGGGAGTGACATATGAATTTTCTCCTCTTTTCTCCTTTTCAAAGCACAAAATCTTCCAAAAGCTCATTTTCAAACAATTACCCAAACACTTTTTTTTTTAAACTTTTGACTTCTTGAAGAAGTTATAAGTCAAATGGAGGCGAGGAAATGGAGAGCCAAACATGCTCTAAGTATTCAATTATGTACAAATTAAATTTATATTTTTAAATTGTTATCCAAAGTTTCTGATTTATTTCGCAGTTATCAAAATTATTTAATTTTGAACAGTCATGTTTTGATTAGATGAATTGATGGAGGTAACTTGAACTATTTAAATTTGGTTTGACTTTAAAGTATGAAAATTTAATTTTGTAATTTTAAAGTACGATAAATATTTTTTGGTTTATAATTATAAATAGTTTTTAGAAATGATCAACTATATTTGATGAGATTAAATATGTAAAAAAAATGTTTGTCTTCTATTATTTTTATATTGATTTATAAAAAAATATGAAAATAATTTAAATACTAATTGAATGACATTTATTTTTTTGAATAATTAATGTAAGACTTCATGAGGGAGTGGCATATGAATTTTCTCCTCTTTTCTCCTTTTCAAAGCTCAAAATCTTCCAAAAGCTCATTTTCAAACAATTACCCAAACACTTTTTGTTTAAAACTTTTGACTTCTTGAAGAAGTTATAAGTCAAATGGAGGCGAGGAAATGGAGAGCCAAACATGCTCTAAGTATTCAATTATGTACAAATTAAATTTATATTTTTAAATTGTTATCCCAAAGTTTCTGATTTATTTCGCAGTTATCAAAATTATTTAATTTTGAACAGTCATATTTTGATTAGATGAATTGATAGAGGTAATTTGAACTATTTAAATTTGGTTTGACTTTAAAGTATGAAAATTTAATTTTGTAATTTTAAAGTACGATAAATATTTTTTGGTTTATAATTATAAATAGTTTTTAGAAATGATCAACTATATTTGATGTGATTAAATATGTAAAAATGTTTGTCTTCTAATATTTTTATATTGATTTATAAAAAAAATTATGAAAATAATTTAAATACTAATTGAATGACATTTATTGTTTTGAATAATTAATGTAAGACTTCATGAGGGAGTGACATGTGTCCCTCATATGTTTTCTTTTATTATATAGCTAGACTATTGCCCGCGTGTACACGCGGTTCCACAAATAACAATTCTTTAGGGGTAAAACTTGTAAAAAATATATGATGGTTTTTATAAGTTTTGAGGAAGCTTGCTAATCATCACCATTTCAAGGTATTTCTTTTTGGCCGAATACACTTCAATTAAATCTCGAAACAATCTACAGGACGAACATCTAACTGGATTATTAAACTGGACATAATTGTATATTTCATATTAGTTTTATAGCACAAATGATGAATTAAATATGAAGGTGTTCCTCAACCCTAAAATAAATCTCTAATCTTCTATACATCTAATAAATCAAACTCAATTGTTACACATGTCCATCCCATATTGCACTTTCAATTCTCTTTCCTTCCCATATGGTGACACATGGCAAAACAATAGAATTTTTAAAATTTTCTTATTTTTTAAAATCCAAAATTCTATTAAAACATAAATATGGTCGAAGTGTTTAATAACTTTGATTATTCTATTTTTAAAATTCAAAAAAAGAGTCATTAATGTTTTTATAAAAAAATTTATTTTTTAAAAGTCGAAAATCATTCATTAATGTTTCGGTCAAAGTGTTTAATAACTTTCCTAAACACTATAATCCAGATTTTTAATTTATTTAAAATATAAAACATTTAATGACTATTCTATTTTTAAAATTCAAAAAAGAGTCATTAATGTTTTTATAAAAAAATTTATTTTTTAAAAATCGAAAATCATTCATTAATGTTTCGGTCAAAGTGTTTAATAACTTTTCTAAACACTATAATCCAGATTTTTAATTTTTTTAAAATAAAAAACATTTAATGACTATTCTATTTTAATCAATGATTTGTTTTGTACGCTTCTCTTTCATTCTTCTGTATCTATATTCTTTCTCATTCTCATTCACTGCCTCAAACATTTGTTCCACCACAACATAAACATCGCCAACAAACAACCTTTCACCTCTTGATTCAATTACGTGTAGGTTTTATGTTCTTATTTTTTAAAATTCAAAAAAGAGTCATTAATGTTTTTATAAAAATTTTTATTTTTTAAAATCTAAAATCATTCATTAATGTTTCAGTCAAAGTGTTTAATAACTTTCATAAACACTATGATCCAGATTTTTTAGTTTTTTAAAATAAAAACATTTAATGACTATTCTATTTTAATCAAAGACTTCTTTTGTACGCTTCTCTTTCATTCTTCTGTATCTATATTCTTTCTCATTCTCATTCACTGCCTTAAACATTTGTTCCACCACAACATAAACATCGCCACCAAACAACCTTTCACCTCTTGATTCAATTACGTGTAGGTTTATGTTCTTATTTTTTAAAATCCAAAATTCTATTAAAACATAAATATGGTCAAAGTGTTTAATAACTTTGACTACTCTATTTTTAAAATTCAAAAAAGAGTCATTAATCTTTTTATAAAAATTTTTATTTTTTAAAATCTAAAATCATTCATTAATATTTCGCTCAAAGTGTTTAATAACTTTCATAAACACTATAATTCAGATTTTTTATTTTTTTAAAATAAAAAATATTTAATGATTATTCTATTTTTAGTAGGCATGGCTAAATCAATAAGTTTATATTTATATTATATTATAAGGTGATTGTTATTTATAATGATTTGGTGATTTTTTAATTTTTTTTATTTGCGCTTTTTTTCTCTCAGGCCCACACTTTTTTTGCGCTTCTCGCCTAGGCCACAGGCGGAGCCTAAGCGCCTTGAGTGCACCTCACGCCTTTGATAGGCTGATTAAATGATAATTCTAGCGATGTTCATATATTTGTTTCCTTTCTAAGTCACAGTAAATACATATATATTAAACATATTGAAATCCAAAGGAAGAAAGAAAAATCTAACCTCGTATGCAAGACGGATGCCTTTAAACACCTCACCAGCTTGTGAATCCTTGTTAACATCAAATCCACAATACTAGCAAAAGAAAGTCAAAACTAAATATAACTTTTAACAACTAAAATTACAAGTTAAACCATACTGGATAACTTTACACAATATAAAATAACTTCATTGTCCACTTTGGCAGTTCTTTCAAATCATCCATCGGACCCTCTACAAGTATCTAAAACCCACAAAAAAACTTAGATTAATTTTAATAATTTCAATTAACCTACAACAGAAAAATGAAATGTACATGAACCTCAAATCTGCATAAAGAACCAAGATTAATGATGACTGGAAGTATTAAACGGATTATGATGAAATCATGAAAGAGAAAAATGATAGCTTACCTGAATCGTTGATTAGCAATTTAGCACGCAGATTGGAGAAGAAGAACTTGACGATTACTTATGTTATTGAGGGATGCGATTTAGAGTGTTATGAAGGGGATGGATGAGTGGCAGAGAGCAATTAAAGAGAAATACAAATAAAAAAGATACAGAAAAATTGTAGAGATTGTAGTGAGCTCTCAATAGGGTTTGAATGTTGATGGCGTGAATGAGAAGCTTTGACCAAAATAATAATCATAATGAATTACTTAATTTAATATAATTAATGATTTTTGATTTTTAGAAAAAAGAAAATTTTTATAAATTACATTTTTGTGCCATGTGGCACAATATGGGAGGAGAGAGAATTGAACTTGCAATGTGGGAGTGCCATGTGTCCCACATTGCTTTCTTTTATTATATGTATAGACTAGGTTATGTACCCGTGTGATACACGGGTTGAACAATTTAAATGATATATATTATATTTAAATAAAATTGCCTTTACAACCGGGAAATATTTAATATTTATCAGCCTCTAAATAATTTCTTGTAAAAGATATTCATATTCACATAAAACTATTTCCAAACTTTCTAAAATATATCTTCCATACTATGGCTGTGACCTTGTAGACTGCAGGTAAAAAAAATCAAAAGTAATAAGAGTAAATTTGATTAGGCTAAGATGTAAAAAAATAAAATTAATTTAAAAATATATCCTCATCTGTTAAACCATCCCAATCGAGTATCTTTCATTTGAAATTTGACATCAAGTTTCTTCCAAAAGCAAAAGTATTTCTAACCTTGAATGTATTATCATTTTTATATAACATCAATGTCCTTAAACATAATGACATTTATTGATTCAATATGACTATAATTATAAAAAAAAGATTGTGTGAATTAAAAGCATGAAAATGAAGATGATACGAATTAGTAATGAAAAGACTTTGGCCACTTACTTAGATATTGCATTTCTCTGTTAAAGTAGCTTGAAAAAACAAAGTCAATGAAGATTTCAAACACTGGTTTTTCACATATAAAATGTATTCTATATATCAAGCTATTATAATACGGAAATAGCTAAGCATATTTAGTTTGTATTAAATCAACTATTTAATTAATGTGGATTGATTTTTTTTTTTTGTTCAGAACATTCTAAGAAATATAGTTTTAAACTTAGAGTAAAAGACCACATATTAAAAATATGTTAATTTAAAGTACACGATTCAAATTTAAATTTAATAACATATAAATACGCTATCTTTAAAAAATGAATAATTTTAATAAAGAATTTTCTATTATTAGCTAATAAACATTTTCAAATCATGTCTAATAATTTGTTTATAATTTTGTATTAAAATATAATTATATTAATTGATTTACAAAAACATAGAATATATATATATATATATATATATATATAACTAAATTTCGATAACTATATTAATATTTATAGTTGTATCCAATAAAAAATGAATATATACAGGAACCTATACCTATATGTGTATATATATATATAACTAAATTTCGATAACTATATTAATAATTATAGTTGTAGCCAATAAAAACTGAATAGATAATAATAATTAAATAAAGAAACAAATTAAAATAAATGTATTGTTTTAAATAAGAAAATGGGGGGCTTTATAAGGGAGTTATATATACTCCATATATTGTCTTTTATTAGTATAGATAGCAATAGATTAATATTGATCGGTTTACTTATTTATTTGTTTAGAACAATATGAAAGTCTCACTAAAACATTTAGCTAATTACATTGTGATATTATTAATTTGCTTATTTGACTGTTGCACTATTTTAAACATCTAAAATTAATATGTATTTGTTAAGCATATTTAACATCTAAAACAATGACAAAAGTAATAAAACTTAATAATCATTTGTCAAACATCATAATAAACATAGTTTTAAACTTAGAATAAAAGATCAAATTTTTATAAATGAGTTTATTTAAGGTACGTGATTTAAATTTAAAGTTAACAACAAATAATATAAATAAGTTATATAAAAAAGAATCACTAATGTTTCAATAATGTTTAATTCGGTTAGTTAATAAATCTTTTTAAAGAATGTCTAATAATTCATTTCTGATTTTTTATTAAAATCTAGTAATATTAACCGGAAAAACATAATATAAATATATTAAATTTGAATTTTAGTAGTTATATTAATAATTATAATTATAATTGTAATAGGAATCATTAGAAATAGATTGAATGAGAATTTATTTATATTAATAAGAGAAATTATTAAATCCGTTTATAATGATTTCTGTTACAACTAAATCCGTTTATAATGATTTCTGTTACAACTACGATTATTTATATTATGATTTTGCAAATCATTTAATATTTAATTTAATTTAATTATATTTGAATTTATGTACTGTATTAAATAGTGAAATGAGAGAATTCATGAGGGAGTGTCATGTGTCCCTCATGTGTTTTCTTTTATTAGTATAGATTAGATAGATATAGATGTAGATACAAAAAGTAACTTAACGGAAACTTTAACTTCCGTTACGAAATCAACTGCCACGAACTTAACTTTCGTTATGAAGTCAACAATCACGTCTATCTTCCGTTATCAAATTAGTTATCAAATTAATTGTCGTCCATTACGAAATTAACCGTCTTTACCGTTTTCCACCACACGGTTTCTCCGATTCTCGCTTACCACCATATTTATTTCATATGTTCTTCCCTTCGCAATAATCAACTGTTATAGTGTTATTCTTCCAACTTTCGATTAAGATTTGTAGCATACTTGTATGTCCTTTAATCTTCAACAATTTCGCACCATTAGTGTTTTGTGAACCTAATTTCAACACCACATCACAGATTCATCCGCACGTGCTTTGCGAATTTAGAAAAGTTTATATTCATCATATCCCGATACACATCCCAATCTCTAATATGTAGAGAATATGTTTCAATGTTGTATTGCTTTAGGTAGTGTCATATATATCATATACAAAAAGAAGATACACATAATTAGGTCTTCGATATGGATTTTTAGAATGCCCCAATTAGGATTTTTTTTTTAATCTGATCTTTTGAGCACGTAAAAATAGATTTTTAGATCTTACCATGTCGAAACAAAAACCACAAATTGTTGTTTTCTTCTACAAACGGTGGTCACTGCCACACAAATATGACCCGAAAATCTTCCTCCGACGATTATATGCAACAATAAACCGACGACAACACATGACCAATGTTTTACTCAATCTTCAAACGATGTAGTGATGTTTTGCTTGGTGGCGATTTCTGAACGAATTCTGTCAACATCGTCATATACAGCTAAATAAATGAGAAATGGCAAAATATTATGATAAATTTTTAAATATATATACAGATTACCTGCATCACAGCCATAATCCAGCTACTAAGGGCCAATGTTTTATTTTCAACAGAGTAGGTTTTGCAATACAAAAGGGGGTAGCGGCGCAACTTGTGGCCCGTTTACCTACGTATCACTTGTAATTGGCTGTCTTTGGTTTAATATAATGTTATTTCAAAAAAAAAAAATAGAATATTATTCTTTTTGTATGATTTTTTTTGAAGTATTTGCATAATTTTAGAAATAATACTATAATAGTAGATTATTTTTTTTTTCAAAATTTTTTTGAACGGTAATTGTTTGTGAATATACTTGCGAAAATCTCTACAAAAATTCTCCAATCCATATACAACTAGTGAGATACCCGTCCGCTGGGACGGGTTTTCGAACAGAGATTAGAAAGCGTGAAAGTATATTTGGGTTGATGTTATCATTTTGAGTAAGCGAATGTCGATAACTAATCCCTATATAATCTTAAAGTATATCAATTTTAAAAGTTTTGTTAATATATATTATTTATGAAATCAGCCATTGAAAAAAAAAATACTAATTTATTTGTTTAGTTTAAAAAAAAATATATATGAAATCTTGGTATGAACCAAAATGTGTGACAACATTAATACCAACCACACCAACATTACTACAAAAGTTTAAATATAATACCAAAAACCTACAAAACGAAAGTTGTCTTAATCCACAAAACATACTAACATAGCAAGTAGTTTTAAATTCAGAAACATAAACATGGAACGTTGGTTAACATAATTGAACAACTAAAACATAAGTAAATGGCTCGATGCCAAAACACAAGCAACGAAACTAAAACAACTAAAAGACAAGTACACGACTCGATCTACTTCTTGGAATCGCATTTAAGTAAGGAAATCACGTAACCAAACATGATCGCGCATTGTCAACTACCCTTAAAAAGGTGGTAGTGTTTACGTTGTTTGATTGACCAAAATTTAGATCATGGCTGAATTAAAAAAGAGACTTCTAGAAACCCTAGCTGGAATGAATCGTAAGGTTGCATCTGTTCACCCTCTTTGACACCAAACCAACTAAACTCGCACTAACCTTTGTTTTACGCAATGTTTTCATAACCGGACCGGTGAGTGAACCGGACGCTCTTCTGGTTCACTGGTCGGACCGGTTGGACCGGTCCAACCGGTCACAAGAACCAGAATACACAATAATCAATTTATAGATATAAATATGCGATCTCAATTTTTTTTCCCATGAAAATAGTCAATATCCACCTAAAAATAATAATATATGTTTAATACCCACATAACTCAAAGAAAAGGCCAACTATCTAAACCCAGCCCATAACTCAAATCCATTTTGTGAACGTCAAAACCCTAGCCTCACTCATTATCATTATACTTGGAGCCAGATATGTTCAAGCATCAAAGACATCTGTGACTTTCCATTTACAAATTGTTTTTGGTTCACATCAAATCCATAGTGGGAATAAACTGCGAAAGTTAAGAATTGATGTTCCATTTCAGATCTTTGTCGATGGTTCTTCTTCCTCTTGTTTCAGTCATCGATTGATCTAACTTTCTTCACTCCGGTCCGATCCTTTTTATGCCGGTTCTCCGGTTCAACCACCGGCCGGCGGTCCGGCAAATCTTGGATACTTATTAACATTTTGCAAGGTACTTACTCAACCTCTGTTTTTTTATATGTTAATGTTCTTGCCAGATCTTTACTCAAAATAGATTTATAAAAAGAATCTGATATGACCCAGATCTTGTCGGGTCTGTTGCTTCTTGTTGCAGATCTAATATAAATGGTTCTTTATTGATTAAATTCTTGTAAATTATGTGGACTTTTATATTTGACTGATGGATCTTGATTAATAAACAGATAATAATAACTGCAATCAAATCGACATTAACTAAAGTTTTTTGTTTGCAGATCATTGATGCATACATATTGTTCACATTTTTTTTAAAAAAAATTTGGGTTAGTCCCTAATCTATAAAAAGGGGGAAAATGAAATCAAATCGAAAAACATAATGATTAATTTGGTTTTCATCTGATTTTACTTAATATTTATAATTTATGTAAGAGTTTTCTTTGCTTTGGTTTAAATAAGTTGGATCGAGCTTGAGTTTAGATAGTTTTAAGTGTACAAAGTTCAAACTTGCTTTTATCCCAAGGGTGATGTTTTTTTTTAGTTTTTAAGATACTTGTTATTTATAATATTCATGAAGAACATAGTATATAACCCGTACAAAAATAGCTTATATTAATGTCGATCCTCTACGTTATAAAGCTTTACTTTTAGTTTATGTCTTCTAGTATGTGACTTTTGTTTTAATCAACTTATTATATTATTATTTTCATTGTTCTTAACTTTTGTTGATTGCGTATTACGGAAATAAAAATTGATGGTGTGCTAGTTTTTTTTTTTACTAAAAAAAGGGTTAATTGGCAATTTATGTACGTGGATCCTACATCGGCAATAAAAATTGATGGTGTGCTAGTTTTTTTTACTAAAAAAGGGTTAATTGGCAATTTATGTACGTGGATCCTACATCGACGATGTCTTTATATACTTTTTTTAATTTAAATCATTAAATAATTAAGCATTAACAGTCACTTGAATTCATGATTGTCAGCTGAACTTTAACAACATTTAATGGATTGTATCTGATATTATCTTGATTGATCTTCAACATCCACATTTTTTCTTACTTGATCCATTGATTGATCAATTAAATTTGCACCTTAATGATAGTCGTCTTCATTTGTTGTAGAGAACCTGAGGTCTGTTTGTTTACAACCCTCTATGGAGAGCTTGTGGTGGTCCTTCAGTTATTGTGCCTCATGAAGGGGAGCTATTGTTTTACTTTCCTTAAGGACATATTGAACAGGTTTATTTCTTATCATTGATTAATTTATGAATTAGGGGTTTGAACAGGTATGTTTGTGATTTGAAGTAACTTTTAGTTGTTTATTGTCAAATAGGTTAAGGCGTCAACCAATCAGGTGAAGGCAATGTGCTAGGGGTCGTAAAAACCCTAGCGAGGCGATTCTATTGCTGTTAACCCCAATCAAAGGGTAACCACTTTTGGATAAACCCTAACTTGGGTCTATCTGGTGAGATCTTTCATGTTTACCTTTGTTTACTTTTTTTTTGTGTCTAGAAGTCGCTTGGCCGGGTTAGGGGGACCGGTGGTTGAGACTATTGTGTTGTGTATGTTAATTTAATCATTCTGTTTATAGATTGTAATCAATGATTTGTTCTTAGATCTGTTTTTAGTGTAGAGTATCAGTATATACGTATTTGTATGGCATATAAATCGTTCTGTTTACTGATTTATAATAAATATGATTTGTTTTTAGATTAATCAGCTTTAGTTTTATGTATGTATTTGTTTACGTTAAATGAGTCGTTCTGTTATTGGATTGTAGAGGATCTGGTACTGATGTTTAAAGCTTGTGGTAGATCTGTTTGTTGTTTAGATCTTAGACATGATTTGTTATTAGATTGATTTGGTTTTAGTCCCGAGTATGTGTATAATATTTATATTTTATTGATATGTTTTTAGTGTAGAGTATGTGTATATGTTTAAATGTTAATTTAATCGTTATTTAGACTACGTTTATGTTATCTTAGATCGATCTGTTTTTAGTGATGACTATGTAATATATGTGTTAGTATGTTAATTTAATCGTTCTGTTTATAGATTAGAGTTACATGTGTGGAGTTTAATCCTGTGGATGAAAATCATTTCATCAGCATATCGATCGATGGGAAAGTACGAATCTGGGAGATCAGTGGATGTTAAGTTACAAATTAGATTGAGAACCGAGAGATCGTCACTGCTGTTTGTTATTACCCAAACGGGAAGGTTCGTTTGTGTTCATTTATATTCATTTATGTTCGTTTATAAGTTTTACTAACAACTTAATATACTTAAACTTAAAATATTAACTAATGTGTATCTGTTGTCTTACTACAGGGGTGCATTGTGGGAACATTAGATGGAAACTGCAGTTTCTACGACATCAGAGGTATAATAATAATAATAATTGTTGGATAGACTTTCCAATGTTGTTGGAACCTTAATTTTGTAATTAGATTGGTTTAATAACGAATTTCTTGTTACAGATGCGCGGCTGCAGATCGACACGCACATGAGTGTAATGAGCAGAAAGAAATGGCCGAGGCGAATAACCGGATTCCAGTTCTGCCCAACCGACTCGAGGAAAGTTATAGTTTCGTCCGCGGACTCACAAGTCCGAGTCCCTTGCGGAGTCAACGTTGTCGGGAAATTTAAAGGTAAACACATGTTGATCATTGAGGTTATTAAAGGACTGAATCAAGACTTTTGTTGAATCTTGATATATAGCATATTAATGGATAATAATGATGATGAGGTGGTGGCTTTAGGGAAGGGCTCCGTCTTCTTTTATGGTGTGGGTCATGTCCTCAATGACATAACTGCTGCCTGCTGGTTTACTTATCTTTTGGTGTTCATGACAGACATTGGGTTGTCCCCCAGGTGTGTCTCATCAGCCTTTTTTATGTTTTTAAGGTTAAGGTTGATTAATTTTGAAGTATTAATTGTTTTGATTATTATTATTTTTTTATAAGGGATGCTGCTACTGTCATGTTTTCTGGGCAGATAGCTGATGGATTCACAACCATTTTTGCTGGTGAACTGGTATGTTACTAAATCATATCATTAAATTGTTCATGAATAGTGCTAGTGTTGGAGACGCCTTTAATTTAGAACCATTATTATTGTTATTGTTATTATTATTTAGTGTTTTAGATTATGCTGTTGATTATTGTTTTCTTGAAATAATTTGCAAAGTTTTATTTTTGAAAAGATGTTATCTGGTATGGGTAGGAGACCAATGATAGGTAGTGGTGGGGAGGGATCATTTGGGGATGAATTAGAAAAGGAGATAGGATCATTTGGCGAGAAGCCGATGATCGCGAAAAGGAGCTAAATATGTATAGAAGTGGTTCAGCACCACCTACAGTAGAGGGTTCTTTAAGTGCAGTTGGTGGTTTGTTTAACAATAATCTTGGTCAAAGTCAAACCAATGGTTTAGGTTTTTTTGAGTTTGCTGGTGGCAATGGGTTTAAGTCTGAGGATGAACTTAGGGCTGACCCTGATTACGTATCTTATTATTATTCGAATATGAATTTGAATAGTTTAGGTTTTTCTGGCTTGTTTTTTATTTTTATTTTTTTTCCGCTTAGAATGATGTTTTCGTTCTCTTTCAGGGCACCAAAAGCAACAATTTCAGCAGAAAAGGAACCCAAGGAACAGGATTTTGATACATTGGTATGCCTTGTTTTCAGATTTTGGCTTGTTCTTTGTTAAAAGATAATATTTTTTTAGTTTTCTGATTTATCTGGTTCTTGTTCTTTTCATTACCTGATGAAAAATAAACACATTTTTTTCGTTGAAAATTTGATTACACCCTATTTACCTGCTGTTTGTTGTCTGTAGCGTCTCCAGTGTCTTCGCCTGCAGGTGGTAGAGTGGTGGTGAGAGTAGGTAGTTTGCTGGCTGGAGCTTGATTACTGATGTCGTTTGCTGGTTGCTTTCAGCATACAAAAAAAGGTAACTGAATTAGAAACGTGTATTTTATTGGTTTTAAAGAAATATATTCTGTCATAGAGTATCATGAGCATAAAAGGTGAAGGATAGACAACTGATTAGAAGGTGGACATGAAAGTAAATGACCTCATACCAGTTCATAATACTTAGATTGGAAGCTAAATAAGTGGGTCTAGAGGGAAGTGATTTGTAGGTTTTTAATGAAGGGAAGAGGTGCTCGCAATGTATGTAGGTTTTGTATGTGTTTTTGGTTCATTCAATGTGTGAGTTAAGTTGAATATATAAACTAATAAACCATTCTAACTTGTTAAACAAAACATAGATATAATCTTGAAAGTACTGATCTGCAGGAAACGTAAAGAAAGTGCGAGTAGAAAACATAACATAACAATCATTAGATTTGTAACATATGCACAATGTTGAAAAGTTTTACAGTCATACAGCTAGTTGTTATTTTCTTCTTTTATCAATAGTCTAACCAAATCTTCTATATGTATCTTAGGAGTTTTGATTAACTACCTAAGGAATGCTCTCGTTTAATGTATCTGAGTTTACTAAACTGCATTTTATATGTATCATGTTTTCTTTTCTTACCTTGCAATACTTTTCTTCAGGTTGGTCTGCAGCGTCACCAGCATCTTTGGCTATTGATGGATTTCATGTTTGTTTCTGTAGTGAATGTTGTTTAGTGAAGAGTGTAGAATATAGATAATTGTGAATTTGATATATACCCATGAACTACCCATCCCACGTTCCTTTTTTAAGGGGTGGAGTGATAACATTTAACTGCATTTACAAAACATAAACTGCCAAAAATATGGAAAAACTGCCTATTTATAATGGCTGAGATTTAATCTCATCAATAACTACCTTCAATCAATGGTTAAGATTAAGTTGAAAAACAGTTTTTTGTGCAAATGTTGGTAGTTAATAGGTGGTGAACAATATATTAATAATTTCTTTGATAATATAGTAAAATCGAAGACTTTATATATCAATACTATTTATTTCATTTGCTTTTAAGAGGGTGTTTAGAATTGCTTTTTGAAAACTGATTATGCGTTTTGTTGCACTAGGGGTGGAACTGCTTTTAGATTATTGTGTTTTGGTAGCATAAAAATCTATTTCAAAACTCAACCCCAAACACTAAAAACTGATTATTTACGTTTACAAAAAGCAATAATCTAAAAATCCATTTCAAAACTCAACCCCAAACACCCTCTAAATATTATTTTTTGCAGCTGTTGTTATCATTATTGGCATTTAGTATTATATGCTAACTAATCAACATCCCGCAGCAACGCGCGGGTTGCGTCAACTCGTATATATACAATTAGCAACTTGGGTTACCTCTAATCATTACCACCTTTTTGTTGTCCAATACCCACCTTTTCACAATTTAACGTGAATCTCCTTCAATAGTCACGACCTCTTACCCATCCATTAGCACCGTTTCACAAACTATACAATTTGCAACTTGGGTTACCTCTAGCCATCACCACCTTTCTGTTGTCCAATACCTACATTTTCACAGTTTAACATGAATCTCCTTCAATAGTCACGACCCTTTATCCATCCATTGGCACCGTTTCACAAACTATATATTATCTATCCATAAAAAAACAAGTTTACTTACGATTTATTACGTTTAATTAATTTTAACCCATTTATTTAAGATTTAAAAACGAAGAACACAACAATTAAAATTTCCCCCTATTTTGCTCATCAAAATTCTGAAGCATATTGAATCCAAAATAAACATCCATAAATAAAACGTTTTTAGATTATTTTCGACAATTTTTGTAAGAAAAAAAAACAGAATTTAAAAATTTAAATAATAACAAAATATATTAATTTTATTTTTCAAGGAATTTGAATCGGTGTGAAAACTCCGACGATTGGTAACCGCCATCCATTTAGGACTACTTTCTAATCGTCGGTCATCTAAATATCAATTACACGCTCATCAGTTACGTCATTCGATCTACCTTGCTCTTTGTTTCGTTGTTGCAATTGTACACCGACTTTGGCCGTAGTCGCCCATCAATATACATCACCGACAACCACCTCTATTTATCCATCAGGCAAGAATCTAAATACTTTTAGGTAATCAAGCGAGGTAATCATTTTGGTACGTCAATCGCCGCCTTCTCAGTAGCCGATACAACCTCTCACATAACACTGAAACGCCATAGTCGATGATGTAGTCATGAGTCGGTACCATTTTTCTTCTCCAATCTCATCCGCTCCTTCTTCTCCACTCAATTTACCCGTCTATTTATTTCCTATCTTAAAAAAGTTGAATAGTCCGATCCTTTTAACATTTTTAACTTACCCAAAATCACCTAATTTACATATATGATAACCATTAACAAACTTCGCCAATTGTCTAGCCCCATGCGAACCCCTACCATTCTTGCTCAAATCGTGAATACCAATTAATTCACGATTCGAAAAACAACCAGATAGATTTTAGAAATCTTCGCATATCATGTAACAATACTAAACACATTCATAATCAACGACCCACTGCAACGCGCGGGGTGGCGTAAACTCGTTGTATCTAATTTGCAAATCAGACATCTCAGCTTGTAGTTTTCATACTCAGATAAGCTAGGTCTGCCTAGTTTTTTTATGGACAAACCTGTCAACCAAATAACAAGTTTCTGTGGATCAGCATTTGGCAAAATATGCATTCTTCATATGAAATAAAAGCTTTAATATGTGTTAATTTACTCAACAGCTGAGGAAGGCTTGTCATTCTATTCATATAGAGCCACAAGAACTACAAGTAACAAAAAAACATTTAAATTGAGCATCTGAGGGCAAGAACCGGTATATTAATTTTTGAGTAAATAGCCAAAATCGTCGGACTGCCCAATAGTTTGATGAAATGCGCTAAAATAGTCCATTTATTTAACGGGGTTAACTCAGCCCTTAAGTCAGGGGTAAAATTGTCCATTTACCTTCTGAGCTTCTTATAAGCACACACTCCAGTTTGTTTTCCTACACACATGTTTCCCTCCATAAACCCTAAAGATTGGGCGTTGGAAAATTAGAATGCTAATGAAATCGACCAAGGAGCTAATAAAAGAGAACATTAGAGAAGAAAATGCAGGTAAAAAACCATGGTGTGCATCGTTGGATCTTATTCATACACAACTTCATAAGACAACTAACATATGAAGATTGAAAAATAAGCCCACGTTTATCGCAAAACAACAATTAGTGAGTATTCATGAATTCACTCTGTAAATTGTTAATAATTCCATATATCATCCATCACAGAGAATCAAACCTGCAATGTCAAACTCCTATCTTCAAACTGTATTTCTTTCGTTAAGAAATCGGCTCCGATAGTTGCTTTATACTGATTACTAAACTTCCTATTCACATATCTGAAATCACATTATGTAAGCCCAATAACATAATACAATACTTTGTTTCTTTCTCTATTCACGAATAATAATAATAATAATAATAATAATAATAATAATAATAATAATAATAATAATAATAATAACAATAATAATAACTATAAACCAGATTTCAAGATTTAAAATCTTGAAAATTGCAAGGCAAATGCAAGAAATCAAAAGGATCTATTAACAAAGGATACTGATTCATCAAAGATGTCTTTCCAACCCTGTAATCAATAAAAAAAACCAGAAAAAAAGCTTAATTGAACTCAAATCATTGATGCGGTAAAATGTTGATTATAGATGTAAAAATTTTATAAAAATAAAGAAATTGACCCACTGTCACCGAGGATTATGGCTTTGAGAAGAATACAGCAACGAGAGGCCATTGATTCAGAGCTTCAATCGTTGGAATTTGGTTGTGATGATTGTATTTGTAAAAGAGAAGTAGGTTTCTTACCCCTTTACAAAGCAATCAGTGTGTGTGCTTACTTGAGGTAAGAAGGTAAATGGACAATTTTGACTCTTAGTTAAAACTGTTAAATAAATGGATTGTTTTGAGGTATTTCATCAAACTACCGAATTATTCAGATAATTAGTTTCATTTTGGTTTGGATTGTTTAAACCACAGGGACGGTTTTTGCCATTTACTCTTAATTTTTTAAGGACCCCATACAAGTAATAAATGTTGGATATCAGAACACAAAAACAAGAATGAAACAAGAAAGAATTGAAGGCCAAAGATTCACTTCTGTTATTAATATCAAAGAGAGGTACAAAAACAAATAACGAGTTACATTGCTATTTAAAGAGAAGAAAGACAACTGTAACACCCCATCCGATGGCGGAAACATCGAGGTGTCACGTAGTGACGATTGTTCAATAGCTCATGGACTAAAAGTGTAAATATTGATACATTGATTAAATAGTTTATTACATTGAAATGAAATACAACGATTCTAAATGTTAACTAAACTGAAATACAATGAATCCAAAATCTACGTAAAATTCCAAAAGCTTAAAAGTCATCTCATAAATAACCTGAAACATGTACGAAAATAGTATATGTCAATACAAAAATGTATTGGTGAGCATACCCTGTTTGAATACATATAGTAGAAAAGAGTTTCGCAATTCACGTGTTATACTATCTACAATTTAGTGTTCAAGCTATGTACAAATGCTACCCAAAATCAAACCTTTGTTTAATGAATCAAGAGTCACATATATATAGTAGTCGCTCATAGTAGGCGATGAATAATCGTTCACACATAACAATAATCAAGTACTATTTATTGCTATGCTAGGCCGCCCAGCGGTTAATGATTAAGGTCATAAGTACACACTATCAGCGAATCAACAAGTAAAACACATACAAGAATTGCGATTTTGAATATATGATAAAACATGATTAAGTGAGTGAAGTAATAAGCGTACATGAGTCACCCCAAAAGTGTAAAACATGAAAAAGGGGAAAGATATACTCACAGTTTGCGAAAGCGATCAAAATCCACTTAAGCGGTCGTGAGTTAAGTAATTGGAATTCCAAGGAATTAAACCTATAATGTGTAAGAATACTAATAAGGAAGTGTCTAAAAAGTCTAAGGTAATTGGGTCTAAGGCATTAGGGTTTGCTAAGTCGATTTGGGGAATTAGAGTTTTTTATGATAAGTCGAATTAATATATGAGTTGTATATTAAATATAATATACCAAAGTTTGTAAATATGGTTTAGGTAATTTAATTATTACCAATTGAATAAAAAAAATATGTTTGAATAATTAAGACAAAGTAATTTAATTCATTACTTTCACTAAGTTATTGTAAATAAATACAATAATCAAAATTGTTTAAATAAATATTTATGAGTTACACCATGACCCAAAAATATGGTAATTAAGATTTTCAAACATAGAAATATTTCTATTTTATAAGAAAAATATTTATAAAATAGATGTTTAAATAATGTAAATAAATAAATGTTTAATTATGTCTAATTAAACATAAATAATACTAATAATACAAGACATGACCCAAAAATGTTATTTTTATAGAAAATAGATACTTTCTGATGTAAATTAATGAAAATAATTTTCCCATAATTTTTATAAACTTATTTATATTTAAAACTGATTTAATGAGATTAAATCATGTTTAAATGACTAAAAATAGGAAAATGAATAAAAATAAATGTTTTTAAACCAATAATTTTTATTTCAGATTAGAATGCTTAGAAATAATTATCCTAAAATTTTGAGATCAAAATCATTAAAAACGAATTTTTAATCAACTAATTATAATTAAAACAATTTAAATTAATAAAATAATGAAAATTAAATAATTTTCAGAAAGTAAAAGTGTGATAATTTTCTTTATGGTGTCAAGATGCTACACCTAAATTTTCATAATTTTTTGATCAAAAATGAATTTATTATGAATATTTAAAGAATAATGTATTTATATATGTATATATACTTAATAAAAAAAATTCAAAAAGAAGCACAAAAAAACGAATAGAACCAGTGGGTTTAAAGGATTCGAACTCAGGTTCTAATCTACACACACCCAAACATTGAACCACTACACCACATGGAATTTTTGTTTAATAATATCAAAGTAAAATAGTTTTAACATATAACCAATACTTCATCTTCTTCCCTAATTCAACCTAAGAACCCTAACTCTACCCTTCAAATTCAATAATCCATCTTCGGCACCTTTGGATTACGAATTTAAGGGGCTTTTGATCCTAGACACCAAACAAACAAAACGGCAACAAGTAATTAAACTCACAACGCGTATCATGGCCGTGAATGAGGGTTTAAAGTCCGCACAGAAACGTGGCCGATTCAAGAGCTTCCAGATACGACTAGAGCAATATTATTGTGGGTTTCGAATGAGTATGAGTGCAGAAATAGAGTGGCGAGATCAATTTATATAGTGGATGAGTAAAACGAGCGTTATGAATGCTTCTTTATGTCCAATCAGTTACAAAGAAACCCACAACTCGTGGCTGTTATGGATTGTTTATGACATGGTTTACTAATCCACCATGATTAATTGCATTTAAAACTGGTTTTTGGGTTTAGAGGTTTTGATTAATTGCAGTAAATAAATCACGTCCAAAATATTTGTAGAGATTGAATTCTAAGAATTTAATGATGCTTTAATGATATATGTTTTTTTTATCGTAACTGCAGACAAGTAGAAGAATAAGTGTCAATTGGTTTATGAAAATTACAAAACAAGTCCCTATACTTTAGATAGATTTAAAAACACTATTAATAAAGTTGTGTGTGTATTATTTAAACACCTTAAAGAAAATGTAATCTATTTATTTAAAAAAATTAACTTTATAAACTTATAATTTGTTTTATAGATTAAATAAGTTTATAGATTCCCATTGTATACACATATCATGTTTAATACGTGTTTATAAAATACGTAATCGTGAAAATGTAAAATTTGTTGCTAAATTAAAAGAAATTTCTTACAATAAAATGAAGTAGTGATAAAAATGAAAGTTTAAAATAGACGAAGGGATAAAACTGACAACTCGCTAAAAGATGAGGGTGACGGTTGTCACAACAACTGAATGACCAAACTACTTGCTGAAAATGAGGATCTTCAACAACTTTATTCAAACTTGAAAAGTGAACGTTACTTCAACTGAAAAGCCTTCAAATCTGCACACGTGCATACAATCTGATAAGTGACCATCAAAGCCATGCACATGCATGAACTTGTTTGACTTAGTTTGAGTTATTATTAACACCCTCCCATAACTCAAACTTATGCACTCCCAACTTTCTTCTGAAAATCTTGAACTTATCCTTTGGAAGGGCTTTAGTTACAACATCTGCGGTTTGATCATGAGTACTGCAAAACACTAGCTTGACTTGCTCCTTCATAACTAGATCTCTAATAAAATGAAACCTTAGTTCAATATGTTTTGAACGACTATGCAATGCAGGATTCGTAGTGAGACAAATAGCTGAACTATTGTCACAATTGATCATAGTAGCATCCTCTTGAGTTAACTCCATATCAGCCAACATTCTTCTTAACCAAACTGCCTGACAAGCAGCATCAGTAGCTTCAACATACTCTGCTTCAGTACTTGACAAAGCTACTATATTTTGTTTCTTAGGACTCCATGTTATAGCACCACAACCCAGAGTAAAAGTGTGAGCAGACACACTCTTCCTGTCATCTATAGAACTGGACCAATCACTATTAGAGTGCCCAACCAACACAATCCCCATATTCTTTTTATCTATGCCATACCACATACCATAATTAATTGTACTAGCAAATACCTTAGCACTCTTTTGGCTGCACCAAAATGTAAAACTGATGGCTTCTGCATAAAACGAGCCAAAACACTAACTGCATATAGAATATCAGGCCTTGAATTACATAAGTACAAGAGACCACCAATGAGACTTCTATACATGAATCCATCCACTGTCTTGGCACCATCATCTAACTGCAGCTTCTCATTGGTGTTCATAGGAGTATCTTCAACTTTGCACCCCTTCATTCCAAATTTATCAATCAAGTTTTGTGCATACCTTTCTTGTCCCAAAACTACACCATTCATTGTTTGATGCACTTCTAAACCCAAGAATAAGGTTAACATGCCCAAGTCAGTCATCTCAAACATCTTCATCATACCAGCCTTGAACTCACTCATCAAAGCTATGTGTGAACTTGTATAGATAATGTCATCTACATACAAGCAAACATATATCAATTCAGTCTTCACCTTTTTAACATAGAGAGTAGGTTCATTAATACTTCTTGTGTACCCTTGATCTGCAAAATAAGAATCTATTTTAGCATACCAGGCTCGTGGAGCCTGCTTCAAACCATAGAAGGCTTTGTGTAGCTTGTACACTTTGTTCTCTTGGCCAGAAAAAGTGTAACCCTTAGGTTGACAAACATATATTTCTTCTTCAAGATCACCATTCAGAAAAGCTGATTTAACATCAAGTTGGTGCACAATCCACCCAAGATGAGCTGCAACAGCAATAATTAGTCTAATAGTTTCAAACCTTGCTACAGGGGCAAAGGTTTTTCATAATCTATACCCTTCTTTTGTGAAAAACCTCTGGCCATTAATCTTGCTTTATGCTTCAACACATTCCCATCAGGTCCCACCTTAGTCTTATATAACCACTTGAGATCAACAATGTTCTTGTTCTCAGGTAGATCTACAAGACTCCATGTTTGATTCTTGTTAATTGCACTTATCTCTTCATCCATGGCCTGCTGCCACTCATACTTGGACACAGCTTCATCATAAGTAGCAGGATCAGTAGCAGATAAGGCAAATTGACAGGCAACATATACCTCTTGCAAACTCTTGTACTTCTTGGTATAATCTGTCACACCCTCAAAATCCACTTGCGGAGTTTTACCGCGAGGCGCATGACAAACCAGGATCCAAACCAACGATCACAATAAACAAGTCTAACATGAACATAATGCAATTTCAAAACATAGTTTAAAATCCCCGTTTACAGCGGAAGCTTATTCAAAACAGTATCTCAAAAGTAAACCAAATGTTCAACATATGAAAACCATGCGACTCTAACTAGACGCCGTGCAGACGCGTGCGCCCTAGTCCAGTAGTGCTACCTTAGCGACCTGAGAAAACATGTAAAAGTTTACGTCAGCACAAAAATGCTGGTGAGTTTACAGGTTTTGTAATCCAAGTACCAAGTCCACCTGTCCATACTATAACAAATCGAAAACTAGTGTACGCTAGCTAGGCGTATGTTTTGTTACTACCACGATTGGAAAACCATTACTAACACGCATACCAGATGTTGTGCCCGAAAAGTAAACCAGTTGTTCCTGTTGTTCCTGTTTGAGACAATATGCACTCGCGCGACCCTCCAAGCCGACGAGCGGGGTTGGTCACTCCCAATAGCGCTATTCACATTTCCCCCTTGTGCAAACCCGCACATTCATGGTTCCCCCCGGGACTTCCAAAGATCGTGTAGTACACAATAGAAACCCATAGTATGACAGTAGTTACCAAATAATCGTTTTAACACATGTTTTCTCCCCCGAAAGTATGAAACCAGTTTAAAAGAGGGGCCGTAAACTCACCTTAAGTTGCGTTACTTCGTAATATGAATAACTCAGCTGCTATGCTAGTCCCGTAAAGTGGCGACCTAACATATGACAGTTACAAGCACTTAGACTAATAACCCGCAGGTTAATTAGTCCCTAGATGTCCAGACCATAACCAAGTTCGTTTGAAAACACCGTGACTGTTTAACTGACCCAAAGTACAAGACTCGACATCCCATTGGTGACCCGAGACTCCCCGTGTTATGTTTACGCTCTCAAACATGCAATCATGCAATTACACTTAACATACGTTAACGCACAGCAAGTTATAGCACATAGTTCACGTATCACCGAATTACATCCAAACATATGTTACCAAGTTATTAGATATGTTACGGGGTTCCTAGCATGTTCCTACATGTCAAATCGGGTCTCGGAATGCTAATTTATACCTACAGCAGCAGTACACGCGTTTAGGAAAAGTCAACTAGCATTTAGGTTGGTCAACTGGCATTTAGGAAGGCTAATCGCATGTAACTACTAGCATTTAGGGCTAATCGCATGTAACTACTAGCATTTAGGGCTAATTGCATGTAACTACTAGCATTTAGGGCTATACCACATGTATCTACTAGCATTTAGGGCTATACCACATGTATCTACTAGCATTTAGGCCCTAATCGCATGAATAGGGCTGTTCAAATCGCTCGCCGCTCGTGGATCGCTCGTCGTTCATTCGGAAAATGCTCGAAAAATGCTCGCTCGTTCTTCCGCTCGGTTGTATATGAGCCGATCGGCTCAGTTCGGTTTGTAAATGAGCCAAGCACGAGCAAAGGTACGCTCGGATCGGTTCGGCTCGAATATATTTTTATTTATTTAATAATAAATATACACACAATTTATAGATAAATTTATGGCTTTATATATAAGATTCTATTGGATTTGACTCAGTATATGCAAACAAAATATAACCAGGCCACTTAACACAATAAAAAATTAACACTAGATTTAATAGTAAAACAATAAGTCATGAGGTGATAGTCTTGACTTCTTTATGTTAATAGTCGTCCATCGCTAATTGTCACTTGGTATTACACCTACATCACATTGCAACAACTGTTGTCTGACGTATGCTCATCACCTCACCAGCCTCAATCTAAGCCTTATCCTTGGACAATGTGATCTCAATATTAGTGTTAGCATCGGACATTTTGACCTTAGTTGTCACCCGACAATGAAAACATCAAAGGAAACATCCCAATTTTATTATAATCGTCCAAATTATTCTCCGCTCGATTCTCGCTCGGAAAATTTGCGCTCGAAGAATGCTCGTTCGGTTTTTGGCTCGATTGTAAATGAGCCGCTCCGCTCGGTTCGGTTTGTAAACGAGCCAAGCACGAGCAAAGCTTCGTTTGGATCGGCTCGGCTCGTAAACAGCCTTATGCATGAAAGACTGGCGATTGGCCTCCTAATCGCCTCTAACATAGGCGATTAGGATTGCTAATCGCCTGTAACCTTGCTGTTCCAGTTTTTCGCGCGCTTAACGCTCCAAATCAGATCCAGAACGTGTGTAACCACCCAATATCATCCCAAACACTATCCTAAACATGTTTCAACTAAAACCCTTCGTTTTGCCTCGTATTATCAGCCCTGCATGCAATCACGTAATCCAAACACCATTCACATAGCATGCAACATCATACTAACATGCGTAACTATAACCCTAATAATCAATTCTCAGATTTTATCATCATAATATCATTATTATTCTGATCTAACATAATAACATGTCATTCATTCATCTTGAATCATAAAAACCCTAGCTTTCTAATGATAAACACCCATAACACATGTATACTAGTTAAAATCCGATTAACAACACTTATTAACGATTTTCAGAAAGCTTTTCCGTTTTAGAACAGGTCTGGACCATTAGGGATTGATTAAAAACGTTTATAAAGATTCATGGATGGAAACCAAACCTTAGATTTGTGAAAGAATGATGGATTAAGCTTGAAACCTTGTGTTTTGATCAAAAATCGCGTTCCAGAGGTTGTGTGTGTGTTGGGGCAGGTTATGGGACGACTAGGGTTTGTATAATGAAGTTTATGAGGTCAAGTATGGTATTTATAGTCGTTTTTAGTCGTCCAGCCCATAACACGCGATTATGCAGCTTTACACGCGATTAGGAATCCTAATCGCATGAACAGTCATGCATTTGGCCCCCTAATCGCATGAACAGTCATGCATTTGGGCCTAATCGCATGAACAGTCATGCATTTGGCCCCCTAATCGCCCATAGGGGCTAGTTTCGTGTGTTTTGCGCGTTAAACCCCGTTTTAACATATGTTAACACATATTCACATACCGACAAGTCACATAATGATTGTAAACACATAACACTTGAAAATACACATATTCACACTCGTTCACCAATTCCCGGGACTCGAGACTTGTATGTTCCGTATGCCCTGACGATCCTACAAATCGTCACCGTTTGTACACTTGGTTAAGGACTGACATCTAATGAACCTCTAGACCAACATCCAATGATCTTCTAGACTAACCGATAGTTCCCGAACCATAACCCGACTTAACTAACCCAGTTAAGTACAATATACGCGTGACTCGCTAAGGTAGACTTTCATCTAGACAACGTTGTTAACCAGAATTTGCCGGGTGTCACATAATCAGCATACACTTCTTCCAAACTCTTGTACTTCTTAGGTGAAGAAGTAGTACTTGACTGGTGAGAACTTGGAGCAACAGGTTCACTTGGACCATGTGAACTACTAGGACCTTGTGAACTACCTGCATTATCAGAAGAATTATCAACATTATCATTAAACTGCTTCAGTAACTTGTTTGCCAGCATCTTCTTCATAAATCAACTGATAATTGACATCAGTTGAAGTATGATTCCATGTCCACTTCTCTTCTTCCAAAAACTTAGGATCTTTTCTTGTGATGATCTTCTTTGTGGTAGGATTATACAGTCTGTAGTTATCAAGACCAAAATAACCAACCATTATACACTTCTCACCTCTATCATCCAACTTTCTTCTTGAAGAGGTTTGAGTTGTTGCAAAAGCAACACATCCAAATACCCTCAAGTAATGAACTTATGGCCTTTTGGATGTCCAAACTTCTCAAGGAGTTTGATTAACAAGAGCCTTGGTAGGCCCCATATTAAGAATGGTTACAGCAGTAGTTGCTGCTGCTTCTGCTAGGGGTGTAATCGAGCTGAGCCAGGCTAAGGTCGAGCTCGAGCTCGAACTTAAACGAGCCAGCTCGGCTCGGCTCGTTTTTTTGGTCGAGCTGAAAAGCCGAGCTCGAGCTGGCTCGAGCCAGCTCGTTATTTTTTTTAAAAATATTTATAAAATAAAAAACAAAAAAAATAAAAATAAAATTACACATATACATGTATATTTTTTTATTTTTCTAATATTTTAATGAATGAATGACATACTAAAAGTATTATTTGTATTATTTGTGTTTTTGTTCTATCATTTTTTATATTTTATTGATTAATTCAAAGTATTATTAAGTATATAAAAGATGTTTATCGAGCCACAAACCGAGCCACCGAGCCGAGCCACGAGCCAAGACCCCTAGCTCGAGCTCGGCTCAATTTGTAATCGAGCTGGCTCGGCTCGGCTTGATAACAAAACGAGCTTTTTCGAGTCGAGCTTTTTTCGAGCATTTTTCGAGCGAGTTTCGAGCGAGTTGCGAGCCGCGAGCATTTTGTACCCCCTAGCTTCTGCCCAAAAGTAATTTGGCAGATTTTTGGCTTTCAACATGCTTCTGAACAGCCCCATAATGGTTCTATTCTTCCTCTCAGCTACCCCATTCTGCTCAGGTGAATAGGGAGTTGTCAACTCCTTCTTGATGCCCTGCTCTTCACAAAATAAATCAAATTCCTTAGAGCAATACTCACCTCCTCTATCTCTTCTTAAGGTCTTGATATAACAATCACTTTGTTTTTCAATCATGGCCTTGAAAGCTTTGAACTTCTGCAACACTTCTGATTTTCTTTCAAGAAAATATATCCAAAACATACGAGAAAAATCATCAATGAAAAGTAAATAGTATCTACTACCACCAAGACTACTTACTTGAAAGGGACCACACACATCATAATGCACTAGCTCCAGCCTTTTCGATGCCCTCCATGTTCTAGACTGAAAAGTTGGTCTGGTTTGTTTCCCCAAAATGCAGCTTTCACAACTTTCAACTTTCTTTATGTTTGGTAAACCAAGTACCATTCTTTTGTCAGTCAACTGCCGAAGTCCTTTATAATTTAGGTGACCATACCTTTCATGCCATAGTATGGTCTCCCTATCTTTCTTTTCACTAGAACTGGAGGCCTGTGAAGCATCAAGCAGGAACATATTGTTCCTGGCTAATTCAACTTTCATCAAAACAGTATTAGACACTTTATTCTTTATGGTACATGCCTCATCTTCAAAATACAAAGCATACCCCTTTCTCATCAGTTGACCCACTCTTAATAAATTATATTCTAACTTAGGAGCATAGTAAATATCAGCTAAGTATTTAAACTGACCATTACCCGTGGGTATTTTGATCTCTTCTCTTCCTGCTACAACAATGTCTTTCTTATCTCCAAGTTTGACATTCAACTTGTAAGTCTCATCAAGAGTAGTGAAAATCTCCTTAGAACCTGTCATATGGTTAGAGCAGCCTGAGTCTATGAACCATAAAGAGTTAGAACCATCACCAGAATTTGCCATTAATGCAAAGTTTTGTTCATCAGCAGCAATCTCATCAACACATGCCAGAAATAAATGTTGATCATCACTTTGTTCATCATCTTCTTGATCAGCAGCAATGTTTACTTAGGCTTCATATGCATACCAGTAGTCCTTTTTCATATGCCCATATCTTTGACATTGAAAACACTGAGGGCCTCTATTCCTGTCTCTTCCACGACCTCTTCCTCTACCTCTGAATGATCCTCTTCATCGCCCTCTACTGTTGAACTGATCATTCAGGGACCTTCTAGCCTGTGGTTGCATCACCTGTAGAGCCTGCTCTTCACTCTTTTATGGTGTCTTCAATCCAACACTCCTACCATTCATCCTTGCCTCCTGAGATTGAAGTGAGCCTATGAGTTTGACAGGTGTTAAACTTGTCAAGTCAAAGGCCACTTCAATAGAAGGCACAACATAATCAAACTTTGGTGATAAGCTTCTCGAGATCTTCTCAACCACCTTTTGATCTGTCACTTCCTCTCCAAAGGCTCTCTGTTGGCTGACTATCCCCATAACACGTGAGAAATAGTCCCCAACAGATTCACCATCATTCATTGACAGATTTTCAAACTCCCTTCTAAGTCCTTGTAGTTTCACACCTTGGACTTGAGTGTCTCCTTGATAATCCATCATGAGTATCTCCCATATTTCCTTTGAAGTACTGGCTCCTGCAATTATAGAGAACAAGAGATCATGGATCCCTTGTTGAATCACAGCCATTGCCCTTGCATCACTCTTCCGAGCCTCACGAAGTCCAGCCTGATCATTTCCAACCCCAGTTATCCCAGCATCCACAAGTTCCCATAGATCTTGTGATTTTAGGATTGTTTTCATACGAATACTCCAGTGTTCATACCCTTCACCTTTGAACACCGGAATCACTTGATTGCTTAGAGTGGATTGAGACTTATCAGCCATGATAGAAGTGAACTGCCTTAGTAAGAATTGAATACGAGCACCTTAGCTCTGATACCACAATGTTGGATATCAGAACACAAAAACAAGAATGAAACAAGAAAGAATTGAAGGCCAAAGATTCACTTCTGTTATTAATATCAAAGAGAGGTACAAAAACAAACAACGAGTTACATTGCTATTTAAAGAGAAGAAACACAACTGAATGACCAAACTACTTGCTGAAAATGAGGATCTTCAACAACTTTATTCAAACTTGAAAAGTGAACGTTACTTCAACTGAAAAACTTTCAAATCTGCACACGTGCATACAGTCTGATAAGTGACCATCAAAGCCATGCACGTGCATCAACTTATTTGACTTAGTTTGAGTTATTATTAAAAATAAGATGGATCACATAAAATCAAGATGAAAGATGGTGTAGTGATAATTTCCCTTGTATAATAACAAACAGGCGCGGTATAAGACTACTTCCAACTCTCCTATTTTTTTTATATTTTTTTATTTGCTTTTCGTATTTTTATGGATTTCGAACAAGTTAAACATCACTAAAACACATAATATCACGTGAAATATGGTGTAGTGATAATTCTCCTTGTATAAAAACAAACAGGTGCAGTGCAGGTTCAAGGCTTCCAACTCCCTTTTTTTTCTTTTTTCTTTTTTTTTTTTTGCTTTTGTTTTTTTTTTTTTTTTTTTTTGGGTTTTTAAACAAATAATCACCAAAACACATAACAACCAAGCTCCACCAAGACTTATCAAACCCTCACCAAGTCTAAAATACATACTACTTTCAAATTTTGTAGCTTTTTTTCTTTCCACTTTGAGTCCCTTTGTATTTTATTGTGCGTTTTTTAATGAGTAATGATTGTATATTTTTGTTATGATGTTGTACTTTATTAAGTTTCTCGTCCCTACCTGAGCCGAACGACAACCGACCCGAAAATTGTACCGTTTAGTTGTGAGAAATCTGACACCAAAAAATGTGGAACCAATTAGATACAAATCATGAGTCTGTCGCTGCTTGCGGGTTCACTACGAAGGTACCATTCACAGGTTTCGCTCCACGAAGAGGGTGTATGCCCCAAATCATTTGTTCACATGTTCTCATTGGTTGAAAAACGAAAAAGAAAAATGGATTAGGTAGTTTAGGGGAGTGGCATTACCTATTAGAATGCTTTAGGGTAGTTAAGGGTAAGTTTAAAGTGATTAAATTTGATCGATGAAAATCTTAGGGTAGTGGTGGGTAAGAAAGGAGTGTCTCTTCCACCCTAAGAAAGTTAGCTCTCACAGACCCGCCATGCAATAGATAAGAATAATTAGGGAAGACATAGCTAAAGTGAAAAATTACAAAAAAAAAAAAAAAAAAAAAAAAAAAAACATTTAGTGTAAAATATAGTTTAGTTTTCAGGGAACTGATATATACACTAAGGGGTTGTTTGGTTGATTAAGTGCTGAATCATTAAGATGTCTGAATGGTTAAGAGCCTCTGAATGATTAAGTGCGGAATGTTCAGCTATGCATCAAGTCTGAATGGTTCACCTCTTAACCATTCTATTCAGAGCATTTTTTTAGGTTGAAACAAACAGTCTGAATGCTGAACTATTCAGAGCTAAATAGTTCAGAGCCTCATTAAGAGGCTACCAAACATGCCCTAAGACTTAGTAAATCACCACTCTTGTTTTGAAGCAAAAGCAGTTTAGCAGTTTATGATGATGATAATGTGGATAATCTTGATGGGTGTATAAAAATCCACTCATCTTATAGGGGAATCAAGGGTTGTTAGCTCTTAGTGTCACATAACGAAAAAATAAGAAAACTTAGTGATTGAATAAGATGAACCTTTGGTGTAAGTGCTTTATCATTCCTTTTGACAACAACCTATCTTTGCCCCAATTAGCGTATGTTTAGGATGGAGTTTGGAAATGAATTTTTGACTTAATGGATTTTTGAAAAGTTAATAAGTCATAAAAAAAGGTTTTTGTGGCTTTTAAAAATGACTTATTAGCTTTTTTTTTAAAAAAAAAAAAACCAAAATAAGGCATTTGCAAACTCAATTTCAAACACCCTCTAAGTCGGTTCTATGTTAAGGACATGCCTAATTAATTGTTCTTAGCTAACAAGCAAACAACCTTGCATCAATATTATCAACGACTTTTGGTTGGTCACAAAAGTCTATATGGTTGTGAGATTCCAATTTTCGTCCCCATCAAATACTCTACTTTATGAAGGAGACTTTTGTATTCCAAGTCAAGACAACTTTATAACATCTTTTTTATCTTCACCCCACAGACCCATGTGGCCATATCCAACTAATAAGTGATATATTTCAAAATGGTTGACATTGACTCTTAGTGCTTGTAAGCGGTATTAATTGTGTCAAGTTGAAGGGTCGAAACATGGAACCTGCATCTAACCCGTATTATTATCTGTGTCAAATATTTCAACCCTTAGCACTTGTACACACATAAATTCGGGTCAATTAGAACACGAACCGTGTAGCCCATAATTAGTCATACATATTGAGAAGTAGAGCGGGTTATTGGTAATATGTTTAATGGTAAGTGTGAATGTGAGAAGTATATATGACATATAATCTGAGAAAAGTAACATTATTATTACTAACAATGTAAAACGAAAAACAAAAGAACCAAAATAAAGTTATATATTTTTTAAATACTTAAATGGGTTTACCGGTCAACCCGAACCTAACCTGTTTTTAAACAGATTAACCCGAACACAACTTATTGTTAATTGACCCAAAAACTGTTTTTTCATGTCGTTTTTAGGGTCCTGTTAAGAACACCCCACCTCACCTCACACATTCACTTGTAATGTTGACTTTAAAATAGAGCCACTCCAACTGGTGCCCATGAGCCGGTATGGAGGATTTGGAGAAAGGAACTGTCATATGTGGAAACACATACATATGTGGGCGAATGTGATAAGAGAGGAAGAGGGGTGATCGGATGCACAAACAACACGAGGATGCACTCATCCGTGAAGAGTCGCATTACCCAACAGCGATCCCAACTTTCAAAGTATTCACCGACAATGAATCTTTGTTAACTAAGAACTAACTTAGTTAGTGGATGCTGACATGGCATGCTCACGCTAACGTTGATGATGACGTGGTATGTCATGTCAGCATCCCCGTCATCATCCATCTCAGTGTTGGCATGCCATGTCATCATCCTTGTCAGCATAAACATGCCACGTCAGCGTCCATGTCAGCATCCACTAACTGAGTTAGTTCTTAGTTAACGAAGGTTCATTGTTGGCCAATACATAAAAAGTTGGGATCGTTATTGGGAATTTTCGAAGTAAAGATTCTTGCCGGCCAATGAATGAAAGTTTGGATTATTAAAATCCAATACCCCTATATTTAATAAAAATCACAAAAATAATTAATTTAAAAATACATGATTAAAATAAAATAATGACTCGCACAATCTCGTCGTGGACGTTGTTTTAACATACATGATGATTGTAAAACAATGATATCATTGTTTGCGCCGCACATTCCAAAGAACACATGCTAAATCCAGAGATCTTGTGACATGACTTGTCACACCCTCAAATTCCACTTGCGGGGTTTTACCGCGAGGCGCATGACAAACCAGGATTCAAGTCAACGGTCACAATAAACAACACTATATGCATAACACAAAACCCAAAAGATATAATTATAAAAGCATAAACTGTAGCGGAAGCTTTAAATGTTTACAACCCAAAAGACATAGTTCAAATGTTTAATGAAGACCATGCTCTAAACCCTAGACGCCCGTGCCGACTCGTGCGCCTAGATCCAGTTGTTGCTACCTTAGCGACCTGAGAAAAACATGCCAAAAGACGTCAACATATAATGCTGGTGAGTTCACAGGTTTGTTCAAAAATGTTATCCAAATGTTACCATGTCCATACTATATCAATGCTACCAAGTACGCTAGCTAGGCGTATGTTTTATTACTACTACGATTGGAAACCATTACTGGACACGTTTAGCAATGTTTAGCATGTTTAGCAGCCCGTAATGTTCAGCACGATAATGTTCCTGTTCGAGACAATATGCACCCGCCCGGCCCTCCAAGCCGACGAGTGGGGCAGGTCACGCCCAATAGATCTATCCACATTTCCCCCGTTGTGCAAACCCGCACATTCATGGTTTCCCCCGGGACTTTCCAAAAGATCGTATAGCAATATAAAGTTAAAACCATAGTATGACATATGTTACCAAAACTGTTTAGCGCATGTTTTCTCCCCCAAAAGTTAAAGCAGTAAAAGTGGGGCCGTGAACTCACCTTAGATAGCGTTCTTCAAATATAAGTAAAAGATGTTTAGCCCTTGATGATCCCTCTACCGGAGATCTATCAAAATGTTCACATAAGTGTTCCGACTAATAACCATAAGGTTATCTAGTCCCCGATTGTCCAGATCATAACCAAGTATGTTTTTAAAACGTGTTTAAATGTTTAACCGACACACTAGACCGACCCGACATCCCGTTGGTGACCCATTACCCTAACTAATCAAGTACACATAGATTACACGCAAGGTTCAAGCATAAAACACTTAGTTTGTATTAAAAATCTCATTTTTGTTAACGTAGGGTCGAACGTAGTCCTGGGAGGTCGAAGGTGGCCTTAACTGGTCGAATGTGGCTTTGAACTTCCACCTTCGCCCCTTTTCTTCCCACCTTCGCCCCTTTTAGTTCATTCGCCCCTTTTAGTTTCCAGGTTCGCCCCCTGGAACCCACCTTCGACCGTTCGACTGGTCGAAGGTATTCCAGGTTCGCCCCTGATGTCAGATTTTTCCAAAAACGCGACGAAAAACATCCGAAAACATCACGAAACATCACGAGTTACAGCAGTCAAGCATCATTAATATATTCCTACGAAACCCTACCAATTTTACCCCAAAATCTATCCGTTTTACAAGTTTCCTAAAATAGTAAATTATGGAGATGTCACATCACCATGCATGAAAATATTACCCAATTAGGAAACTTTCTGAAATCGATCAATAATCCGTCCATCATACTCGAATCATCATGAACAAGAAACCCCTATCATAACCTTATCATAATCATCCAAAAACAAACCCTAAATCTAACTAAAAACCCCTTTAATCGCCAAAACACCATCAACAATCAAAGGTAACATGTTTCAATCATAACCCATCATTAATAACAGCCCTAGGTTGTTGTCATATCATCTATACAACAAGTAATCATCAAACAATGCATAATATCATACTAACACATGTTTATTTGCATAAAAACTCATTGTTTATGAATAGGTTTTGGTTAGGAAAGGTTTTTATTCATAAAATAGGTTGATATCAGATCTGGACCCTTGGGGTTTAGATTAAAACAAGTCAAAATTGTTTAAAAAGGATTTGTAATGAAGAACACACCTTAGATCTTCACTTGTAATGATTTAGAGAGTTAGGTTATGAAAAACAAGCTCAAAAACTCCTTCCCCAATGATAATAGCTGATAGAGAGTGTTTGGAGGCGTTTAGGGTTTGTGAAATGGTGAAAAATGGCTAAGGATGGTATTTATACCCAGTCCAGGTTCGCCCAGTTTATGTGGTCGAATGTGGAACTTTTCCACATTCGCCCCTTTTTAATGGTCGAATGTGGAATCTTTCCACATTCGCCCACTTTGTTTCCACATTCGCCCATTTCTCAAGTCCCATTTCCACATTCGCCCATTATTTCCACATTCAGGTCATCAGCACTTTTTAACACATGTTAACAGCACTTTTAACACATGTTAACCTTTTTCCAGTTTGTCGTGTTTAACGCATTCTAACACATCTTAACACATAAGCATGCATCCATAGTCTATACTTAGCATGTTTAGGCACGTATAATCATTTGTACATCATTTAAGCAAGTATAAGCATACAATTCACCACGCGACCCATAATCTACACATATACTTAATTAGTTCATGTAATATCACCAACAACGAAACCCGGTACTAATGTATTCCCAAAACGACTCCCAATGATCCTCCAGATCATTGACCCTGGACAATCCTAATTTGACCCGACTCAACTGACCCAGTTAAGTTTGTTTATAAACGTTTCTCGCTAAGGTAGACTTAGATGTTACTATTATGTTTAAGCCGAACATGCCGGGTGTCACATGACTGCTTGAAGTATTAGGTTCGACCCGAATGATCACCCGTTGATGTTGGCATCTCCAAGCAATTCAACATGCTTCCCACTTCCAATGCGTGTAATTCAGGCTACCAAGCATCCTAGGAAAACCATTTTTTTCTTCATGGGTCTCACATATTTTTTGGAACACATGCTAGGTCTAAGAGTTTGAGGCAATTGTTTATTTTAAAAAAAAAAATGGAGAGAACTTTTATATAGTTTTGGTTTGGTTTGAACAAAATGTGTGTGTATGTATATATAAATATTTTAAAATTCAAACTATTATTTTTTGTTTCAAACCGTTGCACAAAGGTTAAAAAAAGGAAGGAAGGGGCCACAATTTCAACCTTTCATTGCAGCTATCACCTGATCAACTAAGTGGGGGGGTGTTATTTTTGACGCCACCCAACTAATATGACTTAGGCGTTACCCCACAACCCGGCCTTAGGGTACTAATATAGGGAAAATGATCATTTCAATTAAAAAAAATTATTGTATGTATATAGCAGTTTTATCTAACTTTTTTGTGAGAAAGTTTAAAATACAAAGGATTCTTATTGTGGAAAGGATAGGAAAATTTTTGAGCCCCTAAAGGATTCTTATTGTAAAAAGGATAGGAAAAATCTTGAGCGCTTGATCTAAGGAATTAATAGATGAAATTGAGAGATTAAATGAAAGATGAAATTGAGGCAATACTTGACGGAAGAAGTGAGGAAGGGTAAAATATATAGCATACAATTATTATTTTTTCCAGTTTTAACTCCATTTCTTAAACGGTTATAATATTTTCATACTATATTATTTCAAAATAAAAATACATTACAAAAACAAACATTTTATCCTCTTTAATTACATACTCTATTGTTATACTTAATTTTTTTTTTTCGTTAGAAAAATAACATGCATAATTATCAGGTATAACGTGCATCATTATGATGTGTAACATGCACAATTATTGAATGCGTGATGACGTGCATAATTATGGTGACAGAAAAGAATACCATTTTGGCCAGTGCCACGTGTCGTGCTTAAAGGCCTTCATAGCCTTTGTATGTTAGGCTATATGGTGTGGTGTCCTCTTACCCCAAATGCCACATCAGCGTCACATCACCCCCCCTCCAAACCAAGGAAATGGTTTCTCCTTCTTCTCCCTTCTTTAAAAAAAAAGATAGAACCAATCAAATTCATCGGTGAAGAGGGTGAATTTTCCCCGAATACACCGAGATTTAATCGGTGGGGGTGGTGTTCCATTCGGTGGCCACTGCCACCTCACCCCCCGAGGTTTTTCTTGACTCACACCAAAGAGTCTTAACCCACCCCACTTTTTTAAAACACCTGATTGGCAATGTACTTTTTTTACTAGTAAAACTCATATGGATTAGATTTGAACTTGAGATCAAATGGCCTCAAACTCTTATCTCCATTTCTCGGTACCACTCCACCAAATGGTGGGCGGTTCTTACAGCAAGACGTACAGTCTTACTATGATCAAAAATACAACCAGGGGATAGTAACAGAAATGTTTTTTTATATTCATTAGTTACTCTATTGACGACTATAATCTAATGATTAAACTAAAAAACTATATATTATCTTCTGAGAAAAATTTGACAGGCCGTATGATAACTCCCAACGAATAATCCAAACCACCTCTAACAATAAGAATTAAGCTTAAACATTAAATTAACTAAAAAGTATCAAACAAACTCTTGATGGTGGAAAACCATAATGCATTTTAGTGGAAGAAAAAATAAGCCACCCACTCACTCCACTATCAGGATGCCCAGTTAACACAAAGTGTTGATCTGGTCATGTGTTGCGTCTATATAATCATATGTATTTGCAAAGGAATAGAAATATACCGAGTTTGAAGTTTAAATCAACCACTCACTGCCAAAAATGAGTGACCCAAAAATGAGTGACGAATGGTTCCGTTTTGCGCCATCATTTCTCTTTGCTGTTATGGTGCATTTTGCAGCATTTACCACGCTCACCCATATTACGACTGCAAGGAACAACACCACCACCATCAGCGATCGTATGGCATTGGTCGCCATCAAATCCATGATTAAAGATGACCCGCAAGGTCTCATGACCTCATGGAACGACTCCAACACTAATTTCTGCCAGTGGGAGGGTGTTACTTGCAGCCACCGCCACCAAAGAGTCACCGTCTTGGACCTCTCATCTGGGGGCTTAACCGGTACATTGTCTCCTTCCATTGGAAATCTAAGCTTTCTCAGGGAGATTCAGCTCTTTAACAACTCATTTTCTGGTGAAATTCCACCTGAAATTGGCCGTCTTTTCAGATTACAACAACTGCGTCTTCATAACAACTCTTTCACAGGAAGCATTCCAACCACCATAGGGAATTGCTCCAACCTACGAGGCTTAATCTTGGGTAGCAATTTTCTGGTAGGCAAGATCCCAAAAGGAGTTGCTTCATTGTCCAAGCTAAACACACTCATCCTTCACAGAAGCATACTAGAAGGTGGGATTCCAACGTTCATTGCAAATCTTACATTGCTCGAAACACTTTCCTTCGGTGATTGTCAACTTGGTGGACACTTTCCTGACGTGTTTCACAGGCTGACTAACTTGAGAAGACTTGCATTTGCTGGAAATAACCTTGTTGGTACCATCCCACCTTCTCTTTATAATTGTTCTTCTTTAGAAGAAGTATATCTAGATAATAATACACTCACCGGTAGACTGCCCTCTAACTTAGGCTACACAATGCCTCGTCTTGTGGTATTTTCTTTGTTTCTTAACCGATTAACGGGGCCCCTTCCACCATCCATTCTCGGTTCTCCACAACTAAATCAATTAGATGTAATGGGAAATAATTTATCAGGAAAACTAGTAATCACTTCTAGGAATTCCTGTAATTTGGAATTCTTGTTGCTAAGTGGAAATAGTTTTGGAAATGAGGAAGACGATGAGATGAAGTTTATAGATGATTTATCTATTTGCAGAAAGTTAAAAGTACTAGTTCTTGAACTCAATCAATTCAAAGGTTCCCTGCCGGAATCTTTAGGAAATTTATCAACTACACTACAGATTATGAGCATTGCTTCAAATCATTTTTCTGGTCGCCTTCCATCTTCGGTTGGTAATCTTACTGGTCTAACTCGACTGGACTTGTCAAATAATCAATTCACAGGCACACTACCAGCGACCATAGGTAATCTTACAAATCTACAGAAGCTAAATCTTATGAATAATTCTTTCTCGGGGAGCATTTCGGGTTCTTTAGGGAATCTATCATTGTTGCTTGAACTCTACCTGACTTCAAATGAATTTACCGGTACCATACCATCAAGTTTAGGGAATTGTAAAAATCTGTTATGGTTAGACCTTGAGCAAAATAACCTTACTGGAGACATACCTAGGGAACTATTTGAAATATCGTCACTGTCGATTAGCCTGAATTTGGGTAATAACCAATTATCAGGACAACTTCCCGTAGAGGTAGGCAATCTTAAAAACTTGAATGAAATTTATCTGGCAAATAATCGATTGTCAGGCGACATTCCAAGCAGCCTTGGTAGCTGTAGTAACCTTCAAAATCTTGACATAAGCTATAACTTATTTTCGGGATCTTTTCCATCATCGTTGGGATCTTTACGAGCCCTTGAAAATCTTGATGCCTCACATAACAACTTCACTGGGGAAATCCCGACTTATCTGGAAGTAATTCCTTTGAAGAATGTCAACATATCTTTCAACGATTTGGAGGGCGAGGTGCCGAGAAAAGGAGTGTTTGCCAACACAACATGGATATCTATTCTCGGCAACAGTCGGCTTTGTGGCGGTGTGCCTGAACTTCAGTTACCCAAGTGCCGGTCTAATAAGAAGAAAAACAAGTTGAGCCTTGCAGTTATATTAGTGATTTCTTTTGGTTCGGTTCTGTTTTTTGTGGTCATGGTGGTGTTTTATGTGTGTTATCCATGGAAAAAGAAAGTTGAAGATGGTCCACAAAAGAGTACTTCATGGGAGTACCTAAGTCAGGTTTCTTATAATACACTTTACAATGCAACCAATGGGTTTTCCACTGAAAACTTAATCGGTGAAGGAAGCTTTTCATCTGTATATAAAGGGTGCCTTGATACAGATGGAGTGAATATTGTCGCTATCAAAGTACTAAACCTCCATCATCGAGGTGGTTCCAAGAGCTTCATTTCCGAGTGTGATGCACTAAGAAATACCCGGCATAGAAACCTAGCAAAAGTCATAACCTGTTGCAGTGGCATTGACTTCCAAGGCAACGATTTCAAAGCCATAGTTTATGAGTTCATGCCAAATGGGAGTTTAGACAGATGGTTACATAACCCCCAAAGTGAGCTCCATCAACTAAGTCTGATTCAGAGAGTGTCTATTGTGCTGGACGTAGCTTATGCGGTTGATTATCTTCATCATCATGCTGGACAGACTATTGTGCACTGTGACTTGAAGCCAAGCAACATTCTTCTTGATGAAGATATGGTTGCACATGTTGGAGACTTTGGCCTTTCAAAGATTCTTCAATCTGAGTACCAACATAGATATAACAGCAGCTCAGCTGGAGTTAGAGGAACCATTGGGTACACAGCTCCAGGTACGTTGTGCAGATAACTCACAACATTATCCGATATACGTCATGATGAAAAAAATTCTGTTTTATTGCAGAATATGGAGTTGGGAGCAAAGTGTCAAAAAATGCAGATATGTACAGTTTCGGAATAATGTTGCTGGAGATGATGACACGTAAGAAGCCTACGGAGGTCATGTTTGGAGAAGAGCTCAGCCTACGCAGCTATGCCGAGAATGCCATGGGTGATGGTACCCTGGAGATCGTTGATCCAGTGCTTCTGAAAGATGATCAAAAGATTGGACTGACAACCAACAAGGAAGAAACAACAGGTTATTTGAATCATGAGAGGTGTTTGCACTTGTTGCTGGAAATAGGTGTGTCATGTTCCATGGAATCGCCACAAAATAGAATGGACACAACTAGTGTTATCCAACAACTCCAGTTGATAAAGAATGCCATTTTAGGGAATTCTACTGTTTAAATTATCTTCTATACATTTAAACTTGTGAACTAAACTCAAATGTGAGTTGATATTAAGTCGAAGACATGCTTGACTAGAGCTAAAAAAAGTATGAATGAAAACACGTTATATAATAAGGATTAAGAAGTGTGTATGAAGTTAGCATAAAGGTTATAAATATTGTAATGAAATAAACAAGATAAAAGAACATGAAAATAGCATCAAATTTGGAAAATATGTATTGGTTTTTGGTATGTAGAGTTTTTCTTCATATATTACCAAGATATGTATTGGTTTTTGGAAAATATGTATTGGTTCACATCATAGCTTTATACTGTCTTGAGGAAGAGACAAAGTTGCATAAAGACTTCATTAGAGCAACAAGTACACACATATAGAATTAAAAGTAGGTTTTATACTTATCGAGTGTTGATTATTTACAAAAAAAAAAAAAAAAAAAAAAAATTTCTAGAAAAAACGACCTATATTCTTTTATGGTATGACATTTTGTCTTTTCATATTATATTTGTTTATCCTGGAAAGCTCCCGAGAGATAAACTAGTAATAATAATAGTAATAGATTTGATAGGCCGGATGACATTAACAATGTCCAACTAATACAAACCACGTCTAATAAGACTATGTGGTGTGGTTGAGGCAAGGCTTCTCCACATCAGCAAAAAGTGGGCCAGCCTTTGTTTTAAACAAGTTGAGGACTACCTAAGAGTGTGGGGGTAGTCCTTGGGTAGTCCTCCACTCATATTGGCAACCATTTATTTTTTATTTTCTAATTTTTAAATAAGTACATAATTAAAATAAATAATATAATATTAAATTAAAGGTCACAAATAAAAATAAAATTACGCCTAAAAAACCCCTAACAAATAAAAAAAAGTAAATAATTAAAATAAATAACATGTCTAGTTTTCCTCGTTCGCCCAAATATAATCGACCAAATCCGATTGTAGATGTACGTGCCTGTGCTCGTTGCGTAATGAGAATTCGCTAAGTTCTTGCTGAGCTGTACTAACAGGAACACTATTCTCCCCAAACTCGTTTTCATGAAAATCACAAATGGCCCTGCCTTCGTCTTCGATATGCATGTTATGCAAAATAATACAAGCATACATACAATACCACAAGTTTTTTGGTGCCCACATTCTTACCGGGTCGTCAATGATATGCCACTTTGATTGTAGAACACCAAAACAACGTTCGATGTCCTTTCTCGCCGCTTCTTGATACTTGGCAAATTTCTTTCTTTTTTCGTTGTCCGGGTGTGTGATGGTTTTAACTATTGTAGAGTATTTCGTGTAGATTCCATCAGCAAGATAATACCCGCGTGGGTATTGCACACATGATTTCGTGTGTGTGTGTGTGTTTTTTTTTTTTTTTTTTTTTTTTGTAAAAATGTTGAAGGAAATGTATTTATTTAAATAAAAATAGTTTTTTTTTTATAATTAAACGGTCATATGAGTGTTAGTAGGCCCCACAACTATCAAACAACCAATCCCAAGCCCCGTCTCAAATGTCCGAAAGTAGACGAATTGGCCGGGTGTGGGTTGGCCGGGGCGGTGTTGGCTGGCCGAAGACTGGGTCGACGTGCCCAAGCCGCCCCCACACTACATAATCTAAGAAAAATTACAAAAGGTTAAAAAATAAATTATCTAAAAAGTATAAAACAAACTTTCATGGTGGACCATAATGCTATTTAGTGGAAGAAAAAATAAGCGACTCATTAGTCACTCCACAATCACCATAATGCAATTTAGTGGAAGAAAAAACAAGCCACTCACCCCACACGATATTTTTGATCTGGTCAAGTGTTGTGTCTATATAATCATCTGTACTCGCAGCAGATTAGAAATATACTGTGTTTGAAGTTGAGTCAACTACTCACCACCAAAAATGAGTGACAGATGGTTCCGTTTTGCACCATCATTTCTCTTTGCTGTCATGGTGCATTTTGCAACATTTTCCACACTCACCCACACGACGGCTGCAAAGAACAATGCCACCTCAATCAGAGATCGTATGGCATTGCTAGCCATAAAATCAATGATCAAAGATGACCCACAAGGTCTCATGACCTTATGGAACGACTCCAACACTAACTTTTGTCAATGGGAGGGTGTTACTTGCAGCCACCGCCACCAAAGAGTCACCGTCTTGAACCTCTCATCCGGAGGCTTAACCGGTACGTTGTCTCCTTCCATTGGAAATCTAAGCTTTCTCAAGGTGATTCATCTCTTTAACAACTCATTTTCCGGTGCAATTCCACCTGAAATTGGTCGTCTCTTTAGATTACAAGAACTACGCCTTCTAAACAACTCTTTCACGGGAAACATTCCGGCTACCATAACAAATTGCTCCAACCTCCAAGTCCTTCACTTGGGTACAAATCTTCTGGTCGGAAAGATCCCAACTGGAATTGGTTCATTGTCCATGCTAAAATTACTCGTACTTCATGAGAACATTCTAGAAGGCGGGATTCCACCATTCATTGCAAATCTTACATTGCTCCGTACACTTTCTCTCATTGATTGCCAACTTGGTGGACGCTTTCCTGACGTGTTCCACCAGTTGACTAACTTGAGAAAACTTGGATTTGCTGGAAACAACCTTGTTGGTACCATCCCGCCTTCTTTTTATAATTGTTCATCTTTGGAACAAGTCCTTGTAGATGATAATAGACTCACTGGTAGACTGCCCTCCAACTTAGGCTCTACAATGCCTCGTCTTGCAACACTTTATTTGTATACTAATCGATTAACGGGCCCCCTTCCACCATCCCTTCTCGGTTCTCCACAATTAAATGACCTAGACATAGAAGACAACTATTTATCAGGAAAAATAGTAATCACTCCTAGAAATTCCTGTAATTTGGAATACTTGTCACTAGGTGGAAATAGTTTTGGAAGTGAGGAAGAGGACGAAATGAAGTTTATAGATGATTTATCTATTTGCAGAAAGCTAAGAAGCCTACATCTCGTTTACAATCAATTCAAAGGTTTACTACCGGAATCTTTAGGAAATTTGTCCACTACACTATATAGACTGAGCGTTGCTTCAAATTATTTTTCTGGTGGTCTTCCATCATCAATTGGTAATCTTATTGGTCTAAATCTACTGGACTTGTCAAGTAATCAATTCACAGGCACACTTCCAGTGACCATAGGCAATCTTACAAATCTACAGTCGCTGGATCTTACATATAATTCTTTCTCAGAAAGCATTCCGGGTTCCTTAGGGAATCTCTCATTGTTGCTTGAACTCTACCTGACTTCAAATGAATTTACCGGTACCATACCATCAAGTTTAGGGAATTGTAAAAAGTTGTTACGGTTAAACCTCGATCAAAATAACCTTACTGGAGACATACCTAGGGAACTATTTGAAATATCATCACTGTCAATTAGCCTGAATCTAGGTTTTAACCAATTATCGGGGCAACTTCCCATAGAGGTAGGCAATCTTAAGAACTTAAATGAAATTACTCTCGCAAATAATCGGCTGTCAGGCGATATTCCAAGCAGCCTTGGTAGCTGCAGTAGCCTTCAGAATCTTGACATAAGCTATAACTTATTTTCGGGATCTTTTCCATCATCGTTGGGATCTTTACGAGCCCTCGAAAATCTTGATGCCTCACATAACAACTTCACTGGGGAAATCCCGACTTATCTGGAAGTAATTCCTTTGAAGAATCTCAACATATCTTTCAATGATTTGGAGGGCGAGGTGTCGAGAAAAGGAGTGTTTGCCAATGCAAGTTCGATATCTATTCTCGGCAATAGTCGGCTTTGTGGCGGCATGCCTGAACTTCAGTTACCAAAGTGTCGGTCTAATAAGAAGAAAAACAAGTTGAGCCTTGCAGTTATATTAGTGATTTCTTTTGGTTTGGTTCTGTTTTTTGTGGTCATGGTGTTGTTTTATGCGTGTTGTCCATGGAAAAAGAAAGTTGAAGATGGTCCACAAAAGAGTACTTCATGGGAGTACCTAAGTCAGGTTTCTTATAATACACTTTACAATGCAACCAATGGGTTTTCTACTGAAAACCTAATAGGTGAAGGAAGCTTTTCATCTGTATATAAAGGGTGCCTTGATACAGATGGAGTGAATATTGTCGCTATCAAAGTACTAAACCTCCATCATCGAGGTGGTTCCAAGAGCTTCATTTCCGAGTGTGATGCACTAAGAAATACCCGGCATAGAAACCTAGCAAAAGTCATAACCTGTTGCAGTGGCATTGACTTCCAAGGCAACGATTTCAAAGCCATAGTTTATGAGTTCATGCCAAATGGGAGTTTAGACAGATGGTTACATAACCCCCAAAGTGAGCTCCATCAACTCAGTCTGATTCAGAGAGTGTCTATTGTGCTGGACGTAGCGTATGCGGTTGATTATCTTCATCATCATGCTGGACAGACTATTGTGCACTGTGACTTGAAGCCAAGCAACATTCTTCTTGATGAAGATATGGTTGCACATGTTGGAGACTTTGGCCTTTCAAAGATTCTTCAATCTGAGTACCAACATAGATATAACAGCAGCTCAGCTGGAGTTAGAGGAACCATTGGGTACACAGCTCCAGGTACGTTGTGCAGATAACTCACAACATTATCCGATTTACGTCATGATGAAAAAAATTCTGTTTTATTGCAGAATATGGAGTTGGGAGCAAAGTGTCAAAAAATGCAGATATGTACAGTTTCGGAATAATGTTGCTGGAGATGATGACATGTAAGAAGCCTACGGACGTCATGTTTGGAGAAGAGCTCAGCCTACACAACTATGCCGAGAATGCCATGGGTGATGGTGCCTTGGAGATCGTTGATCCAGTGCTTCTGAAAGATGATCAGAAGATTGGACTGACAACCAACAAGGAAGAAACAACAGGTTATTTGAATCATGAGAGGTGTTTGCACTTGTTGTTGGAAATAGGCGTGTCATGTTCCATGGAATCGCCACAGAACAGAATGGACACGGCTAGTGTTATCCAACAGCTCCAGTTGATAAAGAATGCCATTTTAGGGAATTCTACTGTTTAAATTATCTTCTGTACGTTTAAACTTGTGAACTAAACTCAAATGTGAGTTGATATTAAGTCGAAGACATGCTTGACGAGCTAAAAAAGTATGAATGAAAACACGTTATATAATAAGGATTAAGGAGTGTGTATGAAGTTAGCATAAAGGTCATAAATATTGTAATGAAATAAACGAGATAAAAAGAAGATGAAAACAGCATCAAATTTGGAAAATATGTATTGATTTTTGGTATGTAGAGTTTTTCTTCATATATTACCAAGATTCCTTCACAAATTTTCTTTCGGGAGTTCCAATTCAACATCCTCTTTGGAAGATGCCACTGTTCGTGTGTTTTTTAATTCCTCAAGCTGCAAAAAATACGACTTTTGCATTATTATGCTAGTAATATTCTAAAACAGTAAAACTGTGGGCATTTCATATCTTATTTTAAGATAGTAATTAAGTAAAATCGAAGTCAACGTAATTTTTTTCCATATAAATTTTGAATTTGTAAAATAAGAAGTTTGACTTTGAGTGACAAGATGTACCTGACTACATTTCTCTTGATGAATTGCTAAAAGCTCATTGTATCTAATTTGCAAATCAGACATCTCGGCTTGTAGTTTTTCATACTCAGATAAGCTAGGTCCGCCTAGTTTTTGCTGGACAAACCTGTTAACCAAATAATAAGTTTCTGCGGATCAGCATTTGGCAAAATATGCATTCTTCATATGAAATAAAAGCAAGATGTTCAATATGTGTTAACTTACTCAACAGCTGAGGAAGGCTTGTCATTCTGTTCATATAGTGCCACAAGAACTACAACACAAAAAAAAAAAAAAAAAAAAAAAAAAAAAAAAAAAAACACACACATTTAAATTGAGCATCTGAGGGCAAGAAGGACACATGATACGTTTATGTTCGTTCGATTGTGTTATAAACAATTATCTAACCTTTAGTCAAAGCATCGAGAACGCCACTAGACTCTAAATACTTCCTAAAAGCTTCCTTCTTTGCCTCTTTCTCCTATAAACAAAAGAATGTGGTTAGCAAATCAAATAACAAAGCATGCTGGCATAATCAACTAATGAAACGCCTAAGATTCGCAAAAAGAAACCGTAAAGAAGTTAACTAAAGAACTGTTGGTCCGTCATTAAGTAGGTTGCGAACAGATCAATCCCATGATCTAACCCTCTAATTGAGGACATTGATCCGACGGACAACTGGACAAGCCTATGTATTTCAGCTAAAATTAAGAACTAAAAATTGGTTGGTCGGTGTATATCCCATAGCTATTGCTGGCAATGGATCAGTGACCTCTGATTAAAAGCTGATGGTCATTTGATCAACATACTTCAAATTCAGTTTTAACGAAAAAAACGGCCATCAACTTAAGCCATGCCCTAAACAAGTTGAATAGTTGGGCATTATAAACATGTTATTCACATAACCAGCAACTCAGCTACATCCTATTTAACATCCCAAAATTCAAAAGATAGATCATAGAAAAAAAAAAAAAAAAAAAAACCCCTGCATAAAACTTAATAGATCTATACATAAAAACCCCTGCATTGCTGATTTTCAACTGATATCATAAAAAAAATAAAAAAAAATAAAAATAAAAATAAAAATAAAACCATTAAAAAAATATGATGACAAACCTATAGCATCAAATACATGACTGATACAAGATCTTGTTGCAATTTCAATAAGAACTGTGTACTATTGTAGTAATTGTTACAGATATGAACTTAATTTAAAGAATTATAAAACCATGTCAATCTTGAAACAAAAAGTGCAACCCTTTTGACATTTTAACTCAAATTGTACCCTCAATCCTAAATCTAAGATACTAATCAAGTCTACAGACACAAACCCACATCAATTATTGGGAATAATTGCGAAAAGAACACACAGATCGACAAAAAATGATAACTTTAAAGAAGTAAAATGCTGAAATTACAAGTAAAGAAAGGTAGGAATGAAATCTAGTGAGAACTGACCATTATTATTATTGTTGTTGTTCTAGTGTACCATAGATTTGATTGGCTGGAAGGGGGAGACAGATTTCTGGCGAATTAAATGTTGAGAATGTAAGGTATTTCAGGCACAGATCACTCTCCCTGTTTTATGCAAATATAGAAAACTCTTCTAGGTGATGAAGCCGGGCCCAGCTGGTAGAGTCATCCTGGTTTTATTCACAAGGTCATGAGTTCGGTTTTTCTGAGTGATATGCCTTGTGAGGTTTTCTAAGAAATTGATATAATAGGTGTTAAGTGGGGTGAATCAGGCTCGAGACAGGACGTGATATTAGTAGCGTCTTGAGTTCGAGGCTTAATGTCCTGGCGGCCATTAAAAAAGTTTAAACGTTATTGACTTTCTTCCCTTATTCTATAAAATGTTATGTTTAATTAATAATATGAAACGAGTTTAGGACATGTGTGCTGCAGCGAGACTTTTAAATCAAACGAAAAATAGATGTAAAAATGTTAAATATGCATCCGTGTTAACGGTTAACGGGTGTTAACTCGTCAAATTTAGAATAACGCGTAAAACATTAACGTAGAAAATAATAATTAAGTTAACGTCGAAATGACGATAAGAAGAAGAAGTTTTAAAATGTCTAGATAAACAAGTCATACGGTTAAGTAAACACGTTTCAATGTAAAAGTTAGATAGAGTGATAAAAGAAAAAAATAAATTAAAAAAAAAGGAAGAATAAGTAGAAGTATTAAAAAAATGAAGAGAAAAACATATCAAAAGGAAAACAACGATTAAAGTAAAAGGGGTGTAAATAGCTTTATTAAAATTCACTAACCAATTATTTTTCTCCAATGAACTTTTATTAACTGAGAACTAACCAATTTTAAAATTGTAAAAGTTTGAAAATTAAAAAGATCATTGGAGGAAATTTGTTTGAAAGTTGGGACTATTGTGAGGAATTTCTTAAGTGTATATTATTTGATGACCAACGATGCAAGGTTTGGATTATTAAAATCTAATTCCCTAGAAAAAAAAATGATAAATTGTTTAATGGTTGGATCCAATTGATAAAGCCATGGTAGTTAAAGGTGTTGTTCATCTTGATTTCAGCGTTTCGTACCTGGTCAAAGACGGATCTAATATAACTTAAGACATTAAAAAAATAAATTAATATTTGCAAAGACTTATAACAAAAGGTTAACGATATTATTATTATTAATAAAAAGTAAACGAACGAACATCTTAATAATTCGAATTAGTTTGACTTATGATATAGTCATGAGTCATGACTATGCTCTACATCAAGAGTCAAACCAAAGAAAGTCAAACTAAACCAACTATTCACACACTCCACGAATCATGAGGCACAGGATCATCAAAACCTCATCCAAAAAACTGTCAAAAATAACCAACCTTCCAATCCAACCAACTTCCACAACAATAACAAAACAATATCCACCAAAAAATAATAAAATCCTTAAAATTAAAAAATCTATATCTTTATTTCCTCAATGGAACAGGATGACCTTAATCTAACCTCTTACTATCACCACCACCACTCACAACCACCACCACAACACCATCCACACCACCACCAACAACCACCACCATCAACCATCACCAATGGCATGCTACAAACCACCACTAATGACCCAAGATCATCTCAACTGCTCTACCCGCATAATTCGGCTCCTTCGGCTGTGTCTTCGCCTTTAGAGACAACTGTTAGGAGGAAAAGAGGCAGACCGAGAAAGTATGGCACACCCGAACAAGCTGCGGCTGCTAAAAGATTGTCATCAACGTCTTCGGCTTCAACTTCTGTCCCACAGTTATCTGCAGCTAGTAAAAAAGAGTTGTCTTTGGGAGTTAGTGGCTCTACTTCATTTAAGAAGGCTTCTGTTGGTGTGTTTATTGTTTGTTTTGTTAGATTTTGTAACATTTGTTTGTAACAGAATATGTTTGATGAAAAGTGTAAGTTTTTTTTGTTTATTTGTTTAGGGAACACTGGACAAGGTTTTACACCTCATATTATTACTGTGGCTGCTGGAGAGGTATGAAAGTTATATATTTTAGTAAAGCTACAGTTATTTACTAAAAATAGAGGTTTACTATTCATTCAATTTTTTTTTTTTTTTTTTTTGAGAAAATGAAGATATTATTGAAAACAAAGTTATAGGACAAGAAAATAAAAATAAATAAAAAAAACATAAAAATACACAATATGGCTCTCATGGGCGGTTCTTCACTAGGGTCAGACTGGGTCTCGGCCCACCCAGTTTTTTCATTTCGTAGTGTAAATTTTAGCGAAATTTCCGAAAATTTTTATATGTATTGAGTCCGGCCCTACCAGATTGAGCCCAACCCTACCCGGTTTTTCGTTCATAATCCGCCACTGATGGCTCTAGTCTAGTAGATGGAGCTTCACCCAATTTTTTTTTTATCTAAACAAACATAGTTTTAATCTCTCCATATCTTATGTAAGCGATTGCGAATGGAAGGAAAGGAAGAAAAAAGATAATTAATTAAATAGGAATAGATACGGGAAATGAGATGTGGGAGGTTTTTAAGAAATGAACACGTTACAAGGGTAAATTTGTTTTTTAGCTAAGAGATGGAGAACGAGATGTGAATGCTTTTGTAAATTTTTTACGGTTTTTTGTTTGGGATGCATAATTTGAATAACACTCACCTTTTTCTTTTGTGATTTGTGGAGATTATGATAGGATATTAGCCAGAAAATAGCGTCGTTTATGCAACTAAGGAAGCAAGAGATGTGTGTGCTCTCAGCATCTGGTTCCGTATCTAATGCTTGTCTAAGCCAGCCAGTTTCATCAGGAGGCAATATTAGTTATGAGGTACACATATTTCTAGTAAAAAAAGGGCGACAATTAAGCGTATAAAACTAATGGTTTATGTGGTATCAGGGCCGCTTTAACATCCTATCACTATGTGGATCTTATGTGCGTAATGATGTTGGTGGTAGCACGGGTGGATTAAGTGTATGTTTGTCTAGTAACGATGGCCAAATCATAGGAGGCAGCATCCAAGGGCCTCTGATAGCTGCAGCCGCTGTCCAGGTTGGATTCTTTTAGTTTGAGTCAGAGTAGATTTGGATAACGGGTCAAAATGGGTTCGGGTCAACTTAATTTTTTTTTTTTTTTTTTTTTTTTTTTGGGGGGGGGGGGGGTATGGGTTCGAGTGATGGTGCCTTTATGCTAAATTTTTTATTGGTTCTTCAGGTGATTGTTGGTACATTTGCTATTGATAGTAAGAAAGAAAGTGCTGCAGTTATAAAAGAGGATGCTTCTACCAACAAGTTGCCATCACCAAATGTGGGGCCATCAGTTCCAAACCTGAGTTTCCTATCGGGACCGGATTCTTCCGCAAGAAACGTAGTTGGCGGCAACGATCAGCAACAAAATATCGACGGGTACCAATTCATGATCCAGAATCGGAATTTGCCTGTTGGCGATTGGAGGAATAACGAGTCTAGGAACACTGCTGGTTTTGACTTCTCAGGTATGCTTTCGAGGGTGTTTTGACTTTTGACGCGCACGTGGTGAAACTGGCCGATTTCAGTACTGATGGATTACCTGTTGGTTTTGCAGGACGAGCGAACCATGGTGCCCAGCAGTCACCAAAGAACACGGACTATGACCGTTTTCAAGACTGAACAAACCTTTGGACCGCGGTACTGAAGTATGATTCGGGTTAAACCGGTTGGATATAATAGCTTCTTTTGTGCAGGAATTGGTGGGAATTAAAGTTGTAACAGAGTGCATTTTCATTGTACAGTTAACCCAAAAACATACTTGTCTTTAAAGGTGTTGTTGATGTGTACTTTTAAGTTTTAACAGTAAGCAAATGCTTTTCTTGAACTTGTTTTTGGATTAACTAATGTATCTAGAATCTTGCTTAATTAAGGTATGCAAATTTCATTTTTTTTTTCATTTGTTGTAATGTTTTTTACATGACCAACACATGTTGTAGGTTATACATGAAATGTTACATAACATAACTTTCATTTTTTTTTCATTTGTTGTAATGTTTTTTACATGACCAACACATGTTGTAGGTTATACATGAAATGTTACATAACATAACTTAAATAGATATCTCAAAATCGCATCTTCTGAAATTCCTTCTACATACAATTCGGATGTAGAATCATATTTTACTGTTTTCTTAACAAATAAAATAAAGTAAATAAATTCCATTTTATTATATTAGGTATGACCGTCCGTGGTGAACTTTAATTTGAGCGTGAAGGCATGCATTAGCGCCCTATGATGCCCCCAACACTGCCCTCAGGGGCGCTAATCTTGCAAAAATAGGCAGTGACGTTTTTTTTTTTGCGCTTGGTTGTGGTGTGGTGGTCTTGGGTTTTGTGGCAGCCAATCAAATTAAGGGGAAGGGGCGCTAACATACCGCCCACTATGGACGGCCTTAGCCCTTAGGTATGACAAACATATTAGGTTCTTAAAAAATGTATATATTATTATTGTATTAAATGTATATATTATTGTATTAAAATATAATAAAAATGTAACTAGTAATCCGAGAATCCGAGATGATTAGTAAAACATCACCGTAACATTATAACACATGTTGATAAATCGTTAAACTGGCCGATCAAACCAAACTAGACACCAACCCAACCCAATCCAACCCATTTACTACATGAGATGGGGTATATGTAGATGTGGTTAGGGGTATTAATCCTCAATTTTGCTTGGTTTTAACAAAAATTCTAGACCAAATCACTAGTTATGGTTTTGGAGAATGACAAAACGAGTACAGGTTTGGCCCACCCTTTTTTTTCTAAAATCGTCAGTTTGTATATAGAAGATTATAATAATATGATAAGGTGGTTCATGACTTCATCATTATAAAACATACTTTGACCGTGTTCAAGTTTCAAGCTTCAACCCAATCTGAACTCTTAAATTGTTAAAACCGACAAATTGCAACTTTTTTAAAAGGGGTTCCTATTGGTACATCCTCACTTGTTAGTGGCAGAGCTTGAAACATTTTATCGAGGGAGCTGAAAGTCACGAGACTCGGAAAGGACTCTAATACCTATAAAATTTTGATGGGAATCATCATCAATCGTATAGGGCTTGTTTTGTTGAGAGTCCGATGAGTATCCAAGAAACAGAGTATCACTCCAATGATTTTAACTGGGATGAACTGAGGCAACGCATTGAGAAGGATCCTAAACTTAGTTACCATTTTATCCCTTTTACCCCTCAATCTTTATCTTCATCCCCATCTTCCTTAGATTCTCAATCGTGGAACCAGTTTCATGCCCGTCACTCTACTGGAAAGTTCTTCAAGGTACATACATACATACATATCCAATCTTAGGTCCCATTATTGTTTAATATCTATTATTAATGCATACCCATATAATGGATTTAAACTTTAAAGGATGATATATAATCAATTGCTGATGAAATATCCTTTTGAAGGTATTCTTTGCCCTTTTGGAATATCCCACTCATAGCTAAGCTAATGGTAGGGTATGAGGGAGGACGGGATGAAGGCAAACCTTTCCTCTATCCTCGCTCCGACCCCAAAAGCCTTTTTTACGTTTATAGTATAGTAATCTTATGTTGTCAAAAGCGCACAAGGCGCGCTTAGAAACGCATCCTGGCACAGGTTTAGCGTTGCCACCACGCACAATTCAAGTCTAATTCTGGCAAAAAAAATTGTTGGAAACCTCTAAATAAGCCTAAAACATGTTAGAAACGGCTAAAAACGGTTTTTTTTTTTTTTTTTTTACAATGTGCCCTAGCTTAAAGAAGCCTTCGCTTTTTAAGCGCATGGGGGCTTAGGTTCCGGCCTCTGTTCTAGGCCTATGTGCTTTGAGTGCAGGGGCGAAGCTTGGTTCTCGAATCGGGAGGGGCCGGACTCAATTTTTTTCGATCGGTAGTGGCAAATCGGCGGGGCCGGACTCAACCCGGACTCGATTTACCTACGAAAATCGCAAATTTATACCACTGCGCCAAAAAACAGGGGGGCCAGGGCCACTCCTGGCCCTCAACATCCTTCGCCCGTGTTTGAGTGCGCTTAGCGCTTTTGAGAACATAGTAGTAATCCAAATAACATAAATGTGGGCTACGGGAATCAAAGCAACAACCATACAATAAAGTTCTGATGATGATAGTAGTAAATTAACTCTAGAAATAGATAAAAGAGCAAGGGGACAAGAAAATGTAGCACTAACCTCCTTGCAAGTACCTATACGCTCCGCTAAAAAAATCTATACGCCAAGACAACACAAAGGCCGACAAAAGTGTAGGAATGGCTATGACCGAAAGACAAATCTATGTACAACTGCCAAGTTGTTTAAAAATTATTTGTCTGTGCAGGAGAGACGGTATTTGTTTAAGGAATTTCCTGAACTAGCTTCTTGTGAAGAAAATTCCAAGCTATTGGAGGTGGGATGTGGTAATGGAAGTACTGCTCTACCGATATTACGGTAATTCAAAATGTGTGCTTTATTGCGAACAGCATTCTATGTACTGTATTAATTAATTATGAAATTATTGACGAAATTTAACACTGAGTTTATTTTTCTTCTGTTGTTTAGTTACAAAGAAAACATCGTTGTATTTGCCTGCGATTGTAGCACAGAGGCGCTTGATAGGGCAGCAGAAGTAATACATGCTTCTACTGTGTCGTCAGCCAGAAGCCGTTTTCGTCCATTTTGTTGGGATTTTTCTACATGTCGGTTCCCTAAGTGGCTGATATGTGATTCTTGCTATGAAACGTCACTACAAAAGCAGAATGTGTCTTTTTCGGACATTGACAATGGCGAAAGGGATTCTACTGATACAGCTTTATTAAAGAATAGTGAATGTTGCATTGGCGGAATGGACTTTGTTACATTGGTATGTCCCATCATCTCCAATATTATTCCTGCCCCTGTTGACCTTTGTTTTAAAAGGCATGTTGGCAAATGATTCTGATATGCAGCGGATTTCGAACAAAAACAGTATGTATATAGTAACAGAAATCGAATAACAGAATAAGATATATAAATTCAGAATGTTTGCCTTCGAACTTGGATAGAAAACAGAAACAAGAACATAAAACTGTTCGAGAATAGTGGATTGCCTTACAAAATGTACATGTATGTCTATTATATACAAAATGAAATGACACGACTTGATGACAGTTACTTTGGTCTAATAGTTGTGTTGGTTTGTCTTTAACAACTCCCACCCTTTCATAATTTGGCGCCAATTATAACTGTCGGGGGTAAAACAGTCTTTTTGCACTTGAAGCCCTTTGAGTCACGCCTTCTGCCATCAGTGTTTGCTAAAGCCCTTTTGTTTCTGATGCTTGACCCATTTGCAGCCGATTGTTCCTAACCCTTGTCCTTATAATTCTATCAAACTAAGATCTTAAATATTTACATATGTCCTACTTATATACATGTACACATACATACAAATACATACATTTAGAGTTTACATATTTACAAGTTTGCATTTGCATTTACATATTAACAAGGCACGCCTGAGAAGCGAGGTGAGTTCGAAGTTGATATAAGCGGTTGATATGTTTGGTCAAAATTAGGGTCTGTAGGAGGCTGATATGTAAAAACAACCAAAAGGATGTATGAATTATGTAAGGTTTACTTAATTAAATGGTTGATATGTAAAACAGATAAGAGACGCATCTTTTGATTGTAAATAAAGCTTATTTAGTTGTATATAGAGCAAGCCTTGTGTCTTGGCTTTTGGGACCTAAACGCCTCGGAGCGCCTCATGCTTTTTTAATCCAATTCGTTTACTGCTGCTATTTTACTCTCTAAATCTTAATTTGGCAGTATAAAATTTGGCAGATTTTTACTCTCTCGGCTGTACCACTGCATAGGATGTCTGCAGCTGTTGCTGAGTGTTTCTCTGTTCTAAAACCTGGTGGATTGCTCTTCTTCAGGGATTACGGTATTGCTTACTAAACTTAAAAATCACCTTAATTATGAAAATATTGTTTCATCTGTTCATAAGACTAGAGCATGTATGTGACACAGGTTTAGTGTCCGGTTTTTGTGGCGTGTGCTTAACTTTGTTGTTGATTGATCAGGTCTTTATGACATGACTATGCTTAGATTTGAGGCTGATCAAAGAGTGGGATTTAGGGAATACAAACGTTCTGATGGCACCCGTTCATACTTTTTTTCTTTGGATGTTGCACGAGATCTCTTTCTAGGTGCTGGCTTCATTGAGGTAAACATCTTTTACCCAAAGTTTCTTATCATTTTTTCAATTATACACAAAAAATAATAATAATAATAATAAAAATAAATAAAAATAAAAGTTTGTTTATAAGCCATTGTGTGAAACATGTTTTGCAGGTTGAGCTTGAATATTGTTGTGTGAAGTCAGTAAATCGTCGTAAACAGAAGACCATGCACCGGGTTTGGGTTCATGGGAAGTTCCAAAAACCACCCATGTAAGTTTGTTTTGTACTAAATAAGATTCTAGCTGATAGAAAGGCATCAATAATATGATTAAAATACTTAAAAAGATAACATTTCTCTATGACAAAGGTATCCTAACGCATAATATAATCTGCAGTTAACTTGTCATGTATACTAAGCTCCTTATCGTGGAGTAAGAACATACATTTTACAAGCATGTGATTCTACAGTTGCCGAGATCTGTCCCTTGACTGAATTATTAGTCCTATGCTGCAAAGAAGAAAAAAAATGGAATTGTGACATCTAAAGTTACTGCATGCTAGAATGATTCAAAATCTTTTTTTTTTGTATGTCTTACCGCCCACAAGTCACGAGCGTTGACGACTGTGGTTGATTTGAGTCCTATATCGGACCAGTACGCTGTAATTTGGGTTGTTGATCTTCCTCTGTTCCATAGAATCACAGCAACTTTGTTATGTGCAAGAGGGCCGGCCCAAACCTGCGTTTTTAGTTGTCAACTCCAGTTTTGATTTGGGACTACTTTTATTATACAGTTGACAACATTTTACCTCCAAAGCACCATTTTTCTTAACCTTCTTCCCCTGGACTCCGAGACTATCTGCATCAACTTGAGACTGGTGAGTAATATCCAAAAATTAATGACAGGAAAGGAATTGTAAAGCTTTTTAACCGACCTTGATTCACCGCGATAACTTCCCTGTTACTAAGTATCTCATGTGTTTCTTTGCTCATTGATCGCACATCGCAACCGATCACTAAAGGCGCCTAGAATGTCGTCAGTCTCTAGAAATATATAAAATTATGATAAAATCGATATTTATGTACAAATGATATACCTTTGCTAATGCCCAAATGCTGAAATGGGATCGATATTCCTCTGTTGTCATGCCTCCATTCCCAACTTCCAACATGTCGGGATCTAAGAGCAAATCACAAGATAACACGAGCTTAAGAAGCGTTAGACTGCACTATGGGTAGCGTTTACAGGTGGCGACCCAAACACGACATGAACACCAGACATGAATATGACATGTTTGGCGGGACCTTTTTCTATTTTCTTGAATTTTATTACTCTAGTATTACCAATTGTAACAAAAGATTCAAATGCACACACGATTTAAATTAGCATACAATGATACAATACTTAATTAGTTTTTCTTTATGACATAAAAAGTATTTTTAAAATTTTATATTAATAAACAAGGTAAATGGATGAACTTGTCATATCGCCTGGAACACAACTTAGTGTAGCTAAACATGTTTGCAGGTGTGACCTGAGCACATCAGTTTAGACTGAATCCAAACTTGTATATTTTATGTTAGATTCATGTCGTGTTTTAGTATCGTGTAATTAAAAAAAAAATTACCATTCCATCCACCGGGTTTCGCGTACCTTGCCCATTTATCATTTTCATCAGCGCGTGAAGTCATGCTAGCAGGATTTGAAGTACCAATTATTTTGATGATGAAATCAATATATTTTTTTTAAGGTATAAAGTATAAATGTAAATATTGATTTGATTAAAAAGTATACCTATTCCAATTATCAGAAATATCTCTTGTGGTTCTCCAGCTATTGCCAAATTTATGTGCCCAAGTTGCAGGAACATCTCGGCCCCTTTACATGAATAATACGGTCAATTTCGCCCATCATTTTTAACTTATGTATTTAATATAAAAGGAGATCGAGACTAACCCTTCACATAAAGAAAAGAAAATGGGCCTTCCTGCCTTCTGCAATGCTTTTGTCATTGTTGGAAACCTTTGGTCACAAAAGCGAAACCCTTTATAAGTCGCATTACAATTTGGGTAAGGCTAAAGAAACACCACTAAAGTGCGTCATATGGGTCGTTTGAGGTCCCCATGTGTTCACCAAATCATACGGTCTGCATGTTATGTTTGACTGACACATAAATGACTGATGTGACCACTGACAAAGTCATATGACCCGTATGATCATTTTCGCCATATCATATGGCGCATATCATAGAATATGACTTGTATGATATGCTAGTTGGTTTGGTGTACACGTTTGGGGTAATGTTTATATAGCATCACGTACCCTTACAAGTTACAGTTGAATATATACACTTTTTATATTATTTTGGTTAGATAATAATTTTAATATCCTAAAATTTATGTACCTTTCCTTAGGGTTTATGCCCCGATTGTTGCAGTTATCATATTTCAAGTAATCGATTCCCTGTACGATAAGGTAATTGATTTAATTTGATTTTATACCGGGAGTAAATATCACGGAAACAAAAACGAAGGTAAATGTACCCATGACGCGAAGGTTTTAGCGTCCTGCACTTCATGGCCTAATGATCCGGGCATTTTCCCGCTACAGGTTTGAGTTCTGTGGGAAAAAGAAGATGAGAAAATGAGATGAGGTCAATATGATTTAGATTAAGATTATATTATATCTTAAATACCCTGCATCAGAGTAAATTCCAAGCTTTAGTCCTTTGTGATGAACGTAATCAGCTAATGCTTTCATTCCAGAAGGAAATGTATCTGCCTTTGGAACGAAATTCCCCTACAAAATCAAAATCATTTCGTTCATGATCGCGATTTTAAAAATGATGTTTGTGATGAAATGTACAGTAGTTCACTCGTGACATGTTTGGGTGTGTCTTACCTTTGAATCTCTATGCAGTTCTGCCCAACAATCATCTAAAACACAAAAAAGTACATATGTATCATTGACAGAATAAACATATAAACAATTACTTGGATAATTTCGAGACTAAATATTTGGTTATAAAATGTTAATATACAACTTTTATTTACTCCTATCCCTCATACCAACTAAAATTCTCCTTTGTAATCTTCTAAGAGTTTGCAAACTTTGTTTTTGTTTTCCGGATGAAGACTTGTTTTGAGGGGGACACATCTAGATATTACTACCACGAAATGTCGAAAACACGTTACGGCTGAGTGATATGCGTCATATCAGTGTCACATAGGAATAGCGTCCCCATTTAACATGCAAGCAATGGTTTAAGCCCCAATAGCACCTTCTTTGTTTTAATTGAAGTGGGCCCACCAGATTTCCCTATTCAAGTGGCCCCCCAATGACGCCCTACCCCATATCACCCAGTCTAGCTCTGAAAGTCACTCTTCATAAAGTCAAAACGCTTAAAACATGTTAACTGGAATCGGAATAGACATCTTTATGAAACCAACCACTTTTAAAGATCGATGAGAGATTCTCTTGACGTGTTAGATATATTATCATCCAACGTTGTTTTGTAAGATCTGATAAGATGTTATACGACCCATCATATGAATACAAAATTTTATATATTCATAACAGACATTATAAAAAACATTATTAAATGCAATACTTTACCTATATTAACATATTGGTACCCAGCAGCTGCAAGTCCAGTTGATACCATTGCATCCGCTGTTTAACATAAAGAAAATATTATGAAAAAAAGTCATATCCATTTCTTCATTATATGAAAAAGGACGGGTAAAGGTTAAATATATTTACCAGTTTCCCTGATTAGTTTTTCTTCGATATGACAAGCAAAGTGGTTCCAACTATTCCACCTGATCACGCATGCACATATCAATAATTTGTTTATGTTCACGCATGCACACATCAATAATTTGTTTATTTTATAAAAATAAAAAAAGTCATATATTAATTAAAATAAATAGATTAAAGATGTATTTATTTATAATTTAAAAGATGAAAATTAAAAAATAGTAGTAATAATTTAATAAATAAACTAGTGTTCATACCAACATTTGAAAAAATATATTATATATTTTACTAGAGTAATAAAAAGCAGGGATCGTATTTAATTTACTAAATTCGCCGTTATACATATTTTTTAGCTATAAGATAAACCAAGCACTACAAGAAATGTGACAATATTTGCGTCAAGTAGCAAATATCTAATTAACAGAAAATAAATACTAGTAATTTTGCATAGAAATAACTAATCTTAATATAAAAATGACCATGTTACAAGTATTGATCGAGTTTCCTTTTATTAATTTTTTTAGTTAATTAAATCTATAGTTTTTGTAATAAAATATTGCAATTTATTAATATACGTTTACAACGTGGTTATTCTTGTCATATTCCCAATCAATTATATTGCACTGACAATGAAAATGAATTTATGCTAAAAAAAGTAGTAGTCACTAGTGAGAAATAATTATGGTCGTTTAAATTAAAACTTTCACCTACAAGTATTCCCGACAATCATAAAAATGCTCGTTTTACTCTGTGTTCATTGTACAACTAATAAGGCGAAGAGTACAAGTGATAAAGCTAGTAAATGCATGAACATACTTACCCCATCTGTGGAGTACGGCCAAGTCCGTTGTCCAAAAGGCTCCTCCGGTCATGTGTGCTGCTAAATGTTGTACGTGCTGCTTTGATGGTGGTACATCCGATGCTTATAAGCAAGAAGGTGAAGAAGCAAAGTACAAGCTTTTGATGCATGTTTGCTGTCGAAGATAAGGGAATGGTACAATCAGTGAGGTAGCAAATGGGAAGTGTTCACATATTTATATGTACATATTATTATCTATATATTAATTTTAGGACATTTGAACACTAAGATAAATATTTTACTTTTATTATTATTTAATTGTTATATTATTATCATACTAACTATATAGGTAACTTAATTTTTTATATATTTTATTATTTATTTGTTAATATTTTAGTAACGTGGTGGACTGACGTACTATGCTAATGTGTATCGACTCTATTTTTCTAGGTGTCCTTATTTTCTTCCTAATTTGACCACCAAACTTTGACCACTAACTTTCTTACTAACTTACATACTTTAATTTCTTCTAATTTGACCATCAAACTTTGACAACAAAACTTTTAGCTTTTAACATTTCAAACTTTGACCACCAAACTTTTAGTTTTTAGCCGCGATTATTTTTTTGAAGCCCACATGATAATAACAGTCACATAATATTATCGTTTATGTCCATGAAACTCTTCACGCAACATGAGCTCCCACAGTGACGCGCGATCTTTAACGTCCACCAAACGCTCAACGCAACAGGAGCTCCCGCGGCAAAGCGCGGGGTAATAGAACCCTAGTTTCTATAATTGTATTTATTTATTTGTTTATAACTTTATATATGAAATACATGATTTTGTTGAATCATATTTGGGGTTAGTTAAATCTAGGATTACTACACCACCTGACATTAACATGATGGTATATCAGGATTTACACACCACTTAACTTTATTGAGAACTAGCATTAAATGCATTAAATATATCAGTCAAACATGGGTAACATTAAATGCGTTAAATTTTTTTTTTTTAATTTAATATATTGCTCTTTACCCAGAGCAATATATTGTGTAATTTTTAGTTTGATATATATGATGAGGTCCATTCACCAACTGAGCTACCTGTGAAGAACACATCGTGTAATTTTTAGTTTGATATATATGATGAGGGGATAGCAATTAGCAATTAACACAGTCTTAGAGCACTCACATCCCATCCACCAAATGTATGTGAGTGTGTTCACCAAATTATATGAGGTGGGTGTAAGTGATTGTGAGTGGAGGAGAGAGAAAATATTTGGTGGAAGCACTGTTCCACCCTAAATATGAAAAACTACTGTTCACCCCTATATATATTTTAATATTTTTGTAAGTAGTTGTGAGTGAGGAGAAAGAAAATGTATTGATAAAAGTATGATTATTTTAATTAAGAGAGAGAAGATTTAGGGGCGAAGTAGTGATTTTTAGTGTAGTTTGATGGATGGGTTGTAAATGCTCTTATATCTAGGAATACAGTTTAATACTATTCATTTTCTTCTTTTTTATATACATTGCCCTCCATTTCACAACATACATCAAGAAAACAAACTATTTCATTATTAATAACTGAATAAATATTGTTTATCAAAAGTAAATAATTGAATTCAAATATGAAGTAGATCCCTGCTGCAATCTTTCTAGAAGTTGATGATAATGAGAACGTTTGGAATCTAGATTAATTACGTAACACGTCTAAGGATGGAGGATGAGCTCATTAAAGGCCGTATTAAAATTATTTATTCGTTCAACATAACATGTACGTTCAAAAAAAATGAAAAACAATTTAAAAAAAAAAAGCAAGAATGTGATGGGTTCCAAGGTTAAATAGAAAAAACTCTAAAAAGAAATTAGAGGTCGACACTATAATCTTGTAAATAAATGTATGTTTATTATTAATAAAAGACTAGTTAAGAAAAGAAAAAAAGATGGAGTTAGATGTAAATTAAAATGATTAAACAAAAAAAATGAGGTAAGCATGTCACGTGGGTGTGTGAAATCTGATGTTGAAGTAAGCATGACGTCACATGGTGTATTAATCCTAGTTGGGGTTATACGTTTCATACACCAAGTGACATTACATTATGGGGTGTGTGACATCAAATTCTGGGTATGTGGCAGCCTCCTATTGGTGTATAATGTGAGCTAGGATGTATGAATCCTAATTAGATGGTGTATGATTCTTAAATACCTTTCAAAAGGTTGATAATTAAAGCATAATAAATAATGATTGTAACATGATTGATAAATAATTAGGTAGGGGATAACAATTCCTAAAGTACAAGCTTTTGATCCAGTAGAAATCAGCATGATGTCATATCAGGATTCACACACCACTTAATTTTATTGGGAACTAGCATTAAATGCATTAAATATACCAGTCAAACATGGGTAGCATTAAATGCATTAAAATTATTTTTTTAATTTAATATATATGATGAGGTCCATTCACCAACTGAGCTACCCGTGAAGGACATCGTGTAATTTTTAGTTTGATATATATGATGAGGGGATAGCAATTAGCAAGTAACACTGTCTTATATCTAGGAATACAGTTTAATACTATTCATTTTTCTTCTTTTTATATACATTGCCTTCATTTCACAACATACGTTAAGAAAACAAACTATTTCGTTATTAATAACTGAATAAATCTTGTTTATCAAAAGTAAATAATTGAATTCAAATATGAAGTAGATCTCTGCTGCAATCTTTCTAGAAGTTGATGATAATGAGAACGTTTGGGATCTAGGATTAATTACGTAACACATCTAAGGAGGGAGAATGATCTCACTAAAGGCCGTATTAAAATTCTTTATTCGTTCAACATAACATGTACGTTCAAAAAAATGAAAAGCAATTTCAAAAAAAAAAAAAAAAAAGCAAGAATGTGTTAAGTTCCAAGGTTAAATAGAAAAAAACTCTAAAAAGAAATTAGAAGTCGACGCTATAATCTTGTAAATAAATGTATGTTTATTATTAATAGAAGACTGGTTAAGAAAAGAAAAAAGATGAAGGAGTTAGATGTAAATTAAAATGATTAATAAAAAAAATGAGGTAAGAATGATGTCACGTGGGTGTGTGGAATCTGATGCTGAGGCAAGCATGACGTCACATGATGTATTAATCCTAAATCCCCTTTTCAAAAGGTTGATAATTAAAGCATGATAAATAATGATTGTAACATGATTGATAAATAATTAGGTAGGGGATAGCAATTACTAAAGTACAAGGTTTTGATCCAGGATTCACACACCATTTAACTTTATTGGGAACTAGCATTAAATGCATTAAATATATCAGTCAAACATGGGTAGCATTAAATGCATTAAAATTATTGTTTTTTAATTTAATATATTGCTCTTTACCCCGAGCAATATATTGTGTAATTTTTAGTTTGATATATATAATGAGGTCTATTCACCAATTGAGCTATCTGTGAAGGACACATCGTGTAATTTTTAGTTTTATATATATGATGAGGGGATAGCAATTAGCAAGTAACACAGTCTTATATCTAGGAGTACAGTTTAATACTATTCATTTTTCTTTTTTTTTTATATACATTGCCCTCCATTTCACAACATACATCAAGAAAACAAACTATTTCGTTATTAATAACTGAATAAATCTTGTTTATCAAAAGTAAATAATTGAATTCAAATATGAAGTAGATCCATCTTTCTAGAAGTTGATGATAATGAGAATGTTTGGGATCTAGGATTAATTACGTAACACGTCTAAGGAGGGAGAATGATGTCATTAAAGGTCGTATTAAAATTCTTTATTCGTTTAACATAATATGTACGTTAAAAAAAATGAAAAGCAATTTCAAAAAAAAAAAAAAAGCAAGAATGTGATGGGTTCCAAGGTTAAATAGAAAAATAAATGTATGTTTATTATTAATAGAAGACTAGTTAAGAAAAGAAAAAGGACAGTTCTAATTAAACCCCCCACCTTCTATTTTCACTCCCTCAAAGCGCCTCGCTTAGGCCTAAGCGAGGCGCTTTGAACTCAATTCGAGGAGGTCAGTACGAGGGGCAGAAAAAGCTGATTTTTAAATTCGAAGCGCCTCGCTTAGGCCTAAGCGAGGCGTTTCGAGGGGGTAATTTATTTTGGTAGTTGTTTTGATGTTTTGAGTTGGTTTTTTTATTTTTTTTAATTTAATAATTATAAAAAGTTAAAAAAATTTAAAAAACAAAGTAATAACCCTAATCATTGTCAATGACTTAAACTTGACATCATCAACCACGTATAGTCAATGAATGCGGTATGCGCGTTAAATTTCATTAAATGCGGCAAAACTTGGATCCGGTTGGAGTCTAAAGCTTCGTGTGTCATCTGTCATCCTTGTGTTTCCAAGATACAGGCAAGTCCTCGTCTTATCCACACCACAAAACAACTTCAAAATTTCAACTTCCCGTTCAGGTGCTTAAGTCCACCTTGAAGACTGGATTCGGTGCAATCAGAATCCGAATGCGGTATGCGCGTTAAATTTCATTAAATGCGGCAATCAAGGGATCCGGTTGGAGTCTAAAGCTTCGTGTGTCATCTTGGTCGAACTCATGTTGCAACATTCGTCTTGTGTGTGTTAGGGTCCGAAATTTTAGGCTTTTTAGTGGGTTTTTCCATCTTTGTGTTTCCAATTTTTTTTTTTAATTAGCTTAAATCTCTCTGATCCATGGTACCTTGAAGACTAGATTCGGTGCAGTCGACGAACATCATTCAAAATTTCAACTTCCCGTTCAGGTGCTTAAGTCCACCTTGAAGACTGGATTCGGTGCAATCAGGCTCCGAATGCGGTATGCGCGTTAAATTTCATTAAATGTGGCAATCAAGGGATCCGGTTGGAGTCTAAAGCTTCATGTGTCATCCTTGTGTTTCCAAGACACAGGCAAGTCCTCGTCTGATCCACACCACAAAACAATAATCTTGAAGTTTTTTAATATAGCCATTTTTCCCTGGTTTACCAGGAATGGGTTGAAGGTGTGTGTTGCACCGGCTTGAGATATGAGTTTGAATAGCTTAAATCTCTCTGATCCATGGTATCCACTTTCAGGTTGTCGCAAAAAGTTGATACAAGATGATCAGAAAAACAAAAACGATTAGCTTAAATCTCTCTGATCCGTGGTATCCACTATCAGGTTGTCTTCATCGTTGACCGCTATCTCTCGGATAACAACTGAAAAGTTGTCTTCAATGATTATAAAGAAACTTGAAAGTAATTACAAGAAGATGATCAAAGATGCTACAACATAACTTGCACCGGCTTGAGATATGAGTTTGATTAGCTTAAATCTCTCTGATCCATGGTATCCACTTTCAGGTTGTCTTCATCGTTGACCGCTATCTCTCGGATAACAACTGAAAAGTTGTCTTCAATGATTGTAAAGAAACTTGAAAGTAATTACAAGAAGATGATCAAAGATGCTACAACATAACTTGCACCGGCTTGAGATATGAGTTTGATTATTATCGTATTTGCAACTTAGTTCCTTTCTCTCGAAAAACAAAAACGAAGGTTTGCGTGTTAGCGCCGATCCGATTGTTAAAAGTATCAAGACTATGAAATTAGTAAAACAACTGAATTTTACTTGCTTGCATGAAAAGTTATTTTTAAATGTTTGGTAATATATTTTTAAATGTTTGGTAATATATTTTCTGATCAAAAAAGGCATAACTATGATGATCATTTCTCGAAAAGTAATAAAAAACACTTAAAAATGAATTAAAAACAATTGTTGCGAGTTAGGTTTAGTCGGAGGACCACGTACAATGATTCATCAATTTTGGGACGCCTTTCTTCACTACCTTCCCTAACTGGGATAAGGTGCTGTCTTCCTTCTGAACTCCGGCTACGATCTCTCCTATGAAGTGGGCTCGTGCTCCTGTGCCTTCTAGACCGACTCTCATGGTAATAATCCCGGTCACGGTGGTCACGGTCATCATACCTCCGGCTATGACCTCGGCTCCCATGGCCGCGTTCTTCATAGCTTTTATGTCTGTATGGACTTCTGCTACTGCTTCGGCTACAGCTGTGCCTTCTTCTGTACCTTCCAAACAATTGACGCCTTAATTCCCTGAAAAAGAAGGAAAAATCAGAAATATGCCCAATATAGGTTATTGGATTCAACTTATGGAACTGATACTTCCACATTAATCAATTCTTAATGCTTGGATTAACACACTCTGAATCTGATTACTTAGGTGTCAAATTATCAGTTACTACAAGCTACAACAACATCTGTCGTTTTAACCTAATTTAAGAGACTTCCAGATTTAACAACAAATATGTATATAGCATGATTTAGCATACAAAATATGGAATGAAAATATACAAAAGCACTCTTATTGAGAATCAACCAGCAAGTCTTTCAAGCATGTGAATCGTGAGGCATCGATTAGAATATTTCCATGCTGAAATTCTAATGTTATAACCTTCTAAGCCTGATCATACATCTTTGGACGAAAAGTGATTTGGGTAAATCCTACCTGACCCATTACTCATCCCGCCCAGAGCGTTCAAATTCAAGATATAAAAAGATGAACACGAACCTGAAAGTAACAGCCCCTAAAACACAAGAACCTCAAAACTGTATCCATTGATTTCTGTCAAGCAGTTTCGAAGCTCATATTCATTTTCACATCTACGGATTCTTGAAAGTAACAGCCCCTGAAACACAAGAACCTCAAAATCAGATCAAAACAGTCGAAGGAAACAGTTTCTAACATGTTTTGACATTGTTAAACTACAAAGAGGTGGACAATAAGAGAATAGATAAGAGTAATTGCTTCTTTTTCTTCATAAAAACAACGTCCTAACAATCAAAAACTATATTTAGCCCAGCTTAACTTAGACTGAACACCTAATGTAACGACCCTGACTGTCGGAGCCGGGTCGGGTTATCGGAGCTACGCAGCGGATTCGGATCATAACAATCTTTACTCTTCCAGGATCCACGTCATCATATCTGTTGGGTTACCTGAACACATGCCAAAAATAGTTTCTGTCAACATAAAGTTGGTGAGGTCGTGTATTTTATAAAGCGAATGGCCAGTTCGTTTATTGATAATTCTTTTATAACATTCTTTTTATAAACATTCTTTTATAAACATGCTTTACAGTTATAATTCTGAAGGGGAAAATATATTCTATTATATCAATTCGATTATATGTCAATTCTAATATATTATTCCGATTATATTATATTAGTTGCCATTCCTATCGATGGTACCACTCTGCTTGTGGTAAATATAATTATTCCTACCCTCTACTCGGGTAAGACTGGTTCTTGTCCTCTACTTGGACAAGAAAGGAAATGGCGATATACCGGTCAGTACTGTCCTTGTCGTTTCTATTATCCCCTTTTCTATTATATTTCTTTTATTATATAAATTCTATTATGTAAAGCATTATTATGTTTTCTTATAAATGACATGTATTCCCCCGAAAACGCTTAATAAAACAGTAAAAGTGGGGAGTTCACGATACTCACAGGTTTGCGTATAATCTTCTATAGTCTATCTTATTACAATTATATTTCATATATATATATGGATACGTTTTACGCGTGGGACTTGTTAGATTGTAATACCTAGGATATATATCATATATAAAATTTATACATATAGAATTCAGTATATATTAGATAGTCCTAAACTCGGGGTTCATTATTGACACGACACGTACATCTTAAATTTAGCTGGCCATTACAGCTTGGCACTCGAAACTAATAGAGCTGGCCATTACAGCTTGGCAGATCTAAACTAACAAAAGAATAGAAAATATTATGATTAACCCGAGTCTAGTATATCTTTTATTTATTGAATCGTATATATATAAACATATATATTTTATATATGTTTATTATTCTCTTATTATTATTATCAAGTCTGTACGTTATTCGTATTATATATATATTCGTATAATTCTAATAATCCACGTCTAGATATTGGACCGGGTTCTATTCCGGTAGTTGACCGAGTCACTGAGTTGATATGGTATCAAACTAGTATTCACCAACTGGATTATCGGTACCTCGCACAATCATAATCATTATATTAATAACTGATTATTAGATTGTATAACCAATAACTCAATATATTAGAACTTACCAAGATAATAACCGGATACTCCTCGGGTTATTACAGGAATATGATCGAAGGTTAATCCGGACCTTTAATTATAGATAATACTCCCTCTTTATAGCTCCAATCTCTTGACTACAAATAATAGAATAGAATCAGAAATTTATTATAACCGAACCATGATTAGGACACGAGAGAAAACCCAATCGGCCCTATCATTATCGGGTTCAAGACGCACACACAAAGCTATCTGGTGAGTTCGTTAACATCAATTGTTGAAAACAACTAGGGGGTTATATGAACTGAAGGATTTGACACCCGATGACTGTCCGACTTCGTTTAACAGCAACAAAGTGAACCGGTCGCGGGTTTATAGTCGGAACAGGGCTCGGGTTCGTTTGATTATCGGAATTCAACTCATCTGGATTCGATTAAAGTACTGGATGGGAACCGGAACCCGATTGAATACAGAGTACAATATCACCCAACCACATCAGATACGTGTATAAAGGAAGGGTTCAATCGGTGAATTCTAGAAGCTGTGAAGGAATTAACACCCGATGACAGTCACCGGATCTTGGTGACTGTCTGCTTATCATAACAGAGGGAACATGAGGGTAGGTTTCGAGGCTCATATCACAACATATATAAAGGGTTATGGTTTGGGATTCATTATATAGGTGGGTTATGTTTGGTTCGGTAGTTACAACAGAAACAGAGGAGATGGTGGTGGTTATTGATTATGAACCATGAATCGGATTACCGGATTATTATCATTATAGACGAAAGAGGGTTGTGGTTTGATGATGATTAGGAGGAACCGAAGGGTTGTGGTGTTCGCTGGTTATTCACAGAAGCAAAGGAGGATGAAGGGACTTACCGAAGAGGAGGAAGCGGCCGGCGACGGCGGTGACCGGCAGCAGCGGAGGCGGCAACGGCAGCCATGGCTGTCCGGTGGGAGCTCTGTACACACACAAGTGTGTGTGATGTACTCGTGAATCTGTGCAGCCAAAGGGAAGAAGGAGGGCTTTTATAGCCAAAGCAAAAATAGAGGGTGTTTGGTTATGGGGATAGCAGCTGGAAATAAGGGTGTTTGGATGCGAGTTTAAGGGTAACAAGGAGGGTGTTTGGCAGCAGATTAACAACTAAACATGGAGCGTTTGGTGATGAATTAATCAATCGAGTGAGACGTTTGGCTGCGAGATTCAAACTTGAATATTTTATAATAAGTAATCGGGTGGTCGGGTACGACCCGACCCGTTTACAAGACCCGTAGCACCTCAGGGTATTACACCTAACAATCAAAACATTGATGAAATTGGCTTTGTTAATTTCAATGTAACCGTTCCCTATTGGTTCACCATGTTCCTAGCCTCTTATCTTGAAATAGTCTATAATCAATTAATCATGAAACATATATTTCATGATGCTCGTAGAAAACAAACATAAAGAAACTCATAGAAAACATATTTGTTGCTGTACACATCAGTTGTTGTACACATCAGCATCCCTCCGCCAGCAATTGATTGGACTACAGAGTCCAGTAACACTGATGGAGAACCATATGGATCAAGATCAACCTGAAAAACATCAAAGTCTGGTTATAAACAAGAGATTATAGGTTAATTTCAACAGGGCAACTTGCTAACTTAAAGTATCGCGTGACATTAGATAAAAACAATGATAACATGACATATATCAGTAATCATCCCATATCAAATTCCTTGGGATGAGTGAGCATCTCTGAATTTCCATTTGATTTAACATCTGATCTCATATGAACCGGCTTTTGTAATATACCTAACCCACTCAACCGTATTGTACCCATTCTTCTCCCATACCTGACAAACGGACCAAAATTTAACCATCAGAGACTAAAAGATGTGTTATTTCACCATATAGAAAACACCATTCAGTGTGGGTAAAATTAAAAAATGTACCTTGAGAAACCTCACTCTTAATCCAGATGCTGTAAACATTGGGACCTACAAAACACAAGAATGACCCCATTTATTTTACTTTGAAACTTTTATACCATTTAATAATATGAGGGTCAAAAACTATTTTTAAATGATTTATTTTTATGAAAAACATAGGTGATGTTAAAAATTTATCACCTGAAACTCCATCTGTATCGGTGGCCTGGTCCATGACTTTTTTTCTACAATCGTTGAAATCAACTCCACTTCTGCGCTCAAAGTTGCTTCTGTTTGTCCAGGAAATTTTCGTATCCTGCAAATGTATTATAACAAAGGCGCATGTTACAAACCACTGCATGACATAAGGGTATACAAACCACTGCCTGAGAATGTTCCGTACTCCGCATTCACCCAACCAAATGCAAGCCAGCATCATTCTTAATCATACACTCAGCCAAGCTGTACTCAGACTGCAACTGCCTCCCTTGATAAATCAATCGTTGCTCAATTACTATTGTGATGAACAAAAGCTCGATCTGCATGGAAAGCACGAGGGCACCCATCACATATAACCAGCTCTCCTCTATCTCCACAAACTACACACATATCATCTTAAAAAACCCCTAAATCGAAACCTAAAACATTAACCCTAAAACATCAATAAAAAATCAAAAAAATTAATTACATTGAACAATAATAAACGAAAAACACAGAACAATCAGTCAATCCTTAAAACAGTTGTTGAAACCTAAAAACCCTAACTTGAAACATAGAACATAAACCCTAAATCATATCTCAAATACAAAACAATTAATAAGACTGAACAATAATAATCGAAAACTAAAGAACAATCACTCAAACACAAGACAGAGAAAAAGAGAGATTAACAATAATCGAAACTTTAAAAACATAAATGGAAAATCAGTCAAACAAAAGAAAGAATAAAAGATATATGAACATCGATTTATTGAAATAACAATCAAATAGAGATTACCTTGGATTGGAGATGAAGGATTAGCTTGAATCGCCCTTGAATCGCCAGATTAGGGTTTAGGTTTGAAGGAGGCGTTGATTATGTTCTGATGTATGTTATGTCCGCTTATTTTTTTGAGGTTTATATATTTTCTGTAATTTTATTTTTAAAAAATATCCAAATCTTATAAATTCTCACATTGTGACACATGGCACAATATGATAGGCTAGAGAATTGAAGGATCAACATGGGAGTGCCATGTGTCCACATTGAGTTTCTTTTATTAGTTGTATAGATATATATATATATATATATTTGTATTTAAGATTGATTAACAAGTAGAATATATCGTATTGAGTTGTATCAATATTTTTTATTTTTTTTACCTTGGGTGCCTCACATACGTGACGCTTTCGCCTCACACTTTGGCTTTTTGAACTAAAACACTTCGGAGCGGCTCAAGATTTTTTAAACCAAGTTTGGGATTGGGCCAGGCTGCCTCAGACCGAATTAGAAAAGGATTAAAACCAGCAAACTTTTATCCTTGTTGATCTAAAAACAAATTAAAAACAAAACGACAGGTGGGGCTGGAATCTCGGGATCGGTTTGGAAGAATTTTCAGTTAAAATTGTTTAGACGGAGCTTGAAAGCTAAAGGTGAACAGTTTTGTCTGGTGTGCGGTTATTTCCAGTTTATATCTATATATTATGATTGCAGGGGAAAGGATAATGTGAAAACCCTTGTTATATGGTAAACTCTGGAAACTCTGACTTCCCAAATTTTTTTATTTTTGAAAAAAATAGGGCATGTAATATACATAATTTTAAGCATTTTTAGCCAAAAAAAAATCAAAAAAACGCCGAGTAGTTTTTTTTTTTAAAAATAAAACAAAGTTTTGACTAACACATGTTAAGCGAAACTAATACGTGTTAACCATTTGTTACCAGAAGACGGTTTTTTATTTTTATTTTTTTAAAAATGGCTCGGCGCTTTTTCCATTTTTTTGGCCCAAAATACTTAAAATCATGTATATTACATACCCTAAAATTTTCATATAAAAAAAAGTCGGAAAATTAGAGTTTCCAGAGTTTACCATATAACAAGGGTTTCCAATATAACCTTATACATGATTGCAGTAATAAGAAAACATATTATTTCATTATATAATATATTACATCATATCATATTCTGTTAAGACAAGAGTGATTAAAGACCGGCGTAACAAGATTGATAACACACACAAAGGCACATCTTCATCTTCAAACTATAATTTATTTTTACTCGGTCTATTGAGACACCCTCAATACCTATATAGACACCAACACGCTGTATCTTGGCCTACATGGATCATGTTCTGCCAAGTAAATTCAACTTGTAGTTTTTGTCTTCTAGCGCTCCAATATGTTTCTTATTGGCCGATATGGATTACTAGCATATTGAGGTTGTCAAAAATAAGAATTCGAGGTGTCCCAGTACGAATACCCTTTTAATAACTGTTTGGATCTCGGTTTGGCGTGGTTTTTTTTAATTGTTTGGTTCCTATATTCATCTTTGTTAGAAGAGTTAATTGCCAATTTAGTCCCTGATGTTTGACCAAAATTGCCTCTTTAGTCAAATAGTTTCTTTTTCTCATCCGTGTCTTCAAGGTTTCTCATTTTTTGTCATTTTCATCTCACCCCTAACTCCGTTAATAAAAGTCAGTTAAGCCAGAGGTATTTTGGTCACTTTACATATATATTTTCTTTTTTTGCCATTTTCATCCAAAAATCATTTTAAATTTATAACTTTTTTCTCTTTCTCTTTTTAATTCTAAAACCACCACGACCCACCTCCACCATCGACATCAACAACATCAACATCCACAACCACCATTCGTTTTCGTCTCTCCAGTCCAACCCCCAATTTGTTTCACCTCCTATCTATTTGCTTCACATTAGAGAAGGAAACAACAAATACACAATCAATCTCTTTACTACTACTACTGCGTATTTGTTAACAGAAATGTGTGGATCCGTTTAGTTTGTTACTCGAAATGCTTGATTAGCTAGTGGGGGTTACAGGCGAGTGGGTAACAGACTACTGGGTTGGAGGCGATTGAGGGTAACAGGCGAGTAGGTTGGAGGAGGGGGAAAGGAAGGCGAGTGGGTGGATGGGCAATTGGGGTTGGAGGAGGGGAAAGGGAGGGTGAATAGGTTGCCAAGGAGGGGGTGGTTGAGTTTGAAATCAGACCGTTGCATGGGTGGGTTTGGAGGAGGAGTGGTGAAGGCGAAGGTAGAAGAGGCGGTTGGGTTTAGACGAGTGGTACAGTTAGGTGTGGTTGGGTTCAGGGTGTATAAGAAGTGGTGTAGACGAATGTGGAGGAGGCAGTGGTGGTTCAGTTTAGATGGGTAGTGAAGGAGGAGGTGGTTGTCGACCGGTCCAGATGGGTGGAGGAGGAGGTGGTGGTCGGCCGGTTCAGATGGGTGGAGGAGGCGGTGGAGGTTCAGATGGTTTGATTCTGTGTGTTTTTTTTTTTTTTTTTTTGCTTGGTGGAGGTGGTGGGTGGTGGTGATGGTGCTTTTAGAATGAAAGAGAGAGATAAAGAGAAATTGGCAAAAAAAATATATATATGTGTGTAAAGTGATCAAAACACCCTTGACTTTTATTGACAGGGTTAAAGGTTGAATGAAAATGACAAAAATGAGAAACCTTGAGGACACAAATGAGAAAAAGAAACTATTTGGATTAAGGAGACATTTTTTTTTTTTTTTTTTTTATCAAACTCCTAACTAAATTGGCAACTAACTAGGTGTTTGCATCTTGATCCATTTGGTTGGAACATCGAGTTGGATAAGCATCCAAGAAACAGAGTGCCAATCGAATGATTTCAACTGGGATGAATTGAGGCAACGCATTGAGAAGGATCCTAAACTTAGTTACCATTTTACCCCTCAATCTTTATCTTATCTTTTTTAGACTCCCAATCTTGGAACCAGTTTCATGCCCGTCACTCTACTGGAAAGTTCTCCAAGGTCCCAATCTTAGGTCCCATTATTGTTTATATATTTATTATTAATGCACACCCATATACTGGATTTAAACTTTAATGGATGATAGATATTCAATTGCTGATAAGTTGTGATAGTTATGTATATTGCAAGTGATTCTGGTTCAAGGGTGTTAGGGAAAAATTATTATACATGTAGTTAAAAATGTTAGTACATCTAAGTTAAATCATATATAAACCTTATTTGTAACTATATTTTGGGTAAATGATGATAAAAACCTATAGCATATATAAAAAAAATTATATAATCGTCTTGCGCCTCGCGTACGAAAATCCCACCGCTTTTGCAGAATATATCGTTTTCGGACATTGATAATAGCGAAAGAGAATCTAGTGATATAACTTTATTGAAGAATGGTGAATGTTGCATTGGCGGGATGGACTTTGTTACATTGGTATGTCCCATCATCCCCAATACTATTCCTTCCCTCGTTAACCTGGGTTTTAAAAGGTACGCCTAAGACTTGAGGTGAGCTGGAAGTTGACATAATTTATAAACGGTTGTATGTAAAATTGGTCAAAATTAGGGTCTGTAGGAGGCTGATATGTAAAAATAACGAAAAGGATGTAGGAATTATGTAAGGTTTACTTAATTAAACAACGGTTGATATGTAAAACAGATAAGAGACACATCTTTTGATGGTAAATAAAGCCTTATTTAGTTGTACATAGAGCAAGCCTTGCGGCTTGGCTTTTGGGACCTAAATGCCTCAGAGTGCCTCACACTTTTTTACTCCATTCGTTGACTGCTGTTATTTTACTCTCTAAATCTTAAATTGACAATATAAAATTTGGCAGATTTTTACTCTCTCAGCTGTACCACTGCATAGGATGTCTGCGGCTATTGCTGAGTGCTTCTCTATTCTAAAACCTGGTGGATTACTCTTCTTCAGGGATTACGGTATTGCTTACTAAACATAATAATCACTGTAATTATGAAACATGTTGTTTCATATGTTCATAAGAACATGTGTGTGACACAGGCTTAGTGTCCGGTTTTTGTGGCGTGTGCTTAAATTTGTTGTTGATTGATCGAGGTCTATATGACATGACCATGCTTCGATTTGAGGCTGATCAAAGAGTGGGATTTAGGGAATACAAACGTTCTCAAACTTTTTTATCGTTAATTTCAATTATACATAAGTCAAACAATTAACTACTGTTACATGAGCCACATGTAGCAATGTCACTGGACATAACTGACATACTCATCATTTGCACCTCGCTTGTTAATTCAGTTTATTTATAAGCCATTGTGTAAAACATGTTTTGCAGGTTGAGCTTGAATATTGTTGTGTGAAGTCAGTAAATTGTCGTAAACAGAAGACTATGCACCGGGTTTGGGTTCATGGGAAGTTCCAAAAACCACCCATGTAAGTTTGTTTTGTACTAAATATGATTCTAGTTGATAGAAAGCATCAATAATATGATTAAAATACTTAAAAAGAGAACATTTCTCTGTTTATTAGCTTCATATTGGCTTTGTCTTCACAAATTTTATTCTTATGACAAAGGTATCACAAGTTCACAACACATAATATAATCTGCAGTTAACTTGTCATGTATACTAAACTCCTTATCGTGGAGAAAGAACATACATTTTACAAGCGTGTGATCCTACAGTTGCCGAGATCTGTCCCTTGACTGATTTATGAGTCCTATGCTGCAAAGAAAAAAAAAATGCAAGTGTGACATCTAAAGTTACTGCATGCTAGAATGATTCAAAATCTTTTAATTCTTAGGAAAATAAAAGAGATAACTTTATAATTAGTCCTTATGATTTACCATTAGTTTCACCTTTGAGTATTAAAGTTTAAAAGTTGCATGTTAAGATGTTAAGTTTAGTTTTTGTAACATAATAGGTTATTAGCATTAACGGGGGGTTAATATTTAGCTGAGTTTATCCTCACGTGACAAATGGTAAACCACAAGAACCAAAAGTGAAACTTAAGTGGGGCCCACCACCAACCTCAAAGGTGAAAGTAATGGTAAACCACAAGGATTAATTGTGTAGTTCTCTCTAATATTTAAAAACTTTAGTTGGTCCTTGTGGTTTACCATTTGTTACGTGATGGTAAACTCAGTTAAATATTAAACCCCGTTAGTGCTAATACCCTATTATGTTACAAAAACTAAACTTAACCTCTTAACATGAAACTTTTAAAACTTAATACTCAAAGGTGAAACTAATGATAAACCACAAGGACTAATTGTGCGATTCTCACAAAATAAAAGCTTTTTTTTTTTTTGGTATGTCTTACCGCCCACAAGTCACGAGCTTTGACGATTGTGGTCGAGTTGAGTCCTATATCGGACCAGTAAGCTGTAATCTGGGTTGTTGAGCTTCCTCTGTTCCATAGAATCACAACAACTTTGTTATGTGCAAGAGGGCCGGCCCAAACCTGCGTTTTTAATTGTCAACTCCAGTTTTGATTATGGGACTACTTTTATTATACAGTTAAGAGCACTCACATCCCATCCACCAAATGTATGTGAGTGTGTCCATCAAATTATATGGGGTGAGTGTAAGTGGTTGTGAGTGGAGGAGAGAGAAAATATTTGGTGGAAGCACTGTTCCACCCTAAATATGAAAAGCTACTGTTCACCTCTATATATATTTTAATATTTTTGTAAGTAGTTGTGAGTGAGGAGAGAGAAAATGTAACGATAAAAGTATGATTATTTTAATTAAGAGAGAGAAGATTTAGGAGTGAAGTAGTGATTTTTAGTGTAATTTGATAGATGGAATTTGGTGGAGGGGATGTGAATGCTCTAACATTTTACCTCCAAATCGCCATTTTTCTTAACCTTCTTTCCCTGGATTCCGAGACTATCTGCATCAACTTGAGACTGGTGAGTAATATCCAAATATTAATGACAAGAAAGGAATTATAAAGCTTATTAACCAACCTTGATTCACTGCGATAACTTCCCTATTACTAAGTATCTCATATGTTTCTTTGCTCATTGATCGGACATCGCAACCGACCAGTAAAGGCGCCTAGAATGTCGTCAGTCTCTAGGAATTTATAAAATTATGATAAAAGTAAATATTTGTATACAAATGATATACCTTTGCTAATGCCCAAATGCTAAAATGGGATCGATATTCCTCTGTTGTCATGCCTCCATTCCCAACTTCCAACATGTCGGGATCTAAGAGCAAATAACAAGATAACACGAGCTTAAGAAGCGTTAAGCTGCACTATGGGTAGTGTTTACAGGTGGCGACCCAAACACGACATGAACACCAGACAAGACACAAGTGAACTCGAGCACTACACGAGTTTTTGTTGGTTGACACTTGACATAAATATGACATGTTTCACTGGATTTTTTTTCTGTTTTCTTGAATTTTATTACTCTAGTATTACAAATTGCAACAAAAGATACAAATGCACACACGCTTTAAACTTTAGCATACAATGATAAATACTTAATTAGTTTTATTTATTTATTTTTTTGACATAAAACGTATTTTTAAAAATTTCAATTAATAAACAACGTGAACCCGTTGTATCGGCCGGAACACAACTTGTGTAGCTAAACATGTTTGCGGGTGTGACCCATGCACATCAGTTTAGACTGAATCCAAACATACCCATTTTATGTCAGATTCACGTCGTGTTTTAGTACCGTGTAATTAAAAAAAAAAACAAAACAAAATTACCATTCCATCCACCGGGTTTCGCGTACCCTGCCCATTTATCATTTTCATCGGCCCGTGAAGTCATGCTAGCAGGATTTGAAGTATCAATTATTTTGATGATGAAATCAATATATATATATATATATATATATATATATATATATATATATATATAAAGTATAAATGTGGATATTATACCTATTCCAATTATCAAAAATATCTCCTGTGGTTCTCCAGCTATTGCCAACTTCATTTGCCCAAGTTGCAGGTTCATATTGGCCCCTTTACACGAATAATACGGTCAATTTCACCCATCATTTTTAACTTCTGTATTTAATATAAAAGGAGATCGAGACTGACCCTTCACATAAAGAAAAGAAAATGGGCCTTCCTGCCTTCTGCAATGCTTTAGTCATTGTTGGATAGCTTTGGTCACAAAAGCGAAACCCTTTATAAGTCACATTAAAATTTGGCTTAGGCTAAAGAAACACCCCTAAAGTGTATCATATGGGTCGTTTGAGCTCCCGTGTGTTCACCAAATCATACGGTCTGCATGTTGTGTTTGACTGACACATAAATGACTGATGTGACCACTGACAAAGTCATATGACCCGTATGACCATTTGTCGCCATATCATAGAATATGACTTGTATGATATGCTAGTAAGTCTGGTGTACACTTTTGGGGTAATGTTTATATAGCATCATGTACCCTTACAATTTACAGTTGAATATATACACTTTTTATAATAATATTAATATCCTAAAATTTATGTACCTTTCCTTGGGGCTTATGCCCTGATTGTTGCAGTTATCATATTTCAAGTAATCGATTCCCTGTATAATAAGATAATTGATTTAATTTGATTTTATAACAAGAGTAAAGATCACGGAAACAAAATGAAGGTGAATGTACCCATAACGCGAAGGTTTTAGCGTCCTGCTCTTCATGGCCTAATGATCCGGGCATTTTCCCGCTACATGTATGAGTTCTGTGGAAAAAAAAAAGACGAGAAAATGAGATGAGGTCAATATGATTAAGATTAAGATTATATTATATCTTAAATACCCTGCATCAGAGTAAATTCCAAGCTTTAGTCCTTTGTTATGAACGTAATCAGCTAATGCTTTCATTCCCGAAGGAAATGTATCTGCCATTGGAACGAAATTACCCTACAAAATCGAAATCATTTCGTTCATGATCTCAATTTTAAAAATGATGTTTGTGATTAAATGTACAGTAGTTCACTCGTGACATGTTTGGGTGTGTCTTACCTTTGAATCTCTATGCAGTTCTGCCCAACAATCATCTAAAACACAAAAAAGTACATATATGTATCATTGACAGAATAAACATATAAACAATTACTTGGACAATTTTGAAACTAAATATTTGGTTATAAAATGTTAATACACAATTTTTATTTACTCCGATCCCTCATACCAACTAAAATTCTCCTTTGTAATCTTCTAAGAGTTCACAAACTTTGTTTTTGTTGTCCGGATGAAGACTTGTTTTGAGGGGGACACATCCAGATATTACTACCACGAAAAGTCGAAAACACGTTACGGCTAGGTGATATGCGTCATATCAGTGTCACATAGGAATAGCGTCCCCATTTAACATGCAAGCAATGGTTTAAGCCCCAATAGCACCCTATTTGTTTTTAATTGAAGTGGGGCCACCAGATTTCCCTAATCAAGTGGCCCCCAATGGTGCCCTGGTAATGGTGTGGGCGGGGCTATTGGGCTGAGGTGGCTTGGGGCGCTACCCCATATCACCCAATCTAGTTATGAAAGTCACTCTTCATAGAGTCAAAACGCTTAAAACATGTTAACTGAAACCGGAATCAAACATCTTTATGAAACCAACCACTTTTAAAGATCGATGAGAGATTCTCTTAACGTGTTACATATACTTTTAATAAAAGTGAGGAGGAAAAACAATTTGTTTTACCCATCTATTATTATCCAACATTATTTTGTAAGATCTGATAAGATATTATACGACCCATCACATGAATACAAAATTTTATCTATTCATAACAGACATTATAATAAACATTATTAAATATTGCAATGCTTTACCTATATTAACATATTGGTACCCAGCAGCTGCAAGTCCACTTGATACTATTGCATCCGCTATTTAACATAAAGAAAATATTATGAAAAAAAAAGTCATAACCATTTCTTCATTATATAAAAAAGGATGGGTAAAGGTTGAATATGTTTACCAGTTTCCCTGATTAGTTTTTCTTCAATATTACAAGCAAAGTGGTTCCAAGTATTCCACCTGATCACACATGCACATATCAATAATTTGTTTATTTTCACGCATGCACACATCAATAATTTGTTTATTTTATAAAAATAAAAAAGTCATATATTAATTAAAATAAATAGATTAAAGACGTATTTATTTATAGTTTAAAAGATGAAAATTAAAAACTAGTAGTAATAATTTAATAAATAAACTACTGTTCATACCAACATTTGAAAAAATATATTATATACTAGGTTATGTACCCGTGTGATACACGGGTTGAACAATTTAAATTATATATATTATATATAAATTTAAAATATAATTAAGAAAAATTAGATTACATGTTTTATTTAAAATAAAAAAGTTGCCTTTACCACAAAAAAATATTAAATATTCATTAGCCCCTAAATGATTTATTATAAAATACATTTTTATTCACATAAAACTTTTTTCAAACATTCCAAAATATATCTTCCATACCATGGCTATTACCTTATAAGACTGCAGGTACAACCAAACAAAAAAAATCAAAAAGTAATAAAGGTAAATCTGTTTAGGCTAGGATATAAAAAAATGAAATTAATTTAAAAGTATCTCTTTATCCGTTAAACCATCCCAATCGAGTATTGTTCATTTTGGAATTTGATATCATGTTTATTCCAAAGCCAAAATATTTCTAACCTTGAGTGTATAATCATTTTTTTTCTAACATCAAGGTCTTTAAACATAATGACATTTATTGGTTCAATTTTACTGTATCATAAAAAATGAATGTGTGAATTAATAGCATGAAAATATAGATTTGAAACGAATTAGTAATGAAAAGACTGTTTAGATATTGCATTTCTCTATTGAAGTAACTTGATAAAACAAAGTCAATGAAGATTTCAAATAATGATTTTTCATATATAAAATATATTTTATATATGAAGGAATTATAATACGAAAATAGCCAAACATATTTAGTTTTGTATTAAATCAAATATTTAATTAATGTGAATTTATTTGTTTTATTTTGTTTGTTTAGAATATTGTAAGAAATATAGTTTTAAACTTAGAGTGAAAGACTACATATTAAAAACACGTTTTTAAAGTACACGATTTAAATTTGATAACACATAAATACGCTCTCTTAAAAAAATAAATAATTTTTAATAAAGATTACTTTTGTTAGTGCATAAACATTTTCAAATTATGTCTAATAATTTATTTCTAATTTTGAATTATAATATAATTATATTAATTGATTTACAAAAAACATAGAATATATATATTAAACTGAATTCCAATAATTATACTAATAATTATAGTTGTAACAAATAAAAACTGAATAAGTAATAATTATTAAATAAAGAAAAAAATTAAAATAAATGTATTGTTTAAAATAATAAAATGGGAGGCTTTGTGATGGAGTTTTATGTACTCCATGTGCTGTCTTTTATTACTATAGATAGAAATCGATTAATGTTGATTGATTTATTTTATTTATTTGTTTTAAACAACATGAAAGTCTCATAAAAAAGCTTTGACTAATTGCATTGTGTTATTCTTAATTTGTTTATTTGACTTTTGAATTTTAAGTATTAAATTAATATGTATTTGTTGAGCATAGTTTAACATCTAAACCAATGACCAAAAAAAAAAAAAAAACTTAATAATCATTTGTCAAATATTGTAACAAACTTAATTTTAAACTTAGAATAACAGATCTAATATTGTAAAAATAATCATGTGTTTTCTTTTATTAATGATTTCAGTTACAACTATGATTATTAATACAATTAATAAAATTCATTTTAATAAATTTATAATATGCTTTTGCAAATCAATTATTATAATTAAATTTGAATTTTTTGTATTAAATTAAATAAGAAAATGAGAGAATTCATGAGGGAATGCCATGTGTCCCTAATGTGTTTTCTTTTATATATATATATATATATAAGATCAAATATTGTAAAAAGAATCAAGTGTTTTCTTTTATTAATGATTTCAGTTACAACTATGATTATTAATATAATTAATAAAATTCATTTTAATAAATTTATAATATGCTTTGGCAAATCAATTATTATAATTAAATTTCAATTTAATGTATTAAATTAAATAAGAAAATGAGAGAACTCATGAGGGAATGCCATGTGTCCCTCATGTGTTTTCTTTTATTATATAGTGTAAAAGTGTAAATGTAGATGTAGATATATACGATCAAATATTGTAAAAGGAATTATGTGTTTTCTTTTATTAATGATTTAAATTACAACTATGATTATTAATATAATTAATAAAATTCATTTTAATAAATTTATAATATGCTTTTGCAAATCAATCAATATAATTAAATTTGAATTTATTATATTAAATTAAATAAGAAAATGAGAGAATTCACGAGGGAGTGTCATGTGTCCCTCATGTGTTTTCTTTTATTATATAGTGTAGAAGTGTAGATTTTACTAGAGTAATAAAAGCAGGGATCGTATTTAATTTACTAAATTCGCCCTTGTACGTATTTTTTAGCTATAAGATAAACCAAGCACGACAAGAAATGTGACAATATTTGCGTCAAGTAGCAAATATCTATATAACAGAAAAGAAATACTAGTAATTTTTCATAGAAATAACTAACCTTAACATAAAAATGACCATGTTACAAGTATTGATCCAGTTACCTTTTATTAATTTTTTTAGTTAATTAAATCTATAGTTTTTATAATAAAATATTGCAATTTATTAATATACGTTTACAACGTGGTTATTTTTGTCATATTCCCAATCAATTATATTGCACTGACAATGAAAATGAATATATGCTAAGAAAAAGTAGTAGTCTTATGGTCGTTTGAATTAGGAAAAATTACAGAAATCGTCCTTTATGTTTACCTATTTTTTCAGTAGATGTCCTTAAACTTCAAAATTAATGAGAATCGTCCTATATGTTCTAAAATCTTTCAAGTCTCGTCCTTTAGCACTAACATGGTTAGATTTTATAGTTAAATCCAGTCATGTGCATTGCACATGAGGGTAAATTTGTCTTTTTACTCTTTTAGGGACTAGTTGTGTAATTAATTTATACTTTTGGTCCAAAATAAAAAAAAAACAATTTACTCTTTACCCTCTCTTTCTCTCTCACTACATCTCTGCCTTTCTATCTCTATTAACATAAAAAAACTCAGTAAGTTTGTAAACCCACCTTCTACCACTACACACACCACCACCATCATTACGATCGTCACTACACACTAGCACCACAACCACCAATATCATCACCGCCCATCTCTTTCTCCTCTCTCTTGCTTTGGTCACCATATCCTATGAGACACACCATAGCTTTGGTTACCACCACCAATAACAATCCATTACAAATGATGAAGTTAGATCCGTCGGAGAACAACAACAATTCACTACCTCTGCTCCTGCCTGAACCCACTAAATCTGACAACCACCACACCACTCCTACCTGAACCCACCACCATCATCATCGACAGAGGCTTTGGAGTTGAACAATCTTGCAGCTTTAGGGTGAAACAGGTTTGTGTTTAGGGTGAAATAGGTTCTTTCTTTCTGATCTAAGCCAAGTTTGCGTTTAGGGTGAAATAGGTTATCATCGATTTAGGGTGAAATAGGTTTGTGTTTAGTGAGATTCCAGGCGGATGTTATGGGTGTTTTATTAGGGTGAAAGAGAGTGGAATATTGTAGACTATTAGCAGGTGGTCGCCTGAGTAGTGGTGGTCGCCGGAATATTGTAGACTATTAGCAGGTGGTCGCCGAAGTAGTGAAAGAGAGTGTAATATTGTTTGTGAAATTGGGGGTTTATTAGGGGAGAGGAGGAGGTCAGGTATAAGAGGGGTTGGTTAAAAAATGGGATAATATTGACAACGACCATGGTGGTCGCCGGAGTACTGGTGGTGGCGTTTAGATTATTAACAGGGGTTTAGAGGGATAAAGTGATTGGGTTTCATGGTGGCAGGTGGTGGTGGTGTAGGGTTGTTGATTGCAGGTTGTGGTGCTGGAGTTCATGGCAGGTTGTGGTGATGGTGGCAGGTTGGTGGTAGAGGTGGTGGTGTGGCAGGTTGGTGTAGAGGTGGTGGTGTGGCCTAGTGGTGGTGGTTATTGAAGAATCTAAGTGGTGGTAGTGATAAAGATGATAGAGATGAGGGCATAACTGTCATTTTGCCCTCATGTGGGGGCCATATGACCAAATTTAACCAAAAAACTAACCACGTTAGTGCTAAAGGACGAGACCTGAAAGATTTTAGAACATAAAGGACGATTCTCGTCAATTTTGAAGTCAAAAGACATCTACTGAAAAAATAGGTAAATATAAAGGAAATTTCTGTAATTTTTCCTTTAAATTAAAACTTTCACCTACAAGTATTCCTGACAATCATAAAAATGCTCGTTTTACTCTGTGTTCATTGTACAACTAATAAAGCGAAGAGTACAAGTGATAAAGCTAGTAAATGCATGAACATACTTACCCCATCTGTGGAGTACGGCCAAGTCCGTTGTCCAAAAGGCTCCTCCGGTCATGTGTGCTGCTAAATGTTGTACGTGCTGCTTTGATGGTGGTACATCCGATGCTTTTAAGCAAGAAGGTGAAGAAGCAAACTACAAGCTTTTGATGCATGTTTGCTGTCGAAGACAGGGGAATGAGTACAATTAGTGAGGTAGCAAATGGGAAGTGTTATCACTTATTTATATGTACATATTTGTGTAATTGTATTTATTTATTTTTATTTGTTTATATATGAAATATATGATTTTGTTGAATAATACTTTTGTGCCGTTTAAAATGGGGTAGAAAGTCGTCATCGACATTTATCCCAAAGCCACGTTGTTGACCCCTTGGAATGGGCCAAAAAAGTGTTGATAAAAAGTTGACTTTTTGGATGAATGCATTTGGTATTTACACTAAGGGGTTGTTTGGTTGATTAAGTGTTGAATCATTAAGAGGTCTGAATGGTTAAGAGGCTCTGAATAATTAAGTGTTGAATGGTTCAGCTATGCATCAAGCCTGATTGATTCAGCTCTTAATCATTCTATTCAGAGTTTTTTTTTAGGTTGAAACAACAGTCTGAATGCTAAACCATTCAGAGCTAAATGGTTCAGAGTCTCATTAAGAGGCTACCAAACATGCCCTAAATGTTGGTCATATACAAGTAAAAGTCAAGTGTATACGCCGATCGTGCGCTATTACTGGGACACTACATGCCGCCTAAGTAATGCTGTTATTTATTATTATTTTATTGTTATTAATAATATTATAATTCTGTGTTGCAGACCCTTAGATCTGGATTCGATGAGAAATATGCACATGATGGAGAAGACGAAGGATCGCCCACCCAGATACTATTTTGTTACGAAGAAGGGTGACCCGAAGTATGTGCCACAGCCTTTGGTACACCGTGGTCTTCAGGAGGGGCATGTTGAGGTTGAGATGGTGGACATGGCAGAGCCGAAGGTGGAGGGTGGTGTAGAGGTGGAGATCCCGAGGCCCGTGCCCGATCCTCAGGCTCGACAGAATCCGACACGCGTTTTTTGGTCGTTGAGGTTGACTTCTACTGTCGCAAAGTAGCTACGGGTGATGGCGGATGAGGCTGTGGCGGCGCGTCACTGGCGGCAACAGATGGCGTAGGGCTGTCCAAAAAACTCGTGGCTCGGAGCTTGCTTGGATCTAGCCACATTAGAGTCATTTCCATTAAACTTCTCAAGAATTTTGTCCACATAATAGGACTGACTTATAACAAGTACATTCTGGGTTCGTGTGATTTGTACTTCCCAAAATCACATCCGTTCATATCAAACCTTTTATTTTCAAATGCAAATTCCACACTTATGTGTTTATTGGATAACTACCAAATGGGGTGATGAAAGTTTCTTCCTTTCATATGTAGTTTGAAAACTTCTCAAGTACCATTTTTACATCCCTACGGATTGTTTCTTAAATGGCTCTTCCCCCCACATTGCTTGCACTTTAATTAAGTTCGAGTAATATCACTCATGATGACATTAGACACCTGTGATAAGATAGCAATTATCTATATCTTTGTGTTATTGAGGTCATCCATTATATTACTCAACCCATATTTCTCACATGAACCATTTTCTCAGCTATATGAGTTCTCCTCATATTAAGCTAAATAGCATCATAACAATGAACTATTTATTCGGTCCTTCCGAGTCATCCTTTTTAATGAATTATATATTTGCTGTTACAAAATTCATTCTTATGTCGTCACATATGTTTGAATGTTCAAAGTTAATTTATTCTCCGTTGAGCTTCTAAATTAACAAGTATTAGTCTAGCATGCTTTAAACTACAAATACTTAACATGTGAACAGAAGATGCCTCATTCTGATTCTTCACAACCTTAAGAGATAACTCACTATCTCTTCCTAACATTCACATCTTAATTTAGACACAAAATGAGATTTGTTTACCATTCCAAAACCTCGGTTTAAAGAATGCTTCAAAACCATAGTTAATTCCATCCATTAGGATCAAGACTCGTTTGCCTTTAATCTCCAAGGCTTCACCATTGACTCTTTAGGACTTAAACATAAGTCTTAATATAAGTCACTTTGATGAACATATTCATCATCAACAAGTCAATTAGATTGACACTCAATGACATGACATTCACATATGCCTAAGTGATATGTATACATTTTGTTGAAACTATTTATTGGGTGACTCTCCCAAAATATATCACGAATCCTCCATATAGTTCAACCAACATTGATGGTTTGTAGAGACTCTACACGTCCATCACTATTCTAAGTCTTTTATAATAAATCTCACAATATTTTTATCAAAGATTTATGAATAATAACATATATTTCTATCATATGTTATAGTCATCAAAACTACATTTGTGCATTTCTACGTAAATGCTCTCAACATTAGATGACATATCTCATTTTCGTGCATTTAACTTCAATGCACTTGCCACGTTATTCATGATCCTCTCATGATGTGGTTGTATATTTGATGTATGATTTATGACTAATTACATAGGTCATAATCACAAGTAGCTCATTGTCTTTATGCAAATCGCTTCTTGCATATATATATATATATATATATATATATATATCGTTATTAAATCCGTCGTCAAAAAAAATATCGTCTTACATATCCTTTTCATATATATATATATATATATATATATATATATATATTTTAATCCACTTGATTAAAAAAAATAATAGATAATCCAAAATATATATATAATGTATTACAAATATATTTAAACGGATTCATATAAGGATATATAAACATCAAATCTCAAAGTGTTATTCTCTTCAACACTTTATCGTTCGACGAAATAATAGCAATTACATCGTCTCATGGCATGTTTCGAGGTACTCCCTCAATACACTGTTCAAAACAACAAAGTTGTTTATAATTAACTACTCACAAGTAGTCGAACAAGTAAATATGTCCAAAACAACATCAAGTTGTTTTACACTAAATAGTCTCTCTAGACTATTATATGGTTTAAGACATCATACTTCTCATACAAGCATCAAACCATATATAATTTGCAAAAGACATGTTTTATTCCTTCAAAACATTTCTCATTTTACAAGTGTTTTTAACCATAAACTCTTATATAGCTTTATTATTTTAAAACATTTCTTACTCACTTGTTAAAGTATATGGTTTTCATGATTAACTGCTTCTAATTCGCTCATTAGAAACTATACGTGTACTATATAAACATATGCGGTTTAAAAATTAACAATTTCTAACTTGCTAGTTAGAATACAAACGATTACACGTTTTCATCATATAGAGTTTTGGTTATATCAAATAAATCTTTTTCTAACACACCCGTTAGACATAAACGATTACCCTAAACCGTTTCAAAGGTCATTGGTTTACATTCTCAACCATTTCTAACCTGCTTGTTAGAAATACACGATTATGACAATCGTTTAGAACTTATTGGTTTATATAAAATAAATTGTTTCTAACACGCTCGTTAGAAATTAAACCATCTACATAAATGGTATAGCTTTGGATTTTCTAAAATACACCCGTTTCAAACTTGCTCGTTAGAAACCCTCAATTTTTAACCAAACCGGTTTAATGTTGATTATTTTCCAAATAATCATTTCCATCACGTTTGTGTATTTTGTGCAATAATTTTTTTAACACATTCGTTAGAAAACATAAACATCTCATTCGTCTTTACAAAATCATCAATTTCTAACACACTCGTTAGAAAAATCAACATGTAAGTTTAAAAATTAAACTTACGATTTTGTAAATAATGATTTCTAATACGCTTATTAGAAATATTTCATGACACGTTATTCTTTCAATGCCGTCTATTCTAACACGTTTGTTAGAAATACATGTTTCAAAACCTTATATTTCGAAACTTTTTATTTTCCAATACTCTAATTAGAAAATGTATACATTTCGAATACTTTGAAATTATCTTTCTAATATGCTTACTAGAAAGAAAACTTTATCAAACGTTTTACATGGGTTTACAAATATTATGACTTTTCTAATACTCTCATTAAAAATTTAGTATTTCAAAAACTTCTAAATATATGTTAATAATCCAGTTTATCTAAACACGACACAAAACCCATGAACTCGAAAATTCTTGAATCTTCGGATTAAAGATTTCACTCTAATCATAAATTTAATCCGATTCGATGTACCACAACATATTTCAAAAGAAAAATATTTACAAACTTTCGCGAACAAAAAAAAAAATCCTTAAGAACAAGGTTTTAAGATTGGTTCTCAATCTACAAAAAAGTTTGTTTTACTAATCTGTTTAAGTTTGTTAGAAAACTTACATTGAAATCGAAGACAAAATCATCAGCGTGAACCGGGCTCGTGTTTGACACAATTCCCTTAAACAGATTTGCGGTCTGTTCCTAGGGTACACCGGTTCTAAACAGTGGTGGTGCACTGCCGGACTTGCACACTTGCCTAAAAGATAATTGAAACTTGGTTGCTACTCTTGAGTGTATGTGTGTTGCAAGAGTTTTTTTAGTGTATATTTCCCATCTCTCAAATGAGGCACCAAACCTTCATTATACAAGAGCATGGATGGATGAAGATTTTTTTTTCTTAGTCACTTAATTAGAGACTTAATTTTATAAATAAAGGCTCTAATAAATTGACATAAAAAGCTCTAATAAAATTAAATAAAAACTTTAATTAGACAACATGAAACTCTACTCAAGAGTTTTCTCTTTATTCACCACATTAAGATTTCAATTAATAATTATAATTTATCAAATTATAATTTCAATATAATCCATTCACATATTTCCAACAAGATCCTTAGGTGACCTTTGTGGTCACTCAGACAATTTAACATTTCTGTAAATATGCTTGCATGAGTTTATCTACCTTTGCAATAATCCTTTATATGTGGTGTTTGAATGTTTCGTTATTAACTCATAATGCAATATTAAATTATATGATCAACATGCTTATATAACATCTAATGGGTGGTTCAAAATAGTTTCATGGGTGTGCTTATGATGCTAAAGTGACATGTAATTGATCCTCCGAGACCCACTTCTATTTCTCAGTATGGAAATGCCAATGACACCCGATTACATTAGTCAGCTCGAGCATTCCATTGATGGCCTAACTCAAAATACATGCTCCGTTGAGAAGATAAATTTTCCGACAAAAAAATTGGTGGCAACTATCGTTTTCATTTGACATACAAACAGGAAGATATCATGGCATAATCATTTGCGGGTGTTCAAAATATCGCCACAATTACCTAAGTTCTGCTTGAGTTTTCTCAATATCCAATGATACCTGAGATGGTGTTGAAGGAGTTCCAACTCCTCTCATGGAATCAAGTTCAATATTGACTATATTTTGTGAAAGTAATAACCCATTTATAATTTATAAAAAACTGAACCCACAGCAACGCGCGGGCATTCCCACTAGTAAAGATAAATGACGGATTTCAAGCCTCAAGCTAGACCGAACTCTTGTACCATCAAACTATAATTTCTTTTTACTCGTTCTATTGAGACACCCTCAATGCCTATATAGACACCAACACGTTGTATCTTGGCCTACATGGATCGTGTTCTGCCTAGTAAATTCAACCAATAGTTTTTGTCTAGTGGGAAGGAGGCAACTGGGTTAGAGGAGGGGGAAAGGAGGGCGAGTAGGTTGCCAAGGAGGGGGTGGTTGAGTTTGAAATCAGACCGTTGCAGCGGTGGGTTTGGAGGAGGAGTGGTGAAGGCAAAGGTAGAAGAGGCGGTTGGGTTCAGACGAGTGGTACGGTTAGGTGTGGTTTGGTTCAGGGTGTAGGATGAGTGGTGTAGATGAAGGTGGAGGAGGCAGTGGTGGTTCAATTCAAATGGGTGGTGAAGGAGGAGGTGGTTGTCGGCCGGTTCAGATGGGTGGAGGAGGAGGAGGTGAGTTGTCACACCCTCAAATTTCCAATGCGGGGTTTATACCGCGAGGCGCATGACAAATCCAGGATCCCATAGCCATAAGTCACATGAACGACTCTAAATGCCCAAACCATTTAGTTCGTTATTGTAAAACCAAGTTTAGTTAAGCTGCGGAAGCGTAAACCAAATTTAATCCTTTTAAAAACCATGCGCAAAACAACGCGCCCAAATTAAAACCATACGAAAGAAAACGTAAAGCATGATATGTAATTTAGGTGTATGCCCAAGACTCAAATGCAGTGAAGTGTGCAGTGCTTTCTAATCGTGGCACCGGAAGCTAACTACCTGCAAAAGCATGTATATCATGGGTCAACAAACAATGTTGGTGAGTTCACTAAGTAAAGAAAATGAGTAAGTAAATGCGTTGGTTTCCCAAACCACGTAACCAAGTAAAAGCGTAGGTCCTCCGGACCAAAATGTTCAAGTGTTATCAATTTAAGCGTGTCAGGGGTAGCTAACCCACTCATTGCAACTAAACAGTATTATTGGGACACCTTCAGTAGTATAGTAATTTGCCTCGATAACTAGTGTCTATCAACACTAGTTCTCAATTGTGGTCAGAAGTTCATGCCCATGCTCCCAGCATCGCAAACATGAGGTTGCAGCACAACCTAATAGTGCTATCAACTAATACCCCGTTCGCTCCCAACGATTAACCCAATAATGTGCAAGGACTTTTCAAGTGATAGAGTGTTTAGTTCACAAAGGACCAATAAGTTTTAAACTGATCAAGCGCAATCCTCCCCGAGGATTCGTAATGGACTCTCCGAAAGATTCAATGTTCAAGTAGTCCCAAACCGGACTAGAAAACGTTTATCAAAGTTGTCTCACCCTGAGACGCATGCTTTTTGAGAAAAAGTAGTGAAACTCACCTTAGTATGCAAGCAAATAAATCCAAACTCCAAAGTAGGGTGTGCTACCGAATCCCTAGTACATGTGTCACTAAGTGAGTATATGTGTAATACCATTACACCATATAACCCGTTTGTCCAAGATGTTTAATTGTTCAAAATCGTATAAGTGACACCTAGTGGTTCTACATGCATAAGTAAACCCTACGGACCTGTTGGTGAATATGTTGGTTACCATCAGTTGTACACTTCCTATGCATTTCATATAAGTGTCCATTCAAGTTCATGTCAATAACATACCACATAGGACTCCAAATAGTCACATAAACACATAATACACAATCTGCGTTTTTAGGACAGATTATGCGCCATGAAAACTAATCTGTTTAAAATACTTAACAAACGAATTAAACTCCCAAATTTTTACTGAATATTATTTTGGATTCATTTGATAATCAATATTTTTTTTTGTCTCAATACCAAACACAAAAATCATGAAAAATCGTACATCACATATATGTCCAGAAAGTTTCTACAGCAGGTCAAGTTAGTAGAAAAATTCCCAAAAATCGTGTATTCATCCAAACGGGATGAATCTACTTGGAAAAGCCAAGTTATTCTAATGTTAACCTACTGTCCAAATTTCATAACTTAATTCCTTGTAAAACTCGAGTTATGATTGTTTAAAGTTGACTCAGTTTGTTAATCCGAAAATCTGATATGACCTTTAATCAAAGAAAATTCGAAAAACTTATCAAACGACATCCAATTCAGATGATTTTGCCCATTCTAAAAAGATAAGACCATGTACAATCCATTCATGCAAAGAATCGATCAAAACAATCACTTTCAAGCCACGTAACAGACCCTACAAGTCGACATTCAGATTCTATCCAAATTCCGATCATGCAATATTATCAATTATATCAAACCCTAGTTGCATATTATCAATCAATAGCACCTAATAATCATCACACAACATCAATAAGAGCCACATTTGATCAAACCCTAATGATACATCATAAACATCATCATTCATAAACCCTAGGAGTCTAAAACATTAAGAACATGCATAATCATGCAACCTATCAATTTCTAATCGCATAGGATTATGTTTAACCCATTAAATCTTTATAAACTTCAAGTTTTAATCTTTATGAAAAGGTTTCAGACCTGGACAAACTTAGTTATAAGGTTTTATAACATATTTAAGAAGATTAAAATACAAAAGATTGAAGATTATACCGCAAGCCTTTCAAAACAATCAACCGAATGCTCTCCAAGCTTCCCGATCGATGTTCTTGAGCCTTAGCAGGTGTTAGAGGCTGATATTTTCGTAACTAGGTGTAAGGGGGCGATTAGGGTTGAGTTTAGGGGTTGTATAAGGCTTAATATTTCTTAAATATAGGTTTAAGGCGGTTTGGGCTCGACAGACACCCGTGAGCGGCCGCTCACAGCTCCCCGGCTTGCTCCGGGCGTTCTGCTTCGTTGTACAGCCTGTTTCCTTTGATGTTTTTGCTATTTTGGACCATAACAAGTGTAACTCCATGTGTTAAGACTCCAACCATCCTAATGGTCCATCCATTATGGTTTTTATTAACGTATTCGGTTTAAGTTCACGTAATCACATACAGTTTGCACATAGTTTCATAGAGTATCATAAAAAGCACGTAATCGCAATCAATTAATTCACAATTATTTATCTTCATTGTTCACCAGCGTCCGAGGTTCACTAACCTATAACTGTGCAACGTGTGTCCTATCTAGCTAACCCTAATTAAGTAGAATGCAAGGAATGTAACTAGAGTTGAGTTAAAGTGAGAACCTGAAATTGCGGGGTATCACATCATCCCCAAGTTGAAAAGAATTTCGTCCCGAAATTCAGCAAGTAAGCAATAAAGCCAGCTAGAAAAGTGTGTGCTTGGTTCCCGGATGTCACATCATCCCCAAGTTGAAAAGAATTTCGCCCCGAAATTCACTTTGAAAGAGCTGCTTATGTTTAGCGTTCGATCTATGTTCAGGTTCAGGTTCAGAAAAGAGGTGTGGGTATTTAAGCCGCATTTGATCCCTTGCGTTCCCACGTGTATTCCGATCCTAGACGGGAATTCCATCGCACCTTAACAGTCGGTATGATGCTCTGTCCGAGTTTCTTGACGCCCCGCTCAAGAATCTCCACCGGTTCTTCCACGAACTGTAGATGATCGTCCACCTGGATATCCTCCAGTGGCACCACCAGTGTTGTATCCGATAAGCATTTCTTTATATTCGATACGTGGTGTACATCGTGTACCCCATTAAGTTCATTAGGCAGGTTCAACCTGTAAGTTACTGGACCAATCCTTTCGACAATCTCGAATGGTCCAACGTATCGCGGGTTCAACTTTCCCCGTTTTCTAAAGCGTATCACCCCCTTCCAAGGTGACACCTTCAATAGAACCTTGTCCCCAACCTGGAACTCCAAAGTTTTCCTACGCTTATCAGCGTAGCTTTTCTGTTAATCACGAGCAGCAGCCATCCGGTTCTGATTTGCACTATCTTCTCAGAAGTTTCGTGCACGAGTTCGGGACCTGTTAGCTGGCTATCCCCAACTTCAGTCCAGCAGATGGGCGACCTACACTTGCGTCCATAAAGTGCCTCTAAAGGCGCACACTGTATCTAAGTGTGGTAACTGTTGTTATACGAGAATTCAATCAAAGGCAAGTGCTTATCCCAACTGTTGCCAACATCCACCACACATGCTCGTAGCAGATCTTCCAATGTTTGGATGGTTCGTTCACTCTGTCCATCCGTCTGTGGGTGATAGGCTGTGCTCATATCTATGCGAGTCCCCAAAGCGTTTTGGAGAGTAGTCCAAAAATGAGAAGTGAATCGCGTATCGCAATCAGATATGATAGAAGTAGGCACCCCATGCCTAGAGACTACCTCCTTGATGTAGAGATTAGCTAATTTCTCCAGCGAGTCGGTTTCCTTTATTGCCAGAAAATGTGCCGATTTGGTTAAACTATCCACGATAACCCAAATCATGTTATGGCCGGTTGGCGTTCTAGGGAGCTTTGTGATGAAATCCTTAGAAATTCCGTCCCATTTCCACATAGGGATTTCTGGTTGCTGGAGTAGGCCTGAAGGTTTCTGATATTCAATCTTAACCTTCGCACAAGTCAAGCACTTACTAACATAAGTGGCTATCTCAGCTTTCATGTTTGGCCACCAGTAAAGAGTTTTGAGATCTTGGTACATCTTGTCCGAACCAGGATGTACCAAATATCGAGAGGTGTGAGCTTCATCGAGCACCAGTTGTTTGACATCCCAAAACGTGATATCCAGACTCGATTCATGAAGTATTGAAGACCATCCGTCTCCAGTTCCAAGTGCTTATCAGCACCATGTAAAGTTTCAAGCCCGATGTTTTCTTCTTTCAAAGCCTCTCACTGGGCTTCATGTATCTTATCAGGAAGATTAGAATGTATAGTGAGTTGTAAAGCTCGCACCCGTTTCGGTTTCGTTTCCTTACGATTAAGGGCATCAGCTACTACATTAGCGTTCCCTGGATGATATTTGATGGCACAGTCATAATCATTCAGAAGCTCGACCCATCGACGTTGTCGCATGTTCAGCTCCTTTTGATCAAATATGTGTTGGAGGCTCTTGTGGTCAGTGAAGATCGTATACTTCGTCCCATAAAGATAATGCCTCCAGATATTTAGAGCAAAAACCACTGCTCCCAGCTCCAAGTCATGGGTGGTGTAATTCTTCTCATGAACCTTTAATTGTCGTGAGGCATACACGATCACCTTATCACGCTGCATCAGCACACACCCTAACCCTTGGATAGACGCATCACAGTACACCACGAAGTCCTCTGTACCCTCAGGTAATGATAGTATAGGTGCACTGCAAAGTTTCTACTTTAATAATTGAAAAGCAAATTCTTGGGCATCTCCCCACTTGTAAGTAATACCCTTCTGTGTCTAAGCAGTGAGGGGTTGAGCGATCTTAGAGAACCCCTCAATGAATCTGTGATAATATCCTGCAAGACCAAGAAACTGGCGCACCTCTGTGGGAGTTTTAGGAGCCTCCCACTTTTTAATAGCATCAATCTTGGCGGGATCGACATGTATTCCTGCCTCGTTAACCACATGTCCAAGAAATTGGACTTCTCGAATCCAAAAGTCACATTTAGAGAATTTTGCATACAACTGCTCATTTCTCAAAAGTTCCAAGATCAGCTGCAGGTGTTGCTCGTGCTCTTCCCTTCTCTTGGAATAAATCAGTATGTCATCTATGATACTATGATGAATTTGTCCAAATAGGGCTTGCACACCCAGTTCATTAGATCCATGATGTGACATCCGTCACTTTTCATTGTATTCGTTTAATTATCTGTACGTTTTATCACAATTAATAAACGTGGCATTTTTTTTATTATTTTTGAACGTTAAACTCGGGTTCGTTTAATCATAGATAATAATAATAATAATAATAATAATAATAATAATAATAATAATAATAATTATTATTATGTTGAGGCCCATCTGATGGAGCCCAACAGCCTCCAAGCCCAGCCCAAACCCAAATGTCTAGCCCATCACCCAAGGCCCAATCCTCCTTAGGCTATTTGAAAAATAAAAATAATTATGCTTTGGCCGGGGTTCGAACCCGCGCCAAAGCCACACACTCAAACATCCTTAACCAACTGAGCTGAGCCTTCTATCTGTTATAACCCAGACGCGTTATATATAAATATACACTTTTAAAAACTCACAGTTGACAAGGAAAGTCAACTGTGGGTTGCCTTGTTAATCAATCCGTCCCATTAACGAGTAATTGATTCATTTTTGGTAAATTTGTACAATTATCGGCCTATTACAACTCATCTACACGTCAATTGACAACAGATCATTGACCAATTTTGAATTCGAACGCGTATGATAATTAATCGGGGTCAACTTACCAATTAACCTAACCTATTGATCCCCACTATAAATTGAGCCTTGGAACAGCTTCACAACTCGCTCACTCATCTTCTTAAACCTCCAATTGTTCTAAATTATCTCTGTTGATCTCCTTATTGCACGACGATTGACTTTGGTCTTTGACCAGTCAATTAACCACGATTACACACTGTGAGTCTTGTTTCTGTTATGGGTTTTGTTCATCGGCAATCCAGCAACAAAAGCCCCATATTTAATCGGGCTCATGTTGCCTGGATTGTCTGATTGAAAATTCTAGGGCTCGTGTTCTTGAATTGGGGATAAACTTGAAAACACGTATGTTATATAATTATTTTAACCCAGAAAGATCACAACCACCGGCCTAGGCCAAGTGGTTGTGACCACGGTCCACAACAAAGGTCACCCGGGTTCGAGTCCCGGCTCTGACCGGTTTTGATTTTTTTTTTCTTTTCTTTTCTTTTTGAATACAAACAATTAAATATATATATATATTAAATCCTTTTAAATCTTTTAAATTCTTTTAAAAATACCAAAACTATTTTATAAATTCTAAAAAAATTACATTTGTTAAATCTGTTATAAAAGTTTCATTTATAATTTTTATTTTTCAGAAATTCATTTATTTAATATTTATAATAATTAAATCATTTTTAATCTATTAGATTTATAAAAATCCATTTATACATCAAAACAATTTTATTAATTTCTCCAAAATTTATCCTGACTTTATTTAAAGTTAAACTTTACTGAAATAATTTTTAATTCAGTAAAATCATTTATTTTATATTTTTAATCAATTTTTGATAGTTTTAATCATAATTAAATCATAACAAATCCAATTTTCATCATTTTTGCACCAAAATTTTATACAAATTATTTTTAATCATTTAGAACAGAAATATGATTTTTAAAATAAGAATTCTTTAATTTTAGTATTTTTAAATATTAAAGTTAAATAATGACTATTTATAAATAAATAGATTTAAAAATCTATTTTAAATGAAATAATTTTATAAAAATTATTTCTACACTTCAAACACTTTATTTTGTATATCCTAAATTCAAATTTCATTAAAAGACTTTTATTTATTTATTTATTAAATTTCTCATAATTAATAAACAATTTGTTTATTAACACAAATAAACGTAATCCCCAATTCGAAGCCCTAGATATACATGCATCCTAGAGTTATTTCACTTACACATTATCAATTACTTTAGGTTAATCTTTTGGGAGAAATCTCAAGTTCATATTTCGTTGTCCAGTCCAATTTCAAGTTACTACGTGAACAGTGAGTATTCCTACCCCTTTTTGCTTTTATACATTTTTGGGGTGTTACATGTACGATATTACAATTTCAAATACAAGTTTACATTTTTACAATACAATTCTAGTACTATGTGCATTGCTTACAACGTGCTTTATGCTTAGACAATACATGTGGATTACATTTGTACTTAGTGAAATCATTAACATGGTACAAGCCGACCTTAACATTGAATAGCGCTATTTGGATTGACAACCCGCCTAGATTGATTCTCCCCCTTTTTCATCGGAGAATCCGTGGCCATTGTTAAGTTATTATCCACTTGTTGGATAAGTACACTACAGTTCATACAGTACATTATACAGTCACAGGGTTGATTTCGCTCATTTGTTTGATACATGGTTTACATATTTGCACCGTAGCTTGCACTTGAATTGTATAACTTTTAATCTACTATATATATCAAAACTAGGAATGCTCACCAACATTTCTTATGTTGACCAAACCTATTTTTGTACATGTTTCAGGTGCAGTTTGATCAAGATACTTTTAGCGCTTTATTATGCAGTTATTTCATTATTTATGTTTCATTTAAGACCTTGTATTTCCATTCTCCTTGTAAGACAATTTTTGGGTTTCATTTAATAATATTTACATTTAAGTACCATGTGCTTTTGAACAATCGTCACTACGTGACACCTCGATGATTCCGCCATCGGTTGGGGTGTTACAGATTGGTATCAGAGCCATGGTTATAGGGAATTAGGTTATTAGAATGCCTTTTAGCCTAGACTATAACCGAATTTCAACTTCCAGGTACAACACTTCCTAATTTATCATCCCTCTCATTACCCTTCACTTTCCTTCCTTAATCTTTCCCTTTCTTCTCCTTTCTCCTCATCTTTCATCATGACGTATAAGGATGGTGTCCTACAAGGAGTGGAAAGACTACATCATCATGGAGCAGGAGCAGTACCTTTCATGAAGACACTCTTAGGCATAATGCCTACTCTTATTTTGCTCCTTCAAAGTTGTTGAACTTTAATGAGTGTGAAAAAGGACACGTGCAATCTGGAAGGGTGGACGCCTGTACACTGGGTTTTCTGGCATAGGCAAGCATAGCGCATAAATCCATTTACGGACCTGTTATGCTTACCTGGGGATTCCTGGAGTGAGTGTCCACTTATAGGCTAAAGCATGTCTTCTTTGATCACCATTGGGCTCAATTTCTTTGAAAAGTCAACGTTCTTGTTGGGCTTTATAGCTAGACAAGGGCAATCCAAACATGTTATACATATATATTTCAAATGATATACCTTTATTTCACATACGATATCTTGTGATCATAACTCTTATGCACTATTACACTTACATTTATTAATCTCATAACTTTTCATTGACTGTCTTGTAGATGTCTGCTCGCCGTATGCTCCGTGATGCTAGCCAACGCACTGTTCGTGCCTCTGGACAACGTTCTGATCGTCGCCTTGCTTCTCTTGTCGCTGAGCAAATTGCTGCAGTGATTCCGAATCTTGTTAGTGAGTTAACCCAGAACAGCAACAGTACCAATACTGAGGGTGCAACTCAAACTCGGTGTACCTTCAAACACTTCAACTCATGCAATCCCACGAAGTTTACTGGAGAAGAGGGTGCTACTGGCCTCCTCCAATGGTTTGAAAGTATGGAATGTACCTTCGTGAACAGCGAGTGTCCTGATAACCTCCGCGTTCGCTATGCTACCAGTGTCCTTCAAAAGGGGGCATTGACCTGGTGGAATGGTGAGAAGCGTAATCGGGGCGCTGATGTTGCTCTATCCTTGTCTTGGACTGAGGTCAAGGAACTTATGATCGCCAAGTTCTGCCCTAGGAATGAAATGAGGAAGCTAGAGGAAGAGTTCCATGGGTTAAAACAGGACAGTGGTGAAAATCTTGCATACAACACTCGTTATCATGAGCTCAGTATTTTGGTTCCACACATGGTTACCCCGGTCTCTCGAGCAATCGAGAAGTATATTGAGGGACTGCCTGACCTAATTCAAGATGTAGTCACTGGAAGCAGACCCACTACGGTGGAAGAAGCCATTCAGCTCGCAGCCTCCTTGACTGACAAGCACGTCAAAAAGGGAAATTTGGTTAGGAAAGGAACCAAGAAACCAACTGAGAAGACCCCCACCCCTACTACTGAATCATCAAGAGTTGCTGTAGACAATACCGGTTCCAACACTAGGAAGCGGAAGGCCAAGGGTAGAAACTATGCTGTTGTGGCCCCAGTAACTCAGGCTCCAATAACACAGGCTCCAATGGCTCAGGCTCCTCCTGTTAAGAAAGTTTACAGTGGAAACTTACCCAAGTGTGCCACCTGTCAGTACCATCACCCCGCAAATTTTCCTTGCCGCCACTGTACCACCTGTGGTAGGTATGGTCATGTAGCTGCCACATGTCGATCTACGTTTCGACCTCAACCTATTAATGCTCAACCTGTTAACCCTCAACCAGCTCGCCAAAACCCACAACCTATAGCATATGGTCGAGCTTGCTTCAATTGTGGTGATCCGAACCACTTCAGAAACCAATGTCCAGCACTTGTCCCAGCAAACCATGCAGCAAACCCAGTGGCTCGTGGTCGAGCTTTCAACATCAATGCAACAGAAGCTCAGGAAACTAATGACGTGGTGAATGGTACGTTTTTACTTGACGGTCGTTATGCTTCAATTTTATTTGATACTGGTGCGGATAAAAGTTTTGTGTCATTAGCATTCGAACCTCTATTATCTCACACTCGCTCTAGATTAGGAGCACCTTTCACGGTCGAGGTCGCAGATGGTAAACCCATCTCAATCGATTCTATTATTCAGGGTTGTACTCTTAGCCTTAACGAACATGACTTCACCATTGATCTTATACCCATGAAATTGGGAAGCTTTGATGTTATCGTGGGTATGGATTGGCTTTCTAAACATCATGCCGAAGTTGTCTGCTTTGAGAAATTTATTCGGTTTCCTCTCGCATCGGGTGACTTTTTACGGGTTTATGGTGAGAAACCATCCAGTGGTCTTAAACTCATGTCTTGCACCCAAGCACAGAAATATCTACGCAAGAAATACGTAGCTTTCTTGGCCCATATTGTGGAAAAGAAAAGTAAAGACAAGAATATTCAAGATGTTCCTGTTGTTCGTGAGTTTCCCGAAGTTTTTCCTGATGATTTACCGGGACTTCCACCAGTGCGTCCTGTCGAATTTCGTATTGATCTTGTACCTGGTGCTACGCCCGTTGCTAAATCTCCATACCGCCTTGCACCTTCCGAGATGCAAGAACTTGCGAGTCAACTTCAAGAGTTGGCAGACAAGGGTTTCATTCGTCCCAGTTCATCACCTTGGGGAGCTCCAGTTTTGTTTGTAAAGAAGAAGGATGGATCTTTCCGTATGTGTATTGATTACCGGGAGTTGAATAAACTCACTATTAAAAACCGGTACCCTTTACCCCGCATTGATGACCTCTTTGATCAACTTCAAGGTTCGACTTGTTTCTCAAAGATCGATCTTCGTTCGGGATATCATCAGCTACGAGTCCATGAAGACGACATTCCAAAAACAGCTTTCCGTACACGTTATGGGCATTACGAGTTTATGGTTATGCCTTTTGGGCTAACAAATGCACCCGCTGTCTTCATGGATCTCATGAATCGCGTATGCAAACCCTTCTTGGATAAGTTCGTAATTGTTTTCATCGATGACATTCTCATTTACTCTAAGACCAAATCAGCCCACGAGCAACACCTTCGACAAATTTTGGGTCTTTTGAAGAATGAACAACTGTATGCCAAATTCTCCAAATGTGAATTCTGGCTTAAAGAGGTTCAATTTTTGGGACACATTATCAGTGAAAAGGGTATACACGTGGATCCAGCTAAGATTGAGGCTGTTAAGAATTGGATTACACCCAAGTCTCCCACGGAAGTTCGCTCTTTTCTTGGCTTAGCGGGTTATTATCGTCGATTTATTCTCAACTTTTCCAAGATTGCTTTACCTCTCACTTCCTTGACCCATAAGGATAAACCATATGTATGGGGACCCAGTCAGGAAGAAGCATTCCAGACTTTGAAGCAGAAACTGTGTGATGCTCCAATCCTCACCCTACCGGACGGCAGTGAGGATTTCGTGGTTTACTGTGATGCCTCTAATCAAGGCCTTGGTTGTGTTCTCATGCAACGAGGCAAGGTTATAGCGTATGCATCACGACAACTGAAAAACCATGAGAAAAATTACACTACCCATGATCTTGAGCTCGGAGCGGTCGTCTTCGCACTTAAGATTTGGCGTCACTATTTATATGGTACAAAATGTGTGATCTTCACTGACCACAAGAGTCTTCAACACATTTTCAACCAGAAAGATCTGAACATACGACAACGACGATGGGTCGAGTTGTTAAATGACTACGACTGCGAGATTCGCTACCATCCTGGCAAAGCGAATGTTGTAGCCGATGCCCTTAGTCGTAAAGGTCATGCCCAGCTTTATTGTGCTCAGGTCCAGTCTGATATCAAACTCCGCATCATTGAAGCCCAACATATCTCTGTTACTGAGGGCAACATGTACGAAGAAATGTCGTGTGGAGCCGAAAATCAGTTGGAAACCAAAAATGGCTTACTTTATTTCATGAACCGTCTTTGGATCCCTGATCGTGACAACCTGCGTACCTTCCTCATGGACGAGTCCCATAAGTCTCGTTATTCCATTCACCCTGGTGCAGATAAGATGTATCAAGATCTGCGTACTTTGTATTGGTGGCCCGGTATGAAAAAGGACATAGCCCTTTATGTGGCTAAATGCCTTACTTGTTCTAAAGTCAAAGCTGAGCACCAACGTCCATCTGGTTTACTTGTGCAACCAGAAATACCAGTATGGAAGTGGGAGAGCATTGCTATGGACTTCATCACGAAGCTTCCACGCACCACCCGCGGGCATGACAGTATCTGGGTTATTGTCGATCGTTTGACCAAATCTGCTCACTTCCTACCCATTCGTGAGACCTACACAGCTGAGAAACTGGCTAAGATTTACATCAGTGAGATTGTCAGCCGTCATGGTATTCCTCTAGACATTATTTCCGATCGTGATAGCTGGTTTACTTCTCGCTTTTGGCAGACATTTCAGTCCGCACTTGGTACACAATTAAATCTTAGCACGGCTTATCACCCACAGACGGATGGCCAAACTGAACGAACCATCCAAACATTGGAGGATATGCTTCGAGCGTGCATCATCGACTTTGGTGGTAATTGGGACACGCACCTACCCTTGGTTGAGTTCTCGTATAATAACAGCTACCATTCCAGTATTAACATGGCACCATTTGAGGCACTCTACGGTCGCAAATGTCGTTCCCCTGTGTGTTGGAGCGAGGTTGGTGAAACACAAATCACCGGTCCCGAACTAATACAAGAAACGACAGACAAAATCCACCGCATTCGTGAGAACTTACAAGTTGCTCGAAGCAGACAGAAGAGCTATGCCGATCAAAGGCGCAAACCTCTAGAATTCCAAGTCGGAGACATGGTACTTCTCAAGGTTTCACCTTGGAAGGGTGTATTTCGGTTTGGAAAGAAGGGAAAACTTGCACCACGATTCGTAGGCCCTTTTAAAATCCTTGAACGAGTTGGGAAGGTGGCTTACAAGCTCGATTTACCACCGGAGCTCAATAATGTTCATCCAACGTTTCATGTTTCTAATCTCAAAAAGTGTTTGGCTGAAGATAACCTCCATGTTCCTTTAGAGGATATCCAGATTGACGAATCGATGCGCTTCATAGAGAAACCTGTGGAGATTATGGATCGAGATGTCAAGACGCTTAAGCGAAGCCGAATTCCTATTGTCAAAGTTCGTTGGGAATCCAAACGAGGCCCAGAGTTTACTTGGGAGCGTGAGGACCAAATGATGTCTAAGTATCCTCACCTCTTTCCAGAGACTACCACTTAAAGGAATTTCGGGACGAAATTTCTAAAAGTAGGGGATGCTGTGACATCCGTCACTTTTCATTGTATTCGTTTAATTATCTGTACGTTTTATCACAATTAATAAACGTGGCATTTTTTTTATTATTTTTGAACGTTAAACTCGGGTTCGTTTAATCATAGATAATAATAATAATAATAATAATAATAATAATAATAATAATATTAATAATAATAATAATTATTATTATGTTGAGGCCCATCTGATGGAGCCCAACAGCCTCCAAGCCCAGCCCAAACCCAAATGTCTAGCCCATCACCCAAGGCCCAATCCTCCTTAGGCTATTTGAAAAATAAAAATAATTATGCTTTGGCCGGGGTTCGAACCCGCGCCAAAGCCACACACTCAAACATCCTTAACCAACTGAGCTGAGCCTTCTATCTGTTATAACCCAGACGCGTTATATATAAATATACACTTTTAAAAACTCACAGTTGACAAGGAAAGTCAACTGTGGGTTGCCTTGTTAATCAATCCGTCCCATTAACGAGTAATTGATTCATTTTTGGTAAATTTGTACAATTATCGGCCTATTACAACTCATCTACACGTCAATTGACAACAGATCATTGACCAATTTTGAATTCGAACGCGTATGATAATTAATCGGGGTCAACTTACCAATTAACCTAACCTATTGATCCCCACTATAAATTGAGCCTTGGAACAGCTTCACAACTCGCTCACTCATCTTCTTAAACCTCCAATTGTTCTAAATTATCTCTGTTGATCTCCTTATTGCACGACGATTGACTTTGGTCTTTGACCAGTCAATTAACCACGATTACACACTGTGAGTCTTGTTTCTGTTATGGGTTTTGTTCATCGGCAATCCAGCAACAAAAGCCCCATATTTAATCGGGCTCATGTTGCCTGGATTGTCTGATTGAAAATTCTAGGGCTCGTGTTCTTGAATTGGGGATAAACTTGAAAACACGTATGTTATATAATTATTTTAACCCAGAAAGATCACAACCACCGGCCTAGGCCAAGTGGTTGTGACCACGGTCCACAACAAAGGTCACCCGGGTTCGAGTCCCGGCTCTGACCGGTTTTGATTTTTTTTTTCTTTTCTTTTCTTTTTGAATACAAACAATTAAATATATATATATATTAAATCCTTTTAAATCTTTTAAATTCTTTTAAAAATACCAAAACTATTTTATAAATTCTAAAAAAATTACATTTGTTAAATCTGTTATAAAAGTTTCATTTATAATTTTTATTTTTCAGAAATTCATTTATTTAATATTTATAATAATTAAATCATTTTTAATCTATTAGATTTATAAAAATCCATTTATACATCAAAACAATTTTATTAATTTCTCCAAAATTTATCCTGACTTTATTTAAAGTTAAACTTTACTGAAATAATTTTTAATTCAGTAAAATCATTTATTTTATATTTTTAATCAATTTTTGATAGTTTTAATCATAATTAAATCATAACAAATCCAATTTTCATCATTTTTGCACCAAAATTTTATACAAATTATTTTTAATCATTTAGAACAGAAATATGATTTTTAAAATAAGAATTCTTTAATTTTAGTATTTTTAAATATTAAAGTTAAATAATGACTATTTATAAATAAATAGATTTAAAAATCTATTTTAAATGAAATAATTTTATAAAAATTATTTCTACACTTCAAACACTTTATTTTGTATATCCTAAATTCAAATTTCATTAAAAGACTTTTATTTATTTATTTATTAAATTTCTCATAATTAATAAACAATTTGTTTATTAACACAAATAAACGTAATCCCCAATTCGAAGCCCTAGATATACATGCATCCTAGAGTTATTTCACTTACACATTATCAATTACTTTAGGTTAATCTTTTGGGAGAAATCTCAAGTTCATATTTCGTTGTCCAGTCCAATTTCAAGTTACTACGTGAACAGTGAGTATTCCTACCCCTTTTTGCTTTTATACATTTTTGGGGTGTTACATGTACGATATTACAATTTCAAATACAAGTTTACATTTTTACAATACAATTCTAGTACTATGTGCATTGCTTACAACGTGCTTTATGCTTAGACAATACATGTGGATTACATTTGTACTTAGTGAAATCATTAACATGGTACAAGCCGACCTTAACATTGAATAGCGCTATTTGGATTGACAACCCGCCTAGATTGATTCTCCCCCTTTTTCATCGGAGAATCCGTGGCCATTGTTAAGTTATTATCCACTTGTTGGATAAGTACACTACAGTTCATACAGTACATTATACAGTCACAGGGTTGATTTCGCTCATTTGTTTGATACATGGTTTACATATTTGCACCGTAGCTTGCACTTGAATTGTATAACTTTTAATCTACTATATATATCAAAACTAGGAATGCTCACCAACATTTCTTATGTTGACCAAACCTATTTTTGTACATGTTTCAGGTGCAGTTTGATCAAGATACTTTTAGCGCTTTATTATGCAGTTATTTCATTATTTATGTTTCATTTAAGACCTTGTATTTCCATTCTCCTTGTAAGACAATTTTTGGGTTTCATTTAATAATATTTACATTTAAGTACCATGTGCTTTTGAACAATCGTCACTACGTGACACCTCGATGATTCCGCCATCGGTTGGGGTGTTACACATGAACACAGCTGGTGCATTAGTTAGCCCAAATGGCATCACCAAAAACTCATAATGCCCATAACGAGTTTGAAAGGCTGTCTTTGCCACATCCTCCTCTCGGACTCTCAGCTGATGGTATCCTGACTTCAAGTCAATCTTAGAATAGAAACTCGACCCTTGCAGCTGGTCGAACAAGTCATAAATACGAGGTAAAGGGTAGCGGTTCTTAACTGTCACTTTGTTCAACTCCCGATAATCAATACACATGCGGAAACTCCCATCTTTCTTCTTAACAAATAGAACTGGAGCTCCCCATGGCGGAGAACTAGGTCTAATAAAGCCCCTATCCAATAGCTCTTGGAGTTGGGTAGACAGTTCTTGAAGTTCGCCTGGTGCTAGGCGATATGGTGCGCGTGCAACTGGAGCTGCTCTAGGCGCAAGATCGATTTGGAACTCCACTTGACGAACAAGTGGAAGTCCAGGTAATTCCTCTGGGAAGACATCTGGGAAATCTCGGACTACTGGGATGTCCTCAATCTTAGTTTCAGTTTCAGCTCGAGTGTCAGATATGTTAGCCAAAATGACTGGACAGCCCTTACGAATACACTTCCGGGCTTTCAAAAAGGAGATGATGCCCACCATGGCACCACCATGATCACCCTGGATAGATAAAAGCTCTCCACTTGGGAGGGGGATACAAACAATCTTCTCCTGACAAAGAATTTCAGCGTGTTGCGTGGACAACCAGTCCATGCCAACTACGAGGTCAAAGCTACCTAGGATGATAGGTAGGAGGTTGATGGCAAACAATTGCCCATCCAATTCGAGCTTACAGTCACGATGTATATGGGTTACCTCAACAGGCTTCCCATCAGCCAATTCTATAGAGTACGGGGTATCAAGAAGAGTAGGAACCATCCCTAAGTGTTTACTAAGTTTCGATGACACAAAACTATAGTCAGCACCAGTATCATATAAAATAGAAGCAAGAGTGTCGTTCAAGGAACACGTACCCGTCACGACATTGTTATCAGTCATAGCTTCCCCAAAGCCAATCACAAATGCTCTTCCCCGAGCCCCGTTGTTGTTGTTACCGTTGTGGTTGTTGTTGTTGAAGGACTTATACCTCACACTATCCCACGTTCTCTTGCTATCACCAAAAGTAGAAGATGAAGCACCATGCTTCGGAAAAGTACCATACTCAACAGCCTCATCAGTGAGTTTGCGAGCCAGGTGAAAGATTGGTTAGATTTTGGGTACGTGAGCTGTAATGGCCAAGCCACGAATCTGAGGGACCCACCCTTTTGGTATGAAATTCGATCCGCTGGTAAAGTTGGTTAATTAGATTCGAGCATATAGTATCTAACTCCTGTAGCTTGGTAGTGTAGATGTCGATCTCAGACCCATCCGTCTTTATATAACAATTTTTTTTTAGGTTTCATCACAAGGTGTTATGTTCTCCATCCAAGTATCTGTAACTCATCGAGTGTGCATGTAGCATACTTTACCCCAACCTGCCTGGGGCAAATGCACTTGGCAAAGACTTATACTATCGAAGCAATCAGACGGTCTCCTTCAGTTCAGTTGGAGTTATCGAGGTTCACGACCAATAAGAGGCTTGAAAATACGATGGCAGGTTGTTGTTGTGGCATGTGCGTTCAAGGTATTAGAAAGTTCAAATGTGGAAGTCAGGGGAAACGAATGATTTAGCAAAATGGATCTTTACTAGCTTGGAAAGATGCAAGGGCCTCAACCACTCTATCGTTAATCATAAGAACTCAGTCTTATCTAAGTTAAGAAAGGGAAAGGAAAGAAAAGACAGGTAAGTAAAGGTAAGAGCCAATTATTGCCACGCTCTGTCTAGATAGTAGAGCCTTCATCCTCACTTTCCATGTGCTCGCCCTACTCAGGTTCCCCTTCCACCCCAGATCGAAGACTTTTTTGCCCAGCAACCCTCAAAATTGCTTGGATATCATGATGGCAGTACACATTTCCCTCGAAATCGAGTTTAAACTTTGTAGGGTTAGGGTTTTTCTTGCCACCATGTGTTGAAGATGATGATGCGCTGCCTTCCATGTGTGAATGTGTGAAGAATATGCAATTAGGGTTTTTTTTTTTTGTGTGTTAAAAACGATGGATGGAAATAATAATATAATTTTTATTAATTTTTTTGCCACATAATCAAGTTTTTTAGCCAACTCAGCAAGCCAATTAAGCAGGGGTTAACGGTGTTAACCTTCCGTCGGTCCATTATATTCCAATTTTTTGAAAGTTGGGACCAATATTGGTGATTTTCGTAGTTGGGACTGTTATTGGCCAATAGTGAATAGTTGGGATTATTTATTTCCATTTTTCCTTTCCAAAAAGTTACTAATCCAAACACTTTTTTAAAAACTCCTTTTCAAAAAGTCATAAACAAATAAGCACTTTTGACCAAAAGCATTTTTGCATTTCCAAACTCAATCCCAAACACCCTCAACCTTCAACTGGGATGAACTGAGGCAATGCATTGAGAAGGATCCTAAACTTAGTTACCATTTTACCCCTCAATCTTTATCTTCATCTTCTTTAGACTCCCAATATTGGAACCAGTTTCATGCCCGTCACTCTACTTTAAAGTTCTTCAAGGTACATACATGTCCAATCTTAGGTCCCATGATTGTTCATATATCTATTATTAATGCACACCCATATACTTGATTTAAACTTTAATGGATGATAGATATTCAATTGCTGATAAAATATCCTTTTGAAGGTATTCTTTGCCCTTTTAGAATATCCCACTCATAGCTAAGAAATGGTAGGGTATGAGGGAGGACGGGACGAAGGCAAACCTTTCCTCTGTCCTGAGAGATAGAGCACCATTATTGTTTAATATCTATTATTAATGCATACCCATATACTGGATTTAAACTTTAATGTATGATAGATAATCAATTATGTATATTAAAAAGTAAACATTAATAAATACAACCTTAATTGCTGATAAGTTTGATAGTTATGTATATTGCAAGTGGTTCAAGGGTGTTAGGGAATTTGATAGAAGCATGCTGCTTGCTCATTATAATATTACTAGTGGGTAACTCGCGCGTTGCAGCGGGTCTAAAAACTGCATCAAATTGTGTCTGTTCATTACGACGTAAAATTCATCCAAAACTTTTTATTTAAATGACATATCAAATATAGAATACTTGTAACAACATGATATAAGTATTCTTATCTCAAATAAAGAATATTTGCATCAAACTCTATCTATGCATTAATCTTCACTATGTATTCTTATCTTATGAAAACAATTAGTATGATAGTGTTATGCACCTATGCTTTACGCATACCGTGAGTCAGAGTTAACTAAAATGGTAACATACGGATAATGTGTAAAATGTATAAGGAGGATTTATTACCTTAAGTCGTAGAAGACAAAGAGATAACCGAAGAAAACCTAAATGTGTAAGTAAAAACTAAGTACGCATGATCCAAAAAAGCCGAATAAAAATCCAGTGTTTAAACGATATTATAGTTGGCTTGTCTTAAGAAAATAATAGGAAATAACAAATAAAAATGTCAGGCTTCGTAAATTGGTCAAATCGGTAGGTTTAATAAAATCTAGTAAGAGACCATACATTTTCATTTATTTATTTATTTAGTAATTTTCACGGAATCAGATTTCTATATTTGCCTAGTTGGCACGCTAATTTCCATGGCACGGGCTACGTGATATAATATGTTAAATGTAACAAGTTTATTTAGAAAAAAAAAATCGACTTTAGTATCCTCTAAATTCCATAATACCAAAACAAACTATATGTATTTTGAAAATAAACGCCTACTGTTACCGTTCATAAGAAAAAAAATACTATATATATATATATATATATATATATATATATAGAGTAAAGATCCGGTACAAATAACTTTTTTGGTAAGAACTGTGAGAATCAAAGGAGGGTATTTTTTTTTATTTTTTTTTCAAAATTTTTTTTTCCCATATTATTAAACATGTATTATAGTATTGAAAACTAAAAAAAAATAAAAATAAAAAATTTGGTGTAGAGTAATTACGTGTAGAGTAATTACATAATTACTCTAGTGTAAACTAATGTATTTACCTTAATGACGTAATTACACTAAAAAAATTTTTTTTTTAATTTTTTTTTTGTATTATTTATCTAGAAAGAATGTTTAAGCACATGGGAAAAAAAAATTCTAAAAAAAAATAAATTTTTTTTACCCCCTTTGATTCTCACAGTTCTTACAAAAAAACTATATGTATTTGATCTTTACTCTATATATATATATACATCAAGCAAAATTGGGTTAATTATTATACACATCAATGGCTTTTTTATTTACTAGTGGCCATTCAATATACCAAGCTTCCAATAATAGTTGTTGTCATTTTCTCCAAAAACAAGGTTCAATAAAAGAAAATTTACATGGCGGGAACAAATCAACACTGTCGCCATTAGGGCTGTTCAAAATCGGATAATCCAAAATTCGAATCTGAAAAATCCGAAAATCCGAATCCGAATTATCCGAAATTTTGGATAATCCGATTTTCGGATATCCGAAAATCGGATTATCCGAAATTTCGGATTCGGATTCGGATCCTGATTTTGAAAATTTTCGGATAATCGGATTATCCGAATCCGAATATTAAAAATATATATATATAAATATATAATATTATATACACTACATAATACAATACACAATCCTAAATCCTTAATCCTTCTAACTCTAAGTCCATACTCCTCTAATCCATAGTTGTTGCTCTCTCTTCTCTCCTCTATAACAGCCCCCGTCCACCTCGTATCCGACCTCCACAGCCCCCTTCTATCAAAATAATAAGTTTTTTTTTTATATATTTGTTGTTCAAATTTCGTTTATCTAACTTCGATTTTTGTTTTTTTAATAGGTTCACATTTTAGGCATAAAGGAGAACGTTTTTTATAGTTTTTTTTATTTTTTATTATTTTTTTAAATTTTTTTTAAGTTTCGGATTATCCGTTGGATGATCCGAATCCGAATCCGAAATTTCGGATATCCGAATTTCGGATATCCGAAATTTCGGATTCGGATTCGGATCTCAATATTGACTATCCGAAATTTCGGATTATCCGAAATTCGGATATCCGAAATTCGGATTATCCGATTTTGAACACCCCTAGTCGCCATATTCCAATGGTCAAATTAGTTAAAAAAAAAATAGACCCAAAAGCAAGAAGCAAACCATTACCTCAATATTCTAAAGAATCAAGGCATGACAGCGGTAGATGTTCATGGTTGTGTACGATCTGCGTATGTCAACGGAACCGGATTATAACCTATCAGACCGGAAAATGAGCATCAAAACAGAACTCAACAGGAACAAACACGTATATTGTACCTGAATCGTGAGTTAATGACTGATTGTGGCTGCGAGTACTTGTGGCTATCACGGTGTGACAAAATGTGTGTAGTATGTGAAGTCATTCAAGCAGGAATGGTACAAACAAAGATCATGAACCAAAAGATTAGTGGATTGAAGTGATTGATTTCTAAACCTTTGATTATCGTCTTCAATGGTCATTAATTAACGGTCGGTTACAAAACGAAAGGTTGCTATGGTTTCAAAAAGACTAATCGGAAGTTTAGGAGGTTGAAGAAAACAATTTCAAGAAGCTTAAATCAAATTTTTAGTTAAGCCCCTCAATTATGATGGTGCCAAAAAGACAATTGTGCCCCTTAATTAACTCTCTTTAGTATTGTACCATAAGCATGTCAACTTGTAATTACTTAAATTTGCTAGGTATCCTCCTCTCATGCTTTATAATATAGTATAGATAATAGCAACTCACACATTCCAAAATAGTTGATGTTCGTTGTTAGTAAAATTGCACTCATAGCGGAGCTATTGGTAGGGTTGGGGAAGCGCTGTCGGGCTCCAGAAGCCCCTTTTTAACGTGTACATTATTGTAATCCATATAACATAAAATGTGGCTAAGGGGGTCAAAGTAACAACCGTACTAAATAGTCCTCGTAACTTATTAGGATCGTAGTAAATTAACGCTAGCATAAAGCGGTGAGTGACCTATAGTTGTCAAAGCGCCTAGGCGCACTCAAGGCGCATAGGCCGAGCCTAGAGCCTAGGCGCACTCAAGGCGCATAGGCCGAGCCTGGATCCTAGGCGCATAAAAAACGAGGATTTTTTATAATTAGGCGCATAGTATAAAATACATTTTTAAGGGATTTTAGAGATGTTTTAGGCTTGTTTAGGGCTATTTAGGGCTACTTTAGGATGTTTTAGGGTTGTTTAGGACTTGTTCATAGCTCATTTAGGATGTTTTAGAGGCTTTGGCAACTTTTAGCCTGAATTTGGCCGGAAAATCAGTCTGATTAGTTTAAGCTCTCGTTTTTTATGGCCTGCGCCGGGTTCCAGGCGCGTGCCTAGGCACCATTTTTCACAAAAAAAGCCCAGATTTGCGCCTAAGCCACCACCAGGAGCTATAGGTGCGCTTCGCTGTGCCCGAGCGCCTAGGCGCACGCCCGAGGGGCTTTTGACAACATAGGTTGCAACAGATGAAAGAGTAAAGAGACAAACAAGAAAAATTATCACCAAAAAATCTATACTCCAAGACAACGCTAAGGCAAACAAACGTGTAGGAAAAGCTAAGACACAAAGACATGTATGCATGCCAAGTTGTTCAAAGATGATTTGTTTGTGCAGGAAAGGCGGTATTTGTTCAAGGAGTTTCCTGAACTAGCTTCTTGTGAAGAAAATTCCAAGCTATTGGAGGTGGGATGTGGTAATTCAAAACGTGTGCCTTATTGAGAACAACAACTGTATTGATTATGAAATTCTTAACAATAAAAACTGAGTGTGGTTTTCTCCTGCTGCGTAGTTGCAAAGAAAGCATCCTTGTATTTGCTTGCGATTGTAGCACAAAGACGCTTTATAGGGCGATGGAAACCGTTTATGCTTCCAAAGTGGTGTCAGCCAGAAGCCGTTTTCATACATTATGTTGGGATTTTTCTACATGTCGGTTCCATAAGTGGCTAATATGTGATTCTTGCAATGAAACGTCTCCACAAAAGCAGAATTTATCTTTTACTCTCTAAATCTTAAATTGGCAATATAAAATTTGGCAGATTTTTACTCTCTCAGCTGTACCACTTTGTTGTAGATTGATTCAGGTCTATATGACATGACCATGCTTCGATTTGAGGCTGATCAAAGAGTGGGATTTAGGGAATACAAACGTTCTCAAACTTTTTTATCGTTAATTTCAATTATACATAAGTCAAACAATTACTACTGTTACATGAGCCACATGTAGCAATGTCACTGGACATAACTGACATACTCATCATTTGCACCTCGCTTGTTGATTCAGTTTATTTATAAGCCATTGTGTTAAACATGTTTTGCAAGTTGAGCTTGAATATTGTTGTGTGAAGTCAGTAAATCGTCGTAAACAGAAGACTATGCACCGGGTTTGGGTTCATGGGAAGTTCCAAAAACCACCCATGTAAGTTTGTTTTGTACTAAATATGATTCTAGTTGATAGAAACTTGGTTTAATAAAGCGTGACTCGCACAAAAGCGACGAGGTCTAAGCGCATCGCGCAAAGCGCAAAAAGCGTGGATTTTCGTACCCGAAGCGCACACTAATTATACATTTTTTTTATAATCCCATGAGTTTTTAGCTTCATTTAACCAAAATATAGCAATGAATAAGATTTTTATGTGATTTTAACTATATGTACAAGCCAAAAACACCAAGGTACAACATTTTTATGCATAAAAAATACCCTGTGGCGCCTCAGGGAGAGAAACGACTGAAATTTGACAAAAAGGCGCCTGAGGCGCGAGCCTTTGGGAATTTGGGTAAGCGCAAAGCCCTAAGGCGCCCTAGGTTGCTCCTTGATGCACCTTGCGTCTAGGCGCGCTTTTTAAAACCCAGGATAGAAAGCATCAATAATATGATTAAAATACTTAAAAAGAGAACATTTCTCTGTTTATTAGCTTCATATTGGCTTTGCCTTCACAAATTTTATTCTTATGACAAAGGTATCACAACACATAATATAATCTGCAGTTAACTTGTCATGTATACTAAGCTCCTTATCATGGAGAAAGAACATACATTTTACAAGCGTGTGATCCTACAGTTGCCGAGATCTGTCCCTTGACTGATTTACGAGTCCTATGCTGCAAAGAAAAAAAAAAGGAAGTGTGACATCTAAACTTACTGCATGCTATAATGATTCAAAATCTTTTAATTCTTAGGAAAATAAAAGCTTTTTTTTTTTTTTTGGTATGTCTTACCGCCCACAAGTCACGTGCTTTGACGACTGTGGTCGAGTTGAGTCCTATATCGGACCAGTAAGCTGTAATCTGGGTTGTTGAGCTTCCTCTGTTCCATAGAATCACAACAACTTTGTTATGCGCGAGAGGGCCGGCCCAGACCTGCATTTTTAATTGTCAACTCCAGTTTTGATTTGGGACTACTTTTATTATACAGTTGACAACATTTTACCTCCAAATCGCCATTTTTCTTAACCTTCTTTCCCTGGACTCCAAGACTATCTGCATCACCTTAAGACTGATGAGTAAACATCCAAAATTTATGACAAGAAAGGAATTATAAAGCTTTTTAACCGACCTTGATTCACTGCGATAACTTCCCTGTTACTAAGTATCTCATGTGTTTCTTTGCTCATTGATCGCACATCGCAACCGACCAATAAAGGCGCCTAGAATGTCGTCAGTCTCTAAGAATTTATAAAATTATGATAGAAGTAAATATTTGTATACCAATGATATACCTTTGCTAATGCCCAAATGCTAAAATGGGATCGATATTCCTCTGTTGTCATGCCTCCATTCCCAACTTCCAACATGTCGGGATCTAAGAGCCAATCACAAGATAACACGAACTTAAGAAGCGTTAAACTGCACTATGGGTAGTGCTTGCAGGTGGCGACCCGAACACGACACAAGTGAACTCGAGCACTACACGAGTTTTTGCTGGTTGACACTTGACATGAATATGACATGTTTCACTGGACTTTTTTCTATTTTCTTGAATTTTATTACTCTAGTATTACAAATTGCAACAAAAGATACAAATGCACACACGCTTTAAACTTTAGCATTAAATGATAAATACTTAATTAGTTTTTTTTTTTTTTTGACATAAAAGTATTTTTAAAATTTTCAATTAATAAACAATGTGAACCCGTTGTATCAGCCGGAACATAACTTGTGTAGCTAAACATGTTTGCGGGTGTGACCCGCGCACATCAGTTTAGACTGAATCCAAACTTACCCATTTTATGTTGGATTCATGTCGTGTTTTAGTATCGTGTAATTAAAAAAACCACAATTACCATTCCATCCACCGGGTTTCGCGTACCCTGCCCATTTATCATTTTCATCAGCCCGTGAAGTCATGCTAGCAGGATTTGAAGTATCAATTATTTTGATGATGAAATCAATATATTTTTTTTAAAAGTATAAAATATAAATGTGGATATTATACCTATTCCAATTATCAGAAATATCTCCTGTGGTTCTCCAGCTATTGCCAACTTCATTTGCCCAAGTTGCAGGATCATCTCGGCCCCTTTAAATGAAATAATACGGTCATTTCGGCCCATTATTTTTAACTTTTGTATTTAATATAAAAGGAGATCGAGACTAACCATTCACATAAAGAAAAGAAAATGGGCCTTCCTGCCTTCTGCAATGCTTTTGTCATTATTGGATACCTTTTGTCACAAAAGCCAAACCCTTTATAAGTCGCATTACAATTTGGGTTAGGCTAAAGAAACACCACTAAATTCAGTGGCGAAGCTTGAACCTTTCGTTAGTGGGGGTCGAAAGTCACGAAGCCTATTTTTTTTTTTTTTCAAATTGGTGGAGGGCAGACTCTAAAAATACAAAAATTGGTGAGGGCCGAAGCACTCTCTGGCCCTCACTAAACTTCGCCCCCGACTAAACTGCTATCCAGACTACATTGTCTTGCCATGCAGGCCGTATCACAGGCAAAAATAGACATATGGGTTGTTTGAGGTCCCCGCGTGTTCACCAAATCATACTGCCCACATGTTGTGCTTGACTGACACATAAATGATTGATGTGACCACTGACAAAGTCATATGACATGTATGACTATTTTCGCCATACCACATGGCCCATATAATAGAATATGACCCGTATGATATGATAGTAGGTCTCGCGTACACTTTTGGGGTAATATTTATATAGCATTACGTACTAGGGATGAGATCGGTAACGTACCCGTACCTATACCCGTACCCGTACCGAAAATACCCGTACCGAATTTGAACAAAAGTGGGTACCGAGGACCGTACTGAATTTATAGGTACGAGTACGGGTATCGGTACCGGTATTTCGGTACGGTACCCGTTTTGGTACCATTTTGTTAAAAAAAATTTTTTTGAGCAAACGTACGGGTATCAACTAGGTAACCAATTACGAGTATTAATACTATACGGGTACCAAATTGAAAAAATTGGTACGGGTACCAATATGGTACATGTACCAAATAGGTAAAATTGATACAAATACCATAATACGAAGTAAAACATATAATCAAATTCAACAGTATATAGAATTCGGTACCCGTACTCGTTCCGTACCGATACCGAAGGTACCGAATACCGAAATCAGTAAAAGTAGGTACCGATACCTATACCGAGTACTCAAAATCAGTATGGGTACGGGTACGGGTACAGGTACGATATGGGTACGGGTATAGGTACTCGGGAAAAAAAATACTCATCCCTATTACGTACCCTTACAATTTACAGTTGAATATATACACTTTTTATATTATTTTGGTTAGAAAATAATATTAATATCCTAAAATATATGTACCTTTCCTTGGGGCTTATACCCTGATCGTTGCAGTTATCATATTTCAAGTAATCGATTCCCTGTACAACAAGGTAATTGATTTAGTTTGATTTTATACCAGGAGTAAAGATCATGGAAATAAAACGCAGGTGGAATGTACCCATGACGCGAAGGTTTTAGCGTCCTGCTCTTCATGGCCTAACGATCCGGGCATTTTCAAGCTACAAGTTTGAGTTCTGTGTGAAAAAGAAGATGAGAAAATGAGATGAGGTCAATATGATTAAGATTATATTATGTCTTAAATACCCTGCATCAGAGTAAATTCCAAGCTTTAGTCCTTTGTTATGAACGTAATCAGCTAATGCTTTCATTCCAGAAGGAAATGTATCTGCCTTTGGAACAAAATTCCCCTACAAAATCAAAATGATTACGTTCATGATCGCGATTTTAAAAACGATGTTTGTGATGAAATGTACAGGAGTTAACTCATGACATGTTTGGGTGTGTGTCTTACCTTTGAATCTCTATTCAGTTCTGCCCAACAATCATCTAAAACACAAAAAAATACATATATGTATCATTGGCAGAATAAACATATAAACAATTACTTGGATAATATTGAAACTAAATATTTGGTTATAAAATGTTAGTATACAACTTTTATTTACTCCGATCCCTCATACCAACTAATATTCTCCTTTGTAATCTTCTAAGAGTTCACAAACTTTGTTTTTATTGTCTGGATGAAGACTTGTTTTGAGGACACATCCAGATATCATTACCACGAAAACACGTTAAGGCTGGACGGTATGCGAGTATGCGCCACATCAAAATATCGCCCTCCTTTAACATGCAAGCAATGGCTTAAAGCCCCAATAGCGTCCCCTTTTTTATTGAAGTGGAGCCCACCAGATTTCCTGTTAGCCGTTGTTATTTCACTAACGATCCTTCAATAGTGCCCCCCCCCCCCAATGGCGCCCTAGCAATGTTGTGGGGGGGGGGCACTATTGGGCTGAGGTGGCTTGGGGCGCTACCTCATGCCACCCAGCCTAGCTACAAAAGTCACTTTTCATAGAGTCAAAATGCTTAAAACGTGTTAACTGCAACCAAAATCAGACAACTTTCTGAAACCAACCTCTTTTAAATTTTACGATCGACGAGAGATTCTCTTGACGTGTTACATATACTTTTAATAAAAGTGGGGGGAAAACAATTTTTTTACCCATCTATTATCCAACATTATTTTGTAAGATCTGATAAGATATTATACGACCCATCACATGAATACATTATCTATTCATAACAGACATTATAATAAACATTATTAAATGCAATGCTTTACCTATATTAACATATTGGTACCCAGCAGCTGCAAGTCCAGTTGATACCATTGCATCCGCTATTTAACATAAAGAAAATATTATGAAAACAAGTCATAACTATTTATTTAATTATATGAAAAAGGACGGGTAAAGGTTAAATATATTTACCAGTTTCCCTGATTAGTTTTTCTTCAATATTACAAGCAAAGTGGTTCCAACTATTCCACCTGATCACGCATGCACATATCAATAATTTGTTTATTTTCGCGCATGCACACATCAATGATTTGTTTATTTTATAAAAATAAAAAAGTCACATGTTACATAAAATTAGAGCTGTAAACAAACCAAAAGTTCAGTGAACAGTTCGTGAACTGTTTGGTGAGAAGTTCGTTTGTGTTCGTTCGTTTAATAAATGAACGAACATGAACAGAGATCGTGTTTGTTCATTTATGTTCGTGAACGTTCGGTAACGTGTTCGTTTATGTTTGTTTGTGTTCGATAGTTTATTAGGGTTTTTAACTTTTTATTTTTAATTTAAATACTTTAAATTTCCCAGCGGTAGATTATTTAATATATTTTAGCGTATCACATATTAATATTACTTTAACTACTTTGATTAACTGTTAATTTGGGTGGATTAAACGAGGATTTCTAGTTTAATATGACAATCTTGAGTTTTTATGAAACATTATGTGATTAAGACTATGTCAAGTATATCTAGTAAATGGATACCATATTTTGGGTGGACAATGTTCATGATGAAAAATGTTAATTTTTTGAATTTAATATGTGTTTGTTTATGTTCGGTTTTGTTCATTAATGCCCATTTGTGTTCGTGTACCTTCATTTGTGTTTGTGTTCGCTTTTGTCTGACACATAAATTTAACAAATAAACACAAACGAACACGAGCAGAAATCTCGTCCGGGTCCTGTTTATGAACAGTTCGTGAACACACTATTTTCTTAACAAACAAACACAAGCAAAAAATCTTGTTTGATAAGTGTTTTTGAACAGTTCGTGAACATGTTATTTTCTTAACAAACGAACACGGACAACGACTCGTTCACGTTCATTTGGTTCGTTTACATACTTTGTTGGTTTTAAAAATATATGTTTTCTTATATATTTAAATTATTGCTATTATTTGCATTCATTGAAATTTTCTATGACATTATTTGGTTTTAATTACATAGTATATATAATCTATATAATCTATAATCTATATCTATACTACATTATAAAGGAGGAGGCATGGACAAATATGTCCAAATTGTCCAAAGTTAAGATGACATACAAAGGGTTTATTTACAATTTTCTAAATTTTACCACTTTTCTTCCCTAAATGCCCCTAAAAGATAATTAACTTTTATATGAAAATGGAACTCACCCAAACTAAATAAACACACAGGATAGCAATATTTTTGAAGAAATTTCATATAATGACGATGAAATATAATAACTTATGTTACCACAATGAATAATCTTATCTTAGCTAAACTTGTATGAATTTTAAAACTTTGCATAATAATACTTATATTATAAACCTTTTTCATATATATGTGTGTCTACCCAGCGGCAAAGTGGACAGGATGGTTCGACTCACTGGCTACATTGGGCAATTTTTTAGCTGTTGGGTCAAGTTGGGCTAGGGTTGTCCAAAAAGCTCGTGGTACGGAGCTCACTCGAAAAAACTCGCTCGATATGGCTCGGTTTGAAACTGAGCCGAGCCTAGCTCGGCTTGGTTCGTGACGAGCCGAGCTGGCTCGGGTTGGCTCGAATAATTCTAATTTTTAATATATATTTTTTATATACATATAATATACTATAAAAATGTTAAAAAAGATGGGGGGGAATTTGTTACATATTTCATATGTAGTAATAGTAGCATGGATATATGTGCTTGAGATTTAAGTTACAGCTAATCAAGTTATTTAAATAAACTCAATATTGTTTTTGATCCAAGTACTCAAATTAATTCGTATGTTGATGACTTATACTGTATTCCGTTGAAATTTAAGAATTATTTTGTATTTGCTTGAACTTGATTTTAGCTTGTAATGTATTATGTTGAACTTATTTTAAATGTGTTATTTTTAACTATTGAATAATATTTTTGACTATTGAATTTTGAAAAACATTTTTCTTTTTCCTATTTAAATTCGAGCCAAACCAAGCCGAGCCGAGTCGGCTCGGTTTAAAACTAAGCCGATTCGAACTTTGATTTTCAGCTCGGTTTCAAATCCGAGCCGAGCCGAGCGCGAGCTTGACCTGGCTCGGCTCGGTTCGGCTCATGAACAACCCTAAGTTGGGCAAGTCTATTACAAACTTACAAATCACAACTTTTAATTTCTAATTGGACAATGACCTTCATATGATAGCTTATACAATATCATATTATTACTACATGCTTTTGTCATGTAAATGAACTTTATCATTTAGCAATGTTTCTTCAATGGCACGGTTATATAGATATGCAATGACCGGACAACTTACACAAGAGTGTTGTTTATGTTCATATTGGTCTGTTACAGTAACATACATTTGGTTTATTAAGATTTGTTCAATAATAAGTACATGATTTTTGTGGTGAACTCCAATCAATTGTAAGTGACAGTGCACATTTGTTTTCTTTTCTTTCTACGAATACTTGTTAAAACATAGTGTGCACATTTCTATTCTTTTTGCGTAACTTGCGGCAAAAAACCTAGGTATTATAATGTTGTATTGCAACCAATTTATGGATCCTGCTGCTTCGCGTGGGTAAACCCACTAGCATAGAGTGATGTGTAATAGTTTTTTTTTTTAATGAATGAAAAATGAGTATACAAAAAGATTCATTAAATAAATCTGCAAACAAGTAAATAATAAAGTAAAAAATGTAATTAAAATAAAAGACTTATTTAAGCTTTTTCTTTTGTCATTATTAAATATTTCATACTTCTTTAAATCACTAATTTAGAAAAAGAGTTATGCTTTAAAAAAGCTATATTCATCTTCTTCCTCTCTTTTCATTCTGATTTGATACCACCGTTGCAACTTATAGCTTTTGCCGGAATAAAAAACTCCCATAAATTTTTTTTTATCACTTTCTCTATTTATTTTAACTACTCTTTTAACTTAAATATATATAACTGTGGGTTTACAAGTTTGCGGGCCCCATGTTTAGTTATGGTCTAGCTTAGCTCTGAGTTCACTGTACAACTAATAAAGCGAAGAGTACAAGTAATAAAGCTAGTAAATGTAAATGCATGAACATACTTACCCCATCTGTGGAGTTCGGCCAAGTCCGTTGTCCAAAAGGCTCCTCCTGTCATGTATGCTGCTAAAGGTTGTACGTGCAGCTTTGATGGTGGTACATCCGATGCTTATAAGCAAGAAGGCGAAGAAGCAAGGTACAAGCTTTTGATGCATGTTTGCTGTTGAAGACAGGGGAATGAGTGAGTACAATCAGTGAGGTAGCAAATGGGAAGTGTTATCACCTATTTATATGTACATATTTGTATAATTGTATTTATTTATTTTTTATTTGTTTATATATGAAATATATGATTTTGTTGAATAATGTTTTTGTGCCGTTTAAAATGGGGTAGAAAGTCGTCATCGACATTTATCCCAAAGCCACGTTGTTGACCCCTTGGAATGGGCCAAAAAAGTGTTGATAAAAAGTTTTGGATGAATGCATTTGGTATTCACACTACATGTTGGTCATATACAAGTAAAAGTCAAGTGTATACACCGTATATTCTGAGGACCAACAAAAAATGTTTGTTAGGGTGCTCATTGTCGGTTTTGATGTCAAGTTTTACATGAATCTAACATATAATGTTCGTTTGGCTTTTTCTCTTTGTATATTAAAATCTAAAAAAAAAAACCGAACCAAACCGAACCAAGCCTAAACACTTGGCCAAAAGATGTAATATCTAATAGAGGTTGAGATGGCCTAAAACTTTAAAAGTTATGTAATATCATAACATTTCAAGTTACTTGTATTCATGGTTGCAAAATTCGCTATGCGGTGCCAACTGGGCTGACTAAAGAGTTGTGAGTATTCGGCTATAGTTAGGAAGTACTCGGAGATGACTCGTCGAGTACTCGGCCTAGGCAGGGAGTATTTGGGGATTACTCGTTTAACAATCAACACGTAGGCGGGATTTATACAACCATGCATGTATTGACTAATGACTTTAGAAGAAAAATGACTATTCTAAGTAGAAAGAAAAATAATTGGATAAGACTAGGGGTGTGGGCTAGCGACCCAGACTCATCCGCTAGGTGGTGCTTCTAACATCACTACGTCTCTGTTAAATGGGGCGTCAGTGATGGTGTCCACCAAGGGTTAGCGGGCATCTAAGGGTGAAAATGGTGTGGCCCATATATTTCAACCAATCAGTTTTCTTTTTTCTTTTTCTTTATAGGGGGCACTAAATACCATTTATTTATCTCACACCCCATAGCGTAACAAGAAAACTTTGTGAGTCGTAACATGTAACATTATGACATATTAATGGGTTTGATGTGTTATTTTGATGTTTGGACTACAATGTAACTGATTTTAACTTATTCTAAAGACCATTAATATGCCTAACATAATGCAGAAGAGGTAAAAGTAACACGAATAGACTAAAAAAGATGTAATAAGGAATTCCTTTCATCATGTGATGAGGTTTAATTATTAACAATACACATGTATATCAAATCAAACATTATATTATACTATAAAATAGGATAAACAAGATGTTGCTTTTTAAACCTAGCTAGTTTTAGTTTACTATATACATATTATAAATATAACATATGCTTTTGTTTGCATGCGTGAATAATTTGATGAAACCACGCGTCTATGGACCATTTACCTTTGGAAATAATTAATATCGATATCTTGTTATTAAGTTGATTATAGTTGTCAAATACAACAACATACAGTTAACACAATACGAGTTATAAATCGACAGATCATACATAAACAAACCATGGCCAGTTGGCCACCACCTTAAAGATAAGTGTTGCAATGGGAACACCCAAATATAGTCGATATATGCATTTTTTTATTTGTTCTCTCTATTTATATGCTTGTATGATGTAACAAATGCATGACTATATATTGATTTATAAAACGGACACGACTATATATGGTGTAAAGGAGTGCTTAAAGTGAAGTTGCTTCTAAAGCTACACGAGATTACGTATATTCACCGTGTCCTTTGTCATGCTCTGATGTGTACAGGGGCGATGCTTAGTTGGGGCCGGAGGGGGCGGCCGACCCCTCCGAATTTTCGCGCCGAAGTTCCGATTATACAGTATTTGTATAGAAAATTTTGGAAATATACGGTTTCGACCCCCCGAAACTAGTGACTTCCGACCCCCCGAACCTTCGGGTCAAGCTTCGCCACTGGATGTGTAATTTGCTTTCTTTGGATACTTTTAAGATACTTACAACGTCAGGGGTGAAGGATTGCTTGGCTGTGTAACACCCCAACCGATGACAGAAACATCGAGGTGTCACGTGTGACGATTGTTCAATAGCTCATTGACTAAAAGTGTAAATTTTGATATATTGATTAAGTAGTTTATTACATTAAAAGAAAATTACAAGATACAATAATTCTAAAGTGACAACTAAAACTGAAATACAATGAATCCAAAATCTAAGTAAAAATTCCAAAGGCTTAAAAGTCATCTCATAAATAACCTGAAACATGTACGAAAATAGTATATGTCAATACAAAAATGTATTGGTGAGCATACCCTGTTTGAATACATATAGTAGAAAAAGAGTTTCGCAATTCACGTGTTATACTGTCTACAATTTAGTTTTCAAGCTATGTGCAAATGCTACCCAAAATCAAACCTTTCGTTCATAGAATCAAGAGTCACATATATATAGTATTCGCTCATAGTAGGCGACGAGAATAATCGTTCACATATAACAATAATCAAGTACTATTTATTGCTATGCTAGGCCGCCCAGCGGTTAATGATTAAGGTCATAAATACACACTATCAGCGATCAACAAGTAAATCACATACAAGAATTGCGATTGTGAATATATGATAAAACATAATTAAGTGAGTGAAGTAATAAGCGTACATGAGTCACCCCAAATGTGTAAAACATGAAAAAGGGGGAAAATATACTCACTTTATTTGTAGCGATGAACGTGTAAGGAATCAACGAGACTAAGCGAAGGCGATTATAAATCCTAAGCTTGAAATTAAGCGTCACGAATTCCTACAATATTATTGTGTCCCATATTAATAGACTGTGATTTATATATATGATTACATTTTAAAAAAATAGCCTTTTAGATTATTAAATCTCTCTGAATGTTACAAACACGATTGTTCATATAATCATATATGATTAATATAAATAACAAATTAGTTTATTTAAAATAAACTAGGGAGTATCTGATTGGATATATATTCTATATTTTAAGTTTTAGGGGAGATCAGTAGGGCTGCAAACGAACCGAACGAACACGAACAAGGCCTTGTTCGTGTTCGTTTGTTAAGAAAATTATGTGTTCACGAACAGTTCATGAACACTTACTGAACGAGATTTTCTGTTCGTGTTCGTTTGTTAAGAAAACACTCATGTTCGTGTTCGTTTGTGTTCGTTTGTTAATTTTGTTCATGAACGCACACGAACACAAACGGACATTAATAAACACAAACAAGTGTTCATGAACAAAAATGAACACAAAGAAGTGTTCATGAACGGATACAAACACAGACATATAGTAACTTTTGAATAACATCGAATTCACATATATTAAGACATTAGCTTGATCCTCTCAAAATATAATAACCTAATTGTCCGAACATACTAAGTCATGGAGAAGCGTGTTGGGGATGGAGGGCATCAATGCTAGAACGTGGAAACATATAATGAGCTTGGATATAAAAAGTAGGTTTATTGATCTCATATAGTCATATATTTACCTCCTTTATATTATTTATTGGGTAAAATAAATAAAAATAGAAGAATATAAAAAAGTATAAAAATTAAAAACCTTAATAAACTATCGAACACAAACAAACATAAACGAACACGTTACCGAACGTTCACGAACATAAACGAATGAACACGATCTATGTTCATGTTCGTTCGTTTAACTAAACGAACGGAATTTTTTGTTCGTGTTCATTCATTTATTAAACTAACGAACACAAACGAACTTCCCACCGAACGGTTCATGAACTGTTCGCTGAAAGTTCAGTTCGTTTGCAGCCCTAGAGATCAGTAATCTATATCTATCTATATATTTATAACTTATAATAAAAAGAATTGAATATTGATGAGGTAACATTCAATGGAGGCCAAAGAATTGAATTTTGATGAGGTGACATTCAATGGAGGCATCAACCCTCCTTTGAATGTGCCACGTGGCACGTTAAGGCAAGAGTTTTTAATTTATTTTTTTATTTTGTTTCTATCCATTCTTCTACACTTATCTCTTTAAGAATTTAAAAACAATTTTAGATTTTTCTCTCTAATGTTTCCTCCCATCATTTTTAAACGTTAATATCTTTTATATACGAGATTTTTTAAAGAAAAAAATTGCACCAAATTAACAAGCGTTTTATTATTTTTCTAACGAGTACCATAGTGCTATAAAAAACGGAGAAAAAAACGAATATTTTTATGGGGTTTTGTTCATACATTAAAAAAAACACAAAGTGTTCAGGTTATTCATTAATCATGTTTTTTCTTTTAAACCAGGTTCTTATATACAATGTTGAAATTTAGCCCAATCACCATGCTATCATTGGAATTTTACTCTTCTAAAGATGGATAGGTATACTTCATCAAGAGAAGCTAGGAGAAAGAATCGCGCAACACTGCAACACATGGTGTCACCTTATAACAAGGTAGTTGCTGGCGTGGCGTTCAATGGTAGCCTCAACCTCCCCTTGAATGTGCCACGTGGCACAATGCAATTTTTTTTAATTTTTTTAGTTTTTTGTATAAATTAAATATAAATATATTAAAATAATAAAATCCTATAAAAGGAAAAGTAAAATATAAGATTAAATTTATTAATCAATTACTAAAGAAACTATATTAATAATTGGTAAATTATAAAAACAAATTAAGGAAAAAAATTAGGGAAACATAAAAGATAAAAAGATATTGATTAACATAAAAAAAATATTTATATTAATCTATTGAGTTACTTTAGGAAAAAAAATTAAAAACAATTGGATTTTTCTCTCTCATGTTTCATCCCATAATTTTTAAACGTTAATATATTTTATATACGAGATTTTTTTTTTAAAAAAATTACACCAAATTAACGAACGTTTTATTATCTTTCCAACGAGTACCATAGTGCTATATAAAAAACGGAGAAAAAAACGACTATTTTTTGTAGGGTTTTGTTCATACAGGAAAAAAAACATAAAGTGTCCAGGTTATTCATTAATCATGTATAGGCAAACCATTAATTATGTTCAAACCAGTAAATATGAATTCTATAATATTAGAGTTATACATTGTTTAAGGTTAGACGTTAACATTGAATATACATTGTTAATTGTTTTAGGTTAGGTGTATGTTTTCTTCTTTTATCATTTTTATTAAGTTATAGATCAGATTTTTCAACCCCGGGACCTTCCCGGGGTAATCAGCTAGTATATAATAAAACAAAGCATTTTTAATGACATGTCATAATATTATGCAATCTCTCTTTTGAGAGATACCACATAGGATGTGATGTGGCAACTCTAGACCAATTAAAAAAAAGGAATAAATATGGTTTAAATATGATTTAACATAATCTATTAAATACCTAATCTACTAAATGTAAATATTAAAACTTTATTATTTTCTCTCTCATGTTTCATCTCATAAATTTTAAACGTTAATATCTTTTATATACGAGATTTTATAAAGAAAAAAAATTACACCAAATTAACGCGCGTTTTATTATCTTTCCAACGAGTACCATAGTGCTATATAAAAACGGAGAAAAAACGACTATTTTTTGTAACCCGACAGGTATTGTGTCAGGTTTGGAATTAGTTTAAAAAAAATTGTGGGTTTGGGTCGGGCCTGGGATTAGGTCATATGATAACTTATGACAGAGATTTGTTTAAAATAATAATAATAATAATAATAATAATAATAATATTCATTAATCATATATTGGCAGATGCCATTTTTATAGTTTAGATGCTTCTAATTTTATTCACTTTACTTAGATTTCTCAACCTGGAACGCTCCCGGAGTATAAACTAGTATAAGTATATATATAAAATTTTAAATTGAAACTACGTAGCTTCTATGTCAAATTCATAGTATAGTCTTTACTTTTGTAAAATTGAATTGCATAAATATATTTGAAAATCATTAATATTTTGTGGAAATTGTCGGTTACTAATTTCCATAAAATGGAATATGAGTTATAGAAATTTAGATTAGATATTCAAAACACAAGTTGCTGAGTTTCTACATGGGTTCGTCTGAGTATAAATCTTTTTTTTTCTTCCAAAAGTTGCTTCGCCACTTGCAAGAACATTTCTTGTCTAAGATACATTCACAGTAACCCATCCCCAAACCAAATCCTTTGCATTATACGCTGAATATATTTTCCATTTTCTTTTGTCGACTCAATAGAAGTGTTTTATAATTGCAAGTCGGTTTGGTTCGTTTAAGATTTGTTAGAAAACATGATATCTACTCAATAATACTCAGAACTTTATTAGAATCACCAAAAACATACAACGACTCTTAAGATTACAAAGAAATAACCCTAACACCTATTGACTCAGATACTCGACTCATAACAATCATACACAAGACCTGAACACAGGATTACAAGAGATCAACAAGATCTATAACAGGATGTTAAAGATCAGACTCAACCCTAATCAAATCTCTATGGTCAATCGACTGAACAAAGTGAAGGAGTGTAATAGAGAGTAAAAAAATGATCTGTGGTGATTAGTTCTTGATTGACGAGAACTTTATGTATTTATAGTGGGATCTGGATTCTTCTCATGAGAAAGCACACAATAGACAAATATAAGCCACACGATCATACACTCACACGGATCGTCATAATGGACGGTCAAGATCAACTCGTGATGTAACAGACCAAAGGCCTTGACCAGGCTTTGACTTAAGCAACCGAGCTCCTGGACTCCTCCTGGACTCCTCCTGGACTCCTCAGCCCAATGATCACTTCCAGCCCAACGACCTCAGCCCATCAACTTTAGCTCCAGTCCAGCTACAAGCCCATAACCTGAAAGAATACTTAACCCAGAAATAAATAGAAATATAAAAGAGATAAAATTGAAAGATAAAATTTTATATAATTTTAACACCCCTCCTCAATTTTATCACTTAAACTCATCACACATCTTAATTTGATCACACAAAACTTGATGTTGATGAGTTAATAACCCTTTAGTGAACAAATCAGCCAGTTGACTTAAAGAGTCAACTTTAACAGTTTCAATGACCCCCATTGAAATTAGATCTCTCAAGAAAAATAAGTCCAAACCAAAATGTTTGGTTTTATCATGAAAAACAGGATTACCGGCAATTGAAATAGCTGCTGAGCTATCACAATGAAGTTTAACAGGAAGATTTATAAAAAATTTAAGTTCTGAAAGTAAGTTTTTTATCCAAACTGCCTCACAAGCACTTGCACACATCGCTCTATATTCTGCTTCAGCAGAAGAGCGTGAAACAGTACTTTGTTTCTTACTTTTCCACGACACTAAACAGTTACCAAGAAACAGGCAAAACCCAGTCACAGATCTTCTAGACTCTAAACACTTTGCCCAATCCGAATCAGAGTATACACTCAAATCAAAATGACTACATTTTGAAAACAGCAACCCTTTTCCAGGGGCTGATTTTAGGTACCTTAGTAACCTAAATGCAATCTTTTGATGCCCTTCCGTGGGCTTGTGCATATACTGACTTAGATAGTGCACGGAATAAGCAATATCTGGACGAGTATGGGACAAATAGATTAATTTTCCCACAAGTTTTTGGTATCCAGTAATGTTACTTAAAATTTTATTATTTGACTCAACTAAATTGACCAAAGCATGATGTTGTTCAATAGGATTAGAAATTGGTTTACACCCTGACATCCCATATTCTATTAACAACTCAGTACAATACTTTCGTTGAGACAAAGTAATACCTTTATCTGTTTTAATGACTTCAATTCCTAAAAAATATTTCAAATCACCTAAATCCTTTATTAAAAATTTAGTTTTAAAACTCTTTTTAACTTTAATGTTTAAATCTGAGACATCTACATAATCAAATAAACCATTATCATTTTTGACCATGTGCTCATTGGCTCCTGAATCAACTAACCACCCAATTCCTATTATCCCTTTATCTGTACTAGCAAAACAGTATATTCTACCACCAAAACAAGAAGAAGATGCACAAAATATTCTACCAGATAAATTGCAACTTTGTGAAGACTCCCCAGAATTATCATGCAGAAGACTTAATAACCTAGACACTTGATCACTGGTTAGAGTAGTAATATTAGAAGTAGAAGTGTCAGGTGCACTGTTGTTTGAAACTGGTTTCTTCCCTTGATTCCCTCTTGGTCTCATCCAAGAGGGATATCCAATGATTTCGAAACATTTGTCAACTAAATGTCCATTTTTATTGCAATGTGTACATTTTAAAGATTGATTGGTATTTTTTGAAACCTTTTTGTTGTTACTATTGTTGCTGAAAAACTCATTATTAACAGTTTTGGTTGCAAAACTAACAGTTTGAGACTGTTTGGGGCCATTACCAGAGTTTCTATGGGATTCTTCCCTAGAAACAATGGCAAAGGCTTCCTTAATAGTGGGAAGCTCAGTTTTAATCAACAAGGCAGTCCTAACACTCTGATATGTATTGTCTAATCCCATTAAGAACTGCATCAATTTAATCATATGATTGTAATTATTAAATTCTTTTGATGCATCACAAGTACATGATGGTAACTGTAATATCTGATCAAGTTGTTTCCACATAACATTTAGCTTATGATAGTATTCAGAAACAGACATTCCATTTTGACTGAATGAGTTAATTTTTTGATATAGATTATATACCACAGACCCATCAATTTTATTGTATGTTTCCTTTAAATCTTTCCAAACTTCAAAAGCTAATTTAGAGTATACTTGACCCATATACAGTTCATCGGACACAGAGTTAAGAATCCAAGTAAGAACAACTGAGTTACATCTATCCTACTGCCTAGCTAGGACATCATCATCAGTAGGTTTTACACATTCACCATTTATAAATCCTAGTTTATTTTTAACTTGCAGCCCTAGAATCATGGCATTAGCCCATATGGTGTAATTTTCAGTACCCTTAAGCTTTACACTAACTATGGTCAGGTTAGTAGAGTCACTGGCATGTAAGTACAAGGGATCACTAGCATCCAACTTACTTACAAGGGTGACTCCACTAGAAGTGGGAGCAGGGTCAGTACCCTGACCAACAGCAACCACATTATCACCCATATCTTTATTAGTTAACACCAGATATTACAAACAACAAAGACCACACAATCAATAGAGTACACAAATAACAAAGAACACACAACTGTAACACAGTAATCAAGATGGACAAAAAACAAGAAACCAACACAGAGACAAGAAACCAGACTCAACTCTAAGGCGAAGCCACACTGGTGATCCCGATCACTGGTTCATCACTCTAAAGGTGCCAGTGCAGGTCCTAGTGTGGGAGCCCTTTTCCTAGTGACACAAAAGACACCAAAGACCAAACAGACACAACAGTCAACTATTGAGCCTACTCCGGTCCCCCTAACCCGGACAGTGCTCCTAGACAAAGTAAAAAACAGCAAAAAAGATAAGTATGAAACAATCTCACCAAGCAGCGAACCCAAGTTAGGATTCCTCCAAACAGATTACCCTTTGATTGGGGGTAATCAGTAATGATAAATGCCTCGCTAGGGTTTTTACGACCCCTAGCACATCGCCTTCTTTCCCTATCAGTTCAACCAGGCAAACCCTAAAAATTAGGGTTTCTTTCCAACGAGACTCCAAGTCAGAAAGACCAACAGATCCAAGACTCCCAAGATCTAGGCTAGAGTTTACAACAGCAGCGGACCACAATGAATAGCCCCAAATACACAGATCTCGAATCAAGAACTGACGAAGACGAACACGGAGACGATACACAACCTAAAGCTCTGATACCATGTTAGAAAACATGATATCTACTCAATAATACTCAGAACTTTATTAGAATCACCAAAAACATACAACGACTCTTAAGATTACAAAGAAATAACCCTAACACCTATTGACTCAGATACTCGACTCATAACAATCATACACAAGACCTGAACACAGGATTACAAGAGATCAACAAGATCTATAACAGGATGTTAAAGATCAGACTCAACCCTAATCAAATCTCTATGATCAATCGACTGAACAAAGTGAAGGGGTGTAATAGAGAGTAAAAAAATGATCTGTGGTGATTAGTTCTTGATTGACGAGAACTTTATGTATTTATAGTGGGATCTGGATTCTTCTCATGAGAAAGCACACAATAGACAAATATAAGCCACACGATCATACACTCACACGGATCGTCATAATGGACGGTCAAGATCAACTCGTGATGTAACAGACCAAAGGCCTTGACCAGGCTTTGACTTAAGCAACCGAGCTCCTGGACTCCTCCTGGACTCCTCAGCCCAATGATCACTTCCAGCCCAACGACCTCAGCCCATCAACTTTAGCTCCAGTCCAGCTACAAGCCCATAACCTGAAAGAATACTTAACCCATAAATAAATAGAAATATAAAAGAGATAAAATTGAAAGATAAAATTTTATATAATTTTAACAAGATTTCTACAATATATATATTTATATAAAATTATACGCGAAATGAATAAGATTCGTGGCGTGTGTTATACCTTCCCGAGTCGCGTATTCGCTTCGTAACTCGTGTTGACAGATCTGACCAGTTTGACCAGTGCTGACCGACGTTTGACGCGACCTTGACTTGATTTAAACGGCATGACCAGACCCATATGAACCCAAAACTGTACCTGTGATGACCGGGTTTAACCCGATATCAAAGATTGTTGAGTGACTCGGAACATCAAGAGAAGGTCAAGGTAAAACAACAACGAAAAGGTAATGGTTTAGGTACTAACCGAAAGGATATGGGCAAAACGGGGGATCCAAGTGGAACAAGCCACAACTGGTCACCGGTCTTGTATCGTGACTAGGCACCGCCCCTCTCCGAGACAACTAACGTGACCACCTCCGGTCACAAGCATCCGAACTCAGGCCAAAAGAAAAGAGTTCCATCGCTGCTACGCCACCGGAAGCACCATCACCACGAGACCACCACAACTCCGGCTGCTACTACCAAAACGCTTGATACTCCTGTCGCATCATCCACACAACGCCGCCACCACCGGTCACTGTTATCGTGACCAAACCTGAGCTCGATAGAACGGAATAAGGGTCGAACGTGGTTGGTTACCAAAATTGCTTCAAGTTATACACTAAATTTCATTGGTGCTTTAACCTCCATGTTTGTCGTGTTGTTGACCATTACAACGAAAGGGGAAAAAAAGAACAGAGCTTAAGATTTAATTTGTTTTACATTAACGGTGTTAATGAGGTTGGACTTGTTTCAAATAGAAAAAGAAACGGAAGGGAATGCAGTGAGGAGGTGAAGGTAAAGTGAAGGAGGCTAGGGTTTGAGTTGATAAGATGAAGGGGAAGATGAGTTAAGGAGTTTAAATAGATAGGGTGTCACATCCTCAAATTTCCACGTGCAGGGTTTTACCGTGAGGCGCGTGACACACCAGGATCCAAGTCAACGGTCATAATAAACGACATCTATATGATATGAAAACAACGTAAATCGCCCATAAAGTTTCAAAATCTATCCATCGCTTGCGGAAGCGTAAAACCTTATTACAACTCAAAAATAAAACATGATAGTCTGATAACACTTAAAAAGAAATGCAAATGGATCCTAGACGCCGTGAGACTCCGTGCGCCTAAACTCAATGCTGCTACCTTAGCGACATGAGAAAACATGCCAAAAAGACGTCAACATATAATGCTGGTGAGTTCACAGGTTTTAAGTTTACAAAGTGTTTCAAGCGTAAGGAGTTTCATCTCAAAAGTACCAAGTATGCAAAACCTTTAAATGCATAACGAACGTTTCCTTACTACTACGATTGTGTTGCTAAAACCATTACTGACAAACGCTGCTCGAGTTGCTGCCCATGTGCCAAGTGTCAAAGTAGAGACAATATGCACCCGCCCGGCTCCCAGCCGTCGGGTGGGGCTCGTCACGCCCAATAGATCTATCCACATTTCCCCCGTTGTGCCCCGCACATTCATGGTTTCAATAGGGACTTGAGTTTCATCGTATAGTAAATAAGTGCCAAGCGCCAAATGTTTAAAAGTGTCAAGTGCCATTGTTTAAATATGCCAAGGTCAATGTGTCACGTTTCTTAAAAGAGTTACATTCCAAAATGTGTCGTGTTTCCAAAAGTGGTATGTTTCATAAGAGTTGCATTTTCAAATCATAAACGTTGCATTGTTAAAACGTGTGGCATGCTTCTCCCCCGAGAGAAAAGAGTACAAAAGAGGGGTCGTGAAACTCACCTTAGAGTGCGTCCTCAGTAAATTAGAAATCCGATACGTGTGTAATAGTACCTACTAGTGGCGACCTATCAATGAGTTTACATAAGTGTGATGACTACTAACCCGAAGGCTAATCAATCCCCAAGTTGTCCAGACCGTGACCTTGTATGTTGAAACATGTTTAAACGTTAAACCGACCAAACCAGACAAATCCCGACATCCCATTGGTGACCCGACATCCCACGTGTTAGCCACATACAAGATATCATGCAACTTATGCAATTTAACACTTAGCATGCGCAAACATGCACCCTATCTAGCATAACGCCCAATTAACGCATAAACAAGTCCGAACACGTGTTACTAAGTTATTAGACATGTTACGGGGTTCCTAACATGTTCCTAGGTGTCAATTTGTGTTTCGGGATGTTAAAATGCACATATGACAGCAATACACGCGATTAGGAATCAAACATGTGATTAGGAAAAGTCAACTGGTGATTAGGAGAGTCAAACTAGCGAGTAGGGCTGTAATCACTAGTAATAATGGCGATTGGGCTCCCAATCGCCTATAGTTCAGGCGATTGGGGGCCAATCGCCTATATTATAGGCGATTAGGGACCCCTAATCGCTAGTACTGTTCTGTTCCGACTTTTTGCGCGTTTAACCCTACAAATCAGATCCGAAACATGTGTAAACACCCAATATCCAACCCAAAACATTAACCCAACTATTTCAAGCAAAAACCTCTAATTTATCATCACCCTAGCCGTCCCGAATGCATGCGGTTTCCCAAAATAGCATAACTAGCATGTAAGCATCACATCAACATGCAAAACTTACCCTAAATAGCAAATATCCAGATTTCATCACATAACGACGTTGTCCGACATTATCCTACTGTTCTAGCATCATCCTAGAGTAAACCCTAACCTCAAACAATCAACAAAACACAACATATCATCATCAATCCACCATAATCATTCAAACGGGTCAAAACACCTAATATCAATATTACACATCTATGAACCTTCAAACTCCTAGGTTATCATCATATTAACTCATTTAGATCAGAAGCACAATAATAACACAAGAACAATCATGTTTAAACGATAAAAATCATATCTTGCATGAATACATCACATATAACAAGTATAGAGGTTTGGGTTTGTTTTGAAACTGATTTTAATGAGTTTTCAAAGACACAAATGTTTATAAATCAGGTCTGGACCTTTAGGGATCAAAACAATATCATTATAAAGGTTTGGGATGAAGAACACACCTTGAAATGATGAGATTATGAGGTGTAAAGCTTGGAAATGTGATTTCTTGCTCAAAAACGTGTTGCAGAGGTTGGATAATGTAACATCCGGCCCCTCTCACCACCAATATTGTCCGCTTTGCCCCCGATGGGTTGCCCATCCAGAAGCTCACGGATTTGTTTTTGGTTGCCCCGGTGGAGACTTCCCATGAGGTCACCCATCCTGATACTACTCCCACTTAAGCACGCTTAACTGTGGAGTTCTCCTCTCATCCACTAGTATTAAGCCCAAAACGCGTTGGTGATTTAAGAGGCTTTGGATTACTTATGAACCAAGGATCTCTCCTGGCCACGGCCGATGTGGGATTTGCCTAGGGTGTCATACAATGGTCCATGTTAATTTTCTCATAAATCAGTACTGTTACAATCACCCCCCCTTACGGACTCATCGTCCTCGATGAGGTTTGCCCCACCATCCCGAACGGCACAGGAGTGGCTCTGATACCATTTGTAACACCCGGCCCCTCTCACCACCAATATTGTCCGCTTTGCCCCGATGGGTTGCCCATCCAGAGTTCACGGATTTGTTTTTGGTCGCCCCGGTGGAGACTTCCCAGGAGGTCACCCATCCTGATACTACTCCCACCTGAGCACGCTTAACTGTGGAGTTCTCCTCTCATCCACTAGCACTAAGCCCATAACGCGTTGGTGATTTAAGAGGCTTTGGATTACTTATGAACCAAGGATCTCTCCTGGCCACGACCGATGTGGGATTTGCCTAGGGTGTCATACAAAGGTCCATGGTATCAGAGCCACTCCTATGCCGTTCGGGATGGTGGGGCAAACCTTATCGAGGACGATGAGTCCCTAAGGTGAGGGTGATTGTAACAGTACTGATTTCTGAGAAGATTAACATGGACCTTTGTATGACACCATAGGCAAATCCCACATCGGACGTGGACAGGAGAGATCCTTGGTTCATAAGTAATCCAAAGCCTCTTAAATCACCAACGCGTTTTGGGCTTAATGCTAGTGGATGAGAGGAGAACTCCACAGTTAAGCGTGCTCAGGTGGGAGTAGTATCAGGATGGGTGACCTCCTGGGAAGTCTCCACCGGGGCGACCAAAACCAAATCCGTGAGCTCTGGATGGGCAACCCATCGGGGCAAAGCGGACAATATTGGTGGTGAGAGGGGCCGGATGTTACAAATGGTATCAGAGCCACTCCTGTGCCGTTCGGGATGGTGGGGCAAACCTCATCGAGGACGATGAGTCCCTAAGGGGGGGGGGGGGTGATTGTAACAGTACTGATTTCTGAGAAGATTAACATGGACCTTTGTATGACACCCTAGGCAAATCCCACATCGGCCGTGGCCAGGAGAGATCCTTGGTTCATAAGTAATCCAAAGCCTCTTAAATCACCAACGCGTTTTGGGCTTAATGCTAGTGGATGAGAGGAGAACTCCACAGTTAAGCGTGCTCAGGTGGGAGTAGTATCAGGATGGGTGACCTCCTGGGAAGTCTCCACCGGGGCGACCAAAAACAAATCCGTGAACTCTGGATGGGCAACCCATCGGGGCAAAGCGGACAATATTGGTGGTGAGAGGGGCCGGATGTTACAGATAAAGTATGGGGTGGCTTTGGGGTGTATTAGGGTTTCACAAATGATGTTTTAAAACATAAGGGTGGTATTTATAGGCGTTTTTAGTCGTCATATGCAGTTCAGGCGAGTACGGGGCCGTTACTGGCGATTAGGATTCTATAAGACATGTATAACTGGCAATTGGGAGCTATACCACATGTAATTATAGGCGATTAGGCCCTAATCGCGTGAACAGTACACGTGATTAGGATGCTATAAGACATGTTGCTATAGGCGATTAGGATCTTAATTGCCTATACTATTGGTGATTACGCGTAATCACCTATAATGTCATGCAATTACGCGAAATCACTATTTTAACACATATAAACACGTATTCACATACCGACAAGTCACATAATGATTACAAACATATAATGCACGATAACTAACACGTTTGCGTCCGTTCGCCAATTCCCGGGACTCGAGATTTACGTGTGTGCGTTAAACCCGGTGATTCTACAAATCACCCATCCGTGTTCACATGGTTATGGACCGACTCCCAATGATCCCTTGGATCATTGTAACGACTCACGATGATTCCCAGAACCATCATAACGACTCAACCGACCTAGTTAAGTATGTTTGAAAACGTTTTTCGCTAAGGTAGACTTATGTGTTTTATAAAATGTTCACCTAAACGTGCCGGGTGTCACATAGGGTTTTGGTTTAGGTTAAGTGATTGGATACCGCGTATACGAGCCAGTTACTGACTCGGTCTTGTTTAAATTACATAACTTGTTTAATCGCTAAAATAGTTATTTTGTTAAATTTATTTATATAAACCGACTTAAAACGAGTGGTTGGACCATACATACATACATATATATATATATATATATATATATATATAAGAATTTACTAAGTGTCGGTTATTTGACTTAAATTATTTAATTTATCCATGAATAAAAATGTATTTCTTGTTAACGAAATATTGTTGTTAACGAATTTAAAAATTGTTTTATGAGTATAATATATTTTTTAATAAATCTTTAGAAAATAGTTGGGCATTACAATTGGGAGGAGATATGGACGTGTTATTCAACAGGCAAGTTTGTCTGAAGAGGATAAAGATTTATCGTATGTGCATGTCGGTCTATTATGCAATAGAGATTCAAGGATTGTGGATAGATTATGTTTGAAGTGGAGAGGAGATTCATATAGCGTTTAGGTTGGTGAGGATATTGGGGAATGGGTGTCGGATTGTATCGAGGATTTTGGGCCCGATGATGAACAACCAGATGTTGAAGAAGATGGTGAGCAGATCGTGGGAGCTACTCAGAATGCACAGAATGGTGTGGATTTGGAAATGGGCGAGATTGGGGATAATGCTAATATTTCCAACTTTGTAGACGTGAATAATGGTGACACTTATAATGTGGTCGCTCAAGAGAATGGCACTCATAATGATAACAATATTCCCAAGGTAAGGCCGAGTATTGTTAGAAAGAGATTTCAAAAGAAGAACTTGTTCAAAAATAGAACGGTTTCACCCGAAGCGCAAGAGAGACAAAAAACGGCTTAGAGACGATTCAGATATCTTTGGGTTGGACAAGTTTATTGGTATTGTTAACAAAGGAACATTTTATGAGGCAAATGTATTGGATGAGAATAATGGATTGGACGATTTATGTACTCCGGAATTAAATAGGAGTTGTGACTCTCATATAGGATCTTCGGCTGTAAATGAACAAGTTGATAATGAGGAAGAGGAATCGATTCCTGAATCGGTTGAGCGACAAATATGGGAGCAATTTCATGTGAAGAAAGAAGCGGGCAAAACGGTCATGTTGGCTACGGCCTTAGGAGTAGAAAATTTTGGTGATTTTCTTCCAAAGGTATGTGAAAATATTAGGCAAGAGGGATTTCAAGAAGTGGTATGATGAATGTACAGTCATTAAATATCCGGGGTATGGGAGTTCAAGGTAAAGATAAATGGGTAAGGGAGTTGAGAATGCAACATGAGATTGATATCTTGTTGTTGCAAGAAACACAATGTTCGGACATATCATCGGTCGATCTTGGTAGGTTTTGGGGGACGGGTAATTATCGGGCTGAAGTGGTTGGTTCAAGTGGAAGATCAGGTGGGCTTTTAACAGTATGGAATTCGTCGTTATTTACAGTTTCGGATGAAGATAAGTGGGTTGCTTAAAGGTGATGGGTCGGTTATTCACATGGTCAACATGTATGCTCGCAAACTATGTTGGAAAACGACAGTTGTGGAACAAGATTTAGTAGTCGAATTTCAAATCTAACTCAAACATTATAGTTGGATTGAAGTTCAAATAACGAAGTAACATGTATAGCGTTTCATAACAGAAACAAATTAAGATTGAGTCTTGCAGATGTGGCCAAGAACATCTTAACAAAGCCATGGACATAAATTGAACTTGAATTAGGAAACTAAAGAACCCAATTGAAAGCCAATTATCCACCGACTTCTCTACTCACCCATGTAACTAATTTGAGTATAGTGGAATAAAACTAAGCTAAATGCATACCTTGATTTATCTTCCGCTAATACAAATACAAATGAAAAAAAATAGTCTGTCACGTGCATTACAACAACAAAAAAACCAAATCTTAGGAAAAAAAATCGGTGTATAGGAGGATGCTTAGTAAAATAATCATTCATGAAATACAAATTGTTGTAAAACAGAAAAGGCTTGTGTTGTTTTCCTCACAACATCAACATGAGCACTGTATACTTGTGCACTATAATACAAAGTAAAGAAATATTTATTCAATAAATTTCTAATAGATGCAAAGTAATTCAATACTAATTAAACATGAATAGATAGATGCAAAGATCTTTTCAACAGTTCAACAGGTTGATTAAGAGGTTAACTCACATTGGTCCAATAGAATTTACTAATTTACGTTGAAGTGCGCCAAGATATATAGACCAATTATGATTTGATAAAAAGTGCGCCATGATTTACCCCTGAATAACAAACACAGTACATCTAAATAAATTCAAGAACTCAAATAGAAACATACAAACTTAAGGGTAATAATAGTATCTGCACTAACATACAGTGCTCTGAAAACATTGAATGCTTCACATCACTATGCCAGTAATTCAAGTGTTCTTTCTCAATTCGAATACAACACTAAGTTTGAACTATATTGTTTGACAATACTAAGGGAGTATCATATAAAATATGTATAATTATAACACTTACATTTAAGCAAACTTTGAACGTATGTACACAAATTGAAACATATATAATAACACTAACATTGATGAGAATGAATTAAAAATTACAATCAAATAACAAACACTTTGAACATATGTACACAAATTTAATCAAATTATTAATAACATGATTAGATAACAATCGTATATTTAAAAAGAAAACAGATTCAAACTTAACCCGTATCAAAGTAATCACTCTCACACCTTCAATTTCCATATAAAAATTGCTTTTTGTAATAGTACATATGCATCTTATTTCAAATTTGCGACTGGTCACTAAAATATTAAAAACACCCCCCCCCCCCCCCCCCCCCAGAACCACCACCACCAAACCCCACATAAATAAATAAAAAAACGGATCTGAAAACATATCATAAACATTTTATCAGTTTTGGAAACATATCGTAAAAGGAAAAAAAATCTGAAATAAGAACATAGATCGGAAAACCTGTCGGAAACACTATCGGAAACATGTAATCGATATTGGAAGATGAAACCCATACATTGTTAATACGCATATTATAAATCGAATCGGAATCCCTAATTGAAAAATATAGGAGAATAAGTAAATCTTTAACATAAGACCAATAAAACAACGGATCTGAAAACATCTTATTATTTAGTTTATGTAAACGGAAACCCCCTAAAACACATCGGAAAACTTATAGTGGCTTGGGATTCATATTACTGTTTGGATTATATGTTTACCGACAGGTTTTCGGATGTGTTTACGGATAAATCACAAAAATATAATTGGATTTCACATAAGCGAAGATGAATTGGAAACAAAGAAGAAATTGGAAAGTTTAAGCGGGTAAAAAAATCATTCAACTTGGTTCATCCAGAAATGGGAACAATTAAGTCAAACGGGCAGAAAGTCGTTTAAATTGTAATCGAAATGCATAAAACAACCTTATTCTAGAAGTAAATGTAATTAAATATACCATAAGGAAGTTTGTTTTTAGAAGTAACTATGAAGTGAGTACAATTCCAGAATCCATAACTGAATCATAAACTCAGCAAGCAATCACATTAAGGGTCAATTCAGTCAACCAAAAAATACAAGTTGATATCAATCCTACAAAAACTAATAATCAAGGTCTTCCTATAAAATCACAAACCAAAACCTGTTAACAAACACCAGCCATTCATCAAATCAGCATACCTAATAATGATGACATGCTAATTCGATGAGCATAAATAATCAAAACCACAAAAATCATTGCTGGTCTGAAATGGACATCTATAATTGATTTGATATTAACATCATTTGACTTTGGAAGTCAACTGCACAACCTGGAATCCAAATGCAAGTAATTCAAGCAATAGAGTAATAGACACACATATGCATAGCCATATAATCTAATATTATAGACACACATGTTGATTCAGATAGGAATGAAAGTTTTTACTTTTAGGCAGAAAGTTAATATAAGAGAAAACTTATGCTTTAAAAGATATAAAAGAAACTTACTAAATAAAACATCTTTGTTGTTTATATGCATTATGCCACCCTTGACAATGCACCTCCATCTGCTCTTGGCTCAACTTGAGTCACCTGCTTCATTAAGATATTTAATTCTTTTAAATAAATGAAAATAATAAGAAAAAAGTATGCATTGAAATAAGAATATAACCTTGCACAAAGTAGACATCCCTAGTTTCACTTTTCCATGTCAACTTAGGTCCGTGTGTTCAAACATGTTAGACCGACTTAACACAGGCCAAGGATTTAAAATGGTTCGGGCCAGGTTATACCGACTTAAAACAGGTCATAGCGGCTTAGACCGACTTAAAACGGGTCAGGCCAGGTTAGACCAACTTAAATCAGGTCGGACCAGGTTTGAATGAATTGTCCAACAACTTTTTACAGTTTTATAATGAATACATACAGTGTCTAAGTTAATAAAAATGCAGACGAATCAATGATTAGTTTCCAAGACAAACCTACACTAAAATAGGACGTCTTATTTAAATATGCAGCGTGTGTGAAGAAATTCTAAAGATTTACCTTACATTTAAGATAAAGCCTCTTTCAATGGTTTGTCGGAACGATGTAGGAAGCTAAGTAGTATCTCGCTCTGCAAAAACACAAACAAATGGAAAAAAAATCAAATCATCTCTTTTTATCCTGTTAAAACTAAGTTTGTGTAACCATATACATCATGGCTTGTTTAATATAGACATACACATATTACAGTGGAAAAATGAATAGAAAAACATTTTTAGTTTATTTAAGTTCCATTGAATATCCAAAATACATTTTATATTTACAACTAAATTCGTCAAATAATATTCATGTTTCAAAGAAAATATTAAAAGAAGTGAAGACTTCACCATCGAGTACATTGTTTGTGTAGTGATTATGGAATCTAATTCTCATCAAAATGAACTTTACATTATGAACACATATAAATATAAAATTAGGAATGACGGAATTTTTCTACGGGAAGAAATGTAATATTTGCGATTGTAATTGTAATGAACAATCTTTGTTTCTGAAATTAAACAAACTATTTCAGCCTTTCAGGATCCAGATTCATAACAAAAATCAGCTTTTCGTTAGAGATTAACAATAAATTAAATCGCCCAATTGTTACCTGTGGCTTCATCATTGAAATCGGTAGAAGAAGAGGGAGAGTGCATAAGAAGAGGTGGTGAGCCAAAAGAAATTAGGGTTTAGAGGAAAGCGGGTTAAATATAAGCATCACCATCTTATAATCCCTTACATGAGATGAAAATTGAAAGTCACAGATGAAGAAGACGCCAGAACATGCAAATCGTTAAATATGTGAAACGATTATTAGCAAGACGATTCTAGAGGAAGCAGAAGCAGAAATCGTTGAACACACCTTAGGGTGCGTTTGGTTCACGAAATTGTTTGAAATTGGAATTTGTAAAGGAATTGAAATTGGAATTGGAATGAATTGGATTTGTAATTCAAACATTCCAAAAGTAATTGGAAATTGTTGGAATTGGATTCTCAAATCCTATATTATTGTGTTTGGTTGGTTAATAAATTGGAATCTATCACCTTTGCCCCCACGACCCGCATCGTTGTAACCCGTACCGGCCCGAACCGTTTCGCCTCATACCGGCCCGTACCGTTTCGACCGGTACCGGCCCGTACCATTTCGACCAGTACCGTTTTGACTCAAACTGTTGTTACCTCTATCGTTTCGACCTGTACCGTTTCAACGTGCACCGTTTCGACCCGTACCGGTTCGAGTCGAAAACGGTACCAATCGAAACTGGTACGGGGCGAAACGGTACCGGTAAAAACGATACCGGTCAAAACTGGTACGGTCCGAAACAGTGCGGTCCGAAAACGGTACAGGTCGTAACGATACCGGTCGAAACGGTATCGGTCGAAATTGGTCCGAAACGGTACCGGTCGAAATTGGTACGGTCCGAAATGGTTCTGTCCGAAACAGTACAGGTCGAAACGATACCGGTCCGAAACGGTACCGGTTGAAACTGGTACGGTCCGAAATGGTTCGGTCAGAAAAGTTACGGGCGAAATGGTACAGGTCGAAACGATACCGGTCGAAACGGTACCGGTCAAAACTGGTACGGTCCGAAATGTTACGGGCGAAACGGTACAGGTCGAAACGATACCGGTCGAAACGGTATCGGTCGAAACTGGTCCGAAACGATACCGGCCAAAACTGGTACGGTTCGAAACGATACCGGTCAAAATGGTATCGATCGAAACTGGTCCGAAACGGTACCGGTCAAAACTGGTACGGTCCGAAACGTTACGGGCGAAACGGTACAGGTCGAAACGGTTCGGTCCGAAACGGTACCGATCGAAACCAGTACGGTCTGAAACAGTTCGGTCCGAAATAGTTCGGTCCGAAACGTTACGAGCGAAACGGTACAGGTCGAAACGGTATCGGTCGAAACTGGTCCTAAACGGTTCGGTCCAAAACGGTACTGGTCGAAATTGGTACGGTCCGAAACGGTTCGGTCTGAAACGGTATCAGTCGAAACTGGTATGGTCTGAAACAGTACCGGTCAAAACTGGTACAGTACAAAACGGTTCGGGTCTAAACTGTACCGGTCAAAACTGGTATAGTACGAAACGATTCGGGTCGAAACTGGTACGGTCCGAATTGGTTCGGATCTACGCGGTTCGCGTTGAAATAGCATGGTTCGAATCGATTCGGGTCAAAATGATGCCAACCGTTCGAAGATTACAATAAATTGAATTGAATTCCTTCTAATATTGGAAGGATTTTGAATTCCTTTAGGTAAAGAGATTTGAAGGAATTCATACCAAATTACAATTACAATTCCTTTGTCAACCAAACACACAAGATTGGAATTGAAATTCCAATTCCAACAAATTCAATGAACCAAACACCTAAAGAGTTGGAATTTAAATTCCAATTACATTGAATTCCATTCAATTCATGCGAACCAAACGCACCCTTATAATCAGATGGAATATAGCGATTGTGTTTTCAAGAGGAATCAGGGCTTGAATGAGATGAAAAAAAAATGAGACTTTATATGGCGGGTTAGATGGATACAAATCGGAGCTCCATGGGTTAGAATGTAGAGTTGTTGGCTGACGTGGATATTCTAGAAATGCTCCATTCGATCCGAGATGTATTCAATTATTATATATAAATATAAATAAATATAATATATAATATAATATATATATATATGGTAGGGTTTCTGTAGGAAAATGGTTTTGTGTAGGAAGTGTGGAAGTGTTGTGTTTTGAACCATTAGATTTAAAGATGGATGGTGGAGACTAAAAGATAGGAAGGTGTTTAAAATCTAATTAATAATTAAAGAAATTAGGGTAGGATTGTCAATATTTGTTTTAAATGAGGGTATCAAAGGTCATTATGTATCAAGTTTTTAAGAAACTGTTTAAATGTTTTCTACATTTATGGTACCTCTCCCTCTCCCCTAATTATTGTTTTCAATAATATCATTAAATGTCAAACATTCATCTTCACAAAACAAAAGCAACCATGCACTTTATTTAGAGAAAACCAATTTCTCTCTTCTATTAGTTTTGAAACCATTTCCATAATTCCTTAATTAATGCACACTAGTTTCTCTCTCATATCAGTTTTAAAACACTTCTACTGTGTTTAGTTTCAATATAAAACACTCTTGATGTTATTAAAAAACACTTCTGATGATATTATAAAACACCCCTTATTAATGCATACTAGTTTCTCTTTCATTATAAAACACTCATGATGTTAACCTTCTGCCATGACTTGAATAATCGAACAAGTGGTAGAGATGTGTTATATGTTTGAATAATCGAACAAGTTTTTGGATATTGATCAACTTATTTGATATGAATATCTTATTATTCTTATGAAAAATAATGAATAATTAGTTAATTTAGGATGATTAATCTTCATAAATATCTAGATGTTAGTTGCTAATTTAGTAGGTTTGTAATAAATAATATGTATATATATATATATATGTAGAGGATCCGGTAGGAAAATTGTTTTGTGTAGGAAGTGTAGGAAGTATTTTCAACCATTAGATCAAATCTGATTAAATCTTTAGATGAAGGGCATTATAGACTTTTTATCCATTTTATTAATTATCATTGACCCATTAATTTAGCATTTAAAATCTAGATATTTATGAAACTTAATCATTCTAAAATAACTAATTCTTCCTTTTTCATAACAATGATAAGATATTCACATAAAATAATTCGATCTTAAGACTATCTGTCAACAGTGTTTTATAACACGTATTTTCAACAAGCGAAAATAGTAGTTTTTTAATACTATATGGACAGTGTTTTATAACAAATTATATATACGGGCAATGTTTTAAGACTACCTGCCAACAGTGTTTTATAACACGTATTTTCAACAAAACGAAAACAGTAGTATTTTAAGACTATATGGACAGTGTTTTATAACACATATTTTCAACAAACGAAAACAGTAGTGTTTTAAAACAGACAAGCATAAAATATATGAAAATAAGAAAGCGAAAACTGCAGTGTCATACATTTTACATATCTACTAGCGGATTTTTTTCCTTGTGTAGTGTTTTTAGCAGCTCGGATCTGTAAAACAAGACAAGAATAATGAGGTTTATAGGAGGAAGCCACCGATTAGTAAGAAGAAAGAAGCACCGATTAAGGACCTGGTTGTATATTGATGAAGATGGTAGGAGGAAGCTTGCGATTTTAAGAATGTAAAAAGATGAAGAAAGTGAGTTATTATGAGAAAGAAACAAACGTGAATTAAGGAAGTGCTTAAAGATCAAATACAAGAAATTGACTTTCATGCCCTCTTTTAAAATATTTTTGGACCATCCTACCCTTGATTATTAAATTATAATTAGTATAATCTTAAGTAACCAAAACTTTTAATCTAAACCATCGATTTCTAGATCAAACGGTTGAAAACACTTCCTACACAAAACTATTTACCTACTGGAACCTTACCCTATATATATATATATATATATATATATATATATATATATATATATATATATATATAGTGGAAGTATAGACAAGAAACCCTCTCAAATGAAAAAACCCTAGAAAACCAAATACATGGTTCATATTAAGCCACATCAACCACCATATTATAATATTAAAAGGGCAATATAGACAATTTCATTATCCCCCTTTCTCTCTCTACCTATATATATTATTTTCCCCCTCTCACTCTTCATTTATTTTCAAATTCAAATATGATCATACCCTCTCCCTCTATCCTCTCTCTCTGTCTCTCTCTAGAAATACCACCACCACCACCACAACAACCATCACCGCCACCATAAATCTGATCATACCCGTCGTCAGATTGTTGTCAGATCGTTTTGTCATTGTTTTAATTGCGTCTGCAACGAGTTGGGAATCTGGATCTAGATCGAGTCGTCTCGGGTGGATCTAGAACGAGAAGAATGTTAAGGTATATTATTTGTTTAAACTATATTAGAATGAGAAGATCGAGTCGTCTCGGGTGAAACAGATCTATATCTATAATTTGTTGGACGATCCACGGTCGGACAATGGATTGTTCGTGCATTTGTTGGTTGCATTTTAAGAAAAAATCTCATAAGAAAGAAAGATGAAAAAAGCTTAAAAAACTTTGAGGATATTTTGTCACAGTTCAGTAAGGTATTAAAGTGAGATGATTTCACTGTTTTAAAAATAGGCGTGTGGGACAAAAAGAATCCAGCCTTGAACTTAAGGAAATTTGTCATGAATCTGTGTGTATTTTGTTTTATTATTATTATTATTATTATTATTATTATTATTATTATTATTATTATTATGTTTGATTTTTTATAGTTGTTATGTTTAGGATTTAGTGAAATAGGTTTTGGGTTTTGTTAGAAAAATAATAATAACAGTTTTGGGGATAGTTTTTGGTCGCACACCAAGTGTTCGATCAAATGCTTGAATGAAAAAAAAAACACTTATGTTAACCTTTTTTATTTTTTTTATTATTATTATTTTGTTTATGTTAGATTTTTATTTGATTGTGGACATGAGGTTGATGGATCACATGTGATTGATGAATAAATTTGTAGTCTTTTTATGTTAGTATATGCTAACACATGTTAGTGAATGCCCCATTATGTGTTTGAGGATCCCAAACTAACATGTGTATCTGTTTCAGTGATGGTTTACATGAGTAGGCTATTGGAAGAAGGCGGCGTTGATGATGTGGCTGTGGTAAGTGATGTTTTTTTATAAAGATTATAGATTTTTTAATCTTTTGGTGAATAGGGTGTTTAAATAATTTTTGTATTCTATTTAATAAATTTTTGGCAAGTGAAATTGTTATGAACTCGTATAGGGTATATGTCTATTTTTTTGCGTTCCGGGTCTTGTATGCTCACACACGTTAGTGATGCTAACACATGCTAGTATATGCCTAACTAACAGGTGTTAGGGTTCATATGACATACGTTAGTATGTGCCCAACTAACATGTGTTAACGTTCACATGACATACGTTATTTTCAGTAAAACATATGTTTTAGCATATGCTAACACATGCTAATGCTACTGATGTCTTTTATTATATTATATATTCCATGAATATGTGGATAATTTTTTGGTATATGGATTTGGATTGGCACTGCAATTTTGGTGTTTGTTTATACACATGTTAGTGATGCTAACACATGCTAGTATATGCCTAACTAACAGGTGTTAGGGTTCATATGACATACGTTAGTATATGCCCAACTAACATGTGTTAGGGTTCATATGACATACGTTATTTCAGTAAAACATATGTGTTTTAGTATATGCCCAACTAACATGTGTTACTGTTCTAGTGTTGGTTTTCAGGAATAGGCTATTAGGAAAAAGAAGGCGTTGGTGATGTGGCTGTGGTAAGTGATGTTTTTTTTACAAGGATTATAAATTTTTAATCTTTTGGTGAATGAGGTGTTTAAATTAGCTTGAATAAATTGGTTTCCTGGCTTTATGAAAACTGAAAAAGGGTTTATTCTTTTTAGGGTTCATATGACATACATTATTTCAGAAAACAAATGTTAGTATACGCCCTTTCACATGTTAGTGATGTTAACACATGTTAGTATATACCCAACTAACATGTGTTACGGTTTGTATGACATACGTTATTTCAGTAAAACATGTGTTTTAGAATACACTAACACATGTCATTGATGTCCCATTATGCGTTTTGTAGAGCCCAGCTAACACGTGTTACTTTTTTTGTAGGTGAAGAGAAGTTTTTGAGTTAAAGATGATGATGAGGATCAAGAACGAAGCATAGCTAGATTTTTTCTATGTTGTTATGATAGTTTTTTTTTTTTTTTGAAAATTCACAAATAATTATGTTTGTATTAAACGGTTTTTTGATATGTTTTAGTGTTTATTGTTATGATCGTTTTTATCATTTCTTAAATAAATACACATTTTATGTGTTCTTTTAATATGTTCTTTTAGTATATGCCTGGTAACACATGTTAGCGATGTCTCCCACGAGGTCAGAATTTTGTATCACAACACTAACGTATGTTAATATTGGTGCTGGAAAAAGTGTCATAAAGTAGGAGAGAGGTGACTTGACAAGTGTCAAATCAACCTTTTAAAACCTAGGATTCAGAAGTGTCAAATCTCATGTTTAAAATTACCTTAGTGCCCTTAATTATATTTTTTATTAGATTGGCCCACATGATTTATGATTATTATATTCAAATAATCATGGACCATTGATCAAGCTTGATCAATGGTCATAAGAGAGTTTGCAAGGTTTTTCCAAAAGATAGGGTTTCCATATTATCCACACCCTATATATATATATATATATATATATATATATACTAGTGGGAAACCCGCGCGATGCGGCGGCGGCAACAAATTTAATGTCATACTCAATTTCTCTTAGCTTATTAATTATCTTGTTATATATTATATAAGTGTCTGCTAGTTTTCTTATTTGTATGATCGGGATGGTATATCTATGCTGTGAACCTTACAAAGTCAATAAATGATAATCATTAAAAAATACTAAGTTATTTAGAGAACAAAAAAAAACTCTAAATCATTTATATTATAGTCAGTTGTTCATATTTTTTGAATTTCGTGATTTTACATGTATATGTGTATATTATATATACAAAACATCAAACAAACTTTTCCATATGTACTTTTTACATTTGTAGTTTTACCTACACATAAAACTTCAACCAATTCTTCATCGTTGCACACCCACAAAATACCACTTCAATCATTCTAATACATATTGGGCTAACCTACAAACTTTATGAAATAAATAATATGTGAATTTGGTGTTGACACGTTGACTTCTTAGACAAATATATTAACTTCCGTTAAAAAATAAACAATATTCAGACTCGTTTGTTTGTAGATAAACACGTTGAAATTGCCTCCTTTAGAATAAAAAGGAAACTTCTAATAATAATAATCATGAAGGCAAAGGAAAGTTAACTACCTAGAATTTAGATTTTTTCATATTTTCCTTGAACGCTGCAATCGAGAGTTACTTTACCACTATCGCATATTCGCATGAAGTACATATTGAAATAACCCCAAAGTAAATACACTCTACAACTCATATACAAAGTCCTCTCTCTCTCTCCGAACCATGTCGAGTTTCTTGTCATCTCCACTTGTGAAAAACAGTTTTCTTCACTAAAATGGAGAAACCCAACCAGAGATACATCATTGGAGAGAACTCAACCATGTTTTATATCTCGAATCTCCCAAGCCAATGCTCCCTAGGGACGTTGTGGAGGGAGTTTCAAAATTGCGGGAAAATGGTAGATGCGTATCTACCCAGGCGAAGGGACAAAACAGGAAAGTTTTTCGGCTTTATCCGTTTTGAAGACGTGATAGACAAAGGGAAAATGGCAAAGGCGCTGAGCAATGTTTGCATCAGGGACTATAAAGTAATGGCGAAGGTGGCAAGTTTTCTAAAGGAGGAGACAAGGGGTGAACAACAACATCAAGAACATACTAGAATACCAAACACAGGAGGAAGTAAAGGACAAAGGATACGGAGGACGAGTGAAAACCAACCAAACAAAGAAAACCTGGCAGGCTCAAGTTGGCCAGGCTTGAATAGTCAGGTACTCGTGTTACCGGATAACATATACCCAGCTCAACGGGCTTGGGACAGGGTCTCGCTGCTAGCTTCGGTGAAAGATATTACCAGGCTATGTCGTCTTGAAGATACGCTCACTGTACTAGAGAATGTTAAAGTGACCATTCGGTATGTTGGAGGTTTAAAGGTTCTGTTAACTTTCAGCGGGAGCAAATAAGCGATAGAATTTCTAAATGAAAAGGGAGACTTACGGAGAGGATGGTTTACAACCTTAGAAGAATGGACGGGCCAGAAGATTCAATTCGAACGGGTGGCATGGGTGAAAATAGCCGGAGTACCAACCAACCTATGGGATAAACAAGTTTTCGACATCATTGCAGGAGCTTATGGGACGGTGGTCCATGGTTCAGTTACAAATGTTAAAGACGGTGTCTTGTCGCACGAAATAGTGGGAATATTAGTCCAAGATGGCAGAAAGGTGGTGCAGGAAAATGACGTTAAATGGAGAGAAGACACTTTCCGAGTTTGGCTTACGGAGATTGATGCTAACCGGTGCCCGGATTTTGTTGCCAACAACTCTAGAAAAGTAGTGGAACTAGAGCTTGAAAGAGATGCACAAGTGATATTGAAGAATGACTCGATACTGCCTCAAGAAACTTCGGTGCAATCTGAAAATGAGGTAGAAGAGGGTGAAATAACCGGAGACGTTAACGGAAATATAATCTCAGGCAAAGAATTGAACGGGGCGGCGATATTGGACAATGGGAATGCAAATCGTGTGGGTCCCACTCCAAACCATGTGCAATGCGTGGTTGGGCAAAATTCGAGCAATGTGCAAGGTATGGGAGGTCCTACTTCGAGCACTGTGCAACGGTTGAATCATGGCTTTAATGTTTCAAAATCCGAACCTCATTTTGAAAATTCAAAATATGGTGACATTAGTAGTGGAGCCCAGATGAATAATAATAATAATAACTCAATTAATAATGGGGAAGATGAAAACGTTCATGCACATGAAAAGTCTCAAAAGGCGGTGGACAATAGTGAAAGGTTGGGGATCACGAAGCATGATGGGGTTTTCAAAGATAGGACCCCCTATGACCAATTAAAAGTTGGTGATTCTCTAATCACAGTTGATAGTCCTCTTAACAATGGTGGAAACGCTCAATTTAGTGAAAATAATAATATTGCAAGCTTTTGGAATAAGGCCGCCGTGGGTAAAACAAATGTAGGGTTAGACGGTCAAATGAAGGAGAATACTAAAAATGGTGAGGTTTATTACTTTGGTTCAAGGGGGAGTGGCGCAAAAGATCGAGAAAAATGGTGAAGCTTATTATTTTGATTCAAGGGGGGGAGTGGCGCAAAAGATCGAGAAAAATGGTGAAGCTTATTATTTTGATTCAAGGGGGGAGTGGAGCAAAAGATCGAGACTATTCCTAGAAAGTGAACTAGACGTAAGAGATGCCCAGCTCAAGAAGGCTAAGCACCTGTGAGGAATATTGAGGAGAACTACCATATGAACGGGGGAGATAACACAAAAAGATGAATACGTTATATTAAATTGGCGGTGTCCTTGGAGAAAAGCATCTCAGGGTTTTCACAGGATACAAACATAAGGCGATTAAACGCATTATGGAGTGGGAGAGATGCGTAATTTTTGATGACATGGGGTAGGAAATTTTGTTGTAACAGTAGTAACTACAAGTGATATTATGGACGTTTTATATTGTGTTAGTGTCTTACTTGTACAATGTAATGTATATTTTGGGTGTGGAATGAAAGTAATTTGCCGGTCAAAAAAAAGTACATATTGAAATCTATTGATTTAGATGGTGGGCCAAGTTTAAGTCAGCCACGACAATTTGCTAAAAAATGAAGAAAAAAACTCAAAAGGCAACATATGTTCTTTCTCAATGGGTATTTGAGCAAGCTTGTTTTTTTAGTTCTTCCAATAACACTTACAGGTTTATGAAGTTGCACACCAAACGGAATGTTTTATTAGCTTATACTATAAGGTGTGTGTGTGTCTTAAATAGTTATATATCTTTCGGTCTTCAACAAACTTATTTGGTTTTCCAATAATATTTCTTTGCATTATTTATTTATAACATCTTAAATTTTCAATACATTATTAAAAAAAATATATTAGAGAAAAAAAATTATTAAAATAAACAAGTTGAAATAGTGTTTGAATTACTTTGTTACTACATTGTTAAAACCAAGCGGTCCTATGTACGTGAAGCTCTCATCGGACATCTCGATGCATCTCGAATTTTTTAAACCAAGGTCTTTACCGATGCTAAGAGCAATCTCAACATGCTTCTTATTATGTTGCTAAAAATGCTAAAGAAATTGACAAAAAAAAAAAAAATCCTAAAAACCAGAATGTTTGGCAAAAAATGATGATAATTAATTAAAGAATCCAAAACAGAAACTCTTTACAATCTTGAAACAAAGATTAAAAAAAATACATGTTCCTGTTTAACTTGCAAAGGAAAAGAAGACATGAATACACACGCCTCTTTGAAAACTATTTGCCGCTTTTATTTATGCCATTTATGACGATATTCATATACTCGGCTTTATCGGGTCATCTAGAGCTCTCTTATTGCAGTCGTATCCCTACAAGCCTATAGATTCTCGCTGTTGCTGCTAGTTTCATTAATCGGGTTTCATATATACCTAAAAGAAACATAGCATGGTAATCAATTCAAAACTTTACTTTTACAAATCTGCATACCCAAGAATAAAAAATCACCATCCTGACTAAAAAAACATACAGATTTAGGCACTGTCTTAGCTACAATTTAACACTTTTTTTTTCTTGCATAGATCACAAATTCTACACACAATTAAATTAAACAAATAATCAACTAAACCACTTAGATCGTAAAAAGACTTAAATGTATCCTTTATCATGAATAGATTGTAACATTTGCGCGTTTTCTAATTTTACCGTATTTTCATTTTAGTCCTCATATTACAATCTTTTGAAATTTCTAATAAAACTTAAGTGGCGTTACTCGTTAAATCCTATTTATATACGTTTTATTATAAAACTTTAAATAAATTAGTCGAGGGATGTTGGAAAACATCAAGGTTTACGATGAAAAAGATAAAAACTTGATAATATTATGTCGAGTTTATAAAAGATGAAAAAAAAAATATATTTTTTTTAAAGTGTTAAAAAGTTTTTGGTTAGAAATATTTAACTTTAGTTAAGTTTTATAAGAAGTTAAGGGACTAAACTAACCAAACTAACTAGAGGGACCGAAATTGTCATGTTTCAAAAAAAAAAAAAAAAAACGGCACTGTTACTGTAGCGTTTTTCCGGCGGCCGGAATTTGTCTCCGGCGAGTCTTGTTTGATGCGTTTTATGGCGTTTTAACTTGAAATAATTATGGGGTTACGTTTCTTCCTTCAAATACATTAAATTCCTTTCATTATTAAGTCAAAAACAAGCGTTTATAAGCGATTTATAATCGGGTTTAAAGTGGTACCGCCGGATTATTTAAAGCTTGAAGAAACGCCATTTTACAAGACCCCTATATAAACTAAACGTAGCTTTAGAATCCTTTGCTCATTTCCTTCAAAACCCACTAAAAAAACCAAGTAAAAACGTCTAGAAAGACTCCAATTCGTGTCTCTTTGTCGCGGCTTTGAAGCTTTATTTCCGGCCAAAATACATATTGTAAGCGTCTATTTTTGGTGCCATTTTGCTTCTTTAATCAAGTTCTTTAAAAGCCCTCTAGAATCGGGTTCTAACCTTTACGAATTGAAGGGTCTTTGAAATCTAGGGTTAGGGGTATGATTTGGGGAAGAAGATGAAGTGTAGGAGTAGTTTAATATTATTTTGTTTGAATAAAAATAACAAAAGAGGTATGTGGTGTAGTGGTTGTTTGTATGAGGGTCCTTGTAGCAGACTCGGGTTCGAGTCCAACAAGCCACGAAAATTTTTGCTTCCTTTTTGATTATTTTATTTATTTATTTATTTATTCAATAATTATATATATATTAGCTATAATCTTATGATATTCCTAGAAAACTCATTTTTACTCCAAAAATTATGAAAATTTAGGTGAAACATCTTGACACCCTAAAGAAAATTATCATATTTTTATTTTTTGAAAAATATATTATTTTACTATTTTTCTTGATTTAATTGGTTTTAATCATAATTAAATGATTAAAAATTCATTTTAAATGATTTTAACCTCAAAATTTCTGGAGATTTATTTTTATGTATAATAAACTGAAATAAAATGTAATTTCGCAGAAAATGATTATTTTTGTTATTTTTACCATTTTTAATCATTAAAACAATATTTAAACTCATTAAATACGTTTTAAATGCAAATAAATTGAAAGAAATTATGGAAATATTTTTTTTCAGTATTTCACCTCATAAAATAGTTAGTTTTCATAAAAATATCATTTTTGGATCATATCTCATATTATTTATTCTAGTTTTATTTAATTTAGATTTAATAAGTTGTTTAATTAAATATAAATCATAAAATCTTTATCGTGGATATTTTTCTATAAAATAGAAAATGTTTCTAAGTGTGGGATACATAAGTGTTTTAGTCGCTTATTTAATTAGTCGTGATATATTTACTTTAAAACTATTGTTCAAATTATTATTAAAAACTTCATCTTCCCTACACAAGTCTAGTATACCCTAATGCCTTAGATTTTGGTTGCCTTAGACTTTTAAGTTATTTCCTCATTAGTATTCTATCATGTATAGGTTGAGTTCTTCGGAATTCTAAATCCTTTACGACGAACTTTCGTGGAGTTTATATCTAGCGAAAATGTGAGTATATCTTTCCCCTTTTTACTGTTTTACTCTTTTGGGGTGACTCATGTACTATTATTATTAAACTTATGTATACTCTTTACAACGCAATGTGCTCTTTGATATGTTTTGTGTGAATTGTATCAACGATTTGTCAAAGTCATTAACCTTTGGGCCGCACCTAACAATGAGTAGTACTACGAATTATATCCCTTGGTTACTTACGTGAACGAGTTAAGTCCTTGGTCATTGTTATGGTTTTTCTTGAACGATGGGTGAACGATTATTGAACGATAGGAGGCTTGATTTTGACCCTTTTACATATTACAAACATCAAAGCACATAAATTGCAAATTACTGCTTGAACGAAAATGGATATACTCTCCAATGCATTATATGTGTTGACAAATTATTTTGTACATGTTTCAGGTGAAGTTTGATCTTACATGCTTTTCACGCTTAGGCTGGACCTAGTGCTTAAATAAAAGTTGAACATTTATTATTTATGTTTGAGATTTATATTAAGACTCTTTGTATTTCGTTTTGAACAATGGAAGTTATTTGCTATTAATATTTACAATTTAGTCCATGTGCTATTGAACAATCGTCACTACGTGACACCTCGATGTTTCCGCCATCGGTTGGGGTGTTACATAGATAAATATAAACTCTTTAACAAAACATATAGCAAATTCAAAAATAAATAAAAGCTTTTTCCTGGGTATGTAACTCAGGGAAACACTGTTTCTTTTTGGCAATTTAAGCAAGAAAGCTGTGAAGTTCTGAAGTTGAGTTTTTGTAGTACATGTAGAGTTCCCTTGTTCTTTACCGTCACTTTCACAAATCACAATGTATATTTTCCTGTTGTAAAAGCTGGGTTAAAGTCAAGGAAAAGCAGAATTGTCAGCTTTAAGTCAAATACAACCATGTGGTCCAACACCTCATATTCTTTGTTTAGCAAAAAGAGATATCAGAGTGCAACAGTTGTAAAAAGCCCTCTTTTTACGAATACTATTTAGCATATCATTAAAATAGTATAACTTTTCTAATCACGGGAGCGAAAAGTTATTTGTTTACTACCTTTTATTGTTCCCAACAATTAAGGTCAATTCAGGTAAGTCAACATTTCAAAAACTGAATCCAGCCTCTAAGATTAGATTCTGCACCGTATTTAAGAATTGTGTTATTGTTGAAAGAAAAAAACAATGTTTATTTCTTGCATTTTGGTTGTTAATTATAATGGTGATCAAATATAGATGTTAATACTAAAATCTAGAGGTGGGAAAATGAACATGTTAGTGATGAAATAGACCATCTCTATTACAACTTTGGACATGTTAAAGCAAAAGTGCATATTACAACCAACCTTTATACCAGATTTGCAAATGTATAATCAATCATATGCACACATTTTAATTGTTTAAATAAAGGCAAGCTTTAGAGAATCATTAAACCTAACACATGGATGATGCAAGCTATAAGGTTTATATAAAAGCATATTTCCACTTAGTTTACTAATGAACAAACGATGTGCAGTATATTGAAGCAGGATAAATATTATAATAAATGCGCACACATTAGAAACTAAGGTTGTACTAATTAAATTAGAAAGAAACCACATATATTAATTTAATTATACCTTTTTAACAAGTGAAGTTAATAAGATACTTAAAATCCATATATTCAAAGAGATTATTGCACATGAGTTTGTACCTGTGATATCAACTATCTTTTGCCCCGAGCTTCTACTACAAACTTAATTAAAACTTTTATCCATGATGGTAGAATGATCAAGAACATTGTTGCATCTTCTATGAGTAAACATTGGTACATGAATATCTGAAGGCAGTAGATAACCTAACAGGTAACAACAACATCAAAAATAATAACAAAGAAAGTACAATGCATAATAGTGGTTGCCGGAGTCTCAAAATGAAATAACAGGGCATAACAGTGGTTGCCCACCTTTCTGAACCAGAATGTCACCATATCATGGTTGCTGGAAAGTCCGTTTCACAACTGGAACCCTAATTTAACAAACAAAAATGCACATGTCATAAGATATCTAATTTAAAAAACAAAAATGTACATTTTGGAACATTAATAAAGATAATCGCCACACCCATATAAACCAGAACAAGTAAAAGAGATGGCTTCTTGCCTAGGTTGACAAGGCTGCAAATCCTGAGAAGTATAAAACTTCTGAAGTATCAACTTCAGTAGTTAGAACTTCTGGTGTCAAACAAAGACCAGCTACCAAAAGAAAGCCAGAGGACAATACAAACACTGATTTCAAGATGGTGTTGCTAGAAGGCAACACAGTTGTACAAGGAGACTTTGATAGTGAAGAAAAGCCTCTAATAACACAGTTTAGGGATCCTTCAACATTTGCTTATCAAATCTAGAAGACTATAACTGACAAACTGCACATAAAGGTAGTTACTGAACATCATTTACCTACTTTTAAATTACTTGATGTGGTGCAAACAGAAGACAGAAGTGAATCCCACTTGAGAGTCACAGAAATAGAGAACATCCAACACTCAGGAACATCCCAGGGATCCAGCATGGTTCCCTATACTTTAGATTTTGACAGATCTAAAGTGCTGATCATCAGATGGCCCTTTACTGATTCCAACTCAGTATTGGTGACAAGAAGAGATCTTACAAGCAAGGCCTTCAAATCCATGAATGAACTGAAAAATCTATCAACACAAGACCTGCTTACAATTCAACATCTAGAACCTCAAAAAGGATCTCTCACTGATAAACAACTGAATCAATTGAAGAATTCCATGCTCAAGGAAATATGGAAGATAGTCAATGACAGAAGAAAACAGCAATAAGGAATTAGATAAGGTTTTGGCTTCATCAATCCAGGGGGAGATTGTTAGGACTGAAAGGATTGAGGAAACCACTTTTGCAAACCTTAGTCAAATTCATACTTCTGCAAATTATTCTAAGTATAGAACTACGGAAGAAAGAAGACAAAAGTACTGAAGAAGGATTCAACAAGTACTGAAGAAGATTGATCAGAAGTTCTGAAGTCAAACCAGACAAGTCCATTGAAGAACTACTGAAGACAAACTACTCATCAGTAGTTTGTCATTCATCAGCACTTGTAATAGAATCTTTCCACCGCCCTTATGATTCAGTAGTTTAATTGTTTATTATTACTTTATCTTTTTGTACAAGTTCCAAGACTGCAACTTGTTGCAGAGTTGCTTTTTGATCAAGGTTCATGCATTTGTAAGTCTATAAATAGATGGGTTGATCCCTCTATTTTAGACATCGATTTTAATTGAAACTGAAATCCTTCAAAGCTCATTATTATTATTATTTCCATTTCATTTACTGAGAATCTGTTTGAGTATTTATTGTCATTCACATTCAATACTTAGATTCTCATTAACTTATCTTTAGTTTGCAAACATCCAGGGGGAGTAATAACTCCTGTTGATAGTGTAACTTTACATACTTATTCTGCTGTGCAAATCTGATTGAACTTGCTAAACACATAAGTGTTCACTAGCAAGTAAACCTTCAAGAGCATACTGATCCAACAATATTATAAAAAAATTGAGCCTCCAGGGACGTTGTCATTTTGATTGGGTCCTACAGTGACGTGTGATTCCTAATATTATAAAAAATTGAGCCTCCAGGGACGTTGTCGTTTTGATTGGGTCCTACAGTTCGTTTTCCGGCCAATCGCACCTAAAACTTAGTTAGATACTTTTAAACTCGATCTTTAATGTGGCGTTTGAAATTTTCCATCATTACTGACCCGTTACAACCATTAGTTTGCGTTTTTAATCTTGTTAATTAAGCTTTATCACCATTGAAAGTGTAACCGGCGAGTTATGGTCCGAATTATATTAATGATGTTCGTTTCGTGGGTATAACTGTAAATTAAGCTTGCAAGCACCTGCAAACACTCTTTTAGAATATAAACTCCCTAGAATTTCTACTGAATAATCGTGATTGAGGGCTGTTTCTGCACATCAAGGGGTCCTCGGCCGATCCCTCCTCTGGTGCACTATGATCCGTTGTAAGTTCGATGTGGTATGCCGTTTTGTTTGTTGGTGATTGTTGACCATTATCCCCTTGAAGCTGATGTTAGTCAGTTCCGTATCATGCTAATTGGTTTTAAGGTTAGGGTTAGGGTTTGGTTAGGATTTGGGGAAGAAGGTGAATAGTGAAAATATTATTTAAGTTATTTTGTTTTCAGTTTTCATAAATAAAATGAGCTTTGGTATAGTGGATGGTAGTCTAATATGGTCCAGCATTAACAGAGGTTCGAGTCCTTCTGTCTAGGTTTTTTTTTTCCTTTTCCTTTCCTTTTTGTCAGTTTTTTTCATTATATGTAAACAAATATATGATATATTAAACTTCTAATATTTATAATAAATCAATTTTTTACCCAAAAATTATGAAAATTTAGGTGTAGCTTCTTGACATCATAAACAAAATTTCCCCACTTTTATTTTCTGGAAAATGTCTTATTTTATATTTTTATCGATTTAATTTGTTTTAATTATATTTAATTGATAAAAATGTATTTTTAATGATTTTAATCTCAAAATTTTTGGTAAATTATTTCTAATAATTATGAACTTAAATAAAAATATTTGGTTCAGAAAACATTTATGTTTATTAATTTTCCTATTTTTAATCATTTAAACATGATTTAATCTCATTAAATCAGTTTTAAATATAAATAAGTTTATAAAAATTATGAGAAAATTATTTTCATTAATTTACATAAGAAAGCATCCAATTTCTATAAAAATAGCATTTTGGGTCATGTCTTGTGTTATTAACATTATTTATGTTTAATTAGACATAATTAAACATTTATTTATTTACACTATTTAAACATCTATTTTATAAATACTTTTCTTATAAAATAGAAATATTTATATGTTTGAAAATCTTAATTGATATTTGATGGATCATGGTGTAACTCATAATCATTTATTTATGCATTTATAATTATTATATTTATTTACAATAATTAGTTAAAGTAATTAACTACATTATATTGTTTTAATTATTCAAACATAATTTGTATCTAAATATTCAATTGGTAATATTTATATTACCTAAATCATATTTACAAGCTTGGTATGTTATTATACAACTTTTACATTAACGCGATTTATCCTAAAAACTCTAATTCCCCAAATCGACTTAGCAAACCCTAATGCCTTAGACCCTAGTTACCTTAGACTTTTAGACATTTTCTTATTAGTATTCATATACATTATAGGTTGAATTCCTCGGAATTCCCATTACTTAGCTCACGACCGCTTAAGTTGGATTTTGATCGCTTTCGCAAACTGTGAGTATATCTTTCCCCTTTTTTACTGTTTTACTATTTTGGGGTGACTCATGTACCTACTATCAAGTTTCTATTTCCTTTTACTAAAATAGCAATTCTCATGTGTGTTTGCTTGTGTTAATTTGTGTGTCTATGACTTGTCAAAATCATTAACCTTTGAGGGCCTGACATTTTAATGAATAGTACTATGGTATATACCCTTGTGACTCTGTTGAGAGTCCTCGTCATTGCTATGTATTACATTACTACTAGCGCATACTATATATATATCTGCTTTTCTTTACATATGGTTGATTTTGAACGGATATTACTTATTACATAATTGCAAATGGTACCACACATGAATTGCTAAACACTTTTCCTACTATATTTATTCAAACAGGGTATGCTCACCAATACATTTTGTATTGACCAACTCATTTTCGTACATGTTTCAGGTTCTTATGAGATTACTTCCAAGCGTTTGGAACTTAGACTTAGATTGAGATTACTATATCTTAGTTTAGATTGCTAGTCGTAATGGTTGTATTTCTTTCAATGTAATAAATTATTAAATTCAATGTATTCAAATTTACATTTCTAGTCCATGAGCTATTGAACAATCGTCACTACGTGACACCTCGATGTTTCCGCCATCGGTTGGGGTGTTACACGTATATTGCTCGTTTGTGTGTTTTGGTTGAAACATCCAAGTTTGTTCAACTTTCATGAATCATTCTACTTGGTGCTCCGACTATACAGTCGATACCCATATTTTTTCAAAACACGATTTTTGCATGTCTAATCGACATGCTGGACTTCCGGTCTCTGTTTGACGCGTTTCGTAATGTTTAATTTATCGTTTGTGGTTTTCAGAAGTCACATCCGATCATTTTACTAATTCCCGATTCTTGATACTTTCATAAATCGTTTTACTAATTTCCGATGATGATGATAATAACTTCTCTTCAGATTCTAATTGCACCGGTGGAATTGGAATTGGAATTGGAATTAATGTTAGGAATTGGAGTGGACAAACCGAGGCCTAAGGTGAATCCGTTTGGTGATGGTAAACCTAGAGAGGTTTTGCTTCAGGAGAAAGGTGTGGATTATCGGAATTGAATACTTTGAGATGACACGTGAAGCTTTAGACTCCAAGCGGATCCCTTGATCATTCACTTATTTAATTAAATTTAACGTGCATACCGCATTCGACTATACGTGGTTTTTTATTTTTTTCTAAAAGTAGAAAAAACTATAAAAACATTAACAACTAACAAAAAATATTGTAGAACAAAAGAAGAAAGTGTTCCTCTCTATTACCAAGCATGTCAAGAAATGATAATTTTCAAATATTGCAGATCAAGGTCTGCGTTAGTACTTAACTGAATAAATTTGTTAAAATCTTTGACTTACGTGGTTGATGATGTCACACCCTCAAATTACCACTTGCGGGGTTTTACCGCGAGGCGCATGACAAAACAGGATCCAAGTCAACGATCACAATAAACAACTCTATATGAAAAGTGATCGCGTGTCGAAGTGCTAATCAAAAACTATATTAAAAACAACTCCTTAGCTACAAGGACTGCAGTATAGGGAGTAGGGTTGTCGAACCACGAGGAGTATGTGGTTAGTGTTAATAGTATTTTATTAATTAACTAACTAATTAATAATAATATTTTATGAAGTAAAATGTTGCGGTGCTTGAAAAAGTTGATTAATAGATTCGAATAGAAAACAATAAGAAAAAAGAAGTAACTCCCTCTAAACTTCAGGTTCTAGGTTTCACACAGTTTTCAATTTATAGATTGGGAACCACATAGACATGGTTCTGGAAATTAGTTAATTAACTGGTAGCACAAGTTCTTGTCATCAAACTCTATTATCTACCCAATTGTAAGTGTCAAGTCAACCCTCTTTATGTCACCCAACCCGCTACTAAGTTTTGTCATCAACCGAACAAGTTGTAAAGAAAGGACTCAAAACACAAATCAATTGTTTCAATTAACTAATGCATCAATAATGTTAAGAAGTTTGTCATCACAAGCAAAACAATATCCAATACTTAAATAAACATAAAAAGTGTGAAACCTAATCGAACCATTCGCTTAGAGGAAGTCACAAAACCTTTAGCCTAGCATCTTGCCCATTGGAATTTCTTCCTCTATTTTCTTCATTCGTGCGATGAGGTATATCCCCTTGTCTACAGCCGTTCGAATGATAATATATCCTCCCCCAACCAAAAATAATAATTGCCGTCCAAGAAAATAATAATAAAATCTACTGCAATCCCCCTCGATCCCTCGTATTGGGCCTTAGGCCTTTTATGGTCATACAATATTTTTTTTTCAAGTTATATTATTATTATTATTATTATTATTATTATTATTATTATTATTATCAACTCGCGTGTTCTTCGCTCGATCAAAATTTCTCGTCTACGCCCCAACGTCCATGAACACCTACAAAACACATGTACACTAATAAATAACTAAGACCAACTAAAAACACACAATAAAAGATTAAAATATATACAAAACTAACATATTAACAGAGTGTTTTCACCAACACATCACAAAGCGTAAAGAGACATAACCATAAATTTTATAAGCGGAAGCGTTTAAGTAGCATTTAATCAACTATGCTATCATCTCAAAAGTTATTCAAAATACTTTTATTACAAAACGTGCAACTATGCCTAGACGCCAATGCAGACCCGTGCGCCTAGTTCCATTTGTTGCTACCTTAGCGACTTGAGAAAAACATGCCAAAAAGATGTCAACATATAATGCTGGTGAGTTCACAGGTTTGTTCAATATGTTACCAAAACGTTACCATGTCCATACTATATCAATGTTACCAAGTACGCTAGCTAGGCGTATGTTTTATTACTACTACGATTGGAAACCATTACTAGACACGTTTAGCAATGTTTAGCATGTTTAAGCAGCCCGTATGTTCAACATGATAATGTTCCTGTTCGAGACAATATGCACCCGCCCGACCCTCCAAGCCGACGAGTGGGGCAGGTCACGCCCAATAGATCTATCCACATTTCCCCCGTTGTGCATCCCCGCACATTCATGGTTTCCCCCGGGACTTCCAAAGATCGTATAGCAATACAAAGTTTAAAACCATAGTATGACATATGTTACCAGAATAGTTTAGCGCATGTTTTCTCCCCCAAAAGTTAAAGCAGTAAAAGTGGGGCCGTGAACTCACCTTAGATAGCGTTCTTCAATTACAAGTAAAGATGTTTAGCCCTTGATAATCCCTCTACCGGAGATCTATCAAAATGTTCACATAAGTGTTCCGACTAATAACCATAAGGTTATCTAGTCCCCGATTGTCCAGATCGTAACCAAGTATGTTTTAAAACGTGTTTGAATGTTTAACCGACACACTAGACCGACCCGACATCCCGTTGGTGACCCATTACCCTAACTAATCAAGTACACATAGATTACACACAAGGTTCAAGCATAAAACACTTAGTTTGTATCAAAAATCTCATTTCTGCATCAGAACGGTCGAACCAGTCAGTTTTAAGTCTCCTTCGCACCTTTTCAGTCTCCTTCGCCCGTTTTACATTTCGTTCGACCGTTTGATGCCTCCTTCGCCCGTTTTACCACATTCGCCCAACAAAAACCCAGGTTCGAGTGTTCGACCCTGGTTTTCCTCCTTTGCACCTTCGATTGGTCGAAGGAGGCCAGGTTCGCCCCTGTTGTGTAAATTTTCCTAAAAACGCTTCAAACACATTCAAAACGACTCGAAACATCATCAAACATAGCAGTCAAGCACGGATAACTTATCCCTACAAAACCCCACCGATTTCCCCCGATAATACGTCCGTTTCAGCCTCTTTCCCAAAATGGTAAAGATTATGGAAACATCATTTTCATGCATGAATAATTTACCCAATTTGGAAACTTTTGAAATCGATTCATATTCGACTTGAAATGCTTAGTTTGTCGAGTGTTCAATCTCTTCTTATCAATTCTATTGATCATAAATATCATGCATCAAGTTTAGATCCAATAAAACCCCCAAATACCCATAATATCATCATATCCAATCCTAACCCTAAACAACAATATTCCAACATCAATAACAATCCTACATCATGTTTCTATCATAGATATAGCAGCAAGTCATTGAACAACACATAACACCACATACTATACAATTTACATATGTTATTCACCATGAAACCTATGTTAATGATAATGTTTTGATTTAGAAAGATGTTTAAAAGGTTTTTAATCATAAAAACACCCTTAGAACAGATCCGGACAATTAGGGTTAGATGAAAACAAATTAAAATGCTTTTAAAAAGGTTTAGGATTATGAACACACCTTGGATTCTTGTTTAGATGTTGTAGATTGGTTAGATTATGAAAAAGAAGAGCAAAAACTCCTTCCTTAGTGTTTTAGATCGTTTGAGAGCGTTTTGGGACGGTTAGGGTTTGTGAAATGATGAAAAATGACAAAGGTTGGTATTTATACTAATCCTCCTTCGCCCCAATTCATTGGTCGAAGGTGGTCTCCTTCGACCCTTACACAGGGTCGAATGAGCCCTGTCCTGGTCGAAGGGAATTCCTTCAATTCCACTTCCCTGGTTCGCCTATCTACAAAGGGTCGAACCAGACAATTTCTCTCCTTCGACCACTCGAAGTGGTCGAACCAGGATTCCTTTTTAATTAGTTTTCCAGTTTGTCGTGTTTAACGCATTCTAACACATCTTAACACATAAGCATGCATCCTTAGTCTATATTTAACATATTTAAGCATAGATAATCATTTACACATCATTTAAACACATCTATGTATATAATCCACCACACGACCTATAATCTACACATATACTTAATTAGGTCATGTAATGTCACCAACAACGGAACTCGGTACTAGTGTATTACTAAAACGACTCCCAATGATCCTCCAGATCATTGTACCCTGGACAATCCTAACTTGGCCCGACTCAACTAACCCAGTTAAGTTTGTTTATAAACGTTTCTCGCTAAGGTAGACTTAGATGTTACTAATATGTTTAAGCCAAACATGCCGGGTGTCACATCATCCCCACGTTGAAAGAATTTTCGTCCCGAAAATTGCGCAAAGCCCCAAAAGAAGGAAACAAAAGAACAGAACGAAAAGGAAATTACCGGATGTCACAGATGATGTCAAGTTTAAGTCGTTGATTCATTTGGAAATCGAAAACGCCTATATAGACGTTTGATTAGAGTTAAGACCTTTGTTTGTGGTTGATGATGTCAAGTTTAAGTCGTTGATTCATTTGGAAATTGAAAACGCCTATATAGACGTTTGATTAGAGTTAAGACCTTTGTTTGGGGTTGATAATGTAAAGTTTAAGTCGTTGATTCATTTGGAAATCGAAAACGCCTATATAGACGTTTGATTAGAGTTAAGACATTTGTTTTTTATTTTATTTTAACTTTTTAAAATAATTATATTGAAAAAAATTAAAAGAATAAATAAAAAGCCAATTCAAAACACAAAAAAATACCCAAAATTAAAACTCTGATCCAAAGCGTCTCGTTTTGGCCTAAGCTAGGCACTTTGGATCAGCTTTTTCTGCCCCCCTCTGCCACCTCGTACGATTTGACCACAGGCGCCTCGCTTTGACCTAAGCGAAACGCTTTGAAAGGGGTTTAAATAGAAGGGGGGAGGGGAGGTGTGAATAGCCTGGGGCCATATTTCCAAAGAAAGTAGAAGAAAATTTGGAATATATAATGTGGTGCAACCGGTTTTCATTTGCTACATGTTTCTATTTATTTCAAGTCCAAAACAACGTAAATGGAAAATTTAAATAAAATAAAATATAAAAATATTGCAGAGATAATAGTGTGTGTCGGGTGGGGCTACGCGCAAATAAAAGGGGGAGGGTTGATTGATAATAACGGGGGTTTTGTTTTGTTGGAAAAAGTAGAGTGACTTCCATCCGACAAAAAGGAAAAGGAAAATACTAGTTAGCTTGGTTGCCAAGCATCACGTGATGTAATTCAACGCGTCATTGCTTATTAAGCATCCATACCTATTCATATTCATATTCATTGTGCCTATCCATTTTCCACTTGTCTTTTTAATAACTAATTTTTATTAGTATTAAATAATTAAATAATAATAAAAATCGGTCAATTCAGCCGCCCACTCAATCCTCTATATATACCCCCTTCACACACACTCCATTTCCTCAAAATTTTTATTATTAACAAACACACACACATACACACACATTTTACATCTCAACTCCAAAATTCAAAAGTCAACCAAGTCTTCAATCGAATCGAATGGGTGGTTGTTTGTCTTCCAACAGAGATAATTCTGTTTCCTCTTCGTCTTCCGCCTTGGTGATCTCCCCAACGGGTGATCTGCGACCTTTTCCCACTCCCGTGTTGGTTTCCCACGTCCTTGAAACCAATGACTCATCTTTTTTTGTTTGCAACTCGGACAACTTGTCTTACGATGAGCATATTACACCTCTAGAACCCCAACACCAGCTTGATGCCGGTCAGATTTATTTCATTTTACCCGTTTCTAAACTCCGCAATCGTCTAAGTGCTTCCGAAATGGCCGCACTCGCAGTCAAGGCCAGCGTTGCACTCAATGGGAAAGCACCAGCTATTTCCAAAACAACATCATCATCATCTAATTCTAAACCTAAGATTAGTAAAAAGTCAAAGGTTTCTCCTTTTGTTGTGATGGAAAGCAGTAAGATTAATGTATTTGTGGACGAGGAAGCACAACAAACCAAACCTGGTCCCACTGCTGCAGTTGGTGTGTCTAGATCTGGGTCTATACGCAGAATGCAAAGATATTCCTCAAGGAAAGCCAGATTGGCCGTTCGATCTTTTAAACTACGATTGTCTACAATTTACGAAGCTGAATCCTTATCCGACCAATCTCATATAATTAATAAATACCGTTAATATTTAGAGACCTTGTTCTCTTTATTATTTAGTTACCTTTTTTGTTTGTTTGTTTGATTTGTTGTACATAACGGATTCATTTAAAGACTAATTTAAACTTAAAAATGGATTCACCATCTTAAGTTTCTTATGCTTTTCTTCAAATTTTGTTCTTTAATAATCATGTTAAAAGATTCTATGATTATGAGTATGTTTGGCAAAACTAGCTGGTGGTGGCTAAACATTGGTAGCTTATGGCTGGTGGCTGATAGCGGTAGTTAGAAGTTATTAGTTTTTTAAATATATTTTGGTGTTTGAAAGAGTAGCTGTACCTTTTAATAAAATGACCAAAATGAACATTAACTAAAAGATTGTGTGCATGTTTTTTTTTATGATTGAATGAATATTTGTGTTATTTTCATTAAAAGCTTGTAGCTAGTATAAGTTTTTTATTAAACGCTAGTACTAGTAGCGTTTCAATATATGGTTTTTTATGCTAACCTAAAAGTTTGAAACTTCTTCAAACAAATAAGATTTTTTTTTATGAGTAAAAACATTTTTCTTAAAAGTTTGAAGCTTATAAAAGCTTTTAAAAACCCATTTGCTAACTAAAATTACCATAATCATGTGTTTGTGTATAGAGGATGTTTTTTTTAAGGAGAAATTAAATTAAAGACGGACTTTTGTGATATGGTAAAAAAATTAACATCAGAAAGCATGTGCATATTTCATTTTAACAATTTAACAAATATGAACAATTTTCTCGTTCGTTTATTTTATGTGCGCTTGTTTACATTTGTTTTTCTTAATTCATTCATTTAGATTAACGCATAAACATTTAATAACGTTATTCGACTAACGAACGAACAAAAAAACATTCGTTTACAAAAATTAAGTACAAAAACGAGCATAGAGAAATTCATAAAAAAATTTTGTACACTTAAATTTAAACAAACAAAAATGAACAACCATTTCCAACCCAGGAGGAGGGGCAAAAAAAGGTTAATTTGATATGAAAAAGTTAGGATTTAAGGTGCAATTGTGTTAACCGCATCTTTTGGCTATTTTTTACAAAAAAAAAAAAAGGTTTAAGACACAGTTATAGGAGTCAACCGTATCTTCGAGATTTTACCATTCACATTTGCCTTTGTTGTGTACTAGTGTGTTTTTGAAAATATAATATAAACAGTTCCACAAGCGGAGTTGCAACATTTGATTTATTTATGTTGATAAATCAAAGACGTATTCATAAAAATATGGTTGTAATTGTGGGTGGTTTGACTTTGACCGGAACCCCCACTTTTTACTTTAACGTTCACATGTAGCTTGCTTCAACGAACCACCCCACCCGGGTCCATCAAAAAAAAAAAAAAAAAAGCGAACCACTTCGGCTTTCTTTTCTCTCCAACAAAAATAAGTATTCCTTTCCGATCTAATCAAGGGGCCCACCCAAAGGCCAAAAGAAGATGAATTGTTTAGAAGGGACAAGTATATTATTGAGATGGGTCGGTTTATTCCGAGTCCCCTGACTTTTATTTTAACTCTCACCAAAGCGTCTCGCTATGGCCATAGCGAGGCGTTTTGGGTCAGCTTCAATATCATCAGCATCTCTTTGATCAGGATCAGTAACTGGAATGTATGGAATCTGCTTCTCATTCAGAATATCATTCAACGACTTCCCAACTTGCTTAGCCAATCCTTCAAGAATTTCCCTGGCTACATCATTGTTCACTTCACCATCCTCAAGATCTGGATCATTATACTCGATCTGGAATCTCATATCATTGTTCACGAATATCTCAGTAAACCTTCTAGTGATCTCAAGCGTATAACAACCTCTTTTCATCATTTGCTTCAATAAATCTTTGTCTGCATTAGTCATCTCTCCAGGTTTCTTTTTTTGAAAAACCTTTATCACCCTCATCCTTCTGACGCTGTTCAAAGGAATACTGTGTAGGATCTTCTTCTTCATCATCATCAGAATCCTTTGAAGTAGTGGGTTTCTCTTTATTTGCATTTTCACCACCTGATGCATCATCATTATCTCATCAGACTCATCATCAGTACCGCTGTAATCAACCTTTTCCTCTTCCTCTATACCTTTTAACTATGGTGCATGTTCATACAGTCTATTAATAAGCTTTCTCATCTTGTCATTCTCTTGTTGAATCACTAAAAGCCTCTTTGTGTTTCTCTTGCTTGATGTCTTTAACTCTTTATTTTCATTCTCAAGCAACTTCACTTTATCTTTCAATTCATCAGTCGTCTTTACTTTCTCTTCTAAATGATCTCGGTGATTTTGAGAAGCTAACACAATCTGAAACATGTCTTTCTCATTCTCCTTCATCTATCTGATCTCAGCTGCTTGTTGATTGAATGCTTTTATAATGTTGGCTATCTGTCTGTTTACAGCTTCCATCACATCACTTGAAACTGTAGCTTGAGGAGTAGAACTCGATTCAGCACTTGGTTTGGCAGTTCTTGCTTTCATGCTTGCCAAAACATTCTTCAGTGATAAAGAGATGTTTTTCTGGATTTAGTTGTGAAGCAGGTTCTATTGTAACAACCTCTTGTACAACCTTCTGTTTCTTTGTTGCTGTGGATGCTGTTGGTGTTGCTGCCTTTGATGTAAAACTGTAACACCCAAAAACCAAAAATCTAGTTATCACAATATTAACTTAGAAAGGGGAACGGGTTAAGTAGGGATATTGTTAATCACTACTAAATAAATAAAAACCAAGTAGTAGGTTGGTGCCTTGAATTGTGAAATAAAAACTTCAAGGGCCATTTCTGCCAATAGACCAAAGATTATTAGTAATAATAATAAAACAAAAAAAAAACTAATATTAAGTGGGTTGGTGATCAGTGGATCGACCAAAACACCACAAAACACACTCCACAACACACACTACTCTTCTTCACCCCTTTTGAAGCTGAATCTTGCTTGTTAAGGGGTTAATCTAACTGCATGAAGGCTTAATCAACTCAATAAACTCAAGTAAGCATCTAGGTATCGCTTGTTCTATCTAGATTGTTGTTTTATAGCTCATTGATGATGAATAAGATTTTTAGGGTTCTTGATTGGAAACGAATTTATGAACTTTAAGGAACCTTATGAGAAAGGGATACCTTAAAGTCTTGTAAATTTTGCTCCATGTGAATTATCTAACCCTAGAACATAAGATTTTGGGGAAATTAGGGTGATATGGGTTGGTTCCCTCAAGAAGGGTGAAACAACCCTTAATGACCTTATATAATTACTTGAGCAACTTGAAATTGTAAATTATTAGTCATTAGCAAGAGTAGAATAACACCTTGTAATGAGAATATGAGGTGGGTAGTAAGTGGTTGTTTGACCCATTTGGCTAAATTAATTGGGTGAAAAATCATGTATGTTAAGTGTTTGATTAAATGCTCAAAAGAGGTTACTTGTATGGAAATCCATAAAAGTAATGGAATCATTAGTGAAATGTGCTAAGTTGGTGATCATACCACTAATTGTATTGACAAACACTTGGATATTCATCTAGGTGAATCAAGTGGAAGTCTTGAAGTCAAGGGCGAACCGGATACTCGTCAAAAGGGAAAGCTTTGAGGTACGTTCGCCTACATTCATTCGTGATATAGATTGTTTAGAATACTTGCAAATTGCCATGATAAAAGGATATGTAGAATAGCATGTTGATATGAAAACGGATAACATGGACGCATAAATGATAAGTGGTCCCTAAGGACCCGAAACATGAAACTTGCTTAGACGAAAGCAAATCGTGGGCGCAATTCGTACGATGTGTACGAAGCCTATCGACCATAATGAAAACGGTATCCATTGATGACCCAAACGGGTCAAATGGATGAGAAAGTAAGCTTGGAAAGCGATAAAAGGGAATAAGACCGAGGCATAAACTATCCCGTGCGGATTGTAGAGCCCGAGGCATCCCTAAACATTCTTAAACCAAGGCGAATACAACCCGGAAAGGGGTTGTAGGGGCCAAGGTAGCGAAATTTGGCCTTAACCAAGAGTTAGGCTTTGAAAAAGCAAGAAAACTGCATCTGGAACATTCGAGCGGCCGCTCGGACCCTTCGAGCGGCCGATCCAACTTTCTGTGAGAATCTGGATTTTGCCCGCGCGCATTCGAGCGGCCGCGCGCAGAGCCCGCGCGAAACGCCCAGTGTGGTTCTTTTTGATCGTTTATCAACTTTTAAGGCTTTTTAAACGCTATCTAACTCCGTTTGATGTATGTGTAACAGGTTGGGGATATGAGGGACCTCCGGATGGAAGATCAAGCAACCGAAACAAACCGAACGTGTTCTTTGGAACGTCTTTTGTAGGAACTAGCCATAACTTAGCTTAGTTAGACAAGTCTCTTGTTTCCGCTGTGTCTGAATAAAAATACTACTTGGTTGTTGTAAACTTAACCCCATCCGGTTTCTTTTGGATATGAAACGTAATTGTACTTAAGTGGTAATCTGTAACTAGTGTTAAAGTCATGATTAAACCCACTTAAAAGCCTTAAATATAACATAGTAGGGTAGAGTCTTACAAAAACCCTACCCGATAAATGGGTATTATAGCATAATTTACGTGTTAATAAACTTAGTTTGGAAGTTTGGATTCAAAACATTGCATACTTAACAAGATTTACAACTTTTAGTACATACGTATTATGGTTCAAAACGTACGCAAGAAGAAGTTATTATCGACAACGGTAACAATAACACCTTCCAAAAATAAGTTTATAATAGTTCGTGTTCAAAAGTCGCGGAAGCGATCGAGTCTCCAGCGTTCGGTTCTTGATTTATGGTATGATCATCTTCTGACTTCAAAGTCTTCTTACCTAAGAGTTTTACAAAACATTTAACCCATTAAACATATATAGGATTGAATAGGATTGGTTGGAAATGATAAAAATTATGAAAAATGGGTCCTGATGCTCGTCGCGTCACGCAACGCCTGTAGCCTCTCCCCGTCGCGTAGCACGACGGGGTGTTTTACTCAGAATTCTTGCATTTTCTGCTGTGTTATATGCCTTTGCCAAATTTCCACCCTTTTCAAGATTTTTCACCCATTTTGGCTAAGTTAAGGTTCCTACACTTAGGACTTATTCTCATATTGTATTTTCAATTCCAAACCTTTGCCCGAAACCAAATCCATCCTCAATTTACACTTCGGTTCGGTTAAGAAATGTTTTTACCCAAATTGACCCGTTAAGGCTCATAGAGGTTAAAATCATGAAATTTTATAATTCCCAAGTTCGTGGTTGTGATTCTCATACGACAAATCAAGTCTCAACTTGATAAGGTGTTTACTCGCCAAGTCACTTCGCCGCTATGGCGACGCCTTGTGTCCATGGCCACATGTGCCACTTCTCTCGGTCTTACTCGCACGACCTATGTGACTCGCGACACGGCTTATTTTCAAGGTTTTTCAAGCCTCTTGGGAATTATGATAGAACCTCGATTCCTACGACACTTCATTGGTATAATTTCTAAGATATGCATATATTTAAAAGTCATAGTTATGACTTACCTTGGTCCGCGCCCCTTTTCGCTTATAGACTAGCTTGAGATTGATAACATAGAGTCTACGGATGTACTCAAGAAATTAACAAAAATCAATATCGGCATAATGTTGACCATCGGCTTAGGTCCTTAACTAACTAGTGTTTTACTCAATTGACCCATTAGCCTAATTGGGACATTGACAACCTTCCTCTAAGGATGCTTGGTGTATGGGAACTTGAATTAAGGGGGAGGTGGTGTTGAGAAATAATTAAAGTTCCCTCCTAATTTCATGCATGCACGTAGCTGAAGTCTTTGAGTTTGAATAAAGCTGTTGGAGCTGTTATGTTTAGTCCGAGTCTTTTGGTTTGTTTTGATTATTTCCTGTTAGCCGTTAGAGTCTTGCTTATTTATATGGTTGTAGTTCTTTGCTTTGCTTTTCATGTACTCTCTCAATATTCTAAAAGCAATAAAAGAATCTGTGTTGCCTTGTGTGATTGTGAGTGTTCATCTGTTTTTAGTGTGTGTTAATATATCAGCTCATACTAACAGTTTTCATCCCTCAATCCCTTGAAGCTCGGTCAAAACCAAGAACAAATCTTCAACAGACCCACAAACTGACTAGGATAACCCATTTGCTTGTTGACCCGAATCCAAACTTGGTTTGCTACCCGTGACCCGCGACCAACGAACTTACGAACAAACCCGAGTAAACCCAACAGAAAAATGGTGCTGTGGGAATTTTGTGTGTTCAGTGTTTAGTAAAGTTGTTTTCTTAGAAATCCAGAAAATTCAAAAATATATTTACGTTTAGTTTTAGTTTTAATTTTAGTTTTCTTTATTTTATTTCTTGGTCTTTACCTTAGGTACTCGAATTTCTGTGTACGGGTTCTTTGTTTGCTGGCAAATTGATCTCACTATGAATTAAGTGGGTAGATTAGATTAGAATAATTTTTGACATAATACTTTTTGGGTAGAATAAAATAATCTTTGTATGTTTAATGAAAGATGAAGAGGGAAACGGCAGGAGCAAAAGATGTAAACTGAAAGAAGCGAAATATAAAAAGATTAAAATAGTTTTTGAGAGAGTACGTACTTTATAAGGTATTTTCTACACACAAAATTCCAGATTTAACATTCTATATGGACAAAAAAAAAGCCTCAAAAGCTGTACATGATCACGACCGGTTAACAACTCGAAAACTCATGTCATGGATTGCAACTCATCGTCGTTTTCATATATGGTAGATAATCGAAAACTAGACAACCGAGCTTTCTTAGAAGAATATCTCCTGATGGACACTCGTGAACTCTTCTTCTTGTGCTGCTTATATGGGATGTTGTTTTGATCATTAGTGATCTGATGAGTTGTAGTATCCATTTCCATAGGTGATATACGAGCCTTGTTCTTGTTCTTTTTGTGTTGGTAATGTGAATCAAGAGCAAGGCTGGCTTTATGTGCAAGTGCAGCCATCTGTGAGGTAGTAAGACGCCGATTAAGCATTGGCTTTTGTAGGATAAAGTAAATCTGACCCGCGTCAAGCTGGTGTTCTGGATCCAAGGCAGTGATAGGGTGGTCGCAGTACAAGGTGTCGGAATCACAGAGAAAGGAACAAGAGTTGTCGAATTGAAGAACCTCGGAGACGAAGATAGGAGTCGGGTACTGGATCAGTTCTCCTTTTGTTGACACAACAAAGGAACAACAAGACTTGTCGATCGAGGAAGATAAACAAGCACCCATGTCTTTATGATTATTAATTATTGATCGGAGAGAATATGGGAGTACTGAGGGGCTATGCCCGGTTATTTATATGAATCATGGTGTTGGACAAAATATAATATTAATAATAATAATAAGAGTTATAGGAATGTGGGATTGAAGCTTCCAAATCTAAAAACATATTTATATTATTATTGTTAGGAATATGATGTTGAACGTGAGTTATTGTCGGATCCAATATGTTATAACATGTGCTGTGGGACATGGAGTGGTTTCCTCCTCATGGGGGAATTTATTTTAATACAAAAACTTTCGCTTTTTTTTTCTTTTCTTAGTAGTAATACGTTCCTTTCCATTGCTCAATTATTAACTTCCCGACAAACTATTCTGATTAAATATATATAAAGTTGTAACCAAATTATTAGGTTTTGTTTTCTAAAATGGTTCATGATAAACACATATATGATTGATCATTCTTTTTCAGTTATTAATACCAACAAAATCAAATAACAACAAACATCGTATCGTTAATTGTATTAAAAATTTTCTTTTGGAGTAATTGATTACATTCATAGAATAAATTAATACTTTTTGTTATATATTAATTTCAAATGTTTAGACTACCTTTCCTATTTATACTATATATCAAAACAAAAGCTTCAAAAAATGTTGGTGAGTGCGTTTAACTGTAAAGCCATGCAGACTATGGAGGAGGAGTTTAACATGTCTTCGCGTCAGAAAGCGGTTTTTGAATGTCTCAAAGAGGCTCATGCTCAAGATTTCCTCACTACACTCCCAATTGACGGACTAGGGCAACATATGTCGGCTATCGAATATCGGGCGGTCCTCAAATACCGACTGATGATTCCCATGTTCCCCGTCGACGAACCGTGTCCGATCTGTAAAAAACACGCTTGGACAAGTTTGGAGAACACGCCCTACATTGTAAGGAGTTACCAGGCTTTAAATACAGACATGACCTGGTTAGAGATGTTTATGGGATGTTTTACGAAGGGCAGAGATTTCAACCAAAAAAGGGCCCCCGTGAATTTCTTGACAAACCCACTTGACGGGCGGTCCACATTGAGGCCAGCGGACGTTCTTGTGTTCGGATGGGCGCAAGGCAAGCATGCGTGCGTTGACCTGACTGGGGTATCCCCATTGGTGGGACTTCGGGATTCGGGTTTTGTGGCTAGGCAGACAGTTTTGAAAGCTGAGAGCAAAAAAGTGGATAAACATGAAACGGCTTGTCTAGAGAACCAGCATGTGTTTGTGCCCTTCGCTTTTGATACTTTTGGAGCGCTGGCCTCGTAAACAATCAAGCTCCTCGATCGCGTGAAGAAAGTTATGCAAAGTAATTCCCAAGCTGCTAAGGGTCAATGTTTTATTTTCAATAGAGTAGATTTTGCAATACAAAAATGGGTAGCGGCACAACTTGTGGCCCGTTTACCTACGTATCACTTGTAATTGACTGTCTTTGGTTTAATGATATTTTAATGCAAGTACTTTTGAAAAAAAAAAAAAAGCTTCATGAATAGTCTTTCTCTGTATACGTGTTCTCTAGGGTTGGCAAATTGTGTCTTAGCAGGTTTAAAGGTCTCTGACGACGCGAACAACACAAGTTCTAAACATGAACACGGCTCGTTTAACTACTTTATATCCCATGTTTATAACACAGTTATACTTTCTATGTACCAAAAAAAGAGAAATGATGGATATTTGCCTCTTAATTCTAGTTATTTTAAAAAAAGTAAAAAATGGCATAGTGTAATTTTCAGTTAACAGGTCTAATCGTGTCTTAAACAGGTTATCCATTGCCAGCCCTAGTGTTCTCTCCTCAAACCCTCACCTCTTCTCCTGCCACGTTCCCTCTCTCCCTTCTTTCCCTAAATACTTGCCTCCGCCAAAAACAAAAACCCTCTCGGTTGGGATTGTGCTCTTCGGATCTCTCACAGGTTAGCATATCATCATCTTCTTCCTTTCCCCTTGCTTCCCAGCAAACAACATTTACTGTAGCCAAACTACTTCCAACAAAACCTACTGCTAAATGCCAATTATATCAGCAAGGTAAATCTATAAACTGTACACCTTTTTGTAACAAATTCCAATAATTGATTCCAAATATTCTTTTCCGCAAGGGTACTAGCGACACAAAGCGACTCCGTTTCCCGGACTAAGGCGTCAAGGTGACTGCAGCCAACAACATCAGTCTACGCTAACATTTTCTTAATCCTATGATTATTATAAATAAACCTCATCATACGTTTCGCATGAAACCCTAACACCTTTTGTATGATCCGAAAATCCTTTCGCGGTGCGAAACGTAGGCTGCAACACACAACTTTAATTTTGTCCTTCTGTTAGTAACATATCATGTTCTGTATACTTACATCGCATTACATATTAACTAACATTTTCTCACCAATTATCACCGTTCCCCGCCGCAACGCACGGGATACCACCTAGTTCTTATGAGGAGAGAAGTGCCGGTTAATGTCATATTCTTATTGCAAATGATCTTTTTGGTGTATTGACAGCCACATGGCCTTTTAATGTTATAGAGGTTATGGGATGTGGGCGGTAGCTTTCCTCTGGAATAGTGGCGTGCTGGGTCACCAACGTCGTATACGTTCACAGGCGTAGTAGGTGGCCTTTTGTCATTGAATTTGCCCGGGTGATCGGGCTTTTGTTGCTCTTTAAAAAAATGTCATATATATTCAAATTTTTTACTTCCTTTACCTTTAATGGTCGAAAGGGATATAAGTGATGCATCGTTCAACCTCATCATTGACCGTCTAGCCTCAAAGATTTTTCTGTCTCCCTTCTCTTGGCTACTTAAGCAAACCTTCCAATTTTCCAAACATTTTAACTTACATCTTGGGAACCAAAATCATTTTTGAGTTAATGAACATAAATGTTTTAGAATAAGATATAATCACTTAAAATCATTTTTATACCTCTAATTAAGACAAATGGTGCATCACCTTTAATTTATACTATTAAACTTGGTAAATCTTTAACAAATGTGTACACTTTAAGAAGGAGCCATCAATCAAGGATTATGGCATGTAATTAAGGATTTCACTTAGAGATTACATTGTTTATGTTATGGAGAACACAACCATAAAAAAGAAGCTGAACGCCTGAACACGACTACTTATTTTAAAATTACACAACATTAATATATAAAAAGGGTTGTAGGAATTTGATATAGGTGAGACTGAGTAATTGAATAATCCAACATGTTATATCATGTGATGTACCTAATCTATTTGTTTCTTTGCTCCTTTGTTCCATATTATTTGGGACATGGGGTGGCTTCCTCGTCGATAGGGAATAGGAAACTGTCTTTTTTTTTTTTTTTTTTTTTTCTCTCTTAAATAGTGAATGCCAAACAAAACCTCCTCTCATTCCATTACTCAATCAATCACTCGTGTGATTCCCGACAAAGTAATATTTTCAAAATTTTAATAATTCAAATGAAATTATTAGAAAAGTATTTTTTTAAGTCGAAATATATTATATAATAATTCTAACGAAATTATTAGAAAAACTATTGATTTATGTATAAATATATTAGTTGGTTCATGGGATTGGATGCTCCTTGATTATTCTTTTATTTATAATTATTAATATTAATATTAATTAATACCAACAAAATCATATATCGTATTCGTAATCTCGTAACCATGTATTTAACACGTGTATTATTTTAAGGGAAAAAATGAATGCGTTCATATAAAATTTATCATTTTGAAATAATTGTTCGCTTTATATATTCCTAAAGGAGGTGCTAGTTAATTATTGTTATTCTAATATAACTAGTGGTATTATACCCTGCGCGTTGCGGCGGGTAATCTCCCGTTGCTTATCGACACCAAAACTTTTCCCTTGATTAGTATCGGTTCAATTTGTTATGTTACCGATATCGCAACCAAAAGAGAGAACTAAAAAAACAAAACAAAAACAAACATCGAGTGATACAAAAAATCTTATATCATAAAGAAGTTTAAACAATCTGTTTTTTCCTGAACAATATAGGCTGGGTGGGGTTGGGTCTGGAAAAGAAACGTGCTTACAGGTGTGGAACAAGCGGAGCTGAGCCTTTTTTGCAGCTCATTCACGGTGCCAATGTTGTCCAGTTCAGCGGATAGGTGGGTCTGGGGGTTGGGTGAAGACTGCATTTATTCAATCGGTGGTTTCAAGAAATTGATGCACGCAAAGAGGTTTGAGCAGGTTGCGTTTGTGATTAAGTGGAACGCTTGGGCTCCAAAAAAGGTGATGATTTTAGCATGGCGGGCAGAACAAGACCGGTTACCTACACGGAGTGCTCTTAGGAGAAGGAACGTTAATATCCCTTCGGTTTGGTGTCCTTTTTGCGGCGACTTTGAAGAAACTACAGACCACATCTTTGTCTCATGCTCCTTCGCGCAAATAATTTGGAACCTGGTGGAACAATGGTGTAACTGTGGACCGATTATTCTCGAACCCGGGTCTGATCTGGGTGGAAGCATGCCAACAACCACTCCTCCATATTTTAGTTAGAAAAGAATTATTATAAATATTATTTCCATTGCATCTTCTTCCCCAAATCACTCTAAGAACCCTAACCCTAACCCTTAATCTAATCTAGCCTGATTCATTAAGATGAGGCCATGAAATCATAGGGCTTTTGATCCTAGAACAATACTAAGTAAAATGGCATAAAGAAATGGGACTTACATTTGCGTTTAAGGGTCGAAAAAAGGCATGAACAGGGTGGAGGCTATATGCTACAAATTGAAGCTTTAGAACTCGTTTAAACGCTTGTTTTGTGGGTTTTGGAACGGAAATCATTGCAGCAATGAATGGGGATGGTTAATTTATATAGAGTGGTTAAAAGTTGGGTATTAATTTGATTTAAAGCTCGGTTGGTTACACGCCTTTAACGGTCTAATTAATTTTGTTTTAAACATGATTATTATGTCTTTAAAGATCCTAAAGCAGTTAGAAACTCATGGTAACGATTTGGAACATTAAAAAACAAGTTAAGGTGATCTGATTATAGTTGTGGCTCATATTAGATACTCCTACATGGAATTGTAACTTATTCGATCATTAAAGTTCTTAAACATGACTGTTGCAACAACTAGTCTTAAAGATTCAATAAAAATGTAATTAAATCGGGTATTTATCATTGAAACGGACTATTTATGGTGGAGAAAACCAAACAAAACATTAAAACGGGTTATTGTTAATTACACCTTAACTTTAATCAAAACCAAAAAAATTTAGAACTTAAATGTTTTATTTGTTAAGTTCTAATAACTAATTAAGTTTGTATTCCATAAGTTTTAACAAAAATTTGACATTTCACACATTTTATAAACGTTTAAATTTACGATTAAATGTAACTCATGTTTTTTTTAAATTCAAAAGCGAACAAAAATATAGGGACTAAATTTGACAACTTGATTAAAGATGAAGGTGACGGATGTCACAGTCTCCCCTACTTTAGAAAATTTCGTCTCGAAATTTCTTTCAAGTGGAGGTTACTATGAAACAAAAGACGTTGTAAAAAGTCAAGTAGGTAAAAAAATTTTTGCATCAATTATGATTTGACAAAACTTAAAGTAATTGTCTAATATCCAAAGTAAGAGTTTCAAAATCTTTGACAGTTGACCCAAAGTTAGAAAGTTGATAGTTTAAATGAGAAAGATTTTGGGAATGTGTAACTAGTGAGGGCAGAGGTACTAATGACGCAGTCTCCCCTACTTTAGAAAGGTTTCTGACTAAACGTAATTAAGGACATGCAACAGGATTTCGACTAATAGAGAGTGCAAGAGTATACAAAGTTTAAGGTTTTCTGTAGAGGTGGTAAAAAAGGAAGGCTCCTATAAAACTAGTTGAAGCTTATGTAAAAACATTCTTATCGAACATGCTAGCTATTAGTCAACAATCTAATGAAGAAGTAATCATAAAGTAATGTGTAGGTTCTTGGTTGTAACATTTCGCATTAAATAGTTGTACGTTACGTATAAGTTGGAATAAAACGACAAGTCTTATTATTATTATTTTTGGTGATATTTTGGACCCCAATACAATGATAATTATTCACATATATATATACATATATAGATTTATAATAATAATAATAATAATAGTAATAATAATAATAATAAAAATAACTATAATGTAGAAACAATAAACTAGTTAGTTAATTTAACCCAACACCTCTAAGTCTACCCAAACCCACCAACTGTAGCGCCCAGCGTTTCTCGAATAATATAATAATATTTTATTTATTTATTTATTTATTTTTTTAAAAAAAAAACGATTCGTTAATTCGTTTACAATAATATAATATCTTATTCTTATTTTATTAATAAATTTAATTATTTAAATTCGCCAAATAACGCGTCGTAAGTAATAACACACTTGTAAACCGACACTTACCTTTGTAAATTTTAAACGCGACTAAAAATTTAAATATATATAGTCCAAATGCTAGTTTTAATTCACCCTGCAGTTATATAACTTATGAAATAATTATGTTATTGATAACGGGCCCAGTTCATAAACGAGACCCGGGCCGGTACGAGTTAGTATACGTGATGCCTTCCACTTAACCTACCCAAGACCCTATCTATTTAAACCCCACTAACTCTTCTTCTTCATCACAAACACAAACCCTAGACCCCCAAAACCTCTTTTTTTTCTTCCTGCCTCATCTCCTTGCGTGTATAAGACACACACATACACTCTTCTTTAACCTCATGACCACTCCCTCTCTTCTCTCTCACTCTACATGCGGCACCGCCGCCGGCCCCCACCTGAGCAACCACCAGAACCACCACATCAACCGCCGCCGCCAACAGCCTTCATCCAAGCCACTCCTCCTCTATCTGCTCTCTCTCTCTCTCTCAGCGCCTACACTCCCTCTCCCTCATCCTCTCTTTTTTACAACAGCCGACCACCCTGTTGATTGGTGGCGGCGGCGTAGAGGGCCAAGCCCTAGGCAGATACCTGATGGCTTGATGGTGGTTATGGCGTCGGGTCTGCATCACCGGGTCAGGGTACACGAAGAGTTATTGCATCGGGTCATTTGGTTCAGGTTTGGATAATCGGGTCACGGGTTTGAGAGGGGCTCGTTTTGACAGTGGGTTCTCGTCTGGGTATGGCTCGATTTCATCTCGCGTCTTTTACACGACAACGACAATGGTGATGTTAATTTATGGTGACGATTGGATGGCCGTGAATGAGCAGAGCAGCAGCAACAGGCCTCGTGTCTTCCGTCTTTCTGTTATGGTCACGATGGCTGGGAATGGTCTCAGTCCTTGTTTGCTTTCCTTTCGGGTCAGTTGGGTCCTGGTCAACATCAGTCAAACGGACCAGATCTGGTCAACTTGGTTAACGGTCAAACCCGGTCAGATTCGTAAACGATCAGATCTGTCGACGCTCGGTTCGCGAGTATAGCTAACCGGAAGGTATAACGCGCACTAGTGTTTTCAGTTTATTATCTCGTGTTTTATTGTTTATAGACAAATATAAACATATATATTCGTAACGAACCGAACCGACTTACGACTAAAGTTACCTTATTAATTTGAATATATATACATATCACTCGCCAAAAATATAGTTTACTCGTTTGTTATAGCTTTAATACTAGTAAATTATAACTATATCTATGGTTGCGAGAATAAACGAATGTTAAGATATATGTGTATAATCATTTCTTGTCGAGATGCCTAGTTCTCATTAAAATAATTTTTCTAGTTAAATCATTATCGTATTTAAAGATTTATTTAGATTAAGTTGCGTATGGGAATTTAAATGATTGATTTTTGGCAAAATATAGACAACAAGAGTTGTCGGTTTCTTACAAAAACAGAGGAAACACTGTCCAAATTTTTACAAAATATAAGAAACATATCGAGCATTCAAATATATACTTTGTATAATTAAAGTCACGTTTCACAAATAGTTGTTATTCAAACCTTACGTTATCATACTATATGTATATATATTGTCCGGTCCTCAAAACCAAACACGAGACGAGTCTCATGTACGTTATTTCCTCTAACCTAATTATTTCCGTTTACAACTAATTTCAAGGCGCCATTTTGAATACAACCTCAAAGTTATATTATACATAACTATACATACACCCATACTTTCAAGAAACTAATTCAATGGCTATCGGTTCGTTAAGTTTTACACATTGAGACACGTATTGCTTACAATACGAGTCTAGGTAGTTGAATAACTATCTTTACAACTAAGAAACGAGATAAGTTTATTGCATTAGAATTTAAGGCATCATTTATTTGTAATAGGATACAAGAGTTCAATTTATTCAAGTTCAGATTTGTTGCTACTTGCTAGTACTTGCACAATGAATTTCAGGTGAGTTTACGTAATCCTGTTTATGCGATTCTTTATACTTGCAACAATTTTAAGCAATTCAACATATATGTCTAGTAGTAAACTTTATTGCCTCATGTATTAGTCAACAGTTTCAACGAGTTTCAACGAGTTTCAACATTTACATAATCATTAGCTATGGCCAAGCCGGCGATACTCAATAATAGATCTATTGGATTGACAACCCCACCCGGATACGTGTACCTCCTACATAGGTCACGTGGGTGATTGTTATCGTTCAACATATTACTAAGGTGAACCGTAGATGACGGGATGGACCTAAACTAGTCGGAGGTTTGATTATGTCAACATATTATACTATGCATGTAGACTTAAATTTACGATAGACATACGAATTGCTAGACTTTTATACTTAAACTATATGCTTAACATGGATTATGTATTCTCACCAACTTCTAGTTGACCCCCCCATTTTTCCAAACTCAACAGGAAATACTGATGCTTGAAGTCTAGAGCTAGCATGAGGAGATATTTGAAGCTTTGTTGATTACTTGATGTAGACTTTAATGTAATTCAATATTGTAATGTATTAAAGGATTATTTAAACTTGTGTACTACCATGAGCTACTGAACAATCATTCATACGTGGCACCTCGATGTTTCCGCCATCGGTTGGGGTGTTACACCAACCACCTACCTCTTGAGCCCATCCCAGCCTGGCCCAACTTCAGTGCCCAGCCCAAACCCCTCCTCCCCTCCTTCCATATTAATAAAAAAAAAAAAAGAATGGTCCCAGCCGGGTCTCGAACCGGGGTCAACCGCACACAACACACGTGCATTAACCAACTGAGCCACATGGATCCTTTGTTTCTATATGAACTCAAATGTTATTTATAAGAACTTTGTTTTCGTGTCTGCTACTCTTGTCGTGTCTGTACAACAACCGAACACAGTCAAGAGCATTTCTTGACTTGTGATTGAACCAATTAAGGGAATAATTGAATAATTTGTTTTCGTGACATACAAATAACGGGTATTACGCATAATATACATCAATTATCGCAATCAAAATTTAAGATTATTACGCGTATGGTTCAAAGCATAGTCAACTTTCCAATCGTGTTACCCAGACCCTATCCCTATAAATTGAGCATCACAAAGCCTTCTACGATCGCCAAATACTCTCTCTCAATCTCCTATTTCTTCATTAAATCTGCTGTTCAAGCATCTTTGTTCGTGGTTGACTATTTCTATTGACCGGGCAATAATCACACGATTCATCACTGTAAGTGTAATTTCTTCAGTGGGTTTTGTTAATCGGAATCCACACAATGAAAGCCCTAAGGTTAATCGGGTTTAGGTTACGTGGATTGACTGATTTGGAATTCTAGGGCTCGATACTAACTTTTGGGGAAGAACACACTTTTCTGTTTATATTTATTGCAGATCAACAACATCCAAACACAACCACTGGCTTGGACCAGATGGTTGTGTCTTGGGCCCTATACACGAGCCACCCGGGTTCGAGTCCCGCGGGTGGCATCCTTTTTACCCTTTATTTTTACAAATCAAATACTTATATATATAATACATTTAATTTTATAAATTCGTTTTTAAATATCAAAACCCTTTTATAAATTCCAAAAAAATTATCTTGTATTAATCTGATGTAAAAGTTCAACTTACAATTTTTAGTTTTCAAAAATTTATTTATTTAATATTTATAATAATTAAATCAATTTTATACTATTATATTTATAAAAATCCATTAAAATATCAAAACGATCTTATTAATTTCTACAAAAATTATCCTATGTTTGTACAAAGTTAAACTTTACTGAAATGATTTTTAATTCAGAAAAATCATTTATTTTATATTTTTAATCAATTTTTGTTATATTTAATCATAATTAAATCATAATAAATTCAATTTTCATTATTTTTGCACCAAAATTTTATACAATTTATTTTAAAATATTTAGAACAGAAATACGATTTTTAAAATAATAATACTTTAATTTTAGTATTTTTAGATATTAAAGTTAATTGTTGGCAATTTGTAATAAATAGATTTAAAAATCTATTTTAAAGGAAATAATTTTATAAAAATTATTTTTTTATACTTTAACCACATTATTGTGACCATCTTAAATTTAAATTTCATAAAAAGATTTTCGGTTATTTATTTACTAATTTTCTCACAATTGGCGAATATTTTTAATATTAATCAAACGAGCAATTATCCCCAATTCGAAGCCCTAGGAAACTTATACATTTGTAGAATTGATAGACTTAGACATATTTATTACCTCATTTTAGGGTGATACTTGATACATTTGGTCAACACAACTATCCAAATTTCTCAACAGATATAACATTTTACCAAGGTGAGTTTTACATAGCCCCTTTTCTATTTATCACCATTTCTGGGGTGAAACATGTTACAACATCATTTTATGCAATTCAATCATCAATGTGTCTATGTGTTTTCTATGTTGCATTATGTCTTGAGCATGATTAGAGTAAGCACCATTCTAGCATAATCATTAACTCCGTACAAGCCGGCGGTAAACATTGATAGATCTATTGGACTGACAATCCCACCCGGATACGTGCCTCCTACAAAGGTAGCGTGGGTGTTTGTTATCGTATAACATATTCAAGTGGACCATGAGCGTATGGTATGTATCATATTATAACAGTCATCAGGGTTGGTTATGCACTCGATTTATTTCTAGTATGTTCTCACATATGGACTAGATTGACATGACACATGAATTGCACAACATTTTTATTCAATTATCAAAAACCTATGTAATTCTCACCAACTTTTGTTGACCCAAAACCTTTTCAACTTAACATGTTTCAGGTTCTATTTGCTTGAAGATTTGAATTGATGCTTGAAGATATGTGTATAGTTTTATTCAATTTGATGTACAAATTATAGAACAATTGTATGTAATTCATTTAAATTATTTAATGGAATTTATTATTCACCATGAGCTACTGAACAATCATCAATACGTGGCACCCCGATGTTTCCGCCATCGGTTGGGGTGTTACATTGGTCAGACTCCTAGTCCGCTCCCGCAGTATCGTTTATGCTTATATATATAGGGTGTACCGCAGCTAACCCACCACACTCCCGATACTTTGGACTCGTACTAATTGTCAACCAACAGCCTAAATAGAATTACACACCACCCTCATGTACCTGTAAGCCCATGATTGCGTTCCGGACCGTAATCATCGATTTACCTTACACTAGGGTGTTATGCTTTTCCATAACCCTATCCTAAGTAATACCAGAAACAAATGCGAGCAATCAGAATATGCTAAGTAATTGATACTGCAATGAAACAATGACATGGTTAGAGGTCCTTCCCTTTCGGGTTTACCCTTTAACCGTAATGAGAGTAACATGTAAGTAATAGACATCGTTAGAGGTTCTTCCCTTTAGGGTTCACCCTTAACCGGTAACTTCTGTTCACATCGTTGGCTCTAAACACTCATATTGATAGACCCTGAGATTTACACCGTTCCCCTCGGATTGAAGAAATACTCTAATCCGAGTCGTACGTGGGCACTGGCTTAGATCTCATACGAGTTATCAACTAGTATGTTCGTTGGCCATGATGATGAACAAAATAATGTAAAGTATAACAAGGTTTTGCTCACAACAAAAAAAAATGCATACCAAATATGCGTTAATGTAAGTATTTAAGTATAGCATATAACGCGTGAAAATAACTACCAACAAAAGAATAATACAAAAATAATAAGATAATGTGCGAACGTAACTATAAATAGAATGGTGTAAGAAAATAATGAAATTTACTGTAAATGAAAGTGCGCAGAACAGACGTATAGTCTACTGATATAAGGATAACTTTTTGGAAACCGAAGAATGTTTTAAGTTCAAAACAGGTTCACTTGAAAAGAATACGTGGGTACACATTTTCATGTGTTTACGAGAAGTCAAGTTTGAAAAGTGTTATAAGGTATATTATTAGTTGGAAATTTATCCCGAAAACATATATTGGATACGTTATATGAAAACATGCAGATTTACATTTTAATTTGTAAAATATGCGATGCAAGTTTATAAAATGCAAGATGAAATCATTTAATGAAGTATATGTAGATCTAATGTGTTTAAAAAGACCAAGATTTAGAATGGCGTGAAGGTTGTGAATGATCCCAGATGCCTTGACGAATTTTGGAAAATAAAATTTTCCGTATTTAGACATTTATTTAACTTGTAGGTTGAAATCTCATTAAAGTCAAAAAAAAAAAAATTCTAATTGTTATGGAATGTTGAGAAAATCCAAGTGTTACCCGTTAGGACTGGGTAAACTTGAAACCTTTTAATTGTCAACTTTTACGAAGTTTATACATCGAAAGATATTTTGTTTGTAAGGATCTTTAAGGCATCTCTTTGGCCTCACAACGGCTACTTGTTTCAAGGCACAAGGTGTATAAAAAGTGTGTACTATTCTAGTGAATTCCAAAACTTTAGTGGGATTAAAAACGAGATGTAGAAACAGATCCTTGAGATATGGATTTCACTCCTAACTCAAAGGTGTATTTCAAAATTGAAAATATTGTGGAATGAAACCAATCACTAAGTTAAGGATATCACTCCCAGCTTAGTGGTTAAGTTTCTTTTTGAAGGAAATACTCTTTGAGGTGTGGATGTCACTCCTATCTCAAAGATATATTCCTAAGATAAATAACATATAGAGGAGTGGAACTAATCACCAAGGTATGGATACCACTCCTAACTTGGTGATATCGTTTCGTTTGTGAAATACGAGTGTCTTTATCTCCAAGCAAAATATCGAAAGAATAACGAGAAAGAATCATAGCGAAAATATCTTGAAAGAAAATATAAGAAACAAGAGAAATATACACGAGAGGACTCGTGAAAGTAAACTTGGTTATAGTCTAGGCTAAAAGGCATTCTAATAACCTAATTCCCTATAACCATGACTTTGATACCAATCTGTAACACCCCAACCGATGGAGGAAACATCGAGGTGTCACGTAGTGACGATTGTTCAATAGCTCATGGACTAGAAATGTAAATTTTGATACATTGAATTGAATAATTTATTACATTAAAAGAAATACAACAATTAAAAACTAGTAATCTAAACTAAATACAGTAAATCTCAATCTAAGCCTAAGTTCCAAAAGCTTAGAAGTGATCTCATAAGAACCTGAAACATGTACGAAAATAATTTGGTCAATACAAAAATGTATTGGTGAGCATACCCTGTTTGATACATATAGTAAGGAAAATTTAGCAATTCATGTGTTATTTTGCAAAATATAATAACTGGTATCCGGGTCAAATCAACCCTATGAAAGGAAAGCAGATATATATAGTATGCGCTAGTAGTAATGTAATACATAGCAATGACGAGGACTCTCAACAGAGTCACAAGGGTATATACCATAGTACTATTCATTGAAATGCCAGGCCGCAATGGTTAATGATTTGACAGGTCATAGATACACGAAATGACACAAGCAAACACACATAAGAATTGCTATTTTAGTAAGATGAAATAGAAAATTGATAGTAAGTACATGAGTCACCCCAAAATAGTAAAACAGTAAAAAGGGGAAAGATATACTCACATTTTGCGAAAGCGATCCAACTTAAGCGGTCGTGAGCTAAGTAATGGGAATTCCGAGGAATTCAACCTATAACGTGTAAGAATACTAATAAAAAAGTGTCTAAAAAGTCTAAGGTATCTAGGGTTCTAAGGCATTAGGGTTTGCTAAGTCGATTTGGGAAATTAGAGTTTTTAGGATAAATCGCGTTAATGTAAAAGTTGTATAATAACATACCAAGTTTGTAAATACGGTGTAGGTAATATCATTATTACTAATTGAATATTTGAGTAAAACTTAGGTTTGAATAATTAATACAAAATAATGTAGTTAATTACTTTAACTAAATTAAAATAAATACAATAATCATAAATGTTGAAATAAATACTTATGAGTTACACAATGATCTCATAAATTATCCTATATGTTTATTTTTGAATGCCCATGAATAGTGCCCACTTTTATTTTGAAAAGCTGTTAAATAGTTATGTGTTTGATAATATTAAGCAAGGTTGTTGTGGTGCAGTTGGTGTAGTTGTTCTTGTGTTTGGTGTGGAGGCCGGGTTCGAATCCTGTAAAATATGTAGTTTTTACGTTTTTTGTAAGCCATTTTTTTATTAAGAAAAAATTGGTGGTTTACAGTTGTCGTTTAATAGCCCTCTCCACGTCATGTTTGCAATGACTCACTCTTCCACCATCTTTTTGTTGCCCATCCTCTGTGTCTTTCTCTTCTTCATTCAGACAAAACAAAAACACACACTGTGACACCCGGCACGTTTGGGTCAACACTTTATGAACACATAAGTCTACCTTAGCGAAAAACGTTTATTAAACATACTTGACAGGATCAGTAGAGTCGGAACACAGTCCGTATTGTCCAAGGTACAATGATTCGGGAGATCATTGGGTTAGTCACACACACACACGATACGAGTCCCGTTGTTGGTGAATTACATAAACCGATTGAATATGTATGAAGATTATGGGTCGTGTGGTGGATTATATACATAGGTGTGTTTAAATGATGTGTAGATAATTATCCATGCTTAAATATGATAAACATAGACTAAGGTTGCATGCTTATGTGTTAAGATGTGTTAGAATGCGTTAAACACGACAAACTGGAAAACTAGTAAAAAGGGACTCTGGTTCGACCACTTCGAATGGTCGAAGGAGATAAATTTCTTTGGTTCGACCCTTGTAAAGGGGCGAACCTGGGAACTGGGATGGAAAGGATTTCCTTCGACCACAGAAGGACTCATTCGACCCTGAGAAGGGTCGTTGGAGGGCTCATTCGCCCATTAAGAAGGGGCGAATGTGGACATAGTATAAATACCACACTTTGTCATTTTTCACCATTTCACAAACCCTAACTGTCTCAAAACACTCTCTAGCAACTTTAAACATTGGGGAAGGAGTTTTTGCCCTTGTTTTCTATAATCTAACCTACAAACATCTTCTACACAAAGATCAAAGGTGTGTTCTTCATTCTAAATCATTTTTAAAGCATTTCAATTCGTTTTTATTAAACCCCAAGAGTCCAGATCTGATACAAACATGTTTTCAGGGATAAAAACCTTCCTAATGTCTTTCTAAACAAAACCTATTCATAAACAATAAGTTTTCATACAAACTAACATGTGTTAATGGTGTTTTATGTGATGTTATGTATTGTTTGATGATTGATTGCTGTATAGATGTTATAACAATGATCTAGGACTGTTATTGATGATGTTTTATGATTGAGATAGGTTACAATTGATTATTGATGATGTTTTATCCATTTTGGGGGTTTTTGGGTTAGATCTAGGGCTTGTTCATGATGATAGGGATAAGGATATGATTGGGGGGTTTATTGTTCGTGGTAATCTGAGTATATTAAGTTGATTATTGATTGATTTCATAAAGTTTCCTAATTGGGTAAAGATTGCATGCATGATGATGTGACATCTCCATAATTTACTATTTTGGGAAACTTGTAAAACGACTAGATTTTGGTGTAAAATCGGTAGGGTTTTGTAGGGATAAGTTATCCATGCTTGACTGCTGTGTTTGATGATGTTTCGAGTCGTTTTGAATGTGTTTGAAGCGTTTTTTAGGAAAATTGCACAACAGGGGCGAACCTGGCCTCCTTCGACCGGTCTATGGTGCGAAGGAGGGACTCCAGGGTCGAACCTGGCTACTAAATGGTCGAACGTATTACAAATGGGCGAAGGAGGGAGAGAAGGGGCGAAGGTAGCCACATTCGACCGTTTAAAGCCTCATTCGACCACTTAGGACTACATTCGACCCTACGATTTCTAAAATGAGATTTTTGATGCAAACTAAGTGTTTTATGCTTGAAACTTATGTGTTAAACTTATGTGCATGACTAATTGATGTAATGGGTCACCAACGGGATGTCGGGTCGGTCCGGGATGTCCGATTAACGTTTAAACACACTTTTTAACATACGTAGTCAAGATCTGGACAATCGAGGACTAGTTAGCCTTCGAGTTAATAGTCATCACACTTATGTAAACTCATTGATAGGTTGTCATTAGTTGGGATTATCATACACGTGTTGGAATTCTAGTTATCGGAAGACGAACTCTAAGGTGAGTTTCACGGCCCCACTCTTTTACTGGTTTTACATTTTTGGGGGAGAAAACATGCTGTGTCCTTTAAACGTGTGTCAACTATGTTTTCATAAATAGGTGTTTCAACTATGTTTTGGTATTCATTAATTCATTGTGTTTGGAGTATTCATTATGTTTTCACGTATTCATTATGTTTGGAGTATTCATTATATTACTATGCGATCTTTGGAAGTCCCGGGGGAAACCATGAATGTGCGGGGATGCACAACGGGGGAAATGTAGATAGCGCTATTTGGGCTTGACCCGCCCCACTCGACGGCTTGGAGGGCCGGGCGGGTGCATATTGTCTCTTAGGTATTCAGTATTCAGTATGCAGTATTCAGTATTCATTCGGGCACGTATTCAGTATTCACAGTATTCGAGTCCAGTAATGGTTTTCCAATCGCAGTAGTAAGGTATTCATATGTTTTGCATGCATGTGGTCTGGATTGACCATGGGTATTCAGTTGGAGTCGATTTTCACTTGGAGTTGGTATACATTTGGAGTCGGTATTCATTAAAAACCTGTGAACTCACCGGCATTATTTGCTGACGTATTTAGCATGTTCGTCTCAGGTCGCTAAGGTAGCAGCTGTCGATAGGCGCACGGAGTCTCACGGCGTCTAGGATTCATGTGCATCTCATTTAGTATTTTCAGACTTTCGTACTTTTGATTTCACGTTGTAATAAAGTTTTACGCTTCCGCAACGTTGGATCAATTATGAAAACTTAATGGTTTGATTATGTCATTTTTACTTATCATATAGTGTTGTTTATTGTGACCGTTGACTTGAATCCTGGTGTGTCACGCGCCTCGCGGTAAAACCCCGCACGTGGAAATTTGAGGGTGTGACACACACCAGCCATCCATATACTGAAAATACAGAGAGAGACTTAGAGAGAGAAAGCAGTTATAAAGAGAGAGAGAGAGAGCCGAGAGGGAGAAGAGGAAACCCAAGAGATTCCGAACACCGCTAACGGCGGCGTTCCAGGAGAAGCAGCAGCGGTGCATCGCCGCACACGACGGCGCGTCTCTATTCTCAGGCGATTCTCCTTTCAAGTAAGCTTTTTTGATAACTTTTATTCAGTTTTTAATTTCAAGTTCATTAAACTAAGGTTTGGATCTAACTTTCTCCAACGTCGATCTAAACGATAGAGATGGAGCAGAGAGATATAGAAAGAGGGCCTTGGCAACCGGAGCGTGCCGGCTATCTACGTCGGTGGCCTAACTTGGTTCCGAGGATATTGTAGTGAAGGTAAATTATTCAGATTAGTTTTTATGTCACTTTGTTGATGAGACTTCTGTGTGTTTTGTGAGTCCAGGGTTTCGCCTTGAATCATAACGACAACCGTAGCGGAGTCGTGACTTTGAGTCAGAACAGGTACCGACTAACATCGATGATCATTCAATCAATTTTTTTGCGTTTAATTCAGGGATTTAGGTGATATTATAGTGCTTACTAAATTCTTATTTTGTCTTGAGAATTCTGTTAATAGTCAATAGGTTGACATCATTCATATGTTACAAAGTTACTAGAAAATGGATTAGGGTGGAAATCCGCGTCCTACTTGTCTTAATTGCTATATTTTAGATTATATGACCCAACATATTTATGTTTCCAAAGTATGACTTTGGTTATAGAAATCAGTCAGGATCAGCTTGGACGGCTTTGAATTACTGAAGTTGATTATTGATTTTGGAAAGCTTCATGATTCTAACTCCGTTTTATGTCGTTTGTCGTTTCAGAAAGCCAACACTTGCTTCCATGTTTATTTGGTCTAGAAATAATAAGGTTTTCGAAGGGGGATCTCCCAAGGTTAGTGAGGTTGTAGCGACCATAAAGTCGCTTTCTTTTCTTTGTATTCGAAATAGGTCCAAGTATAGGTCTATTGTTTGGAAAGATTGGGTGTTGTATCCTTTGTATAATTTGTAATGGTTTTTTGGCGGTCCTTGATTTGAGGACGCGCCCGTGTTAATGAAGTTCACAGTTAAAAAAAAACATCAGATTTTGATTAAGCTTTATTCCCACGTCTCATCACATTTATATTAGTTTTAACATCAACTTTAGTCAAACTTTGTTCCCAGGTCTCATTGAAAATACATGAGGTCGTTCGTCTTGAAGGTACAAATGTCAAGCAAGGAAAGAGGATTTTCAAGGTAAATCGATAATTTAATCTCAAAACTCACAAGTTGTGTATGAGCCAAATGGGTTGAGTCGAAAAGGAATATTTGAAGTGTGTCAAAATTAGCCGAGTGTGGTTAACCTGCCAGCGCTTTGTCAATTTGTTATAAATAATAATAATAACCAGACTTACAGCTGAGAAAGCAGTTAAAGCGCACTCAAATTAACATAAATCATATTCCTTAAATTCTAATTTCTGATTTTCATTTTGAGAATAAATATTAAAGGAATGCCAGTTGGATTCTAATTTCATGCTTAGTTGCACTTGTCAGGTATTCACAGTCAATTTCAATGTTTGTTGTGAGTTTAAACGATCAACACCTGTTGAACTTGTATGTTAACTATAACAAGATATACCGAACCGCGTGTTGTCGCGAGGACGCCAACGGAATTCGATTGGTATGTGGACGGTTTGGATATGTATTTGGTGGTTAGCATCCATTTTTACATGTTATGAAACTCTTTCATATACTGATGCCTTTTTATTCGGTCACATCTAGAAGCATGGTGGTTCATGAAACAATGGGAACGAGGTCATCTGGATGGTTTGTGATTTTTGCATTTGGAGAAGCAGAGCAAAACATCACGTCAGCTTTGGATAAACATATAGAAAGAAGATGTCGATAGAAAGGAGGTGGAGAGTTGTTTTCCGACGACGAGGCCCAATGGAGGAGATGAAAGTGGTTGTCGCCGCTGCTACTGCCTCCGCTTCCGTTCTTACCGTTACCGATCATTAACATACCAAGGTTGTAACAAGGTCTTTATCATCGATTACAAAGTGCATAATTCTTGATTCTAAACACAGGTCTCAATTCTCTCTCACCCCTTTGATACCCCATATCAGATATTAATATTTTTTCCCCACTGCTTATACACTACGGTTTTTTTAACATGATGTTTTGTTGTAAATAAATTTGGTTGGAATAAGAGGATATTTTGTTCCGCTGGTGGAACTTCACATAAAAACACATATCTAAAATTGGGTAGCTAAGATAAATACCCATAAACATGATTATAGTGATTAATTTGTTGAATGAACCAATGCGTACATGATGCGTTTTGCACTACAGAGCATTCTTGAATGTGTAGTTTTTTTAGCAAATTTTAACTCACGATTTATCTTTTTTTAATTAAATTGCTTTTTTTTTTTTTTTGCAAATGTTTGCTTAATTCAGTTGAAATTGAAGAACCCGTTGCCGCTCTGATGGTGCATGATGGCGATGATGGCTTATTTGTGTCACAGCAGATTATGTCCCCGATTTCCGCAGCCTCTATCGCTGTGATGGTAGCAGGTGGTGGATTGCGGCGATGAGGGCAATGGTGGCTGATCTATATGGTTGCCTCTCTGTGTGACGTTGGGCCTTAGAAAACAGCAATGCCTGCTAACAATATGAACCAACAAACATCTTAGCCTTGATTGACCGGTGAATTTCATTTAAAATTTTTGCAGTCAAGTGTCTTTTCTTACTAACTTTATTGTTATGTATTATCATTATTTCATTTTTGCAGTGGTGTGTGGTATGTATGTCTGATTGAAAATAAAACCATCTGGAAAAAAAAGGTTAGATTTTTTTTTATTCTACAATATGTGTATGAATTACACTGGTTCAAAGATTGTGTTTCACAATCAATTAAAAGTTTAGAAGACTTATTATGGGTTATGTTTTCTTTCTGGGATCTTTATCTTTTTATTATGTTTGTTAGAAGCTAAATTGTTCTTCATGATCAAACTAGACACACAAGAAGATTAACGAACGCAATAGTGATATATCGACTCGTGTGGAAACAAGATTTGTTTGCAATGTTAGTAGTTTTACTGAATTTGTATGTTCAGGACATGACTTAAGCTATACTCCTACTCATGGCTTATTAGCCCTTAATCTACATGGCACCAAGTGAAAGTTTAAGCATATCTTTAAGGGTCAGTCAAGAAGGCATCTACTTACACCTGGATGGAGTACCTTTGATAATAACAACAGATTAGTGGAACGAGATTTATTTGTATTTCCTAGGCCTGGGTGCTGCATAGGGGCTGGGCTAGGTGTGTTTGGATGTCTATTGAAGGTCAAGCGGTCCAAAACGTGCTGAATGAACACTACATACAAGTCGATCCCTTAGAAGTGACTTAGGTACACACAATTGAATAATAATCCTGTTTTATATTGAAATGTGCTGTGAGATGTTATGATCTTGAGATTTGGAACTTTGAAACTTGTAGGAAGGATAGTGTGAACTTGCTCATAAGGCAATGAGTTTTTGCAATCTTGAAACTTTTAAATGGGCCAGTGGGGACTGAGTAACAGCTCAAACGAGCAGCATTTCAGGCGTTTTATATGTTAAAGCTTCTCTTAATACGTCTGCATACATATCAATTTTGATGCTTTTGTGTTTTTACAACTCAGCAAGTATGTATGTGTACATGTGTTATGCGTATCATATTGGTGCTTAGAAAACAAAGTTATTATTTGGGCCAAGTTGTTATACACGTGATTTTCATTTGGTATGTTTTTGAAGTAGGTTCGGTCATATGTTATGCTAAGGTTTGACAATTTATCATAATATCACAGTAGTAGCTAATCTATGGAACATTTTTATTGTTGTGAACCAATATTTAATGCTGAATGGAACCAATGTTGCATTCGCGCAACGCGCTTTGCAGATTATTATTTTAGCTACCATTCAGGTTTGCTTTCTGTTTTGGAAAGATCCAATTGTCTATTTCCACTTCCATCTATCATGTTCCACTTTTGCATCTCTTTTGGCAGCAAACATGCTGCATAATAAACATATCGCTAATTGTTCACAGACGTTTAAGAAGGTTGCGCAACGCGCAACACGGAATCCCACTAGTTGTAATTAAGATTATGAGTTTATTATGAAATTTTGTTATGAGTTTTAATGATATTAATAATAATTGACCGAATTTAACGTTTATATATTATGATTTGAAAGCTCATTTATTTATTATTGACCGAATTAACCGAATTAATTTAAGAATATATTACTAATACTAATATTATGATTTTTAATTTTAATCTTATTTATTTCTAATTGACCGAATTAAATTACGAATATATTATAAATAGTAAAACTAACATTGCGATTTTTAAATTTAATGTCATTTATATCTTATTGACCGAATTAAAATTTTCTATTACTCTTTTTACGATTATATTACTAATACTAATTGACATTAATAATAATTGACCAAATTGAATGTTATTTATTACGATTTTTTAATCTAATTTATTTATAATAATATTACTACGAAATTTTGTTTAATATGTCTTTATGAATTATTATTGGTCTTGCCTACAATTAATAGGATTTATTCATTTTTAATGTTATTTATTATGAGTTTTAATGACATTAATAATAATTGACCGAATTTAATGTTATATATTACGATTTTTAAGATCATTTATTTATTATTGACTGAATTTAATTACGAATATATTACTAATACTAAAACTAATATTACGATTTAATTTTAATCCCTTTTTATATTTTATTGACCGAATTAAAATTTTCTATTACTATTTTTACGAATATATTACTAATACTAATTGACATTAATAATAATTGACCGAATTGAATGTTATTTATTATGATTTTTTAATCTTATTTATTTATATTAATATTACTACAAAATTATGTTTAATCTATCTTTATGAATTATTATTGGTCTTGCCTGAAATTAATAGGATTTATTCATTTTTAATGATATTTATTATGAGTTTTAATGACATTAATAATAATTGACCGAATTTAACGTTACATATTACGATTTTTAATCTCATTTATTTATTATTGACCGAATTAACCGAATTAATTTAAGAATATATTACTAATACTAATACTAATATTATGATTTTTAATTTGAATCTTATTTATTTCTTATTGACCGAATTAAATTACGAATATATTACTAATACTAAAACTAACATTGCGATTTTTAAATTTAATGTCATTTATATCTTATTGACCGAATTAAGATTTTCTATTACTCTTTTTACGATTATATTACTAATACTAATTGACATTAATAATAATTGACCAAATTGAATGTTATTTATTACGATTTTTTAATCTCATTTATTTATAATAATATTACTACGAAATTTTGATAAATATGTCTTTATGAATTATTATTGGTCTTGCCTGCAATTAATAGGATTTATTCATTTTTAATGTTATTTATTATGAGTTTTAATGACATTAATAATAATTGACCGAATTTAATAATATATATTACGATTTTTAAGATCATTTATTTATTATTGACTGAATTAAATTACGAATATATTACTAATACTAAAACTAATATTACGATTTTTAATTTTATTCGCTTTTATATCTTATTGACCTAATTAAAATTTTCTATTACTATTTTTACGAATATATTACTAATACTAAATGACATTAATAATAATTGACCGAATTGAATGTTATTTATTATGATTTTTTAATCTTATTTATTTATATTAATATTACTACAAAATTATGTTTAATCTATCTTTATGAATTATTATTGGTCTTGTCTGCAATTAATAGGATTTATTCATTTTTAATGATATTTATTATGAGTTTTAATGACATTAATAATAATTGACCGAATTTAACGTTATATATTACGATTTTAAGCTCATTTATTTATTATTGACCGAATTAACCGAATTAATTTAAGAATATATTATTAATACTAATACTAATATTATGATTTTTAATTTTTATCTTATTTATTTCTTATTGACCGAATTAAATTACGAATATATTACTAATAGTAAACTAATATTACGATTTTTAAATTTAATGTCATTTATATCTTATTGACCGAATTAAAATTTTCTATTACTCTTTTTACGAATATATTACTAATACTAATTGACATTAATAATAATTGGCCAAATTGAATGCTATTTATTACGATTTTTTAATCTCATTTATTTATAATAATATTACTAAGAAATTTTGTTTAATATGTCTTTATGAATTATTATTGGTCTTGCCTGCAATTAATAGGATTTATTCATTTTTAATGTTATTTATTATGAGTTTTAATGACATTAATAATAATTGACCGAATTTAATGTTATATATTACGATTTTTAAGATCATTTATTTATTATTGACTGAATTAAATTACGAATATATTACTAATACTTAAACTAATATTACGATTTTTAATTTTAATCTCTTTTATATCTTATTGACCGAATTAAAATTTTCTATTACTATTTTACGAATATATTACTAATATTAATTGACATTAATAATAATTGACCGAATTGAATGTTATTTAATATGATTTTTTAATCTAATTTATTTATATTAATATTACTACAAAATTATGTTTAATCTATCTTTATGACTTATTATTGGTCTTTCCTGTAATTAATAGGATTTATTCATTTTAATGTTATTTATTATGAGTTTTAATGACATTAATAATAATTGACCGAATTTAATTTTATATATTACGATTTTTAAGATCATTTATTTATTATTACTTTTTTCGAATTTATGTTTAATAAAATTTAATCATTTTTAATTATTTTTAGTATGTTTGAATTAATGTTATTTATTGACATTAATAATAATTGACCGAATTGAATGTTATTTCTTATTGACCGAATTAAATTATGAATATATTACTAATACTAAAATTAATATTATGATTTTTAATTTTAATCCCATTTATATCTTATTGACCGAATTAAATTTTTGTATTACTATTTTTATGAATATATTACTAATTACTAATAATTACTAATACTAACTAATATTAATACTAATATTACGATTTTAGTTTTACTATTCGTAAAAATTTGTATTGTTGACCGAATATATTACTAATACTAATTGACATTAGTAATTTTTTTTATGTTTTTGTTAAATTGATGGAAGTCAATTCTTTGTCTGTATGTCTTTGAGTTGGATTGTGCTAATTTCAAACGTTGTTGACCAATTCACGTCAATTATCAATCCTTCCATTTTTTATAATTCAAAAACTTTCCTTTAATCAATTGTCATAAAACGATATTCTTTTAAACATATACGATTTTGCTTTAAGCATTTATTTAAATTTATTTAACAGTTTATAATTTAAATATAATCCGAAGATAGGAGTGTACATTTATTTTCCTACACTTTTATTATTCTTTTAATAATAAATATAATTTAAATCTTTTTTAACAGTTTCCTAAAATATATAATGTATTCAAGATAATTTTCAATGCTATTACTAATATTACGACCTTAATTTTAATATTGTTGACTCAATCTAAATAAAAACTTTTTATGTTTTTGTTAATTTGATGGAGGTCAATTCTTTGACTTTATGTCTTTGAGTTTGATTGTGCTAATTTTAAGCATTGTTGACCAATTCACGTCAATTACGAATCCTTCCATTTTTTTATAATTCAAATATATAAATAAATATTCCTACTTGATCACGTCAATCGAGGCACAGTATTTCTAATTTTGCAGAATTGTTCGAGACACAGCAATACTAAATAAACCTTAACAAATAATAAAATCATTTAATCGTCATACCAATTTTAACAACGAAATTAAATGTTAATATAAATTTTCAAAATGTTATTTTCTGTTAAATAATTATATTACTTCAATCACAACTAATAATGATTACTAAAGATGTCAATAATAATTTGTATATAATGGGTAAGGCAATTTGAGACGCGGATGATTTTAATGTCATTTATTTGAATGATTGATTATGATTTTGATGTTATTTATTAAGATTTTTAATCGTATTTATTGATGTTACTAATATTACGAATTTCATTTTAACATTGTTGACCGACTTTCATTTTGATATTACGACTTTCCTTTAATCAATTGTCATTAAACGATAATCATCATCTTGATTTCAATAAGTGTGTTAATTTTAAGTGTGCTAATTTTAATATGTCAATAATAATTTGTATATAATGGGTAAGGCAATTTCAGACGCAGATTATTTTAATGTCATTGATTTGAATGATTGATTATGATTTTGATGTTATTTATTAAGATTTTTAATTGTAATTACTATATTTACACAGTTTAAATGACGTTTTTTGGCGGCATTTTGTAACATGTCAAAAGTTGCCTAAAGTGTATGTATAATGGGTCCTTTTGGCTACATGTTGAAATGGGTTTGGGGTTGATCCTTTTGGTGTCTATTTTTTTTAATAAAATATAGGAAATTTATATTACAGCATGTGACATTGGACCCATTTTCTTATTAGTTGTTTTTTAGCTATGTAATCGGTTTGAACCATTGGAGAGATAACATGTAAAATTTAAGCTACCCATTCAAGTAAGTGGGTTAAGGAACTATATTTTATGCAGAACACAAATATGGAATACAATGGTGGAGGTTTTCATAAATTATTGGAAATGAGTTGCACTCCGAGGATCGTGATGACAATGATAACAACTTCGAAGGTGAAAAATCAGCTATCAATAAGCAAGACTTGGAAGATTTTGATTGAAGTAATGAAAATGAACCATTGGTTGAAGTTCGTTAAGCCCAAACTAATTGATAAGTGTTCTATGCTTAAGCTTAGTTATGATTAGAATATAGATATTACCCAAATGATGTAATGTGTAATATTGGTTGAAGTTCGTTAAGCCCCAACTAATTGATAAGTGTTCTATGCTTAAGCTTAGTTATGATTAGAATATAGATATTACCCAAATGATGTAATGTGTGATATTGTGATAGTATGCTATGTAGTTTGCAGTTGTCAAATTAAACTTTACTTACTCGATATATCCATCATTTCGTTACATTAAACTGTTAGATGACATTTTGCATTTAACATCAAAATTCATACATATTGCATCATCAAACATTTAGTAACCAAATCAAATTGCATAATACAATTCTTATTTACCTACTTTTTTTTCATTTTACTTTCGGGTGAACCGTGGGTCCCCACGGGACTCTAACCTAGTTATATATATAAATAAGTAGACAAACACCAAACACTAAAAAGGGGGGGGGGGGGATGAGTAACAAAGAAAAAAAAGTACATAAGTAACCTCAAGAAATAACAATATACATAAATGCACAGAAGCCATCCCTACAAAACGAGACACATACAAAAAGTACACTACGCTTAATTCCTAAAAATCTTTAACTTTGATCCTAAGCCTCCACGAATTCCTATCTTGGACCATATCCTCAGAGAGGTGTAATTCTAACAAATCATGCCTAATCCGATCAACCCAAGTCAACTTGGGTCTGCCTCTACCCCTCTTCCCCTCCACAGTGAGGTGTTCTACTGTTCTAACCGGCGCTGTCCTTTGTCTCCGCTTCACATGTCCAAACCATATTTGTCGCCCTTCCTTTATCTTATCCGATATATTATCCACTTCTAACCTTTCCTTAAAAACCTCGTTTCTTATCCGGTCTAACCTTGTGTGACCACACATCCACCTCAACATCCTCATCTCTGCTACTTCCATCTTTCGTGATTGAATCTTTCTGATGGCCCAACAGTCAGTCTCATACAACATAGCAGGTCGCACTACAACTCTATAAAATTTCCCCTTTAATTTAGTTGGGAACCTCTTGTCGCACAAAACCCCAGCGGCTGCTCTCCACCTACACCATCCAGCCTCTATGCGGTGAGCTACATCACTATCTATCTTCCCGTCCCTTTAGACAAACAATAATTTTATACTTATAGTATGACCCAATAGCTTAATTCCTGTGTAATTATATTTTGTGGTAATTAGTGGAGTAGTTTATTTTGAGTGGCAAAAGGGTTCGGATGGTCAAAGTCAAAGCGAGATTGCAGTTGGTCAAGTGTAAACTAAAGAGTGTGGTACCTACCTACCTACTTTCATCAACTAATCAATTATCAATTAATAATAATAATAATAATCGAAAGAAAGAAAGAAAGAGAGAAGAGAAGAGAAGAGATGCATGTGAGTGAGAAGGAGGGTATAGAGGGGAAGGCGTTCGTGGTTACAGGTGGACTGGGGTTTGTAGGGTCTGCCCTGTGCCTGGAGCTTGTTCGCAGAGGCGCACGTCTTGTTCGAGCCTTTGATCTTAGATCCACCTCTCCTTGGTCCCATCGCCTTCTCAGTAATGGAGTCCACTGCCTTAAAGGTAACCTAATTACAATTACGGATTTCCAGATTTATATTTATATTATATTATATTCCCAAGACAAGCTGCTGTATGTATAACTGAATTTTCATCTCTTTATGTGCTGTGCTGTGCTGATCATCCAAGTTTACCATCACTATCATTCATATGACTCTATGCTTTTCCCTATAATAATAAATAATATATTATGCTATTGCTAATCCAATCCTCCACATAATAAATAAAGAGTCATTTTTTAAGTAGAAAATATGTATTTAATCCTCAAATCTGAATGGATGGGCGTACCACTGCGTATTATTGGCTGTTTTCAGGGGACATCATCAACAGAAAAGATGTTGAAAAGGCATTGCGTGGTGTTGATTGTGTTTTCCACTTAGCTTCCTTTGGCATGTCTGGCAAAGAAATGCTTCAATACGGTCGAGTAGATGATGTCAATATCAATGGAACCTGCCATGTCTTGGAAGCCTGCCATGAACAAGGTGTTAAAAGACTTGTCTATGCAAGTACATCCAATGTTGTTTTTGCTGGTAACGAAATTCTCAATGGAAATGAAAACCTGCCTTATCTCCCTTTGGACAACCATGTTGATCCATATAGCCGAACCAAATCTATCGCTGAACAACTGGTTCTAAAATCAAATGGCCGTCCTTCTAAGTATGTACACCAGACACTCACAGACTAGTTGTTGAATACTTTTACTTTGAAAAAATGGGCTGATTTGGGTTATGTTAACTTATTTGGTCAAATGGGTAAAATATAGCTTAAAGGACATGGGGCAAACCTGATTTTAATGCATTAAATTTGTATTTTTTTTTTTTTGTACTATTGTTGAAATGATACAAGTTTGTAATAGTATTTTACACACCTATAAAAAGGTAAACCCAACCGGCCAATCTGTAAAATGTCACCAGTTATCTAATCCGGGTGACCTCTCTATTTTGCAACATCTACTCTTTCTTAATTGGTACCATGTTTGAGTTAGGGAAAAAAATAAAGTAACACTTGTAATGGTAATGATGGGCAAAAAGGTAATTTTCAGCCGTACAAGGGAGTTTCGTTACTGTATTCAGATTTCAGACATTTTAAAAAGGAAATCGTTGCTTTTCATGGGATGAAACATATGGTTCGACATTTCTTGTTTTATAGGAACAAGAATGGGGAATGTCTATACACATGTGCAGTTCGGCCGGCTGCAATCTATGGGCCTGGAGAAGAAAGACACTTACCTAGGATTATCAATCTTGCCAAATTAGGACTGCTTCCATTCAAAATTGGTGAGCCAAGTGTGAAAAGTGACTGGATTTATATTGATAATTTGGTTCTGGCATTGATTCTGGCTAGTATGGGACTTTTGGATGACATTCCTGGAAGGGGAAAACACCCCATTGCTGCCGGCCAGCCATACTTTGTATCAGACGGTAATTTTCATTTACTACTCAAACTTAATTCATTTTTCTTTCAACTCGTTAATACCTTTTTTCGTTTATTGTATGTGTCCCGCTTATGGCATAAATAAATAGAATATTAGCATATACTTTCTACAAACATATGAAGGTTTTTTCTCCTTTCCACTGTCTATATTAATTCAACTTCGGTTCACTGACTAAGAGTAGTTGTTATAGTAACTTCGTTTAGGGACAGAACCTGTCTGTGGGAGTCCTGAATTTAGAAGCGGTATTTTCAATATTCCAACAGCTATTTCGCCAATGAAAATTTGCGACGATTGATGCCACACATGTATTAATAAAAATATTTTTATTATTGGCCCAATGTCTAAAATGACCTTTCATCATAAGAAGCAGGGATGGAGATGATGTTTTAGATTAGCCTTTGGTTTCCAAACAAAAGTGTATATTTTGGATCACATGTCATATCATAATAGTTTTGTAGATACATCTATGAGGGCGGGTAGTTGAATTATCTTTTAGAAGCTTCAGCATCACAAAACTGAAATTGAACAATTACTAAGATAATTGTTGCAATCTAATCGGACAAACTATTTTGTTATAGGTTGTGAGAGCCGTAGACTTAAATCATTATTGGGGTGAGCTCCAAATGAAAACAATTGCTTGCATTCCCACATGCTGTGTTTTTCCTTTTTCCAAAGGGTGATTGACTAAGTTTGAAATGATTTTGTATGCACTGTCAACTCTGCGTTAATGCCTCTGATTAACAAGTGGTATCTCATAATTAAAATACACATATTCAACATGAATCCATTATATAGTAATCATCGGGCCACTTGGATACATTTTTGTATAGTAGCCTATAGAAAGTGCGCTCTCTCTCTATATGTGTGTGTCTATCTATCTACATATGTATAGTAAGATATATACACACACACACACACACACACACACACACACACATATATATATATATATATATAGTTTTTGCTAAAGACGACTATATTTGAGAATTGAGATGAATGAAACATTTGGATTGGCAGGTAATCCTGTGAACACGTTTGAATTCCTCCGACCTTTGCTTAAAAGTCTGGAATATGATATACCAAAGGCGTCATTACCAGTTGGGAAAGCTCTTTTTGTCGGAAAAGCATTTTCGGTTATCTACACCCTCATGTATCCTTGGTTGAACACTCGCTGGCTTCCTCAACCATTGTTGCTTCCTGCTGAAGTTTACAAGGTTCATTCATATACACCATCGTTAATTGTTATTCTCTTCACTAATGACATTTTTCTTACATATTTATAGGTTGGTGTGACCCACTATTTCAATTACCTAAAAGCAAAACAGGAGTTAGGGTACACTCCAATAACGAGTCCTCAACAGGGTATGGCGGCCACCATCTCATTCTTCCAGGAGAAAAAACAGAAAAGTTTGGATGGGCCGACAATATATGAATGGTTTTTCTGCGTGTTTGGAATGTCGGCAGTGATTGTTGCTGCAGCCTACCCTGTGCCGCTACTTAGAAGTGCATGTCTAACGATTCTACGGTCCATGTGGGCATTGAGGCTAGTGGCTATCTGGGCCGTTGCAATGCATGTTGGTGAATCTGTGTATGCGTGGAGATTAGCCAAGAAAGTGGATCCCCAAAATGCAAGAGGGTGGTTTTGGCAGACTTTTATTCTGGGGATTTTCTCATTGAAATTTCTTCTAAAGAGAGCTAAGAACAAGTAGTTGTTGCAGCAGCAGCAGCAGCAGCAGCAGCATTACTTGGAAGTATTATGAATGAATGTATCAGTTCGACAGTTGGTATTATGAACATGTTTGATGGGGCTAAAAATGTTGAGACTCCAACTTTAATGGATCTTATATTCAAAAATCAAAATTATTGATGGTTTTTTAGTTTAACTAGTTGGTTAACCAGCCGGCGTCGAAACTCAAAGTAACTCGAATTTGTACCGTCCAAACTTTGTTGAATAGTACGGTAGCATCTAAATCCTAAACCAAAAAAACATCAAAAAGGAAATAAATAAAAAAAAAACTAAAAGCCTAAATTCCAAAACCGGTAAAAAACGTAAAACCGAAAGCCCACGTTTCTTGTGTTCTTGTACATGTCCTCTCTTTATGCTAAAATTATTGAGTTGTTTGCTATATTTGATGTGTTCTTGTGCACAACCTCACGTTTCATGGTGAAAGAAGATGACCGCATGATCTTTGAAATTTATGTTTAAAGGCTCAGTGAACAGATTGTATTCATATAAAATGAGTTCAGTACCATCAAAATCCACAATAGGATAAATAATCACAACAACTATGTTAGGAATAAGTTAACATCCTAACTTAAGAAAAAAGAAAAAATCGTTTTTTTAGAAAATGTAACACAACATGAAAGTAAACATTTCACCAACCTAAACAAACCATGTAACATTTAGGACACCCAAAAAATTAGCACACAACTGAGACAAATATTAGTTTTTGTTTAAAGAAAAATCGTTTCATAAAACATCATATCAAAACGAAACAATATAGCGTAAAGTTATTAAACGACAAAGAAAATTGTTTGAAATAAAACAAAATGAAACACTTAAACGAAATAACAACAGCTAAAACATAGCTTAATATCACAAATCCTAACATCCGAAAATGAAAACTTCATCTAACAGATCAAAACGTAGCTTTTAAAAAAACAAATTACCCAACAAAAAATAGTTAACTAACACTATGCACATGAAACAACTGAAAAAAAAAAAACCTGGTTGTTTTTGTTGTTTAAGCATTTAATCAAATAACTTACAAGCAACCGAAATAACCAAAAAAAAAAAAAAAAAAATCGAAACGAAAGATTGTAAAAAAACTACAACCAACAATACAACACAAAAAATGAAAGAATGCTAAAAAAAAGTGTTTGGCGAAAAAGAAACAAAAAAAATTAAATTGAAAGAATACTAAAAAAATTTAGCCGGAAAAGAAATTAAAAAAAAAACTCAAAAGATACAAAGTTAGAACAATTGTATAACATCCTTTGGAATCACATTCCGCTAATAATAACACGTGGGAACAAAAAAAAAAAAAAAAAAAAACCACGGCACATATTCGAACTCGAAACTAATCACCAACAAGACAACACAAATACCAACTGAGCCCACCGTTTGTTCTTATAAAGGGTTACTTCAGTATAAATAACTTATAAGCAGCTAGCAAAAAATAAACACTATTCATGAACACTCTAATTTAAATATATAGGATAATTTCATTTGGATATTAATTTGATTATCTTTTTACTAAACATCATAACAAATTACAAGAGGATGACAGATAAACGGGCAACAAACTGCGTTGCAACCCCTTTTTAAATTGCAAATCCTACCCTGCTAAAAATAAAACCTTGATTCTTGGAAGATGAAGAATTACTGTGCACGACCTTTTGTACCCGATCTAGAAATCAGATTGCCTCGGGGGCAAGGGATCCAAATGTATCAAAAACAAAGGGCACAAACACATGTTGATTCTCCAAACAAGTTGTTTCATGTTTAGCCATATTTTTAGACTTCGCCTTCAAAATTGTTTGCCCCGTCACGAACCCAGTGTCCCGAAGTCCCACCAGAGAAGACACCCCAGTTAGGTCTGCACATGCATGTTTACCGCCTGTCCAACCGAACACGAGGACATCCACCGGGCACAAGGTGGACATACCTTCCAACGGGTCTGTTAGAAAGTTCACGAGGGATTCTTTCGTAGTAGAAATTAGGGGTGTTCAACGAATCGAATAACGAACTATTCGAATCGAATTTTTAATATTTTTACCTGAATTCGTATTTGATTCGTATTCGCTTAAAATTTAATTTATTCGATTTGAATAAGAAACTCGAATTTGAATCGAATTCGAATAAATTCGATTTAGTTCAAATTCACCATAAATAATAAATTGTTTTCCTTTTAGTTTTAAAAACTAATACAAACTCATTATTTTTAACATATAAAATACAAGTCTACAAAATTAATAAACAATAATATGTCAAATACAGGAACATTAAAAATAGTTGAGGGTATAGTTTGTTAGAGTTTTGTGACGTATAAGGTAAAAATGTAAAATATGGTTATTGTAACACCCCAACCGATGGCGGAAACATCGAGGTGTCACGTAGTGACGATTGTTCAATAACTCATGGACTAAAAGTGTAAATATTGATACATTGTTTAAGTAGTTTATTACATTAAAAAGAGATACAAGATACAATGACTCAATCTAACTATCTAAGTTGAAATACAATGAAACCAAAATCTAAGTAGAAATTCCAAAAGCTAAAAAGGCGTTTCAATAATAACCTGAAACATGTACCAAAATAATATAGGTCAATACAAAAATGTATTGGTGAGCCTACCCTGTTTTGCATACATATAGTAGGAAACACGTTTCGCAATTCATGTGTTGTATACCGGTTTGGATGTTGACTGGTTTCAAGGCAAAGCGATTTTGGTTAAAAACTGGTTCAATTTCGTATTAGTTTGGTCGGCCACAACTCACAAGTCGATTTTTTTTACCCGGTTTCGGTTTCGGCTTCGGTTCCATTCCGGTTCACGTACGTACTTTTTAAAATCATATAAATTACATAAAATTTAACTTTTATTTACTTTTAGGTTTTTTTTTAAAGAACAAAATTGAATTTAAATAAAAAAACAAAGTTTTATTTGTGTTTATGGCCAAGCAAGTGTTTATGGACATGCAATGATTATAGAATGGGGCAAAGAAGAAGATCCAGCTTCGTCTCCGATGACAACAATATCAGTCGGGGATGGCTGGCCGGCAAGCAAGATCCCACAACATTCAGCTAAGGCCTTCATCTTCCGATCGTCAATCGGCTTTGCTTGGGTCAGCTGTACAAGTCCAGTGATGGCCAAGGCTTCGTCAAAGCATTCATTCAAAGATTTTGTCATCCGACGGCGAGACGACATTTTGAAGATGACCGGAAAAGATAATTTTTTTTACTAAACAAGGAAAAGTGGCTTCGACGTAGAATGTAACTTTCCGTCTCCGCTTCCGCATAGACAAACCAATTTACTTGCGTCTGCTTCGACGTAGAACGTAACCTTCCATCCCCGCTTCCGCGAAGACAAACCAATTCGGCTACGTCCGCTTCGACGGAGAATGTAAGTTTCCGTCTCCGCTTCCGCGAAAAGAATCCAACTCACCAACATCGCTGGTTCGAGGGTGCAAACCATCAGCAACTTGTCAAACCCGCAAACACGCGGATAATCACAAAGGAAACCATACTCAATGAGTCCAGCACCCATCCCGCTCATCGACAAATTCTCGAAAGGCACATTGGACTAGGGGGACTTGAAGGGGTAGGGGCCTAAAACTCTACCAAAGGCAAAGTAGGCCCATACCCCAAAACGGGCCGAAACTAAGCTTGGGCCAAGATGGCAACCGCCTGGCGGATACAGCCAAACGGACACAGGTCCAGCGGTTCTAGTTTGGTGATCACAACCTCCCAGGCGAATGCGAGATCTGGACGGGTGTGCGTCACCTGCAACATCCGCCAGGTCTTCCTTGAAGATCTGCTGATGAACACGTGGCAGATGTTGGTACAACCGTACAAACCTGTATGACCCAATCACAACATCATGACGTGTGGCAAAGGTCATGTTGCATGACCAACCAATCAGGACGTTACGCGTGTCCACGTAGCCGCCGCAGGAGACAACAAGGACGTCTCCCGCCCGCGTCAACCAATCAGATCACATGAGGCCACCTCAGCGATAATATCCAATAATGTGTACCTGCATAGGGGACAATAGTACACTCAACAATGAGGATTAGCCAATCACACTGCATCAGACCTGCAGCCAGCTGGCGGATGCCACGTATGACCAACGGTACGACCTCTCTCCATGATTTATATAATATCACACATTATATTATATTGGGCTAATCTTGAACCGATGTGGAGGTAAGCCCTTAACTGGGCCTTGGCCCACTGGGTAAGTTAAGGGTGAATGTTGAGGCCCGTGTGGAACCTATTTAAGGAGGACTTCACCTCCTTGGATAGGCCATTTAGAAAACCTTGAGGAACACACATAAGGCCGACTACTTTTTTGTGTCTGCTAAGTAGAATCTCTCGGGATTCGAGGCGGTCGCCCCACATCGGATTATTGTGTTTGTTTCAGGTTCACCACTCTCACAGTTCGACGTGTCATTCATCTAGCGAAGGATTAAGCTTGTAGTGATGTGGTTTAGCCTCCCTAATCGAAGGTTTTCTTCAACCGGTTTTTCATGGTACAGGTTTCGGTTCTAGTTTGTGTACCGGTTTTGGTTCGAGTTCGGGTTTGTTTGACCGATTTTAGCGTCGGTTTTAGCCTGGTTTTCAGTTCGGTTTTAGTTTTGGGATTTTTTAGTACCAGTTTCGGTTCAGGTCGGTTTTACTATTTTCGGTTCCCGAACCAATTTTTTTTGTGCACCTCTAGTATTACTTAATATATATGATATAACATCTCTCTCAAGCTAACCATAAATGCTAATCATGTGTAACTTGTTACAAATATTACCAACCTGACTTTAGTAATGCTTCAGTGAAAACATCAGTTAGTTTTAACATGGGAAGTTGTGATTGTCCCATATTCAAGCTTTTATCGAGTGAGATGATTGATGATTTTAATATGTTTGTTATTTGTATGAAAAACAAAGTTATATGCAATTTGAAGAGATGTCTCGTTATCTCATATACGTTCAAAGTTGTAGTTTGGTTAACCCAATATCATTGAGCAGATTTGTAGCCAAGCGAGCTCACAGGTAGTTTGAGCTACATCCCATATTCAAATTCAACTTTAAAACAATTTGTTTCTTAGTTTATTCAAGAAATTAGAGGATGACCAACAACTAGGGTCGGCTCAACCTTTCAGGAGGCCTAAAGCGGATTTTAGAATCGAGGCCTCTTTTAGAAAAAAACTACCGCTTACTATTCTAAAACATGATAATATAATGATGCACATTTTCCCCATTGCTTTGAACCAGATTTCTAAATATGATATAAAGACAATGAGCATTTAGTCATTAGTCATAACATGAACTAAATCAAGTTAATTTACTAGACTAAGAATCTGATGAGAAATTAATCGAAAACTTGGTTACCGGTTAGAAAGCAACATCCCTTTGCAAAAAAGATTAAAACTTCACTTACCTTAACAAGTGAGAATAGCAACAAAGTATATTGAAATTTGTTCTTTAAAAACGATTATATGGAAAACAGAAATATTTAACTAAAAGGAAAAAGAAAGAATAAGAAGAATAAATATCAACAACTAAGTCAATACTTAGTTCTTCATATGTTGGTATGGTGTAGGCAAGTGCTGAACAAGCATCTGCCGAAATCAAGCCAATAAAACGAAATATAGAACAAATAATAACAAAATATTGGAAGAACAACATATTACCATAATTTGAAGATTGCCCAAATAATAACAAAAGGTTAGATGGAAAAACCAAAAAGTGGGGGGCCCTTATGGAGGAGTGGAGGCCCAAAGCAAAGGTTTCAATTTGCTTACCCAAGAGTTGGCCATGCCAACAACCACACAATCTATATCTATAATACATTATAAAGGAGGAGTGATGTATCATATTGGAATTTTGATATGGGTACAATTTTTAAAGCAACAAGTATAAGAAAATAAAGCTTATTTCTTAAGGGTATTATAGGGATATTGGGGACAATTAAGACACTTAGAGGGTTAGTAGAGTAATTTTATCTTTTGTTTTTAGTTAAAAGCTAAAATATCATTCCTATAGTACCCCTAACTCCCTTCACCTTCCCTCTTAGGCCATATGAAGAGCTCTCCTAATCAATTATTCATTGATTGTGTTTTATTTATATTAATCATTCATAACAAATTCTACTCCATTCCATGAAGAAACTTCCATTGATAGTAATGGTAGGGATGTATGTAAGTTCTTGCCCTTATCTCTTTACTATTCACCTTCTATCTTTCTCTAATCAGTTTCTATCAAGCTCAATGCACATGTTCTGTTCATTGTTATCTCTTTTCTATTCACATTCTACCTTTGTAGATAAGGTATTGTTATCGATTTTTGTTTTAATGTTACTTAGTGTTGATTGTTGCATCTTCGTTTAGTTGAGACGCTAATGCTTCTAGCAGTTTATGATGATCAGCGCGCACCGGAGGGACCCCAGTAGTCCAGGTTTCTTCTCTCGGTTCTAATTCTATATAACAATTGTTAATCTATAAACTACATGTTGATTATTACATTGTGTTACTTGTCGATTCGAATTGGTTGAAAACCACTCCAAGTTTATCTTTAATGTATACCTTTAATAATTTTGTTATTTTTGCAGAGTTTAGTTGTTTAAAATGAGTGCAATAAAGACAGTTTCAGTTGTTACAAATGTGATCAAGACTCTTTGCTGATCTTATGGTGCTTTTTGGAGCTATAGCCAGCTGCCAGATTGAATGTATGATATTAATCCTCCAGTTTAATCCTTCAACTCTTAAACATATAGTCAAATATAAATGATTTTAACTATTTTTATATACCCTTTATTCATCTAAATATAATTACTTAATGTTAAGTTACTTTTTTTTATAGCTATTTTTTTTCCATGTTTATGGATATATAAAATTTTGAGGTGGCTAAGATTTTATCTTTTTGATAGGTTTGATTCTTTGAAAGATCTTCATAGTATTGTCATTTAAATACAGAATGCTTCATTATTTTATTAGTGGTTTTTAATTTTTAAAATAAAATTTATAAACTTTTATTTCCATTGAGTATTCATTAAGCATCATTCTTAAGTTAACACAGATCTCACCTTAAAACTTTTTCTCTTTCTGATTAAACAACATTCATTCTCCCTAACTTCCCAATTCAATTTGAAGATGGAAGGAGGTGGTATAGTGTCACGAGAGAAACAAAACACAAGACTCCACTACGACGTCGTCTTACACTTACTGGGTCAGAGGAGCTAAAAAAGCTTCAACAATTTGCTATCTCTTGAAATGTATATTAATATTAATTAATTTTTAGTTACATATATTTTTTAAAACTTTTTTTTACATATGGATATACATATATCTCTTCTCTATTATTTATTTATTATTATTATTTTATTATTACCTTATTGTTATATTATTATATTATATTATTATTAAGTACCAAGCATGTCCAATAAGGTAATTTCAACATCATTTTAAGATGGGAGTTGACTAGACTCTTCACAAATGTCTATTTTTTTGTTATTTCCTTCCCTTTTTGCCCCTTATGTATAACATATCATGCTTATTGTATATGTTTGTAATACACACTTAATATCATTTTCAACATGTAACCTCCCATTTATAGAGAATTAGATGACCACATTAACTTTGTAAAACCCTTCATTATTATAAACCACTTCATAGTCCTCTATTATTACCCACCAACTAATCAATAAGTTATGATTTGCACATGAATGGATAACTTGAAATATCATTCTCTTATCTATTATACTATCTTATTAAGTACCAAAGCAACATGTACAATTGAATCAACCTTAATTCATAAGGGTATAACAAGAATATTTGTCACAATTAAGATCCTTTTAAGGGCATGATAGTAATTTGATCATGGTTTTATAGTTAAAACATCAAAACTTCTTCTATACTTGCCATTATGTCACGACTTTCGTTTTCTTCTCAAGGCCCTTCATCGTCTTTCAATTAAATGGTTTCTCAATTTAATCGCATTCACTACTATTGAATGTCATTCTCCTTCAATTGCCCTACTTATTTATTGTGCCTCCTCTTCATAGACTCTCAACTAAAAGCGTAATGTTCTTTGATCAAATTACGATTGTTCTTTTTCCTAAACACTAATTTTTCATTCATGTATTTTAATTTTTCAGTGCATTTGAAGATGAATTTGTTACTCAATGGCTTCCATTCCTCTTCTATGTGCCTGCTTTCATCCTCATGCCTCATGTTTACTTAACAGGTAACTAAGTCTTTGTGATTTAATGTTGATGTAGGTTTTAATATTTCTATCAGGTATTGATGTTTTACAAGGAACTATTTTAGTTGTGTCTACAGTTTTTTTATGCTTATTGTTTTTTTTTTTTTTTTTGCCATGCTTCTACAACATGTTGTGTCTACTATTTTTGTTATTATTGTTGTATTTTGCTATGCTTCTACAACATTTGCTTATAGTTTCTTAACAGAAAAAAATATGGATTTTTTTGTTCAATTTTGTAAACAAAAGGAGTTATATGTAAATTTACCATGATGCGCATTCTTTGCCCTACAAAGGAGTTATAGGCATCTTATTAAGAAAATTAGCCAGTCTGTATTCTTTGTCGTTGGGTCTTATTTAAACCCCGCAGCAACGCGCGGGTTAACCCACTAGTATCTGATGATAAACAGCCTACTTATAGAGTCTTCGCATATGCAAACCCTTGCATGATGAGATGACCATGACTTTGGTACGAGAGTACACAACCTAGTGCAGTAGTAAAATATTTAGGATGACTAAAAAAGCATGCCAATGTGAGGTTCTTTGGGAGGACTTAAATCGAGTAACAACACTCGGGGTGGTAATGAGATGAATGTGTGACGAGTATTGGTAATTCGAGTGTGATACACGATCGCAAAGAATAACAATAACGGTTAACGTTAGTTGGAAGTGTAGTTAGGAAGGAATGATGTTAGTTGTATTGGGTGCGATGTAGATTTTCGATTAAGAAAAAGTTTATATAAAAAGTAATCTATTAATCTATTATAATATATATAAAAGAAAACGTATATACTGACGTGATGTGGAATAGAGGCCTCAACCTCTTCTTGAGAGTGTCACGTGGCATCATAATTGAAAGATTTTAGTGTTTTTGAATTATTTCCTTTTTAATTAAATTGAGTTATTTTAAGAAAAAAGAATTTAAAAATAAATTTAAAATTTTATCTCTCATAATTTTTAAACGTTTATATCTTTTATATACGGTATTTTTTAAAGAAAAAAATTACACCAAATTAACGAGCGTTTTATTATCTTTCCAACGAGTACCATAGCGGTATATAAAAAACGGCGAAAAAATCGACTATTTTTTGTGGGGTTTCGTTCATACAGGAAAAAAACACACAAAGTGTTCATGTTATTCATTAATCATGTTTTTTCTTTTAAACCATGTTCTTATCCACGATGTTGAAAATCAGCCCAATCGCCATGTTATCATTGGAATTTTACTAGGTATACTTCATCAAGAGAAGCTAGAAGAAAGAATCGCGCAACACTGCAACACATGGTGTCAGCTTATAACAAAGTTATTTTTTTATTTATTTAATTACAAGAGTAATAATTATTACTATTAGTATTAGTATTATTAGAATGGTTATATTTTTCAACCCCGGGACGCTACCGGGAAGAATTGATAGTTGCTAACGTGGCGTTCAATGGTGGCCTCAACCATCTCTTGATTATGCCACGTGGCATAATGAGATGCAATGGTTACAACTTCCAACTTAAGTGTTTGTTTAGTTGATTAGGTTAGGAATTATAAGAGCCATTAGAATGTGAGAAATTAGAGAGATGTGATGAATTTTTGAATAGTTGCAGCTTACATAAGTGATTCTTTAGATGATTACTGATTAGGTTTTAAATTAGGGAATATGAGTTATTACTGATTAGAATACTATGAACATGTAATGATTGAGAGATTTTATGGTTAGTTAACTTGAACCATTTGCAATAGGTTATCACGTAAAATTAGATTTTTTAACCCCAGGACCCTCCCGGGGTAATCAGCTAGTAGATAGATAAATAAATGTTTTCGATTGGAAAAGTTTGAATGTAGAAAGGCTAGTATAACGACTCGAAACACACGTGTATGTGATGTAAAGATATGTAATTCTAGTATCTAGCTAGTTCAAAAGTAACGAAATAAGTTTTTGTTGGTCATTAAAAAAAATGTTTTTGATTTTGTTATCCTTTTGATTTTTGATTTTTATTTTTTTTTTAATAAAAAAAATGAAAAAATGAGATGGATAGAGGAGAGGAGAGGAGAGGGAGGGCATTTGGAAACAGATAGCGGCAGCAGTAGAATCTATCTATCTAAAAACTCAGGATCTCAGTTGGAAAAGTAACCAAACCCTAGGCTAGGCTGGATGAATTTATTATGAAATGGCTGTTTCTTCTTCTTCTTCTTCTTCACTGCAATTGCATCATCCTATTTCTTCTTCTTCTTGTTGTTGTATCCCAAGGGTATGTTACTTTCTTTCTTTGTTTCTTTGTTTGTTTTCTGAATCAATCAATCAATGAATCTGTGTATGTTGTTTTTTGATTTGAAGCATTGGGTTTCAACAAATGCATTGAGACCACAATTAGGGTTTAACAAAACACGGAACAGCAGGAATACCAAATATCATCGAGGTATTAATAATAATAATAATAATAATAATAATATTGAAGCAACAGCAGCAGCAGCAGGTAATTCATCATCATCATCATCCACATCAGGAGGTGAAGATAACAAGTCAGTAGTTATTAATAAGAAGGATGATGCTATAGAAGAAGAAGTTACAACATTATTTGTGAAACCAAAAAGTAATAGCAGCACCATCCTTCTCCTTCAGCATCAATTTTCAACACTACGACAATCCCTCATTTCTTCTCCTCTTCTTTTTCTGGTATGTATGTAAACCACTTCATTCATTCATTCATTATTATTATTATTATTATTATTATTATTATTATTATTATTATTATATAATTATATATTTTTTACATTTATAAATTACTGCTATGCTTGTTCATCATCATCATCATCATCATACTCAGTTAATCCCACCTATAGCAAAGCTAAGGTAGGGTCTGAGGAGGGTAAGATGTAGACAACCTTACCTCTACCTCTAAGAATAGAGAGGCTGCTTCCAGTGAGACCCCGGCTCGATGTGGTTTGGTATCAAGCCTTGGACATAAGGCACAAAACACTTAGCAATCGGGACAAACCTGATCGGTGCATGTACCCCTTTGTCTTTTGGCTATCCACGCCACCACATGATGCATGATTAACCGTCCGTCGTTTTTAACGTTATTTTCACGAAATTAGTAAAATAACGTTAAAACTAGTGCAACTTTACTTTTGCCCCCCAAGGGCCACACATATATACATTATATGCTCACACTGCTATGCTTGTTGTAATTGTTTTTTCCCTTTATGCCTGGATCCATCTCACATTTACTTTTCTATCAATTTCCCAAATTCAATTTACTTATTTCTTCATTCATTGTTGTCACCACAAACAATTCCTATAATTGATTTTGACTCATCACCACCAATCATTCACATTTGCGTATTATCATTGCTTCAGCTTCAGCTTTTGTTCCAAGTTTTTTTTTTTTAATTATTTGTGACATCTTAATAAGCTTATATTTTAGCTACTCATCTCTGTCTGTATGTCTGTGATCACATATATAGTCACAAATATGATATACCATTTTCTTTTATTTTATTTTTGGACTTATATAGTCACATGAGTGCTGGATCTAGAATTATCAACCAGTTTTATTTTTTCTTACACCGCATAATCTCAGGGTAATCATACTACCACATTCTCTTTTATTTTTCGACAGGTAAAACGATCTCCTAGTTCCATATATATGCTAGGGTTTTGTATGGCCACAACTGTATTAATTGTTGCAGTGCGACTTTATGTGGAAAGAAAATCAAGGTACAAACGCCCAGGATCCGTTGCTGATCTTGTCAGGCGTGGCCAGCTAAACTCTGATAGAAGAGGCATGTATGACTCGTAATCCTTTCTCATTCATATTAATCATAACTTCATGGTCTTGATTATAGATATGAGCTTGATGTGGTGGGTTGGTGATGAAAAAGTTGCAATACCATGAGATATTTGTAACTAAATTTTGTTTGAAAACTTGCCAAATAATTAAATGTTGCAACCTTCACGGGCATCCATAAATGGAAGTTGTTGAATTTTATCAAAAAACAAACGTGTTGGCATGGCATAAAAGAAGACGTTGCCTATGACCTACTACACATTATATGTTTCATTTACAGATCAAAGCCAGTGATGTATGATGATCCATTTAACAACCCACAAGTGAAAATTAGTAACAACAATTCGACAGTCGAAATGTGTGGAAAGGTTTACAAATTGGCCCCAGTCACTCTAACAAGAGAAGAGCAAGACATACACCAAAAAAGGAGGTCGCGTGCATATCAGTGGAAGAGACCCACAATATTCCTGAAAGAAGGAGACCCGATACCCTCTGATGTGGACCCCGATACGATTAGATGGATTCCTGCAAATCATCCTTTCGCGACAACCATTAACGACATTACTGAAGATTTGGCCCAGAAGAATGTGTATCAAAAGCATGGCGTTCCCTTCCGCATTCAAGCCGAGCATGAGGCCTTGCAGAAAAAACTTGAAGCTTTGCAGAGTGTAAATTCTTCACCTTTAATACCTTTACTTGTCCCACTTGATTCTTATCTTTTAGTCAAAATATAAATGACTGTTCAAACTGAATAAGTTTAAAGTTGCAAGGGAATGGTTTTATTATTTCCTTTTTTTTTTGTTTTCTGTTTTCTTATATAATGTCTATTTATTTGCAGGATCAGAAGTTGAACAATTTGGTAATTGATCCAGGAGCTGCTCGAAATTTTGAGAGGCCGTTCAAGTCAAATTCCAAATTAGATGATGAGCAGAAGTCCACAAATGGTCAAACAGGTTCTCGACAAGAAACTCAATCGAGCAGTCCAACTTCTGAAGAGAAACAAACGCTGTAAAAACTACATGAGCAAGTACATAGTTTTGGGTGTATTTCGGATTCTCGATCTTGACTGTTACTGTTGTTGACCTTTGATTAAGCCAAATTCTGACTATTTCGTAAATTCAAAAATCAAATAAGCCTAATTGCATGCGGGCAAAATTAACAGAGTCAACGCCTGGTGGCAAGTGCATCTTTGATACCAGCAGCAATCTAGCATGGTACTAGAGGCTAAAGTCATAAGGTTTGTTTTTAGATGGTTCAGTAAAGAGGATAGAGAAGGTAATTATGTTTAACACTATTACTTTGAAAATAGAATCATAACACAAGGTTAGGTTTGCGTACAAGAACAAAGATTATGTGATTAGGAATTTTTGTTTTTATATAGACTAGGGAGGATAAACCTGCATTTGCCTCTCACACTTCATAAATCACGTCAAATACAAAACTAACTCAAATATATGTGCGATGGTTATAATTGAAGTGAAGCAGTTGGACCTTCGAAGCTTAAGCGATTGTCTTGTCGATAGACCTCGCAATTTCAACCCATCTAGTTGAGTTTGGGTTATTTTGGGTTTGAAATTTGACCTTGTGGGTTGAAATGGGTTTAGTATAATTTTCAAGTGAGTTAGGATGGGTAATTTTAATTATAAGAAATAAGTAAGTGGGTCAGGATGGGTATGTAAAAAAAAAACAAATGGGTCAGGATGAATATTTTTAGATAACCATATATAAATCTAAATTAAAACTCATCCAACACCAAAAGTGTTGATGCCTCATAAAAAATGTTATTAAAAACAAAAAATTATATCTTTTGCATTTGTTGATAATCCTGGTCTGTTTGAAACCGTTCGGGTCGTTAACGGACGACCAGGTCAAAATAACACGGGTCGTTAACGAGACAGATCTCATCGAAACGGTTCGAGTCGTTACCGCGTCCGGTCGGGTCAAAACAGTCCGGGTCGCTGCGGGACGGGTCAGGTTGAAACGGTCCGGGTCGCTATTGGGCCCGGTCGGGTCGAAACGGTCCGGGTCACTATGAGACGAGTTAGGTTGAAACGGTCTTGGTCGTTACCCGGGCCCGATTGGGTCAAAACGGTCCGGGTCGCTACCGAGCCAGGCTGGGTCGAAACAGTCCGGGTCAGGTTAAAATGATCTGGGTCGTTACCGTGCCTGGTCGAATCAAAACGGTCCGGGTCGGTACCGGGACCGGTCGGGTCGAAACGGTTCGAGTCACTACGGGAGGAGTTAGGTTGAAACTGTCCGGGTCGTTACCGGGCCCGATCGGGTCAAAACGGTCAGGGTCGCTAAGGGGCGGATCATGTTGAAATGGTTTGGGTCGTTACCGGGCCCTGTCGGGTCGAAACGGTCCGGGTCGCTAGACAGGTCAGGTTGAAACGGCCTGCGTCGTTACCGGGCCCAGTCGAGTCGAAACAAAATAATAATATATTTAGAATTTGCCAAGCCTAAGGTAAGTTTGTTTGGGTATAAAATGAATCATTGCTTTGTTAAAAGAGAAAATATGAAACAGAAGAAAGAGGTTTACAAATTACGTAATATAATCTATTATCTATTATCTATTAATATATATAAAAGAATTGAACATTGCTGACGTGGCGTGTAATGGTGCCTTCAACCTCTCCATGAAACTGCCACGTGGCATCATAATTGAAAGATTTTAGTGTTTTTAAATTATTTCCTTTTTTAATTAAAAAAAAAGATAAACATAAAACCCTAAATTTATCTCTCTATCTCTCAATTCTCAATTACTAAAATTAAATTGAGTTATTTTAGGAAAAAAGAATTTAAAAATAAATTTAGGTTTTTCTCTCTTATGTTCCTCCCATAATTTGTAAACCTTAATATCTTTTATATTCGAGATTTTTTAAATAAAAAAAATTACACCAAATTAACGAGCGTTTTATTATCTTTCCAACGAGTACCAAAGTGCTATATAAAAAAACGGAGAAAAAAACGACTATTTTTTTGTGGGGTTATGTTCATACAGAAAAAAAAACACAAAGTGTTCAGGTTATTCATTAATCATGATTTTTCTTTTAAACCAGGTTCTTATCTACGATGTTGAAATTCAGCCCAATCGCCATGCTATCATTGGAATTTTACTCTTCTAAAAATGGATAGGTATACTTCATCAAGAGAAGCTAGGAGAAAGAATTGCGCAACACTACAACACATGGTGTCACCTTATAACAAGGTTATTTTTTTTATTTATTTAATTATAAGAGTAATAATTATTACTATTAGTATTAGTATTATTAGAATAGTTTTATTTTTCAACCCCATTCATAAATTCTACATCTATATAACTCAAAGTCAAATTGTAACATATTTTAAATTACGTGAAGATGATTATATGTTGAAGGTTATCCTTTTAATAATGTATTATGTTTAATATGGTTTATGTTTTTTATTTTTTTAACTTTTTAAATAAATGTTTTTTTTTAACTAAGATTGATTATGTTTAAGTTATTTACTCTTTTCGTGATTTGAGTTTTCTTCTTTTATTATTTTTTATTAAATCATATTAAATTTTTCAACCCCGGGACCTTCCCGGGGTAATCAGCTAGTTATAATATAAACAACAAATTAATTAATTAATGAAAACCTAAGTATTAAAGCGGGCGGCGGAGCTACCCTAGCGACGAGTTGTTGTTTGTTGTCTGGGTGGTCTTCAACAACAACTGGCGGCAAGAGGGACATGTGAAATGAGAGCCGATCCATCTATCGATGCAGGCCACGTGGAAACAATGCTCACAAAGTGGCAACACTCTCACCTCATCTCCCACCACAAACTCAGAGAGGCAGATGGTGCAATCCAAGGATGATGAACAGATATTGGAACAATATGTCATCTTAGGAATGCTTCTCAGAAGCTTCACGGCTGGGAGGGGCAACGACTCATGATCAACTTCATCTATCCTGCCGCGGTTGGAAGGAATAGTAGTAATATTAATATTAATATTGCGGATGCAAGAGGCTGCGGTGAGGGCTATGAGAGCGATGAGGAAGCAAAGGATGATGAAGAGGATGAACTCGGAGTTGAAGTAGACGGGGTCGTCGTCATCAGGCTGTGTGCCTCCTATGGCTGCTGAATCTACACCACTGCTCATACTCATCATGGTCAAGAAACAAACAACTTTTAGCGCTACAAAAGTTTTTGTTTTTTCCTTTTATTAAATTAACCAATTTCATATGTTATTATTTATATGAGTACTATTTTTTTTTTTTTTTTTTTTTTTTTTTTTTTTTTTATCCTAGTGTATATTAATATATTTGACATGGCAACCGTAACCTTCTAAGAGCATCCACATTAGCTTACCATTTTCTGAGTGAATCCTCTATATTTTAATATTTCTTGAAAATGATTGTGGGTGAGGAAGAAAAAGTAATGTTAAAGGTATAAAAAAAATAATTAATTGATTAGGAGAGAAAATATAATGCTTTTATAGTGTAATATGTGATAGAGGATGAGGAACCTACACGAATGCTCTTAACACCCCAATAAGCAAACACACATATCAATACCCCCCCCCCCCCCCCCCCCCCCCCCCCTATGAAGACCGATGTCTCCAAAGATGAGCTAAGCTAAGGGAGTTAAGGAACCAAAATAAATAGATAAATTTCACTCTTAGAACAATATTAGCACAAAAGTTACAAGACAAATTACGTGATAAACATTGGTTGCGATTAGGAGAGAGCATGTTACGTAAGCACATGTGTTCAACATAAAAAGTGCATCATTCATTTTGCACCATAATTAACTGACTCTTATGCATTGTTTAAAATAAAAGAAAAAGTTTAATAATATTCATTGGGTTCGTGAGGTTGGTGGTTGTTGACCCATATTAATATAATTATTAAAGTAAACGTATGTGGCCCAAAACAAACGTGTTAATATTATGTGGTACTCCTCTTTGACTGCTCTATGGTTTGAATTTGAACACTTTAATCAAAATAATAAAATAACTCCTCCTTTGTATCAAAGCAAAGCCATATATTATATATGACTATTTCACCTGCAAGCAGACAGCAAAATATATATAGGCTCGTGACAATTTTTAGAAGCTCGAGCTCGATTCGAGCCTTGTATTTTGGGGTCGAGCTCGGCTCGATAGTTTATTTAAGAACTCGAGCTCGACTCAAAAGCTCGATCAAAATGTATGTGGCAAGGGTTTAAACGAGCCCAAGCTTGGCTCCAGCTTGTTTTGGACCATTAAGGAGCTCGTTTTGACTATTAAGGACTCGTTTTAGACCATTAATGAGCTCGTTTTGGACCATTAAGAAGCCCAAGGCCCAAACTAATTTAGTTAATGCATGGGTTGCAATACAATTGGGCTATATAGTATTACATTTGAGACTCGAGCTCGATAACCAAATGAGCTTTATTTCAGGCTCGAGCTCGATAAGACTCAGCTCGTTCGAGCTTTTTACCGAGTCGATCTCGAGTAGTTCGCGAGCCGCTCGGCTCGTTTGCACCCCTTAGAAACCATTTATCACTCCTAATCTAACCTTAAGCATCATGAGGAGCATTTACAAGCCGAATTTTGGTCAGGGGTATGTACTTCGCTGACCATGTCCACAATCTCCCTGAACACCTGTCACCTGCAGTCCGTTGACCCTCCACCCAAACAAAATTTTTCTTAACCGGTATAAACATCAAAGAAGCTTTCTTGTAGTTAAAGTTTAACCCTGCAACTGTATCCCATTCAGTAGTTAAACTGAAGAAAAAAGAGCGAAAATAGCATCTTCGAAGTCCTTTGACGGTTGAACTTGGTATATAAATAGAACGTAAGTATGTATGTATGTGTGTTGTTTATACATTATACATGTTGAACAAATGTTTGCTAACAAAACCAAGAAACATTAGAAATTACTTTCCTTGAGGGGGCATTACTTGCAGCAGCTCAAGATTCAACTGAAACGTCGCTCCAGGCTGTATGCACATATGTAAAAGCAAACACATAAGTCAACAACATTCAGAAATAGCAACCTTAGCATAAGCAAAGAATAGCGTTGTACCGGAATTTCATTTAATCCCTTTTTACCATAGCCTGCCTCCGGGGGAACAATCACGGTCCTCTATACATGCAATGCAAGAGAGTAGTTAAATAAGAAAAGAATAAGTTAAGTTGTTAAAAAGCAAGGATGAGAATAGAAGAAATACCTTTCCACCAACTTTCATGCCCTCAACAACGGTGTACATGGCAGGAGGGGGCTTTGGTGCAGCTTGAGCAGAAAACAAACCATTAGGATTGTCCACAAAATCACGCTTTCTTTCCCTTCCTGGGGGAGCTCCAACCTTAAACTCATAAGGCTACTTGAGCCCATTTCAAAGGAAAAGGTGGTTAAAATAAATAAGGGGGTGTTTGGGATTGATTATTCAAAACAGATTATGCGTTTTGGAAAAGCAGGGGTGGAGCTGCTTATAGATTATTTCGTTTTTGTAGCCTAAATCTGATTATAAATCTGATTATCTGCGATTTCAAAACGCAATCCCAAACACTAAAAACTGATTATTTGCGTTTTCAAAACGCAATAATCTAAAAATCAGATTCAGAACGCAATCCCAAACACCCTCTTAAATAAATTTCAAACTGATTTTCAAGTGAGAAACAAAAACCACTTATTTTTTATGGAAGCTGATTATTTAACTTGATTGAGTGTTTGCGTGTAAGTGATTATAAAAATTCATTTCAGGACCCACCCTTAGCCTTAAAACATTCCATAATAGAGATTCAGAATATAGGCTTTGTATGCACAATGTATGCGCTTCTTTCGTTTGGTCTGAAACCCATATATATATATATATATATATATATATATATATATAGGGGAAGGATAAATTGAAAACCCTCTTGAGTTGAGAAAACCTCGGAAACCCATGTAAAAAATCAAATTTTTTTTTTGAAAAAAATAACCAATGTAAAATACATGTTTTTAAGCATTTTGGGCCAAAAAAACCTAAAAAGCGCCGAAGGGATTTTTTTTTAAAAAATAAACAAAGTTGCTAAAAAAACATATGTTTTCAGCTATTTGCTGTTTTTTATCAGGTGTAAACATGTGTTTTTGCAGCTTTGTTTATTTTTTTTAAAAAAATCTCTTCGGCGCTTTTTTTATTTTTTTGGCCCAAAACACTTAAAAACATGTATTTTACATTGGTTATTTTTTTCAAAAAAAAATAATGATTTTTTACATGGGTTTCCAAGGTTTTCTCAACTCAAGAGGGTTTTCATTTTATAATTGCCCATATATATATATATATATATATATATATATATATATAGGGGAAGGATATTATGAAAACCCACTCTTAGAGTGAAAACCGTGGAAACTCTAACTTCCCAAACTTTTTAGGGCCTGAAAATTTTAGGGCATGTAGTATACATAATTCTAAGCATTTTGAGCCAAAAAAACCAAAAAAGCGCCGAGCGGTTTTTTTTTAAAAAAAAAAAATAAAGTTTTCGGGTAACACATGTTACACGAAAATTACACATGTTATTTCTGTAACATGTGTTACCCAGAAACGGTTTTTTTTTTTTTTAAAAAAAAAAACCGCTCGGCGCTTTTTTGGTTTTTTTGGCTCAAAATGCTTAGAATCATGTATAGTACATGCCCTAAAATTTTCATAAAAAAAAAACATCGGGAAGTTAGAGTTTCCACAGTTTTCACTCTAAAATGGGTTTTCTCTATATACTTACACTATATATATATATATATATATATATATATATATATATATATATATATATATATATATATATATAGGAATGGGTTCATGTGAGAACCCCCTTGAGTTGCAAGAACTTGAGAACCTCTCTAGACCAATGACAATGTGACACATACACAACCTATCATTATAATATTTAAGGGCAACAAAGTAATTTATCCCCACCCCAACCCCACCCCACCCCACCCCACCCCAACCCAACACACCCATTTATATTTACTGATTTTTTTTAATAAAATCCAGAATTCTCTCACACCTCTCTCTCTAACACACACTCCTTTCTCTCTCTCTTTCTCTCTCTCTCTCTCTCTCTCTCATCCGAGTAAAAAGACGACGGTGGTTTCGATGATGATGACGGTGGTTCGACGGTGGTGTTGTGGGTTTTTTTGACTGTTAGACGATGAACAGACGACGACGGGTCTGGTTTTGGGGCGGTGGTCGACGGTGGTTGGAGGTGGGATGAACAGATCTGTGGCTGTGGAGGTAGGGGGTGGAGGTAGGGGTCGGTTTTTGGTGGTGGGGGTTGGGATCTGAACAGATCTGGGAGGCGGAGGGGTGGTTGTTGGTGTGGGTAGGGGCAGAGGGGTGGTGAATGGTGGCGAGACGGCGGAGGACGGCCGGGATGAACAGGTTTTTTTGACGGCCGGGATGAACAGGTTTTTATGCTGCTGTTATGTTTGGGCTTAAACGGCTTAATGTTTACTGTGATAGTAAATTGGTTTATCAATATGTAAGTTGTTCATGTTATTTTATTTGGATCATCATTATTATTATTATTATTATTATTATTATTATTATTATTATTATTATTATTATTATTATTATCTGATTGATGTTAATGTTGTTGAATTTTATGGGTTTTTTTTGCAGATTAAGGTTTTGTGGGTTTTTTTTTTTTTTTTTTTTTTTTTTTGTAATGTAAATAAAACAATAGTGTAAAACCTTTTGATTTATGTTTAGTATGAATTTTATAAATGTTTTTGGTTTGTTTTACACTGATGTAATACCATTTTTTTGTTTTGATGGTTTTTTTTATTGTTGTTTGTTGTTGTTGTTTTGAAGAAGATGTTTCTTGATGGATGATGATGATTATGTGTTTTGCAGGCAAAGGTTTTTTTTTTTTTTTTTTTAATAACAATTTTGTGTAGTATGATTTTTATAAATGTTTGGTTTTGTTTTTAGGGCATTAGAGTGGTGTAATACCAATGTATAGATGTTTTAGGGCATTTACAGTGGTGTAATACGGATGTATAGATGTTTTTAGGGCATTTACAGTGGTGTAATACGAATGTATAGATGCTTGTTATGGTTTTTACACTAGAGTATTTTTGTGTAGTAGGTTGTGTATGGTAGATTACACTGGTGTAAATAATTACACCAGCGTAAATAATGGTAGATTAACACCGGTGTAAATAATTACACCAGCGTAAATCATGGTAGATTAACACCGGTGTTAATAATTACACCAACGTAAATTATCCTCGTCAAATTTATGTTATTATTTGTTTTAAAAAATCAAAGGATTTAAAAAATAAAATATAGTAATAATTACATATGTGTGTGAAAAACACTGGTGTAATAATTACACCAGTGTAAAAACGAGAGAGAGAAGACAGAATGTAAAAGTTGATTTTTTGTTTTAAAAAACTAAGTTGGTTAAAAAAATAAATAAATTAAAAAATAAATTAAAGTTAAAAAAAGTAAGTAAATTAAAAAATAAAATATAGTTAAAAAATCTGTTTTTTTTTTTATTATTTGAATAAAAAAATCATACAATTTTATATTAATTATAATATTTTCTTTCTCTCTCTATGGTGTTTTTACATAAACACCCCTAATTGTACTTAATTATATTAAATTAACATGTGAAGACAAAACACTTAACATGTGAAGACAAAAACCTCAAGACTTAATCTCAACCATTGGTTTCACAAGATCAATGGCTTAGAATGGTTCCTATGGTTCTCACAACTCACCATGGTTCTCAAAATAACCCAACCCTATATATATATATATATATATATATATATATATATATATATATATATATATATATATATATATATATATTAATAGTATGCAACAACTTTGATGACACATAGAGAGTGGAGATAGATAGCAGCAAAGTATACCCACAATTTGTGCAGATTGTAAGGGGGTTTTGTGGTTGGCATAAAATTATAGGTACCTACCTGAGCAATGGTGCGGTTACCAGCAAGAATTTTAGACTCTCGGCTAGAAACAGCGGTAATCTTGTTATAAACGCAGTCAAAGTGAAGCACCACTGTTGAACCCTTTTCAGCAATGCTGCCCTTTCCTTCAACCACATCATAGTATTTCAGCAACCCATCCGCTGCACCAAAACCAAAACACATTACTATAATTAACACTTGACAGACAGACAGACAGACAGACAGACAGAGAGTGACGACTAACGGGTGGTTTTGTAGTCTTGAAGGGGGATTTCCTTTCTGTTGCGTCTTTCTCTTGCAAGAGAGTGTTGGGGGTTTGAAATTAGGGAAGGAACCACCAAGGAGGATATCACCAGAATTGCTCTTCTTGAAATTGAAATTGAAATGAGGGGTGGTAATGCTTCTTCTGCTGTTGCTGTTGCTGTTGCTGTTGTTAAATTTCCATTTCTATGATTAATGATTGAACAACATGAAGAAGAAGAAGAAGAAATCAACAAAGAGGAAGAGGGGCTACTGCTACTGCTTATTTTGTGCAAACAACAACTCATCATCGCCATCTCACCCAAACCTATCCATCCATTCATCCGCCCACTTTTACGTCTACCCTATCAAATAAATAATCCCAATATTCTTCTTTGCCTGATAATGATCCCAACTACGAAAATAACCATTAGCGGTCTCAACTTTCAACATATTTGCATTTGACCGAGGGACTTACGAGAATAACCCTTTGACCGAGGAACTTACGAGAATAGTCATCTCCCGTCTCTTTAGAGACACGGTTCACGTTTCCCAACCCCATCTGAGGTATCTCCCGAGACGGCTTGGTTTCCAACCAATAAAAGTACAACATGTCTCTAGAGACGTCTTTTCCAAGTTTTGAAAACGTCTCCGGTGATGTGTCAGATTGATAAAAAATTTATGATATAACTTTATTTAAATAAAATTTTAAATAAACTAGTCATTCGATTAATTATCATCTTAAATAAAATTCTAAATAAAATATTCATTCGATTAAAAAAGATAAAATAAATACATAAATATTACAAAGTAAATAAAAATAAAATAAACATAGGCTACGCGTTAAGCCTATCCCTCATCATTTGCCAAGCAGAGACGTGTTTGAATTGTTTGTCTTGCTTGGACTCATACTCTTTTTGGGTATATCGGATGGCCACGTCTTCGGGCATACCCGAGGGTACCGCTCGCAACGTTCGATTGTGGTACGCGTTGAAGATTTGACACTTGGTGTTCAAGTCATTCCACTTACGGTTTAGTGAATCGATGCTTCGGTTAGAGCCTCATACCAACCGATTGTACTCATTTAGAATTCAGTACCACTTGTTAGACGAGTGTGGACTTTCTTCCACAAGTTGCCAGGCTGCTACTAGGGCTATTTCTTGTTCTTCCGTCCAATGACTTGGTGCCATTTTCTTGTGTAAGAAGGAAACGGTTTTAGGGTGGTGGTAGAGGAGGAGTTTCGGACGGTCACAAAGTTCGGACTGAGTTAGGGACGAAGATGGGACGGAGGTTTAAGGTATATATAGGGTGGTGGTAGAGGAGGGGACGTCTCGGGAATCACAACACGTCTTCGGGGGGACGTGGGAAACTGAAACGATTAAGAATACATGGGACATTGGAAACGTGTTGTTGTTTTATTGGTTGGAAATCAAGCCATCTCGGGAGACGCCTCAGATCGGTTGGGAAATGTGAACCTCCAAAGAGACGGGAGCGGGCTATTCTCGTAAGTCCCCCGGTCAAAGGGCTATTTTAGTGATTTTCCCTAATAATAATCCCTCCAATTACTGTGTTTTGTTTTATTTATTTATTTATTATTATTATTTTTTTGAGACAGAGACCGGCGAACGCGGTGATGATTTTATTTATTTTAGTCCACTTTGACGAGGCTCAGTAGAAATTTCGGTCCATCATTCTATGAAATGATTTGTTTATGTCGTTCTAAAAACCGTCTTTGTGTCGATTATTTCCTATTTACAAAATATAAAAACTAGACTGATTTGCAAATTTTGTCCTTTATGTTTATGCATGATTAGGGCTGTGCAACGGTTCAGAACCGGACCGAACCGAACCGAACCGGACCGAACCGTGAACCGTTTATTCCAAAATATGAGAACCGAAACCGGAACCGATAATTACTAAACGGTTCGGTTCCAGAACCGGGTGAAACGGTTCTCATGAACGGTTCTAGACCGGAACCGCTTGTCAATAAAATCCTAAAATTAACATTAACAATTAAATAAAAAAAATAAACAAAAACAATGATTTTTCTTAAAAAAAAATTATCAACAGTTTGTGTTAAACATGGTTACTAAAAGTATAGTAGTTTACCTATCAAAATATGTTTTGTTCGGATCAGATCATTCTTTTTATACAGATTAAACGGGTCAGAACAAGCTGTGCTGACTGCCGACCATCACATAAGGCAATACTCTACATTCCTACCTAGTAAAACAATTTAAAAGTGTTAAGAATTATAAAGAAGGAAACAACACATTCTATTTCAAACTAATAATAGAATATTTAAATATTTAATTTAATTCAAAACGGTTCTAACGGTTTTTAACCGGACCCGTCGGTTCTAACCGGAACCGAACCGGGAACCGATTATGCCAAAATATGAGAACCGGAACCGGAACCTATAACATTAATTCGGTTCGGTTCTAGCGGTTCCGGGTCGGTTTCACGGTTTTCGCGGGTCGGAACCGTTTATTGCTCACCCCTATGCATGATTACAAAGTATGACCTTTATGTTTGAAATTGACTGGCATTGTACTTTATGTTTCAAAATCTTGCATGGTTTGTCCTTTGACACTAACCTAGTTAGATTTTAACGTTAATATAAGTGTAAATTTATCTTTGTACTCTTTTAAGGACTATTTGTGTAACTATCTTAAAGTTTTGAACCAAAATGAAATAAACATCTAACCACCCACCATCATCATCAGCCATAACCACCACCCACACCCACCACCACCACCACCACCATCAACCATCAACCATTTCCATCATCGAGTTGGAAATTATGTTAAAAATGAAACGCGAAATCATGAAAAATGTAGCATGTAGTGTAGTTTTTTTATTTGATGTCTTTTTTTTTAATGTATTTTTCTATTTAATGTCATTTATTATTAATTTAAATTTAATGTTTTTTTTTAAATTAATATAACTGACTTTTTAATGTGTTTATAAAAAAAAAGAAAAAATGCCATGTGTTAAATCAAACCCCAAACCCAAGCTCCCTCACTCCCTATATTTTTTAGTGTTTGAGTTATGAAGCCCACTATTACCACATAACAACTCATGTCTTCAACCCAAACCCCCATTCCGGTAGGGATAAAACATGGAGGACGTGTGCAACATGGAGATGGTGGAAAAAAAAAATAATAAAAAAACGCGCAACAAAGTAAATAAATATGCATGAAACCAGGAACGTACAACTTGACGATTTTAATTCTCAAACGTGCGGGCTTCTTCCGGATCTTTGTGGGCTATGGCTTGGGCTAGTATCAGAGGGGTAGTGCTATGGACGATTACTTTGGACATCACCGGTCTGCTACGGCCCACAATCCAAATCAAAACCTTAACATTTATTGTTTTCTATGTAGTAAACTAGACTTCGTGTTTATCACCATCTAAAATCAAATCTTATTTCAATGTTAATTAATATGGACTCCTGAAGGGATATGGTCCTAATTCCTAGCACAGAGACAGACCCTACCCCATAACATTGCCGACTCACAAGACCTTCGCGGACAGAATCACCAATGCCATTCACAAAGCTAAGTGTTTAAAGGCAACAGACCTCCGCGGAGTCTGAACCTCCGCGGAGTCCAAGCTACACGCGGAGCCGAACAAGGAGTCCAATCCATCCGCACAAGATACTTCACACGACACAACAATGGTTTATCACGGACCAATCACAAGCCGACGCGTGTCAGCGCTGGCCCACCAAGTCTGAACAACAGTAGTAAAGGTGCAGCTCCCCTTATCCCCACTTGCTGCACTGTTCACCTTTGTGTCAGGTGTCACCTCAGACGACCTTCCAGAAGGAGCAAACTGACACAGACTGACACTGACATAGAAGATCCGCCTGCAGCCACTAGCATCGCGCCACGTGGACCATTGGTAGGGCGGTACACCTTTCTCTATCTCCTGCATTAATTACATTCAGTCTAATTACAATTACTTTGTCCAATTCTAATTGATTGGGCCAAAAGGAGGCAAGCCCATAACTCGGGCCCAAGCCCATCATCGTGGTTATGGGTTAATGATGCCCGACCCGTGTACTTCCTATATAAAGGAGCTCACACCTCCTTGTTAAGGACTTCCACTTCAGATCATTCGATCAAATACTCTCACAACTTACTGGGCCAACACCATTTTCGTGTCGGTATTACGAGTCATTGTGACTTTAGGCGGTCGCCTCCTTTAACACGGCCCATAGGTTCTATCTTTTCAGGTTTGGATCCAACCAATGTGTGGAGCAAAGGATTATACCCTGCAGCGACTACGAGTCTATTACCCCACGCACCTCCTTTGAGGTAAGTAACACTAGTTGATACTCATTGTTTCTTCATTGGCGCCATGCATAACAGCTGAAACTTGTTTCAAAAACACATCCTTTAGCCCACCCATGGCAGATCCCGCCACTAAACTTCCGGTGTTTCCATCAACCGTGGACCCTCGTCCACTTGACGGAAACACAGGAACTCCTGACACTATGACAAAACAGACTACTACTCGGGCCCAAAAACCCGTCCAGGAGTTACACCACTCGGACAGTGATAATGAAAATGAAATCGACCTGGACGAGTAGTTTCTTCAAGAAAATGTGCGTACAGCCGCAAAATATAAACAAATGATGTCAAAAATAACAAAAAGATCAGGAAAACAACTCAACCTTAACTCCCCTTTGGCCAAACAAAGTCAAAAGGGGAAAAAAAAACAAACGATCGGTTCGAAGGTCATAACGGGGGTCGTGGTGGAAACACACACGATCGGGACTACGTCGAATCAACCGATGAATCAGACGGTTACCAGTCTACCAGCGATAGGGACTATTGCGAGCCAAGTCACGACTGTGTCTCTAGGTCCACCGTAGGCACATACGAGACTCATCACCACGCAGATGACGACCTGGTCAAACTGTACAGGCCAAAGTCTTTCGCAGCAAAATCAAAGTTCTGCGAGCGCATCGCCACCGCTCCCATCAACAAACAAGCAAACCACCCCAGCAACATCGGCAAGTACGATGGCATACGGGAACCAACAGATCATTTACAGGATTTTGAATGTGCAGGAAGCACTGTGCCCTGGACGATTCGGATTTGGTGCCACTTATTTGCCCAGACACTCACCGGAGCCGCCAGAGTATGGTTTGACAACCTCCCCGTGGGGAGCATCTCGGACTTCGATGATCTCATCAAGAAGTTATCCAACCATTTCTCCCATCTGCGAAAGCATAAGTGAAGAAACAATAACCGGAACGGCTGTCCGGTGTATGCCTCGACGGTGTTGAATAGGAGAGCTGCAGCTCGGTCTCCGTCTTCTCCGGTAAGATCCAGACCTGCAAGTGAGAAAGGAAAGGTGGGGCGTGGAGGTAACTGCTAGGAAACCACGAATGGAGTCCAACGTACAGACACAAAAAGTGATGGCGGCAGCGGCGGCCATGTGTTATCAGGGGGTAATCTCATGTGTGATAACTTGTGCCCTAATGAGAGGTGAAGACCTCTTATATAGGGCTTCTCATGGGCCTTAATGGGCCGAACATCATGGACCCCTAACTATATGGGCACATAGCCCATTGGCACCAAGCCCAGTTAGGGGGTTACCTCCACACCCCAATATTAGTAAATAATATAAGAAGTAACAAGTAATAAAGACGGTATGTCGGGTCAAGCACCATACCTCTACAAGTCCCCCTAGTCTAGCGTTGCTCCCACGTGCAAGCGTTGGGTGGAGCGCTGGACTAATTAGGAGTGCTCGGGAATGAAGATTAAGAGCTTTGTCTTCTTGGTGGATTACTGACTCGAATGTTTCATCTTCTTGTTTTGATGTGTGTGGGAGGTTGCTCGTTGCGCTTGTTTACTAGCTAAGTGTCACTTTCTAGGCTAGCTGTCACTGACACGCGAGAGGTTTGCTCGTCGTGGTTGTTGTCAGTTAAGTGTGACCTTCTAAGCTAACTGTCGCTGGGGCGCAAGCATCCAGTGATGATTTGTCACGGGTATTGAGATGGCTCGTTGCCAAACCTGCAAGTATCTCAATCATATAATATGGGTGTATTGTGAGGCGCCCAACCTTGTATTAGTATTTCTTAACTTGTAATAAGTTGTTAGTAAATAACGCTAAATATAAAAAGGTTGTACCAAAACCTTGAGCGGCCAATGCTATGGCGCGCGTGCGGATGTTATAGCGTGCAGATGTTATAGCACGCGGTGAACTAACAACACCTCTCTTGGGGTGGATTCATGCGGCGCATCATGGTATGAGAATCCTCTAAAGTGGTGTTATACCATGCCATTCCCCCAGTTCATTGCTGCTAAGTGTAATGCTTAGGAGCATTGAACTTATAATAAGATTATCCTTCGCCAATGGATCGTATGACGCGCCAAAGTTATCGTCCGCAGATTGCTTTAAGTAGGCAAGGGCATGCTCCGTGAAGGACGCCTTTTTAGGACGTACGCCAGTCAAAAGCAATGCTCCACGATATTCGTGAAGTGCTTTGCGGTGGCATATGATAGCCATTGACTGCGCGAAGTGCTTGCTGTTGACGGATGGAAGCAATCCGCGGAGAACGTCTTATAAAGTATTACGTCAACTCAACGCAGTGGCGGCGCGTTCCTGAAAAGGAGTCGCGCAGCATTGTAACACGTTCCTGAAAAGGAGACCTGGCGACGCGTCCCTGAAAAGGAGACGCACGCGAAGTTGAAGCACGTTCCTGAAAAGGAGACGTGGCGGCGCGTTCCTGGAAAGGAGACGCGCGCGAAGTTGAAGCACGTTCCTGAAAAGGAGACGTGGCGGCGCGTTCCTGAAAAGGAGACGCGCGCGAAGTTGAAGCACGTTCCTGAAAAGGAGACGTGGCGGCGCGTTCCTGAAAAGGAGACGCGCGCGAAGTTGAAGCACGTTCCTGAAAAGGAGACGTGGCTGCGCGTTCCTGAAAAGGAGGCGCGCGAAGTTGAAGCACGTTCCTGAAAAGGAGACGTGGCGGCGCGTTCCTGAAAAGGAGACGCGCGCGAAGTTGAAGCACGTTCCTGAAAAGGAGACGTGGCGGCGCGTTCCTGAATAGGAGACGCGCACGAAGTTGAAACACGTTCCTGAAAAGGAGACGTGGTGACGTCGTAGCACGTTCCTGAAAAGGAGACGCGCGCGAAGTTGAAGCACGTTCCTGAAAAGGAGACGTGGCGGCGCGTTCCTGAAAAGGAGACGCGCGCGAAGTTGAAGCACGTTCCTGAAAAGGAGACGTGGTGGCGTCGTAGCACGTTCCTGAAAAGGAGACGTAGCGGCGCGGGGTTACCATTGCGTAGGGAGTTACCGACAAGCGGGGTTACCCGTAAGCGTGGAGTTACCGGCTTTGCGCGGGGTTACCGTTGCGTAGGGAGTTACCGACAAGCGGGGTTACCCGTAGCGTGGAGTTACCGGCTCTGTGCGGGGTTACCGTTGCGTAGGGAGTTACCGACAAGCGGGGTTACCCGTAGCGTGGAGTTACCAGGTCTGCGCGGGGTTACCGTTGCGTAGGGAGTTACCGACAAGCGGGGTTACCCGTAGCGTGGAGTTACCGGCTCTGCGCGGTGTTAACGGGGTTACCGTTGCGTAGGGAGTTACCGACAAGCGGGGTTCCCGTAGCGTGGTGTTACCGGCTCTGCGCGGGGTTACCGTTGCGTAGGGAGTTACCGACAAGCGGGGTTCCCGTAGCGTGGAGTTACCGGCTCTGCGCGGGGTTACCGTTGCGTAGGGAGTTACCGACAAGCGGGGTTACCCGTAGCGTGGAGTTACCGGCTCTGCGCGGGGTTACCGTTGCATAAGGAGTTACCGACAAGCGGGGTTACCCGTAGCGTGGAGTTCCCGGCTCTGCGCGGGGTTACCGTTGCGTAGGGAGTTACCGACAAGCGGGGTTGCCCGTAGCGTGGAGTTACCGGCTCTGCGCGGGGTTACCGTTGCGTTGGGAGTTACCGACAAGCGGGGTTGCCGTAGCGTGGAGTTACCGGCTCTGCGCGGGGTTACCGTTGCGTAGGGAGTTACCGACAAGCGGGGTTCCCGTAGCGTGGAGTTACCGGCTTGCGCGGGGTTACCGTTGCGTAGGGAGTTACCGACAAGCGGGGTTACCCGTAGCGTGGAGTTACCGGCTTGCGCGGGGTTACCGTTGCGTAGGGAGTTACCAACAAGCGGGGTTACCCGTAGCGTGGCTGAACCTGCAAGGATCAGTCATATAATATGGGTGTATTGTGAGGTGCCCAACCTTGTGTTAGTGCATCATGAACTTTAAATAAGTTTACTAGATGTAAACAACGCTAAAATATTAAAAGATTATATTACTCGTTCGGTGCACTCGTCATGATTGGCAAAACGCCTATGTGGGTGTGGTCCAATGATAATAGCATTTCATGAAAGCATATTTCCAAAAGTCAAAAAACTAATGTTGGGATGACAACCCATGACCAGCTGTCGAGGTGGATTTTAGGCTGGTACTTTTGGAAGTTGTACCTTGCGCAATACAAGTTTTACACCACACATAGTAAAATTTTTACCTCTTGTCATGGGTTTAGTGTATGGATAAAGGATCCTTTGTATTGCTTTCTTTTTATTTTCATTTTCTAAAAGAGGCAATAGTAAAATAGCTTTAAAAGCTTACCAGACAAAAGAAAATAGTTGCAACGGCATGCGCCTGGGTAAAGACTACACAGGTCTTGTGACAGAGTGCTGCCTGCCGGAGCCTGCGCCGATGTCCTCCGGAGATGTCGGGTTCTTGAAAATCCGCAAGGCGACGGGTTGGGCGAGGATGTAGAAATCATGCGCATGGTCACCGTGTCCACAGCGCGCGGGCAGCAGAGCACCTCGGGGACGCGCGTTCGGTGGAGCAAGTGACGTGATGGCTGGTTATATCCTTGTTTCTCTCTCTGTTTTTTTTCTTTTTCCCGATCTTGAATAGCATAAGCCTGGGATTAAAAAACCCAAAAGTAGAGAACCAAACTTTTGGAATATCGTTCACAGCTGGAAGAATACACCCCTCGAGTGGTGAAACAGATCTGGAAACTGTGAGTGCTCTGAATGAAACAGACCTGGATTAAAACTGATGCTCAAAGCTTGGATGAGCATAGATCTGAAAGTGTAGACAACAAAACCCCACGTATCCATCTCGTTAGAAGACAGATCTGGAGGTTTGGAGGAAGAGAAAACCGAGTGTAGTTCGTTCGAGTCCCACGGATGGCGCCAATGAAGAAACAATAACCGGAACGGCTGTCCGGTGTATGCCTCGACGGTGTTGAATAGGAGAGCTGCAGCTCGGTCTCCGTCTTCTTCGGTAAGATCCAGACCTGCAAGTGAGAAAGGAAAGGTGGGGCGTGGAGGTAACTGCTAGGAAACCACGAATGGAGTCCAACGTACAGACACAAAAAGTGATGGCGGCAGCGGCGGCCATGTGTTATCAGGGGGTAATCTCATGTGTGATAACTTGTGCCCTAATGAGAGGTGAAGACCTCTTATATAGGGCTTCTCATGGGCCTTAATGGGCCGAACATCATGGACCCCTAACTATATGGGCACATAGCCCATTGGCACCAAGCCCAGTTAGGGGGTTACCTCCACACCCCAATATTAGTAAATAATATAAGAAGTAACAAGTAAGAAAGACAAAGCCACATCTTATTATGCCAACACAATGATATAATGAGTTCGTTGAGGACTATATTATGTGCTACAACAAAGAGGCGCTTCAAATCGGTTGTGGAGAAGAACTCACGCACGCCGGCTTCATACAGGGCGTCCACAGTGAGGAACTCATGAAATGCTTCACGGGCAAAGATGGCATCCCAGAATCTTGGCATGCAACGTACTAACCCCTTACCTTTGTAAAATCAAAAAAATATATATGTTATTTACCTTACCGATATTCCAACGATATCTCACCGCGATTACTGATATTTCAAATATCAGTCCTTAACCGATAATCAATATTTTACCGCATTAACTGCTTAGCCTGCAACGACTACGAGTCTATCACCCCACGCACCTCCTTTGAGGTAAGTAACACTAGTTGATACTCGTTGTTTCTTCAACTCCAAATCAAAGATGCAGGTTTATTGTAGCTTTACAGGTTCGTTCGATACTCCAACTTAATTGATTGAAGCTTTTGATTTTTGTTGTGTGTCTTCTTTCATTTATCCAAGCGGTTACTCGGCGAGTCTATATTATTTTAGTGACTTCGATTACATGTAAACATTCATTGTGTTTTTTGTTCTTCACTTATTTACCATTAACTGTAGTATACTTTTCACCTATTGATGTCGTGTGGGTGTTTTAAGAAAACTTAACTTCTTTTCAGAAAAGGCAAAGTCGCGGGGGAGATGCCAAAAGCTTTGGTGAAAAGATGAGCAAGTTAGAAAACAAAAATACACTTACAAGTTTTAAATTTATAATTTAAAACGATAGTTGCTCAACGTTCTAAACCCATCACAATAGGCAAACCCACTTATCGTGTATAGTACAGAAATGTGCAAGTACCGAGGATCGAATCCGTGGACACAATTTTTTACTACTCAGCTTCCTAAAATTACTTAAAAGACTTCTAGAATGCGGGAAGAAAAGTAAAAAAAGAGAGATGAAAACTTTTAGGAGAAATTAATGACAAAACAATAGTGTTGTTTCGGGATCAGATGGAACCTGGTATGAAAATAGTTATCTTTATTTGATATTGGTGTGTTCGAGTGCGAACTTGTGCTTAACTTAGAATTGCAACTGCATTTTCTAGAGGTGACTGTTTTCGCAAAAATGTATAAATAACTGTGTTCTTAATGTTATTATGAGGGTCTCCCGAACCGATAAGCTCACCTCTCAACACTGAAAAGAAAGTGACTTGAGACTGTGTCGACCCAACCCTGAATTACCCGCCTCCCGGTGTTGCGATATAGACATCAAACTACTCTATACTTTTATAAATAACTTGTCAGTGGCCGGAGCATGACTGAACAAGTTATCACTTAATATCATAGAGGAGTCGTGACTAACTAGCACACGTGCATCCCTTATTTGGTTTTATTAACTTATCAAAAAGTGAATAGTCTATCATTAACTGTGCGTCAGCTTAATGATGAAATAAAATAAAGACCGTTTTATTTCAACACGAGTTCATCAATCCTTAACCGACATCAAAGCTTCACATAGACCATGAAACCAAGGTGCAAGATTAAGTATTGACTTATCATTAGGACCGAGTATAAAGACCGTACCGACCCTAAATGAGATCTTGATAGTAGAGGATTAAGTCTCAAAGTGTGTGTATTCTACCCACAAATGGACTAATCACTACTCATGGGATTAGGTTAGCTCACAAGTGCATGGGTTTTTACACACCATGGGTACAATCATGAGTCCTCCCACTTCCTATCAAGACACTCACAAGACTAAAGACTAAGTGATTAGTTAATTAGACCATTAAACAAAGTTTAGAATAGTAAGAATTATTAAGAACACAAAATACCACTTTAGAATAAAAGATAAACTATATTAATTCATACCAAGTTTCCATCCTCATCCTAACAACACCATTAGAAATCTAGCCTAGCATGGTTGATACAACAAGCTCACAAGGTTGGGTTTGTGTACAAGACATGGTGTAAGGTTGTATGGAGATTTATAAGGTTTTTGAATGATTATGGGGTGTTTCTCTGTCACTCAAGGTGTTTATGGAGTGATCTCAGGCTCCAAGTGACACTTCTAAACCTCAAAGGGGGCAGAAACTTTGTGGAGAAGTGTTGGTTTGCGAGTGAGAAGGGATGCTCCAAAATGTGGGGTGGAGGCCTCTATTTATAGGCATTTCAGCTCCAGCACGCCCTCGACAACGTTCTGGCACGCCCATGCTAGACAACGGGTACTGTTGCAGAGTCCTTGCATGCAGAAATGTCTGTACTAGGGCTGGCACGCCCGTGCTTACTGAGACTTGTAACCCTGTTGTCAGTCTTGGTCGGGTTTTTCCTTGGAGAACACGTTGGAGTAAAGCACGGTCGTACCATACACCTGAGCACGCCTGTGCACTTCCTGAAACTCTGAAATTGACCTCTGTTGACTTGGAAATGTTGACTTGTTGACCTGGGAAGGTTGCACGGCTGTGCCATGTCTGTCAGAGCTTCAAAGTCTTCAAATCTTCGTCTGTTTTATGCCGTTTTGTGCGGGTTTTCACTTCTTTTCATCACCAGACCTCCGAACCTGCAATTATCAAGAAAGAATGATAAATCCTGATAAAACAAAGATAAAAGCATGTTTTAGAGTATAAAACAGGTGATAATTATATGTGAAAATGTATCAATTTCTCGGCACATCATAACACCTCACACTTGAGCTTTTGCTTGTTCTCAAGCAAACTGAACGTTAGGCAATTTTTGTAGGATAAAAATTTGTAAGTTTAACTCGATGTGCCGAGCTCAACTTACCTCCTAAGTGTTTAACTTAATGAACTTTCGGGATTTCGGGCATGGCTTTCGGTGAGACTTATTACAACAATTCCTAAGGTGCCCTTTTTTCCTTTTTCCTCACTCCTCTCATTCACTCGGGTTTATTTTGGGGGTGATCACTCAAATTCTACCCGATGGACAACTCGAATCATATGCTTGGGTGCAAATCGCTACTCCACCACTTTTATTAAGGTGGAGCGTGTGAATCAAAAGGACTTTTTGAGGGTTATATTAGTGAGATGGTGAAAAATAGGGTAGGAATGGAGTCTACCACCATGACTAATTTGGTGTTTGAGGTGTCTGTCGGAATCTTGGTGATCTTCTTAAGTTGGCTTTGCTAATCTTCTCCTTGGACTTCGCAGCTAGACTGTGGCCTTCTCACGTGAATCGTTCGGCGCGAGCGCCGACTAATAGCTTCCACTAGGTTGGGTCGATTACTTGGTCTCTTCAGACAATCTTGCAAAACTTTCTTTTGAAGTTCCCTCGATTCTTTTTTATTTCTGCAACATATTTATTCACACATTTTTTTTTTACAAAACACAAATTTCACATGATGCTTGCTGAGTGATTGCTGACACTTGGTATGCTCCTTTGATGGATTTCTCTTGTAGCCTCTTCAAGATCTTGATTCTTGATTTTTGATGTGCGGCTTATGATTCAAAGCCCAAAATTTCCAAAGAGCTTCCTCAACACCTCAACACTTCCCTAATTTCGTCATGGCAGGGGCTAAATGTAAGGAAATGAAAAGGCTAAGGCTCAAAGATGGGTGGCTATGGTTGGGGAAAATTTATGGAAGGCTAATGATAACGGAATGGGTAAGTCCTAGTTGCCTAGATCATTTTCACACACTCTCCTCTGATGTGGTCTTGCAGCGCATAAGTCACACAAGTTCTAATCGCGCCATGCCAATCGGGGAATATCTATCAAGACAAATGAACGAGCATGTATAGTATATATATGAAATAGTGTGCTCGATAAGGCTCAATAATGCTCACATGTAAGGGTAGGGGTTGTTTAAGGAATCGGGAACACCCTAAGCTGTTCGTTTGACTACCAAAAGTCTCCCTAGTTTCCCGCAAAATCGTTGGGCTGACTCAAAGGGTTTGAAAAATGTTTTTGTTGGCAAAAACTCTTTTAAAAATACTGCCTTTTTGGTTACGGTTTGCTAGACTGCTTTGAGGTGTTTTAAATTTTACAAAAATTTTAAACACCTCACACTTAATTCTTTTACACAATTTTTAAATTAATAATAGTAATATATGTGTGTTTAAAGAAAAGCGGGCAAGTCAAAAGGAACAAGTATCTCCCCTTTTTGTCTTCCAACAGTCCGTGTGCGGTCTATTCCCGCAGCTGCCTCATCTGCTTTCTTGAGAGAAACCACTTGGCATTAACTTAAATAATTTATTAGTAACAATTTTTTTTTAAAATTTAAATTACCTTTTCATTAAAACAAAATACGAAACTTACATCACAATAGAAGGTAGACGGGCAACAAGCTGCGCCGCCACCCCTTTCTGAATTGTGAACCCTAGTCTACCAAAGACAAATCCTTGCCCCTCTGGAGATGAACTATTGCTGTGGACGACCCGTTGGACCCTGGTCAAGAAACGAATAGCTTCTGGCGCTAGGGAGCCAAAGGTATCAAAGACCAAAGGGATAAATACATGTTGGTTCTCTGCACAAGCTTTAGCATGCTTATCTACTTTCTTCGATTTTGCTTTTCTCGATGCTTGCCCAGCTACAAACCCTGTTTCCCTTAACCCAACCAAAGGAGATACCCCTGTGAGGTCCACGCAAGCATGTTTCCTCTTTTCCCAACCAAAGACAAGCAGATCTGCAGGTCGCAGGGTGGATCTCCCTTCCGCAGGGTCTGTGAGAAAATTTACAAGGGCATCCTTTTTGGCAGAAATCCCAGCTCTTCTCAAGATGTCCCACAAAACGTCCCTCACCCAGTCGTGCCGGTATTTGAATCCAGGGAGCTCTTTGCAATGAATTGCGTGCTCCTCGTATTTATCCATGCAAGCTGTACGGCAGATGGGGCATGTTTCGTCTTCCGGGTACATAGGGATCATCAACCGGTACTTGAGTATAGCCCTGTATTCCACTGCAGACATGCATTGACCCAACCCCTCAATCGGGTTAACGGTCAAAAAATCCTGAGCATGAGGGCTCTTTAGGCATTCAATCACCGCCTTCTGGCGGGAGGACAACTCAAAAACTTCTCCCAGGCTCTGAGCATTTTTGCTAAACAGAGCATTCACCAAAGTTTTTTGTGGCTTTGAGGGGGCGGTGTCCTTATTAGAAAAACCGCCAATATCAAAGTCCGGGAGATAGACATTGAAGCGTTCGAGTGCCTGTTGATAGTCCGGGTCTAGCCCGATGACCCCACTGTTTCGAAGGATATGATCCTGAAGTTCCCAAGACTGAGCTCTAGACGCCACAAAGGCATAAACCCCAACATCTCGAGCCGAAAGGAGGCCCAAACCACCTAAGCGCATCGGCAAGGATGCCAAGCGCCACTGGAGGTCCCCGAAGAAGGGGCCACCACTCACAACTATATCTTCAATAGCCTCCCGGAGGCCATCATCGAAAAGGGATACCGCATCCACCATTAAGTGGGGTTGACAAGTTCGCAACCCAAAAAGTAACTTAGCAACCCCCATGCATGACCTGAGCAGCAGGAGTTCACTTTGGGGGTCCCTAAGGCGGGGCAGGAGTTTCATAAGGGCAACCGCACCAGTAGCCCGCCGCCCTGCCAACTCCCCAATAAAGATAGGATCTCGGCTAACAGCCCCACCAAGGAGCTTAACCCCCTTCTCTGGTCTACCAATCCCTTTCGAGAAAAGCCCGTCCTGACCTTTTAACCCGTCACACGTCGGCCAAAAGACCTCTATTTTCTTAATATTAAGATGAAGCCCCATAGATGGCCCATGCACGTTGATAATGTCTAAAGCCTTAGCAACCTCAGCTGCGTTGCCTATAATCGTCCCATCATCCAAATACCAAGCATGAAACGGGAGATTACAGTGTTCCTGAACCCGCATGATAAGAGGATGTAAGGCAAGAGCAAAGAGAAGGGGCCCCAAAGGATCTCCTTGCTGCACTCCGGTGGTAGCCCCAATACAATCATTACCCACAAACAGCCTAGCAGGCTGGGTGTAAAGGAACTGGACCCACAGATAGATAGACGGGCATCGCTGGTGAACCTCTTGAAGAAAGGCTGTGCGGTCGACCATGTTGAAGGCATTGGAAAAGTCTACTGTAAGCAGAGCCAATGACCCATCCGCATGAAAAGAGTTGAGGAACCTGTTGGCACTGTGAAGCACCGCCTCTGCCCCATTTGGGACCCCTACTCCAAATTGAAAATCCCCTAGGTACTGGGCAATGTCTTTCTGAGCCTTCTTCATTGCCACCTTAGAAAGCAACCTTCGCCAAATGCCCCCCACAGCAATAGGCCGAATTCCATTATCGGGCTTCAATAAGGGGGTGAGGGGGGCCGAGGCAACAAACTCGGCAAGTGTCTTAGGGCAGGCCCCCCAAGCCATAAGTTGACAACTTCAGTAATGGCCGCGAGCAAACCCGAGGAAGTCACCGAGCCTTCGCCACCAATAGCATCTAACAGGTGTTGGGCCCGTATCCCATCCCTGCCGCAAGATGTCCCTTTAGGGAAAGATCGGATACATTTGAGCACATAATCCCCATCTACAGATAGAACGGGTTGGGTGATAGGGTTAGAAGGAAAAGATGGAAGCGGCACCACTGGGTGTTTATCAATGAGGGCTTTCATGGTCGATTCACATAGAGGGGCAACCCCACTGGAGCACAAAACCTTAACCGCCGCCGTGAAATGCCCATCCCTGACTTTTCGAAGACATTGCTTTATATTCGGTTCCGTTTCATTGTCCTCTTCCCTTCGGACTTCTCCTCTAGATACCACCACATCCCCCATGCTATCCAAGAGGGAAGAGACCAAGACCGCAAACCCAGACCCATCTTTCCATAAAAATAAAAACCAGCTACTGGTCCTAATGCCGAGAGGACATACCTGAATGATAGAAAGTATCAAGAGTGAACGACCATACCTGATGGTTCTTGACTGACTCGTCTACCGTATGCACCAACCTCTCAACTTATTCATCCTAAGCTACTAATCCGGGCTGCCTCGACGGTAGCGTCACGTTTCACGTCTTTGGCTGGACAAAACGTGTAATGCTCAGACTGCTTCCTTTCTGGCCTCTTGGACACTGATGGTGTTTTTCTTTCGACCGTTTCTCTTTCTCCATCCAGTCCTCTGACGACTGTCCCAGTATTCATCTATCCATTTGGTGTTGTCAAGCCCTACTGCCGATTCCTCTGGTGCCACTGCTGTACCTTTGGCTTTCTTCAGTTGATAGTCTAGTTGTCTATCGATGAAGTGGGCTACGTCAAACGGGTCTTCCGTCTCATATTCTCTTCCACCGGCTGTGTAGTGAAACTTGTTACTCCCAACCCGAAGTGTAAGAATCCCCTCACTCATATCTATTGTGGCTCTGGCGCTAGTTAAGAAAGGTCGGCCAAGAATAATAGGAACATTACTCTTGCCCATGTTGAGGATGACAAAGTCGACGGGGAAGACGAATTTCCCTATTTTGATGAGCAGATTTTTGACAATCCCCTCGGGCTTCTTTATGGTACCATCTACCAACTTGATCGTAGCTATCAATGGTCGCGGGTCGCCCAAATTGAGTTGCTTGTAGATATAAGTGGGCATAACATTCACACTCACACCCAGATCTGCTAAGGCATAATTTGTAGGCAAATTGCCTATAGATCATGGTAAAGAAAACTTCCCTGGGTCTGTCAATTTTGGAGGAAGATTTTGCTGGAGTAGTGCTGCGCACTCTAGTGCGTTTCCTTTGACCGCTGCTTCGAGATTTCTTTTGTTGCTCAAGAAGTTCTTCGGAAATTTGGAGTAGTTAGGCATTTGCTAAATGACTTCTATAAAAGGCAAGTTGACATGGATTTGACTTAGGAGCTCGGTGAATTTCTGGTACTGCTTATCCGTCTTCTGTCTCATCAATCGTCCGGGATAATGTATGTTAGGCCGATATTCCCTCTGCACTGTCTTTGTTGGTGGTTCTGGTGGTGGAGCAACTAAAGTATTCTTGTTGATGTCGGGCCCTTCATTAACCGACATTGGTGAACTGGCGGTTGAGTTTTCTGGTGTGGTGATATTGGGAATGGTCATGTTTGGAGTGGGTTCGTTTGTGAGTGAGTTGGGTGGTATAACTTCTTCATTGGCAGGTACCGCTGGCTTAGGATAAATGCGACTGCTTCGAAGAGTTATGGCACTTACATTGGCTTTTGAGTTGGTTTCAGTGTTGCTTGGAAGGCTTCCGACGGGTCTTTCTGTAAGAGATTTGGCCATTACGCCCAGCTGTACCTCCAAATTTCTGATGGTGGACTCGAGTCCTTGAAGCCTCTTGTCGGTGTTGTTGAAATTTTTGTCCATTCTTGCTGCTGATCGGGCTTCGAGCTTTGTGAGTCTTTCATCTACGGATGGGTAACCGTTGTTTGGTGGGCGTTGCTGGTTGTTTTGCTGACTGAATCCGGTTGGCTGCATGGTGTTGTTGTTGTTTTTCCACCCGAAGTTTGGATAGTCATGCCAGCCAAGATTATAAGTGTTGCTGTAAGGATTGTTTGGCAGGCAGTTTGTTCCAATGAAGTCAACCTGCTCTACGGTGGCCTGAGGAAGACTCCCGTCTTGCTGCTGCAACTCTGCTGCGGTGATGGCATTGACTTGTGCTTTCCTTAGTTGGTTGAGGCGAGTTGTTAGTGCCTCAATTTGAGCTTGCAATGAAGTGGTGGAATCGATCTGATAGAGGCCGGTCTTTGATGGCCGGCTTCGAGGGTTGTACAACTGATAACTGTTGACTGCAATTTCTTCGATGAGATCATAGGCTTCTTGCGGTCTCTTGTTCCCAAAAATACCTCCTGTGATAGAATGATGAAACTTGTAACCAAACTTCAAGACCACAATGTATGCATTTTCTTAACATATCTTTAAATCTTTCCCAGGCTTCATAGACTGACTTTCCCTATTCTTGATAAAAGGTGGTGATGTCATTTCTTAACTTTGCGGTTTTGGCTGGGGGAAAATATTTTGAGAGAAACTTTTGGGCAAGGTCAGCCCAGGTGGTAATGGAACCTGCGGGTTGTGAGTTTAGCCATGATTTGGCACGATCCTTTAGTGAAAAAGGAAACATGCGAAGTCGAATAACGTCAGGAGAGACGTTTTGCAACTTAAAAGTATCACAAATTTCGAGGAAATTTGCAATATAAGCATGGGGATCTTCATCGGGTAGACCATGAAAAGTGCAGTTTTGTTGTATCGTGTGGATGACATGGGACTTAATTTCAAAATGGTCAGCATCAACGTTAGGTCTAGCGATGCTAGGGCCCAAGGCATTGATGGAAGGTCTAGCAAAACATGAGATGGTTCTATCAATTTGTGCCATTTTTAGTTTTTGTTCTTTTCTTCTAGCTCTAAAATATCTTTCAGGTTCTTCAAGAGGAGGTGTAAGAATTGGCGAGGGACGCAAGTTCATACACTATTTAAGAACCTTTAAGATAAAACTTTTTAACAAAAACACTAAGTAGAAAAAATTGAGTAATTTTAATAAAACCTTTATCTAAAACAGTCGTGTCCCCGGCAACGGCGCCAAAAACTTGATGTCGTGTGGGTGTTTTAAGAAAACTTAACTTCTTTTCAGAAAGGTTGTAACAACCCGGTTCAGACCCCCAAAATTTTTCGCGAATCAATATTATTATCGTATAATAAAATTGAACCAAAACCAATAATGAGTCAGTCGGTTGTGTGCGAAACTAAAAACCGAATCATTTAATATACATAATATTATAGCATATACGTTACGAGACCGAGCTAGTACGCGTTAACGAACCCGTCCGTGACCCATAAGCTTAGTCACCATGGGACACATGGCACTCTTGCCATGTGCCCCATGTCTTCATTATATTATTACACACATATCTTTTATTTTTATATATACACTCACCAACAAATACCTAACACAACACACACACATATCTGATAAAAACATTAGAGAGAGAGAGAGGGACTTAGAGAGAGAAAGGGAACCAAGAGGAGGAGGTCGGTGGACCTCCGGTCGTCCACGGAGGAGCTCCGGCAGCCGGCCGGTCAACGCAACACCACCACCCCACCCCTTTTTCTGATTATTATCATTAGGAAAAGAGAGCAAGAAGATCAAAGAGAGAGAGAGAGAGAGAGAGAGACGCAGAGAAGAGAAGAACAGAAGAGAGAGGGAGAGAGAGATCCGAAGAGGAAGAGATAAAAGCATATTAACAAAGATAACCGAGGAGAGAAAGAAGGGAGGAGGAAGGTGATGGGTCAGCGGCGATGGTCCTCTGCAGCGACGGTGGTCCCCTGTCCTCAATTGGAAATAAGGTAAAAACCCCCAAACCATATTCATTCTCTTGGTCTTGATGCTCGATAATGATGATTGAGGGTTAGTGGTGTCGGGTGTTGAAGGCGGACAAAGGTGGTTCAGGTGATGCCAGATGTGGTTGTTCAACAGTTGGTGAGGGTTGTGGATGTTAGAACCATGGCAGGAAGAATGGTGGTTGGTCAAGAGTGATGATGGGTGACGATTAGTGATTGGTGCAGGGTTCGGGTCAAGGAGTCGGGTTAAGGGTTTAAGTCAAGGAAACGGGCAACAAAAGTCAACGACGGTCAACAGGGTCAACAGTCAATTGAGCCAGCATCGGTTAACCGAATAGTAAATCCGAACTAGAGGTATAAAGTCGCGTGTGGGACTTGACGAGCTTGTATGAACCAAAGCCAACCTATGATAAAACAATACTAGTTCGGACACATTGGATTAGATATGTGAATCTGGACATTGGGTGTGAACACCTTAGACTAGACATATGCATAGAACAATTGGTAACTTGACATGAAATACTTGAAAGCGTCCATTATCTCATGATGTTGGAACTTTGGAATTAAAAGTATAAAGGCTTGGATGGTTATGACCTCGACATAGAATACTTAGAGCCTTAAAACAATGTTACCCATATAGTTGGACATTTGAACACTTACATTTGACCCTTTAAGTCGGACACTACAACATGAAACTCAGACAATTAGATTAGTCACATTAACATTTAATAACTTGGAGCTTTGGACATTGAACACTCGACTATGACATAATCATGACACGGATTTAGGACTCAAGACTTTGAATCTCGACGCCTTAGACTCGGATTGATAGGACGAGACCTAGACGCCAACGACATGAATAGATACATAGTATGTCAACTCGATAACTAAGACTCGAACATAATACAACTTACTTAGGTAAGATATGAATATACATATATTGGAATAGATGAAGACTTGGACTTTAAACATAAGGGTAAAACCTCGACATGTAATATTAACTAGAACCATGGATATACGAGACCTAAGAATAGTAGAATACGACACTCGGATCATAAGGGAGGACATAGTTATGACTACTACCTGTTAAGTACAAGCAGATAAATTGTGGATTATCGGACCCGAACATAGACATGGAATTGTAATGAATAAAAACCATACGCTCGAGCTCGTCCCACACGTATAACCATTACGAATGAGACCAAGACTAATACTATTTGTCGACTTAGGGATCGATCAGGAGAATATCGGTACAAAATGATAGGCGTCCCGTTTCATATAAACTATCCGTGTGCTATGATTATCAGGTGAGTCTCGTGAACCATCCCCTCTTTTTCTGTTTTAAACTATTTTGGGGTGAACATATGCTTCCAGTGTAAAAACCAGAATGATAAACCATTTTGATGTGACAAGGTGTGCTCTCGAATACCGAACCTTCACACTCATTAACCCAACGGGAGATTGGGCCACTTAATATGTGGGTAGTACTACTTGGGGAAACCCCCACACACCGTGGACCCGGAAACCCGGGGAACCCTCCAATGAGGTTTGTGACACGTATTCTGCCATGGGAATCCATAATGAGAGCAGATGGATTCAGTGTTTGGTTTGAGGTGTGGCTTGTACATCACTAGTGCAACCATGTGATTAAGCCGTATTAAACTTGTTTTGGAATGTTATTAAACCAAGTAAAACTTGTTTTCGAACGATAAACTATTTTGAGAAGATAAACTTATTGAAAACCAGTTTAACATACACACGGACTCACCAACATATTGTTGACCCAAACCTATTTTAAGCATGTGTTCAGGTACAATTTATGGAAGGATGGCGAACGCAAGGAATATTACGCTAGTTGCGGATTAGAGTATATAGAGCTAAGCACGGCTAGAGACTGGATAGACTTGGGGATTGTACATCATCAACTGCTTAGACGACGCCGCGATTCGTCCCTGCATATTCTTGAACCATTTATTTAAGTATTGTATTATTATGTTGAAATTAGAAATTGTATTAAACCTTAAATATAATAATTGTTACTTCCGCTGTGCAAGTTTGGTATCAATTTGCATTCCGACCAGGCCCACCTTGGTCGGGTTGTGACAAAGGTCAAAGTCACGGGGGAGATGCCATAAGCTTTGGTGAAAAGATGAGCAAGTTAGAAAACAGAAATACACTTACAAGTTTTAAATTTATAATTTAAAACGATAGTTGCTCAACGTTCTAAACCCAGCATAATAGGCAAGCGCACCTATCGTGTATAGTATAGAAATGTGCAAGTACCGAATATCGAATCCGTGGACACGATTTTTACTACTCAGCATCCTCTAATTACTTAAAAGACTTTTTAGAATGTGAGAAGAAAAGTAAAAAACAGAGAGATGAAAACTTTTAAGAGAAATCAATGACAAAACAATGGTGTTGCTTCGGGATCACTGTGATAACCGCCCCGTCTTCCCTAACCCAGATCTAAAATTGCAAATATCCCCTTCATAAAATTACCCCTTTTGGGCGATGTCGCAATGAACGAGTTATAACAAAGACAACAAGTATTTGTAGGCATTCATGAACAACCACACGATCGTGTCTGTGAACCCTAGCGGACCCAAAACTTCGACCCCCATCACAGATTCTTCGCGTTTCATCTCAATACCGTATACCTTTCCCGAATCCCATTTGGAGGCCTATACTGGTATTTTTACCAGGATGCCATACCATGAATCTCAACTTCGGAATAGATATACTGAGATCAGACTTGCTAATTGTTTTTTATTGTTCATAATTCTTTAGAAAGTTAAGTTTCCTCAATCTACCATTTCGATTCCTAATTCCGTATGTGATTTTTTAAAATTTGTTGCATTTTCAGTTTTCATTTTGAGTTTTCTCAATACATGGTTTTTATTTATTTATAACAACTAATAATGGTTTGTCTAGGGCGGCGGTGATGAACATTTCCGGTTTAGTTATGTCTTATATTACGAACATTTCCGACTTGTTTTATTTATTACGTTTTTGAACCGAAACTAAAACCGAGTCACGATACATTTAAACGGGTTCGTTACGTGGTGTGCACCATCCTAAGAAACCCTAACTATAAATTCATTTTATCCTCTCCTTTTCTCTCATTTTTCTCTTATACATAAACCCTAGCCCCAACTCTCTCTAAACCCGCCTCTCCCTCTCTCTCTAACCTTCCTCTCTCTTCTCGATCTCTTCCCCCTCTCCCCTGCCTCATTTTGCTACGGCGGCGGTGGCTGACCTCTATCGGACTTAGTGGAGGCGGCGTGGTGGATTTTGATCCCAAAACAGGTAATGGTGGCTGATTGAGGTGGATATCGGTCGATTGAAGCTGATTTTGGTTCGATAGTGTTGATTCTTGGGTTTTTTGGCTGGGTTTGTAGCTGTTTTCGTGGCTTTGAAGTTCGATAGGTGAGGTTGGTGTTGTGGGTGATGGCTGGAGATGGGGATAGAGATGACGGTTCTGTTATGGTGACCGATTTATGGCTGTGGTGGTTTTGGAGGTCCAGTAGGGTGGTGCCGATGGTTGTTAGATCTGGTTGTTTGGTCTTGATTAGCGGTGGCCTTGGAGTTGGTCAATGTGGTGGTCCCGATGATGGTGGCTTGGTATGGGTCTGATGGTGGTTTCCGGTGGACCTTGGACTCAGTCGGGTTTCGAAATCGGGTCGTTTGTGTTTGGTTTGAGTTTGGAGCTCGAGTTGAGGTCTGGTCTAGTTTCGGTTTGGATGTGGTCAAAGCCCAGGTCAACTACAGTCAACATTGGTCAGATCAGGTCAACGATCGAGGCGCATTCGTATGTTTCGGTATATTAATTCGTATTTATTATTATTATAGATGTTATATATTTATAAATATATTGATACGGATGAAATAGCTTTTACTTGCGAACGAACCGCATAAAATAACAAACGGTAATTATATATTATATATCGGACGATTCGGTAAATGGTTAACTTGACGTGATTTATGATATCGAACATCGGACTGAATAACATTGGACTATATTGCCGGACTATATTTTATATATATATATATATTGCTATATATATATATAAATAAGTATATATAGGTGTCGAAACGTATAGAGTCTCGTGAATCGTAATTGTGGAAAAAAAGGATTTGATGACTTGTGTTGGAAGTTGATTTTGGGGAAAATTGTAGACAACGGGTGTTGTCTGGTTTGAACAAAATAAGAGGAAACTCAACCTAAATCTACATCTACATCTACATCTACATCTCTATAATAAAAGAAAACACATGAGGGACACATGACATTCCCTCATGAGTTCTCTAATTTTACTAATTAATATAATAAATTCAAATATAATTATATTAATTGATTTGCAAAATCATAATATAAATACATTAATAATCATAGTTGTAACAGAAATCATTAAAAACGGATTTAATGATTTCTGTTATTAATATAAATACTAACCGAATTAAAAATTATTTAAACATTAGACTATCCGTTGTGGGTAGAGGTGAGTGGAGGATTTATCGAATAATATTTTGCCATGTAGGCGTCGATGTGGCACTGGCTCGCGACCGTGGGCTGCTAGCTTAATCCCGTTGTGGCTAGAGGTTAGCGAGTATTTTTTGGAAATAATAGAAAAATTAGAAAGACACAAATAATTCCCCGCTACCACACGCGAGTGTGGTAGCTTGGGCTCGCTCGCGGGATCTTTCGAGTGGGGGTGTTGTGGTACCGACGATCCATGTGGCTGGCGAGCTCGTTCGCGCAGATCCGGTCGCGCACCACAACGGACGGCCTTAGTGATTCTTTTTTATATAACATATTTATATGTTATTAACTTTAAATTTAAATCATGTACCTTAAATAAACCTATTTATAAAATTTTGATCTTTTATTCTACGTTTAAAACTATGTTTGTTATGATGTTTCACAAATGATTATTAAGTTTTTTATTATTTTGGTCATTGTTTTAGATGTTAAATATGCTCAGCAAGTACATACTAATTCTAGATGTTTAAAAGAGTTCAAAAGTTAAATAAGCAAATTAATACACAATATAATTGGTTAAGCTTTTTTGTTAGACTTTTATATTGTTCTAAACAAATAAATAAAGTAAACCAATCAACATTAATTTATTGCTATCTATACTAATAAAATGCACTATCCGTGTAATTTTGTCTTTTATTTATTTTAAATATAACATTTAATATAATTTTTCTTAATTATATTTTTAATTTTATATATAATATATATAATTTAAATTGTTCAACTCGTGTATCCCACTGGTACATAACCTAGTTTTTATAAAATCAAAGCGTAACGAACCGCTATTTCTATAAATAAATCCCCCTAAGTGTTTTGGAAAAAATCATTATATACAAAATCGACATGTTTTCAAGGATTAATTATTTGTAACAATAAAGATGATTTCCAACAATATTTGAGAAAAAGTAACAAATGTTATTAATCGGTTTTAATAACCAAATTTGTATTCCCTTAAAGAGTACTTTCGAAAATATAATAATACAAGACAAATATATTTATATGATTTACGAGACGAGCTATGATTCAGGATGAATATAAGTTTCGGGGTACTAGTCCAACATGGTTAAATACGAATAGTAACAAGGGTGCAACTTGGGTGCTATGTTGTATGTAATATGTGAATTAAGATAAGTCATGATCGAATCGTCGAGTTGAAACGTATTGAGACTCATGTTGGTACACACAAGTCTAGACAGTCGTATAGACTATCTTTTAAGCGGTTAATAAGCTAGGCTTATGTGTGATAGAATGTTAAGGTGTCATTTGTTGGTAATTAGGGAACGGGGAAGTAGGTCGAGGCTTGGGACTTTATTTGCTAGCTTATCATGGAAATTAAGGTTAGTTCATGACCCCACTTTTGACTGTTTTCGTAAATGTTTTTGTTGGAAGACATGCTTCTTTTATGAAAACCTAACGAATTTAAAGCGTAACAAACTTTTGAGAAAACGTTTGAAGTTACAAATGCTTTTATAACGTCGTACATGAACAAAAAGGGAAAATGAAAGGTGTGCGTGAGTGTCACAACCCCATTCTTTACGGTTTTCATATTTGGGGGACAAACATGCGGTACAAACTTACGAACTTTTAGACCAACATATTACATTATATCACATGGATACTTAGTGACATATCTTCATTATTTAATTCCTCTCAAACATTTAGTGAACCATTAATATGGGGATACATAGCAGGGAAAGTGTGAATAGATCTATTGGCCCGACAAGCCCCACTCGGGCCGATTGGAGGTCGGTGGCGGGTGCATATTTGTCCTACCAAACTTTACGGCACCGGGTGATGACCGGTGACGGGTATTGAGGCATTCTAACGTTCAGCAGTTGTTCACGACACTTTAGTATCATGTAACGATGTCTAGCTAGCATCGTGTATATATATGTAAGGATTTTTGGGTCTGGTTTACGAACATTACTTATTTTTGGAAACTTTATTCCTGGTTTGGAATAACATAACTTTATTCCTGGTTTGGAATAGCATAACTTTATTCCCTGGTTTGGGGTTACGCAACTAGTTCCTGGATTGGAACTACACATGATTTCCGGTCGAACTTATCTAGCAGATTTCAATTTAAAATTCGTGTCTATTGTAACTTAACTTTTGGTCACACAAACTTATGAACTCACCAGCTTTATATTGACTTTTTAAGCATGTCTTTTAGGTTTAAACTTTGGTAACGGCAGGGTTGGAGTGGGCGGCGTCTTGGGATCAGGGATCCTAGAGGGTTAGAATTAGCGTTCAGGAAACTAAAGGTCTTAGATGAATCTTTCCGTTGCGTAGCAATGGTACCAACCGTCACAACCGATGTGGGAAAATCGGGGTGTGGCAGTTTGGTATCAGAGCCATAGGTTTTAGTTAATTAGGTGTCTGTGTAGATATCTAGGCTTTAACCTGAGTTTTTTTTTGAAGTTGGGACCAAAATTTCTAAGACACGATATTTAGCATGAACACCTAGCAACTCAAATTCCAACCGTTGCCTAATAAATCACATGACTATCGGTGTTTTATGTCACACTAGCTCAGTGTACATTCTTTCGGCGCAAGGAACGTTTATTTTTCTGATGTCAATAGTAAGTGGGTATGTTCTATAATTGTATATAGACAGGATAACAACACGTGATGGCTAGGCACACTTCATTAGTGACTGGCGAGTCATCGCTTTAGACAGCGAAGTGTTTATTCACATAGAGTTTGGCTGAATCATTGTTTCTTGGTATGAGGAACAATTTACTTGTTTATATATTGTGTGTATTTATGTAAAGTATATATAATACGTATCATCAATGGTTGTCGACTCAAGCTTGGACGTATTGATAACGCTCTCACGTGTCACGTTAGTTGGACGAGTTGGCAAAGGGATTGCTGTAGGATCTGCGGTCTTGCATCCCGGGTTCGGAGTATACTATGTTGTCAAGGTCGAATTGGGTCAGAAACGTCTTGATGAGGCACTTCGTTTTGCCGATGATACTGCGAAGCTGGAATGCGGATGGGAAGAGCACGGGGAAAAGTGGCGCACACGACAAACATTATATTATGTAATATATACATGCTATTATGTGAATTTAATTGGTACTTATGATATAACTCACGATGGCAGATTAATAGGATGATCTTGTGAGGTAAATTTTCGATATCGCAGACGTCACGTTATTGCGAATTTACAGGCACTTGATAGTTCTAAGAAATTCTATTGTGAGGGTATCTATATTGTTATATATTGTTGTGTAAATTGATAATAGATAAGGGTTATTCATTTTGTTGTTGAAGACATGATTGCCAATTCTTCCTATTCGTGTCATTTGTGACTTCGATTTTCTTAAAACAGTTTAAGATCCTGATGATCTTGTTTCTTGAGCTTCTAAGGTTCATGTTTTTTGAACCTAGTTATATCTTTTGAGCATGATTCACATCTCTCTTCTTTTGTGTTTGTGGACTTCAACATTCAATCGTAAAGGAATCTAAATTTTGTTGATTCCTTATTCTATTCACAGAATTAGACACGTATTCTGTACACGTGTCAACTGCTGTATGTTTGGATTCTTTAAATTTGTGAAGGTCCATTGTAGGGCTTCACATCGAACAATTGTTTCATTAATGATTTGTTTTATCATTACGTTGCTCGCAAGGCTTGTTCTCTAGTCTTGAAATATTAGGCCATTGTGGGCAATGAATCTTTTGATACTTCGTCGATGAGTTTCTTTAAAGTCGACACTTCGGTTGAAACAAATTGCTGGGAACTAATACAGCACCTTGCGGTGGATATTCAATCGAATTGGAATAATGAGTGATCTTTAATTGGCATGCCTCTTTTTCACCAACTTGTTTGTTATTGCCTTAAATCCAAACACACCTTGTGGTGTGTAATGGAAAGGTTGGTGCACTAGTTGCTTCGTTTGAGGTGCGCCAATAGTACTTGTTGACAAAGTTATTGTCTACACTTTGCATTCAGTTGATCCTGAAACTTTATCTCATGCCCTTTGTACCGACAATTCCGTTGACTCATTTATTGTACTCCCATTGAGCCCCATCTGTCTCTACTCTCTCTCTCTAAACCCGCCTCTCCCCCTCTCTCTCTAACCTTCCGCTCTCATCTCATCTCGATCTCTTCCCCCTCTGCCCTGCCTCATTCTGCTACGGCGGCCGACCTCCACCGGACTTGGTGGGGGCAGTGTGGTCGCTTTTGATCCCAATACAGGTAATGGTGGCTGATTGAGGTGGATTCGGTCGATTGAAGCTGATTTTGGTTTGATAGTGTTGATTCTTGGGGGTTTTTGGCAGGCTTCGTGGCTGTTTTCGTGGCTTTGAAGGTCGAAAAGTGAGGTTGGTGTTGTGGGTGATAGTTGAAGATGGGGATAGAGATGAAGGTTCTGTTATGGTGGTCGAGTTATGGTTGTGGTGGTTTAGGAGGTCCAGTAGGGTGGTGCCGATGGTTGTTAGATCTAGTTGTTTGGCCTTGATTAGCGGTGGCCTTGGAGTTGGGTCCGATTGGTTATGGTGGTGGCTTCTGTCAGCTATGGTGGCTTGTCTTGATTGCGTGTGGTGGTCTCGGGTACAGGTAGTTAGGAGTGGTCACGATGATGTTGGCTCGGTATGGGTCTGATGGTGGTTTTCGGTGGACCTTGGACTCTGTCGGGTTTCGAAATCGGGTCGTTTGTGTTTGGTTTGGGTTTGGAGCTCAGGTTGAGGTCTGGTCTGGTTTCGGTTTGGATGTGGTCAAAGCCCGGGTCAACTACAGTCAACATTGGTCAGATCTGGTCAACGATCGAGGCGCATTCGAAATATATTGATATAGACGAAATAGCTTTGACTCGCAAACTAACCGAATAAAATAACAAACGGTAATTATATATTATATACCGGACGATTTGGTAAATGGTTAACTTGATGTGACTTATGATATCGAACATCGGACTAAATAACATTGGACTATATTGTTGGACTATATTTATATATATATATATATATATATATATATATATATATATATTTATATATAAGTATGGGTGGGTTCAATGGGGAACCTAAAAAAGTGGGGAACTGGGGAACCATGCATTTAACATGTTAATTCAATCATAAAAACTCAATTTAATATGTAAAAAATCATTTTTCTCAAAAAGTTTAATTGGAGATTTTGTATATAAATGTATGTAGAAGGTTTTTTTTGACAAAAAAAATCAAAAAATAAAACATTTAAAAAATACTTAAAATTAGTTAAAAAAGGTAAAAAATTTTTTTTTTATAAAAAATAATTTTTTTTATTAGAATAGCTCCTACACATCTTTATATACAAAAGCTCTGAAGAAATTTTTGAAAAACATATTTTTTTGTATGTTAAATTGAATTTTTAAAATATATTTAACATGTTAAATGCATGGTTCCCCAGTTCCCCAATTTTTTGAGGTTCCCCATTAAACCTTCCACTATATAAGTATATATAGGTGTCAAAACGTATAGAGTCTCATGAATCGTAATTGTGGATAAAATGATTTGATGACTTGTGTTTGGAAGTTGATTTTGGGGAAAATTGTAGACAACGGGTGTTGTCTGGTTTGAACAAAAACAGAGGAAACTCTGCCAAAATTTTATAAAATCAAAGCGTAACGAACTGCTATTTATATAAATAAATTCCCATAAGTGTTTTGGACAAGTGCATTATATAAAAAATTGAAATATTTTCAAGGATGAATTATTTGTAACAATAAAGATGAGTTTCAAACAATATTTTAGAAAAAGTAACAAATGTTATTAATAGGTTTTAATAACTAAATTTGTATTCCCTTAAAGAGTTCTTTCTAAAATATAATTACACAAGACAAATATATTTATATGATTTACGAGACGAGCTACGATTCAGGATGAATATACGTTTCGGGGTACTAGTCTAACTTGGTTAAATACGAATAGTAACAAGTGTGCAACTTGGGTGCTATATTGTATGTAATATGTGAATTAAGATAAGTCATGATCAGTTCGTCGAGTTGAAACGTATTGAGACTCGTGTTGGTACACACGAGTCTAGACAGTCGTATAGACTATCTTTTAAGCGGTTAATAAGCTAGGCTTATGTGTGATAGACTATTAAGGTGTCCTTTGTTGGTAATTAGGGCACGGGGAAGTCTATCGAGGCTTGGGACTTTATTTGCTAGCTTAGCATGGAAATTAAGGTGAGTTCATGACCACACTTTTTACTGTTTTTGTAAATGTTTTCGTGGGAAGACATGTTTCTTTTATGAAAACCTAGCAAATTTAAAGCGTAACAAACTTTTGAGAAAACGTCTGAAGTTACAAATGATTTTGTAACGTCGTACATGAACAAAAAGGGAAAATGAAAGGTGTGTGTGAGTGTCACAACCCCATTCTTTATTGTTTTCATATTTTGGGGAGAAACATGCGGTATAAACTTAGGAACTTTTAGACCAACATATTACATTATATCACATGGATACTTAGTGACTTATCTTCATCATTAAAGTCCTCTCAAACATTTAGTGAACCATTAATATGGGGATACATAGCGGGGAAAGTGTGAATAGATCTATTGGCCCGGCAAGCCCCACTCGGGCCGATTGGAGGTCGGTGGCGGGTGCATATTTGTCCTATCAAACTTTACGGCACCGGGTGATGACCGGTGACGGGTATTGAGGCATTCTAACGTTCAGCAGTGGTTCACAACACTTTAGTATCATGTAACGATGTCTAGCTAGCATCCGGTATATATGTAAGGATTTTTGGGTCTGGTTTACGAACATTACTTATTTTTGGAAACTTTATTCCTGGTTTGGAATAACATAACTTTATTCCCTGGTTTGGGGTTATGCAACTAGTTCCTGGATTGTAACTACACATGATTTCGGGTCGAACTTATCTAGCAGATTTCAATTTAAACTTCGTGTCTATTGTGGAACTTAACTTTTTGTGGAACTTAACTTTTGGTCACCCAAACTTAAGAACTCACCAGCTTTATGTTGACTTTTTAAGCATGTCTTTTAGGTTTAAACTTTGGTAGCAGCACGGTTGGAGTGGGCGGTGTCTTGGGATCGGGGATCCTAGAGGGTTAGAACTGGCGTTATGGAAACAAAAGGTCTTAAATGAATCTTTCCGCTACGTAGCATAGGTACTAAACGTCACAACCGATGTGGGAAAAATCCGGGTGTGACAGTTTGTTGGTGGAAGCTTTGAGGTCCAGCTATAAAAGCATTATTAGTATTATTTTTTATCATTCACCTCTGATATTTTTTATTCGTTCTCTCTGGTGATGGTGGTCTGTTCTAGGGTTTATCCTTGTGTATTGGTCTGTTTTAGTCTTGATCATCTTGGTGATCGTCATCTGTAATCATTGGTCTGTAAGTTGTTGTGATTATTTCTTTACAGATCTTCAACTGATCTTATCAATCAGTTGAGATCTAGACTTTGTATTGTTCTTATCTAGATTCATCTATTGTTGAATCCAGTTGGGGCATTTGGGGGAAAATACTTTAGGATTGGTTAATAATAGATTTTGTCACCGTTTTGTCACCTACTTCTGTTGTTGTTTGATATTCTTGTTTCTGAGTTTGTGTTGGCTTATATTTGGTTGTGGATTATTTATACCATAAAATTTTACATGGTATCAGAGGTATAAGGCTCTTTTATCACTGTTTTTTTAAATAAAATCCTGGTTATTTCCGCTTCTTGTGTTAAGTCTAGATTATTTTTCTTGATCTATTGTTCTGGTCTGATATCTTGAAGTGTAGATCTCAGATCTTTGGTATTATCATCTATTTGTGTTGTTGTGTAAGGATCTGGGATTTGTCTTGGATCTGGAGTCAACGGATTGTTGGCATCAGTGAAGGTATAGGCTATTGTTTGTTTGGATAGGAAGCTATGCAGTCAGTAAGTATTTCTATCATCCCTATTCTCTGTATTTTGATTGTTGCTTGAGCTGCTGGGACATACTATTGACAGATGTTTTGGGCTCTTTGGTTATCCTACTAGCTCCAAAAAGAAACCAGTCAGTCAGAACTTCAAATCTAGTGTTTCTAATAATGTTTCAAGTAGTAAACAGGGGGCTTCCTCTGCTGCTACTACTTTTGGTTCTGCTTTGCCTTTCTGAACAGAACAAGTGTCTAAGTTGTTGAATCTCATTAGTGAGAAAGGAGGAGGTGACACTCAACACTCCAATGCTGGAGGTAAGGGTGTTAGTAGTTTTTCTAGTATGTCTTGTTTGTTTACGTTGGAGAAAATTTTTTAAAACTTTTCTAACTGTTCTAGCTTTGTTAAAAACTTGATAAGTCATAGTTGGATATCAGATTCTGGTGCAAACCAGCACATGAATAATAATTAAAAGGACATGCACAATTGTGTTGATGTATCCAATTATGACTTAAAAGTTAAGCACCCAAATGGGACTAGTGCTAAAGTATCTAAGATATGAGACATTAAACTAGCCAATGGTGTCATTTTGTATGATGTGTTTCTTGTTCCTGATTACTGTGTTAGTCTTATGTCTGTTCATAAATTTGCTAAAGATAGTTAGTTGTCGGTGTTGTTTGATGAGAATAATTGTTATATCCAAGATTCCAAGTGCAAGAGAATCCTGGGGACTGGTAGACAAAGTGATGGTCTATATTTTGTAGGAGAGAATGTAAGTCTATCTAATATCTGTTTTAATAGTGTGTGTGATACTGATGAGTTGTGGCATAGTGGGCTTGGTCACCCCTCTGACTAGGTCTTGGCTGTATTAAGAGGCAGTCTAGGTATTAACACTAGTAATACAAAACCTTGTGAAATATGCCATAAGGCAAAACAAACTAGGTTACCTTTTCCTCCAAGTGATCATAAAACAAATAATATAGATGATATAATTCATTTAGATGTTTGGTGTCCATATATGGTAACGAGTAAAGAAGGGCACAAGTTTTTTTTAACTCTGGTTGATGACTATTCTAGGACTATCTGTGTTTTATGTTGAAAAACAAAAGTGAAGTTTTTGAAAGTGTGATTGAATTTTACGAGCTTCTAAAAACACATTTTAACAAATGTGTAAAATTTTTTAGAAGTGACAATGGCACTGAGTTTGTGAATAATCAAATGTCTAATTTTTGCAAGTCAAAAGGAATAATACACCAGACAACCTGTGTATACACACCACAACAAAATGATATTGTAGAAAGAAAACATAGACACCTCTTGAATATGGCTAGGGCACTGTTGTTTCAGAGTGGGTTGTCTTTAAGGTTTTGGCCTGAATGTATTTTAACTGCTACTTATATTATAAACATGCTTCCTTTTTCTGTGTTGCTAGGAAAGAGTCCTTATCAAATAGTCTATGGATTCCCCCCAGTCTCAGTCACGTAAAAACTTTGGGTGTTTGTGTTTCAACACTGTCTTAAATGAGTCTGATAAATTGTCTAGTTGTGCTGAAAAATGTGTTTTAATTGGTTATTCCAGTTTTAAAAAGGCTTATAAATTGTGGAATTTGGAAACAAAACAAGATGAGTATTCTAGAGATGTAAGGTTGTATGAAGAAATCTTTCCTTTTAAAACTAGTTTAGAAAATATATAACCTTGCATTGAAGTTGAAAATCTAAATCATATTAACTTTTTTGATTGTTTTGATTCTACTGACACTGAAAGTTCTAAAGTGACTGTGGGGTTAAAACTTCCCAATGATGAAGGGGGAAACAAGAATACTCATGTTGAGTCCACTAGTCAGCAACCAGGGTTCATTCCCAAGGCTGACAATGACTGTGACTTAGGTCAACAATCTAACCCAGGTTGTAGTGAACCTGGTAGGGTAGACAATGATGGGGACTTAACAAATGATGAGTCTTTTCCACCTGAGGGAAGTAGTGTTGTGTCTAACTTTCCGAAAAGATTTGATGAGTATATTGTAGAAGGGAAAGTTAAGTATGGGATTGAAAAAGTGGTCAACTATGCTAACTTGTCTTTTGAAAACAAGAGTTTTGTTTCCGTGTTAAATAAATCTGTTTAACCTTCTTCTTACTATGAAGCAACCAAGGATCTCAAATGGGTTGAGGCTATGAATAGTGAGATGGAGGCTTTGCATAGAAACAATACATGGGTCTTGTGTAACTTACTTGTTGGTAGGAAACCTATAGGATGTAAGTGGGTGTTTAAGATTAAGTATAAGTCAAATGGTGAGATAGAAAGGTATAAGGCTAGGCTTGTAGCTAAAGGATATAACCAAAGAGAAGGACTTGACTTTGGGGAGACCTTCTCTCGAGTAGTCAAAATGGTTACTATCAGAATTGTTATAAGCCTAGCAGTTCAGAATAACTGGACTTTGTAATTAACAATGCCTTTCTATATGGAACCATTGCAGAAGATGTGTACATCACCTTACCTGAAGGTTATTATTCCAAAGATGAAACCAAAGTTTGTAAGTTGGTTAAGTCTTTGTATGGTCTTAAACAAGCACCAAGAAAGTGGAATGAAAAATTGACTAATGTGTTGATTAAAATATGTTTTGTACAAAGTGTGCATGATCATTCCATGTATGTCTTGTCTAAAAACAATGTCTTTCTTGTTCTGTTAGTCTATGTTGATGATATTATTATAACAGGCAATAGTGGTTCTGAAATAGAAGATGTTAAGAAGTTTTTAAGTTCTAATTTCCTTATAAATGATTTAGGGAAATTAAAATATTTTCTTGGTATAAAGGTGTTGTATTCTGATCAGTCTGTGTGTTTGTCACACAGGAAGTATTGTTTAGAACTCCTTAGTGAATTTGGTTATTTGGGGTGTATACCTGTACATAATCCTATTGAACCAAGTTATGTTATGAATGTCAAAAATGGTAAAAATGATATATACAATAATAGATAACATAACATAGTATCAAAAGCTTATTAGGAAAATTATATATTTTTCTTTGACTAGACCTGACATCATCAGCTATGCTGTTCAGTGTCTAAATCAATTTATGCATAAACCCACCAATGGACATCTTGAAACTGCCTTGAGGTTGTTAAGGTATTTGAAGGAGTCACATGGGAAAGGAATACCAGTCACTAAGAGTGATGATTTCCAGTTAACTGGGTTTGTTGATGCAGATTGGGCCAAGTGCCTTGTTACCAGGAAATCAATAACTGGGTATTGTGTGTTTCTAGGAAATTCCTTAATTTCCTGGAAAAACAAAAGGCAAAGCACTGTCTCTAGATCTTCGGCTGAAGCTGAATATAGAGCCATGTGCTCTGCAACTTGTGAATTGATGTGCCTTAAAAGTTTATTCTATGAACTAAACATGGAAGTAAATGTGCCACTAAAGTTGTATTGTGATAGTAAAGCTGTAACAGTACTGATTTCTGGGAGATTAACATGGACCTTTGTATGACACCCTAGGAAAATCCCACATCGGCCGTGGCCAGGAGAGATCCTTGGTTCATAAGTAATCCAAAGCCTCTTAAATCACCAACGCGTTTTGGGCTTAATGCTAGTGGATGAGAGGAGAACTCCACAGTTAAGCGTGCTCAGGTGGGAGTAGTATCAGGATGGGTGACCTCCTGGGAAGTCTCCACCGGGGCGACCAAAAACAAATCCGTGAGCTCTGGATGGGCAACCCATCGGGGCCAAGCGGACAATATTGGTGGTGAGAGGGGCCGGATGTTACAAAAGCAGCAATTTCAATTCCTGCCAATCATGTGTTCCATGATAGGGTCAAACATTTTGAACTAGACATTCATTTCCTTAGGGAAAAGATTAATGTTGGATTGATTGAAACATTCAAAATCAGTTTTGAAAACCAGATTGCTGATGGTTTGACAAAAGGACTGAGCATACAACAACATAAAATTTTTTGTGATGAACTAAAAATGGTTGATTTGTTGAAACATATGAATTAAGGGGGTGTGTTAAAAATATAACTAAAAATACTATAATTCATATGTTTGGGTCTATATGTTGTTGGGCTCGTTTGATTGTCTAGTTTTAGCCACTATGTTTAAGTTATTTGTGGGCTGATAATATTTTGGGCTCATTATATTACTGGGCTAATAATATTGCATCTTTTATTGAGCCTAGTAAATATATTGTTGCCAGTTGTTGGTGAGTTGTTTCAGGCATTGATCTACACCGTTGATCATATTATGGAATGAATGGCTGAGATTGATTCGTTGGGTTTGTTGGTGGAAGCTTCGAGGTCCAGCTATAAAAGGATTATTATTATTTTTTATCATTCACCTCTGATATTTTGTATTCGTTCTCTCTCAAAAGCTAGGGTTTCTCTCTGGTGATTGTGGTCTGTTCTAGGGTTCATCCTTGTGTATTAGTCTGTTCTAGTCTCGATCATCTTGGTGATCGTTGTCTGTAATCATTGGTCTGTAAGTTGTTGTGATTATGTCCTTACAGATCTTCAACTAATCTTAACAATCAGTTGAGATCTAGACTTTGTATTGTTCTTATCTAGAATTCATCTATTGTTGAATCCAGTTTGGGTATTTGGGGGGCAAATATTTTAGGGTTGGTTAATAATAGATTTTGTCACCATTTTGTCTCCTACTTCTGTTGTTGTTTGATATTCTTGTTTCTGAGTTTGTGTTGGCTCATATTTGGATGTGGATTGTTTATACCATAAAATTTTGCACCTATACACGAGGACAATCTAAAGAATATCATATGATTAAAGATTGTTGAAGGTGCTTACAAACTTTGTTGCTTACAGTTGGAGGGTGGCTATAGGAGAACCTTCACCCTTGTGAAACACAAGTTGCTTTGCCAAATAGACTAATAACATATTATGAATACACGGCACATCTATGGGATGCAGGTAAGTACTAACCGTTTCCTCCCCACACCCACCCTCACTGTCACATATGCTTGTGTTAACTCGAAATTAAAACTACGTATCATGTAATTTATAAGGGAAAAAAATAAACTAGGGCTTATTATATTTTTTTGTTTGTTTGTTTGTTTTGGTCTCTCGAAATGGTTAAGCCGCCCCTCTACAACAATGGTATGTATGAGCAATATTTCCCAAAACAAGCAAAATTAAAACAACACGTAACTTTATTAATTAATTATACAAAATATATAGAATTGAACATCGTGCGTGTTTTGTGTTTGAAGAATAATGAAGTTGTTTTGCAAATTAAGCTAGGATAATTAACATAAAGTATACAGTAGTGATTATGGAGTAGGAGGTTAGGTCTTATGATCCTCGGGTATGTCAACCTTGGCTGGTGGTTCGCTTGTAGTAGTCTTTGTTTTTTTCTCATGACGACTAGCTGCTTTTTCCTTCTTTTTCGCTTGGGCATGCCATTTCTTCAAAGTCTTTGACGTGTGATCATCAAAAATAGACTTCTTCATCGTTGAACCCATCTGATGATCAAAGCAAACAAATGAACATGCGTGACGCTTACTAATCACATCTTGGCATTGTTATATATATATATATATGTGTGTGTGTGTGTGTATGTGTGTGTGTGTACGTACCTGAGTAACAAGCGCGTAGAGTGGAAGTATGCTGTAGCTGCATAAGCCTTGTATCAAAATTCTGCCAAATAAATAAGCATAATGAATTGAAAGAATGTGAAAGAAAGAAAACTAATTATTAATATCACAAATATAAAATTGGGGGATTTGAATTGCTTACCCTATGATGACTCTACCATATTGAAGAATGGGATTTTCGTGAAAGCAAGTATTGAGTCCAAACTCATACTAGAACACATAATGAAGAGATTCTTAATTAATTGCACATGTTAACAACTTAGAATATGTGTGTGTACGTATTCTTAATTAATTACCCATATCCAAAAGAAGTGTGTTATCTCAAATGAATTTTGAAAGAGGGTTAGTTGAATAAGAGACAGAATCAATGTCGGCTGATTGAACCAAAAGTGTCTGTCGGAGAGTTCCACAACAGGTATCCCTTGCACCACAGACTGTCTCTCTTGAATTTCGACAGCCATCTGTGAAACAATTGCTTGAAGCTTTGTTCCAACTGCTAAGATTATCTTCGTACGTAGTTCACCAAATTCAACTCATGGTTAGTACCTTACCCAAATCAACATATATATTATATTACTCCCCCGTCCTAATTTAAATGTCCTTCTTTCCTTTTTTGTTTGTCCCGAATTAAATGTCCCTTTTCAAAAATAGAAATGCAATTTTCAGTTTTGCCCATAAAAGACAAAACATAATCACCACTTTTGAGGAAATTATTGTCATTTTACCACATACAAACAAAAGATTTCTTAGGGTATGTTTGGCAAAACTAGCTGGTGGCTGGTAGCTGGATGCTTTTCAAATATAGTTTGGTGTTTGGCAGAGTAGCTGGAGCTTTTTAATAAAATGTATAAAATGACCAAAATGGGCATAATTAAAAGCTTGTAAGGAAGTTTTTTATTTTATTTTTAAAATAGAATGGGTATTTGTGTCATTTATTAATTAAAAGTTTGTAGCTAGTAGAGCTTTTTCATAAAAGCTAGTACTAGTAGCTTTTCACTATAGAGCTTTTTCTCCTAACCTAAAAGCTTGCATCTCTTTCAACCAAACAAGACTTTTTATTGAGTATGATCTTTTTCTTAAAAGCTCATTGCCAAACATACCCTTAAAATGTGTGTTTTTAAACCTAGGACATTTAAATTGGGATGGAGGGAGTATATTATATGTTTATGCAGTTTGTTAATATATAAAAGAAGATCGATTGAGATGCTTACAATTACAGGAAATAAAGAGAGATAAGTCATAATGCGAGCTCCTACAAACAATTAAATAAGATATGATATTTGACTAAGTAATTAATTAAATAAGAGGTGAAATTAAGTAATGATGACTATTGGCTGTCTTACCATCAATGTTTGCAAAAAGAAAAAGGACCGCGGTAGCCCATAGCATAGGGCTGAAAGTAGTATAATAAAAATAATATATTATTCATACAGTTAAGTTAAACATCATTATGTGTATATATTTATAATTACCTGATTCCTACAATAACTTTGAAGTCATCTTCAAGTGATCTTTTAATATACTTTTGAAAGTTGAAGTGAGTCCCAGGAGCCAAATGAACCTGTAGAAATAATAATAATAATAATAATAATAATAATAATAATAATAATAATAATAATAATAATAATATTGTTTTTTGGGAAGATAAATTCTGTATGAAATGTTAAGTAGCTGCAGATATATAATTGAACTAGTACTGACAGAGAAAAAAGCATGGCGCATCGCCAAGTAATCTGATTTACGGACAGATGAAACAAACTGCTTAAAGAAGCATACCTGAAACCAACAACTATCAGTCACTAGCTTCTAATCATCATCATATATAATAAGTAGTGAATTACAGTTGTTTCTTACAATGTAAAACATTGCTGGAGTGTTGGTAAAAGCACCCGTGTGATGTTTTACGAAAGATAAGTCCTTGGTAAGCCGGAACTTTGATGGATCTGCATGCAACATACCATACAATTGCATTCAAACACAATATATATCCTTCCTTCTTTTGATCATAAATTATCCATTAATAATTAAAACACACCATTGCCCGGTACATGATCCTCCAGGATTTCTCTTTCCCATAATTTCCACTTGCGGGTCTGCATCCATCGTATCATATCAAACGAACGTTTAGTTGTGGCCATAATTATTATTAATGATTAAACAAGAATAATTAACCAACCAACCTTTGCTCTCCCACAAATCATGGTGATGGCACTATACATGACATGAAACACTGCCAGGAAGAATATAAAGATATGCAATTGGTGCAATCCAGCAACTGATATAATTTGTTCATATCCCTGCAATCACAGCTTATATATATAACTAACTAATTAAATTAAATAAAAGAATGTAAAGAGATATATATATATATATATATATTGTTAGACACTAATCTAACATAAACATTAGTTATCATATGTTAGAAATAATATGTACATATGTTAAGTATTTTAGATAAAACTATATCCTAAGTCTAGATATAATAAAATGGATCGGCACTAGTCACACCGATTCATATGGAAGTTATGTATTGTTGGTTAGTAAGGGTCATGTCGGTTATCAAACACACCGATTGATATGTATATATAGGTTGATATTGTACATTTGTAAAGTGTCTTGAAAGTTTAAAGTTTCTAATAACTTCTTTTCAAAATTCCCTCCTCTCTTTTCCCTCCATTCAAACGTATCATTATTATTATTGTTGTTTGATAAGTGCAAATCAAAACATGGTATCAGAGCCGCAAGATTCAAAGACCCGTGGTATATTCGATGATGAAAACCGTTTAGACGGAAGGATCGATCTCGAGACAAAAGATGGAATTGTAGAACCATTATTCTCGGATGATTCAAGTGATTATGCGAATCACACTAAAGAAGCCATGAAGGCGTTCAAGATTGAAGATGACAAAGATCAAATTGAAGTCAAGTTTAACTGTTTTCACATCGGATCATCATCAAACAACAAAGAAGGCGCGAATGATAATCAAATGAAAGGCAAGGCGCGTAACAAGATCATTCGGCAAACAAGTAAGACAACGAAAATCCCCGAATACCCATCTATTATGTGTTGTGGTAAATATAAAGAACCATTTCACTTTAGAAGAAATTGTCCAAAGAAAATTGGTAAAACAGAATTTATGATTAAGAGAACCGAAAATAAAGGATGGGATGAGATATGGTTCGCAAGTTTGACTAGAAAGCAACATGGTTGTGGAACCAAAACGTTGTTTATGACTCTAGTTAATTCATTTGGGGTAGAAGGATGTCCACAAGGATATCACAAAGAATACTTTAGAGGGGAGGGAAATATCTTATTGACAAGTTCGGGACAAATAAACAAGATTAAGGATGTTTATTATGTACCGACTTTGAGGAGGAATGTTTTAAGTGTTGATGTGTTGACACAAGAAGGATATGAGATCACTTATTAAGGTGATGTGTGTCACGTGTTTAAACCGGTTCCAAGGCCGAAAGAAATAAAGAAAGTAAAACTCATAACATGTAGAATTTGTAAAGGAGATGATCACTTCACATTTAAATGCCCACAAAGACAAGAAGAAATGGGAAGTAGTGCACAAGATGAAAAGAAGGCGCAAGAAATTAAGAGAAAGAGAGAACCAAGTGATCAAGCAAGATTATCGTTTGAAGATAAAGAAAGGGCACTAATGTTTAAACACTTTGAAGAATTTTCGATCAAAGAAGATGAGAATGAAGCCGAGAAGTTTATGGAAAAGGGCTGAATGATGTACCCAACCGAAGAATCAAAATTACAAGATTGCATAGTGTTTATGGATCTTGTTCACATTGGTACATTGTTAGAAAGGCACAAGAGAAAGTTTGAATTGGAATTCGAAAAAAATAATTGAATGGTTTATGAAGGATTTCTTGAAGATTTGAATTCACGCTCCAATTCCACCAACGGACAACAATGGTTATCCTATTACTCTATTAGATTTGTATATGAAAGTTCAAAAATTTGGTGGATACAACAAAGTTACAACCGAAGATAATTGGAGCATAATTGGTTTGTCTATGGGGTATGAAGAAGGACAACAAAGCAAGGTGGATAAAGAGGAGATCGCAAATATGCTAAGGAGGACTTGTGTGAGATACCTAGAGATGATGGAGTGGTATCATTTGAAATACAAGGGAAGAGAGTTGGTGGTAGAAGTGAAAGATGACGAAATGGCCCAGTGCACTATCAAAGGAAAGATGACTATAAGAGAAGAAGATTTGCCACCAAAGAAGCGATCAAGACCCTCAAGTGAAGATTGAAATGTTTATGTTGATTAGGGGGTGAATGTTAGATACTAATCTAACATAAACATTAGTTATCATATGTTAGAAATAATATGTACATATTTTAAGTATTTTAGATAAAACTATATCCTAAGTCTAGATATAATAAAATGGATCGGCACTAGTCACACCGATTCATATGGAAGTTATGTATTGTTGGTTAGTAAGGGTCATGTCGGTTATCAAACACACCGATTGATATGTATATATAGGTTGATATTGTACATTTGTAAAGTGTCTTGAAAGTTTAAAGTTTCTAATAACTTCCTTTCAAAATTCCCTCCTCTCTTTTTCCTCCATTCAAACCGTATCATTATTATTATTGTTGTTCGATAAGTGCAAATCAAAACACATATATATACACATGTTGGATGATGATCTTACTTCCTTGCATTCTTTTGGTGGCTTATCTGCTAACCTCCTATGGTCATTCCACAACATCCTCTCTGCATGAACCTTCTGGTTTTCATATTTATCCTTCTTGCATGGCAAGAAATTCTTTGTAAGTTCCTTGGAAACGCAGATGGATGCGATATAGTTCTGGCTGAACACCAGAAGCAACGAAATGAACCCCAGTACCATAAGCTCTGCATCAACCAATTAATTAATAACACACTACACAATCATATACATTACTAAAAACAACACACAAACACAATATATGCTGCAGATCCATCCATGGACATACCGCTTTTGATATTCTCCAGTGCTTCCAATAGCCCTGGTTTATGTCGTTTTTTCAGAAACTAATTACACAACAACTCATAATTAATGTCAGCAATATAATGAAGGATTCAAATAAATTAAATTAAAATTAAGGATCAAATAGTTACGTACACGTCCTACGACATGAAGACTATGCTCCAACATCATCGAGAGTATAACGATGACCGCACAAACACACGCGACGGACCATGTTGCCGTTTGATCAAGCATTCTTTCCCCATCGACACCAGGCATTTTAATCAATTACTTACCTTAATTAGTTGTTCTTTATATTAATTAATTCCTACGTGGTCTTCTCCTTCAATTGACATTAATTAATTAAGCATACAATGGAGAGGAAAGAAAAATGATTAAAGTCGTAACAAACTTCAACCGACTTTTGTTGAGAATGAAAGAAAACTAATTAGGGAGCGTGTTAATAGGTGCCATTTTAAACCATCACCACAAACAACACACTCTCTCTCAACGTTTTTCTTTTATTTTTCCTTTCTAAAATAATACGTACATCTTTGCTCAACTAACGGAACAAATTAAAGGCAATCAATTCTTTGGCAACACTTGGATTGCTTCACCACATCTTTGTTTCCTAGCTACAAAATTTTACGTTATCAAATAAAAATGTTTTTCTTTTTGACATACACTTTTAGGTGGACATTGTAAAGAGTTACTTACATGGATGCTCTATGCCGTTAAATAGATTTTTCTTATTGTACGCATTTTATAATACTACCAGGTGGTCACACGATGCCGTGGGAAACACATACATTGCAAGGGTGTGCATCAATGGCGGACATAACATATTGTGAGGGGTAGCGCCCGCTACCCCTCAACTTTCGTGGCGTAGTGAAAAGTTTTATTTTATTTTTAATGTTTTTCATATATAACGTTACCCCTGAACTTTTATTTTTGTTACCCCTCAAAATATTTCAGCGCTCAAATTATCTTATGCCTCAAAAATTAAAACTTAAAAGCTCACACTCCCACTCCCAACTCGAACCACACATCAGCGAGCCAGCCACCATCCTACATCTTTCTTTCTAGGGTTGATCAAAAAGCTTGTGGCACTTGGAGCTTGCTCGCATTTAGTTCGGTAAAAGCTTGCTTGATATAGCTTGGTTTGAAACTGAGTCGGGTCTGGTCGGCTCAATTAAAAAGTAAGCCTAGCTCGGCTTGTAACGAGCCAGATTTGCTCGGTTTGGCTCGCTCGTAGGAATATTTCACTTATAATATATTTTATTTTTATATACATATAAGATATTATAACTTTTTAATTAGTTGCAAGTATTTAAGAGTACACATGGATATCAATGGTATATTTATGTATTGCTTAAGACACTAATGAATATATATCCTATCTCGTTGAAATTTGAAACTTAACTTGTGCTTGGTTGAAGTTGATTTTGGCCTTTAACGTATTAAGTTGAACTTATTTTGGATTTTTTCTTTTAAATTATTGAATAATAAATTTTCTTTTTAAATCTAAGCCTAACTAAGCCGAGCAAAAGCATCTTAGTTATAAAACAAGACGAGCTAGAGCTTGGATTTTTAGGTGAATTCTAAATTCGATCTGAGCCAAGTCGGCTTGGTTTATAATCGAGTCGAGCCCAAGCTTGCCCTAGCTTAGCTTGGCTTGACTCGACTCATGAACAACCCTACTTCCTTCGCGCCTTGACCATTCCCGACCACCTCTGATTCCCACCTCCGGCCACGGTCCACCACACACCATTCAACCACAGCATGCCACTGAGGTCTCAGGTCTCCACCAAAGCAAAATTTTTGAACGTTACCCCTAAAATTTTGGTCTACATCCGCCACTGGTGTGCATGGTTTGATTGTTATCTTCAGCCGAAGACAAAATCGGTTAGACCATTTTATTAACAAATTTGTTTTCGGTTTAATTAGTTAGATTGATGGTTTTTTGTTAGTTCATATAATTTAGGTTAATGAACATAGGGCTATGTGGCGCAGGGTTGTGACGTCGATTCATGGTTCTTCTCGTTGGTGGGGTCTGGTGCCGGTTAATAATTCCATTACAGGGGTGTGGAAAACTTATGCTTCCTTTTGGAATGGCTTTAAGGTGGATGGGGTGGGTTTCAACAGGATTATTCGCGGCATAGTTGGCAATGGTAGACGTATCCGTTTTTGGTTGGACTTGTGGTTGGGTGATGACCTCTTGAAGAACAAATACCCGGCTCTTTATGCGTTAGAAAAGAGCAAGAGAGTTTTAATTCATGATCGTGTGGTTATTACTTCGCTTAGTCGCACTTATGTATGGGATTGGTCGAGAGCGACATTTTCGAGTTAGGAGCTGATTGAGAAGGGTGCCTTAGAGGGCCTTCTTGATGCGGTCCAGTTTGTTGACAGGGATGACTCGTGGGTTTGGGAGATTGGTAGCTCCAAAGACTTTGAGGTTTCTGCGTTTAAACGTTGGATGTTACGGGCTGAGGTGGGTACCGGGAATTTTGGGTTTCAATGGAGTGAGTGGGTGCCTAAAAAAATGTAATATTTTTATGTGGAGGGCGGTGTTGGATCGTCTTCCGACTAAACAGGCTCTGGCTAGACGGCATGTTTTTATTGATGATCAAGTTTGCGCTTTATGCGAGTGTTATTCAGAATCTTTGGAACATCCTTTAACCGGTTGTGCTGTATCCTCGGGTGTTTGGTTCGCGATTGCTGTGTGGTGCAAGATTCCGCGGCCCTTTGTGTTTCATGTGAGTGATCTGGTGGAGATGCATAAAGTCAGTGAAGCGGCGGGAAACAAGAGATCGATTGTCCATGGTATTGTCATTATCACTTGTTGGAGAATATAGAGAGCGAGAAATGAGAAGATCTTTTCTGGTAAGGATGCTAAGGTGGTGGACATGGTTGCGGATATTAAGGCGTTGGGCTTCCTCTGGTACAAGCATAGGTTTAAAAAAGGGGTAGTGGACTGTACTAGTTGGTGTAAATTTGATGTAACGTGACTTTGTATTGTTTTTGGCTTTCGGCGTGTATCCCTGTCTTGGGGATAGGCGTTGGGTGCGTTTTTTCTTTTGGTAATGAAAGTCAATTTTCAAAAAAATATATATATATATATATATATATATATAATTTAGGTTAATATTATTGAGAAGTGATTCAAACCTTCCCATGCAGCAGGCACGTGTGGTGAATTGGTCATCCGAGTTCTCAGGCTTCTAGTTGTTTGTTTACGTTATTTAGTTTTTGAATAGGTTGTATAAATTGTTTAGATCCACTTTTGTTGCTATTTAGTTTATGTACGTTAGATGACTGCCTATTTAATGTGTAGTATGTTCTTGTTTTCAGTATTCACAAAAGCTATAAAAAAGCCTTGAGATTCAATCAAATTTTGTCAATTATCTTGTGTTTACAATTAATTTGTGCTTTGATCCAACAAATAGCCAAAACCAAATTTTGGCTAAACTTATTGGTTAGTGAAATTGAGACATAGATACAAGAAGTAGATGTATAAAAACAAGAAGTGGAAGTATAAATACATGAATTGGAGATATAAAAGCTAGAAATATATGAAAATAAGAATGGTTCGGTTAGTTTTAGTAAACAATTGTACGTACAAGAAAAACCGATAACTGATTTTAAGTTTTTTTTTTTTTTTTTTTAAGAAAACCCATTTTATTCCATAACTAAGAAAATTACATCAAGATAGCGGGCAGGCGGGCAACAAGCTGTGCCGCCACCCCTTTCTAAATAACAAATCCTAATCTACTAAAAACGTATCCCTGTCCACCCGGAGCCGAGACACTACCAATGGATTCTAGTTCGGTTTCGTTTGTTTTTTGTTTGGTTATAGTTAATGGTTTAGTTTTGTTCACCCCTAAATATTGTTAATCACGTTACACATCGACTTTTTAAACTTAAAAAATATTAGCAATATTAAACTCAAATTAAAGAGAATAAAACGTTTGTTTTTATGATTTATTTCTTTTTTTTTTAAATATTAACATATGAAAAAATTATGACATCTAAAAATCATGGAGTAATTACCTTTAAACAAGGAAAAATGTAACTATTATTTTAAATAAGAAAAAGTTGATAAAATAAAAATGTAATTAAGATGAAGGAAGTAAAGTGTAACTAGTGGTTAAAAGACTATTTTACTCTATTTTTGAGGTTGTACCTTATTTATTAATGAAAAAAAATTTCTTAACTTTTGAATATCTTAAAATACTCTTACGAAATGCATTATGTATAGTATAGATTGGTGGTTACTAATTTGGATGGCCTGGATGGCCGTGAGTCACTTTAAAATGTCTGTTTTGCTTCTTTACTAGAAGAAAAAAAAAATACTTAAAAACATGAAAAACATATAGCATAAATAAAGTAAAGATACAAAAGTTTTAAGACTGTACAGTGTGGCTATGCCCTTGAGGGATCATGAACCGACATGTGGATTCAACTCACTAAACCCTTACTAACCAATCATGCATGGGGTGGTGGTGGCGTGGACGGTGGTTAGGTGGCCTCAACGTCACCTTGAATTTCTTTTTTAAAATATAATATGAACATATAAACTAACAATTTAAAATAAAAAAAACATCACAATAAAATAAAACATTACATTTAAGATAAAAAAAAACATTCAAAAGTAAAAGCATAAATTAAAAACACATAAACTAAAACCTAAATATAATTCGGTCGTAGCATTTGCCACGACAACACATACTCGAACTCCTCATCCTACTCAAAATAGTAATCCACTTGAGTCACCTCTATGGCGACTTATTCGGAGTCCGTTGGTGGTTCCTCCATGGTGGCCTTGAATATCTCCTCAAAAACTGCGCATTTTGATTCGATGTCCATAAACTTGTGATGAAGTTCATCACTATGGCGATGTGTTTGACCGCACACTAGAACCCGAAATCGAATGAAGTGTTGTAGAGACTCTAGTGTTCTCGTGGACGTTTAGACACTCCAACGTTAGGGCTAACGTACTCTTCTTCCGCGTTCCACAGGTTGAGGTTTGTGGGTTTGGGTCTAGAATAAAATTGTGGGGTAAGATGTGGGGTAAATTGAATACAGAGGTTGTGTATATATAATGTAAAAATTAAATGAGGTTGGTGTAATTTAAAAAAGCAATAGTTGAGGGGACCAACGGTAATTAACTATAACCAAATATGTCTATTTGGCTTTTTCATTGTGTCAAATGTCATTATTGTGATTTGCTATCAAGATTTGTAATAGGCGTACAAGGCATTCTAGGTAATATCATATATTCTGTACCACATATTCTTAGGTCTATTTGTTAGCATGGATTGATCTAGTTACCAAAGTATTCTGTTGTATTATATATTGTCAATGTTAATGAGAAAATCATTTAGAGAAAATCTTCAATACCTTACTTTCACTTGCCCTGACATATCCTATGTTGTACAGAAAATTTGCATGCATACGCATTCTCCTACAGAGGATCACTGGAATGTGTTTAAGCGCATTATTAGGTATTTACAGGGTACTTGCGAGTATGGTCTTCACTTAAGTCCTCCTCCAAACTTATCTTTGCTTGCTTACACTGATGCAGATTGGGTTGGGTGTCATGATACCTGATGCTCCACCTATGGCTAATGTGTTTGTCTTGGTGATAATCTTCTTTCATGGTCTTCTAAGCGTCAAACGATGGTCTCTCGCTCCACTGCTGAAACTGAATACAGGGGTGTCGCCAATGTCCTCGTTGAAATCCGTTGGATTCGGAACCTCTAACTCGAGCTTCATCGCCCTCTCTCCCACACGACCCTCGTCTACTGTGACAACGTTAGTGTCATTTATTTATCTGGTAACCGAGTACAACATCAACACACCAAACATATTGAATTGGATATTCACTTCATTAGAGAACAGGTACAACGGGGGTGTGTTCGTGTTCTCCACCTCCCCTCGTGTTATCAGGTCGTTGACATCTCCACCAAAGGGCTTCTACATGTTTTGTTTGATGATTTTCGATCCAATCTCAACGTTTAGACTCCTCCCAATTTGACTGTAGGGGTGTAATAGCATATTATATGCACAACTTATTCTTAGGAATATTTGTTAGCACAGATTGATCTAGTTACTAAAGTTATTGTATTCTATTTTATGGTATATTATGATCAATGTTAATGAGAAAATCATTCGGAGAATTATATTCCTATACTAGGGATAGTGACACCATCAGATGGCGTATGAGAAAAAGCTTCATTAATGTTAAGGAGGTGAATGCAAACTTTCTGGGTGGAGGCAGTCGTCTGTGTTAGTCCATACAAATTTGTGGGTGGAGGTAGTCGTCGCTTGTGGGTGGAGGTGTTCGTGAGTGGAGGTGGTTGCCAGATGTGTGTGGTAGTGGGGTGGTTGCTAGATGTGTGGTCAGAGAAAGAGAAAGAGAAGTGGATGCCGTGGATAGGGGAAACCGATGTAGGAAATGGGTCTTATATGATTCTTTAATAATTATTAAGATTTGGAGGGTGTTTGGGATTGCGTTTGAAAATAACTTGTTGACTTATTGACTTTTCTAAGAAGCCAATAAGTCAATAAGCTGTTTGTGTAATCCAAAAACAATTTTGGTTATGACTTTTCAATAAGGGTGGAAAAACTGTTTTTAAGAAGTCAGAAATCATAGCTTTTGAATTTTTTTTACAAATCTACCACCTATACAACCAATCTTCACAATAAGTTAAGCGAAACATTAAAAAAAAACAGTTTATTGACTTTTTGACGTTTCTCATAACAAAAGCTAATCCAAACACTTTTTTGAAAACTCTTTTTCAAAAAGTCATAAGCCAATAAAGACTTCTAATCAAAAGTACTTTTGGATTTCCAAACTCAATCCCAAACACCCTCTTGGTATATTCTATATGTTTTATTTATTTTTATTCTTCAATAGCAAGGGTGTTTTAGTCATTTCAAACACACTTAATTGGAGAATTTAAAGTCCATAAAACGTAAGGACGACCATAGTTATAAAATACATACCACCGCGTATTTGTGTAATTTCAAAAAGTTAAAGTTGCAATATGGGCAAACCACATGTACCTTCCAAGCAATTAAATTTAACAAGTGTAAATGAAATACAAAATATTGTTAAACTTGGAAACGAGCAAAGAGACTCACGATTCTGATCAAAACTTTTGATCGACTCTTTTTATTAACTTGAATTAATAAAACATTACAACCAAGGGGTTTATATAGACTAGCTATTCTAATCCTATTAGAACTCTAATACTAAACATTATTATCTAAATATTAGGAATCATAATTCAAACCTAATACTAACACTAATAGATAATTCAAATAATAATTTAACAAACTTAATTATTATTTTACTCGTTTAGTCCTTCGACTTTAGTCTTCAAGTTGATATCGCCACAACTTTAACAAATATGTTCCTATGTGATTATTATAAATAAGATAAAAAAGTTGTGTGTTTATAAATGTTAGTTATAGTAAAGTTTTACAGTCGTGAATGTACAAATTACAGAGGTTTGCAAATTGCAGTTATATATAGCAATGTTTTACAATTCTGAATATACGAATTACAAAAGTTTAAAATTTGTAGTTATAATTAAATTTTAAATTTTTGAATATACAAATTACAGAAGTTTGCAAATTGTAGTTATAGTAATGTTTTATGGTTGTGAATATTTAAACAACAGAAATTTCTTTTCTACCTAAAATGTGTAATTGAAGTTCTAAAAGAGTAGGTAAAAGTTATCTTGTAAGATTTTTCTTCATTAAGAAAATAGTGACTTGAGGGAGTTAATACACATTTGTATCGCTGGATGGTGGAAGGCCGGGTTGTTTCATCGTAATATTGTACCTAACTTATAATAAGAACCTAGCTAGGATGATCTAGAAAAGGAGAAATCATGATGTAGATTCTTGGGTTGATCTTGAGTATGATACGAAGCTTCCATATCAGAGAGTTCCGTTTCTGAAGCATATGCTCTTGGAGATGGTGGAATGTCGATCTCACTCTCGGCCATGGAAGATCGGTGGTTTTGTCCATGGAGAAGGTGGATTGGGGATGAACCACGACTTGGTGTATGTTCGGGGCTCATTAGGCCTGACTTAGAAATATCTCCCACTCCCCCGCCGCCACCAACTTCTCGTAGCCTCTTCCTTTCTTTGGCAGCCTTTTGCCACTTCTTTAGAGCTTTGGTGGTTTGCTCTTCGAATATGGACTTTTTCATGTGAGTTCCCATCTTTAATTTTCAAGAAAATGGTCAACAAATTAGATAAGTATAATAATTAATTATGAGCTAGCTAGATATCCAAAATTATTCGTATGAGATCAGTTAATTGTTTTGATTCATCAAGTGCGCGCATGGTACTTACTTGTGTAACCAAGGCATAGAGAGGAAACGTGATGTAGCTACACATGATATGAACAAGCACACCCAGTCCAACTCGAACACCAATTCCCACCATGCTCTCATGGTAACAAGAATGTATCCCAAATTCATACTGCAAACAAATTAACCAACATGCATGCATGTTACTTAATTAATTGCCTAGCTAATTTCAACACCAATTCAATTTTCTTAGTTATACATGCATGTTGTAACTTCAAAAAGCTAGCTAGGCTATATATATATATATATATATATATAGTTGTGGACATTTGAAATGAAAAGCATGGCGATCTTAAAGTTTTGATGAAATGCTATTAGAGAAGTAAAATTTTCAATGGAGTCATCTCCAGTCTCCACCCATAGCTAATTAATTACAAAGAGAATGAAGTCATGAGTTCAACTAATTAGATATGAAATTAACGTACTCCATGTATAAAACTTGAAATCTATTGATCGATTTGGGTCTAAACAAGAGTTAATTAGTGTGAAAACTACTTACCACTGTCCATAAGAAAAACGCCATTTGGAATGCATTCTGCAAAGCACATAATTATATATATTATAGTAACCATGCATATATATTTACAAATAACAAGCTAGCTAGTAACTTTTAATATGCTATCTTCATGAAACTAACTAAATAATGCATGTTAATTTGTAGCTAGTATATATTATTAATTAAATAAAATAATTACCTGAAACAAAGTGAAATGGATTAAGAAAAGGACCAGTTGAGGGCTATTGAACCAAAAGAACTTGTTGGTGGGCTCTACCACTGGAGCCCCCCTAACAATAGTTGCCTTATCTTGTATTTGTTGAGCCATTTCCATTATCACTAGTTCCAGTTTTGTACCAACCAATAAAAGAATCTGCATATATGTATATGCCAATACATGCATGCTTTATATATATTTTACTAAATTATTATAAGTTTTATGTAAATTCTAGGATTGAAGCTAGGCATACCACGAGAGGGACAAAGGAGAGATAAGTAAGCGCATGCCATCCTGCATCATAATCAAACACACAATATGTCAACCAGTTTATCTATTATACTTAACTTTGTTTGTGTTGGTATATAAGTCCGCCTTTATCAGTTAGTTTTACAAATGTACTACGTTTGTATGTAACATCTATTAAATCATGCATACACGCTCCAAATAAATAGATGAAATACAATTTAGTAGAAAGAAAGTTGAATGTAAACATGTGACGGACGGAGAGTTAACCTACCATGAACATTTAGAAGTAGAAAGACGATGGAGAACATCCAAAGTGGGATACTGTCAAACATATGATCCAATATTCAAAACAACAACATGAATGAATGAATGATTTAATGAGAAAGTAAGAAATCATGTATATATAAGCGTACGTACCTTATACCAAGGACTGCCTTGAAGTCATCTTCCATGGATCTCTTGATGTACTTATGGAAATCAAATTTGCTTCTCGGAGCAAAATGTTTCTGTCGTTTCATTTAAAATTATGGATTAGCTTTCTTTATTATTATTATTATTATTATTATTATTATTATTATTATTATTATTATTATTATTATTATTATTATTATTATTATTATTATTATTATTATTATTATTATTATTACTACTACTACCACGACTACCACGACTACCACTACTACCACTACCACTACCACTACTGTAACACCCTGCCCCTCTCACCACCAATATTGTCCGCTTTGCCCACCCAGAGCTCACGGGTTTGTTTTTGGGTGCCCCGGTGGAAACTTCCCAGGAGGTCACCCATCCTGAAACTGGTCCCACCTGAGCACGCTTAACTGTGGAGTTCTCCTCTCATCCACTAACATTAAGCCTCAAAACGCGTTGGTGATTTAAGAGGCAAGACATTACTTATGAACCAAGGATCTCTCCTGGCCACGGCCGATGTGGGATTTTCCTGGGGTGTCACATTCACCCCCTGTTAGAGTCTCATCGTCCCTGATGAGGTATGCACCCACCATCCCGAACGGCACAGGAGTGGCTCTGATACCATCTGTAACACCCTGCCTCTCTTACCACCAATATTGTCCGCTTTGCCCACCCAGAGCTCACGGATTTGTTTTTGGGTGCCCCGGTGGAAACTTCCCAGGAGGTCACCCATCCTGAAACTGGTCCCACCTGAGCACGCTTAACTGTGGAGTTCTCCTCTCATCCACTAACATTAAGCCCCAAAACGCCTTGGTGATTTAAGAGGCAAGACATTACTTATGAACCAAGGATCTCTTCTAGCCACGGCCGATGTGGGATTTTCCTGGGGTGTCACAACTACCACTACCACTACCACTACCACTACCACTACCACTACCACTACCACAGATGATGATTGAACGTTGAGACTTACATTTATAAATCCATTGCGAATTGTCAAATAGTCCACCTTTGATATTGATCCAAAAAATTGTCTGAAGAATGCTACCTTAAAAAGTAAATAAATAAAATTACTAGTATATAAGTTTTTTTATATCAAAGAGAATAAATTGAATATATTTTGACAGGTAAATTACCACCCATCTAATTCCGGGTTTTGTAGAAAGCCCAGTGTGACGCTTAACGAAGGAAGTTTGATGAGCAAATCGAAATCTCGCAGGATCTAAATTCATTAATTCATGCCCGAAAAAAAAACATTAATAAAACTTCAAACATATATGCATGTACTTATATACGTTTTTATCTAAAAAAACAAAATAATAACCGTTTGTGAACTCGTATTCCAAAGAAGTAGTTTCTGCTTCCCAAGCCTTCCATTTCTTCATCTGTCCATTCCGACCATCTTAATTAATCAAGAAATACAAAAATAAATAATTTATAGTTGCAATATTTAAATCTTGCAAATTCATATATAAATATAGTGTGTGTGAGAGAGAGAATATACTTTGGCAAGACCAAGGCCGATAATAATGACACTATAAAGGACATGAAAAACAGCAAGAATAAAAATGAATATGTGAAGCTGGTGAACCGCCGAATATGATATCATCGGAACCATTCCCTACACACATCAATTCAATATCAATACAATACAATCATATAAAACACAATTAGAACTAGGTAAAATTACAAGTATAACAAAGTTAGACTTCTAGCTTTTTCAAAATAGACATTGACTTGGCGTTTTTTCCCTCTTAGCTCTCAAATTTACCAGAGTAGCACCCAAATTTTTTTGGCTTAGCCAACGTTTAAAAGTTGATGACTATTTGCAATTTCCCCTTGAAAGCACATCTGTAATTCATGACCCTCTATTATAAGGATATTACTTTTTAGTAAGGGAAGTCCATCATGTGTTTGAGAGAAAGGGGGTACGTTTAGCAGTGCACATATAAAGGACAAGAACACCAACCTCGGAACATTTACTTTTACTTTCGCTTTCACTAGCTCCTGCTAAAACTCTTCGGAATAGCATTTCTTCAGCTAAAGAAAGTAATTTTCGATGTTGATCACCTTCATCATCACCACCGTCATCTTTCTTTTTGTCATTCCCATCGTAATCTTTTGCTTTACATGGAAGCATTTTGTATCCAACCTTTTCAGGAACACATATCTTTGCAACATATTTTGTACCCACCGTTAATAGCAACGATATAAACCCTAATAGCATCAGCTCTAGGTTCATAACAAATCACAAAGGATTAATTAATACATAACTATTAGATTAAATTAATATCTATGGAATTAAAACAATCTAATTCTAACAAAAGTTAATCTATAAAAATGTAAATACAAAACAAAGAAACCACCTAACATCTCATAAATTGCTAATCTTCATTGTAAAACTAAGGAAGCATTCGTTTCACAAAATAAAACGGAATCCGGATGAAATTGGAATCTCAATTCCATTCTTTATTGTGTTTAGTTGGTAAAGGAATTAGAAATGGAAATGAAATCCTTCAATTCTTTTAACTAAATTAAAAGTCCTTCCAACATGTGAAGGATTTTTAGTAATTCATTGGAACCATTAACCGGTTGACATTGACGCATCCATCACCCAACCACCATCGACCCGCGCCGTCATGGCCCGGCCTGGCAAAACGTTGACCCGCACAATCTTGACTTGACACGACAGATCCTGAACAGACCCATTGAAGACCCAGACTGTTTCCACCTGATGGAGCCCTAAATTTTTTCAACCTCACAGTCCCATTAATGATCTGACGGTTTTGACCCGACTGGTCCTGTCGATGATTTGCACCGCTTCGACCCAACTAGGCAAGTCGAAGACCAACACCGTTTCGACCTGACGGGTACGTTAACAACCTAGACAATTTCGTCGCAACTGGCTCGTTAAGGACCCATACTGGTTCCACCAGACCAGGCCCGTTAACGACCTAGGCGGTTTCGTTACCAAGCTGGACCGTCTAGACCTGTTCGGGCCCATTACAGAATCGAGCCATTTCAACTCAACCGAGCCCATTAAGGATCTAGAAAGTTTCGACCACAGTCGGTTAAAGACCCATGCCGTTTTGACCCGACCGGGCCAATTAAGGACCTAAACATCATTGACCAGACCGGGCCCTTTATCAAACCGGACAGTTTCGGCCCAACCGGGCCAGTTAACAACCTGGACTGTTTAGACCTGACAGGGTTGATAACGATCCAAACCGGCCCCTTAACAACCGGACAACTTCGATCCAACCAGGCTCATTAACAACGCAAAGATTTTGACCCGCATCATTTGGATCCCGCCGGGCCCGTTAACGACCTGATTCGATGCATGTGGGTGGGTGGGGCCGCGGGGCTAAATCTATAAATTCCTATTTTTTTTTTTACCAACCGAACGAATCAAGTATAGAATTGGGATTCCAATTTCAACAAATTTCAATTCCTGTTGAAATATATAAATTTCAAATCCAATTTTTCGAATTTTAATTCATATGTAAATTGTAATTACAATTTTATTTTATTATGTGAAGTGAATGATACCTAAAGAAATTAAAAGATTCCGTTTTCATTTTATTTGGAATTTTAAAACATGGTTGTCTACTTCATGAAATTATAGTAATATGAGACCGAGAGATTATATATGTAAAATAAAAAATCTTTGGCGATTTAAAAAAACAATAATGACAGACACATTAACTTGCCAATAATAATAGTAGAAACGGTCATGTCGTACAAAAGAACGCAAACATTTCAAATTATAAATTTATAATTATAGTTGAACGCAAACATATATGTTATTTATATATATGATTAAGTTACCGTCCAACACTTATAGCCTAGTTGGTTGAGGGCCTAAAGTTTTCTATGCGAGACTTGGGTTCAATTTCCACTAGCTACATTTGGAGGACATTGGTGGATGGGAAATGAGTGATGACCCGGCCATTGACCGGTTTTACCGACTATTTCACCGTCGTGCCTTCGGGCGGGTGAGTGGTCGAGTTTTCCCGGGAATTGGTGGCAATTGGTGGTCCGGATACTCTCGAGTACCTGATTCACCAAAAGGGTGTCCGAGAGTGCTCGAAATTGATTCGTTGACCGTTAAAAAAAAAAAAAAAAAAAAAAAAGTCTAAAGTTACCTGCTTTCATTTTCTCCAAGGCTTCAAGCAATGCTTTCTTGTGTTTTCTATTGAACAACTGCATGCAAGTAATAGATATCAAACCTTACGTCATATCGTCCATACTCTTATCAAATGTAAATAGTTGTATATTTGCATCATATGAATATGATCTTATTAGACATTTAACTTGTATGCGAAATCATACAGAACTACGCTACATCTTCTTTAATCTCTCTAAAATCTCAATGTTCACTAATTTCTCATCTTTGTTCATGCTTATGTGTATACACAATTTTGGCTATTCATATTTGTTCATCCTTTTATATAAATAAATAAATACTCTTAGTGGGTTGCTATGGGTGCAACCAAACACTTGATCTTGATCCCTCAATGTAATTAGGTGTAGCGTGTTCTTTTTTTTTTTTTTTAAATCATGATATTATTTCTAAATACAGATTATCTCTAATCAATTATTAATTATTCTTTGTTAGGAATTGTTCTAATTCTAATTAATTATAAATTACACTCTAATTCACAAGCATTGAAATTGGAATTATGTTATGGTGAATACGAGATTCAGTGGGGTGTTTCGTTTTTATTATCTTTGATCAAATCATTTCCTTACATAGAATAATATGGAATTGAATTAGACAAAAACATTTTTAAGGGAGTACAAGTTTTATTTTATTTTTTTTGAAAGGATAACTTCATTAAACAATCACTAAATGGACTATCTCCAAGACGGAGATAACCACGGCAAAACACAATTACATTGTATCAATGATAAAAGAGTTTCAACCTATCCAATCGACAACCACATCCTTTCCCCTACTTCTAGGGGAGTACAAGTTAGATGGCATTTAAGACCATCATATTTACTTTCATAATTTATGCTTAAATCCATTTATGGTGGATTCAATTAAGATTGTTATTAAAAATATATATATACTATTTTGTTAACTTTATATCACATGGAGTGGGGAAAAAAGGAGAATCGTGACCATGAATGAGAAGATACATAATTATAAAAATAATCATTTCTCTTCCAATTTAAAACTCCTTCAATGTATAATAACTTTATATCATACAATGAGGGAGAGAGTTAACTTTTAACGTTTGATATTGTATTCTAGCAATTAATCATGTGGCATGTTTAATATTATGAAACCAATTAAGTATAGAAAGTAGCATATTACCTTGCCTAGCGAATGAATCCCATGCTCAATGATGACTGAAATGATTATGAAGACGGCACAAACCAATGCCACTGCCCATGTTGGTGTTTCCTCCAATGACCTCTCTGACGGAGACGCTACCGCCATTCAATTCCGACCGCTCAATTGAAGATCCGGCAAGACTTCTTTGGTTTTAGAGGGTTGGGCTGCAGACAAGAATGAGCATATATGGATTGAGTAAACAAGAAGTGGTACGTATATATGGGAGAGAAAAGCAAAGTTTATTAATTAATAGATACAAAGCGTGTTGATGGATTAATATATAATTGTTGAAACGGTCAACATTGTCTCTTTACTATTATCGTTGGATGCTTAGGTTTTGTTTACTTCGGACTCCTACAACTTTTTTTTTTTTTGAAAGGTACGTTCAATTTAAAAACGCCACAAGCGGTACTCAAAACAAGGACCCCGGGCACAAAACGACATTACATCAAATCTAACGGATATTTACACCAAACATTCCAATCTATACCTTTCAATCTAGTTCTATTTCTAAACCAAAAATACGACGACGACTTTATTTTTTCCATCACTTCAATCGCCCTAAGAGTCTTGCCTTTAAAAATACGAGCATTACGTTCATTCCATATCGCCCACATAGTAGTATAAATGATACCTCTTAGAATGTGCTTCGCCTGTTTCGTATTCGATTGAGTTTCCGCCATCGTTAAGAGGTCCGCCACATCGAAAGCAAAGATAGGAGTCAATCGGCACCATGCTCCAACTCTATGCCAAATCTCATCCGGAAAAAAACAGCTGGTGAACAAGTGAATTGCCGTCTCCGTGTCCGAGTTGCATAAAACACATGAAACATTCTGTATCGAGGTTCCACGTTTAAGGAGTTCGATTCTAGTAGGAAGCCGATTAAGATCTGCCCTCCATGCCATAATCTTGCACTTTAAAGGAACCCGCCCTTTCCATTTCACGTTCGATTTAATTACCGGATACAATGTTGTAGCGATCAGTTTCTTAGCCGCATTCACTGTGAATGTTCCATGTGAATCGGCCTTCCATTTCCATTTGTCAACCCCACCTTCCTAGTCAAAACTGTGAATGTCCTCAAGGAGATGAAACAGCTCCGAAACTTCTTCAAATGATGAAGGGGCAGAGCGCCAATCTCATGAAAGCATTTTAACCCCATTCACAAGCTGAAGCCAAGAAGCAACTGGAGTCCATTTATCTTTTTCCAGCATGAAGAGATTTGGATATAAAATACGAAGAGGATCTTCGCGCAACTAGTATCTCCCCAAAAGTTAATCCATGACCCATTTCCAAGCAAACCAATGAAATAGCTATTAAGAGAGTGACCATTAGTAAGCCTTTTCTCCCCTATTTGCACGATTTGTTTCCAACACCCTCTAGGCGAAAGACTACATGGTAACATAGTCTATGCTATGCTCGCACCATGACATCCCATAATAACTTTCTTTCATAAACTATTACCTTCGACTTTGAATCGCCACGTCCATTTTAGAAGAAGTGCTTCATTCACATCTTGTAACTTGGAAATTCCTAAACCTCTTTCCTTTTTCGGTTTAGTTATAATATCCCAAGCGACCCACGGAATCTTCCTTTTTTCACTAGAACCCACCCATAAAAATCGTTTCATAATAGCTTCGATATTTTCAATCACCGCCTTAGGAGCTTTATAAAGAGATAGATAATAAATTGGTAAGCTTTCAAGAACCGATTTAATTAGGATTAAACGTCCCCCAATTGATAAAGTTTTCGCTTTCCATGACATAAGACGAGCCTTTATAACTTCAACAACCAAGTTCCAATTGTTGATATGATTCATGTTAGCTCCCACTTGAATACCTAAATAAACGAATGGAAAACCGCCTCTTTTACAACCCAAAATCTCCATCATATTATCAACCTCCCCGTCTTCGGTACCAACCCCAAACAAATTGGACTTGTGTAGATTAATTCGAAGACCTGAGCATAAGTAAAAAAAACTCTAAGAATACGAGCCGTACTCTACAAATTCTCGCGAGACCATTCTCCCACTATTAGAGCATCGTCCGCATAGAATAGATGAGTAATATCCACTTCCTTATCTAGGAAGTTAATACCCTTAAATTCACCGATCTCTTTAGCTTTCTTTAATAACCATGAGAGGGATTCCATCACAATCAAGAATAAAAAAGGTGAGATAGGGTCGCCTTGATGAAGACCCTTCTCACATTTAAATTCGAAGGTCGGAGAGCCATAACAAGAACCGGGGCTCTCGCTGACACAAGAATCCCTTTTATCTACCCACACCAAAATACCTAAATAAACAAATGGAAAACGGCCTCTCTTACAATCCTTATAGTAATGTTCTAAATTGTTTCATATAATTCCTCCCAAAATTATATTATACTTAGATTGTTTTTAAGTATCGGAAATTTACACATATAATAAACCAGAGTAAAAACCAAATACAAATGGCTTAACCTACTAAACATTAAAGTGAAGGGAAAAAAATATTTTGTTTATTTTTAATTAATTTTCTTTAAACATTAAAGTGAAGGGAAAAAATATTTTGTTTATTTTTAATTAAAAAAATTTTCCCTTCTGCTTAAGCATACTTCCTAGATAAAACTATAAAAAAATTAGCTTAATTACGTCAGTAGAGTAATTACTCTATAACAATAATAACTACGTAATTACTCTACACTAATTTTTATTTTATTTTAGTACTAAAATACATGTTTAACAATATGTAAAAAAAAAAAGAGAAAAAAAAAATATTCTCCTTCACTTCTCACGTTAAGGGCTATTTGTAGGATAAGAACCATTTCTACAATAAATTTCCTCTAATAAAGCAATTGGGGTAGGGAGACATGGCACTTGGTGAGCCCATCCTCACCCTTATTTTCTGACCTAATTCCATCCCCCTGTTATTATGCATACTAGGGGCAAACCCGTGTGAAAACACAGGAAGTCTATAACATTTTTTAAGACAATTTGTCCCGAATTATAGAGAACGTAAACAGGCTTTACTAAGGTCTGTTTACTAAACACCAAATCAAGAAGTCAATCATCTGTTGCAAGCAAAGTCCGTTTACTAAGGTCTGTTCCAGAGTAGTGGGTCTGTTAAGGAAATCTGTCTGAAACAGCTGTTGATTCAAACAGATGTTCCTTCAACAGTTTTCTTTGTCTATCGGCAACAGATCAATGCCAAACTCGTGGTCTCCCAAATTCAAGACACATCCTTCAATAACGTCTTCCGTCTTAATAATCTAACCGTTAGTCAATTCTATGGAATAGTGTGTGCCCAACCTACTTAATTCTACCCCAAGGGTTTGTCTAAATTCGGTTGACACAAAACTAAGATCGACACCAATATCGAAAAGCACGGAAGCATAACGATTGTTAACTAGGAACGTACCGGTCACGACATTGGGATCCTCACGAGCATCTCCGGCACAAATCACAAAAGCTCTACCATGAGCCTGGTTCCTAAGCTTGGGGCAGTCCTTCTTGAAATGATCCGTAGTACCACACTCAAAACATCCTGGCTTTCCAGCCGGGTCACTAGCAGCTCTGGCACGATAGCGGGAGGTCTGATGTCCGATCTTCTTGCAGTTGTCACAACGAATACTATCACAGGATCCAACATGATGGCAGTTACACTTATTGCAAAGAGGGTGCGGTCCATTGTGCTTCTTCCGGGGCTCATCGATAGCAGTAGTGGTTACAACAAATGCTTTGGCGGTTTCTTTTTTCTTCCCAGACTTATTACCACCATTCTTACCTTTCTTGATATTTGACCATTTTCTTTTCTCTCCCGAATTTTCACCCTTTTCAGCTTCTTTCCTAAGCAATGCACCCATACGCACCTCATCGTCCGTGAGGCTGTGAGCTAAGGTGACAGCACCTTGAATGGTCGTGGGTTCAGCTGCAGTTACCATACTAAGAATCTTAGGGGGAGAGTCCCAAAATGTACCTTTCAACCCTTTTGTATTCCGGAATAACCATGTGGGGTACCAAACGAGACAGCTCATGAAAACGAGTAGTGTAAGCGGTGATCTCAGCTCCAACTATAGTTAAATTCCAGAATTTTACCTCAAGCTTCTGAAGCTCACTTCTGGGACAGTACTTATCCATCATCATCGACTTCAGTTCACCCCATGTAAAACCATACGCAACATTCCTACCCAAAGTCTAAACTTATAAATTCCACTAAGTCAACGCCTCATCCTGGAAGGTGCAGGTAGCATACTTGGCCGCCTGATCCTCAGCACAACCACTAATATCCAAAACAGATTTCATCTTCTCGATCCAACGACAAATATCGATTGCTCATTCAGACCCACGAAAATTCTTTGGCCTACAAGTCATGAAGGTTTTGTAGGAATAGCCATGTACTGAGTTTTTAGCTTTCGTGTCGTAGATATTGAGACATCATCAATCAAATCAAAGTGATACAAGGCTAGAGAAAGCGTAGCAAATTGATATATTACCATTATCATTGTCACTAGTCCTTCGCCTGCCATTTCCGCCAGATCCACCACTAGGCGGTGTGCATCATGTTGCGCAATAGCTTGCACAATCACGCGGGCTAGCTCATCGGACGTAGTTGGGAACGTGTTGTCCTCGGTATTGCGGGTGTTTCTTCTGGGCGGCATGACTTCTTTCTAATATATCATATCAAAGAATCAGACACATATTTATCGATAATATTGTCAATCATGTGCACATGAATAAACAACCATGATATCCACAATAACCATAACATACACAATCACACAACTATCGCATGCAATGATAACTATACACCATCACACAACCCAACAAGAACAACCAATAAATCAGTACATAAACAGGAAATAGAGAACAAACCAGTAAACCATAATATCGTCATTTCATTGACTTGTTATTAGTACATAGTTTTGTAATGGAAATACAAAATAAAGGGGGCACAAACGACCTAATACAAGTCATACAATGAAATAACCCAAAAGATACTACTACTGGTTAGGATAAGGAACAAGAACCACAAACAACAACCACAACTAAACTACCGAGGAGGTGGGAGAAACGCAGCAGCTAGGGTGGCAACAACAGACCTCATCCTCTGATCCAGCTCATCCACCTGGCCTATGCTCGAGGGTTTGCACACGCCTCCACACCTTGACCCGTCCACGCTCGGCCTTTGTATGCCCACGCTCAGCCTCATACAATCGCGCTCGCAAGCTAGTGAAGCGCTCGATGATGGTAGCCCTAGTCTGACCCTCAGAGTGTGCATCGGCCTCAAGCTCGTCCGCTTGCTTCCAGAGCTCGCGGATCAGGCCATCATGTGTACCGACCATGTCGCGCACCAAGTGAAGAGTGTGACGTGTAGGTAGTTTCCCGAGAGGACCGGGTTTAGGAGGGTCGACAGGGGGTTGTGAGGTCTCGCCACCATCAGCAGCAATGAAAATATCATTGTTAGAGTCCTCGTCACTACATTCCAAGTAGTCTACTACTGTAGGTAGGAAGGTCCCCTTGCGGGCCTGGGACTTCCTAAGCAACTTCTTCTGAGGGGGGCTTGGAAGAGTCAGCAACATGACTGGGCTGGGCTAGTGCTACAGGCTCCACAGCTACAGGCTCCACAGGTTGGGGCCTGCGCACACACTTCCTAGCGGTGCACACAACGCGATGCCACCAAGAATCAGACAGTGAGGGTGGGAAGAAGACTCCGGCACCTCAGCAGGCAGTGCCTCCTCCAGGAGAGGGGCGTCAGCTGGCGGCTCCACAATCATAGGGGTCAGGTCAGCGGCGTCCGCAGCGACTCCCTAGGCCTCACCAGCCGGGACATCAGGCTTATCATCCGAGACGATGGGGTCCAACTGCATGTCGTCTCCCTCAATGTCCACGTCCTCATCCTCATCTGCCCCGGGCTCTGAATAAGCGAAGTAGGCGTCGACGTCATCGTCACTAGACGTCTCAGGGACCATATATGAGTTGTCCTCCGAATCTGAAATGATGATCGGGTGAGCAGGGGAAATCATAATACTGTCAAAATCCAAATGTACACATACACATATATATAAGCATCAAGAACTCATGTAATATACTCATGTGAATACAATGTATGGAAAGAGCATGGAACTTGGGCAGTGCATCGTGATGAAAATAATTTTCATGCAATGAAAACTTTTCGTTTGGAAAAATCGTTGTAGTTATAAGCTAGTTTTTAGAGAAAACTAATTTGCTATAACCTTGAGCTCTGATACCAATATGTCACACCCCGCCAAGGCGGAAACACGGGATGCGACACGAAAGGTTTTCAAGCACAAGATTTGAGCAAACATTCATAATAACATAATATTAAAATACCAAATTTGTTCAAAGATAACAACCATCACAAGAGTATTGTTTAAAATGAACCACATGTTCTTAAGTTTGAAAACACAAAAAGATGATATTCGTGAATGAATGCCCAAATATGCCCCAAGTTCCATCCATTGGTTTAGTTACCTGAAAAACATGCATAAAAACGTTGTCAACATAAATTCGGTGAGTTCACAGGTTTAAAATAGTTAAAACATAAAGTTAATGGAATCCATGAATGACCCATCAATGTCTAGCTAAGACAATGATGATAATGAAGAATCATGAGTCCATAACCAAACCTCGACGTGTTGTGCCTCGCACATTGTACAATAAAGACAATGTATCATCATATGTGAAATACAAGCACTCTTTTCTCATATGTATCCGGGTTAGAGCAACTAACCAAGAGTGGGGGTGTCAACCCAATAGATCTATTCAAGTGTTTAATGGCTAAATCCATAGCTAATGGTTATGGGTAAACTAATTGCATGAGGTTTTTATGAGTACTCTAAACATAATGTCTCATGTATACCGGTTTGCTAGGAATTCATTCTAAAACAAGTAAACAATGCATGTCTTTCCCCAAAATATAAAATAGTAAAAAGGGGCCGTGAAACTCATCTCAAGTCCGTGCAGAGTGCTAGCAAGAATATAACTCGGTGTGCTAGGAAAATAGATCTACACGTCCTATATAGAATGAAAATATTAGATTATGTTTTATGTTTTCCTCTTACACATGGTTCACCCATCTCATAGTATATTTATGTTGGTATCATTGTTGACGTTTACACTTTCCAATATATTGTCAAAATCAAGGTTTATTATACCAAAAAGTACCCTTTGAAAACCATAACTCATCATCATATATTTCTAGCAAATAAACACATGTTATTCCTTTAAAAATACCAAATATTCTTATAGATCTTGTGTTAAACTAAGTACCCTTTTGTATATTTATAAATATAACACTTGACACACACATGGATGTTATGTATTACAGCTTTCACATACACACATGTATATACATATGTATGTCTTTTACTATAATACACAACCACACACATACATCTATGTAAATTCATGTATTTGACACCCACACCCACACCCATAACTATTTATGTTCATAGAACCTTCACACATACACACCCATATATGTATATGTTCCAATCCATTCACATAAACACTCATGTTCATGGTGCCATTACACTCATACACATAAAAATTTGTTTTACACACACACACATATACATATGCAAAACATACATACATATATATACACACGAGAAACATACATACATACATATATACATATACACACGAAACATACATACATATATATACACACGAGAAACATACATATATATATATATATACACACGCAATATACATATATACTACATATATATACGCATAACATACATACATATGCATACATATGGTTATTTTCCTAGGATTATCCTAAAGTGTGACATTTAATATCTTGTTTTTAAACGAAAAGTTGGTTTTTAAACAACATGGGTGAACTATCTAGTGTAAATATATAAAAATAACAAGTTAAGTTAGGAACCCATACCACTAGTGCTTGGATGTGGACTGATCTTGCTACAAGTGAGGAAGATAGTAAGATGGAGAGTAGTGAGTGTGTGTTTAGGAGTGATCAAGTGTGGTGAACAAACAAATGAGGATGTTCATCCATGGACTGCTATTTATCAAGTGAAAAAGAGAGAGAGGGAGAGAGAGAGAGAGAGATAGAGTTAGAGAGGGGGAGGGACGAAAGGGGTAGGAGGGAGGGAGGAAAGTATGAGACTTCTAATTATGGTAGGTCAACTAGTATGGTTTAGTGTGATTAAGGATGCACTTCATTTTTTTTTTTTGAACGGCAAACGAAACTTTTATTAGATATCTAAAGCTAACAAGGTGCTAGCACAACACAATCCGAGAACAAACCCGAGGGCATACACAGAAAACATAACAACATAAAATCCGAACCAACAAGACACCCCGACACTAACCCATTCTTGTCAAATCGAATCTGCACCAGGACTACCAAGACATATCCGACATTTTTCCACGGTTTGTTATCCACATATAGCTCATTATCTTGACTTCTTCGAAAATTCTACCAATCGGAACCTGTTTATTGTTGAAAATGCAATCGTTCCTCGCACGCCAAATGCTCCAAAAAATAGTGAGGATCACACCATATAGGGCCTTTCGACTTCGCTGACCTGCCAGAGCTGTTAGATGATATCGCAGCACATCCCGCACATGAAAAGCAATGCAGTCCGGAACACGGCACCAATTCTTCAAATCAAGAGATTTAGTGGTCTACTCTAGTCAAATGGAGGTGACTGAAATCTAGATTGTGTTGGCTCAAAATCATCATAATGTGACTAATTAGAAGATTATGTTTCATATTCTTTCCATAGTGTGACCACTCATGTGTCTTTTAAGGTGACTAGTGAGAAACCCGCGCATTGCTGCAAGACGGTTAAGATAAATATATTTTAGAACAATGAACAAGTGTAGGCGTGTTAGCCCACCAAGTTGTGGGAAAAGTGTAAAAACATACTTTCTTCCTTCCATTGTCTATGAATGGAAAACGATGTATATGAAATAACCAAAAAGGTTTTATTAGGCTTACTTGTGTGATATTGAAATTAAAAAATAAACCTTAATATATTTGCTTTCAGTGTGCCATTTACAAGAAAACTTTGTTACAATCAATTGTCGATAGATACCTATGCATCTTGCTCAGCCTTGAGGACAGGGTTATCGACATCTGCTTCTGTGTCACCAACACACTCATCAATCTTATGAAAAGAAAAACAAATTTTTATAAAATTAAGGAGTTAATTTTTAATATAAACCTAAAATTTGGTTATGCAGTTTACCTTCATAGATTCCATTTCTTGACGTACATCATAGTTCTTTCTAGCACTTCACTTCCTTTGTGAAATTAAAGGATTATAATTGATATGATATTGATATTGATGAATGGTTTTTATAAACTTTTTGCCTGTCCCGAGCTATATACAATTTGTAACTGATTGAAGGAGAAACCCTTGTGAGGAGAATCACTTTAAAGCATTAATGAACATAATGGGAAAACAGATAGCGTGATTATCTTCTAGAGGCATTTAGGGAAAAAAAAAGTGGTAAAATATAGGAAATTGTAAAGAAACCCTTTATATACTATCTTAACTTTCGACAATTTGGACATATTTGTCAATGTCTCATCCTTTATAATGTAGTATAGATAATAATAATAATAAGAATAAATATGTAACACATATATTTCTGTTTTCCCACCCACCACTCGTCAAATTCTAAAAACAACTTCTACCCCAGTTGTTTCAAATGGTTATGATTGAACAAAATCTAAATTGGATTCATTCTAAACTTCAGACTTAATTCTCAAATAACATTCTATTTCTCGACTCTAATTACTATATAATAATATATGTGATTTTATAAAGACAGGCTTTAAAAAACTTGAAGTTTTGATTCATAATATAATAATTTAAGATGCTTTCAAAATTTAAAAAATGACTTTATGAATATTGTTTAAAAAACATAATCCTTCGAAAAAATTGATAACTTTTATATAAAATGTATTTAACCTTATTAATAATTTCTTTAAAATGGAATAATGATTTAGGTGTAGGCAACATTTAGAGCTTTTCTACATTCATAGCAAGGTGCATTTAACCATTTCATTCAATATCACAAAAAATGTACAAGTTGCTTTTGCAAATAGGGGTAGTATTGGAAGAATTTTCATGACATCTTGGGTGTAAAGCAAAGAACTCTTCATATGTCATCTTAACTTTGGATAATGTGGACATATTTGCCCATGTCTCATTCTTTATACTGTAGTATAGATTAGGCTTGTTAGTTTAATAAAAAAGGCATTATGTATGGTGCATGTGGGGGGGGGGGGGGGGGCTACTAGGAAACAAGGAAGGAGGGATAATGCATTTTGGGAAGGTGATCTTCTATAGGTTTTGTTAACAAAAGAAATCATACCATTTTAGTAAGTAATCATGATTATGTTAGTAAGATTCTAGGCATTAGTTGACTAATCCCTTGATTAGACCAAACATAGGTGTTGTGTTTGATAATAATCCATTTGAATGACTACACATGTGATATTAGATTTGATGTTTGGAAAAACAAAAAGAATGTTATAGGGGGGTTGCGACGGTTTGTAGGCCAAAGGAAAACAAGGTTTGTGCAATTTTGGGTAACACCAACATCTTAGGTTTTTGGTTGATTATGGAATCTAACCATAAATGGTATAATCATGCTTTTGAAAGTGATAAGATGTCTCCTTTGTTCTTCTTGCTTGGGCCGATTTTCAAAGGAAAAAGGAAGGGAAGTGTGTTGTTAAATCATGGTTTAAGGTGTCACTTCATGGATTATAGGGTTCAAGTGTTGTTAAATATTGGCCACCAACGGACCCAAACTAACTGAGGCTAACTCCGTTAGTGTGATGCTGACGTGGCATGTCACGTATGTTGCCACGTGGGATCATTTTGCCACCTAAGATGCCACGTAGGATCATTTTGTCACCTAAGAATGTCACGTCAGCATCACACTAACAGAGTTAGCCTTAGTTAGTTTGGGTCCGTTGGTGGACAATATGTCGAAAGTTGAGACCGCTAGTGGTTATTTTCGTAGTTAGGACCATTATCGGCCAAAGAGCAATAATTATAATTATTTATTTTCATTATTCCTATATGTATCAAATACTTGTTTTTTCTGTCCAAGTGAGAAATTGTGAAAGGAATACGTCTCATATCGACTAATAACATGTACTTGTACAAGGATATTTTATCCCAAGAAACATAGCTATGTAACGAGCCTAATTCCACTTAATATAATATTTAGCCGGCCATATATTTGTCTCACCTAGGAAGCACGATGTACGCGCTTAGCACAAGACACATAGCCATTTCTTTTTTGTTTCTAAAATACTTGTTATTCAAAATTGGGGTTTATGGATTCTTATTATAAGATGTAAGAAATAAAAACTTGAAATTATATAAACAATTTACACTTGAAATATTCTACTATATATAAAGTTAAATATAAATATATAGGTCAAATAATTTTGTAGCTCGTCTTTTCTTGTATAACAATATACATTATATATAAGGTTAAGTTATTTTACAAAGGCTACAACAAATGAGAATGGTGAGTAGGATACAAAAAACATAATAAATCATGAAATATGACACAATGAGCCACAAAATATAATACAGTTTCAAAAAATATAACACAATGCTGAAGAAAAAAGACACAATGAATTGAAAAAAATGACACAATGATGAAAATGAGAAAAAGACACACAATGGTAAATAAAATACACAATGATATAACACATATTCTAAAAACTACAAGCTAAAACCTCAAAAAACGAAGACCTAAAAACTAACGTCGTAGAATTCGATAATACGATTCCAATGCCGCTTTAATGAGTTCAATCGGATTCCATTCTATATATACTTGCATTGTTGATCCACGACACTATTGAGAAAGCTATTCTACGCTTAAGAACAACTCCAAAGGTTAAACAAACCAACTTGGCTTACTTGTGCTCGTTGTAGACTTGGATATATGTCATGTCTTTTTCTCGCAATGAGATTCGGGTAAGTTGTGTTAACATAATCGAGCATGTTCTCTCATTAGAAGAGATAAAGAGTTTACCTCATATCTTAAGACTTAAAATAAAACTGAAATTCTTTTAAAGTCACTCTAAAACAATGTGAATGGTTATGTTAATATAAATTTTATACATTCCATTCACTTATAATTATAATCTTCAATAATCTTTTGGTTGCTTACTTTGTTTTGTAACCTTTATTCAGTTTTCATATTTTTTTTTTTCAGAAATGTCTATATCATATGATAATTATTGCAAAATGGTCCCAAAAAAGTTATAAATGTGGTCTATTTAAATACTAGTTAAAGCAATCAAACAAAAAAAACAAGAGTAGAAAAGTTTAAGATAAAGCCAACGAAGCTTTTACAAAACATGACACGATAAAAGTGAAAAATATTACTAGTTGGTTTGGAGTTGAATGATACTCGCTGATTTTTTGTGGGTATAAAACATATATGAAAAACTAACAATGAGATAGTTGCTCGAATGTCTCGAATGTCTTCTTTAAAAATTATCTATGACCAGGTCATCTTTGACACCCGAGACAAACTAAGTTCTTAAACTGTTATATGTATGGGAGGTTTGTGTTTAAAAAGAAAGTATGATCCTACTTATTTAGAGAGTTAATAGCCATTTTTTGTCCCTGTGGTTTGGTCTAGTTTGCCACTTCTTACAAAAGTTTTTTTTTTTTGCAATTCCTTACCTGTGGTTTGGATTTTTTTTGCCAAATTCGTCCTTTTTACTAACCCAGTTAAAAAACCTCGTTAGTGTCAGGGGTAGGGTTGTCTTTTTACAAGTCAGGGACGAATTTGGCATTTCAAACTTGCTCTTCCCTCCCCTGAAATTTCCGGTAGGTTCTTGCCAGAATCCGACCACCGGATTTTATTCCGGCCAACCCAAAACCCGGTTATAAGAATGTTTTAATTCGTTTAAATGTTCCCAAAACGTTTCTCCATTTGTTCTTATTCAATTCCTGGTCTTTATCGTACATTTAATCCGTTTTAATCGTGTATTTAATCGAGTTTTATGAAGGTAACCGTCGGAACTTTATGTCAAGATCAAACGTTCGATTTTGCCTAACGACCTTATATACTGATCATTGAAATACATCACACAACCTTTGTGCATCACAAACCCACTTTTAAACAAATCAAAACGTGACCAGAAGGTCTGTTAATCTCGACGCAAAGCTTCGAACATGTGCACCTCGTTTTTTTCCGTATGCCACATTGTAAGTTCGAAACTTTTTATGTCGTTTTGATTGTTGTTTAACTCCGAGTAAAAGCCCTTTATCATTGCTGCTTAATCGTGTCCGATTCGGGTTAATTGAATCTGATTCTAGGGTTAGGGTTCTTGAAAGTTAAGTTTGGGGAAGAAGATGATGTATTTTATTTAAGTTTAAGTTATTTTGATTTCAAATTTATTCAACAAACTTGCTTCTTGGTAGAGTGGTTATGTATGTGTGGTTCCATAGAATAGACCCGGGTTCAAGCCTCTCAACCCGCGGGTCTTTTCTTTATTTTTAAACTTTCATCATTAGGTAAATCCAGTCCCTCAAGGTTAACTGAATTTTAAATGCCAAATTCGTCCTTGACTGGTAAAAAGACAACCCTACCCCTGACACTAACGAGATTTTTTAACTGGGTTAGTGAAAAGGACGAATTTGGCAAAAAAATCCAAACCACAGGTAAGAGATTGCAAAAAAAAAACTTTTGTACTGGAGTGGCAACCTGGACCAAACCACAGGGATGAAAATGGCTATTTACTCCTTATTTAGACAAACGGATATGACATTTTGAGAAACCACAATATCATTTTCTTTACCCAAATGAAAATCCTATTTTTTTATTATCCAACCCAATTTTTAGGGCTGATATATCATGTCACACATGAATACGATAAGACACGAACACAAAACTGATAAATACGAACACGACACGATAACATATTGTGTCATTTTATGCAAAGACGAGCATGAACATGTTTATAACACGTTAACACGAACCTGTTTGAAACATTAACCATTAAATTGTATCCACAAACCTATGAATGAGAGACTTAGTGATGTCGACGTTGAGAAGACGGACGGGTGACGGCAGACGGGTTATGGGTGATAGCGGACGGGGACGGGTGATGGCGACGGCGGACGGGGATGGTGAAGTTGAGAAGGGAGGAGGAGGGATGATTGAGCAGTTTATTATGTTTGTGCTCCGTGATTTGAAAATTGAAAATTAGGGTTCCTTCATCTTTAATCTGCATATGTATAAGGTATACCCCAACACCATATATAAGTTTTATAAATAAAAATTCTTAACATACCTTAACGAGTGTTTAACATGTTAACGTGTCTATAACTTGTTTAGACACGAAACTTGTTAAGGTCTTATCGTAAGGATTGATTAAGACACAAAACAAGTTAAGGTCAAACACTAAACATATTAAGGTCGTGTAGGTAATTCGTGTCATGTTATCATGTTTGTGCCTGAAATTTTCAGCCCTACTAATTTTGTAAGTATAAATCACACTGCGAGAATATTGTGCATTAGCAGCGACAACAGAGAAGTCGCCGCTATTGCTCGATCCGACGCGGTCACACGGGGGTTTAAAACGTTTAAGTGAGGGGTTTTAAAACATTTCAACGTTGATTACGAAAGAGATATGACGACTGGAAGTTCATCGTACAAGAGGCAACAAAGATGACGCCTTTAGCGGCGACATATCATCGTTATTACCTCTTAAATCTATTTTACCGGGAAAAAGGTTTTCATCCCTTATTATTTTCCTACTCTCCTTCTCCTCTATCTGCTGCCACCCATCTCCGAAGCACCACCACACCAACGAACTGTCACGACCACAACATTCAGCCACCTTTTCGAGCACTAGCGCCACCACCAACCCGATACCACCATCACAGCTCTGAAACCACCACCAGAGCTCCGTCTCTTTGAACCACCATCAGGTCAGCCGTTCTTCTTTTTTGTTATATATTTAAGTTTTAAAGTTTTTTCTTAAAAATATTTTTTTTTCTTGTAATATATGTTTTATAGGAGCACCTATCTACTACGACAACCATCGGAGCATGTCAACCACCACAGTTAGTATATGTGTGGTGTAAGTAATTATGTATTTGTATGTGTATGGTTATACATATGTTTTTTTCTTAAGGTTTTTAGTCTTTGCATGTGTATGGTTACATATGTGTGTGTATGTATGTATCTTTTATGTTAATAGGAGCGCCTATCTACTACGACAACCACCGGAGAATGTCAACTACCGCGGTTGGTCGTCACTAATTGTTATTTTTTTTGTTTAATATTTATGTATTTGTATATGTATGGTATTAGTAATTATGTATTTGTATGTGTATGGTTATACATATGTTTTTTTCTTAATGTTTTTAGTATTTGCATGTGTATCGTTATATATGTAGGGGATGGTTTAATAGAAAACTCATTTTATTGAGAGAACTCGAGAACTTTATATTACATATGTGCAATATATCATGTGTGTAATATGTGTAATATATATTACATATGTGCAATATATCATATGTTGCATATGTGTAATATATATTGCACATGTGTAATATATTATATGTTACACATGTGTAATATATATTACACATGTGTAACATATGATATCTTTCGTATGTGCAATATATGATATATTGAGTGTATTACATATGTGTAATATATTACACATGTGTAACATATGATATATTGCACATGTGCAACATATGCAATAGTAATATATTACACAAGTGTAATATACAACATATGATATATTACATATGTGTAATATAGAGTTCTCGAGTTCTCTCCCTAACTATGAGTTCTCAATTGAACCTTCCCCTATATATGTATGTATCTTTTATGTTAATTTGTGTATGTATGTATATATATATATATATATATATATATATATATATGTTTTAGGTTAATTTGAGTAGTTTTTAAGGATATATGATTTTTTTTTTTTTTTTTTTGAAAATTGGAAACCTGGGAACATGTTTTTAAGGATATAAGTTTATATATATAGGGTTAGGATCCCTTGAGAACTCGATGAGTTGTGAGAACTCGCGAGAACTCGACGTAAAATATGAAAAAAAATAATTTGTTTTGCACACTAGTGTAAAAACACGTAAACCCCGCTGTAATTTTTTTTTATAAAAAATACATTAATTTACACCAAATTACACCGGTGTAAGGGATTTTTACCCCATACAAGTATATTAATATTTTATTCATTATTTTATTGTTGTTTAATTTTGGACCACATATTCATTTTTTATTAAAATAAGTGTGTGGCTATAAAATGAGTTCCTATGGTTCTCACAACTCATAGGAGTTCTCAAATGATCCAGATCCTATATATATATATATAGGGTAGGGATCATACGAGAACCAACTTTAGGGAGAGAACCAGAGAACCATTGTCAACACAAACAAAAAAAACCTAAAAACCCCACCTCCACCCCCTAAAAACCTAAACCCGCCCACCTCACTCCCTAAAAAGCTAAACCTCCCATCCCCCACTCCGCCCCAACACCCCCCCCCCCCCCCAATTGTGAAATGCACATGTGCAGCTAACCCCACACCCCCCAAAAACCAAAACGCTCCATCCCATCCCCCAAAAAGATACCCCCTCTTCCACCATACCCAAAAACTAAACCCTAATACTAAACCCATTAAAAAAACATAACTATAATAGTGAAATGCACATGTGCATGTAGTACAATTATCTTATTTTATAGTTTTATATAGAGGTTTTTTTTAAGTTTATTCACTAACAACCCCAAAAAAACCTAACCCCATTCCCATCATACCTAAAAACTAAACCCTAAAGCTAAACCCATGAAAAAAAAAACCTAACTATAATAGTGAAATGCACTTCGCGTTTATTTAAAGATCATTTAATAAATTTTTTTCTACCTTATATATCATATCACATCCGTTTAATGATCATTTCATTATGGCAATTGATAATTTATTCAAAAGTGTGCTCTAATAGTGAAATTCACATTTGCATACGGTATATGTATGTATATATATATATAACAGCAAAATGCACATGTGCATAAGACCTGACGTAATTATGACGTAAAAAGGCCATTTTTTTGTTTTTTTTGTTTTGTATTTTTTTTATTTTTTTAGAAAGATTAACACTAAAAAAACATTTTGGTGTTTTTACTTTTTTTATTTTTTTTATTTTTTTAGGTTATATAATTTTTTTTATTGTTTTTTTGTTTTTTGGTGGAGGGGTTTTTGTGTTCACACTTGGTTTTTTGGTTCTCTCCCTAAATAGTGGTTCTCAAATGATCCAATTCCTATATATATATATATATATAGGGTCGAGATCCTGTGCAAAGTGTGTTTTGTGTGAGAAGGGTAAGAAGTGTTTTGGACCATTAGATCATCTTAATCTATGGTGTGGATTAATTGGATGACATTTTTGTAATTAATATTATAATTTTATTATTTGATTATACCATTAAGGGTAAGATAGTAAAATACACACTCTAATTAATTGCATCATTAAAAACTCATCTCTCATCTCTCTCCTCCTATTTATTATGATTCTCTCCCTTTCCTCCTCTCTCTCATCAATAATTACAGATCAAAAAAAGACTAAGAAAACACTGTTGTATCGTAAAACACTATACTACACTGCTGTAAAATCACAAAAAACATAAAAACACTGCTGTTTCGTAAAACACTATACTACACTGCTGTAAAAATCACAAAAAACATAAAAACACTGCTGTTTCGTCAAACACTATACTACATTAAAAAACGATGATATGTATCTTAATATAAAAACTAAAACACAGTACGAACAGTTTTGAAAAAAATATAAAACACATTATTATGAATTGATTCGAATAAAACACACCAATATGATCGTGAATAATACAGAGAATGAATGATATTGTGTTGAATGTTAACAAAAAATCTGTAAAATAATGTAGAGGATGTGAAAACAAGAATCCCTAATAATGCTCGGTATTAATCACGAATTAAATGAGATATTATCTCCTAAAATAAGATTATCAAGCCAATTTACAATCTTACCCTTTTATGTAATATAATATGCCTTCATGTTATTGGTTCTCACACTTCTCACACAAATTAAGTTTTTCACATGATCCTAAACCTATATATATATAGGAATAAGATCAAATAGGAACCACTACCCTAGTTAGGAACTTAGGAATCAATCTGAGCCATCCATCTTTGATTTTGATCTAGGGGGTAGTTGTGTAATTAGACAATTAAATATTGTCTTTTAATTTAATTAAAAAATTTATATATGGCAGTTATTTTTTATTCATGCGATTTCTTTGCCATATGAGATTTCTTTGCCTTAAATCTCTCAATCTCTAATTCATAAAAAAAAAAAAAAACATCGATAGTATTAGTTGTTATAATAAACTTGTCAGATCTAAGAAGCTGAAAACAGTAGGGTATATATCAATATACAATGATGTACATCTATAATGAGGAATGTATATAGTATTATAAAGTTGTCAAATTTATATTGGTGTATATGTTACTAATCAGTTATACATTGATATATAATAATGTCTATATTTTTAGCCAATAAATATAGTAATGTGTGATAAACACTGATGGGTTATACACCGATTGGTATGATAATATTATACATGTTAGTACATTATACGCTGATGTATATGATTTGATTTTAGACTAACATGGAACACTTATATTAGACAGTATGGGATCAATAGATACAAGTCACTACATATACATCAGTGTATATGTGGTAAAAGGTCAATAGATACAAAAGTTTATATTAAACTACTAAACCACTAGTAGCTAACATCTGGGCAGGTGACCTATGTAGCAATAGATATACGTTGGTGACCTTTAAAAATAGTGTGTACTATACACCATTGTATAGAGTAACGTACTGAACACTTACAGTTAATAGCTGGTCTGTATATCTTTATAGCAATACATATACATTGGTGAATATCATTCATAATTAGTAATATATAAAACCATGTACATGTTAAAAAACAAAAACCAAGAATGTTTTAATGATTTCTTTAGCAAAAAGTGAAACAACATAAACAATAATGTTTTTAAAAAATGTAAATGAAATTAAATCCTATTTTTCGTAATCGCCATCAGATGCTTCTTCAAACTGTCCAAATTTGAAACCACAAGCATTAGTGTATTCACTTGACGTCAACATGACCGTGTATCCGAAACCTATAAAAAATTAAAAAAAAACATAATTAAAACAATTAGCTATATAAGATTTTGCCATTAAATACACTTGTTTCACACATTTATAAATGTTTATAAATGTGATATACACCAACGTAATAAACACTACATTTTGCTTATCAGTTTTATTCATACAGTCTCTTATATACACCAAAGTATAGTTTACACTAGTGTATACTCAACTTATACCCACGTCGACTCTCCTTCAGTTTTAGATTGAATGTTTTCAAACAACATAGTATACACCAAAGTATAGTATACACTAGTGTATACTCAACTTATACCATCATCGAGTCTCCTTCGTTTTCAACCTGACAATCTTAAATTAGGGTTTCATAGATGAATCAATTACCTTTATTTATAAATAAACACCAATGTATATTATTTAAACCGTACAATCCAACCACTCAACGCAAAAGCATTTTCCAGAAATAACAATGAAATTAAAACAATCAATAAACATATTTCGATCATATTTATAGAATCACAGAACATATTGAATGTACATTTCGATCAAACAAAATAAAAAAAAACAATTACTCAAGAGAAATTACTAAAAATTAAGAATAAGAATGAAAGATCGAATATTCATACATACCTGTATACGAATTCTTGATCTTCATTAGTTTTCTGATATGTTCTTCGTAGGTTTTTGATGTATACACGTATGATTTGAGAATTTTGTGGTGTTGTCAGTTACTAGTATTAATATAATAACCTATTAATAATCATGTACCAAAAGTCAATAATACCCCTTGATTTAATTAAAGATTTAATTAATGTTTTACTTATTTACAATCATGCCATTAGAGATCAATGGCTAAGATTGGTTCCTATGGTTCCTACTTAAGGTATGATTCCTATTTGAACCCTACCCTATATATATATATATATATATATATATATAGGGTCGAGATCCTGTGCAAAGTGTGTTTTGTGTGAGAAGGGTAAGAAGTGTTTTGGACCATTAGATCATCTTAATCAATGGTTTAGATTTAATGAGTGGCATTATTGTAAATAATGTTATAGTTATAATAACTAATTAGGCTACTTAGGGGTATAATGGTAAAACACACCCTACATTTAATTCACATTTAATTGATACCTCTTAAAAAATAGAAACCACCATTAATTCTCATTACTCTCTTTCTCTCTCTTTCTCCTCTCTCTCTCCCTGCGCCACCTACACAACCGCCATCAACCACCACAAGCCACCACCATCAACCGAACCATCATTCGACAGCCACCATCACAAACATAAAAATCGGAGTGTTTTTTTAGGGATGAAGATGAAGACGACATGAGGTGATAATGATGTGTTTTATGGTGGATTATTTTAAACAACATTCATATTTTTGTGTTTTATGTTCAAAGGATTTTTGTGTGGTTTAGTGTTTTTTGAATTTAAAACACATTTTAAATGTATGTATAGTTGTGTTTTTGAATGTGTTACTGATTGTGTATGATGAAGATAAAACACACTTGATTATGGAGAAGACGATGATAAAACACACGGGACTGTTTAAAACACAAAGTTGAGAATATGGTGATAAAACACACGGGTATGAACGTAAAAACACCTTGTTGATGAAGCAACTTACAAGACTATAATAAAACACCAATGTGCATAAAAAACCATATTTTTTTGCATCAGTAAAACTCCTTATAAAAATAACACAAAAGGTGTGTTATACCTTCAAACCTTATGGTATACCAGTAAAACACCATGTGCTCACATCAGTAAAACACACCAATATGAATGCTGTTTTGGTCGTATATAATTCAGTAATGAATGATAATGTGCTGAATGTTAATAAAAACTCTATAAAAATTCGTGAGATGTGAAACAAAATCCCTAAGAATGCTCCTAAATTAAGCACGAAATTAATTAGCCATTATCTCCTAAAATAAGATTAGCAATGCAATTTACAATGTTACCCTTCTATATAATAAAATAGGCTGCACTATTATTGGTTCTCACACTTCTCACAAAAAATAGGTTTTGTACATGATCCTAAACCTATATATATATATATATATATATATATATATATATATATATATATATAGGAATGGGTTCATATGAGAACCCTTTTGAGTTGAGAGAACTTAAGAACTAGGATGGTCCAATAGGAATCTGACACATATGCATGTATTGTGTATTTTATTAATGGACATTTTTGTCTAAACACATTGTTTATCTCTCATATAAGTACAATCAAGTGTTTTTAATCAGAATTTTGTGTTGAATTACTATCCATTTTGTCAGTCCTTTTATACACATCCCAATGTGTTTTTTCCCGCCCATAAAGTTGTCTAACAAAAACCCCATACAAATATATACACATCATATATACAGACATGCCAACACCCAAAAAGTAGATCAAACTCTCTCTCAATTACACAACCATAAGAAACCCGAAAAACACAAGGTTGTTTTCCGTGAATATGGACGACGAGGATCACGCCGGTGATGGGATTGGAATATTCTCCGAACAAGAAATAGAGGATGTTGCAGTTTTCCTCACCCAAAAAGATCAAGCTAGTGCAGAACAAGGCAATGGAAGGGAGGAAGGAGAGTAGTGTGCGATCGACTCCAGATAAGGGGAAAAAGGTCGTCGTTGAGGATGAAGAGATGGGGATGTATTTCAGGAGTCGATCGAGGGGGGAGTTTTCTCGTCAGATGATGGTGGATCTTTTGCTGATCCCTACAACATTTTCCCGGTGAGCCAACCGGCTGTAGTTAATGATGATGGTAAATGTGCACCGCACCATTTTTTTGGGGGGGGGGGGGTTTGTTCGTTAATTTTTTTGGTGTGTTTTTGGGGCTAGGTGTAATCGTTTTATGATTTGGGTAGGAAAGTTTTATTAGGTTTATGTAAAACACAGTAGGTGTATGTTGAACATAAAACACACTCCTACTTTTTTAAATATGTAAGACAGTAACAAAAACAAATGATAAAACTCATAAAAGGATATGTGAATGAATATTGTGCAAAAAAATCATTTTTTTAATTCAAAATCATGTGAAAATCATAGGAAATATATTAAAAACAAATGTATTTTAATCTCTCATGTTATAGTGGGGGTGTTTTTAGTATGTTTTTTACAGCAAAAAATATGGTCAACGGGAACAAAGATTAGTGTTTACTAGTTTTACACCAGCGTAAAAGGTAGGCTTTTTACCAGGTTTTACACCAATGTAAGAGTTTTAGTGTTTTTCTTGTGTTTTTTGTCTAAAGTAAAAACAGTGTTCATGCATTTTTTTTTTTTGTTTTTTTTTTTTTTTTGTAGGGGCTGGGTGTGCTTACTGGTTTACGCCCAATGGTACTCGCTACTAGAAACCCATAGTAGATGAAAGTGTAAAACCGGACATGAACGCCAGGTACAGGGAGTGGGAAGATGTTGTCAAAATGTATGAGGCGTACGCGGAGAAGTGTGGGCTTTCCATCAGGATTGGAACCGTGAAAAGGGCTAAAGGTGTCATCACCCATAGGTACATTTTATGCTCAAAGGCTGGTAAACCCCAAACCAAAAGAAACTTCGACTTGCTAGATGAAAGTTCCCTGAAAGTCAGACAGTCAAGTTTCCAGGTGTGCGAATGTAAATCAAGCATCAGAGCCAAGATATGCAACATTTCGTCGATGTGGCAGATTTATCATTTTGAAGAGGCGCACAATCATATGTTGGTTCCTGCTTACAACCGGGACTTAACCAAAATAGGGAGGAAGCTAGATTTCGCAACGAAAGATTTCATCCATCGTCTAAGCCTCAACAAAGTTGGTCCATCAGTAGCGCATAGGATGCAAGTTAGTCTGAAAGGAGGACATCACAATGTGAAGGGTACTCCTGCTGACTACAAGAATTTTGCAAGGAGCATGCGCATGTTCATTGGAAACAGGGATTCGCAGATGTTGATTGACAAGTTGAACGACAGGGTGAAGCATTTGCCGAACTTCTATCTCAAGTACAGCCTTATTAATGGGGAGCTTAGGTACGTTTTCTGGGCGGATGAGATATCGAAGATAAACTATCAAGATTTTGGTGACGTTCTTGCATTTGATGCAACATACCAGACAAACAGGTAAAACTAGCAGTTTGTGTTTGTTTTTTTTAATCCGTGTGCTATTTTTTTTATGCGTGTTTTTTTAACAAATTTTTTGGGGTTTGTGTGTGTTATTTGTCCTGATCAGGTACAATCTGATTTTTCTCCCTTTTACCGGGGTGGACAACAACAAACGATGTGTTACGTTTGGGGCAGGCTTGTTGTTTAATGAGACAATCGAGTCCTATTGTTGGTTGCTAAACACGTTCCTTGGAGCGCATGGGAAGCAACCTAAGTTGGTCTTAACGGATCAGGATCCGGCGATGAAGCAAGTGGTGGTTGTGGTGTTTACTGAGGCAAGGCATCGGCTTTGTATGTGGCACATTATGAAGAAGCTGCGAGCCAAGGTAGTGCATTTGTTACCTTTTTACATCAGTTTTTTGTTCTTGCAGCAGTGTTTATTTTTTTCTGGCTGAAATGTGGTTATTTTTTTATTTTCCATTGCCAAAAAATAGCTTGCTGGAGGGGATGTTGACAATTCAGAAGTACGGGCCGCAATCCATAAGCTTGTTTGGAACGTCTACGTAAAACTGTCCACATTTGAAACCCAGTGGGGAAAGTTACTTGACAAGTATGGCCTGACTGAGAACGACTGGTTAGGAGACATGTTCAATATCAGGGAGCTTTGGGTGCCAGCATACTTCCGCGAAATCCCCATGTCGTGTCTAATAAAGACTACATCGCGGTGCAAAAATTCGAATGCAGCATTCAAAGTTAACTCTAGCTGGGCTAATACGCTTGTGCAGTTTTTGTTGTGTTTTGATACCACCATGGACTCCCAAAGATACAAGCAGAGGGTTGCGGAGTTTCAAACTGATAGTCGGGTGCCTGAATTTAAAACCGGATGGAGATTGAAAAGCCGTGTGTTGTGGTTTATTCGCAAACGATATTCCACGAAGTTCGCAAGGAAATTCAGAAAGCGTTGTTATGGTGTTTCATTACAAACCAAGAAGAGGTTGACAGGTTGAAGGTGTACACCGTTACGCATCTTGACAAACGGACAGACCCGGTGAATGACTACACGGTACGACTTTTAATCTAAATTTTTTGTTTTTCCTGTGTTTTATTTTTTAATTTTTGTTCTTTATTTATTTTTACTTTTTTTTACCCACACCCCCCTGTAAAATGTAATGTGTACAGGTTTAGGTCAATTCTGCAAACGAGGATGTAACATGTTCGTTCAATTCGTGGACGCGAATCGGATGCTTGTGTTGCCATATTTTTTGTGTTTTTAGCTACACCAAAGTTGAGGAAATCCCTGACAAGTACATCATGGACCGGTGGAGGCGTGATGCGCTCCCAAAATCTGTGTTTTCCATAGATTCGCGGTACGGGGTCGACAACAGTGATAGCGCTGTCAGGCGCAATGAGTTGCTAGATATGTTCAACCAATGCGTCGATCGCTTAAGTCTTTCACCCGACCTTTTAATTATGTTTTCAGAGTAATTGAAGGCGATGAAGGATGATCTGGTTGGTAAGGTCGTTGAGTCAGCGGAACCAGAGGGTTCAAACCAGAATGTTATCGCCAACTTGTTAGGTGTTCCAGAAGAGGTTGAAGTTTCCTGCAGCAATCCACATGGCATTAGGAATAAGGGATGCGGTACCTATCGTCGATTAGTGGGGCCGAGCGAAAAAGCTGTGACAAAAAACAAGAAGCATCCGCGCCAATGCAAGACCTGTCTAGAGTTCATGGCTGGCCATGATTCCAGGAACTGTCCCCTGAAGAAGGATGCCGACCCCTAGTTCTGGTATGAACTGGGCCCCCCAGCAGCTGCTTTTATAAACCTCCCCCCCCCCCCGTTTATTATGTTTTTTGTATGTAACTAAGAATACTGCATGAAAAACTTGCTCCTATCAATTGTTTTTTTGTTTTGGGTGCCTTTTTTTTTGGTATGGTGTAAATGTTTCTTCCGCATGTACGTAGTACGTATGGAACGGGCATTTTATAAACCATGACAATGTCTACGAACAGGGGGGGGGAGCTAGGTGGTGCATAGGTTTGTATGGTGGTTCCCTCTTTTTATATAAGTATCTTTTGTGTTAGATGTGTGTTTTTTTATATGTTTATTTTTTTATTTTTTTATTTATTTTTTTTTTTTTTTTGCATTTTGCATGTTTTTGTTTTTATGGAATCTTTTTTACACAGTAGAATGCATCAGAGCAGAAAATGAGGTAATTTACATAAGTGTAATTTACACTAGTTTTATAGGAAGATAGTAGATGCATAGATACCAAAATAAGTTTACATCAAAAGTCACAAAACAAAGATACTTCAAACTGGGGATAAATTACACCAGGGTAAAATACCTCCACCCAGCATACATAAGGTTCAGCATACATAAACACGGACAGGAAACACATTCAATCCCACATTTATTTTTTTACTCACACAGATTGCATCAGAGCCAGAAGGCAGGATACTGGTCTTTTTTAATAATGCCCTTTCGGCGACATGACTGCATCTGAATCTGTTTCGTCCTCGGATGGCCAGTCCAAACCCACCACGTCGTCTTCAAGGTCCTTGTATGCATCCCATGGGGAGTAGGGTTCCTCGTCAACTTTTTTGAGGTATTTTGGTGTAGGAGTCGTGACTTGTTCCCCGCTGCTGGTTTTGCCAGAACCACCACCAATGTTAGGATTAGTCACCGGTACAACAGGTCGCACGTCCATATCCAATGGTATCCCATACCCCAGGTCTAGCAACTTCAATTCAGTCCCCTTCCCACGCTCCGCGTACGAGACACCTACCCCGCGGTAGCTAGCACGTGCATGCCCTGAAATGTGCCCCCTGACTGGGGTACACCGGTAGCGGACCATAGCCTGGCCTGGGGCCGTACGGATCGTGCGCGAGCGACTTGCCCTTGTCATTAGTAAACACCGAGGGTGGGCCGTAGCCTGGTCTCGGGCTATAGTGAAATGTGCCCCCCTGACTGGGGTACACCGGTAGCGGACCGTAGCCTGGTCTGGGGTCGTACGTATTGTGCGCGAGCGATTTGCCCCTGTTGCCATTGCGTTGAACGTTGAAAACGGGGGGGGGGGGGGGGTAGTCACCCGCTGTATTGGTGGAGGGCTAATCATCAAACCGTGGGTTGGGGGTGGAACGGTGGTGTTGTACGTTACACCCATTTGCGAACGATCCCATACTTGCACTAGCTTCCCCTTCTTGTCGTTACGCGGAAATTTTTGAGGTCGTTCGTCACCACCACCCATTCCTTTTGTTTTTTTGGTGCTGCCTGTGTTATTTTTTAACAAACGAAAATTTGTGAGAAACAAAACCAAACTCTAGTAAAAATCAATAAAAAAGAACAAATAAACCAACATAAACATTTTTCTAGAGGTATGTTTTTTACACCGAGGGGACAAGGGTATGTTTTTGTATTACCTAAACTACCGTTTTTTTTTTGTGAAGAAAGATTTGCAAAGTGTTTTTTTCCCTTTTTCTGCCCCCTGAGAATCGATGAGTGAATCTCCCCCATAATCTTGAGGATGATATAAATAGACAAAGGAAGTGACCAATGCTATGCATAGAATCATGCATGCAGTTAAAACAGACATCAATGACCCATGTGAAAATGTAAGGAATAAATCAAGATTCCTATTTCTTTTGCATACCTACCCTTCTGTCATTTTTTGTGCTTTGTGCAGTGGAGTTTTTGTGGGTTTTACACCAGTGTAAATACTTTTACACAATAACCAATGTGATTAAAGTGGGCCACGCTGCCACCTATCATCTCAACTGTGTGTTTTTTGTTTTCTTTTACCAGTGGATACATGTGCAAGAGTATAACAATTTTGTTGTTTCTTTTTTTTTTTCAACAGCCCCCGTAACCACTCCTATTTTCATGCACTGGCTGCCAAAGTCATTTTTGTCGCAGCACTCGTAACCACTCCTATTTTCATGTTCACATACCACAGCGGGGGAAAGAAAAGTCAACTATGATAATATTAAAAAAATAAATAAATAAAATAAAGGAAAACCACCAAAAAAAAACACATGAAATACGTGATGCTTACCGCCACGGTTCCCCGACCATCATCACCAGCGATCGTCACTGTGTTCAAACCATCATCTACCGGCACCCGATCAGCGGTCCGAGGCGAAACCCGGGCAATCACCCATTCACCACCGTCTGATGATAGCAGCCTTACTATAGCCTGTACACAAAAGCACATTTTTTAATATTTTCTTTACACCACTGTATCAAAAAACTAAGCCGTTCACCTCTTTTTTTGTCAAGTGTACCTTCAGAACTGTCCGTTGCATTCTTCCGCGCCTCCTTCTTGTATTGCTCAGCCAAATCTGTAACAACCTCGTTTATTGCCTTCGACGGCGTTACAAACTGTTTTGGTTCCTCAACGCCGACAGCAGCCTGGTGACGTAACGTGCCTGTGTACTCTGCGCGCAGTCCAGCCACGGTACTGTTATTCGGAAAACGTGAAGCCAATGATGATAAAATTCCCTCTATTCGCAACTTTGATGCTTTAAAATCCGACAAACTTTCACGTGCCGCATGCAACTCTCTCTGTAATAAAATTTTGTTATGAAATTTGTTTTTTCAGGAACACAAAAAACATACAAAATATACCTCCAGGTCATCATTCCTGCCACCAGCCAAAACATCTCCGAAATCAGCCTGCCAACCGGCCTCAATCGTGCCAACAGTCACTTCCTTTAACCTCCCCAACCCAAAGCCCCCATGTTGTATCTCATACTCCTGACGTCTGCTTAGCAGGTCAAGCGACCAGTAACGGGTAGGCCGAACCCCTACTGGAGTGTTCATACTCCCAACCGCAAAACTATCAACATATAGTAACTGGAAAGAAATTTAAAAAAAGTAGTTAGACAGTAAGACAAACCAAAGTATAAAAAATCAATAAGTTCATGTAAGCCACTAACCGTCAAGAAAGTCAATGGGCCAGCGAAGGCGCACCCTGGATCGCTGGGTCTCCATTTTTGCTTACAAGTATTCACCGAGGTTATCATGTAATCACACCAATCAATACTCCCAAACTTCGTGTTGCTAGTAAAGCACTTTGCAATCTCTTCCCTACAAAGCCCATTCCCATGTGAAGAGATCATCGTTATCATAAACAACATAATGAAGTCAACCATGAAGAAGAACAAGTCTTCATAATCATCATCATGTATCTTAGTAACAATCAACGACGGTGAAACATAACTTTGCAGTGGGTAACGATTGCGCCAGACTTTTAATTTTGGATCCCACTCGTCGGGCTCAGTAAAAGATGAAAACTTCACACCGCCAGTTGGGATACCAAACACCCTATCAACAACAGCAGCATCTACTGCCACCTCCCGTTGACGGCACTTCAGTCTCATCCGTTCTGGCTGGAAAACATCAACCACATAGTGCGCTAGTTTTATCGGGATACCGTCGACTATGAAGCCCAACAACGCCCCAAAGCCCATCTCCTTAACTACCTCGGGCTGCCTGCTACTAAGTTTCGAAACTGCCAAAAAAAGCTGTCTCCGGGATGACCACGTCTTCAAGCTCCCCCATGACTGTTTATGTGGGGCATTCGCCATTGTCCTATGTGTAGGTGTCTCAGACACATACTCGTCATCTGATTGTAAAATTAGCTTAACCCTTGCTCGCTTGTTTTTCTTTCGACCCCTGGGAAACCTCAATGTACCCTCCGCCCCTGTAGATGATCCGATATAAATTGGATCATTTGTACGTTCTTCGGTACTAGGGCCTGGCGTGCCGTCCCCTGCACACCAACTCATTTAGGGATCCAAAAATACCAAATTTTTAAACAAAATAAAAAACCCAATGAAACCGTGGGAAACTAACCCCTTAGTCTGGAACTGGGGCTAACAACTTCTACAAGCGTTGAAAGTTCCCTATGGCCTCGTTTAGAGCTTCTTGTATTGGCAATCATTTTTTCTTTTGTTTTTATGGGGGCTGAGGCAAAAAAATGCTTTCTTTTCTTAGAAACTGGGCAGCCACAAAAAAACCAGGGGTGGTCCAGGAGTCGTTTTACCCCAATGTATTAAAAATAATCAAGCAACAAAGTTTTCAAACCCTAAACGGATTAGTAGCAATTAAAAAAAAAAATACACGCTAAACAAACTTTTTACTCCAATGTAAGAACACCAAAACATATAATCACATATAACAAAAACCACAAAAACATGAATACATAAATTCTCCACAACTATATTATTCCGCTGTGCAAATCTGATTACACTTGCTAAACACATAAGTGTTCACAAGCAAGTAAACTTCAAAGAGCATACTGATCCAACAATATGTTTGATTGGTACATCATGCTACTAATTTATAGTAGTTATTTATAAGGGTACAAGACAACTAATGACCATAAAAGAAATAAAGGCAATAGCTTAAATCAAGCAATGCATTTATGCATTTGACTTTGACTTGAAATCTTTGACTAAAGGCTTGTAATATGGATCTTTGACTAAGGAAATGATGTAACACTGATCCCTAAAAATCCTCTCTTTCTAACAGTCTTCCCGTGTTTTCACATGGTTATCCACCTAGTAAATATTAAAGTTGATGGCCTACCCCTTTCAAACACTAGCTCTTAACCTCCACATCTTTTTTGTGAGATGGCATCCGTCGCCGCCACCGGTGTTCTCAACCACCACCTTTTCAGCCTCTACAACTGCAAAACCTAGATCCGGAATACACAGGAAAAAGGTCACCGCAAATAGATCTCGCTGGATCGTTTTCGCTGTATAGACGAACACGGGTGTTCGTTTGAAGTGGTGTCACGGTGGTGTTTTGAAGCAAGAAAACTAATTAGTAGCTTTTTGCCATTTTCTTCTTTGGAAAACACGTGTGTCGTGTGGGTCCGTGTTCTTCAAAATTACATGGATGAACCAAACTACACCTCAAATTGTAGATGTGATAGACCAAATCCCTGCTTTGTTGTGCCTCTATTACCCGTCGCATGAACATGTGGCCGGAAACCATGACAACAACTGGTTTGCTTGTCTGGAAATCAAGGTCGTCCACCCCTGATCGTTAGCTTCTTTTGATAAATAAACAATTGTTTTATATAAGAGTTAGGATTTAAATCAAGATTTCCTGTTGACAGTATTTAGTTGTAATTTTACTTGTATACCTTTATTTCAATTTCAAGCTACTAGATGAGCTAAAAATTACACACGGATGGTGGGACTGGTGTTCGTGGCCATGGGCGTAGTCACGTACAACCCAAAGTGTACGGTCGCACACTTTGAAAAAAAATTTAGTATATTTTACTGATGACCGGAGGAGGGGTGGTGTGGGGTGGGTGGTGGGCATCATATTTGTTATTTAAGTTAATTTAATCAATAATAAGAGGAAGTTTTGGTCATTTTACATGTGGTTACCTGGAAATTTTAACAACGTTAGTAGTTAAGGACCGTCGGTGTTACCGAATTCATACCGTGAGGAGCATTAGTGTAACTTGAGGGCATTGGTGAAATCTGTGCAAAATACGGGACCATCCGTGTAATTAACTCAAAGAGAAATGGATATAAGTATTGTTACATGTTAGGAGTGTTAAGTAAACACTTGTACGAGACTATACTCATATCTAACACTTTCAACCCGGTTTTCAAGGAGGCGAAGCCACCAAGTGACTATGTAGTTCCAAGGAAACAATAACATCGAACAACTAAAATCAACTAACATGAACAAAATTATTTTTTAATTTATAGAATAAAACCACATTGCTAACCAACAAACAAACAAAAAATATACTACTAAGCACGCTAGGTCCACGGCAACGAAACCACCTGACAATTCTAGCGAAGATCCACTCCAGAGGCGACACGTGGTCCACCTTTTTGAAAAAACTGCCTGCTCGCACGCGTGGCTCACCACGCGCCTAGCACCAGACGGAAAACGTGTCCTGTCATGTGTCAGACATCACCTGTCATTATGGCGGACATCCCCTCTGCGATATGACATGTCTTCTCGAGTCCTGCAAACGTCTCCTCCATTTCTCCTCGCAATTAATTCTAACTTTTCAAATTCCAGCGCATTTACTTTCAATCATTTCCGGAGTTAATGCCAAATGTTGCGCTTAATTTCTCAAAATACATATGACACATCACCCCGCACACGCATCAGTCCTTTTTATTCCTACTTGCCAAGTTAGCATCTTGCGTTGGGTTGACGTTAATGCATAAAGACGTTCTCCGCATGATTCCTTCTCTGGTTTATGCTTGCCACGTCATCATCATGCGTTACACTTACGTAACTCATAAAGACGTTCTCCGCATGGTTCTTTTTCAGGTTCATGCTTGCCATATCGTAAACATGCGTTACACTTACGTAACTCATAAAGATGTTCTCCGCATGGTTCCTTCTCAGGTTTATGCTTGCCACGTCATTAACATGCGTTACACTTACGTAACTCAAAAAGAGCTTCTCCATGGTTCCTTCTCAGGTTCATGCTTGCCACATCATTAACATGCGTTACATTTACGTAACTCACAAAGACGTTCCCTGCATGCTTACTTTTCAGGCTCATGCTTGCCACATCATCAACATGCGTTACACTTACGTAACTCATAAAGACGTTCCCCGTATGGTTCCTTCTCAGGTTCATGCTTGCCACGTCATCAAAATGCGTTACACTTACGTTACTCATAAAGACGTTCTCCGCATGGTTCCTTCGCAGGTTTATGCTTGCCACGTCGTTAACATGTGTTAAACTTACGCAACTCATAAAGACGTTCTTCGCACGGCTCCTTCCAAGGAACATGCTCATCAACAGATCAAGAAAAGACTAACAAAAAGTCGGATGAGCTATCACCCTAAATTAACTCTTTCTAGTCAAGCACCCCACCCATTCTTTTAGCAAGACCAGGAGAAGCACTTGACTGGGGGGAGTTGAAAGGATAGGGTCCCAAATCCTTGCGCAGACAAGGAGCCTACCCCCACAAGATAGCTCAGAATTATAAGCCTTCTATGGAGTACCCCATGAGCAGTAAATATAAAGGCAGGAAGATGAGGATAACAAAGCTCTGCGAAGTGTCTCCTACGCAGGAACAATCATCTGCGCAGGCTCTCCACGGACCTTCAGAAGACGACGTGTGGCAGAGTTGGCCCAACAACTCTGACCACAAACAGTGACGGTGTAACCCCTTGTTCCTACCATGCTGAGCAGGTCACTATGCAGCTTTCTGTCAGACGTCACATCAGACGCCTTCTAAAAGATCAGACTGACGCTGTCAGGAAAGCATACGCCTCCAGCCACTCTTGTTGCGCCATGTGGACATATGGCAGGGCGATACACTCTTTCTCTCTCTTCAAAATTAATTGCACTTTGTCTTATCTTAATTACTTTGTCCGATCCTAATTAATTGGGCCGAAAGGAGGCAAACCCATAACCCGGGCCCAAGCCCATCGTTGTGGTTATGGGTTAGTGATGATTAGCCCATACATGCACTATATAAAGTAGGTCTCCCCTCGTCATGTAGGCATGCAATATTACACATAGCAAGCCAACACTACTTTTGTGTCTGTACGTTGGAATCATACCGATTACCTAGCAATCGCCTCCTTTCGTACGGCCCATTTGATCCTTTCTTTTCAGGTTTCGGTTTTAGTCACGAGTGTGTGGAAAGGATTATACCATGTAGCAACCACGAGTTCAACACCATGATCGCCCCAAATTTAGTTTTGAAGCTACACTAAAAGTGTTGCTTGATGTAGGGGGGAAATGGAGGAAAAATGGACCAAAGTAGCAGAGGGCACTGACGACGCCCTAGAGGGCCGTTGTCGACGGCCCTGTATGGGTGATGCCCTAACCGTCTGTCAACAGCCTGGATTGACGAAAAAACTAATTTTTATTATTTTAGTTTTGTTCTATTCTATTATCGGTTAACGGGTTTTTTGGCCTTGTTTAACCCAGGTATGAAAGCTCTGGATGCCAGATGATGATCACGCCTTGAATCGAGAACTGAACGCGCAAGACTCAATCGCTTCCGCGACTTTTGAATATAAACTTATAAGCCTGATTTTGGGATGGATCATTAGTAATATCTTTAGCAATCTTGACCGTACATATGTCTTGGATAATGGTGCTTATGGATTAAAAGTGTATCAAACCTCGTTAAGCATGATGGGTTTTGTTTTAAATTTTTCCAAATCAAGCTTGCACTACAAAATTACTTCTAAAATTACCTATTTATTAGGTAGGGTCTTACAATGTGAACAACCGTGCAAAATGGGGACCGGGTGTGCCACTACTCCATCAACACAACGATTCCCAGCATTATCTTGCAAGGGTATTATTAGAAAGTAGAAACAATAATGCATTTCTAGAGTGTAGATATTGTAAATGCATAGTGGGTATATATACCTTTAGAAAAATCTAGTTTGTGCAATAATTTTCAAAATCAATACAATATACCATATTGCGCTTTGATTCACGCATAGTCTCATATTCATACAGACAGGTGAAATGGATTTTGCACCATCCGCTAAACACATCACTAGAGCTACACAAAATCCAATTAAAGGCATTATCCGCTTGATAGATATCCATTTTATCTGGCTTTTAATATTTATGTAAACTGACGTAAAGTCGGCTACAACACAAAGTCTAGTTTCCTTGAATTCTTCTACTTTCCCATGCTTGAATATTATATTTCCACAACCACAACTACTAATTAAACTTTAACATAAGTCAAATGATAGTGGAATTAAATAATACTATCAAAATCCAATAAGAAAAATGTGGCTCTGATTAGAATTAAAACATGTTTGAGTAACCAACTAACTTTTCTCATTTTCCCGTTTTTCTATCTCCTTTTCTCTTTAATACAAAAGTCACAATCAACTAATATCTCATTTTCTTCTCTTCATAGAACAAAAACTCTTTTTCAAATCATTACTTAAACATTATATTTATCCTTATTAACTCAGGGGAGGCCAAAATGGAAAGCCAAACACCCACTAAAACACTCCCTTTGAAGTTCTCAACCAAAAAAAACACCAAACAATGTGTCTCAACAGATGAACCCAATTCCCACAAAGTCTTGCAAATGGTGATAGAATACAATGGAGACGATAAAAGTTTATTCTCCCAAAAGATGAATTAATTTGAATTAGTAATAGTTGCAAAGAAAAAAGAAGGGTAATACGGGAAATCTTGGGATTCAAAGAAATGATGATACAAATATTAAATAATGGCTTAAGTAATTACCGTCTAACGAAAAACTCTTTAAAAGATATAAAAGAAAAAAATGTGTAAATTGTAGGACAACCAGTGATGAAGCTTGAAAAAAATAGTTGTCAGGTCAAAAATCACGAGACCCAATTTTTTTTCAATCGACTGGGGCCGAATAATCAAATCGGGGGGTTGGACTCAATTCTTATAAAAATTATCTATGGAAATCGCAAAAAAACGAGGACCCGTGTAGCCTAAAAATGGGGGGGGGGGTGTAAGACCCCCAAAACTGGGTATGAAACAGTTGACCCTTAAAAACTAAAACCTTATTAATAATTTAAAAGAAGTCTTATTTTATCTCAGAAGATACGTAGCGGGAATGTCAAAATAAGTTTTTAAGTTAAACATGGATTTCCCAAAACGGGTCAAAACAACAGTCATAAAGTAAACTAAAATCTTAGAAAAAAATAAGTAACGTTCAATCAAAATCACTTAGGTGTCTTCTTATTCGAAATGTCAACTGCAACTAAGTAGCTCCACTACATGCCAAGACGTCCCTTTTATTCTCCAACAAACCTAAAATCAATCTAATATCCACGCAAAGTCAGACGAGCTGAGTGAATCCAAGTTTTATAATTCATGTAAACAAGTAAATCGTCAACACAAGACTTAACAAAATACTTCAACCTCAGAGTTAACAATAGGCGCAATCCGCCAATTTGTTTTTCCTCAAACAACAATCAAATTTTAGGATAAGCACAATCCGCCTATTTAACCCAAGACATCAATTACTAACAATAGTAAGCGCATTCTGCCTATTTGACACAAAATACTATCAAGTCTAACCAAGCGCATTCCGCTTACTAGACTCAAACCACATTGGGCACATTCCGCCTTTTTGACACAAAACTATACTAAGTCTACATAAGCGTATTCTGCCTACTCGACTCACACCATATTCATAAATCAGAGCAGACATTTCACATAACTACCATAGCTCATTTTATAATATTAGGTAACCATCAAACACAGTTTATTTATATATAATAACATATATAACATACACCATGTAACAACCATGACAAGACTTGATTTAACAAGTAAGATTTCAAATACATGTTCAAGGCATGCGTATTAACCCAAAAAGTTTAAAAACATTTAAAAGGGCATCATGAATTCACCAGAATGTGAGAACAAGTACTCAACAAGGTAATTGATATTGTTAGGCTACACATACAATCAAGCACCTGCCAAATAACAATTTATATCACATTCTAAGCCTATAAGACTCCTATGGTACCAAATGGGTCAACCGGGTAACATTGAGCTCCTAATCATTAAATGTTCATTCGTAACAACTCCATATGCTATATTAATGGTCTAGGATCTGATTTGGGGACTCATATGATGACCCATCACTTAAATTGCGAAAATTCCTAAAAATGTCGAACTGAAGGCCCTGTTTCGCAAAGTAATGTGTCCTTCACCTAATTCAGCCGTATTATTCACTTAAACCATATTTTATATTGTATTTTATCATTATAAATATTTGGGGATCATATTTGGGTGGTGTGTGCACAACAACAACACATTATCCCAAATCGTCCCTTTTCTTACATATCGAAAACCCCGATTTTACCATTGTTGACCAAAGAACTTCCCAACCATGCTAAATCATAATTTACATTACAACATGTCCTAAATGGGGTTCAAGGGCTGAATTGACCACTTAATTTATTAATTAACACAAGTAACACAAAATCCCCATATCAAGAACCCTATGAACCCTAAAAACACAATTCTTTCAATTGACCCACCAAACCTTAACCAATGACTCTATTTTTTTTAATATGATCTTAATCACATACCTTAGGATGGTTTGGAAGTAAAACACCTAAAAGATTCAACCAAATCGACCTTCAATTAGGTCCAACCGACTTCAAAAACCCTAATCGTACAATCATTCAATTAATCGATTCTACATAATAATTGACCATGAATTCAGTTAGAGACTTGATAGACTCACCTTGTAGGATGACTTAGAAGCAAAATAACCAAATATTATCCTACAATTGAAGTCAAGTTGATACAAGACGAATTGTAACCCTAATCGCAAATTCCATTCAATAACCCATTTTTATGTAGTAACTGATCTTGGATTTGACTAGGGAATGATAAACTAACCTCGTGGGATGCTATGGAATCCTAGGAACTGCATGGAAATTTCAAAAAAAAAAAAAGAATATGGGTGTGGTTTGATTGTGCCATGAACAAGGGACAAGGGAGAGAGATTAGGGTTTTGTTATTATCTCAAAAATTTTACACAATGCCCCCCTCATGTTTGCTCCTCTTGAGTCTTGGTCCCAAAACTATCCCAAAGGTTTTTGTAATGTGCCAAGGAACCCCCCCCCCCCCCCTCAGCGAGACCAACTTAGGAATTCAAGACAATTGCACAATTCTACAAAACGAATCAGAAGTCGGGAATTTACGAGTGTTACAAGTCCTCCCCTGTTGCATTAGGATTCATCGCCGAATCCTGATACAAGGGAAAGAAGGGTCTCTATCAAACAATAGACACTCGTACTCCGTGCCTCGCTACAACTCGTGCATCTGTAAATCCGCTAACCGTTCAGAGTTAAAGGTCTCTCGTATGGCAATAAGTGAGCACTTTTGTCGAGACAGTTGATGTAACATCTGTACTTTTCGTATTTTCAATTATAGTCCTTGTACTCTTAATCTTGTATCTTTCATTCTGTACCCTTGTACTCCCGAGCTTATGATCAATAGAAGAATATTTTATCAATTGCATTTAACTTTTAATCTATTTCAATCATTCAATGTATTCTATTTTACGCAAACTTTGCACTTTACGCTTAAAAACGAGACTCTAATACGAAACCAATCAAAAAACATGTCAAAATGGGATTAAACCTTAAGTTTTAACCCAAAAACATGTCCAAAACCAAGTCTGTTGGGCCAAGCCCAACCAAAACGCACTTTTGGGCCAAAAACACCCCGTCGCGTGGCACGGCCAAAATACTGATTTTCCATCGCGTGACACGACGGGCAGCACTTGAACCAACTCGTAATTACACCCATTTATCTCACCTAAACACCTCCCAACCACCCTAATTACTCCCTTAAATGCCCCACCAACTCACCCCACTTATAAATACCACTCCTCTCCACCTTTTAATCCCTTGTTCATCCATAATCTCCCTAAAACACTCTCTAATCTTCAAGTTTATTGAGCAAACTTTCTGAAAACATAATCAGTAAGTTCCAAGCTCAAACTTGCTCTATTCTTCTAATTTTCCTTCTCTTTTCTATCCAAAACTCCTTGGAGAACCCTCTAGGATCTTCCCCATGTTTATCCACAGAAGTGTGATAAGGGTAAAGCACCTAAAAGAGATTCCAAAGGTGTTTGTTTTCTGAATTGTTTTTATGTCCTAAGATTGTTTGTTGTAAAGAAACCAACCAAGTCTACTAACAATCTAATGTTAAAGAGATTTGTGCTATGGTACTGGGTGACAAAGGAGAGTCAAGACTCATCCAAATCAGTCTCCAAGCTTTACTTAGACATCTTAGCTATACTATATAATAATATAAACATATACTTTCAAGTTTCTATCTTACTAGCTTATTATTGATCTTTGGAAGGTTTGTGGTTACACCCTACCTTACCAACTCTCTTGAACCTTCTTGTGCTACGGATTTATCCACACTAGAAAGGGGAAATCTCGTGTCCAAAACCCACGCTTACTTCGTAAGCGAAGCGGTTATGACATGAACTTATCAATCGGATTCACTTTCCTAACCTTATACCATCCGAATCATCTATGATGATTGTGTGCTTGGTCTAACTCATTCTCATGACCATCCGGATTGCCTTAATGACGATTTGTGGTTTGGTTTGCCTAAAAGGCTTGCATGATTCTCTTAAACCTATAACCTAAACTCGGACCTAAGACCCTTATTCTTTAATTCTAGTTATTCAAGGCTAAAGCTTAGTCTTCCAAGACACTCTTTTGGAACCTTGTCAAGACGCACCCAAAGGTGAGTCATACTTGTCCCCTTTTTCTTTTATCACTTTTGGGACCAACATGTATCATATGCAAAACACACTAATTCTTTTATAAACACACATGCTCAATCTATTAAACATACTTATATGCTAATTGCCATGCTTACGATTCTCGATACTTAAACATAATTCATTAACTATTATTAGCCCACTTAACATGTATAGCGCTATAGGAGTAGCACCCCGCCCCCTTTATGGGTCATTGTTAAGAATTAAACGGCCTAGCATGAATATGTTAGGTATACGCAGTGGTACTCGCGGGTTTGAGTTATGTCTTTTGTATGGTTTGTATGTGCAATGCTATAGTATGATGATTCGAGTAAACCATTCTGAATACCATGTATGTAAACCAAAACTAGTATGCTCACCAATGCTTTATGTGTTAACGGATATTTTTATACATGTTGCAGGAATTATTTGATGCGATGATTCAAGAAACTGATTAGGATTGGACTTAGAAACGCACCACTTAAATCTTTAAATTCATGAATGTTGTATCTCTTTTGAGCAATTTGTACTCCTTGTTTTAGTTATATGAAATGAAATCTTTTAAATTATATTATCACAATCATAGTATCATGAAGTCTTTGAACAATCTATCACAAGTCGTGCCCCGATGTATTCCGCCATCGGTTGGGATGTGACAGTCGAGCATCGGCTTACCTGCCCAGTAACTCGATCTGACGTCTTCCTACGGTCTAGGAAACAAAGAATGAATCTCCTACCGCAACCTCAACCTCGAATGAATGTCTAAAATCCTTTGGGTCTCATCTAACCTACGACAAAAAGGTGGTAGATCCTAAACTCATACTTGTCCACGAATCAAACAAAACAGAGGCCCAAAGCCATTAACCCTATAAGTATTTGACATAATATCACATAAGGATTAAAGGAAATAGATAAAAGATCTAGCATTAGATACCCGACAATACTTCTGTCTCATCTCGTGCTTCCTTCCCTGTGCACTTGTCAGCTATGTGTCTTGTGCCCTTACATTTATAAGATACTAGAGTCAGACACTGATAGTGGGGATGACCCGCATTCTTGCAACGGAAAAAAGTGCCCGTACCCTATTTACACTCCCCCCGAATGCATCTTCCCACACTTAGCACACTGCTCATTATCCCCATTATTACCCGTAGTATCAGTAGCTTCAATCTCTACCTTCTTGGAAGAGGGTCCCGTAATGTCCGCCATGTTCCGCTTTCCATCAGAGCTACGGTTCGAGTTCCAATTCTTCTTTTGATCTGTGACACGCTTAACATCTCTCTTGTAATACTCCAAAAATAAATAAAGAATTAAAACTAATAACTATAATTATTATGACTAATATATAAATATATATAATACGTAAAGTAAATTTTAAATAATACTATAATAGAAAATGTTTAGTTGTGATTAGAAGAACCATGACTACGGCCATATCTTTTATCCATGTCCATTCTTAAAAATAATAAAACCTTCACCATTGGTTTTGTTTCAAATTTTATGTTTGAAAATTCTATCAACAAACCATTCCGAGAGGATTGGGATGATACCCAATATGTCGCCCACCGTCAGTTATATTATACCCATCCAAGTCTCATTCACATCTCACAAAACTCTTCAAAAATTTTCTGTTTGAGTTACCATCATAACGACACCCTTCAACCCACCGTTACTTCGTTGCCATAAATCCGTCTTTGTTTGGGCCACGATCAGGTACAGTCATTGTCGCCTTACTTTTCTTGTTTATGAGAGATTCAGTTTGAGGTTACTAATCAGGTCGCTAACATGCGCAGCGCATTCGTGTACCACGGTTGTCGTCCTCGGTTCGTTTTGATTGACAGTGTTGTTCTGTTGGTTTCGTACCACCTGTTTCAATTATAACCAACTCCGTGATCAATCTTTGTCCATCAGTCTTCTTTTGGTTCGGGTATAAGGTATCGGCATAAACCCTTCATATTATAACCCACGCTTGTTCCGATCTATCCGGCGACTAAAGATCTTGTTTAAAAGGAAATAAGCTTTTAGGATCAAATTTAAAAGTTATAGGATTTCTTTGTCTTGTCATTTTGATTTCATAATCTATACACACATCTGTTAAAGGAAATAATAAGTGTTTGTCATAATTAATTTTGAAACTAACAAGAGAGAAGGATATGCAGAGGTATGTGTGTGAGAAAACCTTCATGTATATGTGCTTGAGTTATGTGGGTATGTATGTAGGTTTGAATATATAATTAATTATGAATGTGTGTGCATGTGCAGAATTGTCCTTGTGTGGATATGTGTTTAATTTATGTGGTTGATGAGTGTGTGTTGAGTATGTATGTAGGTGTAAGTCATATATGATGGGTTTGGATGGGTAATATTTTGAAGTTAAATATTTTATAAATTTAAAGGTGTAGGACTTTTAGCTTACATTCATATGTTTATGGTTCTATAAAAATTGTACATGTAAGTTAAAAAAAAAAAAAACAAACAAATCATAATTTCTTCTAGTCTTGTGTACGTAATTTTTTTTTTGTTCAAATACTTTTTTTTTTCTTTCTTTCGATTTTCATTAATTATTAAAAATAAAATGATTAGACGGGGATTCGTGGTTTCCGGAAAGATTCAACAAGCAAGTTAATTAATTAATGTGAATAATCCATCATAAAACTGATTTGGAAAATAACGAGACTTAGGTTCACTTACTTGTTGAGGATAAATTGTTTTGCTTTTGCTGTACTCGACTAAGGTAAGGATTCCGTTTCCTTCTCTTTATAGTATATTTTTTTTTATATAAATCCGGCCCGTTACTATGTAGTATGGATTTTTGGATAGCATGCAATATACCTTAAATTTGAGATCATTGTTGCATGTTCCTTAGACCTCATTAAGTATTTATTCGATATTTATCTTTTTGTACTCTGTCACCCTGGCACTCTGTTTGACATGTCGTTTGGGCGTCAACGGCATGGTACTGTTCGTGACAGTGCATTATAAATTTTTAGGGCATCTCTAGTTGTGTTAGTGTAGCACTTGGCCCCTAGAGGCATATAGATCGATCTTAGCTCTATTATGTGTATGTGTTTTTGTATGTGGAGATGGAATAATGGGTGCACGCCACACTCACTATCTCATTGGTGCCTAGATTAGCTACCTATGTACCCCATTTGTTTTGGCTATGGGTGCTTCCGATTACACGACATGTTTTATTGCTACGTTATAGTCGTGTAAGTTAGTATGTGTTCTCTGATATGCCTTTGATATGATATGACAAGCTTTGAATAAGTTTCGTTATAGACTCGTACCAAATTTTGTCTCAGTATTCCGTTTTGAAATCTCGCGTCTTTAAACCGCTTTTATATGTACTGTTGTTCTTTCCGTTACTGAGCAATTTTTGGCTCAGCCGTAGTTTTCTTTGTTGTGTTTTCCTATTTGTCTCGCAGGTAATCGAGGAAACCAGGGAAATCAAGGATGAGAGTTGATGTTCGAGTGCTAAAAGACATTTAGTTATTGCATTTTAGTTTTAATAAGACATAAGTTTGAAACTCTATTTTGAACTTCGTTGTTCGGTTGGATTTCTATTTAATGTTTTATGGACTTTGTTTGGTATTTGATATCTGTAAGTGTGACATGTCAGCCTGTTTCGGGTTGGGATGTGACACCTCTGCTCATACAAAGTACCACTTATAGCCACCACCTGTCGAAACGAGTCCATGCTAGTAGTCACAATACCTCGGCGTATGTCCAATGGTAATCCCTGAGAGTACCTCTTCATCCTCTTTGCTTCTGGAATAACCATATACGGGAATAGGCGGACCAACTCGTTAAACATGGACATGTATTCATTGTGGGATAAATTCCCAGATTCAAGGTTGACAAACTTTCTCTCCAACTTATCCAACTCATGTGTCAGACAGAACTGCTCAATAACCAACTTCTTCAGCTCATCCCAACTCAACCTCTTAACTTCCATATCTCCCATAGCCTGTGTCAAGTTATCCCACCAACATAAGGCTTCAGTTACAAAAGAATGAGCCGCAAAAGTCACCTTGTCCTCATCTCGACATTTACTTATCCGCAACACAACCTTCATTTCATGTATCCACCGGTGGGCTGCTAAAACATCCTTATTGCCGGTAAACGGAGGTGGGTCACACTTTTTAATATCCCTATAAGTGCACCCTCAAGTGGTAACCCGACTAACTCGAGCTCGATCCTCATCACTAGAATAAATAGGATCAGGTTCTCGCGTTCCCATCCCGGATCCACGTCTGGCATCCCTGTTGGCCTCAGTCTCGCCCCTTAACCGCTTCAACAATAATCTCGGGCATACTGTTGGGCAAAACCTGGTACACCTCATCCGCGGTCTCCTGTCTAACGTCTGGTCCCAACAAATTATGGTCATCGGTATTCGACTCTGACTTTTGATATTTATGTAAGCTGACGTAAAGTTGGCTACAACACAAGATATCCACCGTCTACTTTCCTTGAATTCTACTTTCCCATGCTTGAATATTATATTTCCACAACCACAACTACTAATTAAACTTTAACATAAGTCAAATGATAGTGGAATTAAATAATACTATCAAAATCCAATAAGAAACATGTGGCTATGATTAGAATCAAAACATGTTCGAGTGACCAACTAATTTTTCTCATTTTCCAGCTTTTCTATCTCCTTTTCTCCTTAATCAAAAAGCCATAATCAACTAATTTCTCATTTTTTTTCTATTGAAAGCACAAAAACTCATTTTCAAATCATTACCCAAACACTATATTTGTCCTTATTAACTTAAGAGAGGCCAGAATGGAAAGCCAAACACCCACTAAATCACTCCCTTTGAAGTTCTTGCCCGCGACCAAAAAACACCAAACAACGTGTCTCAACAGATGAACCCAATTCCCTCAAAGTCTTGCAAACAGTGATAGAATACAATGGCGACGATAAAAGTTTATTCTCCCAAAAGATGAATTAATTTGAATTAGTAACAGATGCAAAGAAAAAAGAAGGGTAACACGGGAGAAAATATTGGGATTCAAAGAAATGATGATAAAATAAATGTCACAATTTCAAGATCTAGATATGGAAAAACAAATATCTCAACATTAACCAAAGAAACAAGAAGAGCTACAAAGAATCCAGAACCATATACCCTCTCAAACTTTTACCACTCAACTAAGATCATCAACTAGATAATCTTTACACCACATTCAATGAACCTACACAGGAAAATACGACTTGATCTAAAACTGTTAGACCAACGAAACCCTAGACTTGAATGAGATTATAGAGAGACAATATATAGAGGATGAAATGAAAAAATCTGGTGAATATCTCGACTCTTAAGTTAGGTATCTGGATGTGAATATTATTTGGTGAATATCTCTAGTCGGTTCATCAGGAAGCCAAAGACTGTGTTCTTGAGAGTTGGGTAGGTGTTTCTCTAAAAATTAATCCAAATGCCATATATGAGACGTTTATATATGGTCATTGGTCAACAAAGTTGAATGGGCTGATATATGGATGTAGCCCATGAATCGTATAATGAGTCCAGCATAAGTGCAACACATCCTAGGCCCAGCTACGATGATCTGCTACCAGCTACAAGCCCATCCGCTATTGGCCCTTTTAGCTCCATAATTCGTTTATCTCAGCAAGTCCATATAGAGTCCATTATTCCATTACATGTGGCAAGAACAATATAACAAACATATTAGAACCCGAAAATATAACAATAACGGATATAAAACTGAATAATATTAAGGAATATTTTCAACAATAAATTAAATAAAGGCTTGTGTAATTACCGTCTACCGAAAAACTCTTTAAAAGATATAAAAGTAAAAAATGTGTAAATTGTAGGACAACCGGTGACGAAGCTTGAAAAAAAAATAGTGGTGGGTCAAAAATCACGAGACCCAAATCTTTTCCTATCGATTGTGGCCAGAAGATCAAGTTGGGGGGTCGGACTCAATTCATATAAAAATTATCTACGAAAATCACAAAAAATCAAGGACTCGCAGAGCCTAAAAATTAGGGGGGTGTAAGACCCCCAAAACCAGGTGTCACACAGTTGGCCCTCAAAGACTAAAACCTTATTAATAATTTAAAAGAAGTCTTATTTTATTTCAGAATATACGCAGTGGAATGTCAAAATAAGTTTTTAAGTATCCAAACATGGAATTCCCGAAACGGGTCAAAATAATAGTTATAAAGTAAACTAAAATCTTAGAAATAATATATATAACGTTCAAGCAAAATCACTTAGACGTCTTCTTATTCGAAATGTCAACTTCAACTAAGTAGCTCCACTGCATGCCAAGGTGTCCCGTTTGTTCCCATCAAACCTGAAATCAATCTAATATGCACACAAAGTCAGACGAGCTGAGTGAATTCAAGTTTTAGAATTTATGTAAACAAGTAAATCGTCAAAATAAGATTTAACAAAATACTTCAACCTCAGAGTTAACAATAGGCGCAATCTGCCAATTTGTTTTCCCCAAGCAACAATCAAAGTCTAGGATAAGCGCAATCCGCCTATTTAACCCAAGACTTCAATTATCAACTATACTAAGCGCATTCCGCTTACTAGACTCAAACCACATTGGGCGCATTCCACCTTTTTGACATGAAACTATACTAAGTCTACATAAAAGCATTCAGCCTACTCGACTCACACCATATTTATAAATCAGAGCAGACACTTCACATAACTATCATAGCTCAGTTTATAATATCAGGTTACCTTCAAACACATTCTATTTATATATAATAACACATATAACATAAAATATGTAACAACCATGACTAGACCTGATCTAGCAAGTAAGATTTCATATACGTATTCAAGGCAGGCATATTAGCCCAAAAAGTTTAAAAACAGTAAAAAGGGCATATCATGAATTCACCTGAATGCAAGAACAAGTACTCAACAATCTAATTGATATTGGGAGGCTTCATACACAATCAAGAACCTGCCAAATAACAATTTATATCAAATTCTAAGCCTGTAAGACTCCTATGGTTCCAAACAGGTCAACCACGTAACATTAAAATCCCAAAAAGGTGTAACTAACCAATTCAGCCCCTAATCATTAAATGTTCAATTGTAAAAAATCCATATGTTATATTAATGGTCATGGATCTGATTTGGTGACTCATTAGATGACCCATCACTTAAATTGCAAAAATTCCTAAAACTGCCAAACCGAAGGCCCTGTTTTGCAAAGTAACGTGTCATTCACCCAATTCAACCCTATTATTCACTTAAACCATATTTTATATCATATTTTATCATTAGAAACATTCGGGATTAGATTTGGGTGGTGTGTGCACAACAACACATTATCCCAAATCATCCCTTTTCTTACATACCGAAAACCCTGATTTTCCCATTGTTGACCAAAGAACTTCCGAACTATGCTAATCATAATTTACATTACAACAGGCCCTAAATGCGGTTTGAGGGCTGAATTGACCACCTAATTGATTAATTAACACAAGGAACACAGGATCCCCAAATCAAGAACCCAAGGAAACCTAAAAACGCAATTCTTTTAATTGACCCACCAAACCTTAACCAATGACTTCCATTTTCGAATATGATCTTAATCACATTTCTTAGGATGGTTTGGAAGCAAAACCCCTAAGAATATTCAACCCAATCATCCTTCAATTAATTCCAGCCAATTTCAAAAACCATAATCGTATAATCAATCAATTAATCGATTCTACACAATCATTGACCGTGAATTCGGTTAGATACTTGATAGACTCACCTTGTAGGATGTCTTAGAGGTAAAATCCCCAAATTTATCCTTCAATTCAAGTCCAATTGATACAAGCCGAATTGTAACCCTAATCACAATTTCCATTCAATAATTGATTTTTAAGTAGCAATTGATCATGGATTCGACTAGGGAATGATAAACTAACCTCGTGGGATGCTAAGGAATATGGGTATGGTTTGGTTGCGCCGTTAATGCACATGGTTTTAGTAATTAGAAAAGTTATCATTTTTTAAGGTGCCAAAAACATTGGTGTTAAATCTCAAAACACTGGTTTTGGGAAAAGATGATTTTTTACTAAACCGTTAACAAATTTTAAATTTATAAGTAAATGATAAATACTTAGAAACTAAAACCAACACATAGGCAGAGAGCCTGACCTGTATGGTATAGGCTTTAAGGGTAAATACCGAGGATCGCATTCTAAGAACACACTTTCCCTTACTCAACCTTTCAACACTTTTGTTAATAGGGTATTGAAAAAGAAAATAAAACTGATGAGTTTTAAAAGAAAAATAGTTTTTTGAAAAAACGGTTTTGGTTTTAAAATAAAAGATAAAATAGTAGGGATAGAAAACATAAAAGTCTCGGGAACCATCCGAATAAGTAGATTGATTATATTAAAAGCAGTAATAGTTTTAATTATTGGGGCGAAGAACAGGTTTTGAACGGTCCATTCAGAGTTTGGAGATGGGAAAAGAAATAAATAAAGGATGGCGTTCTGGCAACTAAATGGGTCACTGATGTGCCGATAATTTAATATGTTTTACATACGTAATTATCCCCCTTTTTATACCTTTTTATCCTTTGAGATAAATGCAGGTTATTGGAAGAAAAACACAAAAAGGAAAAGAAAAAGGCACATCTTGAGTGGAGAACAAGCTTCTAGGGAAAAACAATCTTGTCTCCCACATGCAAGTTTTGGAGCCCAGGAAGGAAAATGACGCAAAAGATAAGGAATTGAAGACTTTCAAAGCTGTTTCAGATACAGCATGGTTGCGCTCTGACCGTGCACGACGGTTCAACTGTTCCGGGTCAATAAGTCAACATTTCCAAGTCAACGGAGGTCAAAATCAACATTTTGTAGTGTGCACGGGCGTGCTTTACTCCAGCGTGTTCTTCAAGGCAAAAACCGACCAAAACTGACAGTATGGATTATATAGTTTTTATTTGTTAAGTGGTGTTGTGTTCTTGTTAAATTCTTTTCACTTAAAACCTTGTTTGATGAATTAATTAACTAGTCTTTAGTCTTGTGGGTGTCTTGATAGGAAGTAGGAGCACTTAAGGGTGTACCCATGGTGTGTAATAACCCATGCACTCTTAAGCTAACCTAATCCCATAAGTAGTGATTAGTCCATTTGTGGGTAGAAATACAAACACTTTGAGACTTAATCCTCTGCTATCAAGATCTCATTTAGGGTCGGTACGGTCTTTATATTCTGTCCTAGTGATAAGTCAAGTCTTAGTTGTGCGACTCAGCTTCATTGTCTATGTGAAAGCTCTGGCGCAAGCTAAGGTTTGATGAACCCGCGTTGAGAGAAAATGGTCTTTATTTTCTCTCATCTTTATACCGCCGCACAGTTATCGATAGACCACTCACTTTTTAAAACAATTAATTGGTTCAAGTAAGAGATGCACGTGTGCTGGTTGGTCACGACTATGTTATGATATCAAGTGTTTTCTTGTTCGGTCATGCTCCGGCCACCGGAAAGTTGTCCATAAAAGTTTCAAGTGTTTAGATGTCTTTATTGCAATATTAGGAGATTGATCATTCAGGGTTGGGTGCACACACTTTCGAGTAGTCCGTTTTTCATTGTTTAGAGGTGAGCTTACCAGGTCGGGAGACCCTCATTTTAAAATAGGAACACAGCTCGTATTGCGAAAACAGACACCACTGGAGAATGCTATAGCAACTCCAAGTTCAGTAAAAGTGCGCACTTGTTCACACCACTTAATTAAATAACTACTATTAATCTGTCCCAAGATAAAGTTGGATCCCGAAGCAGCACTTTATTTCGGTATTGATTTTTATTCTGGTCACTCTCACTCTCTTTCTTTATTTTATCTTTACGAAGTCGTGTCTTTGGGTTCGATACTCGGTACTTGCTGGAAATCTATACTACACTCGATAGGTACACTTGCCTATTGTATGGGTTTAGAATAATTCGTAATTATCGTTTTATTTTATAAATTTAAAATATGACAAAGTGTTTTAACTTAAAAGTTTTGACTTAAAGATATTTTTGGACAAGTATCCGTCAGGAACTTGTTTCATTTAAAATAAAAGTAATTTAAGTCATTTAAAACATTTATCCACTCGACATCAGTTATGCACAGGGGAAGTGTACGAGACCCCATAAAGGTGTCTTTGGACTGTTGTCCTGTAAGCCGGTCTTCTCCTGGTTGACAAGTGTCGTCAAGCCTAACGCACACAGGTTATGTAGCTCATTGGAAAGTTTGAGTCTTACTTGTTAGGCACTTCCCAAACCACCGGAAAACCACTCGTTTAAGCACTGGGTTCTCTGCTTCATCTTCCTAAATTAATGTAGAGGCTTAATTCCGACCGGGAATCCCTTCCACCTCTCTCAACTCTTGCTTCCCGTACCGAAGGATCTTACATGCCATCAGCTTGTGTGACGGGACCCTCTAAGAAGTTAACAGCTTTGTACTAACGAGAATGGGATAAAGTATCCTTGTTTTATTGATCAAGTAAATATAAGTTTGTCTTAGTGATTAAAAAACTTTAACAATTTCAACCCTTAAGCCCCAAGACTTGTGAATGAAAAACTTAACAAAGGTGGAACATAATCCTGAAGGTGTGCTATCTGAAAATCACTTGTGCACCCGTAGGGAATCCTCCATTTTCCAAGAAAACCATTCACACATTTGGTGTGATACCAAAAACTTGTCATCCGGATCTGGTCCACTTCAAAAGCCATTGCTTAGAATCCGGTTTGGACACTAGAAACCTGAAGGATCTGTTTCACTACTGGTTTCCTCGCCTTAGATCTCGCTTGGGACTACCAGAAGCCGATCGAACCCATGATAGTTTTTATATTAGTTAAGTTTAGGTTGTTAAGTTAACTACTAATTAAACATGTCACAAAAGATAAATAAACAAGAATTAGTTAAGAAGATGAACAAGCCAAATAACTAAAAATAATCTACTAAGAATATAAAAAGTCTAACAAATCGAATAGGTTTGGAGAATACTGGAAGGATACAACCATCAAAAGATAATCAACACAAGAACGTGAAGGTCTTCAACTCATAGACAAGCTTCAAACATCCTTGATCCATGCATCTAATGTGATTCTCGCAACCCTCGATCTTTATTTCATGTAAACTACTCCTACGATGCCATTTCTCGATCGAGCATGCAAGGTAAGAAAGCTCCTAACCTTAGACTAATTATGCATGTTTAATATGTGTAAATGATGGCACATTAGCCGTGAACAAGGGACAAGGGAGGGAGGTTAGGGTTTTGTTATTATCTCATAAATTTTACATAATGGCCCCCTCATGTTTGTTCCTATTGAGTCTTGGTCCCAAAGCTATATCAGAGGGTTTTAGAATGTGCCAAGGAGCCCCCCTCCTCAAGAGACCAAATGAGGAGTTCAAGACAATTGCACAATTGTATAAAATGAATCACAAGTCGGAATTTACGGGTGTTACAGGGAGGCACTCCCTGCCCCATTATCCTTCGTCCATGATGACAACCAAGAATAAGCATTCGTTAGATATCTATGTATTCCTCATGTTAAATAAATGAATTAGCAATAAAGATTTAGAAATCATAAAACGTTATCTAATATAAGTCATGACTGAAATTACATATAATTAATTAATTTTTGTAATAAAGCAATATAAATGATTTAATATAGGGAAATTGGATTTACATACTCAAAACTATTGCTTGTTGGCCGATATCACTCCCAACTATCAGTTTGACTATCTATACTTCCAACTTAACAGTTTGTTTGCTATGTCACCCTTAAACTAACCAATCACAAACTCCGTTAGTATTTTTTAGATGTCGTCGCATTTTTTTGCCTACGTGAGTTAGTGTTTGGTTAGTTTGGGGGTGACATAACAAACAAAGTGTAAAGTTGGGAGTAGTGGTAGTCAAAGTAATAGTCGGGAGTGATATCCCCAAATGAACAATAATTTGGAGTATTTAAAAATCAAGATTTCAAGGATAGCATATGCAAATGTTAGTGATTCATAGTCATATATAGGAAGACATATTTTTAAACTTATCATGGTTGCAAGTAATTTGTCGAATGTTTGCATTGAATTAATGTGTGTTTGCTGCCAAATTGGCAAATGTGACTATGTGTGTTAAGTTATGATGATCCTATCTTCACTGACGGAGCTTGAAAACAAATCTTCAGTAAGGGTGTGTGTGTTTGTCTGTGTGTGTGTGGGGGGGGCAAAAGTCAAGAGACCCTTAAAAGTTTTTAGCAAAAAAGCATAAATTTACACTACGGAACAAAAAAGTGGCGGGTGGAGAGGCACCCCTGGCCCAATTATCCTTCGGCTATGCCTACATTGGGCATGTTGCATATATTTATATTAGAAGCTATTGAATCATAATGTTATGTGATTAAAAGTTGAAATATGAATCACATATTATATATAAATACAAATAGCAACTTAACGTTGCAGGTTAACGACCTATTTTTCCGTCATCTTTTCGTTTCCGTCGCAACCTTTCTACACGCCTTTTCCTTTCCGTCTTCAAACTGCTTTCCTCTTCCTTCCATTACCACTTCAACCGTCGCCCGTCGCCTCTTTCACTGTGAACTATTAGAACCGCGTCAGTGGCATCTGGTGGTGGTTTTCGGCAACAGTTAAGCGGTATAACACCGATTCAAGGCACCTTTTTCGTTGTATATATACCTAAAGTCACATCTGTAAACGTTTTAGTATATCAACCGATTATATGACAAAAACCATTGAACATTTGTGATTTCCTTAAACAATAACAATCAATATCCATGACTGAATCACAATTTCAGACGGAAATTACAGGAACAATGGAACATACCAGACTTCCCGTGTGATCATGGTGGCCGACCACCACTGGAGACGGGGAGAGAAAAGGAGGGAGAGAGGCGGCTAGGCGATTGTACTGTTGTGGTGGTACGTAGCCGGAAAGGGTATTTTAGAGAGAAGATAAACACTCGGAAACTTTTAACGTGTAACGACGTTGTTCAATTGGTGGTGTTCACAGTGGTGGTTATGGCGGGTGGGGCGATTTTGTGACGGATGTCCAACCGGAATGCTATCCCTCTATCTCTCTCTGTCTATTTCCAGATATTTGCTTGCAATAAGTAAAGGGAAAATGACCAATATAGCCCGTTGACCGGGCATTTTGCACAAATAGCCCCCTCCACCGTCTTTGGAGAGACGGGACACGGCTCCCAACCCGCCTGAACCGTCTTTGGATAGACGGGACACGTTGTGACCCCCCCCAACCGCCACGTGGCGTCTCTGATCCCGAGATGTACCGTCTCTCTCCAGACGGGTCAGAACCCTCTCCCAGACGGTTCCCGTTTACCAAGACGGCTAACCCTTCGGTTCAACCGTCTCCAAAGACGGTTCACGTCTATCAATGCCGGCTGTCCCTTCGGGTCAACCGTCTCAAACAGACGGGTCACCTTTCCCAATACGTCTTAACGAAATTTTTGAACCGTCTGAACCGTCTGAACCGTCTCACGAGTGTATATAAATACCCTAATTAACTTAACGAAATTTGCACCCACCGCTCTCCTCTAACCTTTCATCTTCCATGCACCACCCAACCGTCTCCTCTAAGCTTTCATCTTCCATGCACCCACCCGTCTCCTCTAAGCTTTCATCTTCCAATCCAATGACGTTTTTTTACTTTCCCAGCCGAAGCCCCAGCCGAAGCCTACCGGCTTCGGAAAATATGTCCCGGTTACTTGGATTGTTGTTTCATCTGCGTACGGCTACTTGGATTGTTGTTCCATCTGCGCGTGGTTTGCAACCCGTCTGCGCGTGGTTTGCAACCGGTGTAATGGATCGATGATGTGGTGGTCTACATTTTAGGCAAGTTCGCTCGGTTTCCGAATTTATGTCTCGATGTTCGACGTGTGCTCACTGAGAACTATTGTTACATAAAACGAGGAAATGTTTCGGACTTGTCTGTGTAGAGCACATACACCATTCGAAACAACGTCTATGTAGACCACTGCTACTACCGCCGCTGTGGAGGACAAAACATCTAACACTAAGATGTAGTCTTCAATAGTTGGTTAGACACTACGATTACTTCAAACAAAGTTCTTAGTTCTGAAAGTAAATTTGGGAAGTTTGTTGTAATAGTGTAGTTTTTTACTTGTTGCTTCTTAATTTTCTCTTGTTGCTTCTTTATTCTCGGGAAGTAAATTTGGAAAGTTTGTTGTAATAGTGTAGTTTTTTAATTGTTATTGTAATAATATTTATTGTTTATTTGTGATTGTAATAGTATAGTACGTTTAAATATAAAAACAAAACGACAAATTAAAAATATAACCAACTGTTTAAATATAAAAACAAAACGACAAATTAAAAATATAACCAACTATTGCATTAAAAATAAAACCATTACAAATAAAAACAAAACGACAAATTAAAAAAAATTACATAAGACGATGTTTAATCATTTGCCACACGGACACATGTTTAAACTCTTTACCCTCCCTATTTTTGTACTGCCTTAGACTGTGTCTAATGGCCGCGTCTTCAGGAAAGTTTGCGGGTACGTCGTAAAGGGTCCGGTTATGGTGGCTGTTGAATATTTGACACTTTGTCGTCAAATCATTCAACTTGCGGCTAAGCGACTCAGTGGTACGTTGTGAGCCCCCAACGAGCCGGTTGTACTCATTCAGGATCCGGAACCACTTGTTGTTGAGGTGTGTACTCTCCTCAACATGCAGCCATGCCGCAATCAACGCGATCTCTTGTTCTTCCGTCCATCTTTGGGGTGCCATTGGTTTTGGACGGTGGTTTGGACGGTGTTGGACGGTGGTTTGGACGGTGTTGGATGGTGTTGGACGGTGGTTTGGACGGTGTTAGACGGTGGTTTGGACGGTGTTGGAAGGTGGTTTGGACGGTGTTGGACGGTGGTCGTCGGGTAGTAGATGGTGTTTGGACGGAGTTGTACGGTGGTTGATATGTTCAGACGGTTTGGATGACGGGAAATGGACGGGAGACGGGTATTTATAGGGCTGAGCCGGTCAACCGAAGCGTCGCCGCTCATCGGGAACCACCGCGTCGGTAAATGTGTACCGTCTCTCAAGACGGTTGAACCGAAGGGTCAGCCGTCTTGGGAAAGCTGACCCGTCTGTTTGAGACGGTTGACCCGAGGTGTCAGCCGGCATTGATAGACGTGAACCGTCTTTGGAGACGGTTGAACCAAGGGTTAGCCGTCTTGGGAAACGGGAACCGTCTGGGAGAGGGTTCTGACCCGTCTGGAGAGAGACGGTACATCTCGGGATCAGAGACGCCACGTGGCGGTTGGGGGTGTCACAACGTGTCCCGTCTATCCAAAGACGGTTCAGGCGGGTTGGGAGCCGTGTCCCGTCTCTCCAAAGACGGTTGAGGGGGCTATTTGTGCAAAATGCCCGGTCAACGGGCTATATTGGTCATTTTCCCATAAGTAAATGGTTCTATTTGAAGTTTGATCCATAGTTTTGACTTTTGAGAAGTGGTTTTTAACTTTTAGTTGTGGGTGTACACTGTTTTCATACACGTAATGGTTTGGCTTTTTTTTTTTTTTTTTTTTTAATTCAGAATTTGTATGTTTAAATGTATTTTACCTTTTAATTTCTATAACAAAAAAACATATCAAATTAATGACATTCTTTTGGCATTTGTGGCACCAGATTCGCAAGTAAAATTTGGTTTTTAACAAGTTCTTACTCAACATAAAACTGCAAGGTGTCATTTGGATTATTATTTTCACAAAACAACGTTAAAAACGACGAACGGTTAATCATGCATCATGTGGTGGCGTGGATAGCCAAAAGACAAAGGGGTATATGCACCGATCGGGTTTGTCCCGATTGCTAAGTGTTTTGTGCCTTATGTCTAAGGCTTGATACCAAACCACATCGAGCCGGGGTCTCACTGGAAGCAGTCTCTCTATTCTTAGGGGTAGAGGTAAGGCTGTCTACATCTTACCCTTCTCAGACCCTACCTTAGCTTTGTTATAGGTGGGATTAACTGAGTATGATGATGATGATGATTTTCACAAAAAAACATAATTAACTTTTGATATTAGTTTTAATCCTTTTTAATGAAACGCATCTTCCTATATATATATATATATATATATATATATATATATATATATATAGCACCGAAACAAATCCATACCAATCGAATTATCAAGCAAGGTGACGATGACTACGATTAAAGAAAAACAAAAAGAATATTTTGCATAAGCTTTTTTTTTTTTTTTTTTTGCATCTCATATAGTAATAGTATAGACTTTTATAATCATCCCGCCGCAACGCGCGGGTAACATCAACTCGTTAAGTACTATAATGTGATGTTGTTTAAGTTGTAGAATCATAAAGTTAATTTAAGTGATCGCATGAGTCATATAGTTAATGGTTAAGATTGTTTGTTAAATTAACAATGGTGCTTATGCTCATGCTTATTCTTAAACAGTTAAACATGTTGTTCAGAAGTTGTTTAATTAAGGTCTGAAAACTATATGCAAATGTCGAAGGCAAGGCGTTTGAAATTTGAAAAATGAATGTTAAACTAGACACTACAATTTGGTACTTCTTCTTTTACTTCTTTTATACTTTTTTATAAACTTTTTCTTTAATATTTTGCATGAGAAGTTTGTACATGTATTGGGCGGTTGGTGTTGATGTTGTTGGGCTTCATGTTGATAGTTGAGCCCAAGTTCTAAGTATAGAAGCCCATGTACAAAAGCCCAAGTTCAAGTATGTTTAAGTGTGTGACGGACAACTGTTCGAGGGACATTGTTCGTTGGATTATTTTGAGATCATTCTATCTTAGTCGTCCATCTCGCAAGTTGGTGGAACATTCGAGGCCCTGTATATAAGGCCCTATCATGTCTTCTTTCAATAACTTTCTCTCATTTGTTTACTGTTTACATCTCAGTAGTCTCTCTCTCTCACATATTGTTCTTGGGTTTTTGTTTAGGCGATCATTGTTATCTTCTAGTCTTTGTTATTAGATCTATCTCAGATTTTCTAATAGGTAGAGGTGTGATCTGGTCTATAATCCGGTATAAGTAGTGTTTAGAGAGATTGTTTGTGATCTGTTGTTGTTTCAGATCATTGGTTTAAGAGTTATAATTGTTTCTTGAGCCTTGTAATTGTTTTCTGTCTTTCAAACAAAGAGTTTTGATTCAGTTGATTACAAGATCCATGTTTTGTGACATGGTATCAGAGCTTAGTTATCTCTTTGGGTTATTTCCGCTGTGCTTGTGAGGTCTGGAACTCAAGAAACCCTAATTTGGGGTTATTGCTTTCTTGGAACGAAGGAGAGAAGGCGATAAGTCAAGGGTCGTAAAAACCTCGACAATTTGCTGTCTGTCATCCCAAATCAAAGGGTGAGAGATTTGGAGACCCTAACTTGGGTGCAAACCCATGAGATCTTTCCAACCCTTGTTTTTTATATTTATTTTTTGTTTTTTTAGATTCTATTTGATTGGGTTAGGGGGACCGGTGGCTGAGCCGACAATTTGTTCTTGTGTGATTTTGTTCTGGGTTGTTTTTTTTTTCTTTCAAATTGTTGTTTGGTTACTGTTTGTTTGTGTGTTGTGTTATCATGGATGATGCACAAGCTACTGGACCTGCAGGATAAAACCTTGGGCCTATTGTTAATACTGACCCTCCTATTACTTTGATTAGTAAACTGGATGCTAGTGACCCATTGTACCTACATCCAAGCGACTATGCCAACCTGAGCATTATAACTGTTAAACTTAAAAGGACTAAAAATTACACTGTCTTGGCTACTTCTTTAAAATTGGCTTTACAAGTAAAGAATAAATGGGGATTTATTGATAGGTCTTGCTTGAAGTCTAGTAGTGATGATGTTCTTGCTAGACAGTGGGATAGGTTTAATTCAATTGTGCTAACATGGATTTTGAATTCTGTAAGTGAAGAACTTTATATCGGTCATGTGTTTTCTAAGAATGCTAGTGATGTTTGCGATGATTTAAAAGAGACTTATGATAAAATTGATGGTTCCATTGTTTTTTATTTGTACCAAAAAGTAAACTCTTTTAACCAGAATGGTTCACCTGTTTTTGAATACTATCATAAGTTGAACATTATGTGGAAACAGTGTTGGATCAAATTTTGCAAGTACCTACTTGTAATTGCAATGCTGCTAAGGACTTCAATGATTTCAATAACATGATTAGGTTAATGCATTTCTTAATGGGGTTGGATAATGTTTACCAAAGTGTCAAAATAAGTTTGTTAATCAAAGATACTCTACCTTCTTTAAAGGAAGCCTTTAATGTCATACTTAGTCTCTTGCTTTATTTTCTAAAACTGTCCAACCTCCTGAGTTTAAGAAGAATGATAAAGTTGCTAATCAGAATCTAAAGTGTACACATTTTAATAAGGTTGGTCACATTGTAGATAAGTGTTATGAAATCATTGGTTATCCATCTTGGATGAAGTCTAAGGGAAATCAAGGAAAAAAGGTGGTTAGTAATAATAGTAATGTTGATACATCTGAATTAACGGTTAACTCTTTAACTAGTGATCAGATCAGTAGGTTGTTGAGTTTATTAGGGGATAAATCTAATGAAAACCCTCAAAGCTACAATGTATCAGGTAGTCTTAACATACCTTTTGGTGCTAGTGCCATGTTTAGTCCTGTATATTGTTTTGCTAGTTATGGTAAAAATAAAAAAAGTCAAAGGATGGATCACTGACTCTGGGGCTAGCCAACACATGGTAATGGATTATTGTTGTTTTGGTCAAAAATTACTTGCTAGAAATAACTTTGTTTTCCAAATTTGTAAAAGTGAGGTAGAGTGCTAGTATAGTAAAAACGCAGTGTTATTTTCAAGATAGTGACTTATAAGTATAAATGAACAATAATATGACAACTATGCTCGGGATGGTTAAGATAAAGTTGAGGATGGACAGTTGTATCCTAAGGATGCAACTATTGGCATATTCAAGGAATAAGTAAGGAAAGTACTAAAACACAAAGAACAACACTCGATGTACAAGGAAAGCCCTTGATCAATTGATGATCGCCGACATAAAACCTCGGGAGGAGTCTAGGCTCCTGCCTTTGTTTGTTAATATTAACAAAGTAAAAAATCGTACAACTTTGGATGGATGAAAGACGAGTGTACTAAGATTACAATGATTTGTGCTAAGTTTGTGTGAGTTTTCTATGAGCAGCAGAGTGTATCTGTAGTTCAGGTGTATATTGTGTGTCCTATGCTCATCAATCATCCCCTATTTATAGTACATGAAAGTAAATAAGGGATCCCATGTAATCCGTTGGTCTTCAATGGTCTTCAAGACTTTTTCAGGTGAACGTTAACTTGTTACAACTGAATATAGTCGTTATATGGTTGTTTCCCCCTTTCTCGCCTATATTTAATGCAAGTCGGTTACAAGTTTGTCTTCCTCTTTGAGCTTGGACTTGGCTTGCAAGCATAACATCATCATCCTTGATTTCTTTGACTGAATGTTGAAATATAGACGTTGGAGAAGAGTTACGAATCCATGTTATAGCTTAGTTGTACTTGCAATTATGTTATTGAATGATAATTCGTTAGTCCATCCTCAGGATGTGCACATGTTGAAGTATAGCTACATCCTGAAGTCTGTTAGGCCCTTCAGCATCCTGAGGATGCTACACTATGGATACGAGGTAAAATCATCCTGATGATTTTCACCACCAACAATTGTGATTTAACTGATTGTAACAATGTGTCTGAATTTAATATTAGGGTTAAACACCCTAATGGAATTGATGCACTTGGTAATAAAATAGGAAATTTAAAATTGGCTAAAAATGTTGTTTTAAAAGATGTGTTTGTAGTCCCTTAATACTGTGTAAACCTGATTTCTGTTCAAATATTATTATTATTATTATTATTATTATTATTATTATTATTATTATTATTATTATTATGTTTTGGGTATTACGATAATATTTTTATTGGATATTCTTTTCCGTTTGCTACCGTGAGTGCATTAGTTTTCATCCGGAGCGATGAATGTGTGGATCTCACTAGTTCATATAATATATATTTAAACTATATATAGGGGCCCAAATTTTTTACTCACCCCAGGACTTTGGATTTTTAAGAATTCTCAAAAACGACCATGATTATATAGATAAAGGCCTTTTATTTAACGTTTTGCTAAAAGAAATTAATACAATTATATAACACAGCCAAAGTACGTCTTGACGTCTTGTAATGAAGTGTATATAATGCCATATAAAATACATTTGAATAGCTTTTGGAACTACAACTATATATATTATTATTTATTATACTTTCATCACTTTTCTTCTTCTTCTACCCACTCATCTCTGTTTAAAATATTGATATGAAATAACTAAAATCACCTGATGGGCGACAGCCTTGTATATAAAGTTGATGTAGGAATAACTATATCGATCATGCATGATATATATTATATTATATTTTATTAAATAAAAACCATGTTTTAGCACGTATCTTTCTATAAGTAACATACCATAACCAATTTGAGATAAACAACCGACAATAAAAATCAACTGAAACTCATGAAATATTATTTATGTGAAAGCACCATATATAGTCAATCTTGGAATAACTATATCATTTAAAAAAAAGAACCATGTTTTATTATCTCCCTATAAGTAACATTCCATGCACACTTGTAACATTCATCATGTAACAAGAACCAAATGGAACTTGTATATCTCATTCTCTCTTCCATCATTGGCCTTCTTGTCCTCCTCCACGGCGCAGACGTCTACCGGAAAAGAAGACTCCCTCCGGGCCCTATCTGCCTCCCCGTCGTCGGAAACCTCCTTCATCTTGGACCAAAACCACATGAATCCTTAGCCACCCTAGCACAAAAACATGGTCCACTTATGACCATCCAACTAGGCAGCATAACCACTGTGGTGGCATCCACACCCGACGCCGCCAGAGAGATCCTCCTACGTAAAGACGAGGCATGCTCTAGCCGTCCCGTCCCAGACGCGGTCACTGCTCTAAAACACCATGACAAGGCTGTCCTGTGGATACCACCAAATGAAACATGGCAGGCCATTAGAAAGGTCCTTAGAATGTATCTCACAAGCCAACACAAACTGGACACCCTCAAGAACGTTCGGGAAAACGTTATGGAGGAGGCGTTGGCCTTCATTCGGGACGCTGGGCATAAGAAAGCGGCCATAGACGTGGGAATGTTGGGATTTGCTGTCTCACTGAACCAGCTTTCTAAAACCTTTTTTTCACAAAACATGACGGCCAGCTACGAAGCCGATGATATTAAGGGGTTTCAGAAGGTTGTGGAGACCGCGATGGAGGTGCAGGGGAAATTTAACTTAGCAGACATATTTCCAGTGTTGCAAATGAGATGCAAAAGTAAATGAGAGAATTAAGCATCGAGCTTCAAAGATGCCAAGGTTTGGTGATGTGTTAGATTCAATGTTGGATTACAGTGTTGACAATGAAGCTGACTTTAATCTCAAACACATCAAGACTTTAATTGTGGTACTACTTAATCTTTTATTTCATAATCTTTTCATCTAAAAAGATATAGACATATTTAGCGAAAAGTAATATATATTTGTGCAGGATGTGTTAGTAGCAGGAACCGACACGGTTGCAAGCGTGACAACATGGACAATGTCTGAACTATTACTTAACCCTCACATATTATTAAAAGTTCGTGAAGAAGTTAGCCAAATAGTAGGAGAAGATGGAACTATTGAAGAAGCCAAAACACTTGAGTTGTCCTACTTACATGCTGTCATCAAAGAAACATTGCGACTTCACGCAGGGTCACCCTTATTGGCACCTCACATAACTCAGACCCAAGTCCAAATCGGAAATTATGTTGTGCCAAAAAACACACAACTTATGGTGAATGCATGGGCCATGGCACGGGATGAGAGATATTGGGAAAAACCGACGGTGTTTATGCCCGAAAGATTCTTGAAAAATAAGATCGACTTTAAGGGGCAACATTTTGAGTTCATACCATTTGGGTCAGGTAGGAGGAAGTGTCCTGGTATGCCTTTGGCTGAAAGGATGTTAAGTTTGATTGTGGCTTCATTTGTGTACTATTTTGATTGGGATGCAAAAGAAGAAATTGACATGAATGACAAGTATGGCCTTACATTGCTTAAGGCAACACCACTTGTTGCTTCCCCTAAAGTGATCAATAAGTAAGTTGCATTATGGACATTCAAGATTAAGTTCGGTTCTGGGCATCTAGCCAGTTACAAATAAGTCGGACTGTTTGTTGCCTATGTAATAAATGCATATATCATATGTTATGTTGTTATATTATGTCTTGGCTTGGCTACACACTGAAATACTTAATAAAATCATAGTTATATGGTATCATTATGCTAAACATGTTTTTTTTTTCTTTTCTTAGGGTACGTTGTATATGTAGTTACACAAAAGTGTGTCTCCTGGAATTTAGAAAACAAGAACTATTTGATGCCAACAATTAGCTTCGACACTTTTTATTAATCTCAAATTCTCGACACACCGAAATGAACTACATAGGAACAACTTAAGCAATTGATATTTTAATTCGAGAAACGCTTGTTCTGTTTAAGCAACACTAGAATTCCTACCGCTAGGAGATGTATATATCAACAAGGTATGATCCTAGTAATATGGTAGAATTCAAAGATAAAAAAGAAGGGGTCGATTTATAAATGTTACGTCTCTAATAGTTGGTAGATGTCACTGTTAACATCAAATCCATCTTGTTCATTTATCAAATCCATCTCCTTTTTATTTTATTTTTTTTATTTTTGCCGACCATATCCTTTTGCATCAAACCTACCAACTAGACTGGCTTTATCACTCTGAACAACATCAATTCATCACTATTGCTTTTAAACCACCTTATTACTTTTATTTTATATGGCAGACAAGAATGACTCTCCTTCTGCTGGGTTGTCCTCAGATCCCGCGAGCCACAAACCATTACATCCGGTTTATACGGTTAGTAATATTCAACATAAAGTTTGTGTTTTAGACGGTGTCAAGGTATTTATGCCTCGTGGGTAAAACTTTTTACACTCCATGCCAAAGGGTATCATGTGCTTTGTCACATTGACGGTACGCCGCCACCTAAAGATACCCCGGAATATGCTCCGTGGGATAACATAGATTCCATTGTTTTACAATGGATCTATGGCACTCTCTCGGACTCTCTTCTTCTCAAAATACTTGTTAATGATTCCACGGCACATAAAGCTTGGCTTCGTGTTAAACGCCAATTTTGTAGCAATAAAGGTCCCTGGTCACAATCCCTTCAACATGAACTAGCCAATACCACACTTGCATCCATGCCCAGCCTAGAAGCCTATTATCAAAAATACAATATTTGACCGACCAACTCAATGCCCTTGACTTTCCAATGAATTCTCAACAACATGTCCTTCACCTTGTCAAAGGCCTACCCAAAGAATATGACACAATCGCATCAATCCTAAACAATACATTACCCACTTGGAAAGATGCGGTTGAACAACTAATATCCAAAGCCGGCCGTATGAAAACCCGTGGTGCCATGACCAACACCCCGGCCATTGCCGTCGCTATCCCACCCTCAGCCAATAATAACAGAGCCTCAAACCCACCCGTGACCAACTCTACAACCCCACAACCTCCTTACCAACCCCACCCAAGCCCAAATTACACGGCCCAAAATAATTCCTCACCACCAAACCAACAAGCAGCCTTTTACCTTTCCCAACAACAACCCCGTGGCCCACCCCATAAATATAACCCACGAAACCATCACTCTAGGCCCAACAGCAGAAACCAAACACCCTTTGGCCCACCCCAATATTCATATAACCGGTCTTTTAATTCTTCACCCCTACCCAAACAACCCGCAACAACAATCATATTATCCACCTTTTTGGGCCACCTCTTATTGGACACCACCACCTTGTCCCTATCCCACCCAAAATTGGTCACAACCATGGTTTCCACAAACTCCATCCAATTCCCAAAATATCCGTGGTAAACAACGGTTGGCAGAGGCTAATCTTGCAGAGGTAGATCCTCTCAAACCCACTCAACTTGCTAATGCAGTTCATGCGCTCTCTATGAATTCAGGTGAAACTGATGATCAATGGAATTTCGACACAGGTGCTTCTTCTCATATCTATTCAGATAAAAATAACATTGATATTTTCTCTAGTTTTGCACCAATAGCGTCAATAATCGTCGGTAATGGCAATAAAGTTCCGGTTTTGGGATCGGGAAACTCGACCTTTAACTTTATGTCCATTTTCATTATTGCATTATGATTTATGGACATCTCCTCTTTTAAGTCATGCAAGATATAAATGCTATTTGGTAATCATTGATGACTTCACTCAGTGCACATGGGTTTATCCTCTTCATTTTAAATCTGAAACATTTTCTAAAATGACACATTTTCACAAATTTGTAACCACTCAATTTCGTCTTCCCATCCAGGCCATACAATTCGACATGGGAGGCGAATTCGACAACACCGACTTCCACAATTTCACTTCTCAAAATGGCATCCAACTCCGTTTTTCATGTCCTCATACCTCCCAACAAAATGGCAAAGCGGAGCGCATGATTCGTCGTCTAAACGAAATCATGTTTACCCTTCTCACCCATGCCTCTTTCCCCTAAAACTTTTGGGTCGAAGTACTTCATACCGCCTCTTACCTCCACAATATCCTTCCCCCTAAACTTCACCAAAATCGCACACCTCTATCTCTTCTCTACCTTCTTGAACCCTCATATGACCGACCACATTCGCGTCTTCGGGTGCATATGTTACCCAAACACATCTGCCAGACGACCCAACAAACTTACTCATCGGTCCGGCCCATGTCTCTTTCTCGGATAACCGGCTCATTACCATGGTTATCGGTGCCTTAACCTTGCAACGGGCAAAACGATTTTCTCCCGGCACGTCACTTTTGACGAAGAGGTGTTTCTAATGAACAATCCTACCACCCCTAAACCCTCACATGACTTTCTCGACCCAACCCTCTTCTTTTCGATCCAACGTACTTCTCACCCTCACCTCAACACATGACCCATTCCACTCAACCAAACCTACCCACTTCCCACCCCACCACTAGAGCGGCCCATTCTCCTGGCCCATTCACCAGACCGTCTTCTCCTGCACCGACACCTTTCGACCCACCTTACAACCCTCCATCCAACACAACAACATTAAACCATACATCTTCTCATCCCGATAACCCAAACGTACAACATAACTCCCCTATTGACAAACCGACACCCAAACCCGCACCTACTCATCATATGCAAACTCGCTCACGATCGGGCATTGTCAAACCTAAACTACCCTACTCCCTCAATACCCGCACCACCCCCACCATTTCCCCTCTACCAAAATCCCATTTAACCGCCCTGACCGACCCAAACTGGAAAATTGCCATGACTGAGGAATACGAAGCTCTATTGGCCAACAACACGTGCGAACTTGTCCCTCGACCACCTAATCTTCCAGTTATCCGATGTATGTGGCTATTCAAACATAAGTTCCACGCTGATGGCTCCTTAGAACGCCATAAGGCACGTTTGGTCGTTAATGGAAAAAGCCAAACTGTAGGTGTTGACTGTAATGAAACGTTCAGCCTAGTAGTCAAACCTACCACTATTCGCGCGGTCCTTAGCCTTGCTTTATCACGCGGTTGGTCGACCCACCAACTAGACGTGAAAAATGTGTTTTTACATGGCCACTTGAAGGAAACCGTGTACATGTTTCAACCACCTGGTTTCACCTCTACAAATAATCCCAAATATGCGTGTAAACTTAACAAATCTTTATATGGTCTAAAACAAGCTCCTAGAGCTTGGTATCAACGTTTTGTAGGTTACTTAACCAGGTGTGGATTCCGGAGCAGTGTTTGTGATACATCACTCTTTATTTACCATCACGGAGATCAGATGGCTTATCTTTTGTCATATGTAGACGATATTATCTTAACTGCCTCCACTGATGATCTACTTCGAAATACTATTAAGTCCCTTAATACTGAATTCAAAATGACTGACTTGGGGACACTGCATCCTTTTTTGGGGATTGTCGTCACTAAGCAAGCTAATGGGTTATTTTATCGCAATCTACCTACGCAGTGGACATACTGTCTTGTGCTAACATCTCCAACTGTAAACCTGCTAATACACCTATCGAGCATGGCTCTAAACTCAGTGCCGACAGTGGACCTACTTTTGCTGATGGTTCTCTATACAGGAGCCTATCCGGGGCTCTTCAGTATCTCACGATTACCAAACCTGACAACGCTTATGCCGTTCAACAGGTCTGTCGCTTCATGCATGCTCCTCGAGAACCACACTTTCAGTTTCTGAAACGCATTCTCCGCTAAATTAAGGGCACCTTAGATCATGGCTTACAATTCTCTCAGTCGCCCTCCATAAACTTGACTGCCTACTCTGATGCTGACTGGAACAGGTGCCTGACTCCAGACGTTCTACATCCGGTTATTGTGTTTATTTGGGATCCAACTTGATACCTTTGTCTTCTAAACGCCGATCTACTACTTCACGGTCAAGTGCAGAATCTGAATACCGAGCCGTGGCAAACACTGTTGTTGAACTCACCTGGGTTCGCAACCTGTTATTCGAGTTACATGTTCCGGTTCGCCACGCGTCCATCATTTACTGTGACAACATCTCGGCTGTTTATTTGTCGGATAATCCGGTCCAACACCAACGCACAAAACATATAGAACTGGATATTCATTTTGTCCGAGAAAAGGTCCGCCTAGGCTCCCTCAAGGTCCACACGTCCCTGATGACTACCAGTATGCATATATCTTCACAAAAGGGTTACTGAAGCATCTGTTTCAACGATTCTGGTCCAGTTTGTGCCTTCGGTCTCCTACGGCTCCAACTGCGTGGGCGTGTTAACCTATAATTATGCCCGATAATTATTCTCACAATTACTACCTAATCAATCTCAACTATTTGGTAGTCAATGTAAATTATTGTGTAGTCAATGTATAGCTTGATTGTCTCCCGATTTCACTCCCTTTGTATGTATATATGTACCATCTTTGTTTATGAAATGCATCAAGGAATTCAAGTATTTTACAGTCATTTTCATGGTGACGTTACCAGTTGTTCTCCTCTTTCTCTCTATAAAGTGAACAGTACATTTGGTACTCATTGACCATCTCCACACATGGAATCAGAACACCTGATTGAGATCATTGTATCCAACAAGGATAAAACCTGATCTATGTAGAGAGAGTGTGTAAGAACAATTGGTGAGGGGAGTGATCAAACAATTTGTACTTTAAAATCTATAAATGAATTAAATCTGTGTTGACATCACCTACTTATCCAAGCTCAAAACATTATAATTAATGTGTGTTGATGAATATTGATTATATCTTTACCTATAACTGCTATAAATAGAAATTAGTTTTCAATCACAATAACACACACACAGTTCACTCTCATGATCCAACAAGTTGGATAATGAGGTGGAGCTCTGGAGTGGTTTATTATTGGATGAAAAAGTGAGTTTGAAATGCATGAACCTTGTTACAAAAGCAAGACTGCAACAGGCTGCAGTTATGTCAATGTGGTCAAAAGATCCAAAATTATTTGGACAAGAAGGTGAGTCTTGTCCTAACAGTGTTGTACTACCTGGTACATAGTCATCGGCTGTTTTACCAGAATTTTGCAACTTTTTCTTTTGAATAATTTCTCTTTCAAAAGTTAGCAATCTCCCATGTAATTTTGTAAGAGTGAGGGAGTTAAAATCTGGTGAAGATCCGAGGACTATAGAGTAAGTTTCCCATTTTTCTAGTAATGACCTTAAAAATCTATGAAGCATAGATACATTTGTGTAGGTCTGACCATTTAATTTCAACTCGGAAATTAATGAGGAGAATCTTTCAAACTGTTGTGTCAAAGTTTCCCCATTAATATGAGTAAATGTTTCATATTGCTGAGCTAGAATTTCTCTGGTGTTGGCAATCACCTCTTCAGTTCCTCCAAACTGCTCTTTTAGGCAGTCCCAAAGCTCTTTGGCACTTTCACAATGTAAAAGTCCAGAGTAGATTTCATTTGGGAGTGCCATTGCCAACATAGAGAAAGCCTTGGCATCAAGCTCAAGTTTAAGGAAATCTTCATCTGTGTTGTCTTTTGGGTCTTTAGGTATTTCCACTTTAGTTTCAAGGTTTATATTTACTGGTTTGTGAGGACCATACATCACAGATCTCCAACAACCAGTGTTGGTCTAAGACAGAGTATGTGCCAACCTTTTTTGCCATATGTTATATTCTGAACGAACAAGCATAGCAGGCTTATTGGCAGAACCAGTATTATGAGGATCCATTTTTGAGAGTATTGATTTGTCAAATTTCTTTCAAAGTGATGGATGTTGAAAAAAGTGAACTTTTATCCTATATTGAATATCAATAAGAGCCTGTGTCTGATTCTCAATTTGTTAGATTGATATGTGATCAGATAAACCAGTGCTCTGATACCAATTGTTGGATTAGAATGCTCTTTAACAGTTGCTTGCTTATGAACACTTATGTGTTTGTAAACAAATCAAAGTAGTTTGCACAGCGGAATAAGTTATAAAGTTTCACTATCAACAGGAGTTGTTACTCCCCTTGGATGTTTATAAACTAAAGATAGTTAATGAGAATCTAAGCAATTGATGTATATGATAATAAATATGCAAAGAGATTCTCAGAATATGAAATGGTATTTCAAGTTTAAGCTCTGAATGATTTCAGTTTTCAATTAAAATCGATGTCTAAAACAGAGGGATTAACCCATCTATTTATAGACAAACAAATGCATGAACCTTGTTACAAAAGCAAGACTGCAACAGGCTGCAGTCTTGAAACTTGTACAAAAGATAAAGTAATAATAAACTAATAAACTACTGAAACATAAGGGCGGTGGAAAGATTCTATTACAAGTGTTGATGAGTGACAAACTACTGATGAGCAGTTTGTCTTCAGCAGTTCCTCAGTTGACTTGTCTGGTTTGACTTCAGAACTTCTGATCTTTACTATTCAGTACTTGTTGAATCCTTCTTCAGTACTTGTGTCTTCTTTCTTTAGTAGTTTCATACTTAGAATGTTTTGACAGAAAATAGGAATTAGACTAAGGTTAGAAAAAGAGGTTTCTTCGATCCTTTTTGTCCTTACATCTACATATCGTATGATAAAAAGGCGTGAGATCAACATTCCCATTTTCAGACAATTAGTATCCCTTTTGGGAATCCTAACATGACAACTATACGGAAAGCTAACACGATAACACACGTTAACCACCTCAAATTGTTCATTAGCGAGCAGCTGATATAATCTCATGCAAATCTTCTAAAGATAAGTTAGTCATCTGTTAAGAGTTTTCTAACCTCACTAATCATGGAAAGCAATACCGAAAACACAATACGACCACCTAGACTAGCATAAACTAGAGCATTTTACAACCTATTCCATTTTACCAACTTTGAACACAAATCTACTAAGATCGCCATTTTAACCAAAATAACTAGCAAAGATCATCAACGGTGTCAAAGATCAGTAACGACACCATTAAGCTTTTTTAAACCCTTTTGCGTGTCGATAAGCATTTCTAATCATTATTCGACTGACTTTAACCAAACCAATACCCTCTTACAATTTCATGGTGTAAACTTATTAACAAGTTAACTAGTCTACTACCGATCGATTAAACGGACGGTTTTTCAACATGTATCCGACTAACACAAACGATAATCATCAAAGTCATTCAAACATAACTACAAATCCAACAACAATGAAACAAGGTTGCATTATGATCATCAAGATTAAACATGAAAACACCAATATAATACAAAACATGATTAAACCATACAAACTATTGTTTCTACACACTAAATACTATTGTTTTTACCCGTAGGTGTACAATCTATAACATAAACATCACATTTAAGCATACAAAATCATATTTGAACAAGAAATAAGTTTATAGATCAAACCATATATAATGCAAATGTGATGGATTGGATGATGATGATAGATGAATCGGATGACTTCCCGAGCTTATTCCTCGCCTTCACAGCAGTTCTTCAGCTCCAGAAATCGCCCCAAATCGCCCAGAGATTACCCAATAATCTAAACAGAGGCTGAAACTCTGTTTTAAAGACACTGTGAAGAGTGAACGGCCGTTCACTTCATCTGAACGGCCGTTCACATGTGCAAGTGGGTCAAAAGTGGTTCGTGTAGTGACGTAGGCCTTCTAGAAGGTTTCCCATAATATCTGGAAAGGTGAACGACCGTTCACTTCATCCGAATGGTCGTTCGGATTGTCCAATCTCCTATTCTTGCGTAGAAACCTTCGTTTTTCTTCATGTTTGCTTCCGGGACATCGTTTAAGACCTGCAATCGTAAAGATACCCAAATAAGTACCAATTCCTCGTGTATAAGGTCAAAAACGTATATAAACGGGAGTTAAACGGAGACTTTTATATGTATAATTTAACGTATATCAAAATTCTACCTCTTCTTTCGGAAGTTCAACCGTATCATAAAAATCGGAGATAACCTCAACGTCCGGATCTTTGTACGTGAGTGTGGTTCTTTCTTTAACATGTCAAGAAAAGTAAATACATATTTGGGAAGGTTTATTCTCGGCTTTTCAGTTCTGAATTTAGCGCATTCATTACTGAAAATTTGACGTTTGAGTTCCTTCAACTGATGTTCCATTACTGCAGTTGTTGTTTCCATTCTCGATTTTGTTGTACGATGGCTTTAACCCTAGCCTGCAACTCACGTTCCTCATTCTTTCTTGCATCCATGCAAATTGTTTTGTAGAGAAGATAAGGACTCAAAAGTAAATGTTTTTTTTTTTTTTTGTGAAGGATAACGAGTCAAAACGGATCGCTTCGTTTCTGATACCAAATGATAGGAGTAAAGACCCAAATCACCGGTTCAAATAAAACGGTAAATAAAAGGATAGATCTAACGGGTTCTTGTGTTGCAGAAACACCACACAAGAACACGATAGGGCAAACTAAACGAGAATCAAGATACAGATACACCACTTGGCTCTAATTTAGACTCCAAGAACACCATCCAAGATGCCATTCTTGAACTAGCATGGAAACAATCAATAAACCTCAAAATCCATTGAGATAGATTAACTAAAAGAGAAAACTCTCTTCATAAACTAAAACTCACTGTCCTTCATTCATTCATTCATTCATTCATTCACAGGTTTACATAGGAGTGAAAAGAAACTGAAAAACAACCCACATAGCTTAATTCTAGGAAATAGAAACCGACTAAAAAAACAATTAAAATAAAAGAAACATAATTTAGAAATAAAAATGGAAATAAAGAAAACAATTGCAATGAACATGGAGCTCCATGCATGGTGTAGCTTCACCTTCTTGATCCATAACTTATACTTGGATCCATTTTGCTGTAAATGGGTGGTTCATGGTGGGTCTTCGGGTTCGGGTGCGGGTAAAAAGGTGACCGAATTAACCCATTTCAAAAAGCGAACCCAATGTATATTCATGAAATGAATAAACATTTTGTGGAATTGTCTTTGAACACCAATGATAAATCAGCATGGATAGACAACCTTGAATTTAATACATTCAATGACTACATGATACTACTAGATCTATCTCATAGAAGAAACTAGTATTTTACCCGCCGCACGTTGCGACAGCACGCGGCGGATGGAACTGTGTATGTTACACCCAACGCGTTATATCGACCGTTTGTGAAACGATTGTGGTATGTAAACTATTTTGTTAGACGACCACTATGTCAAAACATAAGGCAACCATCGTGTTACATGAACCATTGTGTTATAACCTATAGGCACCTAACACTTGAATCTGCATGCTACAGGCCACCAATTTCAGAAATGTAGACATGAGATATCCAAAGATGTAGACACTAATAGGTTTGCCTTTTTTCAATCCCAAACCAGGATAAACAATTTCTACAGGCCACCGAATTTAGCTCGTATGGTAAAATATAACCGAAATGAAACCAAAAAACTATAGAACTTACGTGCGTCTCTAGAAGCTTCCTTCAAAACCCTAGCTAGCTTTGGCTTGAATATGGAAGGTTTCGCCGAAATCGTAATTTAGGCATACTGACGCCATCGTTGAGCTGCAGCCCATCATCATCTTCACGAAGGTTACCAAAATTTTTCATAACGCAGGTCAAAACAAATTCAGTGAGGTTCTGACAGAAGAGGTCATTACCACCGCCGCTCATGGGTTGTGGTTTTGTCTCCAAATCCAACCAGAAAAGGATGACGCCTGGCGGAGGTCTCTATAGTCGTCGTTGATCTTCTTTGCATAGTTGAAACTGCGTATCGAACCACCTTCAGATCTGGACTCTAGGACTCACCATCATCATGAAAGACGTCAGGCTCCGTTACTGGAATGGTCGCCGATGGTGAATAACAGCACAACCACCACCATATGGTTTCTCTCTCTGTCTCGCCGCCTTTTGCATGATCAAAAATCATATGTTTGTATCAGAAAAGAGACGCGTGTCAGGAGCTCAGATTCAAGTTAGAAGGCACTGTACGTAAATGACTACTGTAAAATATAAGTGGCCGTCAACTTTAACGCACCCCCTAACGGCCGTTAAAGTACTATTGAAAAGAATTTTAATTTTGATGGATATTTGTGTGTAGTGTAGGTTATCTATAGAATACAATTAGGCCTGTAAACGAACCGAACGTTCATGAACTGTTCGTGAACTGTTCGGCGGGAAGTTCGTTTATGTTCGTTTATTTAAATAAATGAACGAACACGAACACAATTTTTTGTTCGTTTAATTAAATGAACAAACATGAACACACGTTGTGTTCGTTCATTTATGTTCATGAGCGTTCGTTTATGTTCGTTCATTTATGTTCGTTTATTTTGTTCGTTTATGTTCGTTTAATTAAACTTAGCTTTATTTTTATTATTTACTAGCTGACTACCCCGGAAAGGTCCCGGGGTTGAAAAATTTAATATGATTTAATAAAAAATGATAAAAGAAGAAAACTCAAATCACGAAAAGAGTAAATAAGTTAAACATAATCAATCTTAGTTAAAAAAACATTTATTTAAAAAGTTAAAAAAATAAAAAGCATAAACCATATTAAACATAATACAGTATTAAAAGAATAACATTCAACATATAATCATCTTTACGTAATTTAAAATATGTTACAATTTGACTTTGACTTATATAGATGTAGAATTCATGATGGGGGTTGAAAAATATAACCATTCTAATAATACTAATACTAATAGTAATAATTATTACTCTTGTAATTAAAAAAATAAAAAAAATAACCTTGTTATAAGGTGACATCATGTGTTGCAGTGTTGCGCGATTCTTTCTCCCAGCTTTTCTTGATGAAGTATACCTATCCATCTTTAGAAGAGTAAAATTCCAATGATAGCATGGCGATTGGGCTGAATTTCAACATCGTAGATAAGAACCTGGTTTAAAAGAAAAAACATGATTAATATAATGAATAACCTGAACACTTTGTGTTTTTTTTTTCTGTATGAACATAACCCCACAAAAAATAGTCGTTTTTTTCTCCGTTTTTTATATAGCATTATGGTACTCGTTGGAAAGATAATAAAACGCTCGTTAATTTGGTGTAATTTTTTTATTTAAAAAATCTTGAATATAAAAGATATTAACGTTTAAAAATTATGGGAGGAACATAAGAGAGAAAAATTTAAATTTGGTTTTAAATTCTTTTTTTCCAAAAATAATTCAATTTAATTTTAGTAATTGAGAATTGAGAGATAGAGAGATAAATTTAGGGTTTTATGTTTATATTTTTTTTAATTAAAAAGAAAATAATTCAAAAACACTAAAATCTTTCAATTATGATGCCACGTGTCAGTTTCATGGAGAGGTTGAAGGCACCATTGCACGCCACGTCAGCAATGTTCAATTCTTTTATATATATTAATAGATTTCCTTTTGTTAACTAACCTTAATTCATATGTTCTAAAAACTTAACCCTGACCCTAACATTCTAAACCCTAAGCCTAACGTTCATGTATGTTCATGAATCATTATTAACTTTTTTTTTGTTTGTGTTAGTTTATGTTCATTTGTGTTCGTTTATATTGATCATTTGTGTTCGTTTATGTTCATGAACTGTTCGTTTAGGTTTAAATGAACGAACATAAACGAACACGAACACGAAAAATTTCTTAATGAACGAACACGAACACAAAAATGTGTTCGATTATGTGTTCGTGTTCGGTTAAAGTTAAATGAACAAACACGAACACACATGTGTTCGTGTTCGTTCGGTTCGTTTACAGGCCTAAATACAATATTAGTTTTCATTGATTCTGCAAAGCAATATAAGGAGGGGTCAGAGCTAGGTTGGTTATCTATGGAATACAAAAATACTGGCCTGCCTGCCTGCAAACACTGATGGAACCAGAACCAAAACCAAAACAGTAAACATCATCAATCTTGGGAAACATCCTTACAGGCTCTCCTCTCTTGTAAAAAAATACCAACCTGCCGTCTGTCCGTTATAGACTGCACGCACTTATCCGTGTTAAACTCATAATGCCATGCCCATTACGAATATCTACAACTTTTACTCATTATCATTCTAAACTTCAATTGACCCTATAAAATTTAGTTACAATTATAAATAAGCATTATTAGTACAACATAGGTTAAAACTAAAAATACAATTTATCCTTGTTCTGAATCATCATGTCCAATCTCACAGTCTTTACCCCCATTCTCAACTTTCTGCCTTTTCTTATCTCTATCTTTCGGGTCTTTCTTCTCGTCAATGATCGATATGAGTGTTTGAAGCCGCCTCGACCGCGACCCGTCTGCCTCTGCTGTGGCTCCCGCCACATTACGAAACCGCCGAAACACCTGACAAAAGTATATGATTATGGCAATGAAGCAAACCATACCACAAATAAGGAAGAGCCCCCAGAAGCTTTTCAGCTGCAACTGGTCCGATTCAAGCTCCGAATTATCAGTACTGCAACCGCTTCTTATCAGCCACTTGTCGTGGATCCTTTGCAGGTCCCCGTTTTCCGATAATGACAGGATTGCCGTTGACAAGTCCACTGCCAACGGGTGGTCACGTGGAAATGCCTACAAATTGTTAGACAAGTTGAAAATATGTTTCATTTGGCCATCAAACTCAAAACACAAACAACAAACAAAGTGACGGTATCAACTTACAAATCCCCAACCGCTCTTGGTGAACTCACGCCCAACAACCCGGAATTTGCACTGGTTGGACAAGAAAAGCTCAATGTATGGGCGCTCATCAACAATAGCTGCAACCCCACCATTCTTGGAACCTTTTTTAAGTGCATCTGCATAGGCATCAGGTGTTCCAAGAGCCACAAGTCTGGATTCATGAATCCCAACTTCATCAACCAAATATCGTTCTGCGAAAGACCCCACTTGGTATCCAATACGATCATTGGACTTCTTCAAAGTTTCGATCCCTTTGATTGGAGATGATAGTTGTTGGACTGTGAGAATCGAGGTCAAACTTGCGGTGTAACTCGAGTTGATTATTAAAACTACAAAAAGCCACATCAGTAACACAATACGTCCAAGAGTACTCGCAGTGTTCTCTCCTGCATAAACCAAAACAGACCCATAAGTTATGAAACCAAAATGTATTCCCTCTTTCATTAACTTTCTTGAGCATTTGTCTCTTTTTTAAAAAGTAAGCACAACTCGGTTTGACTTTGCAAGCGAAGAAGGGATGTGGCGTTGAAAAAGTAGGATCTCACTTACTATGCGCAAAAAAGAGAGTAGAAAAACTAAACCTGAAAACAAAACAAAGAAAGGGTCATTAAGCAACAAAAAGATTCATCTTTTTTTTTTTTTTTTTTTTTTTTTTGAAATCTCCCAAAAAATTGTCAAAAAGAATCATAAAGTCTAGAACAAAATCATAAATTGAAACAAGAAAACTTACCATAGGATTGTTATGATCTGGCTTTTGGGAGACCCTCTGAAATCATCATTTATCCGGTGCTCAAGAATCCACACCACAGTGCCAACAACGAGAAAGAAAGCCGCTGTGACAGCCCACAATGTTGGAGAAAAGGGGCGTAAAAAGGCCCAAGCACCCGTGTTCATTTTCTTAAATGGAGCCACTACAACGAGCCCAGATGCAGCATACGGTTGGGTGAAATCCACGTTTCTTGTTCGGTTTGTGGTTATAGCAATGTCCCCAACCGCACCATCATAAACCTACATTACTTATTATTTCTAATTTTTAAAGATTTTGGTCTACTAAAAAAAGAGGGTATTTAAAAAGATTTAAAAAAAAAATAAAAAAAAAAACGAGTTGTTGTATAATTAAAAAAGAACTCACCCCTGCTGAAATCAGCTTCACAAGTTCAGTGTAGTTCGGGTTTTCTTTGCCATTCCCAAATGGTACAAATTGATAAGGCACAGCATACGGTAGCAAATTAACAGCAGCCACAAAAACATCAATACAAAACCCTTTCGACATGTTACTCCCCGGCAGTTGTGAAACAAATTCCTTATAACTCACCCTAAGCGGCACTGCAATTTTCAACAATTTCCCGTTGTTCGGGAAAACCCATCCCCGTGGTTTTACCACAATCTCTCCAGGCCAAATAATACTATGAAGTTCCTGATTCGCCTTTGATCGATTAACTTGAAAATCCTCGGGGGGCGATGTTGACAAACCCGACATGTTAGACCAGTACCCAACAGTTCGAAATCCAGTTCCGATTATGTTAATAATATCATATGCAGGATTAACAAGATTTCTATCTTCACCAAACTTTATATGCCCGCTTAGACCGACAAAATCACTCCCCCATATATTATCCAACAACAGTTTTCCACCATCAAAAATGTTCAATGCATCAAGATGAAGATCCTGAAGACCACCGCTACTCAACCTTGAATCATTTGAAAACGAAATCACCCCACCTTGATTAAAAAAGGCTTCAAGAGCATGAGCTACAAGCCAAACGGTATCATAAGCATATAAGCCGTAAGAATTTAGCCCAAATGAACCGCGCGTTAATTTTCTCCATTTTGATGTAAGTTCTCTCCTTTTCATAGAATCAGGTGTGTGCTGGCGTAACGCAACAACCCCTTGCATGTTTTCCATTTTATCAGACGGATATGGCGAGCTCGCATCTAAATAAGATGAAAGCCAATCAGTAGCAATCCAAACATACCCATCTCCCATCATCCCAAGATAACGAGCAACTGAAAAGACCAAAAAACCCATATCGGGATAAACATGAAGAACAATAACCCGAGCTTCCATCAATGCAATTTTCACCAAAACATCCATAATTTCACTCCGCCCGTATTCTGATCCAGGTGGGATTCCGACTTTATTGGATATCCTACAACGTTTGGCTGCTAGTGTATCGTCTAATGCTAACACTCCGTTTCTTCCATAATCATCGTCTATGAAAATCGCAATAACTTCCCGCCAACCATGGTAATCTACAATTTCAGCTACTGCAGTCATTTGGTACAGATCACTCTGTGTTGTCCTTACGAAATAAGGGAACTGGAGGTTGGATAGTGTGGGGTCCGTGGCAGCGAACGATAAGAGGGGGACTTGAAGTTCATTTACTACATGAGATATAATGTGGGCTACTACTGAAGATTGTGGACCTACAATCGCTACTGTGTCGGTCTCCATAAGCTGCAACGCTGTGAATTTTATAAAAATTATAATCAATCATGCAACTTGTAACCGCAATTAATAGACACGACCTGATTATAAGCACTAACATGTTTTTTGAAGTAATAATCATGTTTGATGGTGTTGAGTGTTAAGTGTTCTACAACAAATCAGCCAAACTTAGATTATCCAAACACTAGAAACCAAGATAACAATATACTCGCTTTCGAAAGGCGCATTCTTCAAATCTAATTACCACTATGCCCCTATAGAAAATCCCCCAATATCAATAGTGACATATTTTTTTTCCATTTTCAAACACTAGCCACTACTGTTCAACGCTTTTTTATGCAAATCGAAACAACTGTAGCTGTGGTCCATAAGATTTTCTTCTGTTTGGCCCTAAGGAACCCTTTTCTCAACACTCACCAGAATCACACACATACACCATTAGTTGTGGTCCATGGAAGTAGACTTTTAAAACTTAAAAGGGGTAACTTTTTATAACTACAAAGATAATAATCAACTATATATATATATATATATATATATCAATTTTCTACAGAAACTGCAAATCTTGTGACAAAACAGACATGAATAAACAAGATCTTTAATCAAATTATTCTATAGAAATTCAAATTTTACCTCCAACCATGCCAAGAAAGCCGCTACAATTCGAGCTCCTAATATCCATTCGGAGCGTTGTCCCGGGAAGCACAGAGGAATTTTGATTAACATCTATAACAGCCTGCTGGATTGCAACTTTAGCAACTTTTCCAATAGTGGAATCAAAAGTAAAAACAGCCCCAACATTCACAAAAGCTGGCCTTGTACCATTATGTGTGCTTAAACCATTCACCCCTAAATTCAAATATAGTAACACAACACTCCAGACAACAACACTCATCATATCATATCATAAATGATACACCTGTAATATTATTATTCATCAAAATCTTTATAAAAAAAAGGGGGGGGGGGGATAGAAAATAAAAAATGCTTACCAAGAAAAAGGCAGAGTCTTAAACCCCTGGTTTCAAGAAAGCATTAAAAGGAAGGGAAAACTTGAAATAAAGATTAAAGAATCAGAGACCCAATATGAAAAGGTGGCTTCTTGCTTGCTTTCCTACACATGACCGACCAAGAAAGAGGGAATAGATGCAATGCCTAAAACACAATTTTTAAAGAAACCCTTGTCATCAAAGATTCTCTCCAACTTTAATTGATCCCCAAAAACATGACCTGAAGAAACACATACATCCAAGTCTTAAACATGTGAAAATCAAGACATAAAGAATCTATCTGTACCAAGTTGGGTAAAGGGTCATTATGTCAAAGAAATAGAAATGTTATTCATTTGGGGGGAATTAATTAAATAAATGAAGTGCACAAGATGACACAAGAAAGTTTGGGATAAAACCTCTTGGGAAGAAAAAAAGTGGTCCATGGATAAAAATAAAAAACAAAGCATGTAACACAACCTCAACAGAATAAATGGTGTGGAAAGGAGGGTTCCATTCTCACCTTCTAATAACACTCAAAATATAGAATAACGCCCATTTAATTAAAATTAAAAAAATGATAAAAGAAAAGGAAAAAGAAAAAATTGATTGGTTGAATCATATAGGTCCCACCATTTATCCTTGTTAAGGCTTGTTATTGTGCTTACTGCCATTCGCTGATACCCCCTCAATAGCGCCCAGAAAATAGAGGGGGCGGTATTGTTGACTTTATTGCTGAGATGGATGGGCAATAACGCCCGACACCATTCATCCTAAGGTCTCATGGTTAGTTGAATATTTTAATACACTAGATTATACCCCGGGAGCGTCCCGGGTTGAGAAATTTAATATGATACATCAATTTTACATATAAAATAGACTGATGTATAATTCTAATATTAATATCTAACCTAAAACAAATTAACAATGTACAACTCCAATGCTAACACTTAACCTAAAATAATGTAGAACTGACACATGGCACACTCAAGAAAGAGAATGTCTCTTTAAGTGTCATGTCATTAAAATGCTTTGGTTTATTATATGTATAAATGTAAAATTAATATATAAGTTGTGTGAGTGGATTCGTGGTATTTTATTGGCGACTAGAGCTTCAGTTCTTGTTAATGGTTCCCCTACTTTCGAGTTTGGGTGTCATAAAGGCATTCGTCAAGGTGACCCGCTTTCTCCTTTTCTTTTTATTATTTTGATGGAGGCTTTTTCAGGTATGATGAAGCAAGCTTGTGATATAGGAGCGTTTCATGGTATTTCTCTTCCTAATGATGGTCCTAAGTTATCCCACCTTCTATATGCGGATGATGCCATGATTATGGGAGAGTGGTCTTCTTTCAATCTTGATAATTTGAAACGTATTCTTCGAATTTTTTACTTATGTTCGGGCCTCAAGATTAATTTGCATAAGTCAGTGTTATTTGGTATTGGAGTAGAAGATGATGAGATTAATCACCAAGCTGCGAGTATGGGATGTAAGGCGGGTAGTATTCCATTTTCTTATCTCGGTATTACGGTTGGCGCTAACATGAATAGGGTGGCTAACTGGGAGCCGGTTGTGTCTAAGTTTAAAACGAGACTTTCTAAATGGAAAGTTAATTCTTTATCTATTGCCGGTCGGTTAACACTTATCAAATCGGTGTTGGATAGTCTCCCTACGTACTATTTTTCGCTTTTTAAGGCTCCAAAGAAGGTTATTAATGATTTGGAAGCGTTGATGCGAAGATTTTTATGGGGTGGCTCGGATGAAGTACGAAAGATGTCATGGGTGGCGTGGGAGATTGTCACAAAACCTATAAAAGAAGGGGGATTAGGGATCGCATCCTTGGAGATTAATAATCAAGCTTTGATCGCAAAGTGGCTTGGGAGATTTCTTAATGAACATCAAGCGATATGGAGACGAGTAGTGGTGTCTATTCATGGGTCCTCGAGAGTCTGGGGGCTTGCTCCGGTTAATAGCGGGGTTTCCGGGGTTTGGAAGAATTGTGTTATGTTTTGGAATAAGTTCAAGGTTGATGGAGTGGGTTTTAATAGAGTGATTCGGGCTACAATTGGAAATGGTCGATATATTCGGTTTTGGTTGGACTTGTGGCTTGGCTCCGAGCTTTTGCTGGAGAAATTTCCGGCTTTATATGCGTTAGAGAAACATAAAACCATCCTCTCTGTGGATCGCTTGGTGGTTTCTGGCTCGTCTCGTCGCATATTTTGGGACTGGATTAGAGTTCCTACTACTCAACAGGAGTTGCGCGAGAAGCAAGAGCTGGAAAATATGCTCGAAGGGGTTGAGATGGTCGATCGCGAAGATACCTGGTCTTGGGCGGGTGGTAGCAGCAAAGAGTTTAACGTTTCGTCTATAAAAAAATGGATGGTTAGGGCCGAAGAGGGTGCTGGGGCTTTTTGTTTCCAATGGAGTGATTGGGTTCCAAAAAAAATGCAATATTTTTATGTGGAGGGCGGTTTTGGATCGTTTACCAACCAAGGAAGCTTTGGCTAGACGTCATATTCAGTGTGGCGACCACGTGTGTGTGTTAGGTGATAGTAGCGAAGAGTCGCTTGAACACTTGTTAACTGGGTGCATCACTTCGACGGCAGTTTGGAATGCGATAGCGTCGTGGTGCAAGATACCTAGGCCTTTTGTGTTCCACGTTAATGATTTGGTGGAGTTGCATAAGGTGAGTGGTGTGACGGGGGATATTAGATCGATTATTCACGGTATTGTCATCATTACCTGTTGGAGGATTTGGCGTGCTAGGAATGACAAGATTTTCTCTGCCAAGGATACGAAGGTAGTGGAGATGGTTGCGGATATAAAATCCTTGGGTTTTCTTTGGTACAAATATAGATCTAAGTTAGGGGTAGTGGATTGGATTAGATGGTGCCGTTTTGATGTAACGTGATTTTGTATGTTGTTTTTGGCTTTCGGCGTCTTTCTCCGTCTTGGGGATAGTCGTCGGTAGTGTTCTTTTTATGAAAGTCAATTTTCAAAAAAAAAAAATAATTAGAAAGCACGATCCCGCGTTTGAAAACTTTTATGAATCACATAATTACTCAAAACTTAAGAGTCAAGTTGGTTCATGATTAGTTGATGGTGGTATGTTATATTTTATGTGTATGAATATGAAGCATTAGCATTGGGTGAGGATCTAAGTGAAGTTATTATTGATCAAATGGAATGATTACTAATCTTTTGTGGTCAGCTGTGTTTGGACTTTAGAGTATGGTTATTATAATTGTTACAATAATGGAAGGCTATAACCTATAGTTAATTTTTTATTAAAATTCAATTGTGGTGGCTATGTTTAGCATTAAGGACTCGCACGTGGGTTATTATAAAATTTTATATGTTACGTATGTTTTGCGGTTTCGTCCCTAGCCTTCTGATTTTTCTCTACATTTGACTCTTATGCACATTTTATTCAAATATCACTAAATATTTCCTTATACATCACATTTTTTGTTTTAGTCTTGACATTCCCATCACCATCAAGTATAAGTAATTTCACCTCTGCCCTGCTTTTAACTCAGATCATTCAAAATTTTAAATTAAATTTAATAAATGTATTAATTAACTCTAACTGTTACCAACCATTATTATCGTAAATTCAAATTTTAAAATTTTATAATATTAACCAATAATTAAAAATTAAAATTATAGATATTAAAATTTGAAATTAAATACTTAGATAGAACATTTAGTATTCCAATATTTTTAAAGGTTAACCGAAATTTACTTAAAAAGCTAATAAGTCACCAAACATCTTTAAGAGAAAAAATAAAAATAAAAACTCTTGAGTGCAAATCATCTTTAGACTTGAAGACTCAAATTTCCAACATGAATATCAAATTTTCTTATTGATCTCAAAAGAATAATCAAGCTTCAAATGACAACTCTTATCATCATCTTCGAACTGCATTACAGAACAAAATTAGAACAAAATAAGAATTTTGGAGATTAATTTGTTCAAGCGTCACTTAATGATTCAAGACGAATAAAAATAGGGCCCACGTACAAAAATAAAACTTACCCTAAGTTTTGTTGTGTATATTCCTCTTGTAAGAATGCCACTTGGCATGGTCTATTCGTCTAAAATTTCAATGTATGCATCCTTTTGGGGAGCAAATGTACCCAACATACTTTTGATTCAATCCACTATCACAAATGCAGCAAAATAAAACAAAAGTTATTGAATAATTCATACATTTTAGCATGGTTTGACTTCTTGAGTTAAAAGTGGACTTGTCAGACTTGTCGAATTGGTCTGACCCGAAAGTTGAAGACATTTTTGGTGAGCACCAATAGCTATAGGACCATGGGGAGCACTAATAACATATATAACTAAATAATCATATTTATTTAAAAAAATTTATAAAGATACTATGGTCTTGTGTTACTCCTCCGATTTCATATAGCCACCAAGTTGTAGTGCTCCAAGCCTTGGAGGCGTCATTTTTACACCTCTATTCTAGCACCATATCATTAAAAAAAGTGACGACATTACTAAAGTAATGCCACCCGAATATACCACTAAAGTATATGTGTCATCTATTTGAAGAGGTAAAGGAAAACCCCAGATTTAATTTCTACTCGAGCGGATCACACCTATATGCCCAATCCTATATTGGGTTCAATCTCATGAAAGAGGGACCACTCGGGCGAGCTTGGAGAGAATTGTTCTTGGCCAACCTGAAAATAAATGGCATTTTTACCACCCGTTCGCTAATATATGAAAACAACTACATTATGTTTAGTGATTTGAATCAAATTTTTATAGAATGATTATAACTTGAAAGAAAATTGCTTACAGCAGTGGGTTCGCTAATTCGAACACCAAAAAAATAGCTCTAGAATCTAGTTGGTTTTGCCTTTTTAGAAGAGCCTCCAAACCAGACTTGAAATCTTCCCGAATAATATCCAACTGCACACCATAACCGAAACAGTGGATACAAATTCCACCTAATGAGATGACTCTCATGTAAACAAAATCGTTAACAATTATGCATAGCAAATCAATGGCTTATGCGTGATTAACATGAATTTGTTATTTCATAGATGAAAATTGAGTTACGAATAGATCATATAAGCCCTAAGAGATTATTGTAATATATATACCTGAACCATCAATCCAAGTTTGTTCCATATGCTTACGAATACGTAAAGCAAAATAACGTGAAAAACACACATAAATCGCAAGCCTACACTTACCTATATACCAGGTTATAAGATTGACGAACTCAATTCGGTTAAACGACCGAGCTCTCCCTTACGCCTTTGAAGGCAGTCAAATGCGGCGTGCCTGAAAGTTCTCGTTAACTTCCAAACACCAGTCAGTCATTAAACCTTGTTTGCAGCAATATTATTCTGTCAACACCATTGTTTTACTTTGGGTAAATAACAATAATAATCAGTCATATCAATATATAACTTATGAACTTGTATACTAACCTTTAGTCGGGAAATATCATGAAGATTATAAGAAAATCCCTAATAAAAAAAATAAAATCGAACATACAAAGTTAAGGGGGCATTGATGGCAGATAGAGTTGGATGTGCTTCTATGCTTCAGAGAGATCTGGTGGGTTCTGATTGACAGAAGTTGTTGGTTCTTCACTATCAGGCTGGGATTTGTGTTTGGCAGCAGCTTGCAACACCCTGTTCTGGACATTTACAGAGGAAGGTGAAGTCGGTAAACCATTGCGATTTGGTTCCAATTTTCCAGTAGCCCACGAAATAGCCTGCCCTCCCAGCTTAACAGGGACAAGAAGTTGCCTTCAAGCCAATCAACAGTTATTGTTAATTATCATATGGTAGTATGTACAACAATATATAGCATATATGTAAATCTAGTGCCCTCGGAAAAAACGGGCCTCGGCCGGGAATGCAGCTCGAACACCCCTGGGGCCGGCTCTGTTTAGATGTTAATAATTCATAATTTCCAAGGCTATGTACACTTACCTCACATTCTCCGGCAACATAAACCTCCTCACAAACTTGAGTTCAACATCTAGATCTTTCAGATTCTGCAATCTTGCTTCATCAGCATCGTTTCTACAACTACCAACGAATTGGAGTTTGGGTCTAATAGCATCTGAATCTAATTTACTGATGGATAGCGCAAAATCTTAAAGCTGAAGAGTATGTGTCTGCCATACAATTTTATAATGACCAAAAATGAGAAATCAGTTTCTAAAGATTTCACAAGGCAATGAACTTCTAAGGGTTTTATGTAAACTGCACACCTTCTCTGGTTGAAATTGATCCACTGAGATGATTCTGGGTGGCGTCACTTTTCTTTCTAGTAGAAATGCCTGTTAAAGTTTAATCAGATTGAGAACTAACAATCAATACAAAACCATTAAGATCACTTAAAACACATACTAAAACCAAACACAATACACCATTACACCAAAATTGAATATTCAGCTGACAATCATCAATGCAAAATAAAAGTATAGCTACGGAAACCGAAATAAACAAAACATAGACTAACAATCATCTAACCTAATATAAAGGTGAGATTAATATTATATCAGTGCAAAATGTAAACAATAAGTCAAAGCCAATAAACATTCAAAATTCAAACTATTAAATAAATAACCTCTTCAACAGCTTTCTCTTTTAATCGTTCGGATAACCTCTGCGCCTTGATATCCGCCTGCGCCTCACTCAATTCCCTATCCTTATCTACACAAACACCAACAAATCAAATCAAATTTAAAAATAATAATAATAATAATAATAAGATTTATTAAATGATAATACTGACCTCTAACTTCATTCTCCAAGCGATTAAGTTCAACCTTAACCAGATCCGACCCATGAAGCAGATTTATAAAATCATCAGTTTTCCAAGCTGGGTCTTCTAGAACTCCTCCTACGGTTAGCCATAGCACCAGAAGGCCTACTTCCTTCCCTAAACGATGTCGTTTCAGAGAAACGCGGGCGTTACTTCGCTTTGGTTAGTTACTGCTCGAGCTTGTCTTTTCTATCTCGAAAGTGTCATGTGAATCAAACGAAATGATGACTGACCTGTAATGTTACTGTAACAACAACAGTTGTTCATCATCTGCCTGCAACTCACTCAGCCATTTCTTTGCATAAACGGTGACTATGATTGTACTAACAATCGTTATAACAAACCCACAAACTGTGAACACAATCTGAAGGGGTGCAAGTGATTTTTTTTCTTTCGAGGCATCTGCCAAGGTACGTATCATTATACCCCTGCAAAAATGAGCAAATAATAAGATCTTTTAGGTCCAGAAACCATAGAATAAGGTTTGGTTTTAAAAAGGTGAGCTGGAAAACGCTTCAGGGGCTTGAGATGGCGCCTCATGTACTTCTCGGTCAAACTTGGGTCTAGGACTGGAGGCGCATACATAAAAACAACCAAAGGACAAAGCAATAATTATCATCTCCATCGTACTCGGCCCTTCCTCGATTCTCTGTTCTTTCTCTCTCATAACAAATCAACGACTTATATAACAAAGAAGATGAAGCCGTTGACTTTAACAGCGGCGGAATCAGTGGCCTTCTCGCCCTCCTCCTCGTAATCATCATTCATGTGTAACAATCACATGATTAGAATATGATTAACACACACATTCAATCAATCTAAACTTTTCGCAACATATTTTGCTAAAAAGAAACCATAATTTGTCCTTATTTACCACCCATCTTTAATTTAATTTAATTTAACTTAACATTATTTTTTATAATACAAAAATTTTAATTAAAAAAAGAAAGAAAACTCTATAGTCGGTGATGAAGATCATGAAACATAACAGCGTTGACCAAACATAATCATCATCAAACACAACAATAATCATCAAAAATTGATAAAATTTAAACATGACATTCATATTATTTAAAACAGATAGTCTTACTATGCCATACCCAATAACTTGCAGGGGAGTGACATCCTCTAGAATAGCCTCAGCTTCCTGTCATCAAGCAGCAACCTTGGATTAACAGGTATTGACCAGTTTATAAAGGTAAAGTATGATGATACGATATATATCCAAGTTATATATCCAAGTTATATATCCAAGTTATAACAACAACATCCAATACTAATACTAATTAAAATACTAATAATAATAACAATTAATTGATGCATCTAACCTTCCGAGGATCCCATTGACAATAACGAAGAGAAAATCGGCGGATGAAACATCGGATTTGTTACAGCAGCAACCCTGTTGGCCGCCGTTAACGGTTTCCGATGAGCACACGTGTCCGTTTTCCGTCATCTATGTGTGATAAGAAAACCCTCATCATCATCATCATCAAAACAGAGAAAAAAAAACCCTTTAATCAACAAAAAAATTAGAAAAAAAAAACGAACAAAACATAGAGAAAAAGAGAGATCAAGATCGATTCATTGAAATAAGAATGGAATAGAGAAAATCTTGGAGAGGAGATGAAGAAAACCTTGGATCGCCCTTCATTAGCTTGATTAGGGTTCTTGATTTGGAAGGAGGCGACAATTGTGTGTTATGTTATGACCGTGTGTTTTTTTAGGGTTATATATTTTCTCGATTGTTGATTAAGAAAACGAAAATCTTATAAAAACTCACACATTGCCATGTGGCGCATTGTGGATGTAGATGAGATGGAGGAGCAATGTGGGAGTGTCATGTGTCCCACATTGCTTTCTTTTATTATATGTATAGATGGGAAATGTAAAGTGATTCCAATGTAAGAAAAGGTAGAAGTCATTGATCAATAAGTTGCTGATCGTCCAACACTTGTAGCCTAGTTGGTTGAGGGCCTAAAGTTTTTTATGGGAGGCTTGGGTTCAATTCCCACTAGCTACATTTGGAGGACATTGGTGGAGGGGAAATGAGGGATGACCCAGCCATTGGCTTGGGTTCGAGTCCTGATCCCGACCGGTTTTACCGATTATTTCACTGTCGTGCCTTCAGGCAGGTGAGTGGTCGGGTTTTCCCGGGAATTGGTGGCAATTGGTGGCCCGGGTACTCTCGAGTACCTGATTCGCCAAAAGGGTGCTCGAGAGTGCTCGAAAATTGATTCGTTGGCCGTTAAAAAAATAAGTTGCTGATCATGCGTACAAAATAAATAAATACATTAAATGGTTGATTGGTTAAAATAGCAAAAGTCTAGTTCATTTATTTTTATACTTCATTATTATTTTCTAAAAATTATATCAATTGAGAATTTAATTACCTTATATTTTAATGTTTTTCCCTAATCAAATTCCTTTCGTTTGCGAGATTGGAGATATGGTTAAAAGATTCGACCCTAACCATCCTAACAACACCACCTTCACAACCGGTTGCTACTCCTAAGCCTCCACCACCTATCCCATTCAAAGCGAACTTCCATTAAAATGGTATGTCGGTGTGGCCACATAAAATACAAGCAAAACAATGGACAGATAACAGAGTATTGACTTTTTTGGTCAAATTAATAAATTCAACCCTAATCCCTCCGACTATGTCGGGAGATTCAAGACGGCGCTTAGCAGATGATTGGCAGGATGTACCAACTAGGAAAGGCAGATAGGAATCTCATCAAGATGCGAACAACAACAAGGTAATAACGAAGTTCTTCATTTCGAATATCCCTATGAAGTGTTCTTCTATGGATCTTAAGGAGGTTTTCAGCAGTTTCGATACGTACGAGGGGTCTTACATTGCCAGGAAACTGGATAGGTGGGGGAAAAGGTTTGCTATTGTTTCGCTTAGGGACGTTCAGGACGTGAAAAGAATGAAAGTTGACATGGTTGATGTATGGGTTGGATCGTATAAACTATTTGTGGCTGTTGCTAGGTTTGTCAATGGGGATATTATCGTCGATAGATCCATGCCTGACAGAAAGGGGAAGGCTAATATGAACAACCATGCTGACCATGCAAACCCTAATAAAGGGGGAGCGAATGATGGGTCGACCATTCAAGTTGATAGAGGGGTCAATAACACTGATGTGGGAGGAGGGCGTTCAGTCTTGGATTCGGTGCTCAATAGGAACAAAGTAGATGTTATCAAGGTGGACGATAGTTTGGAAGGTTTTGTACAATGGCATGGGGTGACTCTTGTTGGAAAGGTGGTGGATTTCAAAACATTAACCTCACTAAAGATGGTGTTGAGGAGTAGAGGGTGGAGTTCGGTGAGTATTAAGTATTTGCATGGATTCATGGTTGTGTTGGTGTTTAAATGTAGAGAGCATTCTGAGCTGTTTATTTTTTATTTTTTTTTTTTTATTTTTTTTTTTTTTGCTGAGAAGAATACGTGGTCACTTTGATTTGAAGGATTGAATAGATGGGACAGTAACATGAGAGGTGTGGATGAGCGAATTGCGTGGTTACAGGTGCACGACACAAACACCACAACAATATAGGAATCAAAATATCGAACTTTTCATAGAAAGTTTAACATACTTGATATGATTTTGTTTCTGCATACAAAATAAAATGGCATACTGCCATAGCAAGTTTTTAAACTACTACTACAAGTACAACATAAGATATCCTACAGGGATGGGGGTGGGAAAGCAGCAGACAAGACTGCAACAATTGCAATCATCCTCGCCTCAAGATCATCAACTCTAGCCTTAAGCTCTGAAACACGCTGCTCGGTTGCGGCACGTCCCTGATCCGCCTCATAAACACGTGTATCTAGCTCAGCCAATCGATAGAGAATAGGATCCCTGGTCTTACCTGTTAGATACAGGTCATCCTCAATCTCCTTGACCCTCCCACATAACACCCCTAGCTATGTGTTATGAAAACCAATCATGTCTCGCACAGTGTAGTGAGCGTGACGTACGGGGGTCGACTCAAAACCAGTGGGCAATGGTGTGTCTGAGGGCAGCTGGGATGGACCACCAGTCTCAAAGGTAGAGGGAGCCTCGACATCAGAGTCCTCATCGGAATAAGCTAAGAATCCATCAACAGTGGGCAGGTAAGTCCTCTTGCGAGCGTGTGACCTAATGAGTAGCTTCTTCTTCGGTGGCTATGGTGCCTCTGGAGCTGGGGGCTGGGGATATGCTGGCGTTGGGGGCTCTAGGTCTGCCTGAACAGGAACCTCTACTGGAGCGATAGGAGCCAGTAAAGGGAGCGCACGTTTTCGAGGGGTGTACATCATACGTACCCCACTCGTACACGGGTGATAAGGTCGAAAAGAAGGCACTCTAGGCTCTGGCGACGGTGGGGGTGCATCCTACTCCTCCTCCTGTGCCTCTCCAGCGGGCACAACATCCTCGTCGTCGGACACAACAGGATCCACCTGCATGTGATCCTCCTTTTATGTGTAAAGGAAAATACAAGGCATGGTCTTTTATTGGAACAATGAAGCACTGTCACTACTTTTCTACTCACGTCATCAATGAATGTGATCAACCACAATGCAACCATTTAGTTTAGTCCTTCCACGGTAGAGAACATATTTTTTTCCTAATAGGTTGAGAGGTATGTTATTTTCTCATCAAATACTTGGACCTGGATTCCTGGAATGATTCTCCTAAAGAACCACGTCACCCACAAGGGTCAGTTATTTTTTTCCAGTTGATTGTATATGATTCTTTTAAAGCGTGTGGCTCTTTGCGATGCCAACAGGCGATACATATCAAGGTTTTGTTTTAATTCAAGTCTTTATTATATTTTTAGTTTTTGCAGGCTAGCATTTGGCAAGATTACAAGTGATCAAGAAAGCCTGGACAAAGTTAGAGCTAATCGTGCCAACTATGAGTGTTTCCTTTGCCATTGCTACAATTTTTGGATTGTCTCGGATCGAATCTTTGAATCTCTTTACAACATGGTGGTTTGAAATTGTGTTTACTCTTTTGCTGAATCCACTTCGTTTTCTGTTTCTGCCTATCATGTTCTGTTTTAAAACTGTAAATCAGTAACTTGATGTATCAATGTTTTTTGGCCACAAACCTATTGCATAGTAGACAGCTCGCTAATCGCTCACAGACATAGAAGAAAGTTTCGCAACGCGCAACGCAACATCCCACTAGTTTTGTTAAATTATGAGTGATATTTTTTTTATTCGTGTGTTTATTTATTAGTGTGTGGGAACTGGGAAGTACTTGATAGCTATAGTGTTAACTTATTATTTAATTAAGATCTGTAAAGCTTATGTCATTGATCAGTCACATCAATGCTACAAATAAAAAAACTAACATATGTACTATACAATATATTACTAGAGCATTGATAAACTAACAAAAAACGAGTATCAAGTTGTAAATTGTTGCACCCGCATCACACGGGTTTATTACTAATTGTTTTAAATATGGTATAAATTAATCATGTTCATATCATCTTTTTATTTTTCTTTTAGTGCGATACTATTTAGAACGATATCACGTAACATATTAAAAGTTTGGGAAAAAAAAAAAGACGAGGCAATAGACATGGTTGTGAATTATTTCAGTTTGTATATATTAATTTCAGTTTGGTAAACTCGACTTGACCAATAAAATTATAGCATTTATGATATCATCTTAGAACATATGTAATGGTGGTAAGTTTTGGGGGCAAAAAAACGCCCCCACCCAAATGTAACACCGCCCCCTCCATCCAAATCAGGGCGTTTTCTTGCCCACCCAAAAAATTTCCACGGCGTGTTTTATATTGGACCAATGAGATTGAAGGAATCTGTTTTTATTTTGGTGATGAAGTTTGCTGGATAACAAACCAAAAAACCATATGGAACAAATGCAAGTGGGGTGGTTGTTTGTAATAGTCTCATAGATGAATGATGATGGATACCAAAACATCTTTCTATCCTATCACCTGCAGCAACTTTACATATATATATTAAGAGGGTTTGAGTCAAGGATTACATATATGTAAATTATAAGTTAACAAGTTCCATTCCATGGATTACTACAACATACCTATATGTAAATTATTATTATTATGTCCACATCCACGATAATGAAGGAACATTGTGAGATCATTTAGTAGAAACTAACCTCTGTTGTTCATTTTCAAGATCAGGAAGGAAGGAATATACAGCCTCTTCAAATGGTTCCAACGCAAATGACATGACATGACACTTCAAATTAAATAACAGGAAATCCAATTCTTCTTGTAACAACAAGTTTTGAGATCTATTTTAACACCATCGCCAGAGAGTTCAAGGTACCATAACCTTCTCCTGTTGATGATGAATATCATATGCACCCACGCTGAACTCGAGTCTAGAAACCATCCCCAATGTTATGTTGCAATTGTGTCAATCTCAAGAGTAAACATAACCAATCCTGTACCTTGCACCATCCGTCCTGTCCTGTCCTGTCCTGCCTATACAAAGTCACACCTTAACAATACCTCACCAACCTACAAAAAAGTTACATGAATACAGACCTTTCCAGTGTAAAAATCATGCCCAACTCATATTAGCTAAAAATCTTTACACGGTACGTTTGACTCTTAAAAGTCAAAGCAGATTCTCAATTTGACAAAGGTAAGAGAGAGAGTTTTGGAAGATTTAGTGAATGGATTCGCAATTTATTGATGGTGACCGAAATCTTTCAGATTCAACAACTAAATCAAGGTTAAAATTCAACAAAATATTATTATTCTACCTCAAAAAATTGTGGATGTGCTTTATGTGGAAAATATAATATGAAATAAAAACAGGATTAATAAATTATTAGATTTAGATATAAAGAATCACCTAAACAATTATTACAAAATTCAACATCTTTTAAAACCTAGCGAAGAGCAACTCGTTGTTACCTTTGAGTTTGCAATAGATTCAACGACTGGCTTCAGTAATTGTGTTCTCTTTCGGGCCAAAATAAGCAAGTGTCTAGAAACTAGTATGCTCATATCATCATCACCAATAATCCCCACAAGAACATATACCGTCACTAAAATGGTGAAAACGGTGAGAGTCTCTCACAATTATCAACCTCCCTACAATCTTTGATATGTGTTTAATGACATTATGACAGTCAGCACATACCCTCAAGTTTTTAAATACACGAATCGGCCGCCCACCTTGTATGTTAAGGATCCCAAATGCCACCGCCAACTTTTCACTATGGTACCTCAACATATGCTCCTTTTCCTCTTCTTCCACATCATGCAGAACCAATTTAGGAGAAGAAATATAACCCTCTTCCTTCAATCTAAAATACAATTCTTCAAGATAACCATATATTCTAACTGTATCTGGGTGGGTGCCATCCCCTACCGAGAAAACGTGGATTTTGTTTTGCACTTCAACCCAACTATAACCTGGTACTTTCTTTACCCCCGTGTCCCTCATCTTCAATCGCATTGCCCCAACATCACCCCATCTACCTGAAGCTGCATATAAATTTGATAAAAGCACATACATTCCTGCATTATCAGGCTCCATCTGGAAAACCATCTCAGCGGCTTTCTCTGCTAATTCAGTATTTCCATATATTCTGCTGGCACCGAGTAAAGCACCCCATGTAGCAGCATCCGGCTCAAAGGGCATGTTTTTCATCAAATTCACGGCATCATCTAGCCGCCCTGCTCGGCCTAGTAGATCAATCATGCATGTATAGTGTTTTGAATTAGTAGTTATTCCATAATCATGATTCATTGTGTGAAAGTAGTGTGTGCCTCTATCTACCAACCCACTGTGACTACAAGCAGACAGCACGCCAACCTGCAAGTAAACACAACAAAAAATTGAGACCAAGCTATGACATATGTTACGTGTAGAAGCATGTAAGACACTAAGACCAAAGTATTGTTAAAGACTATTATACAGATCTCTCAAGTATTAATACTGCTAACTAAAAGACCTATTATTTGTTTTGCCTTTTTTAGCACATAATAAGTGGATGGGTTGATTGATCTTACTGGAGGATCTAATATATAGTAAGTTTGTCATGTGAGGAATTGGTCATGTGCATCGGATGAAAATTAGAAAAATAATACTTACATAAAAGTGAAGAGGTTATATAGCTTTGAAGTTAAACAAGATTAGAAAGAAAATATCAGAAACTATACAGTTAAAGAGCATCAGCAAGTTATCTGATTGTTCCTATGACCACATCTAAACCAGAATGGAGTAGTTTAACTTTACATGAAAACACTATGCATTATAGTCAGCTTTAATACTATAACCAGCCAAACATAGTGACAGATGAATTAAGAGAGGTGCAAAAAAAAAAAAAAAAAAAAACCTTTGCAAAATAGGATTTAGATGCCACGACGAATACACAAAATGCTACAAGAAAAAGAACATGTAACAGATGATTACCATAGTTACTTCATCTGGTTTGACTCCGCTTATCTTCATCGACTCAAAAACTCTTAAAGCCTCTTTGCCAAAACCATGTCGTGCATATCCAGCGATAATTGTGTTCCAAGAGACAGTGTCTTTATCCGAAATCTCTTCAAATATAACATTAGCTTCATCTATGTTTCCACATTTGCAATACATAGACAGTAATGCATTGCCTACATACCATCCGGATCCAAGCCCTACCTTAACAAGCTGTGCGTGCAATTGGCATCCCAATTCTAACGAAGTGATCTCGGCACATGTGCTCAAAATGCAAGAAAAAATGGATCTATTTGCCTTTTCTCCACTTCTCTTCATCTCCACAAACAATCTCAACGCCTCCTCATTGTCGCCCAAATGAGCATATCCTGAAATAATTGCACCCCATGAAATACAATCACGCCAAGGCATCTTTTCGAACAAATTTCTAGCAAGATCAATGGAGCCACTCTGTGCGAATCCAGTAATCATCGTATTCCAAGAACTAACGTTTTTACAAGGCATCGCATCAAACAACTCCTTAGCAACATCAATTCTCTTACATTGCAAATAACCAACAATCATTGCGTTCCACGAAACCGAATTCTTTAGCGGCATTTCATCAAAAACTCGTCTAGCTTCATCTACCATACCGTTCTGCACATAACCAGACACCATAGCCGTCCATGTGTACACATCTTTAACTGGAGACTCATCAAACAACTTATGTGCTTCAGCTAATTCCCCATTCTGAAAATAACCCGAAATCATCGTATTCCAAGACACCTCGTCCCGCTTCGGCATTCTATCAAAAAGACACCTTGCATCAACCAACCTCTTCTTCCTGACATACCCACCCATCAAACAGTTCCAAGAAACCACATCCCAAGCCGAATTGGACTCAAACAACTTCCGCGCATCCTCTATCCTCCCGTTTTGAACATAAGCCGCAAGTATCCCATTCCAAGAAATAGAATTCTTATTGGGTATCCTATCAAAAACCATCCTTGCTTCTTCCACATATCCATGCTGTGCATAGCCAGACAACATAGCATTCCAAGAAACCGCGTCTCTTACGGGCATTTGATCAAACAGGTTCCGGGCAGCGCCAAGATTCCCATTTCGAACACACCCAGTAATCATAACGTTCCATGAGACCAAATCTCGTTGAGGCATTTTGTCGAACATCTGGCGTGCAAGATGGAAGTAGTTGTTTAACAGGTAGCCAGATATCATTGCGTTCCAGGAAACTGAAGTGCGTTGGGTCATGTTGTTAAAGATGCGTAGAGCTGACTGGCATTGGCCACTGCGCATATAGTTGGTGATGGATGTGTTGCATTGTATGATCTTTGAGTCTGAAACAAATGTGGGTTTGTTGAGTGGGCGAGTGTGAAGGAGCCTCATGCATCGACTAACAGGTTGTAGCATAATATCAATCAATCAATCAATCATACCCAGTATATCCCACTAATAGTAGACAGGTTGCAGCATAATAATAATAGTAATTAGTTTACTTATAGGTTTGCTAGTAGTAGATTTGTTGTTGAAGCTCCTTACAGTTGTGACGTAGTGGAAGCTCACAACGTCAAACTAACATATGTTTCAAGTTTAGTCAAATCATAGGCGTTGACGTTTTCGTTTTCCTTTAACCAAATTGTACCGTTGGAGACGGGCGGGACACCACCAGAATTGTTATGGGTATCTTATTACTAACATGGTAGCACCGCTGTCACCGGTGCTGGTAGTGGGTCCGTAGACATTTTTCTGGTTCTATTTAGCGGGACGGTAACAATGATTATTAAATGCAACAATGATATTTATATGTTTTTTTAATTCCAAATTTGACCGTTTAATTCCAATTTTGACCGTTTTAAAATTTATGTTAACTCAAACGGTCATATTTTGTGACCGTTTTTTTTATTTTCAAACGGTTATATATACAAAACATGTCCACGGTTTAAGATAAAAAATACAAATTTTCTCATATTTTCCTCCATACTTTTAAAAAAATGAGTGACGTTGAAGTTAAAGAAGATCAATTTTGCATTCCCCCGCTCTAAGGGTACCTGATTTTAAACTCAACCGATAATAGCCTTGATTTGTTCATGGACCTCGCCAAGCAAGCCGCAGAGGAAGACAACAACATATAAAAAAGATATGTGCCTTGTGTCCATTTAATTTAATTGGCCACTTATATAAACGTGGATATTATCTTACTGATGACATCTACCCAACCTAGTCAACATTTGTGAAAGCGTTTCGATATCCGACCGATCCGAAAAAAAAAGAAATTCGTTAGGGCGCAAGAGGCGGCAAGGAAGGATGTGTAGCGAGCGTTCGGAGTATTAAAGGGGAAATAGGGAATTAACAACTGACCCTTGAGGCCGACGACCGTTGATAGGTGTAGCATCATCGTCTATACATGCATAATATTGCACAACATGATCATTTAAGACGAGGAGTGTGCGATATCACCGGTCCATATACGCGATCCCCCAATCCAACCGATGTTCGATGACGATGTCCTTGCAGAGTTGACAGACTCCGATATGCATTTCCGAGTTCGAAATGATCTCGTGGAACATCTAGCCGCACTTGATCTATCGTACCTCGAAGTGGATGAAGAATAGTTTTTCTTTTATTTAGTTTATTTTTAATTTATCTATGTTTGCATTTCTATGTTTTATTTACTTTTAATGTTGTAGGTTTATTTTATTAGTTTAATAATATATTTAATTAATGTTTCTTTAAAAAAAATCAATTTTTTTAAATAACCAACCAATCACTTCTCTCCATGTTAGATCAGTAAGCTCTTTAACAGTTATTACTTATGAACACTTATGTGTTGTAAGTTTATCAAAGCAGTTTGCACAGCGGAATAAGTGAAGTGTTTAAGTTTAAAGTTTCACTTTCAACAGGAGTTATTACTCCCCCTGGATATAATGAACTAAAGACAGTTAATGAGAATCTAAACAATTGAATGTATAAAACAATAAATATGCAAAGAGATTCTCAGATGTGAAATGGTATTTTAATTATTTCAGTTTTAAATAAAATCGATGTCTAAAATAGTGGGATCAACCCAGCTATTTATAGACCAGCAAATACATACAACTTGATACAAAAACAATCCTACAACAGGCTATAGTCTTGGAACTTGTACAAAGACTTTAACAAAAACATAAAGTGATGTTATTATACTAAACTACTGAAACATAAGGGCGGTGGAAAGATTCCATTACAACTGCTGATGAGTGACAAACTACTGATGAGTGGTTTGTCTTCAGTAGTTCTTCAGTTGACTTGTTTGGTTTGACTTCAGAACTTCTGATCTTTTACTCTTTAGTACTTGATGAATCCTTCTTCAGCAGTTTCATTCTTCTTTCTTCAATAGTTCTATACTTAGCATATTTTGGCAGAAATAGGGATTAGACTAAGGTTAGCAAAAGAGGTTTCTTCATTCCTTTTTGTCCTTACAATCTCCCCCTAGATTGATGAAGCCAAAACCTTATCTAATCCTTTATTCTCTTTTCCTACCATCATGTATCTTCCAGATTTCTTTGAACATGGAAGTCTTAAGTTGTTGCAGTTGTTCATCAGTGAGAGATCCTTGTTCAGGTTCAAGATGTTGGATTGTGATCAGGTCTTGTGTAGACAGATTTTTCAGTTCTTCCATAGACTTGAAGGCCTTGCTTGAATGATCTCTTCTTGTGACCATTACTGAGTTTGAATCGGTAAATGACCATTTCATTATAATCACTTTAGATTGGTCAAAGTCTAAAGTGTAGGGGACCAAGCTGGTCTCCTGGGATGTTCCTGAGTGAGGAATGTTTTCTACTTCAGTTACCCTCAGGTGGGATTCCCTTCCTTCTTCAGCTTGCACCACATTAGGTATATCAAAAGTAGGTAGATGGTGTTCAGTGATTACCTTAGTGTGCAGTTTATCTATTATTGTTTGTTGTATTTAGTAAGCAAATGTTGATTGTGTCAGCAGAGGCTTTTCTTCAATCACAAAGTCTCCTTGAACTATTGAATTGCCTTCAAGCAATACCATCTTGAAATCAGTCTTTATGATCTCCTCTTGCTTCTTTTTGGTAGCAGGCTTTGTTGTTGATTGTTTTGCACCAGAAGTTTTAACTACTGAAGTTGACACTTCGGAAGTTTTGTACTTCTCTGGATTTGCAGCCTTATCAGCCTTGAATCTTTTGTAGGTGTCAAATAATGTATCTTCTCTCCATTTTGACACAGAGGCTTTTGAACCAAATCCATTAGCTACCAATTCATCTATGACTTCAACTCTCTTTGCCTTTCTGTCTTTTTCAGTGGCAAGTTTGTCAGCTACAATCTGAGCCCTTCTTGTAAGCTCATCCATAGAGAGCCCTTTGTGTGAGTATTTCTTTGTTTTGCTGTTCTTGGTAATCTAAAACATCAGTTGTTGTCTTTTGTCTTCCTCAGCAATTCTTTCAAGCTGTTCTAACTTACTCAACTCTTCTTCATACTTCTCAAGCTTTTCATCAAAGCTTAAGTCATCCCTTGCTTCCAGGCTGTTCCAGATCTTATCTTCCTTGGACTTTTTCTGTGCTGCAAGTAAACTCTTCTCCAATAATTCTTTTAACATTGAGATGGGAGAAGGGTTTAATACAGTTGTTTGAGTGGTTGCATGCTTTGGAATGTCAGTTGGAATGTCTTCAGTTGCCATAGAAGGCTGTTCAGATTGAATGTTGGAAGTGTTAACTAATGAAAGGTTGATAGGGGTATCAACTACTGAAGGATTGTCTTCAGTACTTTCTAAGACTTCAGCAGTTTTTTTATTAAGGCCTTGGGACTTCTCAGCTACAACTTTAGCTTCTTTAAGGAGCCTATCTTGATCTTCTATTTGTTTTTGGGCCTCCTTTTGTTGTTGTGTCACTTTTTCCTTTATCCTGGCTTCAAGTGACTCTTTTGGTTCCTTAATCTTCTCCCCCTTTATGGCTTCATCCACTTCTAGAAGCCTGATAGGTAAAGAAGTTTTACCAGATAACTTAGCAAGCTGTCTTGTGTTGTTGTTTATCTTTTTGGACAGATCACTGAGTTTGTTGTTGATCACCTCAAATTGAGTTTTGACCTTCAACTCCCAAGTAGTTGTAAAGGATTTGAGGTGTTGAGATATAAGGGTGTTCATCATCTGGTATAGGGGACCATCTGAGCTGCATAGATGGTTGAGGTCTATGCTTGATGACCCAGTGAATTGGGTAGGAATTTTTAGTGGAGGGGGTGTTTTTGGGTGATCTTCAGAGTGTACTGAAGATGCCACTTTAGGGGAATCGGGGTTCAAGTGGTCTTTAACCTGATCTTTTGTGACCAGCTCTTTGAGCTTAGAGACATCAGATTTAGGACCTTCACTAGTAGCCGTCAATTCATGTTGTGTGGAGTTTGAATCATCATCCAAATCAATGGAATCATCTGAATCCCTGCTGACATTCTCAATGAGAACATCATCAGTGATATCATGAGCTGGGCCCAACCCAGTTTTCTCATGAACCTCTTTGTCTTGGTACTGATGATTTCCTACTTCAGGCATAAAGCCTTCATCAGTAGTTGTCACATTTGAGATCTTAGCAATGTTACTTCTGTCCTTAGATCCACCACTGGATGGTAAATGAGTAGTAGCAGCCTCAAATGCACCTAAAGTCTCTAAGTTTGGGTTTAGAAACCTTGGTTCATCCTCATCTCTTGGGATAGGGCTAATAACATCCACATTCATGTCAACTTCTGATGGTATTCCCCCTGTTTGATGTGTTTGTTGGGGAATGACATGTTCAGATGGGATTGTTTCCCAGAGAGAAGTTTGGTAATTTCTATTGTGGTGTGAGATGTTTCTGGTTCAGTAGTTTTTAGTAAAGGATCAGCAGTTTCAAAGGATGGATTAGTAGTTATGGCCTTTTTAAATTTCTTCCTTTGAAATATAATGGTAATGGGTGCTCTTTTGGGGGTTTGGGATGGATGAGACTGAGATAATGTTTCAGTCACATCTTTAACAAGTGCAGATTGCACATCAGCAGTTTCAGGCATCTCAACTTCCTGAACTGCTTTTCTTTAAGGGTTGGTGGGTTTGGATTTTTGTTTGGGTTTCTTGGCCTTTTTAGGTGTTGGTTTGGAAGATGTTGGTTCCATGGGGACTGTTTGCTGTTCCCCTTAGTCATCTTCTGGCAAGGCTGCCGGTTTGTTATGCCTTGAGAATGCTTGTGAGGTTAAAGGGTTTAAAACAGTTGTTTTTCCCACAAGCACCTCATTTCCAAGTTCTTTAATTATGCATTGCATTATGAACCTTGGATACAACAAAAATTTCTTTTTAGAATTTTGGTGATGCAACACCAACTCATTAAAGAAAAGTGTTGATGCCCTGAATTTTGTCTCATTCACAATGGAATGAAAATAGGTTGAAAAGTAGAGGGCATCTGATCATAAGATCCAGTTTTGGGACTCAAGCATGTGATTATGTAATGAAACAAAAGTTTTTATTTTGGTTCAAAAAATTTCTTATAAACTATTGCATGTGAGAGAGTACCTTGGTAACCACACTCTATCATGGTTAAATGAATTTCAGAGTTTGGAATATACTCTGGTGCATCAGCATCATCCAGACCCAGTCTTATTCCCAAAGTAGCCGGTGTGATTGCCATGAATTTCCCTTGGATAGCTGATTTGAGGGAAATGATCTTGTTATTCACTGTCACCGCCTCGGCGTTTGCCTAGAACACATTAAGAGTTTGAGTGTGAATTGGAGGATCAATGGTGAAAGCAGTGTAATATTGAGATTGAACGACTAAATCAATGATTTCGTCGTATTGGGAACAGGCTTCATCTTTCACAAAGTAGCCTCTTTGATTGTGTCCCTGTTTTAGTATAAGAGCCATGTGGTTTTGTGTGTGTTTGGATTGAACAGTGTTTTTGGTTGTTTGCAGGGGAGGTTTTGAGAGTTTTTATGAGAGAGAATGAGGGAATTTTGCTTTTTGAAAGGATAAGTGTTGGAAAAGGTGTTTATCATAAGTTTATAACCGCCCTAGGTCAAACTTCTGAAGTGGGAAATGTCTGATTTACCCTTATTTGACAAAACTGCTGATGAGGAACAATATTCATCAGTAGCTCCCATTTTCTCTTCAGTAGTTTGTTAATCAATGATGAGAACATTTATAATCACTTTATTCATAACTTCTGAAGTTTATTTTATCAGAAGTTAATCATTTTTCTAGAAATATCCCCATACTGATGTTTTTATACATCAGTAGTTTCTCTCTTTTTGTTTTTTTTTTCAGAAGTTTTGTGTTAGTTTAGTAATAATGTAAGTGAAAGTAAAAATATGTGCAGGAAAATGAAAAACACTTACAAATTTAGTATCCCAAGCATGGATACTAACTTCTGAAATGTCGATGTGTCAAGGGTTTTGTGAATATGTCAGCTATTTGATTAGCTGTTGTTACATGCTTCACTTCAATCTTGCCTTTTTCATAGCAATCCCTTATGAAATGATACCTGATTTCAATATGTTTAGTTTTGAAAATTGAACAGGATTTTGAGTTATGCTAATGGAAGATTTACAATCTACAAGCAATGGGGTCTTGGTCTCTGTGATTCCATAATCAAGTAGTTGATATTGAAGCCATTGGATCTGTGATGTACAACTTGCAGCTGCAATGTATTCAGCTTCAGCAGTTGAAGTTGCCACAGATGTTTGCTTCTTTGATTGTCAGGACACCAGACAGTTTCCCAAGAATTGACAACTACCAGATGTTGATTTTCTTGACATTTTGCACCCTGCATAGTCACTATCTGAAAAAGTTGTTAACTTGGTATTGCTTGAAGCAGGATACCAAATTCTAAGTGTAGGAGTTCCTTTCAGATATCTGAAAATTCTTTTGACTACAATTAGGTGTGATTCCCTAGGAGCTGATTGATATCTAGCACAAACACATGTTGAAAACATAATATCTGGTCTAGATGCAGTTAGATAAAGAAGGGAACCTATCATACATCTATACATGGCTTGATCAACCTGTTTTCCTTGATCATCTAGCTCAACTTGTGTGGTTGGTGTCATGGGAGTGGAACATGATTTACAGTCTTGTAAAGAAAATTTGTTTAATAGTTCTTTAACATATTTAGATTGATGTATAAAAGTTCAATTTGTTTGTTGTTTAATCTGCAGTCCCAAAAAGTACTGCAGTTCTCCTATTGTACTCATCTCAAATTTTGATTCCATGAGGTTCTTAAATTCATCACATAGTTTTGTGTTAGTTGAACCAAAAATGATATCATCAACATAAATTTGAACAAGTAAGACATGATTTCCAACATGTTTTATGAAAAGTGTTTTGTCAACGGAACCTCTTGTAAAGTGATTTTTGAGTAAAAAGTTGGAAAGTGTTTCATACCAAGCTTTGGGAGCCTGTTTTAGCCCATAAAGAGCCTTGTCAAGTTTGTACACCCACTCAGGATGAGAAGGATCCTCAAACCCAGGTGGCTGACAAACATACACTTCCTCTTTTATTTTTCCATATAAAAATGCACTCTTGACATCCATTTGAAAAACCTTAATTTTGTTGGAAATTGCATAAGCCAAAAATAACCTGATGGCTTCAAGTCTTGCAACTGGAGCAAAGGTTTCATCATAGTCAATTCCTTCTTCTTGAGAGTAACCTTGTACTACCAGTCTTGCCTTGTTCTTGATAATCATACCAGCTTCATCTTGTTTGTTTCTTAAAACCCATCTTGTGCCAATTGGTAGCTTGTTTGGTGGTAAGGCACAGATTTCCCAGACCTGTTGCTTCTTAAATTGGAGCAACTCTTCTTGCATAGCTTGAACCCAATTGTTATCTTTGAGGGCTTCTTGATACTTCTTTGGTTCCAACTGAGAAATAAATGCTGAGAAAAAGCAAAAGTTGGAAAGTTGGTTTCTTGTGAGAACCCCTGATGCAATATCACCCATGATTTGATCCAATGGATGATCTTTGTGTTCAATCAGTTGTTGTAAACCACTGACAGGTGTAGGTGGCTCTTGTACTTCTTCAAACAAACCACTGAGGTTTATAATATCTGGTTCAGCTGTTTGAACATCTTCAGTAGTTGTAGGAGCTGAAACAGATGTTTGAGTTTGTACATCAGCAGTTGTTGAAGTAGAAGTTTGTAAAACTTCCGATGGTTTAAAAGTTGACTTAATGACTGTATTAGGAGTCCATGATGTGGGATCCTCATCATCAAACCCTTGATCACCATAATAAACAGGTTTAGATGAAGTGACAGTCTTTTCAGGTTTGAAATTAAAGTTGTCAGGGTCAAAGAGTTCAGCAGGATGTGCTGGAATGAGAGTGTGTTTTGACTCATTAAACTTGACATTCAGTGTTTCTTCTATTATCTTGGTTCTTGAATTAAAAACCTTGTAGGCTTTTCTAGTGGAAGAATAACCAAGAAAATAACTTGAATCAACTTTTGCAGCAAACTTTGAAATAGAGTCTTTGATGTTTAGAATGAAACATTGACATCCAAAAGCCCTGAAAAATGAGATAAGGGGCTTGATACCATGAAGAACTTCATAGGCAGTTTTGGAATGTCTTTTGTTGACAAGGACCCTATTTTGAACATAGCAGGCTGTGTTGACTGCTTCAGCCCAGAAATACAATGGTAGGCCTGAATCAACTAACATGGTTCTTGCTGCTTTAATTAATGTTCTGTTCTTCCTTTCTACCACACCATTTTGTTCAGGAGTTCTGGGAACACTGAATTGTCTAACAATCCCTTTAGACAAACAGAATTCATCCAGAGTTGTGTTCCTGAACTCTGTCCCATTGTCACTTCTAATGGCTTTGACAGAGAGAGAATATTGTTTCTCTATTTGTAGAATGAAGAACTTGATGATTTCAGCTGCCTCATCCTTGGAAAATAAGAAGAAGACCCATGTGTATCTTGAATAGTCATCAATGATGACTAAGAAGTACTTCTTCTTACCAAGGCTCATGATTTTGACTGGCTCAAATAAGTCTAAATGGAGTAGTTGAAGACATGCAGTTGTTTTTTATTCTACAATAGACTTATAGGAGGACTTATGTTGTTTTCCCTTTAGACAGGATACACAGTATTTTTGACACTTATATACTTTCAAGGGTAGACCTCTAACCAAACCCATTTTTGTGACTTTATTTATGGTTTTAAAGTTCACATGGCCAAGTCTCATGTGCCAGAGATCAGTCTCTGAAGTTGATGCCCTTGAGAAGAAACAGGCAGTGTTGTTCAATACTTTGTCCTTTTCAATGTCCACTGCATAGACATTGCCACATCATTTGGCTAACAACAAAGTATGATCTTCAATGATCTTCTCTATCAACTTCTGGCCTTTTGGTGATATGATCTTGCATGATGTCTTGGTGAAAAAGGAAGAATATCCTTTATCACACATTTGTGACACACTAATCAAATTGTACTCAAGGTTTTCAACCAGATTGACCTTGTCAAACTGTATTTTGCCAGAGGATACATTGCCATGTCCTAGCACATATCCCTTGGCATTGTTCCCAAAGGATACAGATCCTTCTCTTTGACTGATAAAATTGTTTATCAGGTATCTGCATCCTGTCATGTGCATTGAGCCTCCACTATCAACATACCAAATGCTATTTAAGCCTCTAAAGACCCTCTACACAAAGTAGCAAATTAGTTAGATCTGGGAACCCTAGCCAATTTGACTTTGGGTTTGCTCTTGAGAACAGAAACAGTTTGTTCTTGACCAGTTTGAGGAATCCATGTCTTTTTGGTAATGGATTTTTCTTTAAGAGCAATGGTGGTATCCTTTTGAGGACTACCATCAACTTTGGTCATCAGTAGTTTTACCATATTCATGAGATTTTTAATCTCAGAAGTTTGTGAAACTGCTGATGATGTAGGTCTAACTACTGACAAGGAATTTTGAGAAAAAGACTTTTGTTGAGATTTTATCTTTTTCTGAGAAAATGTGTTGCTTGGTTGTTGTCTGTTGGGAAAGAAAGTTTCTTCAAAATTATTTTTGAGTTGTTTTCCCACAACCAGTTGTGAAATCTTCTTGTTATACTGATTTTCTTTTCTATATCTACAAAATTCTGTTTTATGGTTAAACAGACCACAAATTTCACATTCTTTTGCCTTCTCCTTTTTATACTGAGATGTGAAAGGCAAATTTCTGGCAGTCTTGGTTTGATTTAGGTTATCAGTAGTTTTTAGGTTCTCAACTCCTGATGTAGATGAAACTACTGATGGCTTAATGTTAGTTTTGTTCAGTACTTCTGTAGAACTTTCTTTTTCAATTTTGAGAAAGTTCTCATGAAAAGATGTGCATTCTTTCATATAAGAAGTTTGATTTTGAACTATTCTACTCCCATCATTAGTAGTTTTAGGAATAAAATCAGTTGGAGTTTCAATATGATTGTACCCTATACCAAACTTAAAATTTGACGCACTTTGTTTGTTAAGCAGCAGTTGGTAACCTCTACATGACTCAACCCATTTTTCACAATCAACCTTGGTGTCAGCAAGCTCTTTTCTGACATATCCTAGGTCTTCTATCATGATTTTAATTTGTGCTTGGGTTTCAATAACATTATTTGTCAATTTAGAATTTTCCGTTGATTTTGAAGCAAGTTTTCTTTCTAAATCACATTTCATTTGAGTATATTTTCTTTCAGAGTCATTGGCTTTGCCTTGTAGATGCACATTGGTCTCTCTTATGAGAGCAAAAGATTCTTTGCATGAAGTTGAACAAAGTTTTGTCAAAAATTCTTTTGATACCTGAGATAAGGCAGATTTATAGGTGCAACCCTCAAATGCCATCAAGGCAAAATTCTTTCTGCCATTATCAGGTTCTCCCCAGTTGATGTCAAACATTTTGTTGTCTGCATTAGGATTGCATTTAGATGTGTCAAAAGGAAGATTGCTCTAGTCAACATACCCTGAAGTAAAAAGACATTGTTGAGAGGGTTTTTGAGTTTGTGGGGGTTGTTGAGCAGCTGGAATGGAAGGCATTTGTTGTTGGCTCTGCATTTGTTGAGCATGCATCTGAACATATTGTATTTGTGGCACATATTGGATTTGTGGAGCTTGTGCCTGTACAAAATATGCACTTCCTTGTGTTCCATTATTCCTATTATAACTAGGGTTAAACTGGTTTCCAGATTGTGGTTGGTTAAAGCTAGAGCTTCTACACTCTTTAGCAAAGTGTCCCAACTTCTGACACTTATGACATCTAAGTTTAGATTCGTCAAAACCAACTTTTGTTGAACTGTTCAGTCCTGGAAATTTCCTTCCTGGCCTTTTGTAAAATTTGTGAGTTTTTATACTTAACATGGCCAGTTGGTGTAAAATGTCCATTTCTTCCAATTCATCACTGCTGAAATTTCTTAAGTCATCCATTATAAAACACATGTTATCAGCAGTTTGACTGTTTTCATCATTGTCATAAGCTGGATATGACCTTTCTGATGAGATCCCAACAGTTATGTCAATGTGGTCAAAAGATCCAAAATTATTTGAACAAGAAGGTGAGTCTTGTCCTAAAAGTGTTGTACTACCTAATACATAGTCATCAGCTGTTTTGCCAGAGTTTTGCAACTTTTTCTTTTGATCTATTTCTCTTTCAAAAGTTAACAATCTCCCATGTAATTTTGTAAGAGTGAGGGAGTTAAAATTTGGTGTAGATCTGAGAACTATAGGGTAAGTTTCCCATTTTTCTAGTAGTGACCTTAAAAATATATGAAGCATAGATACATTTGTGTAGGTCTGACCATTTAATTTCAACTCGGAGATTAATGGGGAGAATCTTTCAAATTGTTGTGTTAAAGTTTCCCCATTAATGTGAGTAAATGTTTCATATTGCTGAGCCAGGATTTCTCTGGTGTTGGCAATCACCTCTTCAGTTCCTCCAAACTTTCTTTTAGGCAGTCCCAAAGCTCTTTGGCACTTTCACAATGTAAAAGTCCAGAGTAGATTTCATTTGGGAGAGCCATTGCCAACATAGAGAAAGCCTTGGCATCAAGCTCAAGTTTAAGGAAATCTTCATCTGTGTAGTCTTTTGGGTCTTTTGGTATTTCAACTTTAGTTTCAAGGTTTATATGTATTGGTTTATGGGGTCCATACATCACAGATCTCCAACAACCAGTGTTGGTCTGAGACAGAGTATGTGCCAGCCTTTTTTTGCCATATGTTATATTCAGAACGAACAAGCATAGCAGGCTTATTGGCAGATCCACTATTATGAGGATCCATTTTGGAGAGTATTGATTTGTCAAGTTTCTCTCAAAGTGATGGATGTTTTGAAAAAGTGAACTTTTATCCTTTATTGAATATCAATGAGAGCATGTGTCTAATTCTCAATTTGTTAGATTGATATTTGATCAGATAAACCAGTGCTCTGATACCAATTGTTGGATCAGTAAGCTCTTTAACAGTTATTTCTTATGAACACTTATGTGTTGTAAGTTTATCAAAGCAGTTTGCACAACGGAATAAGTGAAGTGTTTAAGTTTAAAGTTTCACTTTCAACAGGAGTTATTACTCCCCCTGGATATAATGAACTAAAGACAGTTAATGAGAATCTAAATAATTGAATGTATAAAACAATAAGTATGCAAAGAGATTCTCATATGTGAAATGGTATTTTAATTAAAAGCCTTTGAAGGATTTCAGTTTTAAATAAAATCGATGTCTAAAATAGTGGGATCAACCCATCTATTTATAAACTAGCAAATACATACAACTTGATACAAAAGCAATCCTACAACAGGCTATAGTCTTGGAACTTGTACAAAGACTTTAACAAAAACATAAAGTAATGTTATTATACTAAACTACTGAAACATAAGGGCGATGGAAAGATTCCATTACAACTGCCGATGAGTGACAAACTACTGATGAGTAGTTCTTCAGTTGACTTGTCTGGTTTGACTTCAGAACTTCTGATCTTTTACTCTTCAGTACTTCATGAATCCTTCTTCAGCAGTTTCATTCTTCTTTCTTTAGTAGTTCTATACTTAGCATATTTTGGCAGAAATAGAAATTAGACTAAGGTTAGCAAAAGAGGTTTTTTCAATCCTTTTTGTCCTTACACTCCACCTAATGCCCCGACACCCGTCTTCATACCCACGCCAAATGGGTCACACCCAAACCAATCCGCCATGTGGGGTGGTGTTCATGGCATAGGTGGGTTTCCCACGCTCCCGCTCCCTTCATATAATATATAGTTTATTGAACCTATGTAACACAGAGATTTCTACCCCACTTTTCATCGTCGTCGTCATCATAATAAACAATAAAAAAATATACCATCACTAAGGCTATAAGGTGTTATCATGATTGAAGAGATGTGGAGCGACATGTGTCAATCACGTTAGTGAAGGGGTTTTCCCCCTTCAAACCTCAAAAAACCATAGGTTGGTGTAGGGTTTTTTATTTTATTTTTTTATTTTAACAATCACCACTGCCACGTGAACCAATGTTCCACCACCACTCCAACATTTGCAACTTTCTCCTTTCCCATCACTCAAACCACCATTCCCTACTATCGCCACCAACATCTGAAGCCTTCTCCTTTTCCCACCACTCGAACTGCCATTCCCTATAGAAATCTTAGCGGAAGCGATTTTCTATTTGGGTTTCGTTTATTTGTTTCAGCCATGCAGCCGGAGGGCTGCTCGGTTTCTAGTAACCGACTCTCAAAACGGCAAGTTGGATATTGATACAAGAAGTGTAGAGATGGAACAAGTGTTTGTTATTGATAGATAATATTTTGGTACATCCAAATGAGGAGATAATCTCCTCTATAAATACATAAAATAAGAAGTGAGTTAATCTAAAGGCACAAAACAATGTGCTAATCTTGGGGCATAATGCAAGGAGGCACAAATCTTAAAAGGTAATGTTGGTCTTGATCAATGGTCTTCAATAATGATGGTCTCCAATATTCCCTACCGTCTCCACCACACCTACAAAAACCTTTGCAACCTTCCCACCACTCAACCACCTCTTCAACCTTATCCACCATTGTTGTCTCCACCGTTATACGACCCAGCCTTCACCTGCAAACACACAGTTGCCTCGTTTATCCACCAGCCAATCAAAGATAAATTTGAGACAGCCCACATAGATGCATGTACACAAAGTTGGGTGAAAACCTTGTTGTCACTACTGTAACTTTAAATTTCCGTTGTTTATACTTGAAATCTTAAAGATCACCATGATAAGTTACCCAAACAAGTTAGAATTTAATAAAATTTACATATTTTTACTTTGTTTAGTTTTAAAGAAGAGCTAAATTGAAAGAATATTACTATGTTTGATTAAAAATAGAGAAACTAAATGATCACTTGAATTTCATATTTGCTTCAAAATTGTAAAGAATTTAACCAAATGAAATGAAGTTGAATGAATATCCCCTACATATCGCATGCATTAACAAACAATGTTTTCTGAAAATTACATTTAAATTTTTAAAACTTGGTTGCAACTTAGACAAGGCACTGTTATTACTAACATAAATATAAATATAAATATAATATAATCAACCAATCAATCAATCTGTCTGTCTCACATAACAGTCTTAATTTGTTGAAATACAATACAATACATACGACCGGGTCACCTTACAAATGCACCACAGCCATCGACTTCCTGGCGCACGAAGACGGATCCATTTCCCGACCCACCTCGTTCTTCGACACGTGAACCCACTTCATCTTCGGGTCTGACACATCACACATTGTCATGAACTCCAGCACCTGCCCGAATATTTTGAACATCTCCACCCCAAATATCACCTTCTTTCTATCACCAACAAACACCGCGTTCCAGTCCATCGGCGCATCAGGATGCACCGACACTTCCTTGCAGCTTCCATGCACCACATCCAGCTCCCACACCTTCCGTACCGCTTTGTTTCTCCTTCCTATCTCACCCTCTCCTTCGCACCATGCCACTGACATCATAAACAGCCGCTGCTCCTCACATGACATCAGCCTCGGGGAGTACTCCTGGACCCGTGGCCGTAATGGCAGACTCATTTCCACTCGAACCCAGAAGCCAAGTTTGATGTCATATGCTACGAGTTTGTCAGTCTCTGAGTAAACGTAAAAGTTCCCATTACAAACGATGGCTGAACAAGCCACCCCAAAATCAACTGGGAGCCGTTGAATTTCTGTCCATTTGTTCAACGAAGAATCGTAAACCTCGCATGAATCTAACGGCTCATCCCATGAACCGACCCCACCTGCTGCGATTATCAAGAACCGTCCACTGTTTTTTACGCTTGCCTGCTTGATTTTTTCATTTCTTGAAACACGCCTAACGGAAAGCCTGTGGGGATCCTCATAAACATCAGACACTCCACCGATCCTCCGTGTCCGCGGTTGACTTTTGACGCTCAAACAATCTGAGTCGACTTCATAAACCCCGAGAACAGGCTTTGACCTTGCATGTCTCATTGATGCAACCTTTTGAAAAGATTTTGTTAAGGGGCTAAAAGCCAACACCCCCCTGTGTGTCTTTCGGTCCATTCCGCTAAAGCTCGAATAACCCCCAACAATGAAAATGTTCTCATGGATGGAGGCAACAGAATATAAAAACCGACCCTTAAGTACTTCAGACTCGATTTTATGCCATTTCTTGAAAGAAACATCGAAAGCGTATATCTCACGAGAGCTAAAACCGTCTTTAACCGTGCCAAAAAGAAATAACCACGGAGTCGGATAACTACCTTCTCGTCTCATTTGCATAAAACGGGTGGTTGTAGTCAAAGCTCTCCATTTCTTGCACACGAGTCGAGTGTTCATCAGGCTTGTTATAGGGAGTCTCATTAAACACATCTCAAGAATATCATCAGGAAGAAAGACTTGCATTGCTTCGTTTCGGTGCGGCTCTTGGGCTTCAGAAATCTTCTTTTTATTATTTCTTTTCCAAAACCTCTCAACTCCATACGAGAAACAATCGACACTCGTGTCCTGGGTCCCTCGCACGGGTTTGTACCCTTTCCCGACAACCTCACTAAAGTCGTCAGTAGTTGCTGCTCCAACCTTGCACCCTCCACCACGAGTATACAAACTCAGACACCTTAATGAAACCCCTCTTGTGTCGTCATCATCATCCATCACATTTTCATGGTAGTTGTTTTTAAACTTTTGGCTTATGCTTCTAACTAGACGTTTCGACACATTGGAAACCTCAAGTTCTTGATGTGAAGTTTCACCCCTCCGTCGTTCAGCTATCATCTTGCATTCTAATAGATTTGTAGATGTGACCGTTCCCACGCCTGGTGATCACAAATACAAAATTAAAAAAGTATAAAACTATTTGCAAAACAAAATCAATAAAAAGGGTTTTACTTGGATATTTATCATTCATGAAAATCCTAAAGATTATAAATATTATACCTATAGCAGCATAAAACTCCAATTTAGACTTTAAAAAGTCCAACCGACTAAACATGAACATCTACATTGATGTATGTTTGACAAGATGCATTTGACTGCATCCTTCTTGCTTATCTGCACGCAAGTTTCAACCCATTTAATTATATATGGGCAAAATGTTGGCCCATTTACTTAAAATGGGCCAAATTTCAACCCACTTACTTACAGATGGGGGAAATTGGGTTATGTCATATACCTAAAAACAAGGTTTAAAAAGGCTGAAACGGGCCTCGAGGCGTTGTCCGTTAGCCTCACGAGGCGTAAGCCTCGAGGCGGACCGAGGCGTAAGCCTCAAAACATTATTAAAAATAACAAAAAATATATATATATCATAAACATACAATATAATATAAAACAAAACATCATGGATATTATAAAATCTAATTTAGTAATGAAACAAACATCATAAAATAGTTTTAATAGCATTTTAATCTTTAACTTAAGTTTGGAGATCAAATGTAAACTAGTGAACATTGAGGGGGTTAAATGTAAAAATACCAAAAGTTAATAAGGTAGAGGGGCAGGTGTGTTTTGGTTGGATTTTGAGGTGGGAACTCGTTCCAAGTACAATTTTTGACCCGACTTGAACCAATTTTCACCACCTAGACCCAATTTTGACTTAGGTGGTGAGGCTTAAGCCTCACCGCCTCGCCTCACAGCCTCACCGCCTCGGGAAGCCTCGGAAAGCCTCGGATAGGCCGAGGCTTAGGTTTCGATTGACCCCCATGAGGCTAAGCCTCTAAGGCGTTTTTTCATAGCCTCAGCCGAGGCGTAAGCCTCGAGGCGAGCCTCAGACAGCCTTTTTAAACCATGCCTAAAAAATCAAATGGGTTATAAGTAAAAAGGAATTCAGAAAAACAGGTTGAAAGTCATTCATAGTCTTGGTTTTAAAAAGCGCGAAGCGCACAAAAGCGACGAGTTCTAAAACCGAGGCGCAAAGCGCAAAAGCGGTAGGCTTTTCGTACGCGAGGCGCAAGACAGTTACATAATTTTTTTTTATATATGCTATAGGTTTTTAGCATTATTTACTCAAAATACAGATACAAATAAGGTATATATATGATTTAACTAAAATGTACAACCTTTTTAGCTACATGTATAACAATTTTAAGCACAAAAACATCATGTGTACAAAAAGCGCGCTTTTCGTGCGCTTTTCGTACACTGCTCGCCTAGGGTTACATAAGGCGCACGGATTTGCGCCTAGGTGCGCTTTGCGCTTGAGGCGCGCTTTTTAAAACCAAGTTCATAGTGCATCCTCTACTAGAAAAGGTGGGGTTATTTTGTTCTTTATCATATTTAACACATTATTTTGATTTCTCATGAGATTCAAAAAATAGGATATAAAAGTTAATTATGGGTCAGCCCTACCCAAGCCAACCCATTTCCCGTCACCCAACCTGACTATCCCACCCATACTTCCACCTCTAGTTTAAGCAATGTGAGAGCTTGTTTGGCTCGTAAGATAATTGATAGGCATTGACTTAGCTTGAGGGCTTGTCAAACTTACAAAGATAGGGTCAAAACTACAGTCGTCAAAAACTGAATCACAAGTTCACTTTCAAAACCTCCTAATCAGTAATCACTTCTAATAAGTGGTGATCGTGCATACAAACTTTAAAATATTAGAAAAGGACATGCAAAACAAAATCAATACAAAGTGTTTCACTTGGACATTTGATATCCAGAGAAATTCTAAGAGATTGTAGATAACAGCTAGAAGCAGCATACAATGTCCAATTTTGACTATTAAAAGTCAAACAGACTAAATATGAACATCTATATCGACATGGTTTGATGTGTGTTTTACTAGATGCATTTTACTGTTTAAGTCAAAGTGGATTCCCATTTTCACAAGAAGCAAAATTAGTAGAATTACTTCTATAAAATCTTAACGTGCCGTAATGACGGGAGTATTAGGATTTGTGTTTACTGTTTAAACCAACTACGTTTATTTGAACCCGTTAGAGGATAAAAGTACAATTGCATAACCATCTCTGATTTTAAGCACTTGAATAGCTGATTATCTGATTCGTATTTCAAACTCACAATAATCACACAACAATACATCCAAACACCCCTCAAGTAAATCCCGGTTCAATGGCAACTGGCAAGCAAGTTTTTGGATTCTATAAAAAAATAGGAGAAAGTATAGTGTTGCCAAATGACAATTAACATGTGAGTGGTCATGTACACAAACTTCCCCCTTCATTCAGTATGGGTGCGTTTAAGTTAGATGGGACATATGTCGTTATAGATGGGCGAAACTGGGTTATGTTTTATCTCTAAAGGATCAAAAGGGTTAACCTAAATCATTTATAAACAAAAAAGAATTGGGTCAAACAAATTGATACTTAAAAGCAGTCATGGTGTATCCTTATTAGAAAATTAGATTATTTTTGTACATTTTTTTCTTATATCATATCTGGCACACTATTTACTCATACAAATAAAGATGATGATCATAGTTGTCAAATTAGGCGCCGAGGCGCGCATTTAGGCGCTGAGGCGCACTATTAGGGTTGTTTCAGGCTGATTTCCGGCCAAATTCAGGCTAATAGTTGCCTAAACCTCTAAAACATCCTAAATGAGCTATGAACAAGTCCTAAACAACCCTAAAACATCCTAAAGTAGCCTAAAACATCTCTAAAATCCCTAAAAAATGTATTTTATACTATGCGCCTAATTATAAAAAAAGCCCTCGTTTTTTATGCGCCTTGAGTGCGCCTAGGCGCTTTGACAACTATGAAGATGATAATAAAAATTGTTGACGTTACCCAAGGGGACTACCCCACCTATATTTCCACCTCTAACTTAAGCGGCTCAGGCTCAGGTGAGGGGCTTGCCAAGCTGTAAAACATAGACTCAGTCAGAAGTACCCTTGTCAAAAATTGAATCACAATATCAGTTTCAAGTTTCAGAACTAACATACAAACGCCTCCTAATCTATAATGAATCATCTCTAATAACTACAAAACTGCGAGGGGCTGCATAGCACTAGAAAATTCCACTGTTAATATAAGACAATTAGACAAACAAAATTATGTTATTATTGTAAGCAACCAGAATGAAAGGAGCATGTGGAGTATTTAATATTTATATATTATACTGTAGTCTGTATACAAAACAAAGAAAGAAGATTCCTTTGTTGTTCACCAATAAATTTGAATACTTTGAGCAATATTCAAAAACAATTTCATGTTTTTGTTGCTATGTGAATGCCGACGCGCGTACCGTACGTGTTAAGTAAATCAAATGTATAATTGAATTGAATACATAAAAACAAGGCAAACAACAATGAGCATGAGAAAGTCAAATTTGAAAAAAGACATACACACATACATACAAACAGTGATTAAATTCCAATAATGATACATACATAGATACATACCCCTCCCTTATTCCCAAAACAGTCCAAACCTCAAGTCAAATAACTTGTCTCCTTATTCAAAATCAACAATAATGATGTTCATCAAGAAAAATATATATATATATATACACAAGTGTTATTATATAATCATGAATTTATGGAATACATATACATTCTTAAGTGAAGCAAGGTAAAGAATTATGAACACAGGCAGGCAGGCAGGCAGCAGGTGGATCAAGAAGCAAACATGAAAGTTGAAGTTAAAGATGATTAATTTAATTTAATTTAATTTAATTTAAGATGATTGAAAAGAAACCTCACTCATAAAGTAGTAGTTGCATCCAGAGAGAGAGAGAGAGAGAGAGGATAATCTGATGTTTAGATCCAAAAGGGTTAGTTGGGGATGGAAATGTTGTTGATGGGAATGCTTATTAGGTTAAACAAACCAAGAAAGAAAGAAAGAAGGCGATGGGATTATTTATTTATTTAATTATTTAGTAAAGTTTGTTTGTGATTAAACAAATATTTCAGGGAGAGAACAAAGAAAGAAAGAAAGTGATGGGATCTGAGTCTATCTCATCATTATATCAACTACAGTTTATATCAACACTCAAAGGGTGGGTGAGGGACATTTCTTTATTTTTTTTATTATTATTATTTCTTTCTTCATTTAAATTAAATCACTTTTTTTATGAATAAAGGTTTGAAAACGTGTTTCTGTTTTTGGTTTTATTTACCCAAATCAAAGCTATAGGTCCCAAAATTATAAATGGGACAAACTGCCTACTATTCATTTCTTTTTTTGGTTTATGATTGATTGGTAAACACTATAGATAGATAGATTTATCCTCTCTCAACTTATTTAACATTGGGTAATTTTGTAGAAATTTAATCAAGTTTAACAATGGCTCTGATTAAACTACTCAAACTTTTTTTTGTCCTTGTAAAGTCGCTGATGTCTTATTTGTTGTTTTAATACTATGTAATTATTAGGTTACTAATGATGTGTAGTTTTCTTAATAATCAATTTATACATAAGCTTCAGTTCCAATATGGAGCAGTGATTCCAAAAATCATATTTTTGTTATCTTTTAAATCATAACAGATGATACTGCAAAAGTAATGTAGCAAAGATTCCAACAATTTTGCAAAGAAGACGAAGATGACCAAAACATAAATCAGATTTAAGAAGTCGCAGTGATCGAATCGAAGCAAATCAGTTAATCCACAAAATATAAACCACATTTTCTTTCCAAAAAAACTCTGGAAGAATCGACACCCGCCCCACTAGAATTTGAAAATGGAAATAGAAACAGACAGACCCTTTGGAAATCAAAACTGAAAATCAATTTCTTTTTCAGGTTCATCGTATCATGATTGAAAATCGCAGAATGACAGTAAAACGGAAATCGGAAACATTAATCTCGATTTTCCAACAAAATCGAACGGATTAGCTGGACTTGAACGATGATGATAAGGCTTGTTAGTTAGAGAGAGAAACTAAGAGAGAAAGAGATACTCCACAACAAGCTACCCAAGGCGGGAAGCCCTTAACTGCCTTATAACAACCTTTCAAACTCGAATTACAGACTTTGAAACAATCAGTCCCTACACTATTATTCTATTACAACTTGACCCTTTAAACTTGTAACTACTTATTAACTAACATATCAATACCCCCCCCCCCCATATGAAAAATTCCTTGTCCACAAGGAAGTACAAGATCAAAAGAACATCAATACTCAGTCAATGTGAAAATCTGGGAACCTCAACTGAAAAATCATGTTTCACCTCCCAAGTGGCATCAATCAAAGACCGGCCCATCCACTACACTAGTACCTGAGAGACTGCTTTGTTACCCCTTCTTATAACTCTATAACTCTTTGATCCAACACCTTAGCAGGTTGTAAAGAAAATTTGGGAACTTGTGGGATCGGAGTAACATGAGTAGGAGGACCACTTGCAGCCTTTAAAAGAGAAACATGAAATACAGGATGGAGCTGTGAGTCAGGTGGCAGATCCAGCTTATAGGCTACCTCTCCAATCTTGCCAATCACCAAATATGGACCATAGAACTTTGGGGAAAACTTATTATACTGAGCACCTCTTAGAGTTGACTGTATATAGGGCCTTGACTTCAAGTAGACCCATGATCCTTCTTCAAACTGTCTATCACTTCTCTTTTTATTTGCCTGCTGCCTAAGCCTGTTCTGAGCCATTAATAGAGTTTCCCTTAAAATATTGATAGCTTACTCTCTTGAACACATTTCTTCATCCAAAGCAGCTACCTTGGTGTCTCTATGAATATAGGGAACATGAATTGGTGGTGGAATGCCATAGAGAGCTTGAAAAGGAGTGGTTTTGATTGAAGTGTGGTAGTTTGTATTATACCACCATTCAGCAAGGGACAACAAATTGGCCCAAGAATCAGCATAATGCAGAATCATACATCTCAAATAGGTTTCCAAACACCTATTAACCACCTCTGTCTGGCCATCAGTTTGTGGGTGGTATGAGGTGGACATATTAACAGCTATGCCCTGAATTCTGGTAAACTCTTGCCAAAAACTACTGAGAAAGATTGAATCTCTATTAGAGACTATTGTTGTGGGCCACCCATGTAGCTTATAAACATTGTCCACAAACATCTTAGCCACGGAACTTGCTGAAATGGGATGAGTCATTCCCATAAAATGTGCATACTTTGTAAGTCTATCAACAACTACAAAGATGACATTTTTGCCCTTTGATTTAGGAAGACCTGTAATGAAATCCATGCTAATATCAGAGAAAATGCAAGTAGGAATAGGAAGTGGCTGGATCAACCCAGGAGAAGCCACTGTTTCATATTTAGATTGTTGACATATAGCACAGTTTCTGACCCATTCTCTTACTGCCTTGGACTGGCCCTTCCAATAAAAGAACCCTTTAAGCCTTTGAAGAGTAGCATGGTACCCTAAATGTCCACCAACTTTTGAATCATGACAATGGCCTATCAAATCTTTTCTGAGCTACACATCATTCCCAATCACTAACTTGCCTTTTCTTTTCAACATTTCCTGTTCCCAGCTGTAATGAGTCACTTGCTCCCCATTTTTCAATTTTCCCAAAATACCCTTAACAGTATAATCAATTTCCCAAGATTGTTTAATTCTTGCCATCATTAAAGGTTCAAAAGTGGAAATAGACAAAGTGAATAGAGAAGAACCTTGCATTCTAGAGAGGGCATCAGCAGCTACATTGTCAACACCTTTTTTATATTGGATTTCATAGTCATAGTGCATCAATTTGACCATCCAAGAATGCTGGAGAGGGGTGGTAATCTTCTGATCAATCAAGTACTTGAGGCTTTTCTGGTCAGTTTTAATGATGAAATGGTTGGCAATGAGGTAGTAATGCCATTGTTTAACTGCAAACAATATGGCTAATAGCTCTTTATCATACACAGACATAGCTTGTTGTCTAAGAGACAGAGCTTTGCTGATAAAGGCCAAGGGGTGTTGGTTTTGCATTAAGACAGCACCAATGCCCATTGTGGAGGCATCAGTCTCAACAACAAACACTTGTTGAAGATCAGGGAGAGCTAGAACTGGAGCAGTGCTCAGGGCATTCTTTAGCTGCTGAAAAGACATCTGAGCAGGTTCAGACCATTTGAATGCATCCTTTTTTAACATATTAGTCAGTGGCTTAGCTATTACACCATAGGATCTAATGAACCTTCTGTAATAACCTGCTAGACCAAAAAAAAACCCCTTAACTGCTTGACATTTATTGGAACAGGCCATTGAGAGACTGCTTCTATCTTTGATGGATCAGTGGACACCCCTGCAGCTGTTATGACATGACCCAAATACTCAACTCTTTGCCCCCCAAAACTGCACTTTGACTTCTTTGCATATAACTGATGGCTTCTTAATGTGTTTAAGACTGTTCTTAAATGATCCACATGTTGGTGCATATTCTTGCTGTACACCAAAATGTCATCAAAAAACACCAACACAAACTTTCTAAGAAACTGCTTGAAAGTCTGATTCATGAGGGCCTGAAAAGTTGTTGGTGCATTTGTCAAACCAAATGGCATCACCAAAAATTCAAACAACCCCTGGTGTGTCCTGAAAGCAGTCTTATGGATATCATTTTCAAACATTCTTACCTGATGATATCCAGATCTCAAATCCAGCTTAGAAAATACAGTTGCCCCACCCAATTCTTCCAACAACTCATCTATCAGGGGAATGGGAAATCTATTCTTTATTGTGGCTTCATTTAATTGTCTATAATCAATACACATTCTTCAACTGCCATCCTTCTTCTTTACCAACACAACAGGTGCAGCAAATGAGCTTTTACTACTCCTGATTACCCCATAATTAAGCAATTCTTATGTCATCTTCTCAATGACATCTTTCTACAAAGCTTAATAGTTTGATATCATCAGAACACTCATTCACGTCACCAGTGCTGGCCGAAAAAACCCCGGTTAATCACTCGCAACGTTGACCTGTCACTAGAAAGAAGACGGCCACAGTACAACCTCCTAGATGCTCTATGCATTTTGACCCGTTTGAGTGATTTAGAAAGATTTAGGATGTTATGATGTATTTTGTTGATTGTGTGATGTTATGGTTTGCTCTATGATGATGTAGAAACAGTAGGATGTTGTTGTACAATGTTGTTATGTGATGAAATCTGGATATTTGCCATTTAGGGCAAGTTTTACATGTTTGATGTGATGTTTACATGATAATATGCTATTTTGGGAAATGTTCGCAATTAGGGCTGTTTAGAACGATGATAAATTTGGGTTTTTTACTTGGGATGGGTTATTTAATGATTTGGGTTTGATGTTGGGTGTTTTTACATGTTTTGGATCTGATTTGGAGGATTAAACAGGCGAAATGTGACTTAATGCTGTAGGGGGCGAGTAGGAGGGTCTAATCGCCTAAAAAGGGGGTGATTAGCCCTACTCGCATGCCATTATAGGTGAGTAGCCCCCTATTCATGTGTAAAACAGGTGATTACAATTCCTAATTGGCTGGTTGACTTTCCTAATTGCATGTTGACTTTCCTAATTGCATGTTTGATTCCTAATCACGTGTTTTGCTGTTGTAAGTGTATTTTGACAACCCGAAACATGGTTTGATACCTAGGAACATGTTAGGAACCCCGTGGCATGTCTAATGACCTGATAACACGTGTTCGGACTCATTTATGCGTTAAATGAATTGTATGCTAGACTTAGTGAACTTTTGCGCATGTTAAGTGTATAATTGCATTTGAGTGCATAATATCTTGTATTTGGCTAACACGTGGGATGCCGGGTCTTGTCCGGCGTGGTCGGTTTAACGTTCAAAGCACATTTTCAAATGTACACAGTTATGGTCTGGACAATTGGGGACTAATTAACCTACGGGTTATTAGTCTAACATCTTATACACTCGTCATGATAGGTCACCGGTAGTTGGGACTATCTATTGAGCTGATTTACTTATTTTAGAAGAAAGCAACCTAAGATGAGTTCACGGCCCCACTTTTATCAGTTTTGTTTTCGGGGGAGAAACATGCTTACACATTTTAAACACACAATTTCATGTTATACTATGGCTATCATTATATTACTATACGACTCATCTAAATCCCATAGAAACCACTAATATGGGTATGTAGCGGGGAAATGTGGATAGCGCTATTGGGTCTGACAAACCCCACTCGACGGTTGGAGGCCAGGCGGGTGCATATTGTCTCGATCACACAAGGCCTACCGGAGATGACGGTAGTCCGGAAGGGTATCACATTATAATAAATCATAGTCAGCAATGGTTTCAATCGTAGTAGTAATATACTTAACGCCTAGCTAGCGTTCACACAACATAGAAGTAACGGTAATGGTTTTAAAGGATTAACGAAACGTTTATTGTAAAACCTGTGAACTCACCAGCATTGTATGTTGACATTTTTAGCATGTTTTCTCAGGTCGCTAAGGTAGCAGCAGTCGGATTAGACGCACGGAGTTGCACTCGCGTCTAGGATCATATTTTGGTTGTCAAAACTTTAAACTTACGTTTTATCTTTACCTGGGTTTGTAACTTGAATTTGCTTGCGCTGTATTTTGAGATCACAGTTTTAAATTATTGCATGGTTTGGTTTACGTATCTTTTTACATATAGTTGTCGTTTATTGTGACCGTTGAGTTGGATCCTGGCATGTCACGCGCCTTGCGGTAAAACCCCGCAAGTGGAATTTGAGGGTGTGACATAATTAAACGTTGTTTTTCTCAAGTTTACTCTGCTTTTGTTGATTTAAATAATTTTTACATTTTTTTCTTATTTTAAGCAAGTTACCTCTACGAATTGTAAAGGACCATAATATTTTCATACGTTAATGTTATTATAAGAAGAAAAAAATCTACATGCTAAAAACGACCATTTTATTCTTTATAATTTGAGTATATTATTACGATTTTTTTTATTTAAACAAAATTTGATGTGTTACGTAATTAACAATATATAGGGGTGAACAATAACTAAACCCTTAACTAATCGAACGATAAACAAACAAATCGAACCGAAATCAAACAAAAATTAAAGTAACAAAAACGAAATAACGTAAGATCGGTTTTTTTGTACCCTTAGTTAACCAAATCAAATTGAAACATTTATATGTTCATAGCTTTTATACCTCCATTTCATGTATTTTAAGCAAAATTTTAGCTGAAGTTTGGTTTTGGTTATTAACCAAAATTACCTAAACCGAATAAAAAAAGACAATCTAACCAAATCAATTAACCGGTTGGTTAATAAGATCGATTGAACGATAAATTCAGCTGAGGCAAATAACTGAACCGAACCCAACCATGCACCATTAGAAGTCTCTGTGTTCTCAGCCGCATCGTGCGGACGCGCTGTTATGAAAATATGAGTGGTTTGGTTTTGATTTAACTGATTTCAGTTAACTAAGGATACAAAAAAATAGATTTTAAATAATTCGAATTTTGGTTAATTCAGTTTTCGATTGATTTCGTCTATTTTTTGGTTCGACTTTGGTTAACGGTTTAGTTATTGCTCACCCCTAGATATTGTCAATCACGTAGCACATAAAAAAAATTAATTAAAAAATAACAATACTATATTCAAATTAAGGAGGATATAAATGCGTTTGTGATCTAATTGTTTTTTAAAAAGTATTAACGCATGGAAAAAATATGGCCATTTAACAATCATGAAGGTAGTTTGATTAAATAATCAGAAAAAGTTTAAAAATTATTTATATAAGCAAAAATGAAGTAAAATTGATGAAATTTCCATAATATATTTTAAACCAAGCAAAACACTTTACTATCAACCCATCCAACTTTCATGAAAAAAAAATACGTCAACTTTATAGGGTTAATATAAAATACATAGTGAAATATAGGAAGTGGTAGGAAGTATATCAAACAGATTCTGATTGAACTCATTCAAGCGGCATTGGAACTGTCTCATCGAACCCTACGATCTTAGTTTTTAGGTTTTCATGTTTTTGGATTTTTAGCTTGTAGTTTTTAAAATTTATGTTATATCATTTTGTCTTTTTCTTATTTTCATCGTTCTTGTATTTCATTATGTCTTTTTTCTTTAGTATTGTGTTATATTTTTCGGATCAAGTTATATTTCGTGATATAATGCGGTTTTTTGTATTGTTTCTCACCGTTCTCATTTGTTACACTACTCTAACCCAATATATAAAAATCTTAAAAGAAACGTTCCTTAAATTAGTTATCCGCCAAAAATCTAAAAATAAAATTTCCCGCCAAAAAAAAAAAAAAAACATAAAACACACCAAATGTAAATAGAAGTTTGAAGCCCTAGAACACTTGCAGATTGATTCAATTGAAAGAAAATGAAGGCATACCAGAGGCCAAAATCAACCACAGCACACACCGGACAAGTCATCATGTCTTCCAGCTACTCCTCAAATCCAAACCCTAAACCATCCAAACCACACGTCAACCACATCAGCGGCATTCCAATCGAGTTCCCATACCCTCCCTACGGCTCTCAGCTCGCTTACATGAGCCGAGTCATCACCACGCTCGACCGCGCCCAACGCGACGGTCATTTCCACGCCCTCCTTGAATCCCCTACCGGCACTGGCAAGTCATTGTCTCTGCTTTGTTCTGTTCTTGCCTGGCAGAAGAATCATCGCTTAAAGTCGCTTTATGGCACCATTACTCACTCCAAACCTGATCCTCAGGCCCTCGTTGATCCCCTAGGTCACGGCGGTGGCTTCCTTCCTGAAACCGACCCATCCTCAGGTTTAATTTTATTATTTCTATTACTTTTGTTATTACAAATGAAATTAATCACTAATTAATACAAAAATGTTATTTGTATTCGTTTTGTTAATAAAATGAAATTAATAACTAAATACACAATAACTCTATGATGTGGAATAACTATTTGTTAATGTTTATGTCTCTTTATAAATCACAGCTAATCTGATGCCTACGCTTTCCGAGACAAACAATGCGAAGCAGAAGAAAAAAAGAGGCGTTGTTATTTACTATGCCACGTAAGTATTGTTCAATCAAGCATTTGGTAATTTGGTTAATAAATAGTAGATAAGAGGCGCCGCCTTGTGCGCTTTTGACAACTTAGAGTAATACAACCAATGAAGTACACTATTTTGAGAACGGTCAAATGTAAATAAGGGGAGTGGATTTATTTATTTATTTATTTATATACTTTGATTTCATATTTGTCTTCTTATATGGAAAGTATTTGTGTATTGGCTATTCAGGAGGACACATTCACAGATTACTCAAGTGATCGGTGAATTTCGGAAAACAAGCTATCACGTGCCTATGGCAGTTTTGGTTCGTTACCTTTTGTCCTACAATGAATTTTTGTTTTATGGTCTGTTGTCTCGTTTGACAAGATTTCTCGTACATACATCTTTTGCATTCTTATGTTGATAAATTTTCCTGTTCTAGTCTTGGTTTTAAAAGCGCAACTCAGGCGTGAGGTGCATCAAGGCTCAAGGCCTGTCGCCTTTTCTCTCATTGCCTAGAGGAATTCCAAGAAGCACCAAAAAGCGGCTTTTTTGTGTTTTTTCTGGGCTTTTTTTGGCCTGAGGCGTTTTTATGCTGCAAACTGTTGTACCTAGGGTTTTTTGGCTTGTATATGTAGGTAAAATCTTATTAAAGCCTTACAAAATCATATAAAAACTTATTTATAGCTATATTTTGTGTTGGGGAAGCTAAAAACCTATGATATATATATATATATATATAAAGAAAATATAAATGTCTTGCGCCTCGGGTACGAAAAGCCCAACGCTTTTGCGCTTGGCGCTTTGCGGTTCGTTTTTAGAACCCGTCGCTTTTGTGCGCTTCGTATTTTTTAAAACCAAGGTTCTAGTGTTTTGTTTTGATCACCATCCAGTCATAGAACTATATTGCGTGGTTTTCATCTATTCTCTTGAGAAGCCTCTGAAGTTATTTTTTATGAGTAGAATGCCTCACTTCTTTAATCCTTTCCCATCTGGATGTTTAATGCTAAACCATTAAGCTATGTGAAAAGTGAACTAATATGTGTATATGCCCATTTTAACCTTCTTAACAGCGTCTATATCTTTAAAAAATTGAGTGTTCTATATAATGACATTCAGATCTTATTCTTTTCATTCAGACAGTTTTGGCACTTTCAGATCTTGATGAAAAACCAAATGTACTAATTTTAATGTCTGATTGAAGTAGACATATGAACTATGAAGTGATTCTATGTGAAAAACACTTTTTTAGTGTTATCATTGGTATTAACCCTCTTTAAGTTCCTTCCTTTTGACTGTTTGCTTACACAGTTTACGGTTTTTGATTTTATTGCTATTTTATTGCCATAAAGAGTAGCCTATGTTGTATCCCAAAAGGTGTAAATGCAATCGTGTGTCAGATCTTTCTAAAATATGAAAAATCTTGCACTTTTTCATCTTTTCTGATCATCTTTCAGGGATCTAGAAAACGCTACTGTACAAACCCTAAAGTTCGTGGTCAAGATAATGTTGATGAGAAATGGTAGTTATTTATCTTTAAAACATGCAGTTATACGTCGTTTCTACCTTTTACATGTATTGTTTTTTATTGCAGTAAGCTACTTCTCAAGGAGAATAAACAAAAGAAAGTTGGTTGCAGAGAATTTATGTGAGTTTGGTCATGTTCAAATACCCTGATCTTGTTATCCTTTTAATAGGATTCTCGATTTCGTCAGAATTAATAATCATTCATGAGTTTTTACAGGAATGCACAGAAAATCAGAGCGCACCCATCTGTCAAAAGAGGAGGCTGTTATGAAGTCCATGATATTGAAGATCTTATTAAAGTTGGAGAAATGGTAGAAGGTTTGGTCTTTTATTCTAATAACTTCATTTTTGACCCAGGTTATTGCCTAGCAAATAACCCTTTTCTTTTGCTTGAATCAGGTTGCTCATATTTTGGAGCACAAGCCATGGCAGAAGTGGCAGATATAGTTTTTTGTCCATACAGCTATATTGTCAATCCACAAATCCGAAAAGCAATGGAAATAAATGTTAAAGGAAATATTATCATTCTTGATGAAGCTCAGTAAGTAATATAATCTTCCAAATATCAAACTACAATCATCGTATAACTATTTGAAAAAGAAATTTTAAGATTTATGATATTTATGCTCATTTGGAAAACTTAATAATCATGTAATGCTGGTAATACCAAGAAAGTGAAACTTTGGGATTTATATTACCAATTACATGACATATTATAGCTAAGTTGTTTTGACTTCTTTTCAGTAATATAGAGGACATAGCTCGGGAGGCTGGTAGTATAGATGTGGAAGAAGGTGTTCTGTTTCGTAAGTGTTGTCTAGCTCTATTTTTGCCCTTTCTTCTGTGTTTTTATTCATTCTGTGATCTTCTTCTACGCATGAAAGAATTACTGAAGGAACTTCAAAATCTTTGTCAAAGTGATCAGGAGATCTATCAGCCCTTATATGAAATGATAGAGGTACTACTATGAGCTCTCTATTTAGGAACCATTGTTCAACTACACAGATTATGTCAGCGTAAATAATTATTTTTAGTTGTTTATCTTTGCAGGGTATTATGAGTTGGATCGGTCTGAGGAAAAAGTCATTGGGGAAGCATAGTTTTCAACATAAAGCTTCATGGTCAGTTATACGATATATTGTTGAAGTTTTCTTCTTATTTATGTCTGGGTGTTTTGTTTGTGAGAACTACACGTTAGTCGTTATGAAGTATTAGTGTTTTGATGAAATTTAAGCACATGACATCCAAAGTGTCTTGAATGATGTGATGGGACTATATGTATAATGGAGCAATTTCTTCAATTAGCAGAGCTTCTCATGGAACTTTTAAAGATTCAAGGGAAGGGGAAGTGAGAGTGGGTGGCTAAGCTTATCATTTATATTTTATAAATGTGGTTGCTATTAGTTGTCCCATCTATTCATAATTTGTTTTGGGTTTTTTGATTTAAATGGATTTGTGTATAGTTAGCTCTGGGTTCATGTTTGTTACAAATCAATAAAGGATATGCGATGACTCAACTGTCCCAAACTAAGTAATTAGTCTTTTAATCTCTAGAATGCAACTGATGTGTTGTATTTCTAATATGTACACTTCAGTTATCTGGATGAGTCGAAATTTATTTGCATAGTAATATACGTTTTGTGTATGTAAAATATGCCTTCAACATCTGATCTAAGTGATATTGTGTGACAACTATTTTAGTTGGGGTGGTGACAAAGCTTTAAAAGAACTTCAAGAAGCAAACATATCAATGCAGTGCTTCCCAAGCCTACAAGATTGTGCCACAAAGGTAATCTTTCTCTACCTACTTTTCCTCTATTTGAAAAAGATCTACCTTGATTATTCACATTAGATCTAGTATTTTCCAAACATTATCTTTTATATAAGCAATATTGATATAAAATTCAAAGTAGTCCAAAATGTCTCTAAAAGTTCGGGAATCAATTCAAATCAGTTTTTAAGTTGAAATAGCGAGTCATCAAATTCTAATTTCTAGGACCCAGAAATGGTGTGCTTTCTGCTGGCATTAACATAATAATTGTTTTTTAAAACTCTATTCAGGCAATTAAAATAGCTACAGATGCAGACCCAGAAGTTGCTCACTTAAGTGGCTTGCCTTGCACGGTACTAGAAGGTAATTGACTCTCATGTTATGCTTTTAATCTTTCTTGGAGTCAAAATAAATTGTGATCTCATTGCATCTTTGTTTGCTTTCATTGCACAGGTCTCTTCTCTTCACTTACCTACTTTTTCTCTGAAGATGGGAAACACATATGCGACTATCAGCTTGTATTGCAATGTCATATCAGCAGTGATGCTGGTAAGTTAATAGAAATATTTAACACAGAATATGCGATGTCACAGAAATATTAATAATAGTATTTTCTGGCATTTCTTCAAAGTTATGATTTTAATAATAATGTTTAATAGTTAGATGTCTTATTGTCCTCCAGATACTGGTCCCATATTTTTATAATGTAACATCCGGCCCCTCTCACCACCAATATTGTCCGCTTTGCCCCGATGGGTTGCCCATTCAGAGCTCACGGATTTGTTTTTGGTCGCCCCGGTGGAGACTTCCCAAGAGGTCACCTATCTTGATACTACTCCCACCTGAGCACGCTTAACTGTGGAGTTCTCCTCTCATCCACTAGCATTAAGCCCAAAACGCGTTGGTGATTTAAGAGGCTTTGGATTACTTATGAACCAAGGATCTCTCCTGGCCACGGCCGATGTGGGATTTGCCTAGGGTGTCATACAAAGGTCCATGTTAATCTCCCAGAAATCAGTACTGTTACAATCACCCCCCCTTAGGGACTCATCGTCCTCGATGAGGTTTGCCCCACCATCCCGAACGGCACAGGAGTGGCTCTGATACCATTTGTAACATCCGGCCCCTCTCACCACCAATATTGTCCGCTTTGCCCCGATGGGTTGCCCATCTAGAGCTCACGGATTTGTTTTTGGTCGCCCCGGTGGAGACTTCCCAGGAGGTCACCCATCCTGATACTACTCCCACCTGAGCACGCTTAACTGTGGAGTTCTCCTCTCATCCACTAGCATTAAGCCCAAAACGCGTTGGTGATTTAAGAGGCTTTGAATTACTTATGAACCAAGGATCTCTCCTGGCCACGGCCGATGTGGGATTTGCCTAGGGTGTCATACAAAGGTCCATGTTAATCTCCCAGAAATCAGTACTGTTACATATAATCTATCAAACTGACATGATTTAATGAGGAAAGCATACAGTCACACCTAAATTTTGTTCCCTACCATTTGTCTTAGTAACATTGTTCATGCAGGACTTGATGCTGATGACTGGCCCTGTACTTTCAATTTGTGGTGCTTAAATCCAGCCCTTGTGTTTAAGAACATGGCTGATAGTGCTCTTTCAGTGATTTTAACGTCCGGGTAGGTGCATTCATGCATATTATTTCGTTTTTTTGGGTTAATCCATATTATATATATATTTTTTGTTTTGGTATTTTATTATGCAAAGTTGGATACATGTTACTGAAGTTATTTTTTCTGTTAGTCTGTGAGGCTAAGCAAATCACATGTTTATTTGTGAGTCTGTGAGGCTAAGCAAATGACATGTTTATTTGTGTCATCCTTATAATCAGTTAATGATCTGATGACAGGACTCTGTCACCAATGACCTCCTTCCAGTCGGAACTTGGGGTTCAGTTTGGAACCTCTCTTGAGGCTCCACATGTAATTAATGTAGACTCACAGGTACCAACAAGATTTCTTTCCTTTTATAAAGTTTGGCATTTTGATTCTATTATCTTTCTTATGTTCCTTTTTACCTTTTATGTAAAAGCTATGGGCTGGTGTGATCCACAAGGGGCCGGATAATTATCCGTTGAATGCAAGCTACAAAACATCAGAAGCTTACGCTTTCCAGGTAAGTTTTTAAAACCAAAATGGGAATGTCTGTTTTAATGTCAAGTATGATGCCATTGTTTTTCATGTACAGGATGCACTTGGCACATCTCTGGAAGAAATATGCAAAGTCGTTCCGGGTGGATGCTTAGTATTTTTCCCAAGCTATAAGCTTATGGACAAATTACGCAGTCGCTGGTCTCAAACAGGGCAATGGTCTCGCCTAAATGCACAGAAACCGGTTTTTGCTGGTGAGGTTCAGTCCTGTGTTAATGTTACAAAGTTAATACATGAAATACACACCAAAGTCAAAAGCAACACTCTTTTTCTGCTGAGATCCGCTATGTTAGGATTAAGTGGCGCAGCGGAATAACCGATTCACAACGAACACGCAATAACAAACGAGAAAATATAAAGCACGACACACGAACACGAGAATTTTACGTGGTTCGGTTCCAGTGGGGAACCTACGTCCACGGGCTGCAACTAGGGATTTATTATTAAGCTCTAACCACTATTACAATTACATAGACAAGATATATATAGAGACTAATCTAGGGTTTAGGCTTGGTGAACAAGAAAACCTAAATGGGCTTTCTAAACATCCAATAAAACAAGCCCAATAGCATAACTAGCCCAAGGACTTCACACCCAACAATCTCCCACTTGAAGGCCTTGCGATAAACACCAAGTCCGCCAACAAGCACAAAGCAATCCATGTCTTCAGTAATCCGTAAAGTTCAAACACACATAGGAACAGAAGTCTTCCAGGTCCAGCTCCCAAGAACAAACCAAACTTCAAACCATGTATCCCCAATCAACCTAGTTACAGCCGGCCAATCATCATCAGTAACCAGAAAGGCCCGTTGAAACCCCAGATGGCTTCAACCCTGTCTCAAAAGACCCCATCTTCACATCCTCAATCCCAACTGATTCCCATAGACACAAACCATCAGATACAGGGATTCTCAGAGGAACACTCCCCACTAGCAGAAACTTCTCAGGAGAGATTTCATTCGGAATCTTGGTCTTCTGAACCCAACGTCGATTTCCAGACGGTGTCGGAACACTCCCCGTGCTCCCACTGCTACAAAAATCCCGTACATGTTCAGACCTCCGAATACGCTCAAGCTGATTACCTGAAGTCCCAGAGTCCTTTTCTGCAAACTGGACTCGTTTAACTGTCGAATCGGCGAGCCCGACTTTGGCGTTCGTCTTAACAGGGGCGGTCACTTCCCCAGACGGAACAGGCACCATATACAACGACCCCTTCTTGAAACCGCTAGCAACCACGAGATTACCTTTAACGACCTTCCACTTTCCACCACCAAACTTAACGTCAAAACCTTGTTCGTCCAACTGCCCAACGGAGATCAACTTCATTTCAAGCCTTGGAATAATCCTGACGTCACACAAAGTCCAAGTAGTGCCCCAAGTAGTAACCAGATCCAAATCTCCCATGCCAGTCACATCAAGAAATTCACCGTTTCCTAGCCTAACCTTGCCAAAATCGCCCTTTTTAACATTCCGCATGCCATCATTGCTATGGGTAGCATGGAATGATGCACCGGAATCCATGACCAAGGATTCCACACTGCTTTCAACACACAGTATCAAAGCGTCATCCTCAGAATCGCTTACCGCAGCAGTGTTCAATCTACCAGAATTCTTCGATCCTCCATCAGAATTCTTGTTCGGACATTCATTCCTAAAATGCCCCTTTTCGTTGCAGTCCCAACAACGCACACTCGGACGAGCCCTAGACGAGCTCCTGCCCCGACCCTTGCTGCTCCCACTGTTTCTACTATTTCCCCTTCCCCTGCCAACATGCAACATCTCAGAAGGCGACCCTTTAGTATTCCTGCGGCGAACATCCTCACCCAATACCAAATCCCGGATCCTTTCAAATGTTAACCCTTCAGGCCCAACTGAGTTAGTGACAGCTGTCACCGTCCCGGACCAACTATCAGGCAGTGAAGATAGCAAAATCACAGCTTTGGTCTCATCATCGAATCTCATTCCCACAGACGATAACCTGGACAGAAGAGAATTCAAATTATTTATGTGCTCGGTCACCGAGCTTCCCTCTTTCATTCTCATCGTGAACAACTCTCTCATCAAGAACACTTTATTAGCTGCAGACGGTTTTTCATACATGTTCGACAGAGCCAACATCATACCACGAGCCGTGGTTTCAGACATGATGTTAAATGCAACGCTCCTCGTCAACGACAATGTAATAACACCTCTAGCTTTCTTGTCCTTGGCATTCCACAGAGCTTCGTCAGCTTCATCCATTTTCTCCGGTTTTTCTTCCAGTACCATATCCAAGTCTTTTTGACCCAACAATGCATCTATTTGCATTTTCCACAAACTAAAATCCGAACCGTCAAACTTTTCAATCACCAATTTTCCGCTTCAGCCATAATGACAAACGAAAAATAGACCAAAGTTACCCAGCTCCAAAGTTGATAATAACCTGTCAAAAACTGACAAACAAACCAAACCCGAATGACCCGAATAATAACCCGAAACTTGAACACCCAAAATCCGAACAACAACCCAAACAAACCTAATCAAAAAACAAGAATGAGTGAACCTGTCTCTCTTGATCGCGGCTGAAAAAAAACGGTTGTAAACGGCGTGTTCCCGAAAACTTCACAATTAGCGGCGTCAATTCAATCGGTTTAACCCAGTACTACGACGGCGGCAGAAGGTTATCAAAGTCAAAACTAATAGTTACAGCCAATAAACAGTCGACACTTGCTATGGAAATTAATTCAACCTTTAATTTAATAAAGAAAAGGAGTATGTTTTTTTTTTCTTTGTTACAGATCACGACAAAAAAAAAATAAAAAACAAACCTACACCTCACTTGAATTAATCCATCAAAGATGTAAATCTTCCGTGAAAAAAACAACGGTGCCCACCTTTCACAACCTCTTTAGCCGATTCTTTTTATAAAGCCAGGAATCTGCGAAACGTATGTGAATCAAACGAGCCAAAGCTCTGATACCACTTGTTAGGATTAAGTGGCGCAGCGGAATAACCGATTCACAACGAACACGCAATAACAAACGAGAAAATATAAAGCACGACACACGAACACGAGAATTTTACGTGGTTCGGTTCCAGTGGGGAACCTACGTCCACGGGCTGCAACTAGGGATTTATTATTAAGCTCTAACCACTATTACAATTACATAGACAAGATATATATAGAGACTAATCTAAGGTTTAGGCTTGGTGAACAAGAAAACCTAAATGGGCTTTCTAAACATCCAATAAAACAAGCCCAATAGCATAACTAGCCCAAGGACTTCACACCCAACACGCTACTTATCGTTGGTTATCCTTTTGTTATATCATTAGAGCCAAGAGGAGGGCAGGATGAGTTTGAGCATGTTCTGAAAGATTATTATGATACAATTCGTCACGGCAATAAACCCATGACTGTGAGGAGAAGGGGTAAAAAGTGGGATGCAAACTGTTGTGCTGCAACAAAGAGTAAAGGGAACTCAAAGGGAGCTACATTGCTTGCTGTTTGTCGAGGAAAGGTATCCTGATGTGTCATCTTGATCTTATTGTTTCCATCTCATCTTGTTGTGTCATCTCACATCTGGATCATAAGTTGGGCTGCATTATTGTTTTAATATGTCTGATGGTAAAATAAAAAACAAATAGCTAAAAAGGAAGAGGGTCAAATGGGTGGTCTAATTGATGCCCAAAGGGCAAAGGGTATTGAAGTGCTTACAATTATCTCTCTTTTATGTAAATAACTGTGTAAGAAATTCTACAAGATCTTGGCTTAAGTTGCTATCTGGCTGTACAGGTCTCAGAAGGAATTGACTTCTCAGATGAAAATGCTCGAACGGTTGTATCCTTTGTTTATTGAGAATTTTGAACTTGTTTATATAATAACCTCTAGGCATGGTTATAGAATTGTTCCTACCCAAAATTCCTTGACTACCACTTTGGAAATCTTAGATAATTGTGGGGATTCCTTTTCCAAATGTGTAAGCATCACTTCCTTTTTTGTTGAATGTTGAGTACTTTTGTATTTTTGATAGGGTGTATACAAATTTATGTTATATTTGAAGTTGACCATGTCTTTCACATCTTGCTGAGAGCTATAATTTGTCATCAGGTTTGATATCCAAGTAGCAGAAAAGAAGAAATACAATGATACATATAAATCGTCTAAAAGCCTTCTTAGTGGCAGTGAATGGTACTGTCAGCAAGCCTTTCGAGCGCTTAATCAGGCAGCAGGTATCATTCTTTTTGATGATAACATGGATTGCTATGTAGTGGCTGTTTTTAAAACGGAATCATGCTTACGAATAAGTAGAATTATTAAGTCCTTGTATGGTTCCCATTGTTCTTATAGGTAATCACAATATGCGAGTTTCCTGTTGTTTGGTTAATGCCAAACATTCTGGTAAAATGATGCATACATAACCCTCTAGAGTCTAGCCACAATGTCAAATTCCACCTTAGTGGTTTGAATTTCATCTAATTGTAATGCCTTCATGTAGACCACCTTCATAGATTGGTTATTTTTTTGAACTTTCATACTTGTCTCAACAAATGCTATCATTTACCAGCCAAAAATAGTATAATTCTTTGATGTATATAACTAGTCTTACATGTGAGAGTTTTATTAGTCTGATAAGCTGTTTAATAAAATACAGTACTACTTGAAAAATTTCAAGCACAATGTGTGTCGGAAGAACTATAATTTTGTTGATGAATTTTTCCTATGATCATAGTTTTTTTTTAATTAATATTTTTTAATTATAAATTTAGCTTCTTCATGTAAGAAGGAACAACCACTGTACATGGGATTGGGGTCAGGTGAGGTGGGGTTTGCAGCAGGAAGTAGGGTGTAAAATGGTTTGGGTATAGTTTTGGTAGTGGGTTGGGATTAGGGAGAGAGTTATAGCAAGTAAATGAAGTTGAATATATTAGCTTGATGATCAACAGGTCAGATGAAATTTATCAACCAATTTGACCCAATGGTTCATTTTCCCTTGCTTGTTGGGCAGTGAACATTATCATTAAGACATTCAATGGGATGGTGTGTTCTTTAATTTTCGCCAAGTTGTAGTTCGATTCTTATTAAACGACAAGTTCTGCCATTCAGACATTAATGTTGTATACATTTTTTTTTTTGTGTAGGTCGTTGCATTCGACACAGGTTTGACTACGGAGCCATAATCTTCCTAGGTAAGGATTCTCTATATACGTACCAATATCCAACCGGTTCTCAACTTCATCTATTATTTGTCTTATAATAGTTGGAGATTCCTTTTTTTAATTGATGCTGTAAACTAATGTCACAGTATATCTCTAGCAATTTCTGTTTGACACGTGAAGTGGAACTTAGTTAGTACTATAGCGGAGTTGTATAAGTATTTCAGTAGAGTTCACAAGAGGTGTGAGTTGGTCTGGTTGTATTAACCTGTAAACATTTATTTTCTTTATTTTTTATTTATTATAACTACTTGAATGTATAAAGTATGGTCACGAAAACATTATTATTTCAATGATAATAACAGAAAAGGAGGTTGTAGTTGTATATACTCGCATGCAATAAGAAAATGACTTTGGATGACTTTCAACCAATTTGGATTGTTTGACCCATTTGACATGTTCTTCGTTTGAACGTATTCATACATATATGTTACACACACACACACACACATATATATTGATTTGACTGGTTTAGGTCTGTTTTCGATTAAAAAGACCCAAATTGGCGCATTCACAAGTTACTACTTTTATTTTGCGGTCTAGGGTAGTTATATGCCATCCATTCAATTATTTTCAGCTTTTATTAACAACCTGGATATCCTCCCCCTGCACACACGCTAAAAAACCTTGTAATGCAAGAATTTTGCTTAAAAAAGATATTTTTCCCCTCGGTTGTTACTTATCTATCTCTAGTTTATTTAATTGTTATTCAGTTTTCTGTGAATATCAAGTTTCTTTCTAGTTGTGTTCTTTTAAGATGTTAAGAGTCCTTATCATGGTTAATATTGCAAGCAGATGAGCGCTTCCGTCAAGAAAGAAACTTAACCTACATTTCGAAGTGGATAAGAAAATCTATTAGACAGCATGACAATTTTGACCAGTCATTAGAGGGATTAAAGTCGTTTTTCAGAGACGTCAAGGTATTCTTCTTTCCATTTACTTTTCTACTATCTACACATCCTTTCCACTGTTAGTTTCGAACATCACTAACAGTGTTCATGTTGTGTAAAAATGGAACAGGTTGAGAATAACGTAAGTTCTATGAAGCCGATCGATGTTGAACCTATTGATGGTGAGGAGCCAAGAAACTGGTTCACAGAAATGAAGAACCGTAAATTAACTAAGCCTGATCTGAAAGGACAAAGATCTGTCTCAGATGGTGTCGCAGCACCAGAAATTACAACTAGACTGAAGACATCTGCAGTTATGACAAAAGAGTATGACTGCTCCTTAACCCTAAAAGAATCTAAAGCTCAGAAAGTTAGGCCATCCAAGATGAGTGACAACAACACTGGTATAGCTTATGCTAATTTGAAGGGCGATTTGGAGGCCCAAAATAGGTATACCCGCACTTTTATTTCAATTGATTTGGCTTTTGAAGCTACCATGTGAGTTCCTCTTAATCTTGGCATTAATGCCGATAGTAGTAGAGGTGGCAAGACAGACTGGAAGGGTGGGTTGGGTAACAAGGTCAGGTCGAGTCAAGACATATTTAGTCATAGCTTATAACAGCCGGGCTAGGTTGACTCATGTAAAGAATGTTATTACATTATTGATATCTCTATATTTAAATGCCACAATTAAAGAGGTATGATGCTCACATTGGTGTCATTAAAACCATCCAATCTCTTTGGCTTTTTTTTTTCACTTTTATCTTGATTTTTATTATTTGAGATAAAACACAAACCAAATCGACCCATTCATAAGTAAATTGGTCGAAACTGCCACATGTAGATAATAATATTATATTGAAAAATAGTGACAAATCTATTCTAAGTCCGCTAATTTTTTTGCTTACTGTGTAGTTGGTGAAAACTTTTAGAGTTCTGAATTTATTCATTGAAATGAAAAGCTAGAAGTTCATAAATTTTTCTTAGATTTGGTGTTTTCTTTACATGCTTAATGCTTCTCCTCAGTTTTTTTTTTCAGATTATGAACTTCCAGCTGCTATTAATGAAGTTGTGGTTACATAAATTTTACACATTCTGATCATCATATTGGTGCAGGTGTTCATCACCAACGCAGATAATTTCATCTCCTAATGATGTTGAGCTTACTGTTGTTAAGGAAACCCCAAGAGAAAATGACCATGAGCCGTTAATCATGGAGGAAACACCAGTTAAGGAAACTTGTTCTGTTACTCTTAAAGCTGTCTCTGAGGATGAGCCGTCTGATTCAACCATATTCCAAACAAAGTTTCCAGATCAGCAATTACCACATTCCTTGTCTTCACCTTGTTCTACTTCTGCTTCTGGAATCATGCATGCATACGTGACTCCTAACAAACAACACATAGCTCAAAACAGATCACCTTTGCTAGATATGAGTGTCAATTCACGGTTTCATAAAAGAAGAAAGCCCTCAGTAGTCAAAATGGAACCGTTAGGTTCTCCAGATCCTAAAACGCCGATTGAAAACATGGAGTTTAGTGTTGCTCAATCTTGCATTCTGGAAGTACCAGAGACATCATCTACCACTTTTGGTGATGTTACGAAGAAAGATGTAAAAATATCTTGTTCAATGTGTAGACATCCTTTAGGTCTTGAGGTCAATAATTATATTGTTCCTTGTTCAATAATGTCACTATCTAAGATGCATTTGGCATCAATTTGGAAAGGGGAGTTGGAGAAGCCAGTAACGCCCCCCACAAGTGTACCTATTACGGTATCTGACATTACATCAATTGATACAAGAATATGGGAAAAGAGTCCAGGTCAAGGAATATGGAGTAAAGAAGATGGCTGTGTATTTAATAAAATTCTCTGCACTTTCTGCAGTAATCAGGATAATTGCCTTGGCTTGCATGTTGTTGCAACCGATTCATCCAACGTTCATCTTCTAAACAAGGTACTACTGTTCGTTGAAACTTTTATAATTTCTTGTTTCCCGTCTGATGAATTTAGTACGGGTTGACTAGGTGGTTTGATCTGCAAATTTGTTTGTTTTTAGTTTTTTTTATCATAATACTGTAAAGTGATAATCTATTTTTTAATCAATGTCTGAGAAGGTTGTGTGCATTTCAATTTTGAATGCACATGTAACCTCCTTGGTTCCCTCTGGAAGCTGCCTCTCTATTTCTAGGGATAGAGGTAAGGCTTGCCTACATCTCACCCTCTCCAAAAACCTTGCCTATAGCTTTGCTATTTTAGAGATTTTACTAAGTATGGTTGTTGTAACCCCCTTGGTGATATATAACCAAGGGGTCAAAGTTGTTACCTCTAGTTGTAACTGTAAACCCTTTGTATGTCCTATGTAGTGGACTAAAATAATATCCTACCATGACACCATGTTTTTAAATGTTTAGCCTAGGGGTGGAAATCATGTCGGGTACTCGGGTTGGCGGGTTGAATTCTTTAACACTTATCCGACCCATATACTTATTTGTGTCGTGTCGTGTTTGGGTTGACCCTTTTTGTGGTCATTTATGAATATGAGTAATACCTAGTGACTTAGTAATAATTTAAACAATTAGTCATTCCGATTCATATGAAACCCTTTTGTAATTTGTGTTAATGTTTTGTGTATTTATCTCTCATTCCCGATTAACTAACTTGGGTTTATTAGTTTATATATTTAGCCCGGGATTAGAATAAGTGAATGCGATGGGTAGGTAGAGCTAACGAAATAAAATTGTCGTAAGTGAAAAGTAGATAAAAAGGGTCAAAAGAAAAATTAATTTAACTTTTAAAAGTTAATAGTTATACGAAAAATTAAAAATCTAAATATTTAGCTTCAAATTTTAACAATTTTAGTCTTTGAAATAAAAAAAAAAATATTTCTTTAAAAACTCTTAAATGGGTTAAAAGGTCAGCCCACTTTTTAACAGGTTGTGTTGGGGTTGACTCATTTTTTAAACGGGTTGTGTTCAAATTGACTTGTTTAAGAAAACAGATCATGTCAGCCGACCCACAACATGTTTGTTTTTAGTGTAGTGTTAGAAATTGCTGCCCCTAGTTTAGCCTGTCTAGGGCCATTGTAACCACTTTCTTCATTCGTTGTGGATCATTTCGGTGTTAGAATGTTTTGGTTTGTCCAGCTCTCTTTTACGCTATTCTGATATTTTGACTCTATATCCAGGCGCTCTTTTATTCCGACAGATTGGAAATCCAAGATATTGATCTATTAAGATATAAGGTCAGTTATGCATCTTAGTTTACTCTAAAATCTGAAGTAACATAATTGAATGAATGAAAACAGATATCAGATTGTTCCTGAATATATAATACAACATTATAAGACTTATGTGTTAGTAAATGGGCTGAGTATGCCAACTTAGCAGTCTGTCTTTTAATTTTAATGGCTGTATTCCAATGCAACCATCTTTGTGTGGGAAACTTATATCAACTCACTACAACTAATGTGTATGAAAACACTTCATCAAATATAATCATGTTTTTTTTAATCATAACAAGTATTATACCAAAAGCTTTTCAACTTCAACATCAAACGAATTTAAGAAAAAACATCCAAATATCATCAAAAGCACCAGATCAGCTGTATAGCTTTCTGGTCACATGGTTGTATCCTTTGTTAAAAACAGGAGTCAAATAATATCTAAACTATGGTTTTGGGGCTTATATACCTTAGTTTGTTGGGTGGATGTTCGACCTACGGGTTGGGCTTTTTATCTGTAGTAATCTGACATACAGCTAAAATCATTTGTAGGAACTCTCACCATCTAGTGTTACAAGTGGGACTAAAAGCCTAGTGCAGGACCCGTTTGAGAAATATGCATACGTACGTCCAGAAACCAACTCTGGAGGCTGGCGAACGACAAAATCAAAAGTTGTAATCTTAAATTTCTGTTGGTATTTCTAGTTGCAGGTCACATATTATACCCTAACTGACTAAGCTGACTTATCTTTATTGATCATGCAGATGCGGCTACCAAGAAAAGGCTAAATTTCGTCTGCAAAAAACATTTTGATGTCTAACCAAAGTGTAAATTGTAAACTGGTTTTGCTGACAACAATGATTGATTTTGAGGAAGATTGAATCTCAAGCGGGCCGATATAAAGTAATGAACAATGTTGTGTGTTTTTGTATTATGAAAGTTGTGTTGATCAATGGAGAATTACAAGACTCTTATATAGAGGATTTACAATAAGGAAAAGGCTAATACTAAGGGATACACTTAATTACATAATTACAATTATAATTGACTAAGCTAAGATTATGCAAAGTCTTGGTCAAGTCTTGGACAAAGTCTTGGTCAAGTCTTGGTCAATATCTTTAATATGATGGTCAATGTTTTTATGTGATGATACATTCTTTATAGCCGATGACAATGACAATGACAATGACAATGTGAGTTGGGAATCTATGTTTATTTTCAACTCTGGTGATATGTATGTATTGAGTTATAATTGAAAAGTTGTGTAACCAACTTTAGACTTTAGTTCATTGGTTCTTCATTGGCGTGGCTTAGTTTCAGTTTGTAGTATGTGGACCTAATTTTTCTTATTTCTGGTAAATGCTTTAAAAATAGGCTTTTCATCATTTGTTCATTAAAAATAGTTTTATTATTATATTTTTCTTCAATAACACAATGCTTAACTTTTGTACTTTAAAAGATGGTAATGTGTAGGCTAATGTTTAGGGGCACAATAACTCAGTCTCCCTTTCTTTGTATCTACCAATGTTCACTCATTCAATCACCAGTTTGTTCTTCATCTTCTTGTTTGTGTGTGAGTGAATGTATGTATGTTTATTGGGTATTTATAATTGATCCAATTTCTCAAGATTACTTATTTGGTTCAAGGATTTTTGTAAGTTTTATGGTTCGTGTGAGAAGCTTTGTGTAATATATTTATAATCTTTCAACCACATACATCATGCTATAAAAGAAACTTATATTTGGCAACTGTAAATTACAATGTCTCAAGTACAACTCCAATGTTAGCAATTTAGCATCTAAAATGCATACACTAGTCACGCAACTATGCACGCCTACCTTTTCTACTCAAAGAAAAGCGCGATATTAGCACTTGGATGTCATCAGTAGGATTTCTTTCAAGTCTTTTTAATTCGCTTTCCCATTCACCGACAGTCTTACCAAACAGAAAGCAACCCAAAACTTTAAGAGCTAACGGGTGACCGTTAACATATCCAATTACTTTCTCCGATAGCTCTCTGAAGTCCTCTTTAGGATGTTTCTGATTAAAGGCATACATACTAAAGAGTTCCAGAGCTTCATCATTATGTAAAAGCTCAACTTCATGAATTTTCTCCACTTGATGAGCATGTAGTATCTGTCTATCTTCTCCCGTTACTACAATTAAACTTCCTGGTCCGAACCAATCACATGAGCCAGCTAGAGCTTCTAAATGGTCCAGTTGGTCCACATCATCAAGAATCAGCAATACCCGTTTTGATTTCATACTTTGTATCATTACACTACTTCCTTCGCTAACGCTCCTTATTTTTCTATCTGTATTTGTGACGTCTTCAATGATTTGCCTTTGAAGTTGAATCATCCCATGCTTATTCACAAAGTCTTTAACGTCTTCGCAGAAGATGCAATAGTCAAAGTGGGCATACAATCGGTTGTAAACAGCTTTGGCAATTGAAGTCTTGCCGATACCCTGGACTCCACATATACCGATCATGTGAACCTCACTTGACCCGGCATATTGCATCAAGTTCATTTGCTTTGTGCGGGAATGTATCCCGACTAGCTTCTCACCAATATGTAAGGATCCAATGTTTAACTCGTTGAAGATATGTTTCGAGATCATATCAATAAACTTTGACTCATAGCTGACAATAAAAAAAGACATAACACATATGAAAAGTTGAAAGACCCCCTATGAAAAAACAAATTATTAAATTTATATCAGTTTTTTTTTTAGTTTAATTTCATTTCTTAAACTTGTCAAGATACATCAAAATAGAGGGTAGATGAGCAACAAGCTGCGCCGCCACCTCTTTATAATGAAATGAATATAGAATATTAAGATAAAATCTATTATTTGCATTTCTATTTGGGATGATTTGCATTGTTTAGATCGAATTGTTTTTTTGTTTGTTCAAAAGATTATGACATCTTACATTTATATATTTTAGTTCTTGTCATTATCAATGTATGTTTAAGACTAAAATCTATGGTTTCAAACAATTTTGGCACGAATGTTGTCGGTTTTCTCATGACGTATTTCGGTTTCGGTTTATACCTAAAAATGTTATTAAATATATATAACATATTTGATTAAAAATAAACTAAATATTCCAAATTTTCCTGATCCTTAAAGTCAAGATTCGTAATGAAATAAATAAGAATAGGTAAGAATATGTCTACCTTTCTTCACAAGACTGGCATGTAACATGAATATACAAATTTAAGTAACAGATTTGAATAAATGAAAAAAAAAATGCAAGTTGCATATATAATTCTTTGCAGGATTTATTTTATTTTAATTTCATTATGTCTATTATTTATCTTAGTTAAATAACTTGCTAATTTTTCTTTCCTTTGGGTTGGTTCAAACCTAATCAGCATTTTTTAAGGAGTAAGATGACTAGAGAAAATTATCTTTGTATTAGAGTAACCATATATTCAAGTTCCGTTTATGTATGTCTAACTTAACGGATTAAATTATACACCCTTTAAACATACTTCTAAATCTACGTCAATGTCCAACATTGGACAAAAATTCTCAACCAGTTCTGGAAAAAAATACCTATACACTAAACACCTTGATACCGCTAGACTACAGACCCTTTGCTATATTATGTTGAATAGTTCAATGATATTATTCACGAAATACACAGCCTTAAATAGGCAAATAATACAACTTGTCAAGAGAAATTAGTGGAGCTATTCTAGGACACAATTACAATAGTAAATACAAACATTCTTAAAATGGGATTTCCTTGATGACTGAGTTGACTACAAACATTCTTTAAATGTGATTTCCTTCATTTGATGATTGAGTTGACTGGTTAATTGATTTGTCTCTAATACGCCCCCGCAAGATGGAGGCTCCATCGGAGACGCCAATCTTGGATCGATTCTTGAGAAAAGGCATCCTTGGTAATGGTTTAGTCAACATGTCCGCAAGTTGGTCTTGTGAGCTAACATGGAGAACACGTAGGAGTCCCGTAGATACTTGTTCCCGAACAAAATGATAGTCAAGTGCCACATGTTTCATTCGTGAGTGGTACACGGGATTGGCACATGCGTAAGTGGCTCCTGTGTTGTCACAAAATAAGGTTGGTGAGCTTGCAATAGGGAGGCCGAGTTCCTGAAGTAAGTTTTTGAGCCAGAGGAGTTCCGCTGAGGCATTGGCTAAAGCTTTGTACTCGGCTTCGGTGGATGAGCGTGAAACTGATTTTTGTTTTGTTGATTTCCATGATATAATATTGTTTCCAAGGTATATTAAGTAAGCTGTCGTTGACCTTCCTGCATCATGGACCCCACCCCAATCCGAATCCGAGAACGCCGAGAGTGTGAGCGGGGAATTACGGTTTAGGAAAAGGCCGTGATGGATAGTTCCTTTTAGGTACCGAAGGACCCGTTTTAAGGCTTGCCAGTGTGTTTGGCGTGGTGTGTGCATGAATTGAGCTAGTTTGTTGATTGCGAAAGCAATGTCTGGTCGTGTAAAGGCTAAATATTGAAGAGACCCGACAAGTTTACGGTACGGTGTAGGATCGACTGTTGGAGACGAGTCATTAATAGACAATGGATCAGTGCTAAGAAGAGTGAAAACATCCTTTGCACCCTCCATGTGAAAGTGATTTAGAATTTCTTGGATATGATGCGATTGAGAGAGGAAGAGCCCCGAGGGAGTGGGAATGACCTCAACACCTAGAAAATGATGGAGCATCCCAAGATCTTTGACCGAAAACTTGTTGCTTAGGGCGCTAACGAAGGTGTTAAGGAACTTTGGATCGTTGCCGGTAAGTACTATGTCATCAACATACACCATAAAGTAACATGTGGTCGTGTTATTTTTGTAGATGAACAGCGAAGCATCGGCAAGAGACTTTGTAAAGCCGGTTTGTAGTAGGAAATTGGTGAGCTCAATGTACCAAGCTCGAGGAGCCTGCTTGAGGCCATATAGAGACTTTTTGAGTTTGCAAATGTGATTTGGGAATTGAAGATCGACATAACCGGGTGGTTGGGTCATGAAGACATCCTCATGAAGTGTTCCGTGGAGGAAGGCGTTGTTGACGTCGAGTTGACGTAGTGGCCAATTTTTGGTGAGAGCAATTGACAGGATAGTTCGAATTGTGACTGGTTTTGTGACCGGGCTAAAGGTATCAAAATAGTCTTTTCCATATTGTTGATGGAAACCTTTCGCCACAAGTCGCGCCTTATATTTTGACACAGACCCATCCGGGTTACGTTTGACCCGAAAGATCCATTTGCAACCGATAGGTGTTTGTGATGTTTTAGGAACAAGTTCCCATGTTTGGTTTTGAAGTAAGGCATTAAATTCCAAGTCCATCGCATTGCGCCACATCGGGTCCTTTAAGGCTTGGGTATGCGTGGACGGTTCAAGGGCTGGTGGAATAGGGTGAAGCGTAGTGGTATTGACAAGGTTCGAGTTGAAATATTTGGGGTTCTGTTTGCGGATACGGGGTGCCGTTTGAGTTTGCGTTGTGGACTCGGAGATGGTAGGGGGTGGAACATGAGTTGGTGTGGTCTGAGGTGAAGTTGCTTCATGTTGAGATTGAGACGAATGGTATATATTTGAGTGAGTAGCAGGAGAATGTGGGTTGTTTGTAGAAGGTGCATTTACAAAATGAAAGGAGTTGGGTAAGTTGGTAATGGATGCATGTTGCATGGGAATTGGATTTGGAGTAGTGTCGTTGGGATGCATTAAAGGTGGGGTGGAATTATTGGAGGTTGGAGTTGGAGAAATATTAGTGGATGGTGGGATATGTGGGGATGTAGTAGGCAAGATGGGGAAATGATTTGAAGTGGGTGAGGATGTGGAAGTTTGTGATTCTAAGTTTAGAAATTTTGTGACAGTAGGGAGTGGGACCAAGTTAGATGTGTCAGTTTTATAGGGAAAAATATGTTGCACAAACTCGACATGGCGCGAGTGATAGAGACGATGGGAGATCGGGTCATAGCATTTGAATGCCGATTTTGATGTAGAGTATCCCAAGAATATACATTTTAGAGATCGTGGGTGGAGTTTGGAAGAGGTATAGGGACGCAGCCATGGAAAGCAAAGGCACCCAAAAGGTTTAAGTTTCGAGTGATCGGGTGAGGTTTTGTACAACCGATCATACGGGGAATTGAAATCAAGAGTCGGTGTGGGTAAGCGGTTGATAAGATATACCGCGGTTTGAAAAGCATGTGACCAAAAGGTGAGAGGAAGGTTAGCATGTTGAAGTAAGGATAACCCGGTTTCGACAATATGTCGATGGCGTCGTTCGGCAACCCCATTTTGTTCCGGGGTATGTGGCGGAGTGGTGAAGTGAGAAATGCCATTTTGTTGAAGGTATGTTTTAAGTGCAACGAATTCTCCACCGTTGTCCGAAAAAAGTGCGACAAGTGGTGTGTGGAAGAATTTTTCAACAAGTGTTTTATAAATTGGAAATAATGTTGAGACGTCGGATTTTCGTTTCATCGGATAAAGCCATGTATATTTAGAAAAGTAGTCAACAAAAATAACGTAATAGTTGTAACCATCATTTGAAGTTTGAACGGGACCCCAAACATCCGAGTACACTAGTTCAAGTGGTTTGTTAACTTTGAATGAGTTTGGGCCAAAAGGAATTTTATGACTTTTATTAATAGAACATGCATCACAGTGAAAAGAAAGTTTGGACAATTTATTTGAATCAAGTCCTAAATTTTTAAGTAACAATTTAAAAATTTTGACTGATGGGTGTCCAAGTTTGTGATGCCATGAGAGAAATGGATCGGTTGTTGCAATGGTCGAGTTGAGTTGCTTGAGGCTTTGAGTGGCGGCATAATAGATATCATTTATGTTGGTTCCTCGCATGAGAGGCGCCCCCGTGCAAAGATCCTTCACCAAAAAATGATAAGGAAAAAATTCAGCAGAGACATTGTTAGTACGACACAACTTTGCAACTGAAATAAGTTTATGGCGTAACTGTGGTACTAGTAAAACATCGGTGAGTTTTAAAGAGCGAGAATTAGTGGGTAATGTGGTTTGACCAACATGAGTAATAGGAAGACTCGTACCGTTTCCGAGCACAATTTCATCGGGGCCACCGTATTCGGATAGGGTGTGGAGAGATGCACCTTCAGGATATGCATGATTCGAGGCACCTGTATCAAACATTGCCCATGGTGTAGGCTGGGAAGTTGATCTCGCTGAGGAGGTATTGATCATCGGGCTTGACGACGTAGGCATGGATATAGTAATATTATTTTCTTTTAGAAAACGCGCCAGCTTCCTGCACTCCTTGGTGTCGTGACCTGGAATAGAGCAATATTGACAGAAAAAAGAGTTACGAGTACCGCGAGATGGGGTATTGTTCCAGCCTTGTTGTGGTTGAGATTTAGTGAACCGTGACCCATTGTTGTTGAACCGTGGTGTACCGCGAGAGTCTGAGTTGGGTTTGCCATTTGTACGGGTTGGGAACCTTTGTGCCGTGTTGACCGTTACCACCGGTGAGGTCGATTGCGCTTCCAAGAGTGTCCGTTCATGGTCAACGAGTTTGTCGAAAAGATCGGCAAACGTAATAGTGGTATCTCTCATCTTAAGGAATGCAGAGACATTAGCATAATCATCGCCGAGTTGGTTGACAATGTGTACAATCAGATCTTCATCATTGACCGGTTCACGGGCCAAGGTGAGTTCATCAGCAATTGCTTTCATATCGTGCAGAAATTCAGCCATTGACCGTGTACCCTTGGGGTTCTTTGCAAGGCGAGACTTCAAGGAGATGATACGAGACCTCGAAGTGCCCGCAAAACTAGCATTTAACTGTTCAAAGGCCTGTCCGGATGTGTTAACGGAGGCGAGAATGTGTTGGATGGAGTCGGAGCAGCTTCCGAGAATTGCGCCAAGGATGATTTGGTCTTGGCGGAACCAGAGAGTGTAGTCGGGGTTGGGCTTGGTGGGGTCGGAGGGGTGTTGTTTCAGAGGTGGGCTGGTGGTGCCCTCAACAAAATTATCGAGTCCTAGGCCTACAAGGGTGGCCAAGACCTGCTTGCGCCAAGATGGGTAATTAGTTGCAGTGAGTTTTATTGGAAAATGAGTTTTGGAGGTGACCTCAACAATGGATTTATTAGGAGCCATGGTTGCAGAAATGTGAGTTTAAGTTTGAGAAGGATGGATCGAAACAAAGAAAAAAAAAAAGACTCAGAGGAGCTGTATGGCTCTTGATACCATATTATGTTGAATAGTTCAATGATATTATTCACGAAATACACAGCCTTAAATAGGCAAATAATACAACTTGTCAAGAGAAATTAGTGGAGCTATTCTAGGACACAATTACAATAGTAAATACAAACATTCTTAAAATGGGATTTCCTTGATGACTGAGTTGACTACAAACATTCTTTAAATGTGATTTCCTTCATTTGATGATTGAGTTGACTGGTTAATTGATTTGTCTCTAATATGCTAAGTATGGACCATGCTTAAAGTTTGTCGAAATTTTGAGGTTAATCAGGTAGCTAGAAAGAAGTAATAGAAAAACCAACAACTTTAGCATAAGATTAAAAACAAAGTAATTACGTTACATACCCATTGGCCAGATCATCCAGATCCCATCCAGGTAAGTTTGCAGCTTTGGTCAACGCTTCCTTCCATTGAGCTACCTCTGTTTTCTCAAGGGGTTCGCTTAAGGTTACTGCATAGCTGTGGTTGGTTCCATTATTAACCACCTTTTCTGGCTTCACATTATAAAAAATGGGACATATTTGATATTTGTCCTTGTCTTTCTCCTTGCACTCAACGATTTTCAGAAGCAGGGCCGGTGATGAGGGGGTGCGGGGAGGACTCCCGGCCCGGGCCCAATTTCTAGAGGGGCACTTTGAGCGGCGGCGAGTGTTTTCTTTCTGCAAGTATTTTCTTTCTGTTTTCGACAAAAAAAAAAAGAATTCATCTTGAACATCAGTACATCACTGGATATAAACGCAAGAAGGTAAAGAGTAAATAAGGAAGAAGATGAGTCATACATCAAAAAATTGATTGGAAGGATACAATAGAATTATTATGGAATTTTAATAAATTGTGGTTTTTTTATGAGTCAATTAGCCAAAAATATTAATTTTTATAATTATTTCGACACTTTCAGTTCTATATCCGGTTCGACCAGTCCGACTAGGGAACAGTAAGGACACCGGTTTAACATCCGCTTTGGTTATGAAAACAATGCTTAAAAAGCCTAAAACTAAGAGGCACATATTTCGTGACTCGGCCCGGGCACCTAAATTTTCAGGGACGGCCCTGTTCAGAAGCTCCCTCAAACACGACGGCGATGAAGCGAAGCTTTCAGAAAATATAACCAACAGAAACCTTGATTCTTCAATGGCTCTATACACTTGTTGACATCTCTCTTCTCCTCTCTGCAGGTCCTCCTCTTCTTTAAAAGCGCGTATTCCTTTGCGTTTGAAATCACTAAATAGATGGTCCACAAATGTTTTCATCATCTTGTCACGTCCAAAACTCATGAACACATCATATGACCATGTGTGATTAGTAGTATTGAATGATGAAGGAGTCATTGTCATTGGTTAAAGCTGCCTGTAAATTGATTGATCACCAGCTAGCTGTAACAACACGAAAGAAAATCAAAGGAATGAAAGAAGAAAGAAAGAGGAGAAGACAACAATTTAAGTTATCAATGATAATATATATGATATGTATGATTTCATATATAGTAAAAATAATGCAAGTAGATGATAGGTGTTGTAGTTACCAGAGGCCGCCAAGAAAACAATTTTAGTGATCAATGCTTCATCTTTTTCTTATCTCTCCACTTTGGATATTTAAAGAACTACATACATACATGGGTGGAATCCTTCACAAATTAATAATTTTTAACGAGTGAAACGCTAGAGAAATTAGACTATCTCCAACGCTAGAGGCGCCCTTAGGCGTCCTTAGTTGGCACATCATCTGCCACATCATATCCTTACAAATCCTTCAAAATCTTTATTTCATCTCCAACCCTATAAATATCCCTACTCTCATGCATTTCCACCTCACCACATATCCACTACACACAATATTTAAATAAAAGATTTATTTATTTTTAGTTTGGCCCACCTCATCACTAAAACTAATACAAACTCTCATCCATAAGTAAGGATTCCATTACTAAGGGCCTCAAAGGGCACATTTGCTCCAATGGTAAGGGCTAGGAAGCACATGTAAGGGCATAATGATTAAGGATGCAATGGAGAGAGTCTTATTGCTGCTACTAAAAATTGAGAGAGAACTACACGGATAGTCCCTATAGTTTACAGAAAGTAACATCTTAGGGTACTAACTTTATTTTTTAACATGTTAAGGGTTTATGGTTTCTGTTTTGTAACATGTTTGGGTACTAAGGCCAACTCCGTTAGTTTTTCTAGTTAAGTGTTAATAAAATTACTTAAATGCCCTATTATAACTAGATATTCTTGTAATTAACTGTATTTGATTACAAGGATAATTTTTGCAATTTATTAAAATTAGAATGATCTATTAATATTATTAAAACATAAAAATTTGAAGTTATAAAAATATATTAAATTAAATAATTATACATTTTGCGTTTTAGTATATATCTTTCATAAAACAATAATTTTATCCAAATAAACCATCGTCTAAGTGTAACTCGTATCTGTCATCAAGCACCACGTCACCTCTCATCTCCATCGCCATTGCTGTCATGAGTTATCTATATTACAATGCATGGAGTTGATGTGTTGCTTGATGTAGAATTAGCTATTAATATTATTAAAGTTGTCAACTCTATGAAAGATGGTGGGGAACTTCTGCAATTAAGTTTCACAATTTCTGTTAAAGTTTGTTACATGCTTAGACCGACCTAGAAAGCTCTATAAACTGGGGATTGCTTAGTCCACGGATTAGACTTTCAATTGTATTCGTTTTCTTTTTATTCATCTTCGTTTGTAATCTGTGATGACAGATTGATTAATAAAGAGTCGGTTCTAAGTTGTATTGGTTTCTTGTGTGTTCATCTTCTTCCATGTTTTACAACACTCTCATATATATATATATATATATATATATATATATATATATATATAGGGTAGGGTTCCTGTAGGAAAATTGGTCATCAAAAATGTTTTGGTTTATTATATACTAGATTATACCCCGGGAGCGTCTCGGGTTGAGAAATTTAATATGATACATCAATTTTACTTATGAAATAGACTGATGTATAACTCTAATGTTAATATCTAACCTAAAACAAATTAACAATGTACAACTCCAATGCTAACACCTAACCTAAAATAATGTAGAACTTTAATGTAACTCTAATATTAACACCTATCCTAAAGACTAAATAAATGTACAACTCTAACATACTAATATTGATACTTAACTTAAAACAACGTATAACTCTATTAACCTATTCAGCTCTGGTTGAAAAAAAATCATATTTACTGATTTGAATATAATTAGTGACTTGCCTATACATGATTAATGATTTACCTGAACACTTTGTGTTTTTTTTCCTGTATGAACAAAATCCCACAAAAAAATTTCTCCGTTTTTTATATAGCACTATGGTACTCGTTGGAAAGATAATAAAACGCTCGTTAATTTGGTGTAATTTTTTTCTTTAAAAAATCTCGTATATTAAAGATATTAACGTTTAAAAATTATGGGAGGAAACATGGAGGTGAAAAATCCAATTTTGTTTTTAAATTATTTTTTTCCTAAAATGTCTCAATGCCACATGACACACTCAAAGAAGAGAATACCCCTTTAAGTGTCATGTCATTAAAATGTCTTTGGTTTATTATATGTATAGATAGATAGATTATAGATTTGTTACTCCCCTCTCAATCTGTTTTATCATTACTATATGCTTTTCTATCTGTTGCGGAATGCCTCTTTTTATTTGATGCTTATGTATATTTCTTGTGGGTTTTCTCTGTTTATGTTGTTACGTTAAGCATTCAAAGAAATGTATTTTTTATGATGGAATAACTAACATTGTATCATTCTCTCTTTGAGATGAACTTCTGGTCATCATCATACCATAATGCAGATATTGATTTGGTATTTACATCTGAATGGACGGCAAGACGTTTATCCAATTGGTTGAAAAGAAAAAGAAGCGTGCTTTGGCAAAAAAAAGAAGCCCCTTTGAAATGGTAGCAGAAGCTTGAAGCTGCCATTAAAGCCAACGAAAAGAAAACGAAAAGGCACAAGAGAAAGCCAAAGCTACTGCTTAAGAGAGCTATGAATCGTCACATTTGCTTCAAGGTTCAGGTCAGTGAACGCAAATGGGAATTAATGATCCGTATGACTGAGTTTATGATTGGTATATTTTCTACTTTTATCATTTTTATTAAGTCATATTTGCTTCAACGTTCAGGTCAATGAATGCAAATATGAGAGTTCCAATCAGAGGAGGTATGTTTCCTTCACTTAATTCATCACAACCATCTGTTTCTTTGGAACGAATCATCTTTATCTTTAAAAACAATGAAATAAGATCATCTTTACATGTGAAAAAGTAAAACATTCTTATATGTTAAATGAGCTTTAGTTTAAGTAAATTTTATATTTTGATGACTAAGATCCAATAAATTTGGCTGGAAGTTTTAAAGGTTGGTTCTAATATCCCCAAAGAAGAAGGTAAAGACAGAGTGGTTGAAAGAATAAGGTTGAAAGAATAAGATGATTTACTGCTAATGTTTTTTTGGGATTGTTTGCTTATTGTGGATTTGTGTCTTGATACAACAATGAGTTGTTTTTTAGTGTTTTTGGAACTTCTTATCAAATTGCTTATCAAATTATTTATGAGCAAAATATATTTTCAATCAAACAACATTTTACATCTTTGCATGTTTTTATAGATGATATTGACATAGATGGCCTAGAGGAGAAACCAAAAGGAAAAACCATGATGGGAATACTTAAACAGAAGCTCACAAGTAATTTTAATGCGATTAAAGGTTAGTTAAGCTTATCTTAGACTTTATCAACATGTGCTCTTAATATAAATGCGTGTTGTTTTGATGATAAATGTCTGTATTTATAGGTAAATTGAAAGAGATGAATGTCAAAAAGGAGAAAGCGCAAGTGAATGTCTTGGTGCCTGTTTTTATGTACTTGGAAGGTATAAGTTAAGTTTTTTAGAATTTATTTACTTTTTTATTTAATTAATTTGGTTTACTTTTTTACTTTATAGTTGGATGTTTGGATTGTTTTATTAGATTGATTTTAATATGTGTATTAACTCAATGGCTCATTGTTTTCAGAATCGGATATTGATGTTGTTAGAATCGGATATTGATATTTTTATGCTCAATTGTTGTTTTAGTTCTTCATTGATTCATGCAGATATATATACTAGGGTTTTTCATTCACCGCCTAATCATTATCAAGGTAATCTCCTGCTCTTAATTCTTCATCTCAACTCAAATTAATTCAAATAAATTTGAACTATGCTAATGTTAAGTAATTCTATTTTCAGAAATAACTTTTAAAAAAGTCGATAAGTTAACAAGGTATATACAATATTAATTAACAATTTGAATCAAAGTAAAACTTTTATATCGTATATGGTTTGGTACTTAGGTCCGACGGTTGGGTTCGTGTTTCAACTGAAATCAAGGTGTATGAGTTTATAAATAGAAAGTGTTATTTATGATTTTAAAATAACTTAGAGGTGTTCAATTCAACTTATATGCCAATCAGCATCCAAAAAAATATATAACAGATGTATCGATAATGATATGATACATTATATAGAGCAATTACATCATAAAAGATACACATTATTTATCAACTAAATTTCTTGCTTTGGTTAATGGAATTTACAAAGTATTGGGAGGAAAGCCAGACATGCAACTAAGGAAGGAGGAGGTTTAGATACAAGTACCATATTTGTTGGCATTGTAAGCAGAAAGAACTAAATTTTGTTTGGCGCATATTGCTGAAGCTTAAGTAGAAAGTAAATGCTACTATGTATGCATAATTTATATATTTTTATGATTTTATCCTCGGCTCATGTTAGGCTTCCTTTTAAGTTTTAACACCAAGTCATGAAGTTCAACATAATCTTTTTTTGTGCTAACCTGATTGTTTACCTTAAATATTGATATTGTAGTTGAAATCAGGTGTAGTGGTTCTTCACAAACTCAAGAGCGATTCTGAAGAAGAAGAAGAAAGGATCTTCAGAATATGATTTGACAGGCAAATCACATGTTGAAAAGAATAACTGATTTCCAACAGGAATGCCTAAATTAAAATTAGGTATTACGAGAACTCCGTACATGTATATGAGAATTACGTCAATTAGATAAATTAAAATCAGGTTTTCGGCTGTTATGAACCATTTTGCTGGAATAAATGGATGCCACTGAAGGTAAACTTCATGGTTTGGACGTTGTTTTTGGATAGGCTCCCGACATTGGATGCGCTGCAACGAAGGAACATTAATGTTGGAACTATGATGTGCAAAGTTTGTGGAGAGGGTCCTGAAACAACATATCATGTTTTTGAAGGCTGCTCTTTTGCGGTTCAGGTACTGGATTTTGTGGCTGATTGGTGTCGGATTCCAGGTGCTTTCATTTTCCACGCAAAGGACGCCATTGAACTGTTGAAACATATTAGAGGATCGGAAAAATGGAGAAGACTTTTGTATTCAATATATCATGTATGCATTATATACCTTTGGTTTTGCTGTGCAATACCTGATTACTTCTTATAATTGAAGTGCCGACAATGTCTAATAATTCACCATGTGTGGAAGTTTCTTTGTCTAAGAGGTTCACTTTGTATTTTACATCAATTACTGTTGAGGTGGTTTGGATTTTCAGTTTTGTATGCAGGTCATAGATATTTAGTTAAGTGTTGTTAGATACAATGTGTTTGTTACTTTTATTTTTATGTTTGCTCATCCATTATTTTACATTTATTTATGTTTTTATCCCTGTTTGTGTTTGTATTTTTGCTGTTAGGCCTCATTTGGTTTCACTGCTTCCACTGGGATTTGTTTGAACCGAGTATACATTATTCGCTAGAGTCCTTAATCTGCTGTTTTTTGGGACACTTGATTCAACATTTCATATGTTCACATTACATTACTCTTTTGGTAATCACTAAAAACTTTTAAGCTGATGTTTGTTTTAAATTAACATATGAATTTGTGCTAGATCTCGATCTTTCGTTTTATTGCTGTAAATATGTTTTAGTTCATTAGATGATTGTTTAATAATACCTGTAACTCTTTTCGTTCCATGTTACTTTCCTAAGCTCGGGCAATTCTTTTGTAGTCCGCGTAGCTCACTTTGGCTTCAGTTCAAGCCCCACCAGATTGCTGCTGGAGCTGCGTATCTTGCTGCATGATCTTTAAATATGGATCTTACTTCATGTCAAAATACATGGCAGGAGTTCCACACACCACCATCTGTGCTCAGGGGTATGTATATCATTCTAGCCTAAATTTAGCTGGATGGCGGGGTTGGGCGAGTTGGGTAACGGGCTGGGTTGATCCACTAACTTTTTTGTCCTTTCTCGAGTTCTTTTTAAATATTATATACATTAGTTATGATCACAAATTAATATTGTTACAGTAGTTCTCTAAATATCTGAACGGGGACAATTCAAGGGGTTTGCATTAAAAATGGACTTGGAACGGCATCTAACCCGTTTGACCTGTTCAAGCCGTTTAGACTTGCTTCCCCTTAGCTGAAAATTTTATTTTCTCTGAAGTCAACAAATCTATAAATGGGTCCTTTAACTTTACTGATGTGATTTTCAGTTCATATATGTGATATTGGGTTAATTTGGGCTATATTTTAATTCTAATGGGTCAAACAGGCCAGTTTTGCAAAACAGTGAACGGGTCAAAGAGTTTGAAGTTCACCTATGTCCCATGCTATAATCAAGTGTTTACAATGTCACACCCTCAAATTTCCACCTGCGGAGTTCTACCGCGAGGCGTGTGACACACCAGGATCTAAGTCAACGGTCACAATAAACGACGTCTAAATGTAAAACATACGTAACAGAAACCTTGCATAAGTTTAAAAACCAACATTCAACAGTGCGGAAGCATTTAAAGTTTACAAAAGTCATGCATAAATAAGACATAAGTTCAAAAGTTCATGATTCCAAAACGTGCAAATGAGACCCTAGACGCGAGACGACTCCAGTGCGACCTCGTGCGCCTATTCGACAGCTGCTACCTTAGCGACCTGAGAAAACATGCTAAAAGAGTCAACATATAATGCTGGTGAGTTCACAGGTTTTAATTAAACGTTTAAAGTGATCCTTCGAAAACCTTTACCATCACAATTACTACTATGCTTGTGAGAACGCTAGCTAGGCGCAGAATGAGATACTCATACGGGTGAAACCATTGCTGACTAAGCCGTGTAGTGACCCTTAGTTTCCTATGGGCTACCGTCATCACCGGTAGACCTTGTTTTATTAGAGACAATATGCACTCGTCGGTCCTACCGTCGAGTGGGGTTTGTCAGTTCCCAATAGCGCTATCCATATTTCCCCGCCATATACCCATGTTAGTGGTTTCTAAGGGACTTTTGATGAACCGTATAGTACGATAAGTAAGCCATAGTATAACGTGATAAAGAGTCATGAGCCATAAGAGTTTAACAAGTCATAAGTCATAAAAGAGTTTTAAGCATGTTTCTCCCCCGAAAACATAAACCGTAAAATGTGGGGCCGTGAACTCACCTTAGGTTGCGTATTCCGTTTAAGAGTAAACTGTATGCGTGATATGAGTAAACCGTCTGTAAGATATGATAGCCCCAACTATTGGCGACCTATCATAAGATATGTGTCAAGTTAGACTAATAACCCATCGGGTTCATTAGTCCCTAAGTCCAGTCCATGACCATTATGTGTCCGAAAAGCGTGTTTGACCGACAACAAGACTACGTAAGACAAGACTCGACATCCCATTGGTGACCCGACATTCCACGTGTTAGATAAATACAAGACATAATGCCACATATGCAATTAAACACTTAATACGCGCAACAGTTCACCTAGTCTAGCATAATATCCGATTAACGCATAAACAGGTCCGAACACGTGTTACTAAGTCATTGGGTGTATCCCGGGGTTCCTATCATGTTCCTAGGTGTCAAATCATGTTCCGGGATGTTAAAATATACATACAGCAGCATTATACACGATTAGGAATCAAACTAGCATTTTGGATTGTAAATGCTTAAGTATAGGCATTTAGGATTGTAAATGCTAGTTGTATAGGCATTTAGGATTGTAAATGCTAGTTGTATAGGCATTTAGGATTGTAAATGCTAGTAGAAGTAGCATTTAGGAATCAAACTAGCATTTAGGATTGTAAATGCTAGTAGTTGAGGGGAATAGGCCCCTACTCGCTTATCCTATAGGCGAATAGGCTTGTATTCGCCTGAACATCAGGCATTTAGGAGCCTACTCGCCTAAAGCCTCATGCGAGTAGGTTCCTACTCGCCTATACTGTTCTTTAGTGAAATTTTGCGCGCCGAACACTCCAAATCAGATCCGAAACATGTAAGAACATCCAATAATCATCCTAACACATTAACAAACATATTTCAAGCAAAACCCCTAAGTTTTCATCGTTCTAACAGTTCCGAATGCGAGCGTTTTCCCAAAATAGCAACTTAGCATGTAAACATCACATCAACATGCAAGAACTTGCCCTAAATAGCAATTATTCAGATTAAATCACATAACCACGTTATCCGATAGCATCCTACTGTTCTAGCATCATCCTAAAGCAAACCCTAACATCATACAATCAACAACACATCTCATATTATCCTTAATCATCCAAAATCCTTCAAATGGGTCAAAACATCAAGTATCAACAATACACAACCAAAACCATTCAAACTCCTAGGACATCATCATACTAACTTGTAATAGCCATAAACATCATAATAACACAAAAACAACCATGATTCAATCCTAAAAATTCTATCTTTAATCACATATAACACATATAACACATGTAAAGGTGTGGGTTTGTTTAAAAACGGTTTTAAATGGATTTTCAAAGACAAAAACATTTGTAAGTCAGGTCTGGACTTTTAGGGAGTAAAACATAATCATTTAAAGGTTTGGGTTTGAAGAACACACCTTGTATTCAAGAGGAGATGATGGAATAAGCTTGGAAATGGTTGTTTTGATGTAAAAATAGGTTCCAGAGGGTGTTTGTGGGTTGAGATAGGTTATGGGACGGCTAGGGTTCAATAAATGATGTTTTGGAGGTCAAGGGTGGTATTTATAGGCGTTTCTAGTCGTTCGGGGCAGTTCAGGCGAGTATGCAGCAGTATACGCGATTAGGACTGCTACTCGCATGAACCTTCATGCGAGTAGCATCCTACTCGCTTAAAGGCTCCCCTACTCGCCTCAAATACTGGCGATTAGGCTATACCACATGGCCTAATCGCCTATAGTCTGTGTGTCCGGGTTTTTGGCGCGTTAAACCCTATTTTAACATATGTAAACACGTTTCCACATACCGACAAGTCACATAATGATTACCAACATATAATGCATGATAAATAACACGTTCCCGCCCGATCACCAATTCCCGGGACCCGAGACTTGCGTATGTTAAAACCCTAATGATGTGCGACTCGACTCGACCGACCTTGTTATGTGTAATGTATGCGCGACTCGCTAAGGTAGACTTACTAAGTTTTCAAAAGTTAGTTACCGGAAGTTGCCGGGTGTCACATCATCCCCCTGTTGAAAGAATTTTCGTCCCGAAAATTTCCCGAAGTCGAGGAGAGAAAACAAATAAGAAGAAAAATTTTCTGGGTCGTCACATCATCCCCCTGTTGAAAGGAATCTCGTCCCGAGATTCTTTCGGCTTCAACAGTGATGAGTGTCGACCTCTGTGCCCAAGTAACGTTTCCCCAAAATACAACAGGTGAAGGTCATAAACCAAACGTGACAGTAACAACCGGGAAACCACTTTCCCAAATGTGAGTACGAGACAAGAGACCCCGATCGAAGGCCTACTGGAGACTACTATGATCGGTATAACTAACCCACCGGTACCGTCCAAGTAACATCCCCAAAGGACCCTCATCGACCCAAAGAATGAGAAACAGAGACCAAACCACAAAGAAAACACCCGAAACACGAACGCACAACAATGCGGATAAAAGTAAAACCAAAGCGTAACAAGAGATAAGAGAGAATACGTACGGGCAACAGTGTCTGGGTCCACCTGGTTCTCCCTAGCACCGATCACATAAGCATGAGCACGAGTAAACCGGCCACCGCCTTCATTGTCTCCTTCCTTCCCTGCAGTCCCTGTGCCCCCTTGATTCAACTTGGGACAGCTTCGCTTGAAGTGCCCCGCTTCCCCACAATGAAAGCAACCCTGGTTCCCCTGTGGAGCAGGGGTAGTAATAGCAGCAGTCTGAGTCGTCCTGGAAAGGTTGACCCTACAATCCTTGGCAAGATGCCCCGTCCTCTGACAACGCTCACAGCGAAAACTCTCACAAGTACCATAGTGATGAAACCCACAACGCACACACTTAGGGCTTTTCCCAGCATAGCCCCCTTGTTTCTGGTCCGATGCTGACCCAGAAGGTTCAGCCTTCTTCGCTGCCGGTTGTCGCTGAACCCCCGATGAACCCTTATCCACGCTTTCCCACTTCCTCTTGTTCTCTGCCGGCGCCTTCACAGAAGAGCCCCTAGGAGGCAAGACACCCTCAGAAATCTTCAAGTTGGTCATCTTAGTAGCCGACCGCACAGCCTCTGATATGGTAGTAGGATCCCTAGCAGACACCAATCCCGCAATCTCTGGCACCAAACCCGCAAGATACTGCTCAATCCGCCTATACTCTGGTGTAGACAAACCTGGGCACATAACTGCTAGCTCGTTGTGCCTGATCGTGTACTCCTCAACCTCAGAACCCACCATCTTAAGATTCCCATATTCCTGTTCCAACCTCTTAATCTCCTCACGCGGGCAGTACTCATCCTTCAACCTACGCACAAAATCCGCCCAAGGCATGGCGTTGGCCTCCCCAAGACCAAGTGTCTGTGTGACGCAGTTCCACCACGTCAAGGCGGCTCCTACAAAAGTCCCCGAAGCAAACTTCACCCAATCCACCGCTGGAGTCTCACATAAAGCAAACACCGACTCAGTCTTCTCCAACCACCGTAGCAACTCCACAGCCCCCTCTGTACCCTGGAAGCTGAGAGGCTGACAATCCTTAAACCGCTTATAGGCAACACCTGCCTGAACCGGAGGAGCAGTAGCACCCATAAAAGTCTGCTGGGCAGCCTGAAAAGCAGCTAATGCAACGCCCAACTGTTGCTGCATCATCTCATTGAGCTCATCATACGTCAAGGTGATGTTACCACCACCTCTACCCCCACCAGTGTGGCCTCCACGTCGTCCCCCAGTGCGTCCTCCAGTGCGTCCTCCAGTGCGTCCTGACATCTTCTGAGAAGGAACAAGAAACAAATACTCAGACCCATCACCAACGCTAAACCAAGAGAATATGAAAAGCGTAGGATCGGGTTCGAACGTGACCATTAATCCCAACACGAGATTCACCCAGTCTTCCATGCATTTCAACTTATGATTTCGTGTGCACCCGAAATGATAAATTGCTCTACATAGTCCTCAAGGTGTGCCCCGAGCTCGAACCTCAAGTCACCCGGTTCCCGCATCCTAGAAAGATACAACCAACTCAAAAGATCAACAAACATGTTCCCTCGACTGCAAACCCGAAGAAGAAGATAAAGTAAAGCTAGGAATAACCAAGGACAAGGTAGGTAATGTGACACTGTGTGGTGAGGAGACCGACATCCCGACAAGGTTAGTATGTTTACCAAATGACACGACTCAAATGTATGTGACCGTCTAGTGTGTGAGACTCGGCTATAGTCTAGACTCTACATGCAGTCCTAGTTCACTATAACCATTGGCTCTGATACCAATCTGTCACACCCTCAAATTTCCACCTGCGGAGTTCTACCGCGAGGCGTGTGACACATCAGGATCTAAGTCAACGGTCACAATAAACGACGTCTAAATGTAAAACATACGTAACAGAAACCTTGCATAAGTTTAAAAACCAACATTCAACAGTGCGGAAGCATTTAAAGTTTACAAAAGTCATGCATAAATAAGACATAAGTTCAAAAGTTCATGATTCCAAAACGTGCAAATGAGACCCTAGACGCGAGACGACTCCAGTGCGACCTCGTGCGCCTATCCGACAGCTGCTACCTTAGCGACCTGAGAAAACATGCTAAAAGAGTCAACATATAATGCTGGTGAGTTCACAGGTTTTAATTAAACGTTTAAAGTGATCCTTCGAAAACCTTTACCATCACAATTACTACTATGCTTGTGAGAACGCTAGCTAGGCGCAGAATGAGATACTCATACGGGTGAAACCATTGCTGACTAAGCCGTGTAGTGACCCTTAGTTTCCTATGGGCTACCGTCATCACCGGTAGACCTTGTTTTATTAGAGACAATATGCACTCGTCGGTCCCACCGTCGAGTGGGGTTTGTCAGTTCCCAATAGCGCTATCCATATTTCCCCGCCATATACCCATGTTAGTGGTTTCTAAGGGACTTTTGATGAACCGTATAGTACGATAAGTAAGCCATAGTATAACGAGATAAAGAGTCATGAGCCATAAGAGTTTAATAAGTCATAAGTCATAAAAGAGTTTTAAGCATGTTTCTCCCCCGAAAACATAAACCGTAAAATGTGGGGCCGTGAACTCACCTTAGGTTGCGTATTCCGTTTAAGAGTAAACCGTATGCGTGATATGAGTAAACCGTCTGTAAGATATGATAGCCCCAACTATTGGCGACCTATCATAAGATATGTGTCAAGTTAGACTAATAACCCATCGGGTTCATTAGTCCCTAAGTCCAGTCCATGACCATTATGTGTCCGAAAAGCGTGTTTGACCGACAACAAGACTACGTAAGACAAGACTCGACATCCCATTGGTGACCCGACATTCCACGTGTTAGATAAATACAAGACATAATGCCACATATGCAATTAAACACTTAATACGCGCAACAGTTCACCTAGTCTAGCATAATATCCGATTAACGCATAAACAGGTCCGAACACGTGTTACTAAGTCATTGGGTGTATCCCGGGGTTCCTATCATGTTCCTAGGTGTCAAATCATGTTCCGGGATGTTAAAATATACATACAGCAGCATTATACGCGATTAGGAATCAAACTAGCATTTTGGATTGTAAATGCTTAAGTATAGGCATTTAGGATTGTAAATGCTAGTTGTATAGGCATTTAGGATTGTAAATGCTAGTTGTATAGGCATTTAGGATTGTAAATGCTAGTAGAAGTAGCATTTAGGAATCAAACTAGCATTTAGGATTGTAAATGCTAGTAGTTGAGGGGAATAGGCCCCTACTCGCTTATCCTATAGGCGAATAGGCTTGTATTCGCCTGAACATCAGGCATTTAGGAGCCTACTCGCCTAAAGCCTCATGCGAGTAGGTTCCTACTCGCCTATACTGTTCTGTAGTGAAATTTTGCGCGCCGAACACTCCAAATCAGATCCGAAACATGTAAGAACATCCAATAATCATCCTAACACATTAACAAACATATTTCAAGCAAAACCCCTAAGTTTTCATCGTTCTAACAGTTCCGAATGCGAGCGTTTTCCCAAAATAGCAACTTAGCATGTAAACATCACATCAACATGCAAGAACTTGCCCTAAATAGCAATTATTCAGATTAAATCACATAACCACGTTATCCGATAGCATCCTACTGTTCTAGCATCATCCTAAAGCAAACCCTAACATCATACAATCAACAACACATCTCATATTATCCTTAATCATCCAAAATCCTTCAAATGGGTCAAAACATCAAGTATCAACAATACACAACCAAAACCATTCAAACTCCTAGGACATCATCATACTAACTTGTAATAGCCATAAACATCATAATAACACAAAAACAACCATGATTCAATCCTAAAAATTCTATCTTTAATCACATATAACACATATAACACATGTAAAGGTGTGGGTTTGTTTAAAAACGGTTTTAAATGGATTTTCAAAGACAAAAACATTTGTAAGTCAGGTCTGGACTTTTAGGGAGTAAAACATAATCATTTAAAGGTTTGGGTTTGAAGAACACACCTTGTATTCAAGAGGAGATGATGGAATAAGCTTGGAAATGGTTGTTTTGATGTAAAAATAGGTTCCAGAGGGTGTTTGTGGGTTGAGATAGGTTATGGGACGGCTAGGGTTCAATAAATGATGTTTTGGAGGTCAAGGGTGGTATTTATAGGCGTTTCTAGTCGTTCGGGGCAGTTCAGGCGAGTATGCAGCAGTATACGCGATTAGGACTGCTACTCGCATGAACCTTCATGCGAGTAGCATCCTACTCGCTTAAAGGCTCCCCTACTCGCCTCAAATACTGGCGATTAGGCTATACCACATGGCCTAATCGCCTATAGTCTGTGTGTCCGGGTTTTTGGCGCGTTAAACCCTATTTTAACATATGTAAACACGTTTCCACATACCGACAAGTCACATAATGATTACCAACATATAATGCATGATAAATAACACGTTCCCGCCCGATCACCAATTCCCGGGACCCGAGACTTGCGTATGTTAAAACCCTAATGATGTGCGACTCGACTCGACCGACCTTGTTATGTGTAATGTATGCGCGACTCGCTAAGGTAGACTTACTAAGTTTTCAAAAGTTAGTTACCGGAAGTTGCCGGGTGTCACATACAACCTCTGCATTTTCCAGAAGTCCTCTGTGTTGTCTATATATTTATATATTGATTGTTACTTATACAATGTTTAGGCCCATGATATGTTGTTTTTATGAAATTAATGTTTTAGGTCCCAATGCTTTCAAAATATGCTATGATCCAAATTTCAAAGAAGTTTTGCTTTGTTATTGATGTTGATTGTGGCGTTTTTATCGACTAGAATAATGGCTTTCCCACCCCAACACACACATTGTGTGTGTAAAATAGTAAAGAGGCCAGAGAGAGGTATTAGTCGGTGGTCGTCCCCTATTCCGAAAACAAAACCAGATAGACGGTGATGGTGGTTTGGCCATAGTAAAGATAAACGGAAGACTGCGAGGACGGACGCACATAGGTAAAGTCTGATCAATAAAGATGTACAAGCCTTTGACATAATCTTCTGTATACGCGATTCCTGCATCCCCACTTATACATATAAGACTTAGCAATTATGTTACTTTTACCTCATGAAAGCTTAATAGTTTTTATGTTTTGGATGTGGAACCATACCCGATTCACCCACATACATGTATTTTGTACCGAATATATTAAAATATTTTGATTCATAATGTTTATTTCAAATGACAGATGCTTGATCACAATCTTTCTTGCTTTAGCGTCAACCACTTTCTCATAATGCTCAACGACAAGCGACATTAAATATTATTAAATTTCAACCCCGGGACGCTCCCGGGTAGTCAGCTAGTCTATCTATATACATATAATAAACCAAAGCCATCTTAATGACATGACATTCAAAGAGGGTATTCTCTTCATTGAGTGTGCCATGTGTCATCCCATGTGGCAAGGCCTATATTTTAGGAAAATAATAATTTAAAATTTAAAAACAAAATTAGATATTTATCTCTAATGTTTCCTCCCATAACTTTTAAACGTTAATATCTTTTATATACGAGATTTTTTAAAGAAAAAAATTACACCAAATTAACGAGCGTTTTATTATCTTTCCAACGGGTACCATAGTGCTATATAAAAAAAACGGAGAAAAAAAAACAACTATTTTTTGTGTAGTTTTGTTCATACAGGAAAAAAACACAAAGTGTTTAGGTTATTTATTAATCATGTATAGGCAAGTCATTAGTTATGTTCAAACCAGTAAATATGAATTTTATTTACAACATGTGTTAGCATTAGAGTTGTACATTGTTTAGGTTAGGTTTTAATATTAGAGTTATACATTGTTTAAGGTTATGCACTAACATTAGAGATACATTGTTAATTGTTTTAGGTTAAGTGCTACCCGAAGCTTTTCTGCATGTAACTGTAAAATGCATCAGTCTATTTCAGATGTAAAATTGATATTTCAAATTAGATTTCTCAACTCAGGACGCTCCTGGGATACTTTAGACTGAACCTAAAATCTAGGTCTTGGCCGAGGTTGGTTTGGATTGTCCTCAATATCTGAGTCCAATTCAAAAGACTTAAAATTCAAATCGAATTACTAACTGATCTGACTTTGGTAATTTTAACCAACGAGTACCATAGTGCTATAAAAAACACGGAGAAAAAAAACGACTATTTTTTGTAACCCGACAGGTATTGTGTCAGGTTTGGAATTAGTTTAAAAAAATTGTGGGTTTGGGTCGGGCCTGGGATTAGGTGATATCCGACCCAATTACCTTTTTTTTATATTAGAATATGATAACTTATGGCAGAGATTTGTTTAAAATAATAATAATAATAATAATAATATTCATTAATCGTATATTGGCAGATGCCATTTTTATAGTTTAGATACTTCTAATTTTATTCACTTTCCTTAGATTTCTCAACCCCGGACGCTCCCGGGGTATAAACTAGTAAAATATAGAAAAAAACGAAGTTACAAAATTCAATCCTTTAATGACATGTATTGGTCAATAATAAGACTTGGAGGTATCTATAAGCTGTTACAAGAAATTTCATTATTAGCGGCGACACCAATATTGACGACCTGTCTTGGCGTTGCCGCTAATTCCTTAATCCACACCTAACAAAATAGAACCGTTAATTGGTATGTAGATAAAACGACTGTAAATTCATCGTACTAACATCATTAGCAACGACGGTATTAGCGATGACCCGTCGCCGCTAATGCTTAAAAACTTTTATCTACCCGTCACTGCTTTCCCCTCTGCTCTCATCTCCCTCTGCTCTCCTCTCGATCTCTCCTCCCTCTCTGCTCCCTCATCTCTCGTCTTTCCTCTCACTCCCTCCCTCAACCACAACCGAACTATCACCACTACACCTCTCCTCCCTCAACCACCACCGCTAAAGGTTGTGTCGCCGTTAAAGGTGGAGTTTTAACGGCGACTTTGGTTGCTGCTAAAGGTCCAGTTCTTTGTAGTGGTAGGCGAGACCCACAATCATTTGAAATAATGTGTACTCTTGAATATTCTTCATCACAAATTCTAACCTCACACTCCCACTTGTGCAGCTGGATTCAATTGTTACGCCATAAATATCATCCACACACTCAGCATCTAATTAGAAATGCCACTTTCTTTATAACAAAATAGAACAATTTGAAAATAACGATTTACGAATTTGGTGCTACTTCTCTTTTCTAGGAATTGTCATGTCACCAAGCTAAGTTAATATATTTTTTTTTTCAGCAAAGGGAATATTTCAGTTAAACATTAAGGGGCTGTTTGGTTGATTAAGTGCTGAATCATTAAGATGTCTGAATGATTAAGAGGTCTGTATGGTTAAGTACTGAATCATTAAGTTGGACCTCTTAATGGCTAGTTTTCTTGTCTCACATTGGTATGAGAGTTTCATTAAGGTTCAGCCTAGTTCAGTGCTTAATGATTCAGTGCTTAATGGTTCAGTAACATCCCAAGTCTTAATGATTCAGCTTTAACCATTCCATTTAGAGGCTGAAACAAACGCGCTGAATGCTGAACATTTAGCACTGAATGGTTAAGAGCCTCATTAAGAGGCTACCAAACAGCCCCTAAGATTAAATTAGTTTTGTAAACGAATCGAACGAACAATTAAGCCTGTAAATAAATCGAACAAACATGAATAAAGGCATGTTTGTGTTTGTTCATTTAACATTAACTGAACACGAACACGAACACATAATCGAACACATTTTTTTTCTCGTGTTCGTTTATTAAGAAAATTGTCATGTTCGTGTTTGTTTATTTAAAGCCTAAACGAACAGTTCATGAACGAACATAAACAGACGTACACAGACATAAATGAATTTAAACGATTTTGTATTACTAATAAAACCAATTACTAACTGGTTATATTTATACAACTAGCTAGAAAACCCAATTTATGTTTATATCTATATAAATATAACTACTTATTTAATTAATAAAAGAGAAAATTGCTCGAATGGTCCCTGTGGTTTGCACTTTTTTCACCTATAGTCCTCAAGTTTTCAAAATTACAGACATAGTCCCGAAACAGTGCGAAACAGTGAATTTTTTTAACTCGGATAGTCCCTGGAGATAACTGAGGTTAAATAATCCAGTTAAGTGGGTGTGAAATTACAAAACTACCCTTATTTTAATAAAAAATAATATAACACTAGTGGGTCCCACACTTCATCTTCCCCACTTCATCTTCTTCACCTCATCACCTCCACAAACCACCACCACCCATCTCCACCCTCCACCACCACCGACCCCCATCTCCACCCATCCCACCCGATTCCAACACCCAAACCCTACCTATAAAAGCATCGCTACACATACTTCTACTGCTGCTTCTTAGAGAGAGCTCGAGAGATGAGGAGGAGCCAGAGGTGCTCCTACCATCGCCTCCGGCGGAGCTCCGGCAGCCGAACACCACAACCAACCCCCTCACCAATTATTATTATTATTAAGTGAGAGAGAGGGAGAGAGAGGAACGACGAAGAGAGAGAGAGAGAGAGAGAGAGAGAGAGAGAGATGCAGAAGGAAAGTAGAGAGAGAGAAACAGCTTGGGAGGAGGAAGAGGAGGACGACGACGGTTCACGGTGGTAGCTGTATCAACCGGGTCAGATCTGGTCAAGGAGGTAAAACCCAATCTTTTCTCCTCTTCGATTAACAATCTGTGGGTTGTGGTAGTTGTGATGATGATGGTGGCCGATGATGTTCTGTTGGGGGTTTGGTCTGGGTTCGGTGGGAAAATGATGTGTACGGCTTTGGTGGTTTACGGTTGTTGGGTGAAGGTGGAGCTTAGTGGTGTTTTGGTCCGATTGGCGGTGGTTGGCTTTGGTTCGGGTGGTTGTTGGTGGTGTTTGGCCGATGATGATGGTGGCTGTGGTGGTTGTGGTTCGGTTCGGGTCGGGCAGACCAGACCTGGTCTGGTTCTGGACTTCTGGTCTGGTCCGGCCATGGTGATAGGGTGGTGAAGTTGGTGGTGGTGGTGGTGGTGGTGTAGGGATTAAGGGTTTTTTTTATATAGTAAGGGTAGTTTTGTAATTTCACACCCACTTAACTGGATTATTTAACCTCAGTTATCCTCCAGGGACTATCCGAGTTTAAAAATTCACTGTTTCGCACTGTTTCGGGACTATGTCTGTAATTTTGAAAACTTGAGGACTATAGGTGAAAAAAGTGCAAACCACAGGGACCATTCGAGCAATTTTCTCTTAATAAAATTTAAACGAACATCATAAACGAACACAAAAGGATGTTCATGAACGTTCATAAATGAAGAACATAACATTTATTCATGTTTGTTCATTTAAATAAATGAACACATTTTTTTTTGTCCATGTTTATTCGTTTATTAAATAAACAAACTTCCAGTCGAACAAGTTCATGAACAATTCATGAACGTTCGGTTCATTTACTTTCAATTGTATTCGTTTTCTTGTATGTCTCGTTCCAAACAATGGTTTTAACATAAATCCATGTTTAAAGAAATAAACATAGACTTAACAATTAACATGAAGTCTTCTTAACTGACAGGGCTGAGCAAATTTCATGTTTACCCCAAAGAACCCGAAATTGGGACCGAATGCAAACTGAAACCGACCCATTATGCTGTAACTCGGTTGGTCCTCGGTTCATAGATAATGCGATTCCCGACTTCGATTCGATCTTCGGGTTAGACCCAAAAAACCCAAGAAAACCTAAATCGACCCGAATCAGATAGTTGTTAAAGGCGCATTTAAGGCGCCAAAAGTGAGCCTTGGGTCTTGCAAGGCGCTTAAAAAGCAAGAGCTTTTTTAAGCGAGACACATGGTATAAAAAATACATTTTTAGGAGTTTTAAACATGTTTTAGGATTATTTAGGGTTAGCTTAGGTTAATTATAGACTTGTTTTGTGATTTTTATTATAGACTTGTTTAGGGCTAGTAAAATTGTCACGGACGTGTTCGGACAATTGTTGGCCGGAATTCTGTCAATACTTGGCCTGAAAAATGCGTCTGAGGGCCTGAAAGTGAGGCTTTTGAAGCAAAGCGAAAAGGTTGTGATGGGCCAGAAAAGTGAGCCTAGGCGCGTGCCTGAGTGGGCTTTGACAACAGAGCTCTCTCATAGTCGAATAATTCACCAATTATTGTTTTCATGTGGTTTTGTGAAAGAAAAAAAAAGCAGTTCTAAGACGGTGAGTGTGTGGATGATGATATCTATGATTTAGCAATTAGATCCAACAAAAGTGAGAGTATTAGATTCTGTTCTTATTCGTTTTCTTTTCTAAAAAAGGAGCATTCTAAGATGCGTGGATGATATTTACGATGTACTATTCAGCTGTGATGGTTCAAATTGAATATGATCGATGCAGTAACAACTTATAAAAAGATTTGTTTCCGGTTGGTATTGAATGTTCAAAATAAATTAATAATAAAACCGATCTAAACGTGCAATGTTTAGTAGTGAAGAATTATGAATAATTAAATGTCTTCGTGATTTAATACTCAGGTGTAGTTATCATATCGTAGTTTAGGTGTTAGCTAGGTTTGGATGTCTTTAGGATAATACGTGAATAATTCTAGTTATAATCCAACACGTTAGGTTAGCTATATATACAACGTTTATTGTTAGGTATTTGTAATCAAGTTTTTGAGTACTAGTAAATTATGGAAGGTAACCATAATTTTACGTTCGTTTGAGTAACGATAAGGACTTCATCAAAATGATTGTCAACGGTTGGAGCAATATACTATGAAATCATCTTTGGGTTTTACCGTCCTTTTATGTGTGACAATAGAAAACTTGTAAAATTTCTCTACCGTACTTACTCAATAACTCGAACTGAAATGATAAATAAGAGTTTGATTTGTTTAGCAATAAAAATATGAAAGGATTGGAATTTATCCCAATAAAAATTGTAATATCAATCTGACTTTTTCCTCTTCATACTCTATCTCCACATGCATCTATATATTAATTACATTGCAAAATCCATGAACTACATATTTGGTTGTTTGATATATACCATATATAATTTTTATTCCTTCTTTTTGTTTGATATCATAATTAACTAGTTAAATTAACAAATAATAAAAAGTCAACTACAATTAGCCAACCCCTCCTTCATGTATCTTATTTGACTTGTTCCTCCATTGATCAATTCAACTCCTCATTATGTCTTCTATAATAACATGGATTTCTGGTAGTTAATTAACATATATTTTCTGCAAGGGAAAACAAAGCAAGGCAGGGCGTATAGTCGGGTAAGAATCGAAAGCATCTATAATATATGGTCCATTCTTGTATGTCATCTTGTTAATTTTTGATAATATATTTAACATGTAAATTTGTAATTTCTCATGTACATTCTTCTTGTGTCATACTATATATGTTAATCTGAGCTCATATAAGATTTCATGTATTTAGTCAATCATTTGTGTTAAGTTAAGTCACTTGGTCATGCCTTCAACCTTCCAAATAGAGACACATATATATAGTCACAACTTTTAATAGCTTTATATCCAATTTTTGCAGGTGGATTTCATTAATTTCTTTGATCAGTTGGAGGGAGCATAGATTTATTTAATTATCCGCCGGTTAAGATGGCATCATCATCATCTTCACAATATGCCCACAGATGGAAATACGACGTCTTTGTGAGTTTCAGAGGAGAAGATATCCGTAAAACATTTATAGATCATCTGTTTAGTGATTTCAGAAGGAAAGGGATCTACGCATTCAGAGACGATAAGAAGTTGAAGAGGGGAGAAGAGATAGGACCGGAACTCTATAAAGCCATTGAACAGTCAAGGTTCTTGATAGTCATATTCTCAAATGACTACCCTTCATCAACATGGTGTATGAGGGAGCTTGTGAAGATCCTTGAATGCAAAAAGAGAGACGGCGAATATGAAGTTCGGGTACTGTTCTACAATGTCACCCCTGAAGTGGTAAAGAATCAAAGTGGTAGCTACAAAGAAGCCTTCAAGAAACATGAAGCTTTAGATAGAAAAGAAGTTCCCCAATGGAAAGAGGCTCTGAAATTGTCTGCCAACTTACCTGGAGCATGGGACCTCCAATCTCTGTCCAATGTGTAAATCCTAATCTCCTATATTTTTTTTTTCTTTCTATTTTATTTATCTACTTAGGGAAGCATCTCAGGATTAATGAATTTATTTGAAGGCCTTGTCACCAACTTAATACAACTACAAATTGAAACTTAACTAATACAATATATCAAAAAGAGGACAGTGGAAAATATATGGTGTACTGATTGCTGACCGACTTTTAATTCGGTTTTAACATTAGAAATTGTTGTGTTAAAAGTAATTGAAAGTTCAGGAATACTTTTAGCCCTACATAAATTTCTTAAAGGTTCTTTTTTTTTTTTTTTTTTTTTTGTACATTTAAAAGTTTATAATATGCATAAAGTTTTTTTGCTTTCATATGTGTGATCAAGAACAAAGATTTTCACTCCTTTTCTACTCTAAAGTTGATGATTGTTTTGTTGATGATTTGTATACTGACATAGGCATGGTATTTGCAGCTATTTTCACCCATAATTATACCATTTTCTCTATGGTTTTGTAGGCATGAGCCAAAACTTATAGATGAAATCTCGAAAGAGATATTCTATAAACTAACCAACGGACCCTTAGACGTTGGTGACAACCTGGTTGGATTATTCTCCCGTGCAGATCAAATGGACCTTTCGCAATTTGTAGAGTCTGAAAGAAAGGTTCACATGATTGGAATATGTGGTATTGGTGGAATAGGGAAAACAACAATCGCCAAAGCTGTCTTTAACCTACTGCACAAACATTTTGAGGCATACAGCTTTTGTGAAGATGTTAAAGGTGTCGAAGAACGACATGGATTAGTCCATCTCCAAAAAACTCTTCTTGAGAGTCTTTTGCATGCAAGAAATCTTAAAATACGTAGCATTGGTCACGGTATCAACATAATAAAGAGAAGCATGTCAGACAAGAAGGTATGAATAGGATCCTAATTAACATTTCTTTATCTAAAATGGAGAAAATGAAGTACAAATCGGCATGCTTTCCTAGTTTAAACTTAATAATCCATCTTGGTCAGGTACTTGTTCTACTAGATAATGTAGATGATCACAACCAATTTGAAGCTTTAGTTGGATCGCCTTCTTGGTTTGGCCCTGGAAGTATTATTATTGTTACTGGTAGAGATAAACAGTTGCTGAGTGCTCGTGGAGTTGAAGAAATATACGAGGTTGAACTTTTACATGATTATGAAGCGCTTGAGCTCTTTAGTCTTTACGCCTTTAGAAATAAATATCCAAGCGAAGAATTTAAAGATCTTGCTAAAGAGGTAGTTGATTACGTTAAAGGACTTCCGCTTGCTCTTAAAGTTTTGGGCAGTTTCCTATTCTCGAAGACAGTAAAAGAATGGAATACTGCACTGCAGAAGCTTCGCAGATATCCCCATTCAGAAATACAGCAAGTACTTCGGATAAGTTATGATGCGCTAGATTATGATCAAAGAAATATCTTCCTTGATATTTCATGTTTCTTTAAAGGGGAGAAGAAAGATTATGTTATGAAAGTATTAGATGGTTGTGATTTGTTTTTTGCAACTAATATTAGAGTTCTTATTGATAAGTCATTAATATCGGTTTATAAAGGAAGACTGGAAATGCATGATTTGATCCAAGAAATGGGCAGGCAAATCGTAAATGAAGAATCTGAAGAGCCCGGTAAGCGCAGCAGATTATGGTTTCCATCAGATGTACTCTCTGTACTGAACAAGGACAAGGTGAGCACTAATTATTATTTTCCCCTCCTGCTTCATTGACAAACTTTTTTTTTTTTTTTTTTTTTTTTGTTGAGATAATGGATTCTAGTAGATTGAGTTGCAGTAAGAATACAGCTTATTTAGATCAATGTGATATTTTCTAATAATTCAAGCGTTTCGCCCTCGTTTCATAAACCTCAAAAGATAGATATCAAGAGTCATCATTATTAAACACGACGGTTTAAAACATTCCTGCGTTAATACTTTATAGGCTTCAGAGCCTGATATATTCTAAGATATATACACAAACAACATTATAGTTAGACTGCAATACCCTTAGGTTGGTAGTAATTACAATATGACTTCTGATTCCAACAAGTGTTAGTATTACTCCAAATTGAATGCTTTGTCCCTTTATTAATTAAGAAATAGATGCATATTTTGAACTAAAGACCTCTTAATCAAACAGTATATATGTGCTATCCTTTCTTCATAATACATGCTAAATATGCCACACATTGTTTTTTTACTTTTGATACATACTAGTTTTTCTCTCTTATATATAGGGAACTGAAGCCGTTAAAGGCCTAACCTTGGATGTTTCGCGCTTAGAAGTCAATATTTATAGCGAAACCTTCAAAAACTTGAATCATGTTCGACTACTGCACCTTTATATCGGGTCGTGGAATAACCTTCTAGACTCTAGTGGCAATCTACGCGAGAACAAATTGGGCATAGAAACAAAGGTGAAGCCAGCTTCTAAAAGCCTTGATCAATTGTCAAGTGAACTAAGGTTATTTTGTTGGCAAGGGTACCCGTTCCAGCATTTACCATCAATGTTCTACCCTGAGAGCCTTGTTGTTCTTGATTTGTCATATAGTTACATCAAAGAAATTTGGACAGGATCAAAGGGTTTCATAAAGTTGGTGTCAATGAATCTTGGTCATTGTCGTAAGTTGATAAAGACACCAGATTTCACGACAACACCGAATCTTGAAGAACTAATACTTGATAGCTGTGAAAATTTGATCGAAGTTCACCCATCTGTTGGAACACTCACAAGCCTTGTTGTCTTAAATTTGAGGAATTGCAAAAGACTTGTAAGTCCTCCTCTGTGCACAGGATTGACATCTCTTCAAATTCTTAATATTTCTGGTTGCAATAAATTGAATGAATTTCCAGAAGATCTTGGAAAAATGAAAGCTTTGGTGGAACTTCATGCTGACAGGACTTGCATCAAGCAACTTCCTTATTCTGTATTGTGTCTTGGCAACCTTCAAGTATTATCATTTGGCCAACGCGAAGATTTGCAATCTAAATCGTTGATTTCTGACCATTGGCCTTCGTTTTTAACAAGCAAGCTGCACCATCTACCAAGTGCGGCATTGCCTTCTTTAGCAACTTTAAACAAGTTAAGGGATATTGATGTTAGTCACTGCAACATAACAGAAGCTAGCCTTGATGGCATTGAATGTTTATCAATGCTTGAAAAACTAAACCTGAGCGGGAATGATTTCAAAAGCTTGCCTAGTTTCTCTAAACTTTCGCGCCTTGAAACACTTGGGCTGGTTGGTTGTAAGAAGATTGAAGCATTGCCAGAACTGCCACCAAACATTCAATTGATCGAGGCACAAGACTGCATATCGTTGAAGGAATTACCAATAAAATCAACTGTGTATGAAAGTAGCATTCAGTGCTTCGACTTCACAAACTGTGCAAAAGTGATGGAAAATCAGTCTGTTGAAAGCTTGGTTACCATGTTGCTACCACAGGTTATATTTCAGCATTCATCTTATACTATCCTATATTTACATTGTAAAATTGGCAAGCCAAAGGTTTAACACTTAAGTCTAAACATATATTTAAATGTTTTTAATAATTATTAAACAAAGTCATTAGTGGGGTAAACCTCACTAGATAATAATTAAGTTTTATCATATTCCATCCTAGTTCATGGGTCGTTTTTGATTGATTTGACGCATGTTGGCATGTTTCTTTTTAATGAGTTGATAAAAAATAAGCAAAATATGATATCATTGGTTTGTGATCATTATTTTTTAGGGACGCATTGATCCTTATAGGATAGTGAGTATACACCTTCCCGGGAGTAGAATTCCAAGGTGGTTTAGCAATCAAGTTATGGGAGATTTTATAAAGGTGGAGCTACCTCCAGATTGGTGTTATGAAAAGTTCAAAGGAATAGCAGTATGCCTTGTTTTTACTACTAGAAATCGCAACCGCCGCAAGAGTAACTATGGGTCAGTTTGGTATACATTCAAAACCTATGATGATACTCCTATTGGCAGTGTCCAATCTTTTCCAGATACTATGAATCAATACGAAAGCATAGGAATCAAGTCGGACCAGATGTTTCTGTGTTATCATCAATCTGAACCTGATTGGAAGAAAGCAAAAGATTTCATTTCGGTTTCATTTGATGTCTATGGAGCAGATTGTGTGGTGAAAATGTGTGGTGTGAGACTGGTGCTTGAGGAAGATGCACAACAACAAGAAGGTAGTGGTTTGCAAATGATTCAATGGCTACCTCTGCCTTCTTCTGAAGATTAGCCTCATTAACAAGAAGAATAAAGGTAACCATTGAATCATTTAATTATCTGTATATTAATTTGTAAACTTTTATGAACAATAGTGGCATTCATGTAATTTTGGTTTTTTGTCAAGGGTATCTTTGTAACATTACTCAATGGCAAGCTTCTAATTCTGAAGGTTTTCTTGGCGCAATCTTGTAATTTGGGTTTCGTCAAGGTTATTTAAACACTTTCTCTTTCCCCTTCTCTCTCTGTCGGTGTTCACCTAACATCACTTCTCCTCCGACAACCAAGCACATCTTTGCCACCGACAACCTAATTCTCTATAACCATGGCTTTTATACCAATCTGTAGCACATGATACTAAAAATTTCAATACATTTTATTTATTTCAAAATTGGTGCATGTAATCGCAAAATAAGCAAGATACAATAATTTCTAATTATTTTCTAAGGCTTCATGCATCCTATGTATCACACCCTCAAATTCCACTGCGGGGTTTATACCGTGAGACGCTTGGCCAAGAGGGGAACACCCCCCCCCCCCATGGGGGATCGGTGAGTTGGGGGAAATTTCACCGTTTCCACCGAGCATCCTCATTGGCTCAAATTTTTTATTTAATTTTTTAAATCAAACTTTTAATAATAAAAAAAGAAGGGGGAAGAAGGGGAACATCATTTCCTTAGTTTGGGGGAGGAGAAGGGGGAAATGACGTGGTGGATGTAGCATTTGGGGGAGTTGAGGGAGTTGATCTCCAAACTATATAGTCTTATAATTCTACCATTTGTTTGAACTTTATTATATTTCAAATGATTTTTTCATCATTTATCATCTTTCATTTGTCGGTCTCGTACTTCATCATTTGATCGATATTTGATTGTTCTTTACCTTTATGACGACTAATCTTCTCATAGATTTTATAGACGGTTCACAGCCGAACTATGCATAATCGGTTTTTATGCCCGGTTTTGGTTCGGTTTTGGTTCATCTAAGCAAATATTAAAATCATATAAATTATATAAAATTTATTTTTTAAAATTTATATTTTTTTATGTAAGAAAGTTTAAAATCAATACAAAGAAAACATAATTTTATTTATGATTATGCCCCAAAATCATCTTTTTCCTACACCATTTTTGGTTACAGCCCGTGTTTAGCAATACCGGTTTTGGTTTGTTTGGCGGTTTTAGCATCGTTTTTTGTTTAGTTTCGGTTTGGGATATTTAGTGTCGGTTTGTGGTGAAACCGGTTTGTACCAGTTTTGGTTCGGGTCGGTTTTAGTTCCGGTTTTTCTGTTCATCGATCTCTAACGGATACCCAACATATGTGAAGCCCTTTTCATTTATTTTTTGCATTTTTTCCCTCACATACTACAAGTTATAATACTATTGAAGCTACCACTTTTGTTATCTACAAACAGACATACAACTTTAGTTATTGATGATAATGGCTGCTATATCCATTCATCATCACCGATTGACATACAATGTGTTTGTAAGCTTTAGAGGTGAAGACATTCGTAAAAGCTTCATGGATCATCTATTCAAAGATTTCAAGCAAAAAGGAATTCATGCTTTTTGTGAGTTTGTGAAACCTTGATTGTTTCATTGATATGTCAAATATTTATAATACAAATATGATCTCCTATAATTGTGGGAAGATCATTGACAATTAGTTACAATATCAATTTACTAAAATTATACATATGCTATTACACCCCCGCAGTCGAAACGTCGGGTGGACCGATGCTGAGACTGGCTCGAAAGTCTTCAAACAGAATGCGAGGGAGACCTTTGGTGAAGATGTCCGCAATCTGATGCCTAGAAGGAACGTGTAATACCCGAATATGACCCCGTTGGACCTGCTCACGAACAAAGTGAATGTCGAGCTCTATATGTTTAGTACGCTGGTGTTGCACGGGATTGCCGGACAGGTAGATTGCGCTAACATTATCACAGTATACCAAGGTAGCACGGGAAAGAGGGTGGCGAAGCTCAAGCAGTAAATTACGTAACCAACAAATATCTGCCACAACATTCGCGACACCCCGATATTCAGCTTCGGCACTAGATCTGGAGATGGTAGACTGGCGTTTAGACGACCAAGAAATGAGGTTGTCACCAAAGTAAACACAATAACCGGACGTGGAGCGTCGTGTGTCAGGACAGCCAGCCCAATCAGCATCCGTGTATGCGACTAGAGAGTGCCGAGGAACAGGACCTAGATGAAGTCCATGGTCAGAAGTACCCTGCAAATAACGAAGAATACGCTTCAAAGCGTTCCAGTGATCCTGCCGAGGGTCATGCATGTGCATACAGATCTGTTGCACGGCATAAGAGATGTCTGGACGAGTGAAGGTGAGATACTGCAGAGCGCCCGCTAAGCTGCGGTAAGTAGAGGGGTCATCATGAGGAGGACCAGAGGCGGCAGAAAGTTTGGACTGAGTGTCCACTGGAGTAGCAACAGGTTTGCAGGAGTCCATGGCAGCCCGATGAATAATATCCTTAACATAAGCTTGTTGAGAAAGGAACATTCTATCGCCATCCCGAGTAACCTGAATGCCCAAGAAATAAGAGAGAGGACCCAAATCCTTCATAGCAAATTCACCTGATAAAGTACCCAATAAATGCGAGCGTAGAGCCTCAGAAGATGTGGTGAGGATGATGTCATCTACATAAATAAGAAGATATGCAATCTCGGAACCATTATGATAAATAAATAAAGAATTGTCCGATTTGCTTTGTCGGAACCCATGCAAAGTGACAAAATCCGTAAACCGCTGGTACCATGCACGCGGTGCTTGCTTAAGACCATATAAAGACTTCCTTAGGCGACAAACATGATCCGGAAAGTCTTTATGTCGAAACCCCATCGGTTGATGCATATAAACTGTCTCTTCCAAGTGGCCGTGAAGGAACGCATTAGTGACGTCCAGCTGATGAATGGGCCAGGACTTGGAAAGAGCTAAAGAAAGAATCAACCGAATGGTAGATGGTTTAACTACCGGGCTAAATGTCTCTCCACAGTCTATGCCTGTCTGCTGCTTACGACCATCACATACCAACCGAGCTTTGTATCGCTCCAAACTTCCATCAGACCTGAATTTATGCTTAAATAGCCACAAACAACGAATAATGTTCATATTAGGTGTCCTAGGTACAAGCTCCCAGGTCTCATTTTTAATAAGTGCACTAAATTCATTGGACATGGCAGTGTACCATTCTGGAGTGGACAAGGCAACCTGAGGGTTTTTGGGAATTGGGACAATGGTGGAAGTATGGAGGTTAAAGTGGTGTTTTGGTTTGTGAATGCCACTCATAGAGCGGGTGTGGATGGTGCGTGTAGGAGGAGGTGGAGGTGGGATGGCAATGCCCGGGTCAGGTAAAGTGGGCGAAGGTACAGTGGAAGGTGGTTGGGCCGAGGTTGGAGATAGAGGAGCCGAAGGTGGTTGGGCCGAGGTGGAAGGTGGGTCAGGAGGTAAAGGCGTGGAAGATTGAAGGTGATTTGGGCTTATAGAGTGGGCCGTAGTGGGGTTATTGGGAACAGGGGACGAATGTTGATTAGTGGATGGGCTGGGTGAGTGAGTGGAAGGCTCGGGTGGTGGGTTTGGAAGTGGATCAGTGAGTGGTGGGCTAGTAGTGGAATTGTTTGGTGGGCCAGAGGGTGGAGTGATGTGCGTAGTAGTGGGCTGGACAGGAGGGGTTCGGGTGTTATTTTTCTTTTGAAGGTGGTCCCAAACTAGAGGATTGATGGTAGGATTAAGGAAATCATATGAGGGTGGGGTGGTGGGTGATTGTATGGCGAACGGGAAAATTGATTCCTCGAAGTGAACATGTCTAGAAATTGTGATTTGGTGTGATGTAAGGTCAAGACATTTGTACCCTCGGTGATTGGGGGGTAGCCAAGGAAAACACACGGGTGGGAGCGAAAGTTAAGTTTGTGAATTGTGGTTGATGGGGTAAGGGGATAGCAAAGGCACCCAAAAACACGTAGATGATCGTATTCAGGAGTGCAATTATAAAGAAGAGAGGTGGGGGCTTGGAAATTAAGTAGTTTACTTGGGAGAATGTTAAGGAGATAGGTAGCAGTTTCAAGGGCATGGTGCCACATGTTAGAGGGTAGAGAGGCTTGAGCTAGAAGGGTACGAATCATGTTGTTAATGGTGCGGATTTTGCGCTCCGCTTTACCATTTTGAGAGGAGGTATAGGGGCAGGAAAACCTAAATTGCATGCCATTATGATTACAAAAATTGTAAAAATTTTGATTTGCATATTCTTTGCCATTGTCACATTGAAATTGTTTGATTTTACGTTCAAATTGGGTTTTAATCAGGTTATGAAATGTGGCGAAGGTGTGGAAGACTTGTGATTTATTGGATAAGGGGAATGTCCATAGGAAATTGGTAAAATCATCCAAAAACAAAATATAATATTTATGACCACCCGTACTAAGTATGGGAGAGGTCCATAAGTCACTGTGAACAATGTCAAATGCAAAATGAGTAGAATTAACAGAATCATAAAACGGCAATTTAACACTTTTGCCAAACACACAAGATTGACAAAGTGATTTATTAAGTTTTCCATAGTCAATAAAAGAAGACAGTTTTAAAGACTGTAACAAATTATTTCCTGGATGACCCAATCGTTGATGCCAGCGATCTTGAGAAACAGCAACAAAGGAGGATGGTTGAGTAGTCTTGAGGGGGAGTGGTTCAGTCAAGGGATACAGATCGCCAGTGCTATTGCATCGAAGGATAGGAGCCCGGGTTTTGAGATCCTTCACAAGAAAACCGAAAGGGTCAAATTCAATAGACACTAAGTTGTCGGTGGTAAGACGACGAACAGAAATAAGATTTTTTATTATATTGGGGGCAAAAAGGACATTGTTTAGCTTTAGTGGGGGGTATGGTGGTGGGAGGACTTGGTTGCCTTGGGCCACTACAGGTATAGACATGCCATTACCAACAATAATGAATTTATTAGTACACGCATTAAAATTAGACGGGGAGTATATACCTTGTTCGTTGGCTGAATGAGACGAGGCACCAGTATCCATCACCCCATGGTCCGGAGGGTTGAGAGCCAATGAGTAGAGAGCTTGCTCAATATCTGTGGGAGAGTAACTAGTGAGATGTGCCTGGTCAGGTCTTGGACCGAGAATGCCTTGAGAATTCTGTGATGTGGGCCTGGACGGGTAAGGGCAAGGGGGTTGGGCTGGTTTGTTGTTTTTAAGAATATTAGCCCACTGTGAGGCCGTCCAGTTACTCGGGAAAATTATGTAGGGGTGACTCGGGTTGGTTTGGGTAGTGTTGGATGAGCGGTTAGAGGTGTTTGCGGGGCGGCTGATGCGCGTTCGAAAACCCCGGAGTTATTATATTTAAGTTGAGTATTTTTTATGAATTGTTTAGATAAATGCCACACTTTGAGTCGATTAATATTTTGCAGTTACAAGTGCTTTTAGAAGTGGAAATGTTGCATTTATGATGCCGGGTATCGAAGACAGAGTCCAGACCGTCACTGAAATAAGAAAAAAATGATAGACCCCGTAAGAGAATCTGTCTACAACAATTTGGTGTGTAGACACCAACTTTCAAGCAATCAAGAATATTAAATAGTCAAAGGTGTTGACTATTGCCATTTAAAATTGGCTTCTTTGGAGGATAGCATTGACCAAGTGATTGGGAGTTACATAATTATTTTTTTTATAAATAGAAGATCACAAGAGTCATAGCAATCATCCTATTCTATTGCTTCTTTTGAGAGTTTTTAGAGAGTAATAACATTGTTAGTGAAGATCACATTCATTTTCTATTCATCATTTTCATGGCATTGGTTCTACAATTTCTTGAAGCTTCAACCATCATGAGTGGCTAATTCAACGAGGTATACCCCGATGTAGCTTGTAAGAATTAGGGTTCTTGAACAATTGGGTATTTTCTATTTTTTATTGTAATCATTTACTTGAACAATTTTAATTGAAGCTTTAATCTTGGGTTGGATTCATGATAGCTAATTTCCCCTCGCACTAATAGCGTTATGAAATGAATTCGTTTATATGCACAATTTTAATTTAGGGTTTGAATGTTCTTGAATGATAAAGTATATAGTTGTCCATTGTTATGTTGACGGCTATTGATACCTAAATCTTGTGACAACGACCCCGTTAGTAATTTTTGCAACTTTAATTTATATCCAATTGTGATAGGACCCGAGTCTTGCTTGTGAAATCGGTGTAGCCTTGTCATTTTAATATTATCTTGTTAATTTAATTCACTCAATTTCATTTAATTAGTTTTGTCATATCAAGTTTGAATTAATTTCTTCTTGTTCCACCAATTTCCTAAACCATCCTAAATCAAATTTTTTTACAAATTCATAATTAAATAGCTATCTTCATAAATAATTTTTAATCAACTATAAGTATTGACACCAACCACAAACTCTTCGTGGTTCGACACCCTTATTACCACTACTACATAGTTAAGGTAATTTAGGACTTATAAATACTATTTTTGACCGGACCGCGACATCCGATCAAAATTTTGGCGCCGCTGCCGGGGAGTTTTTGCGCTTGGTGTTTATAGTTTAGTTGATTTGGTGATAATCTGTTTAATTGTTGTTTGGTTATTTTTCTACTTTTTCCTTGTTACGCGGGGTGTGTTATTTGTGTAGTTAACAGGTAGTGCATGCATACAAGACACTCGGGGAGGACATCTCCTTTAGTGTTTGAACCGGAGATTGAAAGAGTAGCAAGAAGAAACCGACAACATCAATTAGAGGTGCCACGTTTCTCTAATTCACCCACTTCAAACCAATCCATTGGAAACATGGACCGTTCAAACCGTTCGGGTAGCAATAACCGAAGACCACCCACACCACCACACCCACTAAACACCCAAAACCAACCCCAAAACCAATTTTACAACCAACCTCAAAACAACCGAAACTCAAATAACCGGATTCCTAACCAACAACCGCCTATCCTAAACCACGGCAACCCCGCATTTGAACCAAATAACCGGAACCAAGAGGGTTACTATGGGTCTTTTAACCCAAACCTTGATGATTTGAGGGCCAACATTAATGATGATGACTCGTTTAGTGTTCCCGGATACGCATCATCGGATCGCGTAAGTGTTCATACTGATCACACGGGTGATGATGAAGGCTCGGATAACGGATTTGGTCATGAAGACGATTGGGTTAGAGGAAGTATGAATGAGGAAGATAACGGGTATCAAAGTGATTTTGGTGTGGAAAATGACAATTGGAATTATGGGTACATTAGTGATCACACGGGTGATGATGGAAACCACTACCAAGCTCCAAGAAGACAACCTCCAAGGAACCGACACAACAATAACAACAACCGCAATCGGGTTCCTAATTATGTGGGTCGGATGGACCAAAGAAATCAAAGACCACCTCCACCAAGAAATCAAGAGGCCGATGCTCCAAGAAGAAGGCCTCAAGCTCCAATGCAAGGGGTTAATGGCCGGTTTAGACCCGCCATCACTGAAAATGAAGACCCTATTGTTCCACCACCCCGAGGAAGAAGAACATTCGATTGCAAGCCAAATTATATCAACATCCTTCCTCACTTTCATGGTATGGCTACCGAAGACCCCTATGGCCATCTTTCTGAATTTAAGGCCATTTGTATCACCATGGGAGGCCCTAACTTCTCTCAAGATGAAGTACAATTGAGGTTGTTCCGGTTCTCTCTTAAAGATAAGGCAAAGCATTGGTTTCTCACCTTGCCTTCACATAGCATTTATACTTGGGAAGAGATGGAACAAGCCTTTTTGGATGAGTACTACCCTAGTTCCAAAACGAATAATGCTCGGTTGGAAATCCGTTCTTTTCAACAATTACCGGGTGAACTCCTTCATGAGTCTTTCAACCGTTTCAAAGAGATGCTTAGAAAATGTCCTCATCATAAGATTGATTTGTGGGAACAAGTCAATTGCTTTGTAAATGGGTTGAGTAAGGAGGAAAGGAAGTATTTGAAGTCCACAAGCAATGGGACCTTGTTATCAAATCCGGAGCAACAAGATTGGGATTTTTTGGAGTTAATGGCAAAGAACTCAAAGGCGGAAGAAGCGGCCGATCGAAGACTTAAGCACCCGGCCTCAAAATCTCCTCCCGATTTGGATTCAAGCTCCAAAGACCGGATTGCTATATTAGAGAGAGAGTTGGCGAAGATGAAGAAACGGGAAGTATCGGCGGCACAATACCCGGTTTGTGACACTTGTGGAGATTTGGGACACAAAGCTAGTGAATGCGCCGGTGATATGGGTCAAGCCACCGAGGAGGTAAATCAAGTGTATGGAGAGAAGAAATATGACATGAACTCCAACACTTATCATGCGGGCTTGAGAAACCATCCTAACTTTAGGTATGGTAATGCTTCCAATCAAATGAACCCGAATTTCCAATCGGGAAATCAAAGTGGTGGTGGACAATACCAAAATCGCCAAGGGGGTAATCAAAGTGGTTATCAAAGAAACAATTACAATCAAGGTGGTAACCAAGGGTACAACAATCGTGACAATAATTACCAAAGGGGTTACAACCAAGGCGGTGCCTCAAGCAATCAAGGTAACTCTTCGGGAGGACAAGGTGGAGATGACTCTTTGAGTTCAAAGTTGGATGCATTGATGAATGTGGTGAAGGAGTCTAGTGGTGATATCAAGGAGATGAGGAGAGTGAATGAAGTGAGAGACAAATCCCATGAGGCATTGGCAAAACAAGTGGGTCAACTTGCTGAAGAATTGGCCCAATTGAAAGGAAGCAATGGGAAGCTCCCGAGTGATACTACCGTGAACCCGCAACATCAAGGTTCAAATGGGAAGAATACTCGCAATGTGCCAATCAATAAGGTTAGTATTCTTCGTAACGGTAAGGTATTTGATAATGGGGTTGAGCCTCCACCACCTCAATTTGTTGAAGGGGTGGTGGAAGATGCAAGTGATGAAAGTGGTGATGAGAAGCAAACGGGTCAAAATAAAACTTTTTCAAAAATAATACAAAAACCCGTTGAAAACAACCAAGTCCCTAAAGCTAAGGAAAAGGGTGTGGAGGCTAATACCATCCCTTATCCCGAAGCTTTGTTAGGACCAAAGAAAAAAGAGGTTAAAAAAAGAGGCCCGCAACAAGAAGAGATGTGGGAAATTTTTAAACAAGTCAAAATCAATTTACCTCTTTTAGATGCAATAAAACAAATTCCTTCTTATGCTAAGTACCTAAAAGACTTATGCACCCAAAAGAGAATTCACAAATTTCCGAAAAAACTTGATTTATCCGAAAATGTGAGTTCCATTCTTTCGGGTGCACTTCCACCTAAGTTACAAGATCCGGGGGCGCCCATTATCGCTATTCAAGTGGGTGAATTTAAAATGACACGGGCACTTTTAGATCTTGGAGCTAGTGTGAGTATCTTACCGGGAAGCCTCTATGACCAATACGAATTTGGTCCACTTCAAGAGTCCAACACCACCGTGGTGTTAGCCGATTTGACTCCTAAGCTTCCCCGTGGTATAGTCACCGATGTGATTGTAAAAATTGATGATTTTTACTTCCCAGTGGACTTTTTGGTACTTGACTATGTTTCTATGGACCTAACCAAACAACCTACAGTTATCTTGGGTCGACCCTTTTTAGCAACCTCTAGTGCTTTAATAAATTGCAAAACGGGTACGGTTGACATGACCTTTGGTAACCGTAAGTTAAGGTTAAATGTTTTTTCAAGTGGGACTAACTCTCTAGTTGATGATGAATGCTATATGGCAGACATTATTGACACGTGTATTCCCCTCTGCGACACTGTTGTGGATGAGGAAAACACGATAGAGGAGTGCTTTATGTTTGACAGGTCACAGGTGGAAACGGTTAGGAGCATTGTGGAGGAAGAGAAGAAAATGGAGGTTTTGGCGGCGAAGGAAGGAAGACCACCTTGGACACACCAAGTGGAAAGCCTTCCCGACAACATTGACATGAAAATAAAGCCATCATTGGTGGAACCGCCAACAGTGGAATTGAAGGAGTTGCCTAAGCATCTTAAGTATGCTTATGTTGGTGAAGGCGACACACTCCCGGTTATTATTGCTTCAAATCTAACCGAGGAGCAAGAAGTGAAGTTGATGAAGGTATTGGTGTCTCATAAAGCCGCCATTGGATGGACCATAGCTGATTTGAAGGGAATAAGCCCTTCGATTGTGATGCACAAGATCATCACTGATGAGAATGCAACACCCGCCCGTGATACTCAAAGAAGATTGAATCCAAACATGCGGGAAGTAGTGAAGAAAGAAGTATTGAAGTGGCTAGATGCGGGTATTGTGTATCCCATTTCTGATAGCCAATGGGTAAGTCCTACACAAACAGTGCCAAAGAAAGCAGGTATTCAAGTCGTGAAAAACGACTCAGGTGAGGAGGTAGCCACTCGGCCGGTAACCGGGTGGCGTATTTGTATTGACTATAGGAAGTTAAATTCTGCAACTTCTAAGGATCATTTCCCTCTACCTTTTATTGACCAAATTGTAGAAAAATTAGCCGGACAAAAATTTTATTGTTTCTTGGATGGATATTCGGGTTACAATCAAATTGCTATTCATCCCGAAGATCAACAAAAGACCACCTTTACTTGTCCATATGGTACTTTCGCATTTAGGCGAATGCCATTTGGACTATGTAATGCTCCCGCCACCTTCCAAAGGTGTATGATGAGTATCTTTTCAGATATGGTGGGAGGTTCTTTGGAGATCTTTATGGATGATTTCTCTATTTTTGGGTCATCTTTTGAAACCTGTTTAGACCAATTAGAAAAAGTTTTGAAAAGATGTGTTGAAACTAATTTGGTCTTGAGTTGGGAAAAGAGCCATTTCATGGTTCAAGAGGGAATTGTGTTAGGGCATGTAGTGTCAAGTCGTGGGATAGAGGTAGATCATGCAAAGGTAAAAGTTATTTCCACTTTACCGCATCCCACGAGTGTTAAGGGCATTAGATCATTTTTGGGACATGCAGGGTTCTATAGGAGGTTTATTAAAGGGTTTAGTGATATAACAAAACCATTGTGTAACCTTTTATTAAAAGATCAACCATTTGTCTTCGATAAACAATGCGAAAAAGCCTTTAACATCTTAAAAGAAAAGTTAGTAGAAGCCCCCATTTTGCAATCACCAGATTGGTCTTTACCTTTTGAAATCAGGATTTTATGAGAGGATGGGGACCTACAGTGAGGCCACGGCTAACGGATTATGATGATCCTGCTCGGTTGCCTTATGCAACATCACCGCACCTTGGCAGATATCCACAAGCAATACCGTCTGAGTATGTATCTCCATATCCGGTAGTACCATCTGAGGAGGGATCCAGTTCCAGTTCGAGGCAATTGGATGATGTGGAAGCATTAACTAAGAGCTTCTACCAGTGCACTTTGGGGCAGCCGTACACACCGCCCCCATATGACAGTTAGTGCGGGTATGTTTTATTTTGTTGTTGTATATACTTGCGTGTTTGAGTGTGATTTTAGTTCTATTTTATTTTCGGTGTGTTTTGCTTTTGTTTCATTTTGGTGTGATAGGTAAATAAACTTTGTGGGTGTGTTTCCTAGATAACCCTCACGAGACCTCACTCGTCCTCACCGGGCTACCGGGAGGTTTAAAGGATCTATCCTAGTTAATTTTACATGTGTTTTTATTTCCATAAATAAAAGTTACTAAAAGATGATTTGGTAAGTTTTTGGTAAAAGGGTAAACGGACAAACTCACAATCTTTTTGGTGAGGAGCTTGCTTCTACACGCATGTGAGATTTGTAGGTATATTCATGTTGGTGATTGGGCGACCATATGGTTGAAGAACTGGAAGCATCGTAGAGAGAAAAGAAAACCAGGTGCATTTGTTTCCATCACTATGACTTTTATTGTGGTAGTTATTTAACATTGAGGACAATGTTGACCTCAAGTGTGGGGAAGGGGAGAAAAATTTCAAAATTTTTCAAAAATGTCCTCTATTTTGCATTCAAAAAGCATGATTAACTAAGTCAACTCGAGACGTACGAACCATTGTGGTCCTTTGTCATGGTCAAACCTACGCAAATCCACTTGATAAATGCTTGGCTATATTTTTATTAATAATAATAATAAAGGTGTTTGCTTGGGGATAGGTCGTTGGATGAGTTGATTATTCATACATACACACATCACATATCTTACCCAGTTCCCATGAAAGCATTTGAGCCACCATAACATGCTACATTTCACATATCTTACACATCTATGCATGTTATGTTCATTTGGATTTGAGTGTGCTTGAGTGGCAATATGTTGTAGAATTTGCATCTTTTGATGCGTTTGAAACCATGGGCCGATTTTATGCACAAGAATGATTAAGGCATTAGGAAAGACCTTTTTATTTTTTTACACCCTTTTTCACATCCTTGACCCAAAACAACTTCCCCTAGTCAAACAATCTTGAGCCTAAACCTTTCTTTTGAAACACCCGAATTAACCCATTTGACCCATTAAACCTTTTTGTTTTTAAAACCCGAGTAATGAAAGTTCGATTTTAGGAGGTTCTTATATTGTAAATAGTTAGCAATGTTGCCGTAAAAAAAAAAAAAAGTTATGAAAAGAAGAAAAACATGAAAAACATGTATTGTCTTTGAGAAAATAATAGGCACAATATCGCCTTGAAGTTATTAGATTGTTTAGATTGTGCATAGGTTGAGAGTAAAGTAATAAAGATCGAACTTTCGTTACCTTTGTCACTTTAAAATTTCCCATTCCATACCCTTTCACCAAGCCCCGTTACAACCATAAATAAAGACCTTTTGACTTGTGTGATAATTTTTTGTGCAAATTGGTGGAGAATGATTGAGATGCAAACCTATGCTAACATGAGTCACTTTCAAGCTTGGAGTGTTCCATATATATATGCTAGCCCATCAAAAGCTAGTTCTTGAGCCGAGGGGAGTGAAAATTGTGAGGGATGTGTGTGTGAGTGTTAACTATTGAAGATGGCCTAGTTTCGGGTAGACACTTGTTTTAAAAAAAAGAGAAAAATATTGTATGCCGAGCTATTTTGAATTTTGTGATAAAAGTAGGTTGGGTATGACTTAGGACCTTAACTTGTACAAGTATGAGGATGGTAAGTCGTGTTCGTGTTTGATAGATGTAAAAGTGTAATTAAGTTTGCTTGAGGACAAGCAAAAAGATAAGTGTGGGGATGTGATGCGCGTTCGAAAACCCCGGAGTTATTATATTTAAGTTGAGTATTTTTTATGAATTGTTTAGATAAATGCCACACTTTGAGTCGATTAATATTTTGCAGTTACAAGTGCTTTTAGAAGTGGAAATGTTGCATTTATGATGCCGGGTATCGAAGACAGAGTCCAGACCGTCACTGAAATAAGAAAAAAATGATAGACCCCGTAAGAGAATCTGTCTACAACAATTTGGTGTGTAGACACCAACTTTCAAGCAATCAAGAATATTAAATAGTCAAAGGTGTTGACTATTGCCATTTAAAATTGGCTTCTTTGGAGGATAGCATTGACCAAGTGATTGGGAGTTACATAATTATTTTTTTTATAAATAGAAGATCACAAGAGTCATAGCAATCATCCTATTCTATTGCTTCTTTTGAGAGTTTTTAGAGAGTAATAACATTGTTAGTGAAGATCACATTCATTTTCTATTCATCATTTTCATGGCATTGGTTCTACAATTTCTTGAAGCTTCAACCATCATGAGTGGCTAATTCAACGAGGTATACCCCGATGTAGCTTGTAAGAATTAGGGTTCTTGAACAATTGGGTATTTTCTATTTTTTATTATAATCATTTACTTGAACAATTTTAATTGAAGCTTTAATCTTGGGTTGGATTCATGATAGCTAATTTCCCCTCGCACTAATAGCGTTATGAAATGAATTCGTTTATATGCACAATTTTAATTTAGGGTTTGAATGTTCTTGAATGATAAAGTATATAGTTGTCCATTGTTATGTTGACGGCTATTGATACCTAAATCTTGTGACAACGACCCCGTTAGTAATTTTTGCAACTTTAATTTATATCCAATTGTGATAGGACCCGAGTCTTGCTTGTGAAATCGGTGTAGCCTTGTCATTTTAATATTATCTTGTTAATTTAATTCACTCAATTTCATTTAATTAGTTTTGTCATATCAAGTTTGAATTAATTTCTTCTTGTTCCACCAATTTCCTAAACCATCCTAAATCAAATTTTTTTACAAATTCATAATTAAATAGCTATCTTCATAAATAATTTTTAATCAACTATAAGTATTGACACCAACCACAAACTCTTCGTGGTTCGACACCCTTATTACCACTACTACATAGTTAAGGTAATTTAGGACTTATAAATACTATTTTTGACCGGACCGCGACATCCGATCAGCGGCTGCGAGGTCTGCCACGGCCATTGCGAGGACGAGCAGGTGCAGCAGAGGGCTGAGAGGGGTTGGTTTGGGAACTTTGGGCGGGCTGTTGAGTGTGGGCGGTTGCGGCAAGGGCTGTAGCAGCTGATTGAGAACCCCGAGTAACTTGGCGCTTCTTTTTACTCTCCTCGAGGTTAAGACGCGAGCGCACTTCACTGAAAAGAGGAAGTGGATCCCGGTTCTGAAGGACCGTAGATATACTATCGTACTGATCCGTGAGCCCGGTCAAAACCTTGAGGACTAACATGCGGTTATCGACTGGAGCACCTACACCTTCAAGCTGATCCGCTAAATGTTTCGCATGGGCGCAATAATCAGCCATGGATGAAAAATTCTCAAGACACAGATTTGCGAATTCCTGACCAAGAAAAATCGCTCTAGTATTTTGGTTATCAATGAACTCATTCTCGACAGCGGTCCACGCATCATACGCGGTCTGTCCCGGCTTGAGAATGATGTGGAGAAGGGGCTGCGAGACAGTGGCGTAGATCCACTGTTTGACGAGGGCATCCAGCCGGTTCCAAAGCTGGTCTGCAGCGATGGCTGCAGCCGCTGCTTTGGCAGCAGCGGTTGGGTCAGAGTTTGAGGGAGGGCTGAGGGAGACTGCCGGTCTAGGAGATAAGTGGTCACAAACTTCGTAGGCTTGACAATGCACTTGAAACAAGGTTTTCCAAGTGTTGAAATAGGGTGAGTCTTTTTCGAGTAGAATGGGTATGTGAGTCTTGATGTTGGAAACGGTTAAAGCGGGATGGAGAGATTTAGAGTCCATAGGATCAGAGGGATACGGAGATGGTGATAACAGACAAGAGAGGGCAGCCTGCAGAGGGGAAAGGGTTGGCGGCGGAAGCAGAGGTAGGGTAGGGATCGGTGTTAGCTCTGATACCATGTGAGTTTGTGAAACCTTGATTGTTTCATTGATATGTCAAATATTTATAATACAAATATGATCTCCTATAATTGTGGGAAGATCATTGACAATTAGTTACAATATCAATTTACTAAAATTATACATATGCTATTACTTTTAGAGATGACAATGAGTTGCCTAGAGGAGAAGAAATATCTTCTCAACTCTACAAAGCCATTGAAGAATTAAGGTTTTTAATAATTATCTTCTCCAAGAATTATGCTTCTTCAACATGGAATTTGAGGGAACTAGTAAAGATCCTTGATTGCAAGAAACTGGGATCTCCAAGACATGGCAATGGGTAATTTGTTGTTTTCCTTTAATCTATTTGAGATGCCATGTTATTTATATATCAGTATTTTGCCCCACGTTTTTTTATTTGGTGAACAGGTACGAGTCCAAGTTCATTGATAGCATTTCTAAAGAAATATTTGCAAAGTTGTGTAATGGCCTCTTACATGTTGGCAAAAATCTAGTAGGGATGGATGCCCGTGTAAATGAACTGAACTTGGTTCGCCTCATTGGGGAAGTTAAGGTTAATATGATTGGAATATGTGGTATAGGTGGAATAGGAAAGACAATCCTTGCCAAAGCTATCTATAACATGTTGTATATTCACTATGAGGCATGTAGCTTTTGTGAAAATGTCCAAGGAACCGCAAAGCGACATGGCCTAGATCATATACTAACACAACTTGTTGATGACATCATGAAAAAAAGTGTAGGATTGGTATCAAATGTTAGTCAAGGTATTACCATATTGAAGCAAGTAATTGCATCAAAACGGATCCTCCCTGTTCTAGATGATGTTGATCATTTAGACCAGTTAGAAGCACTAGCATGTTCACCCAATTGGTTATTTTCAGGAAGTATGATTATTTTCACTGGTAAAGATAAACAGTTATTAACTTCCCATATGGTGGATGAAATATATGACATGGGATTTTTGAATGAAAATGAAGCTTTTGAGCTTTTTAATTTGCATGCCTTTGGTGAAAAAAAAAATCCAACTGAGGACTTTACAGAGCTTGTTAATGAAGTTGTGCAATATGTGCAAGGTCACCCCACTTGCCCTTAAAGTCTTAGGCCACTCTTTGTACAAGAAAACCATGCCTGAGTGGAAAAGCGAGTTAGAAAGGCTCAAGGTATATCCTAATCCAGAGATACAACAGATGCTATGCTTGAGTTTTGATGGGCTGAGCTCCGACCAGCAAAGAACTTTCCTTGATATTGCATGTTCATTCGTTGGGGGTAAAAAAAGATTTGGCTTCAAATGTGTTGGACAGTTGTGGTTCTTTCGCAGATGCAAATATCCGAGTTCTAGTTGATAAATCATTAATCACAATTTTTAGCACTAGTAACTCACTTCAAATGCATGACTTGATTCAAGTAATGGCAAAAGAAATTCTACGTTAAGAATCATATAGGCCCGGGGAACGCAGTAGATTATGGATTTCAAAAGATGTTTATGATGTATTGAACAAAAACGAGGTATAATCAATCAAATGTGACATTAATTTCCTTGTAAATTTCATGATCCTAACACTTTAACAGTCGTGATGTTATTTTTGTATTCAGGTTACTCAATTAGTTGAAGTCCTAATCCTTTTACCGCATAAATCTTATGAAAAGGTTCACATAAACTATAAATCTTTTGCACGAATGAATAATCTGCGAATCCTCGAAATTTTTAATTTGGAACTAGAAAACTCAGTGCAGATGTTTGAATTAAAGCTACCACATGACTCTAAAGTGAACTTCTTTGGAAGTGTGAAATTACTATCCAATGAGTTAAGGTTGCTTTGTTAGCGTGGATACCCTATGAAGATTCTACCATCAAACTTTTATCCAAAATACATTGTAGTCGTTGACCTGTCTTATAGCAACATCCAAAGTCTTTGGAGAACACCTAAGGTAATTACCTGTTTAGGAATTTCTTCCACACTTAAGATCAAATGATCTAATTAGTACTTTCTTTTTGATTTTTTTATGCAGTGTTTTAAAAGGTTAAAAATAATGAAGTTAAAGCACTGTCGTAACCTAAAAAGTACCCCCAACTTCTCGGAGATGACGAATCTTGAAGAGCTCATTCTTGAAGGTTGTGTGAATTTGGTTAAAGTTCACCCATCTATCGGAATGCTCAAGAAGCTTGTTGTCTTAAATATGAGAAACTACACTCACCTAAGGAGTTTCCCTTCCAAAGTGCAAATGGGTTCTCTTCAAATTCTGAATCTATCAAGATGCTTAAAAGGGAACACACTGCTTAAGGTCTTCATCACTACCAATACATTGGTGGAGCCTCATGTTGATCAAACAGTAATAACAACACTTCCTTATTTGTTTAGCACTCTAACAAACCTTCAAATACTTTCAATTAGTGGACATCAGGGGATCAACTCTAGATGGTGGATTTCAGTATTTTGGTTTAAATATATGCGAAGAAAATTGCAGCAACCCCAAACTTGGGCATTTCCTTATTTGGCAACTTTACGTTTCTTAAGGCGCTTAAATGTGAGCGACTGCAATATATCTGAAGTGAGCCATGAAATTGGAGGATTATCATGTCTAGAAGCTCTAAAGCTGAGCAGGAACAATTTTACTTGTTTGCCTGCAAGTATGATTCAACTTTCTCGACTTCAAGTTCTTATTCTCGATGATTGCAACACGCTAGAATGGTTGCCAGAACTTCCACACAACATCATTTCATTCTGTGCATCATGTTGCACCTCCTTGTGAAAACTAGGCAATTTATTGGTCTCACAAAATAGCTTTCGTCAAAAACTTTTCCTTACCGGTTGTCCAAATTTGGTTAAGGATCTTAAGCCCCTGATGTCAATGTTACCCCTTCAGGCTCCTTTTTCATGCTCCACTTGTCTATAACTTCCCATGGATGTAGATATCAATATAGTTTTTTATATGTTTTAAGCATTTGTCAACTAGAATTAACAAATGAATTGTTTATTATATGTAGGGGTTGGATTACTTCTCTCAGCAGTTGGATGCATTGTTTTACCAAAAGAGAATTCCACGGTGCTTTATGAAACCAAGTGTTGGAAATTCCATAAAGGTCGAATTGCCTCAACACTGGTGCTACAATAAGTTTAGAGGATTCGTAACTTATGTTGTTTTCATGCCCTAAATGTCTTGTAGCCGCAAAGCTAACAATGGTCAACCAGGATTCTCTGTGAACAACTTTGATAAAACTTATTTGGACGATGTCCATATGCGTCCAGTTCATCTTACTAGTGAAACCATGTTAATGAACATTGGATCATATGTGACATGGTTTCATTACTCAACAAGTAAACCAAGTTGGATGGAAGCAAAGAAGTTTGTAACTTTCTCGTTAAGAGGTTTTGACAACATTGTGGTGGAGTGTGGTGTAAGACTTATTTGTGAAGACGATATATAAGACAAAACAAAAACAAATATTATGGCAGACTTTCCAACTCCAACACAAGATAGCAGTGTCTTCCACCTAAGTCAAGAATGGAGTTCTACAACATTGATGGCGAGTTTCCACATTGCACTAGACATGTTGTTTGGTCTTCAAATTAGCAAATGTTGGTGGTTTATATGTTCAATTTCATATCTCATTATTAGTTTTATATATGAGGCCATTAAGGTTTGACATTTGAAGACACTTAAGGGTTTATATTATCAATAACAGTTATGGACAACAAATAGGTAAAACAAATTGAAAGTCTTTTAGAAACTATTGTCAATAACAGTTCTATATTGTAAATGGTTGCTTGATTGTAGGTGTTGATCGAGTAGAAAAGAAAACGAAGAACACAAAACGAAGAAGAAAGTATATCACGAACTTTATATGCATTAACGCTACATTATGCTTAAGTACTCAACATTAACATTAGCACACTAATTGTTAGTTAGTTCGTCATTTACAAAGTCCGCCTTTCAATATTCAACAACTACAAATGGATCCTTACATCAAAAATACCGTAACAATACTTTCCTCTTATAGAATTACTGATCCCAATAATCAAAATAACATAAAAGAAACACCGGAACCAGCAGTAGGGAAAAAGCCCTTCCGTGAAACAAGAATGATATTAGGATGTCATATGATAAACAACCACGCTAATCATCTATCGGTCATAATATACAATACATTGATATATACCCTCAAATTTTCCTTTTAAAACCAATCCAATAGTTTTGCCACCCCAATTGTTTTGTTCCCTTTCCTCTTTTGTTTTTTGTATTTTCAGCCCCTTGCTGGCTCAAGAACTCCAAACAAACAATTGTAGAATGGTCATACCACAATAGTTAAAGGTAGAATTATAAAAAAAAAAAAACTCCAAACAAACAATTGTAGAATGGTCATACCACAATAGTTAAAGGTAGAATTATAAAAAAAAAAAAAAGTTTTGCCACCCCAAGTAGATTTATAAAAAAAATGGTAGAATGGTCATACCACAATAGTTAAAGGGCCAAAACATAAAACCACATGCAACTCAAGAACTCCAAACAAACAAAAATAATCTTCTTTACTTTGCTTTACTTTACTTTAGAGAGAGAGAGAGAGAGAGTAACAAAAGATATCAAGAGAGAGAAAGGATAGAGAGAGAAAGCGCCACCGATGGGTAAATCAGGCGGCGGCGCAACCGGCGGAGCAACGACGGCCGGGAAGAAGAAAAAGAAAGGCCGACCATCTCTTCAAGATCTCCACAAAAAACAGCAACAACAACAACAACAAACCCAACAACAGCAATTACAGCAACGGAGATCCGGTCGCCGGAACCCCAACTCAACAGATGACTACTTTGACGACGACGATGATGACGAACGCAAGCAAAAGAAAGTGAAGCTCGTTGTTCGTTTGCCCCAATCAGAAGATCAAGATTTAATCAGATCCCCTTCTGTTAATTCCGCTTCTTGTGGCTCTGATTCCAATGCTGATGTTGTTAATCTCAAACCTAATTCTCATCATCAGGTTCTATTATTATTATTCCTTAATTTTTCAAGATTAGGGTTTAGGGTTTGTTTTTAAAATAATAATAATAATAATTGGGGGGAAAGTGTAACAGAGTGAGAAAGATCACCAATTTAATAAAAAATAGGATAATTGAGGGGAAAGTGTATCAGAGTGTGAATTTATTATTATTAATTTATTTTACTATTCATTAATTTTTCAGGATTAGGGTTTAGGGTTAGTGTTTAAAATAAGAAAAATTGAGGGAAAAAAGTGTCAGGGATTAAGAATTATAACGGTTTTGTTCAAAAAGTAGATATTTTTTCACTTGTCATTAATTTTATTTGGATTTTGTTGGGTATTTAAACAGATTTTTCAGCTTCTGTTGACTTGGTCTAGTTTTGTTTTTAGTAACTATAAAACCTGTAAAAGCTTACACGTATGTTGACTTGATTATATAATAAAAGCTTTACTTTTGTTGAACATTCTGTTTTTAACATAAAGTCTGTTATTGTTCTTTGTGCATACACTCACCCACTATCATATCTTGGGGGAAAGTTTTAAACTTGTCTTTTCTTTGATTATTATTGTTAATTCTTTCATTTCATTTCATTTCGTTTCATTTGTGCTTCGTTGTTGTAACGATTGTTGATGGATTTATGTTTGTAGGGTGAAAAGGTTTTGAAAGCGATGGACACTCCACATGGTCTTAATCATAAACCCTTAACCCTTTTGTTGTGTGCTTGAATAATAGAAGACAGTTTTATAATGGAAGGTTTTGTTTTCTAATATGTTTCATTTAAATTTCTATGCAGTATCACCATTGAAGTCTGGACCCACCACACCTTTGCCTGAAAAAAAGTTAATGGTGTTCATTCTTGACAGGCTTCAAAAGTGGGTCTTCAGTTTTTTTTTTTTTTTTTTTTTTTTTTTTTTTTTTTTTTTGAATAGAATACATTTTATTTGTTGTACTTTTGTTGATTTAAGAGAACTTTGTTGGATTTTAAATTGGTCTGCAGGAAGGACACTCATGCTGTTTTCTCTGAACCAGTTGATCCTGATGAGGTGCTTTGTTTTGAGAGTTTGTGTAGTGTCATTCAATGTTAGTATATTTCTGTATCTGATATGAAGAGGGTTGTTTCTATGCAGCTTCCTGATTACTTTGAAATTATCAAGCAGCCTATGGATTTCGGTACTGTTAGAAGCAAACTTGATGATGGACTTTATTCGAATTTGGAAGAATTGGAGGTTTGTGTAGTGTTTTATTATGCTTCGGTTGCAAGAAGTCTGTCAATATATATGTCTTGTAGTCCTGTTTGGTTTTCTGATGTGGTTTTTAAGTTAAACATAATGACACATACGTTGAGGAAGAGGATATATGTTAAGCATGAAACTGTACAGTTTTCCTTGTATTAGCTGCTTGAAACCGTACAGTTTTCCTTTTGGCCATAGGTTATAGTATCATCTTGGAATAACCGAATAAATGTGTTTGCTACTAGAAAGATATTTGGTATTAGTTGTGTTAGTTTAGTTTCTTGGAATTTTGATACAAAATTGTATGGGTATAGGTGTATTGTAATTGATGGAGTGCTGCTAAGCCTAAAATGTGGTCATCAAATTGCTACATTGATGTACACTATAGAAGTGTGATGCTGCAAAGTTGTCTTTTTCTTTTGTACACAGAATAACATAAATATAGATTTAAAAGTGGCATGTTGATTCTACACTGCCTATCCCTATCAACATTGCACAGATACACTCTAATATATACTTACGTTAATGCTTGTGCATGTATAATTTGCTAGCTAAATTATATCAGGCGTTTGTAATTTTCAACCAATCTTGACACCTTTATACAGAGTCTATACCATTATACAGATTTAATGATTTGTAATTTTCAACCCGTCTTAGACACCTTTATACAGATTAAAGAGTCTATACCATTTACCTCTCTACATGTGCAAGGCTACTTGTTCATTTCTTATATTTTATTCCTTGTGTTTGCAGGCAGACGTTTATTTGATTTGCTCCAATGCAATGCAGTACAATTCTTCTGATACCGTATTCTTTCGTCAGGTGGGCTGAACTTTATTTACACACCAATACCATATAATTTTTTATACATTTTTTTTTTCTTTTTCAAACTTAAATCCTGTTCTTAATTCTCTTAGGCAAGGGCTATACAAGAGTTGGCAAAACGGGACTTTGAAAATCTGAGGCAAATGAACGATGATGGTGAGTTTCAGCCGAAAGTAGTGAGGAGAGGCAGACCACCTGGCAAGCTGGTAAAAAAGACACCTGGCAGACCCCCATTGGACCGTGTTGGTCCTGAGTCTACCTCAGGTGCTACCCTGGCAACCGCTGAAGACAATACAAATGAGTCTACTCCTTACAACTTAAGAAAAGCACCACCCATGTTGTATAGATTTCAGGCTGACGGTTTACTTGGCTCACATCGTTCTCGTAATGGTGAACATTACTCAGAATTGTTGACAGATTGGAATGAAGAGTTTCCAGGTTCTTTTCAACTGTTACATATAACTTCTTATGCACTTTTGGGGTCTTGTATGTGCCATGTGGAGCGTAGATACAACCAATATCTGAGGTGGCAATCTCGATCCGTTTACTCGTGATTGGGTCGACTTGTTTACGTTCATTTTGGTTTTTAACAATCTCAAATGGATCAGTTTATTCAGATATAAAATAATTCGCGAAAATGGGAACAATATTGTTTTGTGATCATCTTTTGAAAAATAGCTAGTAGCTTAAGTGTATAATTAATGCGCAATCTCCTAAATCACACTGTATTTTGACAAATTAGGTTATTATTGTCATAATATTATTTTGTAATCATGTTTTTAATTATTTATCCAAAATGGACTAAAATTGTCTTGTTTTGACATGTTACCCAACCTACATGACACACCCATCTTGCCTACCTTTTAACTAAAATACCCCACATTCTATCTGTCCGATATTTTAACTTCTGATTTTCAAATTTTTTTTACTGTTAGTCTGATTTCTAAGTACGAGATTTTGATGCGCAACACATTCGAAAACATTGTAAGTTTTGTTGTTATGACTTGAGAAACCGTTTAAACAGGAAAGTGGTTTCAAGTGGGACAGTATTTGTTGATTGCAACAATCATCTAATACAATGTTGGCTTATGTTCTTTTCATGTTTCTTATAACCAATTCTTCAACTTCAGAGCGCATTCGGAAGGCTGACATGAAATATGGAAATAAAAATCTTATTATTGATGAGACTAGGCGTGACACCTACAAGCAGTTTCATCCTTCAGCTTATGCTTATGATTCTTCTCTTTTATCCAACTTTGCTGGGGAAAGAAAACAGTTATTGGCAGTACGTTCTCAATTCTTTTACATGTTTCAGTTGCAGTAACTATTTCCATAGTTAAAAAAAAGTTAGATTAAGGTATTAACATAATATTTTTAAATACTCAGATTCATTGTTTCTTTAAAAAAACATTAACCAAAAAGTGACAACTGGTCAGGCCAAGCTGAACTGTTTAGCCCCCTAATCCTTTATTAAAAATTGTTATTTTGACCCGTTGCCCTACCTAGCCAATTTGCGGCCTCAACTATTTTGCATCACCGTCTACTTGTAACCCCTATTAGTTTTTTTTTTTCAATAAATTGGTTACCCTCTTTCTATGAACAATGGACAACAATTTTTTGTGGAAGACTGTCGAGTTGATTTGCCTAATTTCTACGTTACCATAATTTTGAAATTAAATTGAATGTTACTGACTTGGGTACACGATATTATTTCCCACCTGAGAAAGTGATGGATTCAAATTTCATATACTTGTTGGGCCCCATACGATCCCTTTGTTTGGTCAAAATATTGTTTTAGTTGTTTGGAAAACGATTGATTACTTGTCAAAGTATGCAATGGAATAGGTCAAACGTATTAAAATTATTATTGAAGTAATGGTTTTTTCTTCTCTCTCTCTCTCTCTCTCTCTCTCTCTCTCTTTTTTTTTTTTTTTTTTTTTTTGTAATTGTATTTGACACACTAGTTTGTATTAAAAAAAGTTGGACGAAAAAGCATTTGGGCCAAAAGGCCAACCCGATCTAGGCATCTAGCCCATTTTGACTTGATGCCCAAACCTGTCCATATGAGCACCTTAGAATAAACCATATAAAGGTTATTAAGTTTTTCTCTTCTGAATTCAGGTAGGTCTACATGCGGAGCATGGTTATGCTAGAAGCCTAGCTCGTTTTGCTGCAAACCTCGGACCTGTTGTCTGGAAAGTTGCTTCAAAAAAAATTGAAAAGGCTTTGCCACCTGGTACAAAGTTTGCTCCTGGATTAGTTGGTGAAAACGACCCCTCTCCTCCACCCTCGTCATTTTTCCCACCCGGGAACTCGAGACCCATGTCCAGTTTGGTGCCCGACAGTATCCCGAACAAACCTCAGACCGCATCCACATCAGGACCAAACCCAAAGGCTGAGATAATCGAACCTGATTCTGGAATAAGAACGAGCTCACCATCCCACCATGTTAGAAACGGTTTTAATAGCGGTTTGGGAAGTACAACAGCAGTAGACCAGGAGAGAGCGTGTGAAGTCGGTGGTCAACCCGCGAAACCGACTTCTTGGCAGCAGGTATCATCATCAAACACTAGTTTGGTTACCTCTCCCCACCCGATCTAAAAGTAGGTTCTCACCATGTTTGGAATTGAGTATGGTTTGCCTTGGAAGCTTGATTTAGAAATGCAGTCTTAATTTGTATACTGACTGTAGTTGTGTTTGGCAGCGTAAGGATGGTAAAGGAGATGATATCTAACTGACGGATCAGGCTTGTACCACATTTAAAGCGTTAAGCACTAGCGGTCAAGGGCGGCTAAAATGGCCCAGCAGAGCAGGTATAGGGTAGGAATGATTTTGTACAGATCAAACATAACTAGCTTTGTAACATTGGACTGGACTGGACTGGTAATGAATCAGATATTCAGATTATGATGATAAACCATGGATTATTAGAAAATAAGTAAAAAGAGGGGGGGGGGGGGGGGGGGGGGGGGTATTTTGGGGTTTTACTTTGGTGTTGTAAATTTATTATTAGTGTTGTTATTTGTAGAAAAGAGACTTATTTCGTAGATTTTTATTTAACTAAGAGGACAAAAATTACAGTTTGCTGTTTGTATTGTTTTTTTACTTATTTTGTGAGTTATGTGTTGTGCCCAGTTTTCATGTTTTTATCAGAGAGTCGTTCACAAATTTCTGTGCTTTTAAACAAAAGAAAAAATTATACAATTTTGAAATTTTTTTAAAAGAATCTGTTTTATCGAAGCGATTTCCAGCTTTTCTTTTGCGGCGAAATCTCTTTGGGAGCTGCAGTAGTTAATGGTAAGCGCTAGGTAAGGTGTTATCACTGATGCCTGGACCTGCTTGGGACTGATTGGATCCCCGGTCCTCACCTGGCTTGGCTGTGTCTACCTTTTTTTTTTTTTTGAAGATAAACTTCATTAAAAACCAGCACAACTCGTCTCCAAGGAGGAGAGCGAGCCGCCACCAAAACTAATTACATCAAAGTTAAATTACACCAAGAATCCCAATCACATTCACTATATTTACTCCTATGTTTATACCATAAAAATACGCAAGCCTTCACATCCGCTATGATCTCCGCTCCTTTTGTCTGAATACCTCTAAATATTAAATCGTTGCGAGCCTTCCATATACGCCAACATGTAATAATTATAATCCCTTTTATCGCCTCTTTATACTTGGGAGTTGGGAGAACGCCTGCTACTATTTGCGACTTCTATTAAATCTTTGTTTATACTTGGGAGAACGCCCGCTACTGTTTGCGACTTCTATTAAATCTTTGGTGTCGAACGCAAAAATGTTTGGAATGCCACACCAACTCGATATCGTCTGCCAATTCCCGTCCGAAACTGCACACCCTGTGAATATATGCGCAGCCGAAACTGGCTGTGTCTGGCAATGAATTCCTAAATACATGTACGATTGGTGACACTTTGTCATCATGAAGAAGCATCAATCAGCACTCGAATTCTTCCACGTTGTTCACTTGCCACATGAAGAGAGCACATTTCTCTTGACATTTTTAACCATTAAATCTAACCAACATACCTTCTCATAGGGGTTTAGACCTTGACTTACTACAAGTGTACTGTCCAACCTTTATTCATTTTTGATGGGTTGTACCTTTTTTAAATTTAGTTAATAATGATAGTAGTTTTCGCAATTCTCATATTGAGATAACTGGAGAACGTTTACACATTGTTTGAACTTAAGTTATTTAGAGGGCGTTTGGGGTTGTGTTTTGAATCTAATTTTTAGATTATTGCACTTTGGAAACGTAGATAATCAGTTTTTAGTGTTTGGTATTGTGTTTTGAAAACGCAGATAATCAGTGTTTTAGGCTACCAAAACGCAATAATATATAAACAACTCTACCCCTACTTTTCCAAAACGCATAATCTGTTTTGAATAATCAATCCCAAACACCCCCTTAGTAGGCGATATTAATAATGTAGGGTCAAGTTATCATATACAGTGTAAAATAAATGTGAAAGGTGAGAATGATACAAAAAATACAATATATAATGAAGAGTTAAGTTCCTTTTCAGTCCTTGTGGTTTGCTCAAAAAATCTATTTCAGTACAAAAGATTTTTTTGTCTTTTTTAATCCAATAGTTTAGCTTTGGTATCTATTTAGGTCTATTCCACTAACTCATCCATTTGCGTTGTCCTTTTTAATCCAATAGTTTAGGTTTGGTATCTATTTTGGTCCATTCCACTAACCTCATCCATTTTCTTTGTTAATTTCTTAAGAAAAGACCAAAATGCCCTTATAATTAAAAAAACTAATATATAAAAACCCTAAATTCTATTCCACAACATTAATATATAAACCCGATTATATTAAACTTAATCATATTTTATGGTTTTCTTGGAAGAAGAAACTGGGTGGATATTTCACATCTTCTGTCACTCTCACCTCCTTAAAATTCCGACCAATTTTGAACTCATTAACTTAAATGGAAAACCACAAACGATGTGACGTTTTTGAACTCATAGAAATTTATGTGTTTTTCTATCATGCGCTAGTAAATTATTGATATTTCAAATTTTCCACCTCTATTAATTTTTCCATTAATCACCTCAAATATTCTAGTTGTTAATCCATCACACAAACTGAAATACAGAAGAACAAATACTAAACATGCGTTTCTCTGCCGATTAATTTGTCGTTCTTGATTTAGACATCTAGTATTCGTCGTGTATACGTAAACAAGGGGATCCAGATCTGACAAAAAAATAAACAAATTTGAGCGAAAGAACTTTAATGGCAACTACTAATTCGCAGTATAAGCTAACAAACATCAACAATCTCCATCATTAAGTAAAATTGTATACATACAAAAATCGGTCGGAATTTTAGGGAGGTGAGAGTGACAAGAGATGTGAAATACTCACCCGGTTTCTTCTTCCGAGATAATCATAAAATATGATTAAGTTTAATATAATCAAGTTTATATATTAATGTTGTAGAATAGCATTTAGGGTTTTTATATATTAGTTTTATTAATTATAATGGCATTTTGGTCTTTTCTTAAGAAATTAACAAAGAAAATGGATGAGGTTAGTGGAATGGACCAAAATAGATACCAAACCTAAACTATTGGATTAAAAAGGACAAAGAAAATGGATGAGTTAGTGGAATGGAGCAAAATAGATACCAAACCTAAACTATTGGATTAAAAAAGACAAAAAAAATCTTTTGGACTGAAATAGATTTTTTGAGCAAACCACAAGGACCGAAAAGGAACTTAACTCTATAACGAAATATAACACAATGGGTCACAAAATATAACACAATGCAAAAGAAAATGTAACATAATGTTGAGGAAAAAAAAAAGACACAATGAATAACAAAAATGACACAATAAAGAAAATAAGAGTTGGCTTATTATATCGATAATTAATAAATTATTAATTTAAAGAGTTGACTTATATTCGTGAGCAACTCTCAAATTAATGCATTGACCTTCAAAATTTTCATGTTCCACTTTACCTATTTGAATAAAACAGAAACAAGAACCTTTAAAATTTTCATGTACATTCACACATTAATGAACTTATCAAGTTCAATGTACATAGATCTAGATTTAGAGATGAACTAAATATAGATTTGAAGTTCACAAAATAACAAGTGGCTATAGATTCATTTTTACTAGACAATCGTAGAATTTTAGAATATTTTAGTAATTATTAATTTATAGTTTCGCTAGAACCAATATATTTACATTGGGATTTCAAAAAAATTATTATCTTAATATCAATTGGGGTCCAATTTTATACTGGTCCTAAGTTGGGACCGGACAAATTATTAATTTTATCAAGGGTATTAATTTATCAAGTATTGAATTATAGTGGTTCTACTTTAATTTCTTTTTTCTTAACAGGTGGAGGGTTCAAATCCTAAAAGTATATCATAGAGCTAGTGTCTTCTTTTCATTTAAAATTGAAGGGGAAGTATTTAAGATTGAAGGGTTCAAGTTATATAATCTACATGTATAAGTGGCTAATATGTAGGGATGTCAATCATATCTCAACTCAAAGGGTAAACTCAAAACTTGATATATTTGAGATGGGTTTGGGTTAGGTAATCAAGTATGATTTCGGGCATGAGATTAATTTTTATTTTTTCACGGGTTTGGGACGGGTTTAGGATTTAATGATATATCCGATTACCTGATAAAGTATACCCATTTACCCACTTATATACCCAATATAGTTTCTTTTTTGTTTAAATATGTATACATAATATATGTAATATATCCGACTAGATTGTCATCCTATGTTGAAATCACCAAAAATTGGCATATAGTATATTCTTTATCTATGCATTTGAGTGTTTTACATATATATTTAAGTATTTTATTTATATACATTGTAGACATTTATATATATATTTGATTATGCTAAATGCAATTAGTTAGTAGTTACTCGATACATACCCGACATGTTTGGGGTCAAATATACCTGACGAGTAATTTTTTTAAATTAACGGGTTTACCCAGAACCTGCTGGCATACCCGATACCTGACAGATAACTACCTGATAGAATCCCCATGAATTTTGGGACGAGCTTGGGACAAGCATATCTAATCGGTTTTTGGGTTGGAATTACATAAACCCATCTCAAACTTGACCGTTATCATCCCTACTAATAAAAGCAGGTCAATATAATTACATACATGGTTGTAAAAATCCCGTCTAACCTCTGATTAATCACTAGTTGGTGGCTGTCTAGCGATTCCAGCCAAATTCCGGTCAAAATCTGTAAATTTTGGGTCAAATTCAGACCAAAACCTTTAGATTTTGGCGAGCAATCCTATATACTTACATATATGAGTCGAGGAAGGGGTTAAAACATGGCTGCCAAAAAAAACTACATATAAAATGTGTGCGTGTGTGTGTATATATATATAAATGAAAATTATCCTATATAATGAAATAACAGTCTCCATGAATAGTGTATGTGCCGTTCACTTGCTGCCACGTGGCAACAAGTGTTTTTTTTTTATTCCAGCTCTTTACGAATTTCGGTATTTAATTTTATGATTATCATTTATTTATAAGACTGGCCTACAGCCCAAGTGGTTTGGGTGTATGCTTGGGTTCGAATCTTTGGTGGTGTTTTTTTTTAATTCCAGATCTTTATGAATTTCGGTATTTAGGTTTATGGGTTCGAATCTTTGGTGGTGTTCCTTTTTTTTATTCCAGATCCTTACGAATTTCGGTATTTAGTTTTATGATTATAATTTATTTACAAGACATATAAATCTCGATCCGATTAATCCTTACTAATCTCAATTAATCACTAGTCGGTATCTCTCCAATTGACTAACTTCTAACGATTCCTACGATACTAATACTGAATTGGTGATTACATATGATGGGAAGATGTGATATCAAACATAAAATTTATCAAATATGTCATAATTACGTAATCATAACCGGTTAGCACCATCATCATTTAATCATTTTGGAGAAACATGACTGAGTTTATTCATGTGGCATAAAGCATATATAGTTGATCGTAGTTTAATTTCACCTTGGCCCTGTCTATTCCCACTCCCCACCTTCTATTTCCACCCCCTCAAAGCGCCTCGCTTAGGCCTAAGCGAGGCGCTTTGAATTCAATCAGAGGAGGTCAGTACGAGGGGGCAGAAAAAGCTGATTTTTAATTCGAAGCGCCTCGCTTAGGCCTAAGCGAGGCTCTTCGGATCAATTTTTTTTTTTTTTTGATCTTTTGAGTTAGTTTTTTGTTTTTTTTAATATAATTATTATAAAAAATGTTCTTTTGACAAACGTCTGGCTAACCTGAATTTCCTTTGGATCAAAATGTCAACTTTTTCCTGCCACCCTCGTATGGTTTGGCTAACCTGTCCAGTTATCAATCTCACTGTCCAACAACTGAATTTTACTTGCTTGCATGAAAAGTAATGATCTGAATTTTACTTGCTTGCATGAAAAGTAATGATCAGGAACATTCCAAATAACCGTCCAATTTCAGCTTTTGTTTAACTCATGATATATCCACCAAATCATTTCTTCAAGTTCATTTCACCAAAAAACGCATAACTGTAATGATCAGAAACATTCCAAATAACTGTTCAATTTCAGCTTTTGTTTAACTATTGTAACAACTTCCATAGAGAAGTTATCAATCTCACTGAGATGATATCTTCTCTTTAGGTTTTGGAATTAATGAGACAACTTTTCAGTTGTTATCCGAGAGATAGCGGTCAACGATGAAGACAACCTGAAAACAACCGGATACCATGGATCAGAGAGATTCAAGCTAATTAAACTCATATCTCAAGTCGGTGCAAGTTATGTTGTAGCTCATATGTTATTATCTCTTCTCTTATTCTCTCTTTCTCAAGTTCTCGATGGATTATTTGCTCTCATATCATGGATCAGAGAGATTTAACCTAATTAAACTCATATCTCACTGTAATGATCAAGAATATTCCAAATAACTGTATAATTTAAGCTTTTGTTTAACTAGCAACAGTCCAAATAACTGTAATGATCGCTACGGTTAGTGGATACCATGGATCAGAGAGATTCAATCTAATCAAACTCCGGGCAACCCTTGTTTGATTATACTCGTGTACAACCTTTATCTCTTTATGTATGAATAGTGACCCTCTGACAATGATCAGAAACATTCCAAATAACTGTAACCTCTGCGCCATCATCGTTGACAACTTTTAAGTTGTTATCCGAGAGATAGCGGTCAACGATGAAGACAACCTGAAAACAACCGGATACCATGGATCAGAGAGATTCAAGCTAATTAAACTCATATCTCAAGGTGGACTTAAGCACCTGAACGGGAAGTTGAAATTTTGAATGATGTTCGTTGACTGCACCGAACACACTACAATTATTCACTATTTTATACACACAACACAACTTCATCGTTGAACGTACTGTCTTCTTTGATCTTGATCTTCACACTTGCTTTTGACAAATCCATTGTTGTTTCCATAGACATTCAAGCAAACAAACAAACAAAAAGATGTTCGATCGGTCTTTGACAATCCCTTAACTAGTACTACCTGAATTCAAAAGGAGGCAAATCGTTTGAAATGGTGAATACATCTTCTTTGACAGAATTGGGATGATTTGCATGGAGGGTTATGTGCATCACGTATTTTCATTCTTTCCTTGATCTGCAATATTTGAAAATTATCATTTCTTGACATGCTTGGTAACACCATGATCTGCAATATTTGAAAATTATCATTTCTTGACATGCTTGGTAACACCTTGATCTGTAATATCTGAAAATTATCATTTCTCGAAAAGTAATTAAAAACACTTAAAAATGAATTAAAAACAATTGTTGCGAGTTAGGTTTAGTCGGAGGACCACGTACAATGATTCATCAAAGTTGTACAAAGCTGGATGTTTTTACTAGAAAACCAAAACGAGCAATTAACGAAGCGAAACTGAGAGATATAATTTTCTTGGCTTGGAAACAACTTAAAAGAACCAAAAATGAATTAAAATTATTTTTTGGTGATTAACAGATAATTTTAAAGAATTAAAAGAAAATCAATTTTTTTTTTAAAAAAGGCCAAAGCACCTCGCTTTGGTCAAAGCGAGGCGCTTTAGTGCCTCGCTTTGACCAAAGCGAGGTGCTTTAGTGGTTTGATTAGACCACAGGCGCCTCGCTTTGACCAAAGCGAGGTGCTTCGGCCTTTTTTAAAAAAAAATTTGATTTTCTTTTAATTCTTTAAAATTATCTGTTAATCACCAAAAAATAATTTCATTTTTGGTTCTTTTAAGTTGTTTCCTAGCCAAGAAAATTATAACTCTCCGTTTCGCTTCGTTAATTGCTCGTTTTGGTTTTCCAGTAAAAACATCCAGCTTTGTACAACTTTGATGAATCATTGTACGTGGTCCTCCGACTAAACCTAACTCGCAACAATTGTTTTTAATTCATTTTTAAGTGTTTTTAATTAGTTTTTGAGAAATGATCATTTTCAGATATTACAGATCAAGGTGTTACCAAGCATGTCAAGAAATGATAATTTTCAAATATTGCAGATCAAACATTTAAAGATATATTAACAAACATTTAAAAATAACTTTTCATGCAAAGTAGGTAAAAATTCAGTTGTTTTACTAATTTGATAGTCTTGATACTTTTAAAAATCGTTTTACTAATTTCCAATTCTTGATAATAATAAATTATTATAATAATAAAACAAAGGAACTAAATTACAAATATAATAAAAAATAATAATAATAATGTAATATAGTCATTGTTAATGCTCAAAAAAGTCAACCTTTGTTGACTCATAGGAGTCTTGAAGACGAAATGAATTTTACAAGATACTTGAAACAAGGTATGGATATGGAGAATAAATATTTGACTATACGTGGTTGATGATGTCAAGTTTAAGTCGTTGATTCATTTGGAAATCGAAAACGCCTATCGTCACTCTGTATAGAGAAGAAAATCAACAACCGAATATTTAGTTCTCTCCGAACTTCAGCTTCCAAAATACGACGTCGTTGTAGCTCATATGTTATTATCTCTTCTCTTATTCTCTGTTTCTCTAGTATGAATAGTGACCCTCTAAGTGTGGTATGCTCAAAGATTTAATTTAAAAATATTTTGTAAGGATTTATTTATAGATTAATGAAACAACTTTTCAGTTGTTATCCGAGAGATAGCGGTCAACGATGAAGACAGCCTGAAAGTGGATACCATGGATCAGAGAGATTCAAGCTAATTAAACTCATATCTCAAGCCCGTGCAAGTTATGTTGTAGCATCTTTGATCATCTTCTTGTAATTACTTGACAGATATCTCTCTGAGATGATAGCTTCTCTTCAGATTCTGAAAGTGGATACCATGGATTAGAGAGATTCAAGCTAATTAAACTCATAGGTAAGAACATTGTGGATGAGGATTGTTTATCTTCCCATTGATTTCAAGTATGTTGCCAAATAACTGTTCAATTTCAGCTTTTGTTTAACTATTTTAGCAACTTCCATAGAGAAGTTATCAATCTCACTTCTCACTGTCCATGTTTACCTTCAACGTCCAACGGTAATGAGTAACCTAGTAACCTCTACAATGATGTGATTTGTTTTTAAATAAGGAGGTATATGTACAATGAACTTTTTACGCTAAATAAAACCGATCAATGGCAGGTTTGCCAGAGGGTCACTATTCATACACACAACTTTTTGCTCTAGTGGTGTGCTCTACCTTTTTGACAAACACCTGGCTAACCTGTCCAGTTATCAATCTCATTGGCAATCATCCGCTGCATGCTTTTCGCAGCCTTCACTGAAAAAGAACCCTAGTAGTGGTTTTCATCTCTTTACCTGTAAACTCATATCTCAAGTCGGTGCAAGTTATGTTGAAGCTCATATGTTATTATCTCTTCTCTTATGCTCTCATACCATGGATCAGAGAGATTTAAGCTAATTAAACTCATATCTCAAGTTGGTCTAACAACTGAATTTGACTTGCTTGCATAGGAATCTTGTACAAAATCATTCTCACATGAATATCCTTTGATGAATGTATTAGGGGTTGGAAACTCTGAAGACCAATGACCCTCTAGCAAACCTCCGTTAAGGTCTTCAGAGTTTCCATGGGAAGGTAAACATATATAACATTCTCTTATTCTTCCCTTACAAATCACTTTGCCATTAATACAAATCACATTGTGCATGACATTACATTCTGCATGTGTCATTTCATAACTTGCACCGGCTTGAGATATAAGTTTAATTAGCTTAAATCTCTCTGATCCATTGTATCCACTTTCAACTAAATCTTTTCTCTGATCGCTACAGTTGATTGGTATATAGAGAGCAAACCGACGATCATTCAAAATTTAAAGTTACCGCTAACCTCTGTGCCATCATCGTTGACAGATATCTCTCTGAGATGATAGCTTCTCTTTAGATTCTGATTGCACCGGTGGAATTGGAATTGGAATTAATGAGACAACTTTTCAGTTGTTATCCGAGAGATAGTGGTCAACGATGAAGACAACCTGAAAGTGGATACCATGGATCAGAGAGATTCAAGCTAATTAAACTCATATCTCAAGCCGGTGCAAGTTATGTTGTAGCATCTTTGATCATCTTCTTTGTAATTACTTTTTATTGTTTCGGATTGTAATTACTTTTTATTGTTTCGGATTGTAATTACTTTCTATTGTTTAGCGCCGATCCGATTGTTAAAAGTATCAAGACTATGAAATTAGTAAAACAACTGAATTTTACTTGCTTGCATGAAAAGTTCAATTTCAGTTCAAACTTTTCAAACACCTGCAACATCTCAAGAGTCGAGGTCCTCTGAAAAAGACATCGTACAATGATTTGGACTTGCAATTTTTGGACTTGACAGATATCTCTCTGAGATGATAGCTTCTCTTTAGATTCTGAAAGTGGATACCATGGATCAGAGAGATTCAAATAACTGTTCAATTTCAGCTTTTGTTTAACTATTTTAGCAACTTCCATAGAGAAGTGATTTGTTTTAGATAAGGAGGTATATGTACAATGAACTTTTTACGCTAAATAAAACCGATTAATGTTATCTTTCATACAATTTAAGTGTAAAACTGATAGTTAACTAACATAATGATGAAGAAGTTAAACCATCAAAGCCCTTTAAAATACCTTGATGATCAGATGTTCAACTACTTTGATCAAGATGACATACACCTAATTTACACATATCCTTTGATGATGTCAAGTTTAAGTCATTGACAATGTTGAGGGTTATTACTTTGTTTAAGTCATTGACAATGTTGAGGGTTATTACTTTGTTTTTTAATTTTTTTTAACTTTTTATAATTATTAAATTAAAAAAAAACAACTCAAAACATCAAAAAACTACCAAAATAAATTACCCCCTCCAAGCGCCTCACTTAGGCCTAAACGAGGCGTTTGGAGGGGGTTTAAATAGAAGCTGGGGGGTTTAAATATCACCACCCTTTCACCTTTTATAATTACAAATTATTATAAATACGATACATGTATGTTGTATTTGTTTGTTTTCCAAAGAGTTGTATTTAAAATAAAGTTTTTTTTCTTATCATAAATCAGTACCATAACAAACTGAACTGGTAATAATTACACAATATCAGTATCGGTATTACCGAAACCGACGAAACCGATATTAGTATTCGTTAATACATGTCAATATCTGTTTAGGCATATCACAACTTTATTTTTTGGTAACATGGGACAACTATTGTGTAATTAAAGCATTGTAAATATTTTTTTATCTTGCAATAGACATAAATTTTTAACGAATCAAACCAATACCGTCCGGACAATATCGGAAGCAATATTGCTATTAATTTTATGATTCGATACGAGTCTGATTCGATACGAGTCGGCTTCGGTATTCTTCGGTATTTTCTTTTATTAGTTTTTATTTTTTATTTTGTACACATAACTTTTTTCCGAACCAAACCGATACTACAAAAATAATATCAAAACTGTACTGGTATTCATTACCTGGTTTTCGGTTTCGATACAATTTTTTTTCACTATTTATTTTACTATCGTTATCGAAGTGGCACAATGCAACTTTGTAATTCACAACTTTATGTTTATAACTTTTATTTGATAAGATTAACACTTTTGCAAACATTATTTTATGTTTTGTGCATGCACCATCGAATTTCTAACGTATCACGCGAAAAGTATACCGCTGCTTATTATTGTTTGCTTGTGTTCGATTTAATTATTTTACAAATTAACAAAATATCATAAATTTTCACCTAGGTATTAAACGCAAAAGTATATAATTTTGTTGTCAATACTTATTTCTCTATAACAAATTGAACTTCTTGGGTCGGCTTCTACAGTCTACACAACAAAAAAGTTATTGATAAGAATTGTATAGAATCAGAGAGGAAATTGAGAGTGTTATTTTAATTCTTAGAGAGATCATAAGTTCATCCAATACAAGAGTATATATATATGTAATCTAATAACTGTAAAGTAGTTATATGGGGATAAAAACTATCACTTGTATATCTGATTTATAACACTCCCCCTCAGATATACATTAGTATTCATTATACATTATTAACAACATGCTTCGGGATGATGTTAAGTCGGTACTTCAGGACCTATAATATAAACTGATACTGCTGGATCAGTTATGCTGCCTCGTTAAAAACCTTACTAAGAAAACCCAATGGGACAAAACTTAGTCAAGGAAAAGAGTACAGCGTGTATAATGCTCCCCCTCAATTTAACTAACGTCTTTCAATCTTCGGAGCCCGATCTTTTGTGATAACTGCTCGAAACTGCTTCTAGGTAAAGATTTTGTGAACAAGTCAGCTAGATTTTCACTTGACTTGATTTGACGAACATCAATTTCCCCTTCCTTTTGCAGATCATATGTCGAGAAGAACTTTGGTGAAATATGCTTTGTTCTGTCACCCTTAATGTAGCCTTCCTTGATTTGTGATATGCAAGCAGCATTGTCCTCATAAATAATCGTTGGGTCCTTCTTGATTTGTTCTAATCCACATGCTTCTTGTATATGATTGATCATTGATCTCAACCACACGCATTCTCTACCAGCATCATACAATGCTATTAATTCGGCATGATTTGATGATGTTGCTGTAAGTGTTTGCTTAGTTGACTTCCAAGAAATTGCTGTGCCACCGTATGTGAATACGTAACCTGTCTGAGATTTTGCTTTATGAGGATCAGATAGATATCCGGCGTCAGCATACCCAACAAGCGGGGACTTGTTATCTTTTTGATAGAAAAGACCCAAGTCTTTTGTCCCGCAAAGATACCGAAATATGTGTTTTATTCCGTTCCAATGTCTACGTGTTGGATTCGAGCTATATCTCGCTAGTACATGTACTGCGAATGCAATATCAGGTCTAGTGTTATTTGCGAGATACATAAGAGCACCGATCGCACTTAAGTACGGTACTTCTGGACCAAGTACTTCTTCGCCTTCTTCTTGAGGTCGATAAGGATCCTTATAAGGATCAAGCGGTCGGATAACCATAGGTACGCTAAACGGATGAGCTTTGTCCATATTAAAACGTACTAACATCTTCTGGATGTAGTTTGATTGATGGACAAATGTGCCATTGCATAAATGCTCGAATTGTAAGCCGAGACATAGTTTTGTTATTCCAAGGTCTTTCATTTCAAATTCGTTCTTTAATAATTGAGCAGCTTTCTCTATCTCTTCATGAGACCCGATGATGTTGATATCATCAACATAAACTGCTATTATTGTAAACTTTAAGTTTGATCTTTTTATAAAGACACATGGGCTGATTACATCAGACTTGTATCCTTCCTTTTCGAGATATTTACTTAGTCGATTGTACCACATTCGACCAGATTGTTTGAGACCATATAAAGATCTCTGGAGTTTTATAGCACACATATCTCGAGGTGTTGATTTTAATGCTTCAGGCAATTTTAATCCTTTAGGGATTTTCATGTAGATGTCATTTTCAAGTGTCCCGTATAAGTATGCGGTGACGACATCCATAAGTCTCATATGAAGTCCTTCAGAGATTGTAAGACCGACTAGAAACCTAAGGGTTATCGCATCCACTACAGGGGAATACGTTTCCTCATAATCAACTCCTGGGATTTGGGAAAACCCTTGTGCTACAAGTCGTGCTTTATATCGTACAATCTCATTCTTTTCATTTCTCTTTATTGCAAACACCCATCTATAACCTACTGGTTTGACGTCTATGGGTGTTCGGACTACAGGTCCGAAAACATATCGCTTTTCGAGCGAATTTAATTCGGCATTTATGGCTTCTTGCCATCTTGGCCAATCATTTCTGTGCATGCACTCTTCTAGAGTTTTAGGTACGTAATCATTTTCATTTATTACATCCGTTGCTATAGCATATGCGAATATATCGTCAACACGTGTTTTATTTCGGTTCCACATTGTACTATTTTGTACATAATTGATAGAGATCTCATTTTCATTTGGTACCGTTGTTTCTTCAACAATTTCATTTTCCTCTGGAATCATATTTGTCTCTTCTGGGACATTTACCTCTACTGGGGTTTCATTTATAATATTTTGTGCGTTTTCACCAACTGCATTATTTTGCTCTTTTCGTTTTCGTGGGTTTTTGTCTTTGGAACCGATTGGTCTTCCACGTTTTCTTTGTATTGTAATCTCTTCAGGGATTACCTCAATTCGAGCAGGTGTATTTGATGCTGGTACATGTGACTTTGTCACTCGATTTGTGTCTGTGAATGCATCTGGTAATTCATTTGCTATTCTTTGCAAGTGTATAATCTTTTGGACTTCATATTCACATTGACCACTTCGGGGGTCGAGATTTGATAGTGATGATGCATTCCATGTTATTTCTTGTGTTACCAGTCTTTCTTTATTCTTATCTCCCCCTAAGACTGGGAACATTGTTTCATTAAAATGACAGTCAGCATACCGTGCTGTAAACATGTCTCCCGTCAGAGGTTCTAAATATTTGATAATAGACGGAGAGTTAAAACCAATGTAAATGCCCAGTCTTCTTTGGGGTCCCATTGTGGTACGTTGTGGTGGCGATATTGGTACATATACCGCACAACCAAAAATTCTAAGGTGGGATAAACTTGGTTCTCGTCCGGAGACCAGTTGTAATGGGGAGTATTCGTGATCAGCAGTTGGTCTTAATCTGATTAGTGCAGCGGCATGCAAAATAGCATGGCCCCATGCAGAAGATGGTAGTTTACATCTCATGAGGAGCGGTCTAGCGATTATTTGTAATCTTTTAATCAAAGATTCAGCTAAACCATTTTGTGTATGAACATGAGGCACTGGATGTTCAACATTTATCCCAATTGACATACAATAGTCATTAAAAGCTTGGGATGTAAATTCTCCTGCATTATCCATCCGGATGTTTTTAATTTGATTATCCGGGAAATTAGCTCTTAACTGTATTATTTGGGCTAAAAGTCGGGCAAATGCTACATTTCGAGTAGCTAGAAGACTCACATGTGACCATCTTGAGGATGCGTCAATTAAGACCATGAAATAGCGGAATGGTCCACATGGAGGGTGTATGGGCCCACAAATATCCCCTTGGATTCGTTCTAAAAATGAGGGGTTTTCATGTATCAATTTATTTTGTGAGGGCCGAGTAATAAATTTGCCCAAAGAGCATGCTACACATGATAAATCTTGTGGTAGCAAAACTTTTAATGTTTTAAGAGGATGTCCAGTAGCATTTTTGATTATTCTCCTCATCATTATGCTACCAGGGTGACCTAAACGGTCATGCCATATATTGAACGCATCTTTATCTAATAATTTCTGGTTAGTCACCAAATATGATTCAATAGGATTTATAGTAGTACAATATAATCCAGAGGATAACCCTTGTAATTGTTCAACAATGGTTTCTTGTCCATTTTTGTTGAAAACAATTTGAAGATATTCAATATTATTTTCATCTTTAGTTTTTAAATGGTAACCATTTTTCCGAATATCTTTAAAACTTAGTAAATTTCTTCTGGATTTACTAGAATATAATGCATTTTCAATAGTTAGTTGGGTACCCGAAGGTAGGGTTATGTGTGCTCTGCCAGAGCCTTCAATAAGGTTAAAGACACCAGAGATAGTACCAATAGGCGTCTCTGCAGGAGACAACTCAGAGAAAAATTTCTTATTCTTGAGAACAGTGTTAGTACTACCGCTATCTGCCAGACATTCATCACCAATAATAGCTCTGCTGGAGCTAGCATACATATTTCTTCAGGAAATAAAAGTAATAAAGATTAATACAAATTAGGAATTTAAACCATTTACATGAATTTAAATAAAAACATTACAAGAGTTTATACTAAACCAAGTAAAAAGTCATAGTTTGAAATTAAAGACCATAAAAGATACACAACATAATGTTTACACATACTAATGTTGATTCGCCTTCATTTTCTGCCTCCCATGTCTGCCATAATAATTTGCCACATTCGCTTCAGGGAATGGGCCTGTACCTGGGCGTCGCTATTGATGGTTTTGTAGTAAGAGCTTGTTGTTTTGCTCCGCGACCAAAAGACATGACATTAGTTCAGAATATTTTGTAAACTTACGTTCCCTATATTGCTGCGACAGGAGCATGTTTGAGACATGGAACGTTGAGAAAGTCTTTTCGATCATGTCTTCATCAGTTATATTTTCACCGCATAATTTAAGTTCAGAAGTAATGCGGAACAAGGCAGAGTTATATTCACTGACAGTTTTAAAATCTTGTAGTCTTAGATGAAGCCATTCGCAACGGGCTTTTGGGAGTAAGACCAACTTCTGGTGGTCAAAACGTTCTTGAATGCTTTTCCATAATTCAAGTGGGTCCTCAATATTTAAATATTCCCTCTTTAGATCTTCGTGAAGATGATGAAGAAGGAATATCATAGCCTTTGCTTTATTTTGAGGTAAAGTTTGATTACCATCAACAATTGTCTCCCCCAAATTATTTGCTGTCAAGTGAATTTTAGCATCAAGTGTCCATGGGAGGTAGTTGTTACCCGATATATCAAGGGCAGCGAATTCAAGTTTTGATAAATTTGACATTTTATCTACAAAGGAAAGAATCGTTTATTTAGAAACGAGTATGTATATATAATATATATTGTATGAGAACTTCAGGTCTCTTTAGTTAGAACTACGGGTTCTATGATAAGGCTATTTTTATTTACTATGAACGAATTTAAAAGTTTATGTATGAATTTTGTATTTTACAATGTACAAGTTGTATTAGTAACACTAAAATTATGGATTCATTCAAATTTTGAAAAAGTCGATTCAAATTCAACATCTTATACTCCGGGTTGTACTAACGATATCATTTAAAATCAATGAATTTAGACGTTTGTTTCAAAATTTTAAAACCGAACAAAAACATTGAAAAGAAATCGTATCGTGTGCAATTAACAAATAAATTATATGATTTGTATAAGAGTACAAATCGTGAAATGATAAAATTCTTCGGGAAGGAAAAAATTGACTTTTTAATATTTCAAAGACTTTCCAATATAAAAAAAAATTACATATTAAATATTAATATATAATATTCATTGGGTTAATGGAAGATAGGTGTTGTTGTGATGTACAAAAAACTTTTCAGGGATATATATAATATTAGACCAAGAAAAGTTCCATATTTTTCAAAGAACTGTGATAAAGAATCAATAGAATTCCAAAGAACAAGAACATTTCTCATAGTAAAAACCGATCACTAGAAAAACCACCAGTAAGTTTTCCAGATATCCCACCGACCGCGGCAGTCACGATGGTGAAAAATGAAATGGTTTAAAAATCGAACAGAATCGGTGAGGCGTCGACGGTTCGCCGTTGAGATTAGTTGTCGGTTATATTTTGTTGGTGTTTTAGGGGATGTAAGGAGATGTTCGTGGCGGCAGTGACCGTCGTTGAAGACAACAAGTAAGATTTTTTAGATCCCTATTTGTGTATTCTAAACTTAAAGAAAATCCCATTTCTTTTCATCCAAAGGATTAGATCTATAAACTTATTTGTAAAATCATTTAGAAAAATGTATCATCCTTTCTGTGAAGAAAAAAAATTTCATCGTATATGTAAAAAAAAATGTATTTTCTAATTATCATTTTGTGAAATCAAAAGTCGTGTGTTATCCTTTGGATGCAGATCTATATGGTACAAAAAAAATGTAAACATAATCTACATAGTATGAAAACTTTGATGATGTGTACCCGGAATAGATACAGACAAACCTCCGGCGTACTATGTGGCGTGAAACAAATGTTGAAGATCTGTGTCAAACGATGGAGGATCTGTGGAAAATGCGTTGAAGACTGGTGGGAATTTTCGGTGAAGAGCGAAAAAGTGCTGATAACGTGATAAGAATTGTATAGAATCAGAGAGGAAATTGAGAGTGTTATTTTAATTCTTAGAGAGATCATAAGTTCATCCAATACAAGAGTATATATATATGTAATCTAATAACTGTAAAGTAGTTATATGGGGATAAAAACTATCACTTGTATATCTGATTTATAACAGTTATTATTTTCTTTTCTTTTTTAACGACTACCTTTTTTTTATCGGCTAGCTCAGCTGGTTATTTTAGTATTTTGCTTTAGACGCGGAATCGGTTCGAGACGACGTCAAGATGCTTCAACTGAAATACACACAAGACCCTGGCCATGAATCAGAGGGCTGCCAGGAATTGAACCAAAGACCTCCACGAGCGGGAACACACCAAAAGTGTTAAACCCTCTCACCTCAACCATGTTGCCCTGGTATCATTGGCTTTTTTAACGACTACCTAACTTACTTTTAAATTGCTCATATGTCTACACGTTGCAGGACTTTAACTTTCCGTCTAATAGATGAAAAACAGACGCCTTATCACCATATAGGCATACCATGTCCCTCAAAGACTGTTATTAACAAGCCCAATCCCATAATCAAGTCAAATCCTAGGAATTCAAGGCTGCAAATTTTGAGTTTAGTACTACATCCTAAATTGATTGGAAGCAAATAATCTCCATTTGGTAAGGAATTTTCAATTCAACTTCTCAATAGTAGGAATTTTCGTAGATTTTATATCGACGCATTTAATTTGTGGAAATATAAGCTTTTCAAGACGTCTAATCATATATGAAATTTAGGATGTGTTGGTTAATTTCAATTATTAAGCTAGTGGGTGTAGGAACCCGTCCCGGCTCGTCTTCCTCCCGTCCTTGTTCCCTACACCGCCCCCTTCACCCGTCTCCGTCTCAAACGTCCCATATGAGACATGGGAGATGGGCCAAACACATTAAATTTTTTGACCGTTAGCTTTTTAAAACGGTAACTTAAAAAAAGGTTTTTTAATTAGGGAAAATGGAATTTAATAATCCCAACTTTGGGGGGTTGGAAGGCAACAGTCCCAACTTGAAAATTGTAACACAGCAGTCCCAACTTGTCAACATTTTTATTTTAATGGTCCCAGACTAACCTCAGTTAAAAAACTCTGTTAAGTGCCACGTGGGCATCCCACGTGGCAAGCCTACGTGTCAAAAAGTGCTGGTCTGTAAAAAAAAAGGGTGGGGCCATGTCCACGTCATATATTTATAATGTTTTAATGTTTTTAAAAAAAAGAGGGGCCCACAAATTTAATAATAATAATAATAAAGAATTATATAATATATATATATATATATATATAATATTACATCTTCATCATCATCATCTCTTCATCATCTTCACCACAATCACAACCACCTGCCACCACCATCAACCACCGCCACCGCCGCCATCTGCAACCACCTCCACCGCCTGAACCCACCATTCTTCTCAAAACCCCATCAATCGTCACCACCTGAACCCACCATTCTTCTCAAAACCCAGATCAGTACATACATACAACCAAAACCCTTAATTAAAACCCAAATCAGTGTACATACATACAACCAAATCTGAACCAAAACCCTTAATTAAAACCCTAATCTGGACAATCGCCGCCATCAACCACCCGAAACCACCGCCTTCGTCACCATCAACCACCGCCATCAACCACCTGAAACCACCGCCTTCGTCACCAGATCTGAACCAAAACCCTTAATTAAAACTACCAGATCTGGACAATCGTCACCGACAGACTGAGTTGTAATTAGGGTTCCGACGAGGTTGAACGAAGGAGACGAAGGCAGTATGTCACCTGGTCCAGGTGATTTAGGGCGGAGACAAACACCTAATGGGGGGAAGAGAAAGGCGAAGAGGATCTCCAACAAGAGAGCACAACCTGATGACATTTTTTGATGATTTGAAGGAAGATTTAGGATGGAGTTTATTAAGGAGCAGAGTTTTTTTTTTGGGGTTGTGATGAATGTGAGATTTGTGAGATAGAAAGCACAATAAATAATTGTGATTTGTGTGTGCACATTCTATTATCAGTACATACTCTCTCTCTCTCTCTCTCTCTCTCTCTCTCTCTGTGTGTGTGTGTGTGTGTGTGTGTGTGTGTTTATATGTGTGTATATAGGTGGTGGCAGGTGGTTGGTGGTGGTGGTGGTGTGGGTGGGGTGGTGTGGGTGGGGTGGTGTTAGAGAGAGGGTGGTGTTGGTGGTGGTTAAACAATTTAAAGATTTTTTTAAATAATTAATAGATTTTTTTTTAATTGAAAAAACAAGTGGCCCCACGTTTTTTACCAGGTAGACATACTGTGCCACGTAGGCTTGCCATGTGGATTGCCACGTGGCACTTAACAGAGTTTTTTAACTGAGGTTAGTCTGGGACCATTAAAATAAAAATGTTGACAAGTTGGAACTGTTGTGTTACAACTTTCAAGTTGGGACTGCTGCCTTCCAACCCACCAAAATTGGGATTATTAAATTCCATTTCCCCTTTTAATTATAAAAACAACTCCACTCACCTCATTTTTTATACAAAATCCACTCTACTCACTTCTTTTCTCTTTAATATTTTATAAACTCTACCTTTTTATACAAAATAACATGGAACCATTCAATCCCTTCAACTAAAACAACCCAAATAGCCCGAATCATCCAAACCCGAATCCAATGGCGGGTTACACCCCGGTATTAAATCCACCAATCTCGCAACAATTACCACCGTTAAGGGCGATCCAACAATTCCAACAAAACCCGAACGCTTTCTCCCAATTTAATCCAATGCAATATATGCAAATGCAAAAATCGTTTCCCACTCCACAAGTACCTTTTCAAACAAGCCAACCAATTTCTCTATAAGCACCTCCAACAACATCACCTATCGGTCCGTCTCAACCCGTTGATGAGGATAGCGAAGAGATCTTTCCGGAAACTCAACCTTCGCCACCCCAAGCTAAAGGTAAAGGTAAATCTAAAGCTAAAGGTCCTGGGCGAGGAAAACCAAAAGATGGAGTAGCGAAGCAATGGTCTGATGTCAAAGAGGATGCGTTGGCTAAGGCGTGGCTTGCTCCGTCAAAACGCGCCGTTGTTGGTAATTTTTGTTTGCGTGTATATATATATATATAGTTTAAATTTTTTTAACTAATATAATATACTTGTAAAAATTGTAGGTACTAACCAATCCCAATAGGCTTTTTGGATCCATGTGGTTGAAAACTTTCATAAGTTCATGCAAGTCGAGCCGTATCGAGCTATAAATTCTATTAGCTTGAAGTGGAGAAAGATGAGCACCACTTGCGGTCAACTTAATGGTCATTATAACCAAATTAAATCGAACCCGCCTAGTGGGTGGAATGAGAAAAATATTTTTGAGGAGGCTTTGCGCAAGTATAAAATCGAGCATGAAAAGGCTTTCAGGATGGTTAGGGCTTGGTCGATTTTGAAAACCAATCGAAAATGGGCGACGGTCCCAAATGAGGTTCAACGCGCCAAACGTAGTAAACCCACCCACCAAGGAGGTCCGTCCGCGAGAGGCTCGCCCGTTCCAATTGACATCGATATCAACGAGGAGGCGAAGTTTCAACAGCCACCGATTGAGGAGGAGGAACGCCACATATGTTGTTAAATTTTCATTTGTATGTTTTTACATATTTTTTATGTTTTTTTTTCTAATACATAAATATTATGGGTACTAAATTAGGTCGAAGCTCGAAAGCAAGTGGTGGCTGGAAAGAAAATGTAAGACCCGACCGGTATAAACAAGGTTTAGCATCTTAATACACATGATTATGACTTAAAAGTTGGGTAAAATTAAAACTTGTCAGATGTACACGCAATCCCGTAGGACCATCATGTTACACGCGTTTCCGACTACAAGGCAACTATATAAAAAAGTTTACAGTTTAGTTTAAACCCCATTACGTTACAGTAATTTAATATGGAAGTATGCGGAAGCGTATTTATGAGATTAGCGCGCACGGTCCTTCAAATATGGCATGATCATCATCCGGGCTCCGAAACAAGATTACCTAGGGTTAAACATCATAAAATAACCCGTTAAACGATTAAACTAGTTGGAAATTTGAAAGCGGGATAACTTTTTCAATATCTGTCAAACTTTGCGTACCAGGACCCTCCCGCGTGACGCGAATGAGAGCCCGTCTCTGTCTCGCGTAGCGCGATGCCACTATATTCCAATTTTTCCTCTTTTTTTTTATACCCTGCACAATGCTGCCCTTATTCTCATGTTCAAGACCCTTCACGGGGACCCTTGAGGACTCGTTTATGACTTATATTTCTTACATCTAAGGTGCTAAGCCTCATGCTTAAATTCCCATTCGGTTTCTAACTTCTAACATGGTTCTCCTTTGCGCGGGTCATCCGGTATGGCTAGTTTATTTTAGGTTCATGCTTTGGACAACCATGGCAACATTTAACCATTATTTGTTTATCCCAAACCATTTAAACCTCTTCATGAATCCCACTATATCAATATGACCCCATAGGGTGTTTATGCCTTGAATAACGACTTTACCATTTCAACATTAACAAGATTTGGCTACATTGTTTAACCATCTATGCTCCTATACTTACTTGTGACTACACACACGAATGTTTTTTTTTTTGTAGGATACACATCCACCTTGGGCATACTACCGTTGTGGCGATACTCTCATGTCTATGACTCCTTGGACCATTTTTACTTGGTTTTACTCGCCCGGCCCATACATTTTCAAGGTGTAGCAATGTTTTCAATTACAAGCTTCTAAGGGGATCGTAGTAATCATTGACTCACGAAATGTACAACATAATGTTTACAAGTCTAAAAAGTCACAATTATGACTTACCTTATGTTTGCTTCCTTTTTAGCCTCGATCCAAGACTCCTTGGCTACCGAAGTCTCTCGCATTCGCACCTATTAGGCGAATGTTTACTTAGGTTGTTAGAAACCTATACTCAACGTGTTTACACATTTAGTTGTGTTTTATTGTTATACAAGTTTGCTAAAGTTTGTGTATGCCTAATTCATGTTTTAAGTCATACATGTTCAAACTTCCTATGTAGTTGTTGAAATCAACTCGTTTGACCATGCTACAATTATGTTTAGCTTTCCATTTTCAAGTATGTAGACTAAGGGAGCTTTCCAAGCATGTATAATACACTTTTCCCGTATTTTTCTTCAACTTTATATGACTTTTAGAAAATCATGCAAGCAACTACACTTTCATTTTTCTAACAGCTTTCAACAATTTTGAGAAGCTATATTACTTCATGTTTCTGACCCATTTATGATCCGTGTTTGCTTATTTGGATAAAAAAACACTAAAAATAGACTCAATAAGCTTTTTCGAAAATGTATAGAACACCCCAATCGGATAAATGGTTGATTTTATATGATTTTTTTAAGACTAATCAGACACTGTATAAAAAATGGTTGCTGTTATGAAATCACTTTAGGACCTCCAATAAACATTCCAACCTTTGGATATGACCATTAGTATGTTAAGAAGCTACTGCCAAAATTTCAATACGATCCACCGGTTATATTTTCGAAAAACAAGCTAAGACTGAAGCTGTGTTTTTAGGACAGAATTACCAAATACTAGATAGCATCAAAACTTCTTTTCTGGGCATTTCATCAAACACCTAGAGTGCATGATTTTCTTTATCATTCTTTACATGGTCAAATACCATATCCCAATTACCATTTGTCCAATTTTATAACCCATTACCATAATTTGGCTATTAGGATTGTTTAAACTACAAATACCACATCTTTTGCATTCTAAGAAACCATATAGAGATGTAGGTTCTTCCTATGTACAAAACCCACAACTTCCATGGCCCTAAAATTCAATAACTCTAGCTATATCATGATTTGGACTAATTCTTTCTCAAAGAAGGTTTCTGGGAGCAAGATTAATATCTAGACATCATCAAATTTAACATATCACAAGTTCTCTAATTTCTCATCCTCCTCATACACATACAAGGAGCAAGGAACTAAACTTTTAAAGCTTACCTTATGGATTAGGAGGGTGTACATGACAAGAATTCCCCACATGCACTTGATTAACACTTTGATTTTGGCTTGGATTGCACTTAAAAGATGAATTGTGTGTAGTGTGTGTGTTTGATGGTGTAGAGATCGATATTCATATATTGAATATCAATTCTCATCTCTTTTCTAATATAAGCCCTTGTCAAGTTTGCTAATTTGCCACATTTAGCCCATCTCAAGTTTCTTGTTTATTAATCCAACCTATATCACTAACTAAGTTAGTCTAGGTATTAAGTTTTAGCCTTGTTTTGGATAACAAGTTTAAAGGGGTTATTTCGGAGGTTAGGATTGTTCTCGCATTATTCGTTATTCGTTTGGTTTAATTAAACCTTAGTTCATCATATTAACATAAGAAGCAGTTTAAGAATTTGGGGCGTTACAGGAAATCGCATAGGTAGCGGGAGTGGGAGCGTTCTAGGCTTGACATTTTAACGACACAAATGGAAGGTTTCAACCGGGCACAAACCAAAAAAATAAAGATCAAGAACGAAAAGCTTAGGTTGATAGAGGAATCGAAAGCGGTGGAAGTGTTCAAAATTATGCCTACCAACCATTCAAGTTTTCCCAAAGAACAATCTGAAGTGTTGCAAAAAAAATCGTCAAAAGTGGATGTAGTTTATTACAAATTCAGAAAATCTTTTTTTTACGTTATGTTTTTTTTTTATTAATTTTAGTATTTATTTTAACTTTATATTGATTATTTGTTACTTTTAAATATAATTATAATTAATAATAAACTTAAAAAATTAATTAATTAATAATAAAAGGGGGAGGGTTGTCTTCACACCTTTAGGTTGTCTCAAAAAAGAAACTCACCCATCCTAAGTGACAAGGAGAACAATGATGTGTATCGGTTGGGATAGGATAACCCGTAGAGTGGGTAAAACTCAAAGAAACATAGATGAGAAGCCAGATAAGAAACTTAGAGAGAAATTTAGATTAATTCGTTTCATTCATAATATCCTTTACTCAAGAAGAGTATTTAAAAGGAATACAAGAACATACACTAATAACTAACTACTAACCCACTAATGCCCTACAAATAAGTAACATGGATATTATGGAGCATTCCCACCACTTCTTTTAGTTGACCTCATGACAAATTAAAAAACATAAATAAAATAATTAAACTAGCTAGTAAATTGCATGGCTTGAATGAAACATCCCAAACAACCTCCTGACTTGATCATGCATAAATACACCCTTAGTTTGTTATGTACCAAACTAAGGGTGTATGTTTGCACGATCAAGTCAAGAGGTTGTTTGGGATGTTTCATTCAAGCCATGCAATTTACTAGCTAGTTTAATTGCATGTACCAAACTAAGGGTGTATTTATGCACGATCAAGTCAGGAGGTTGTTTGGGATGTTTCATTCAAGCCATGCAATTTACTAGCTAGTTTAATTGCATGGCTTGAATAAAACATCCCAAATAACCTCCTGACTTGATTGTGCATACATACACCCTTACTTTGGTACATAACAACCCATTTGGATTGTCTTCAGCAAGCAACATATACCTTTTGGTAGGCAGGAAAAGACGAAAGAATAAAATCAACAGTGTGGGGGGGGGGGGGGGGGGGGCGGTAGCAGACCATGGGTTGCGGCGACTATGGTTAGTGGTGGCGGCGGCGACGAACGGTGGTGGTGGTGGTCGGCGACGGCGGTGGTGGGTGGAGGCGACGGTCGGCGGTGGTGGTCGGTGGTTAATGATGGTGGCAGTGATAAAACTTGTTACGTATGATACAAGTTACGAATACATGAAATGTGTATTCTTCCCATGTAATCCATACATGCATCTCAACTTAATCGGTGTGTGTCCTTTTTGACTAGATTCAATTCACTACGGAGTATAATTTAATGATAAATTTTACAAATACAATTTTATACTGTTAACATTTTTTTTTATATAGTGTTGAGACCATTGGGAGTAGGTTCTCATATTAATTTTATTGAAAATTTATACTCCCTACTATTTATTTACGATTACAAGATAAATTACTTATTCGCTTATACGTGTTTTTATTCTAAATGAACATTGTATACATACTTTTATTTAAGATCGTGACAATTTTATAAAGATGTATTAATATCTTTTTACTATAGTTATCAAATAAATCTTTTATATTACTAAAGAAAAATGAGTTAAATGCGAATTTCGTCCCTGAGGTTTGGTCCAGTTTGCCACTTCAGTACAAAAAAGTTTTTTTTTTTTGCAAATCAATACCTGAGGTTTGGATTTTTTTTTGCCAATTTCGTCCTTTTCACTAACTCAGTTAAAAAATCTCGTTAAGGTCAGGGGTAAGATTGTCATTTTACCTATAATTTAAGATTTTAATAATTTTTTTTATTTTTCCTAAAATATAACCTTATCCTACTCAACCCCCACCCCACCCCTCCTCTCTCTCTCTCTCTCTCTATATATATATATATATATATATATATATATAGGGTTAGGATCGTGAGAGAACCACATTGAGTTGTGAGAACTAGAGAACTCTTGTGGACCATTGATTTGGATGATCCTATGGTTGAGATTTAATCTTGATATTTTTTTGTCTTTACATGCTAATTAAATAATTATTAGTATATTTTAATACAAAAAGTACATTAAGGGGCATTTTGGTAAAAGCACCATGAAAGAGAAAATGATTAATATAATACTATTTTAATTTTTTATTCAATTATTCAAAAAAATCATTTTTAAATAAAATCCTGATGAGGATGATTTACCATGATTTACACTGGTGTAATTATTTACACTAGTGTAAACTGGCATACACAAACTTTTACAAAAATTATGCTGGTGTAAAATACCAAACAAACATATGATGAGGATGATTTACATTGATGTAATCCACCATGATTTACTCTGGTGTAGTTTTTTTACACCAATGTAAATCTACCATACACAAACTACTCCAACAAATGCAAACCAAAACATTTATAAAAAATGTACATTACATCAATGTAATAACCAAACATTTATAAAAAAAACATACTACACATTATTTAAAAAAAAACCCTGCTGCATCTTCGAATAAGCATCATCATCCATCAAACATCATCTCCTTCACATCAACTCCCTGCCAAAAACCCTGCTACACAAAAACCCTGCTACACAAAAACACTAGTGTAAAACCCAAAAACCAACATATATATCACAAACTTCAAAATAAAATACACTAGTGTAAAAACCAAAACTACGAAAAGATCTACACATCAAAACCTTTACAGATTTCGTATTTTGCACCGGTATTTTTACATAATAATAATAATAATAATAATAATAATAATAATAATAACAACAACAGAAATAATAATAATAATAATAATAACAGAAAAATAATAATAATAATAACAGAAAATAATAATAATAATAAAAATAATAACATAATAATAATAATAATAAATATAAACAGAAAAATAATAATAATAATAATAATAATAATAATAACAGAGGGTTAATAATAATAATAATAATAATAATAAATATAAATGGGGTACCTGATCGGAAAACACCGCCGGAAAACCCCCCACCACCGTCCTCCGCCTCCCCTCCGCCATCTCCTCCACCCCCTTCCACCCCCATCCGTTTCCCCTTCACCCCCATCTCATCCGCTGCCACCTTCACCATCATTCTTAGATCTGTTCGTAGATATGTTTAGATCTGTTCAGATCTGCAAAACCCACCATGTTCGTCTTCAACCCCTGCAAACCACCGGTCACCACCATGTCCGCCGCCCCCCTGCAAACCACAATCACCGGTGGAGAAGAGAGAGAAAGAAAGAGAGAGAGAGAGAGAGAGAGAGAGAGAGAGAGAGAGAGCAGAGAGAGACGACGAGAGAGCAGAGAGAGACGAGAGAGAGCAGAGAGAGAGAAGAGAGAGAGAGAGAGAGTCACGATTTGGGTTTTTTTTTTTTTTTTTTAAAAATCTGATTTAAAAATGGTATTTATGTGAGTGGGTGTGGGTGTGGGTGTGGGTGGGGTGGGGTGGGGTAGGGGAGGTGATAAATTACTATGCTACCCTTTCATTATTATATTGATAATATGCTTTTGTGTGGTCCAAATTGGTTCTCTAGTTCTCACAACTCAATAAGGTTCTCATATGATCCGGATCCTATATATATATATATATATATATATATATATATATATATATATATATTTTCTTCTTCATTCTGTGCACACTTCATCAACAACAACAATCAAAGCTTTTACCACAACCTTTCAAAACAAAAACAAAAAAAAACTTTTACACAAGGGATCTGAATTAATATACAGAGGCCATGAGCTTCAATCGGATTCATCAATTGTTTTATAATATATGGGAGACATCGAAACAGTGGCTTCGTTATTAATGTCTTGTTCCATATTTATTTCTACTATTCTAAATGATTTATTGAAGCATATGGTAGTGATTAGTGGTTTGGTGGTGTTGGTGTGGTGGTGATTAGTGGTTTGGTGGTGGTGGTGGGGTTAATTAGTGGTTTGTTAGTGTTGGGGAAAAGGGGAAGATACTGATGTTTTTTTTTATTAAAATAATTGTAGGGTTTCAAATGTCTAAATTGTCCTTCATTAAAGTGGTAAAATGACAATCTTACCCCTGACGTTAACGAGATTTTTTAACTGAGTTAGTGAAAAGGACGAAATTGGCAAAAAAATCCAAACCTCAGGTATTGATTTGCAAATAAAAACTTTTTTGTACTGAAGTGGCAAACTGGACCAAACCTCAGGGACGAAATTCGCATTTAACTCAAAGAAATATATATATATATATATATATATATTTCCTTGACTTTAAATAAAAAATTATCTTGTTTATCTTTAAATAAAAATATAAAACTAGATGTCATCTCTCATACAACTAATTATTATTTTTTTATTTTTTTAATATTTAAACAATAAAAAACCAAGTTACATATGAATAATGGGTAAGCGAGCAAAAAGCCGTGCCACTATCCCTTTTGAATCGCAAAGCCTATTCTACTAAATACAAGCCCTTGGTTCATCAGGCTCTGCGAGTCACTGTGGACCACCTTCTGCACCCGCTCCAAAAAGCGAACCGCCTCAGGGGCTAGGGATCCAAATGTGTCGAAGGCAAACGGAATGAACACGTGTTGATTCTCTAAACATGTTGCCTCGTGCTTAGCAATCTTCATAGATTCTGTCTTTAAAACCGCCTGTCCCAGAACGAAGCCACTGTCTCGCTGCCCCACCAATGGGGACACCCCAGTAAGGTCAACGCATGCATGCTTACCCCCCGTACATCCAAACACAAGGACGTCCGCAGGACACAGAGTAGATCTCCCCTTTCTCGGATCAGTCAGAAAGTTAACACGGGCTTCTTTTTTGGCTGAGATTCCGCCACGCTTAAGCACATCCCATAAAACATCTCTAACCCATTCATGACGATACTTGAACCTTGACAATTCCTTACAGTGAAGGGCATGCTCGCCAAATCTATCCAAACATGCTTTTTTTACAAATGGGGCATGAATCGTCTGGAGGGAAAAGAGGAATCGTGAGCTGGTATTTGAGGATGACTCTGTATTCAACTGCTGACATTCATTGTCCATGACCTTCAATGGGCACAACAGTCAAAAATCCTGGGCATGAGCCCCTTTGAGACAACCAAAAACTGCCTTTTAACGCGGGGCCATATCGAACCGCTTCTCCATATCATGTATGTGTTTACCATAAAGAGCACTCGCCAAAGTTAGTTGAGGTTTCTTGGGGGCGGTCTCCTTATCAGTAAAACCGCCTAAATCAAAGTTCCGGGAAAGTTGTTCTAATTATTTAATTTATTAAAGATTACTATCTATACGCAGTTACCTTTGAATTGAATTACAACTAATATATGATTTTGTTAATCGTTTTAAGGTTCGAATTTGAGAATTAGTGAATAGGTTAAAGAAACCATCTTGCCTGTGCTGGATAAAAGTCAAAGTCAACATTAACTAACTCGGTACGATCCAAAAATTTACACATTGGTAAATGAATAGTATATGTTCACATTTAGGTGGATTATTATTCGTGAAATAATTATCTGTTTGATCTCGAGGGACTTAATATTAAAATATATTATTTATTATTAAAGGAGAGTTGTGATTGTATAATGAAAGGGGTTAAAGTAAGTTTTAATTTTATAAATAAGGGGTTAACCCCAATCACAATTTTTATAAAAACAAAACCCTTTTCCTTTTTCTCTCTTATTTTCGGCTGACCCCAACCCAGAGCCGGATACTACTTATTACATAATTGCAAATGTTATACAACACATGAATTGCTAAACACTTTTTTTACTATATGTATTCAAAACATGGTATGCTCACCGATACATATTTGTATTAACATATACTATTTTCGTACATGTTTCAGGTTATTTATGAGATGACTTTTACGCTTTTGGAATTTTTACTTAGATTTTGGATTCATTATATTTCGGTTTTAGTTGTCACTTTAAAATTATTGTATCTTATACTTTTCTTTCAATGTAATGAATTATTTAATCAATATATCAATATTTACACTTTAGTACCATGAGCTTTTGAACAACCGTCACTACGTGACACCTCGGTGTTTCCGCCATCAGTTGGGGTGTTACAACTGTGGGTTGTATTTTTACTTTTCCAGGAAACAAGACAATTACCCAGAAAGACACAATACCTAGTAACAGATCTCTGAGTATCAGTACATTTTGCCCAATCTGAATCAGAAAAGGCACTAACATTTAGGGACTCACTCTTAGAAAAGTTTAAACCCTTTCCAGAAGCCCCTTTTAGATACCTGAGTAACCTTAGAGCAACCTTTAAATGACCATCTAAAGACTTATGCATATATTGACTTAAGTCATGCACAACATAAGCTATATCGGGTCTTGTGTGAGATAAGTAAATAAGTTTGCCAACTAACTATTGATAGCCAGTGACATTAGTGATAGGATTGTTATGACTTTTAACCAAATTTGTTATAACATGACTAGCTTCAATAGGAGTGGAAACAGGTTCGCAACCAAGCATCCCATATTCCATAAGAAGATCAGTGCAATATTTTCTTTGTGAAAGACAAATATCATTCCTATGTTTAACAACCTCTATTCCCAAAAAAATATGTAAGTTCACCTAAGTCTTTAATTAAAAATTTAGACTTACACAAACCTTTTATTTTTTCAATTTCAGAAATAGAATTGCCAGTTAGAATGATATCATCTACATACACTAAAAGAATAACAAACACAAAATCATGGTTTTTGACAAACATGCTATAATCACATTGACTTTGGACAAACCCAAACTCACATAAGGCTCTAACAACTTTAGAATTCCACATCCTATGAGCTTGTTTTAGCCCATACAAGGATTTCCTTAGTCTACAAACTTTATTCCCACCGTCACAATTGAACCATTCAGGTAAACTCATGTAAACTTCTCCATTTAAGTCCCCATAAAGAATATGGTCAACACAGATTATTCTTTTATTATCAAGAACGTAAACCTAATGATTCAGACCAGACTCAAGATACAAATAAAGCTCACTACAGCACTCAAAAACTCTCAACTGATGATTATTATCACACTAATCATCAAACAAACTACACAAAAGAATCAACAGATTACCAGATCAAGATGATCTGAGAAACCCTATTTTTAGAGAGAGAATACAGATGAACAAATGAGTATAAGAGATAAAAAGTATCAAAAGTAACAAAAGGAGGAATTGTGCAGCTATTTATAGCTGCATAATGTGTGCTTTTCCACAAAGATCAACGGCGAACAAAAGAAGAATCCAACAGATGAGAAACATTGTGCTTTCGCACACAGATTGCCAACCTGGCAACTCTCTCTTGAGTTGGGCCAAAGGCCAACAGCCCACAACTGAGAATGGCCCAAAGAACACAACCGAGCTCCCTTTAAACCAATGATAACTGGGCTCCTATAAGCAACCGGACTGGGCCTCTACAAGCAATCCAAACTCCGCCTCTACAAGCAATCCAAACTCCAAGCCCACCTGAAATAATCTTATGCAAAATATTTTATATATTGAAAAGAAAATATTTTGTTTATTAAAAAGAAATAAAATTGAAAAACATAGAAAATGTATTATTTTTAACACGATTTTTTATTTACTAGGTTAGAGTCCCTTACATTTCAGACTTAAACAAAAGATAAAATAAAAAGTGATAAATGACGTACATAACATAAAATAACTATATTTGTTTTAATTAATACTTGAAAAAACGTAAATAAAAAGTATCACATTATATCTAAGTTTTGTTTCTGGATGGAGTATGCTCCATCTTAATCAGGTTAAATGGGGTGAATAGGTTGAAATCGCTGACTACAACCTACTAAATTACTTCATGATATCAATATAATTTTCGTAACCATACTTCTACTCTAATAAATTACAAAATATTACAAGAAAATAAAAAAGACAAATGAAATAATACATGCTTATAAAGTCATAAGTAATGTAGGGGATGCACCTTTTCATCAAATCTAATAAGGTGAAGGGTTTGAGACTAACAATTAAATGGTAAACACCAACACTTTCTTAATAAGCTGCAAAGTTCAAACCAACAATAAGAGATCAACTATAAAACCCTAAACTTTCACTTTCCATAGGAAGACTGAATATTGTTAAACCTCAAAAGTCAAAGAATAGCTTTATGGAATGAAAATACTAGTGTTAGAAATAGTTATTTCGGCTAAACCACTTGGAATTGGTCAATTTGGGTTGTGTTAAAGTTAGTATGATTGGATAAAAATTTTAAAACACAGCTAGGATATAAAGGGGTCGACTGGTCAAACCGGTCAAAACCATTAAAAGTGTTTAAAAAATGCTTAACCCATAATTGATAACTTCATTAAAACTAAATACCGTACTTATAATATTTATTTTATAACATTTTTTAACAACATATTGAATATAGAATTGGACACCAAATGAACAACAACATGAGAATGCCGAACGAACCAATAGAGAACACATGCAAAACATGGAATCGAAGAAAACGGAATATGGAATCGAACCAAGTGTGAACACTTACGATCACTGATTGAACTTGAATGGTCAGAGTCCCAACTGAGATTGACGAGTCTGGATTTTGCATCTAATGTGAATATTTGATAATATCTTCTCATTTTGAAAGGGACACTTTTGTCATGCAAATAAAGAAGAGGAAATATGTGATTTTTAGTTAGGGTCGGGTTATTATGCGAACTTTTTAAGTTTTTTTAGGGAAAATCTACAATTACCTTGTAATTGCACGAGTTAAATAATGAAGATAACATCATACATGTAAATAAATTTGCCTGCTTAGTTGTTTTATAGATATCACATGTTCAAAGAAATTGAAATCAATTCCTGATAAATATATTAAACACCCATCAATAATCTACACTTAAATGTCAACTAAGGTATGAAAATCTTAAGCTCTAGGTCCCAATTTATGAAGATTCAAGCAAATTGATAACATTTATTCAAATCCAAACCAATTTTGTGATATATAATCCAATCATACACTATCTAAACTTTCCAACTAGCAGAAAATTTTACCTACTTACATACAAAAAATCATGATTTAGGGGTTTGTAATTCTATATACTCCATACCAAACTATCAGTATGGTTCTTGAAGAGGTATAAGGCTTTATACCGTGGCTTGAGAGGCTTTGGCTCAGGGAAATAAGTCGAAGCCCAAAGGGGGATTACCTCACCATGAAAGATCAAGCCAAGTACATCCCATCTTCGAAAGTTAAAGGCTCCGATAGAAAGTACAAAGGCCACAGAGAAGTACAACTTTTCTCTCTCTAACAAATACTTATGTACTCTCACAATCCGAACCTCAATTTTTCTCTCTCTAACAAATACTTATCCTCACGTTGGATGATGGTCACAGAGAGGCCCTCCATCCTCCTTTATGGCTAGCCTAACGGTTTTCTACCTTGTGCAGGTTCATTTAGAGTTTTTAGCCCACGATATCTTATTGACTTACCTTGTTTTCAAGCTACTTATAGGTTCGGTCGGTATTTTGGATCTTTAATTGGCGCCATCTGTAAGATCCATCCCATAATTTACATAGTTTTCACATAAATGTGGATCAAATTCTTAGGTCATAGTGGTTAAACATAGTTTCAAAACACGTTGATTTCAACAAACCATTTTCACTAACTAGGCAAGAGTTAAATAATGTTAACTAGTGTTTAAATGGCTAATTACATTAAGACAATGGTACATGATCCCAAAATAAAAGTGCGGAAGCGTTGAGGTAGGTATGCGTCCGTTCTTCAAAAGCGAGCTCAATCATCCTTCATCTCGTCTACTACCCGTACCTAGGGTCATCCACACAAGAGAACCCATTTAGGATTAGTAAACATGGTTAAAAGTGGGACAAAAACACAAAAAGGAAAAGGTTGGAGAACCTCGTCGTAGCTTACGGCCATCAAGCCGTAAGCTACAGCTTGAATTTTTTGTGGGCTGGCAGCGCCGTAGCTTGCGGCCTCCAGCCGTAGGTTACAGCTGGTGTTCTCTGCCCTCTTTGTGACGTTTAGACCGTAGCCTATGGTCTAAAATTGTATGTTATGGTTCTTAGCTGTTGTTGTTCCCTGCTTCTTATGTTCCTTAAGACCTGGTTTTACGCTTTTGAACAACCATGACTTACCAATTTCAAGGGCATCAATCCTAGGCCAATTCGCCTTATTTCATCATGTCCGTTCAAATCAAAATCACCATTAATCGATCTATTAACATGTCCTCATGGTCAATAAACATACAAGAGCTCTAGTTGACCCATTAAGTCCTCATAGAGCTAGGAACACGATTCGTGTGAGATCCTACAACCTTGTAGACTACCACTTAGATCATTGACTCGATTCACTGCAGTAAGGTATGCTAATGAACTAGGATCTAAAGTCAATGACTCAACTATCCAACTTTTTCATATTTAGATATTTTGTCATTCATCGATTGTAATATGCGACTCTTCGTGATCCCCAAGCTTCATGTTGTATGGTACACCTTCCCAATTAAGTTTTGATTCGAGATGGACGCACATCCATTCAAGTCATCCTACCATAGTGGCTTTGCCTCGTGTCCGTGACCACATGTGTCACTTACGCGGTCATTGTCTGCCCGGTCCAAATAGCTTGTAAGGCATCTTTATTGGAGAGCCATGAATCTCTTGGGAACCGCAATATCAATTTAACTACTAAGACACTTACAACGGTATGAAATTAATGTAAACGCGTATGTGTTTGAGTCGTAGAACAACTTACGTTAATCGTGGCCTTTCAAACGCAATTCTTTTCCCGCTTGACTTCCCGAAGTCTCTTGCTTGGTACCTAGAGATTGTGTCACACTTGAACAATCATGAAATTGTGATTAGACGCGATTTTGAGTGATCTATACAAGTTAACCACGCATATCAATACAATTCCTATAATAATATGAAATCGAGTTTCATTGTGTCATTTTATCATACACTTAGTGGGCGAGATTATACGATTATCATTTAATTGCTAAATAGACCACCAGGACACATATCCTATCCAATTTAAAGGTTGATATCATACATTCATCATTCAATCATTGAGTTTTTTTACAACTAAAGTTTTGAAGCACATGTATTTTACCACATGTTCATAACTTAGGTTTCAAAGACTTCACCATTTAGGTTATGTTACCCTGATTTTCTTCAAGATTAGTTAGTTTTAAGGTTCCCTTAAACTAGGGACACCATTCAAAGTTCTTAATTTATCAAAAGAATAAAATCTAAATTTTCCATTATCATTATATAGACGAAAATACATCAATTCAAGAGAGATAATGGTTACCTAGATGATCTTGGGACCTTAGATGGTCAAGTTTTCAATAATGCAAGGGTTATCACTTTGAGGGTTATCACTTTGATTTATGGCTGGATTGGGTAAGAAATATTGATTTGGGTTATGTGTGTGTAGAGTGTGTGTTGAAGGTGTGGTAATCGACTTCCAAGAGATGGAAGTTTATTTTCCTCCTTGTTGCACACTTAACCCCTCAATCACTAGTTTAATGAAATGATATAAATGGTCCCCCTATTTTGTTTCAAGATTAAGAATTTGTGAACTACTAATCTATTTGACTCTTGTGAAGCTTTTATCATTTATAACTAATACAGTTAATCACTCATTTTGTTTCTGATTAGGCCGCGTAATACGTATTTATTGCGATTAATATATAACGTGTTATAAAAGTTGGGACGTTTTACCATCCGTCTCTTAACTGTTTTCTTTAGTTTTCAAAAAACAAAGATCTATAACTTGCACCCATGATGACAATTTCAGAAGGTTACACGATTGAATATGTCACTCACATCGACGCTGATGACACGGTGATCATAGTGACATCTTCAATAGCAACAACCACGTCTGTCGCTCCCTCCCTGCTTGAGGGACGACATATCCCTAGGTCACAACCCCTTAATAACGCAGCTTCCAGACGTTCAGATCCACTGCCTGAATTTGATGAAACTTTCCTCCAAAAGAACCGAGAGTTCTTGCTTCGGTTAAAAGAACAGCAACAGAAGGAAGAAAACCTCTGGAGTGTTCATACTAATTTATTCCCCATCGAGGGATTCTCCATGTCGTCTGGAGCAAACACCAATCTCACCTCCAAGCCCATCTACTCCACCATTACTTCAGCAACCCCATTTTTAACCTCTAATGGACGTTTCATTCCACATGGGTATTTTGGACCAACTCCAACTGGGCATCTTGTCACGGAAAAAGGGCTCACAAGTTCGGCCCAGGAAGATGATGACCTCACCGCACCATATCAACAGACCTATATGGCTGCACACTCCATGTTTTCTCAAAGGATAGTGAATGCTCGACTACCTACAAAGTCAAAAATGCTTGTGACAGTAAAAAAAATATGATAGAACTTCTGACTCGGACGATCACATTTTTTACTTTGGGGGAACATCGGAGACAGAATTGTGGCCCATGCCTGCATGGTGCCACATATTTGCACAAACGTTAGCAGGGGCAGCATGAGTATGGTTTGATGGTCTACCACCAGGGAGATTGGTATCTAGGAAGATTTTCACCAGGCATTCTTACAGAATTTATCTTAACAACGCCGATGCTTGAAAGTTTAGGATCGTTGATGATCAAATACAATATAATCTACACGATGTATAAACCGAGAGGTGCGGAATCCCTCTCAATATAGCAAAATTGATGTTTGTAAGTCAAATCACAAGAAAGATATCATTTTCAATGTTTATCATAATCATTAACTTGAAATCAATCGATTACAGACTCGATAAATAGTTTCTAGAATATTCAACAGAGAGGTTTTGGCGCCTAGACTATGTGTGCAAAAATGACCAAAACTATAAACTCTCTAACCAACATTACATATATATAGACATCACCCATTCGGATGGTCGAGCATGCGAATGGCTCTTTTCCTATACGAATGGCTAAACTGTGACTCATTCGCATATGCTAAATAGTCATTCGCATCATCGATATTGCGAATGGACATTACAATTCAAAACACAAACTTAAACATTAAAGACAAACAAACTAAATGCTAAACCTGAAAGCTGCAGACATAAATGCATCTACAAACTCCCCCTTGGTTGTAGCTCGAGTTATTCACTTGTTATCACGTTGAATACCCTTTAGCTTGTCTCGTGCAATCGTCATCTTTCCCGCTTCAACTTTCTCTACTTGCTTCTTTTGAACTTGTTTTTGTAATCTCATTGAGTGCTTTCCCAAAACCCGTTATAATCACACCCTGAATGAATTTCAAATGCAAAGCACATCTTGACGACTGCTTGAAATCCCCATGCTTGTTTTATGTCAAGTGCTTCAAAATGAATTGGATTGAAATACAACGTGTCGATATCATTCCTCGAGCAATTCACCAACCACATCAGATCAAACAATTTGATCTTATTACACATCTTTGTCTTATCATCATCATCCATAACAATCACCGCTTCACCTGTTCTCCAATCATAGTACCAGAATGCAAAGTTCTTGCTAATATTTTGTTCAATCGGCATCAGCGGGATTTTCTTCATACTATCTGCTGGCTTATACTTAAGTGTCACAAAAGGAAGATTATTCTTAGGATCAATCTCTTTGTGAACCATTCGTTTCAGATACTATGGCTTGAACACGTCCCACTAAGTTAAGCTTTCACGAGTCATCTTCTCAGCCATCCATTCAAGTAAACCATAAGCTCCGATTAGTTTTTGTCGACATACATCTCTGACAGCCTAATATGGAAGAGTCTTGACAACATGGAATCTGCTAAAATAAAGAATACTCTTCTCCCATTTAATACCAACACAACGTAGCTATGGAAATAATTTCCAACTGATCGCTCTTCCCTTGAAGCTCTGGTTGTGATATCTGTAGAATTCGCCTTGAATAGCAGGGAGTGGACGGTTATTAGTCTCTTCATGAAGTCTTCTCAGATAATCTTTCAAAGCATCAGACTTCTTATATACATCTTCTTTTTCATCACATGTGAAGATCTCATCTATCACATCTTTACCTTTCTGTTCAGCCACAAAGTCAGATTCTTTCAGAATCTCATCATTCACGAACGGAACGCTTGTATTATCTTTGACATTGTAATATTCTGGATATTCTTCTTGAGATATGTCTTCTATTTCGATCTCATTGAAATCCACGTTCTTCTCGTTAGAATGATTACCTGGAGCAACAACTAGAATGTTAGGAATTTTTTGTTGTTGAATCAAGTCTTCAAGACTCATTCCAACTTGTTGTGCAACGCCTTCAAGAATTTCTCTAGTCATCTCAGCATTGACTTCTCCATCTTCAAGTTCGAAATCTTGATACTCCAAATAGTACTCATATCATCAGTAATGAATATGTCTCTGAACTTAGAAGTGAACTTGACTGAAATACGCCCACGCTTATCATCTGTTTTCTCTTCCCGGTTATCCTCTTCTTCATCTTCTTCGGATTCATCACCTGATTCTTCTTCGGTTTGTTATGTACCCTTCAACTTTGGAACTTTCTGGTATAGTTTGTCGATGATCTTCTTTAATTTATTGTTCCCTTGCTCCACCTCAGTAATTCTTCTTTCATTGTTGGTGTTGGACAGCTGCAACTTTGAGTTTTCCAACTTCAAATTAGTCACCTCGTGCTCAAGTTCATCTTGTTTGGCTTTGGACTTAGCAAAGATCTTCAGAATGTCTTTCTCGTTATTCTTCAACTCTTTGATCTCTTCTTGATTCTTCAAAGTAGTGAGTTTCTGGACATCGAAAGACTTCATGAGACGCGTGATTTGTTGTTGCATCAGATCAAGTGTCGCTTGAGACATGGTTGCAGTTCTAAGAGAAACAGATTCAGGTTCAGTGGAAGCGGAAGGCTTATTAAAGCTTGACAGCATCTTTTTCAAAGACTTTGATACACTTGATGGTTCACTGTGTGGTTGCTTGGTTGTTGGTTGTTCAGATTCGGTTTCTTTACTTCTTTTTCTCTTCTTTTATACTAAACTTTCAACTTCTTTGGCTTTTGAAGTTTCAGGTACGGTTGTTTTGGAAGTAGAAGTAGCAGCATATGAGGATCCAGTAGCTTTCAGTAGACGTTGAATATCTTTCTTTCTTTTAACCATATGTAACTCTTTCTTTGCCATTGTCTTCATTCGTCCACATTTTGTTGATTCAAGGGCTATTGGAGAACCAATTAAGTCTTCAAGATCCAATACTTCAGTTGTTGGATCAAAATCTGGATCTATCTCACAAGCTTTCTGAAACTGAGCTGCTACAAGTTCATCAACAGTAGATGAAGTCTTTACATGATCACCAGTGGCCTTGGGATCTGTATCAGACTCTCTTTCAGTCTTTTCATCATCTGAATCATCAGAATCTTTAGTATCTTCATTAACATGCAAAGTTTTCTTCTTTCCTTTCTTTGTCTTTGAAGATACGACTTTAGACTTCTTTTTCTGTCATCCAACTCTTTCATCTCCAGTTACTGGGGTTAGATGAGCATCAGTGTTTGAGTCACTGTTCGGGTGTCTCCATTCATCATCATCAGGAGCTTTGTAACCCAGATTAACAAGATGACCAAATAATCTTTTCATGGGAGGCTTCTCATCATCTGACTTCCCACGATAAGACATCAATCTATTCAATGTATTAATGTCCATATGAATGTGATTGCCGATCTATGTAGGATCTTTAATCAAATCATGATACTTCTCATCAAAAATTATTTGCAGAAATCTGGGGTACATCATGAATTTGTATGCATCTGGTCTTGTTCCATCAAACACCTCTTTCAGATGAGTAAACAGCATGCCAGAAAAGTTGTAACTCTTGTTCAACATCAATGCTACAGCCATAGAACTGGTTGCGTCTCTTAGAACATCAAAACCACCACACCTTGGAGCAAAACATGTATAATCACGTGCAAGAGATAGTTGAAAGGTGCACATAAATTCCCTTTGTTGATCTGGGAATTTAAAAACGTACAGAAGCATCTAGAGTCTTAGCTAAGCTGTATTGAGTCTTGAGCCAAATCTAGTGTCTGAAGCTAAGGTGAGCCTTAGCGGAGACTCTTGAACCGTCTAAGCTGAGACCAAAGCTAAACGATAGCGTCTTAGCTAAGACGCTATGATTGAGATAGACGTTTCAGAGTTTCTTAAAGACTCTTCAAGCTTGGCGTCTAAAATAAAGACTCTACAAAACTAAAGTGTCTGGTAGCCTTTTTCACCTATGTGTCATCATTTAATTGATTGGTTTGTATGATCGGTACAAACTAAAAAGTCTTTATTTAAGACTCTTGATACATATGTCAAATTCTGATTAAGGTTAAATAGTATGAAGCCTATCAACTTAAGATTTCCTGTGTTTGGTAATTATGTATTAGTCAATGATTATATTCTCCTATATTTTCAATTTTCCAAAAACTATTTAGCGGAAACCAGAAAAAGTCAAAAGAGCAAAGTGTCTTTTCTTCATCTTATAATAATAACAACAATAATAATATACACTAACACCATATAAATATTATTGAAAACTTCATCTTTGTCACCATCTCATCTCTTTCCCATTCCCTTTCTTTCCACTTTCCCAGAAACTCTAATTTAACCACATTTTTTCTCTACAAAAACCAATATATATATTTCTCAAACCCTAAATATTCATTATTAATCAAAACATAAAGTGTTGGTGTGTGAGATATTATTATGGGAAGCTGCTTTCCAAAACCAGTGAATAATCTCTCAACCACCACTCATGTTCCCACATCAAGTATTAATAGTTTCTTGAAGTTTTAGCCTTTAACTTTCTATTTTTATATCAATAAAGATTTGATCATTAATTTCACCATATTTTGTTGTTATTTTCAGTAGGTTCTCTCAGTGATGACAAAAAGAAAGAACCCATGATCGGAAAACATACATCTGGTGGTGAAGGTGGTATAGTGACACCAAAGTTAAAGAGTTTCACATATTCTGAGCTCCGAAGCGCCACGAAGAATTTCCGGCCGGATACCATGCTCGGAGAAGGTGGTTTTGGGAGGGTTTTCAAAGGGTGGGTGGACGGCGAAACCTACGCGCCGTCCAGAGCTGGTGTTGGGATTGCCGTAGCCGTCAAGAAATCAAATACGGACAGCGCGCAAGGTCTCAAAGAGTGGAAGGTATTATTATTATTATTGTTATTTTTTAAATTATTTAAAAGTATGTTAGTTTGTCGTTTAAAAAAATATTAATCGTTAGTTATAATAATTGTTATTGCATGTCAAATGGCATGCATGACGTATAGGATGATTAGTTGTTTTTATGACTTGTACTTTGCAATAATTCATTTTTGGCTGCTTATTTTTTTTAATATTATCCTTTTGCCGTCCAAAAAAAAAAATATATCTGAAATTAAAGTACATGTGAATGTACATCTTTTGTTAAATAATGTACAAGTTTGTATAGAATGTTTAGTATGCCTAGAAATTTAGCTCTGAAAAGAGGTTGGTAGAATAGGCATGACATGAAATATTGTAGTCCCACACATGTCATTTTTTTCAAAAAAAACTATCATTTAGTTATTTATTATTATTTTAACCTTAATAATATTAAAGTGTTATTTGGGATGGGTTTTCAGGTCGAAAGTTTTGACCTATATACATGAGTTGGTGGAGTTACAAAAATACCACTTGTATTATCCAGAAATAACTTATGTGTCACACTGACTATAATATACATGAAAAGTGGTCATCTAGACTATATTTATAACATGACTTGGTGAAAATTGGTAATAAGATCAAGTTGTATCATGTATAAGAACAAAATCATACAACTCGTGTGATATATAATGTGGCGAAGCATTTAAGGGGCGGGGAGGGGCGGCCGACCCCCCCGAATTTTCGCTCAGAAGTTTCGAGTATATAGTCTTCATATGATTTTTTTTTTGTATATACGGTTTCGACCCCCCGTTAAAAAAAATAGTTACGTGAACCAAAACTTTAACCCAAAACAAAGTAAATGTAAAAAGCTTGAAACGAGCTTGGCTTGGTAAAAAGCTCGAAACGAGCCCGAGCTCAACCTAGCATGTGAAGCTCGTCAGGCTCGTCGAGCCTTAGTGTAATATTAGGTTTATTAATATTTAATAATATTCACCCCCTCATTTAAGCTTGTTTACCAAACGAGCCGAGCCGAACTTCATTTATCAAGCTCCGAACCTATTATTTATATTACTTTTATTTAAAATATTAACTAATAGATAGTAAACGAGCCGAGCTCGAGCTCTCATAAGTTTTCGAGCTCGAGCCTGGTCGAGCTAGGGCTTAGCTCGGTTCGTTTGCACCCTATCCATAATTGAATAATTCAAAAATCTTAAAGGTCGACGGGCTGAACTATAATTCTCCATCCGGGTACCAACTCTTTGTCTCATTTTTAATGTTTTAGTGTATTTGTTCAATTGTTTGTTAAACAATGCTTAGGACTTTGATATTTATTGTATTTAATGTTTGATTCGACTTCACCCGAATCGAATCACCGACCCGAACATATCACCCGAACCATAGCTACAGAAAAAAAAAATTAGGTCTCGTCCCGTGACCGCTGACTTTCGACCTCCCGGTTCAAATTTTTAAGCTTCGCCACCGGATATATTTATATTTTGACTAACAAAAAAAATGACTGATTTGACCAATGAATAACCCATACGGCCTGGCCCGTATGACCTTATGACGCATACGGTTGTATGATATGGTGTACGCTTTTGAGGTGGTATACTTAACCACGCCTGTAAATTTGTATACTTAATAATATTTATTTGTATTTTTTTTTATAAATAATACAAGAAGCTCATCTGTTGCCTTATAATATTTTATGCAGGCAGAAGTGGATTTTTTGGGAAAATTCAGCCACTCAAATCTTGTTAAATTGGTGGGGTATTGCTGGGAAGACAGAGAATTTCTTCTTGTATACGAATATATGCAAAAGGGCAGTCTTGAAAATCATCTTTTCAAAAGTAGGTATTTTTTTATTAATTATTTTCTAAAATAAAAATTATATTATAACTATTTAATTTTTATTGTTTTTTTGGATTTTTAGGTCGAGAACCACTTCCATGGTCTACAAGGATTAAAATAGCCACAGGAGCTGCACAAGGGCTTGCCTTTTTGCATACTACAGAAAAAACTGTTATTTATAGGGATTTTAAGTCTGCAAATATTTTATTAGACGCGGTAAATTAATATATATACATTTACTATAATTTGAATAAAATACATTTAAATATGTTTTTTAACAACAATTTCTGATTTTAATTTCTTTTTTCAGGATTTTAATGCAAAGCTATCAGATTTTGGACTCGCAAAGTTGGGTCCCTCAAATGGCGCGTCTCATGTCTCGACAGGCGTCGTAGGTACATACGGTTATGCGGCTCCGGAATACATAGCCACTGGTTAGTTCTCTAAACTTGAATAAAAAAATCATGTCTAAATTTGGACGGGTATCAACTAATATCATACATGATTCAAACATGTGAAAATATTTGCAAGTAATTCAATATCCGATCACATACTTAAATATTTTGAGTTTTGTACTTTTTCAGCCATGTTCGATGTTTTTCCATATCTAGTCTAAATTAAGTACTTGCCCATAAGTTGCTGAAAAAAGTGGTGATTTAAATGCATGTCATTTATATGTCAAGAGTGATGTCTACTCTAAATTAAATACTTGGTAGATAAATTGCTTAACAAATTGTGACTTAAATGCAGGTCATTTATATGTCAAGAGTGACGTCTATGGCTTTGGAGTGGTATTGTTAGAAATGATAACGGGCCTACGTGTAGTTGACACCAACCGACCAGGGTCACAGCATAATCTGGTGGATTGGGCTCGACCTGCATTGCCCGACAAACGGAAACTACAAAAAATCATAGACCCGGGGCTAGAAAACGATTACCCGTCAAAAGGAGCTCGTAAAACCGCAGATTTGATCTTGAGATGTCTAGAACACGACCCAAAGAACCGACCTTCAATGGAAGAAGTTGTGGCGAGTTTACAAGAAATAAGTGCTATTGAAACAAAACCAAAGGAAGCTAGGGCCCATAAAACCCAACCAACGAGCTCACACCATGTTCGTGGTTACCACTCCACCCACCAATCTCCGCTCCATATGCACCAATCTCCGCTCCATATGAAGCACGGAGGTCGGCCTATCGAACGTTCACCGGTGAGATCACATTGACCAACAAAGGTCAACAAACCATTTTTAAGTCACCGTGGAAACAAAGCTGAACATGTTTAAGACCAATTTGCCATAGGCCCAATGAAATAGCCCATTAGAGGTGCAAAGGCAAAAGTGTAAGGTAAAATATGTTGTTTGATAGTTTTGATTATGTTTATTTAATTAATTGTAAAATGCAACACAGTGAGCCCTTATAAAAATTCAATATTGGAATATAGATCAAAACATATTTTGTAAGAAATGCTTTGATAGTAACTCTTATTGTCTATCTACAAAGGGTAACTTGACCCTCGTTACCGCTCCTTTAACTTACCTTTTTGTTGACGTAGCGACTAATACAGCCGCATATGCGTCCAGATTTTTTAAAGAGTAGATCATGATTCTGCATCATGAAGATCAGTCACAACTTGTTTGAAGCTATAACAGCTTTAATTGGCACAAAGATTATCGAAGCTTAAACTATAACCACCTGAAGAGAAAAAATAAACCAACAAAGCAAACAAAAGATATGGAAATCATGCTACAACACCCAGGGTTTCATTACTTAGCTAAAGGTTAATGTTGTTATATACTACTTTTGACCTAATAATTCTTAGCTAACAAGGATGGACATACGGTTACACAACACGGGATCTCAGAAACATTTGCGGTGGACAACGGATGGTCCAGATTCATCATAATCCCCCTTGGTTATATGTTGATTTTGAGGAAACACAACCTTGGCAAGTATAGCACCCCCCACCCATGCTGAATACATGGATAAGTTCTCTGGCATGTATTCTGGAGCCTGCAATCCCTCAGAATATTATTATTTATGATATATAAACTATTATAATGTTTATGCTTTTAATATAATAAATTTAAAATTTTCCCTATTTTAATGACTAAAATATATGTGTTATTTACCTTTACTAAAGAAGGACGTATGGCGGATGAGCAAAGGCTAGCTTCTTTCTGGAACCTATCTTCAAAACCTATAGTGCAAACATTTCAAAACAAGAGATGGCAACACGGGTGGGTCGGGGAATAGGGGAAAACCACTAAGACCCAAAACGCCTTTTCCCATCTTTGATTAATAAAAGTATATCATGTCCGACCGTTTCTGTTTTAGCTAATGTTAAATTTTATCCATTCAGCCCATCAGAAATATAAGATAACCATAACCTCATTGATTAGTTTCTAAGTGGGTCGAAATTTCCACCTCAACATTAACTTTAAAACAGAAAACAAAAAGAAAAGGAATTACCTGGCATGGAAACCGTTCCGCCACACAGAACTGTGTTCTCCAACAGCTGGCGATGATTCTCAGATGATACAGTTGAGATAATCCGAACAAGCTGTTCAACAATACCATGGGCCTCTAAGCCCAATATAGATGGTTGGAACAAAGCCTCTCCAACTGTGTACCTTTCTCTTTTGATCGAAATTACCTGAAACCCAAAATATTACAGATAAAACATATATACATACACACGCACTCATGAGAAATAGATAGACGAGAAACAAAACCCACCTGGCCATCTGGCAAGGTATGCTGCTCCTCACGGCATGATTGTAGGGTTTTGTCATAAGCAAATTCATCCTCAGCACAGCATGCATACTGCTCTTTTAATTTCTCAACTTCTGAAATATCAAGCTTGATATGTGGATTGGACTTTGCAAGCTCTTGTTCGAACAGCTTTGTTAAATCAACACCACCGATTTCTAATCTTTTAGAAGCTACGTGTTGAACCGCACCTTCAATTACTGGAGCAATATCTGAAAAATCACCCAAAAACGAGATCAACAAAGTAAAATGTATATGTTTATATGTACTCATGAGCCATGAGCTACTTTTTTAAATACCTATTTTTCCATGACCGATGTCAACTGTGCACCCTGAAATACGTCCTACCGCATATAGTGATAATACTGCTTGCTCTGAAGCATAGAAACCTGAGACGTTAAATGTTTCAAACATCAACTGCACCAGCTGTTCTCTCACAGCCTATGAAAAAACATAAAACTTCATTGAGCTTAAAAGAGAAAATATTATCAAAAAATACTGCAACAGCTTGTTTAAACATTCTTGAACTTAATAGCCAACAAATGCATCCTTTGATATTAAACATCTATCATAAAAAATCTTAGGTGACTCCCAAAATAAAAAAAAATATGATGCACACCAAAGGATTTTAACACATAAACGGAGAGTGAAAACTTTAGCGAACCTTAGGGGTTAAAAGTGGATCCGCAAATAAAATTTGCCCTTCGTTACCAATTTCCCATCCTAGACCATCGTAAAGGACATGGTGCATTAGATCCTCCATAGCATCCCAATCTTTAGTAAAACCTCGGACAACTGGGTCAACACTATTAGACTGGTGTGATGGAGATTCAGGCAAGGAACCATCTTCATTCATGATTTTCATTTGAGTTGGAATAATCTGAGGCATACATTCAAGACGTCACACAACCGAACATAACAAATTATATAATTGTAAAACAACTAAAACAACGAAAGAATTTTATGAAAAAAAAAATATTAATCATAAAACATTGATATCGGTGGTTTAGTACACTAGTAGTAAGATCTAAAGGCAGACTTACCATGGAGGGAGCTTGATCTGGAATTGCAAAACCTGCTTTCAAGAGCTTAGAGCCAGCATCAATCACCACCGCCTCCATTTCTGTCTTTAGTTTTTCTGTTGGAAGGATATAAAAACTGATGATTGATGAAGAAGTTATTAAAATGAACCAATAACATCTATCCAAGATGTAACTCTCTCAAATTCTACTAGTAGAAAAACTTAGGGGCGGCAATAACACGACCCGATAAACAATCCAAACACGGCACTTTTAAGAAAACAGGTTTGGAGTCAACCAAACATGATTGTGTTCTGGCAACCCATTTTAAAGTCAGTTCGGGCTGACCTGTTATCCCGTTTAGAAAAAAAAAATGTTTGTTATTTTCCGTTCTCCATTTTACATGGTTAGTTATAATAGTTTTAGTTTTGTCACACCATATTATCTACTTATCACACTCATCCTCACCAATAAACATGTTCCTACAACTGAAGGTGGAAGGAGGCGAAACACCCCCCCCCCCCCCCCCCCCCCATTTTCTTTTTGTCAGAAATTCAAGTTTCAGCATCATTTAAGATAATGTTACTTGCTTGTAGTTGGGCCCCTCTAATCCAATAGCACAAATATAGTTTATGTTTTACAAGCGCAAAATGCCAAACCAACAAGGATTTACGACATTCTAATAGGCCACAATCATCAATTCATCAGGCTTCGACAAATACAAATATACAATACGACTACGACAACCATTACTCATTAGATGTCGCTTATGTGCAAGAACCGTCTATAACGACTACTGACTACATACTTTGATTGTTCAAGTTCTGTGACTGCCATTGACATCCCTAGTTTCACTTTTCTACCCTTTGAGCAAGTAAATTGAGTTGAAATGATAAAACCTAAGTCATTAAACACTTCAAAATCAACACTTCCTTCCAGTGAGCAATATTATATAAATGAATCAACAAAACAATTGCATAAAAATTGGAACAAAAGTGGAGTTCCAGAACACCTCAAACTACAGTATCCTAAGCATTCCCTAATTAGCTAACCCTAATTTTAGTTCATTACATTACATTTTGAAGCATCAGTACAAACACAGGTCAGAACACAACTAAAAGGAGAAGATAGTATACTACACCTCTGTGACGGTGACGGTGACGATGACGGTGACGGTGACGGTGACGATGACGGTGACGGTGACGGAAGAGAAAACAACGAAGAGTGGTTGGGCATTCGGGTTACGGTTACAGATTCG